>JARQZJ010000004.1:5197500-6590000 GCA_030704895.1 Henosepilachna vigintioctopunctata
CCAACAAAGTGAACTTGGTGCGAAATTAGGTGATAACAGCACGATTTGTTGATTCACCAGGTCGATTATGACGACCATAATATGGCCGTAACAAACGATACACATTTTTCACAGAGCACGAATTTTGATAGAAAATTTCAACAATTTGCAATCGTTGCTCGATTTTAAGTTTTCGCTTTCTCCCTTTCCATGATGAAATGACAGAGTATATTGGAAACTTTCCACTTTGACAGATGACATTTGGATGCCATTACCAACCAGTGCCGCCAACCTGAAAAACGTAACTCTCAAAGAATCACCGGTATAATATTGGAAACACAGAGTCCGTTTTCATATAAGTGGCCTTTTCAGAACTCAGATCAACAAGAACAAATGAAGAGAAGAGTATTTTCATGAAACACCTCGGAAAACAATGAAACTTCATTAGGAATTTGGCAATATGTGTGGGATTCAGGAATCTTGGTCACGGACATCTACACTCAAAAAAATTCAGATATATTCCATAACCGAATGTTCTGCTTCGAATTTCATTACACCGTTGAAAGTTTCATAAACTTTTCTCAATGTCGGCTAATGTTCTTAATCTCACCAATTAGCGCCACTAGCGCCTAAGGTCTTGGAGTACAGCTGTTAATATTCTTATTGTTATGACATGTATAGCTTGAATTTCTTTTGGATATGTATGCTACTCTTTCACTTTAAAAGTACAATCAAATAAAATATAAGGAATGCATCAGTCTTGTGCATTCACTTTTAATTGGGGAAAAAAGGGGGAGTCACTGAATAGTTCTCAGAGAATGCAACTACCGAAACTCGAAGAGAATCTCACATAAAGAGAATTTTCACATAAAAGTGCCGAATCTATATCTCACTGTAATCCATATGGATCGAAACAAACTATGAAACCATATTTTTTATTGTATTCGAAAAGTCCGCTGAAAAAATTTAGTTTTATATGTGAGTATTGCGGACTTTTCAAACGTGACTTTTTCAGACTTCATTCTCAAACCTTATCCGGTTTTGGAATATGTCTGTCTTAACGGATCTGATGATATTGTTTGAATTTCTGAAATATAACTACGGTGACCTTCATTCAATATTTGAACTCAACTCAGACACCCAACTGCGTGGCAAGCCTCTGAAGCTAAGAAAGGATACTTTTCGTTCCCGTAGAAGACAGCACTTAAGCAACAGATTTTTTGATGTGTGGAACAGTCTTCATGCATTTGCAATCGTTTCAGTGACTGTAAACCAATTTAAAATAACCTAATACCCTTATAATTGAAATGCATTACTATCTTTTTAATTCATTTTTGATTTTGTTTATTGTCCAATAGTATCAGTGTGATTCAATTCTGATTTTCGTGAAGCATATTCTTTTTGGTTTTTGAGGATACTCTTTATAACTTAGTTTTCCATTTTGTTATTTTTATAAGTAATATTTGTATGTTATTACCGGGTATTTATAGGATATCTATCTGTCCTCTGTTTTTATTCAAATAAATAATAATAATAAAAAATATTTGTGGTGAAGAAATGCTAAAATGAATATTATATAGTGCCTGATGTGCATTTTTGGGAAATTGATTTTTCTAAGAGAAATCACTTCATACCTCAATTTCATATACATTTCGATAAATTTGTTCTTCATTTCGAACCTTTCAGTTTTTTTCCGAAAATAAACCAGAAAGTTTCACAGATTATATCACATTTTTTTGTGAAGAAGCTTTTCTAATCGTTTTTTTGTAAGTTTACAGAATCTGTCTCGATAATTTCATGAAATACAGAAATATATATATATATATATATATATATATATATATATATATATATATATATATATATATATATATATTTTTCAACAGATAACTTACTTTCACTTCAAATTTTTATTCATTCTCCACAACCAGTCGAAAAGAACGCTAGGGATCTTCATCCGTTACCTTGTCATGCATTATTGAATGGTTTTTGACCTATTTCATATCGATTACCCTGCAGTAATCAATATCAACTGCAACTTACTTATTCCGATAACGAAAACAATAGTAAAATAATACTAGTTAACAAAGTCACAAAAACTCATCTCAACAGAATAATTTCGAAATTTTGAAGCATATTCCCCGAAGCTTAATTTCGACGAGTACACTAATTTGAATCTGGTAAACAAACAATTGTTTCCGAAATATACAACTGTATGAAAATCAAATTTAGGCATTGGAAGTTCGCCATATCAACTCTAACAAAAAAAAGCAAACACATGTTTCCAAATTTCGAAATTCGAATAATACTGCCTCCTGGGGTGTGGACGGATCAAGTTAAACAAATGCCTCGTTAATTTCGAAATAAATTCCAGGGAAGACGGAAATCAAACCTCTCATCCCTTCATCAACATGAATGACGTGTATGCATCACCGGAAAGCGTTGAATAGACGGCAAACAAAGAGGAATTTCGACAGTACATCTGTGAATTCTTAGTATGCACTGGAAATGATGACTGGACTGCCTGAACTACGCTCTAGTGATTTTGTTGAACTAACAGTAATAACAATTGAGGAAAAATAGTAAATGTACATTTTTCAGCTTCATACTCGTAAAAGAGAAATTATTGGATTTGAAGAAATATTCAGGATCCTTGTATGCAATATATACAGAATCATATATTCGATATTTTAAATGAAAAGGTGTTTTTCAAAATTTAAGCTCGTTACTTGTTAAAAATCTATTTTGAAAATGGATTTCACTAAATGATAACGTAATCACTACTCGTATGTCCGAGATTTACACACCTTGATTTAACAATTGATTCAATAAAATTAAATTAATTAATTCAATTTACAATTTCACGATGGTGAAATGTACGACCCAAGTAATAATAATAAGTCTTTACTATTGAAATCTCCGGCAAAGTCCAGCACTGCTGATTTACTTAACCGAGTTCGAAATAACTCTTACACGAATTCAATATTACAGTCTATACATATTGCAGAGAGTACACACAAAAAAATTTGTGGTTACAAATAGAAATTAAATATTACAACATTATAATTATTATTAAATATCAGCAATAAAATATCTAATTACAAACAGCAAATTTGAACATGAGATTAATGTTCATTAATGAGATTAATCAAAATGACAGTTAGAACATGATATATAAAAATAGTGGATTCTAATATCAAAAAATACTTGCAAGCATTTTTTCAATTATTTCCTGAAACTATGCATAATTCACTTCTGATATCTAACTAAAGAAAATTGTAGCTAAATAACTAAAGAAAGCTTGCTGCACTATACGAGAAGCATCTTTTGAACAATTTTTTTCTTATGCTTAGATATCAAGAAAAGAGTTTATTGTCATTCGGTTATGTGAAAACAACCTAAACAAATCGAATATATAAGCAGGGCTTTCTCGGTTCAAAACCTTATGTACCATATAAGTTGTGATATATGTATATCAATATATATTAGTTTGGCACATCTGCAAAGGCCAAGTGTGGGGGTATAATGAATCCAGATGTACCAGGAAGAATTCACCAGTCCAGTCATTAAATATGTATCAAATTATACGCATATTATTTACCTCTCTCCCAGCATAAATTACATAAGTAATACGCAATTTTCGTATATTCAATATACGAATATTAAGCCAATTCAATTCCTTTAACTAATGGGAGACATGGTCCGTACTCTCAAGAGAAAAAATGAATATTATATAGAATTTGTATGACATTTGCTTTTGTAATTTTCATGAGTCTGTACTAATGAAGCATTAAGTCTCTCTTTCAACGAAAGATTAGAGAATATACGATGCTACGGTTCAGATTTTTTAAGGAAGAATTACAATTATATAAAGTGAGTTTTGAATCTTCAATTAGTGTTAATATGAACACCTAGATTTTTGACTTTATTTCAAACTTATACTTCCTATTGTCAATTGCAATATTTGAATTGATTTTTCCAGCTAGTAACTTATATATTTTGTTTATATTTCGTATATATAGTCGAATATAAACTAAAATTCACTTCAACACTTCATAACATTCACAATAACACTTCAACTTTTGATTTACACTTTATTGACAAGATAGCAGAATACTCTGTTGAGAATACTCTGCTTTGTTGTCAATAAAGTGTTAATCAAAAGTTCTATTTTGATTTATACTTTTTACACTTGTTTGAATTTTAGTTTATATTCAATTATAATGGATTTACATCAAGTAAACGCCAACACTATCAAATAAATGAATTTAAAAAAATGTATATATAGGAGTTACTATATATGTTTAAGTCTTAATTTCGTTCACTTTGAGTCCATGTTTAAACGAGTATTTAAATATATTTGCTAGTGTTGGTTTTACTTCTTCACTAGCTTTATTATTCACATCTTCCGGCGGAAAAGTTTTATATATTTGGGCATCATCGATTGTTGAATAAAATTGTGTAAATCTAGAGAACACTGTTCTTTTTCATCTTTTGAATTTTGAGAAAGTTAATGATTAATTTCTTACTGTATAATAACGATTATGAAATTTAACGGAGAAAATTTGCTTAGACACTGTTTAACTTCAATATTACTAAATATTTTAGAATCATACAATTAATCCATAATCCAAGTGTTTGCTTCGTAACTGAAAAGTAGTTTCTGAAAATTGTTGCAGACTATTAATTATTATTAATTATTAATTATTGTTGCCCTATTCAAGAGTCATGGATTAGCCTGACTTTCAATTATGTCACCTTTTGCCAAAATTATCTGCATAGAATAAACTTCAACCAGAAATATTGGTCTGAATGAAAATATTTTATGAACTGTATACTTGCCCCAACGAATCCAAAATAAAAGTTTTAAATCATTCATTACATAATCACCATAATCAAAGTAGAATAACATCAGCTGATAATTATAAAGTGGAACAGAATTTTCACAATAAAATACATTCCATAGTGTAGAAATTAGGTTAAAGTGATTTGCAATTTACTGACAATCAACTGTTGATGATTCCAAGAGGAACCAATTGAATTTGCGTTCGATCTCTGACTTTGATTCCATTTACCGCAATACTGAAACATAATTTTTTTTACTATCGAGTTCAGTTCTGAAGTTCTTATTGAGGAATTTATTAGGAATGTATTTTATAGACACCTCTCTTAAATATGTTAGATTGACTTAATGACATAATGAATTATGTCACTATGTATTAAAGAATAAACATTATAATTAATTAATTATATATTATAATACATAATTATATTATATTATTAAAAGATGTAATCAATTAAATTAATTACATATTTTGACGATAAATATTAAACTTATGACTAAAATCATGTAATATAATTAACAGAATTTGAGAAATCATACTTGTTTTAATTCTACGATATATTAAAAAATGTCATAGCAAGTATTCTGCAAAAAATCTATCAACAATACTTGCATTGATTCAAAATATTTGGGAAAAATATATTTTCGACATATTTACATCGTGCCTCTGCACAAATATTTTCGATTATTTCAAAGTTTCAAGGCTTTTTTGGACATTGTCGAAATATTGGTGTTTCACAATGTTTCACAAATCACCTCTTCTGTCTCCTTCTTTTTCAAGAGACCATAAGTCCAAGACCAGTACAATATCTGCATGAAAGATTGGAAAATACAGTTCGGTATACCAACTGTTGTAAAGAATTAATGCTTCGTGGTTTGCACCCATCCAACCAACATAAGGTAGGTATTGGAAGTTTGGTTCACTCTTCACTGGTTTGTTTTATTAAGTAACTCTGTCAGTGTTCTTTAGGACGTATTTGAAACATTGCAGAACATACTCCGACTATATTATCAATTTTTTGTTCTTGGATATTGGAGAACATAAGTCTTGCACAATGTTTGACAAATCTCCTTTTCCCTCTACTTCCGTTTCAAGAGAATATTAACAAATCACCTCTTCTATCTGCTTCTGTTTCAAGAAAACATAACTTCACGATCAGTACATCTACATAGAAGATTGAAAAAGAGAGTCCGATAATCAAATTCAAACTTGGTATATATGACTAACATCCTTCTTTGAATGTTTGTTCATGAAATTACCACCCGTACGTCCAATCGCTGCTCGTTCCTGATATCATTGCGATTTATTGTTGACGAAAACAAATAATCCCCAAAATAGGCGTCAGAATCGCTTCTGTATTTATTTTATTCGGAATCGTCGCTATGTCTCTAATCCCTTAACATTTTAAATCAAAGCTCTAATACCCCGAGCCATTTCATTCAACGTCACCGTGTTCATTAATTCAATTTGTAGATCCAAATTGAAGTTCTAATTTACAGACGGCGTCGTTTCGGAGTTGCCAAACGAGGCCAAATCTGTTGAATTAATGGAAAACTCTAATAATTGTGGAAATATGTTCGGATAAGTGTTTTTCGCTAACATGGCCATGATGAGCAAACAATGTCACCATAGTGCCCATTGATTTTCAATTGTTGCTTGAATCTCTATGAACATGAATGTGTATCGAATGATATCGTATTTCACCATTATTTCAGCTAGTTACTAGTTACAATATATTATATATATATATATATATATATATATATATATATATATATATATATATATATATATATATATATATATATATATATATATATATTTATTTAGCTGAAGCTATACAAAAAATTTACATATTTCAAACTTTCAGTTTCTAATTACATACCTATCTCATTATTTAAAATATACTTTCTAATATCACACTTAAATACCTTAATACTAGTACTAGTTATCAATATATTTGGTAAATTATTGAGAGCCTTAAATCCCTCATAGTATATGCTATTTTTATATTTAGACAGCTTACAACCTTGGATATAAAAACTATCATTATTTTCAGTATTATACCTATGCACATCACTGATATATGTTACATTTTTATTACCTTACATGGAAGCAACTGATTTTTTATTTTAAATATGAATATATATGAAGCAAAGAGTATTCTTTGTTCAACAGACATTAGTTTCAAAGAGATCAGTATAACTTTAACGGAGCTTTACATATTGCACTTTAATATTGTTTGCATGGCATTTCTATTCTGTAACCTCTGTACTTTTTCAATTTTTTTCAGTCAAACCAAATAACCATGTTGGGCAATATTCAAAATGTGGCATTATTATTGATTTGAACAATCATTTCACATATGTCGACAGGTTTTTCCTCTTATTTTCAAAATTTTTTTCACAGATTTTAGATGATATGAAATCAACATGATCATTGAAACTCAATTTTTCGTCTAACATTCTACTCTTCTAATTTTTTGTTCATTTTTATATAGGTTATATCCTCATTTTCATTGGTTTTAAGAGTTTTACTTGTACCCAAAAGTAACAAGTTAGATTTTTGCACATTCAGAGATAAGGTATTGTCACATAACCATTCATTAATTGCAGAAAGGTATCTATTGATTCCCTCTGTCATATTTTTAATATCTTTGCCACATATAGAGCATAGTATCATCAGCGAATAAACTTATAGAACATTTTTTCACGTGAGAGACAATATCGTTTATATATAAGGACAACTAAAACGGACCTAAGATAGTTCCTTGAGGTACGCCTACATCCACTTTCGTGCTATCCGACAGCATGCTATTAAACTTAACTTTTTGTGTTCGTGAATCCAAGTAAGATCCGAACCAATCATTTACTACTCCCTCAAAGCCAATTTATTAAATTTTTTCAATAATAATGATCTACATAACGTTTCGAAAGCACTTTTCAAAATCCAATAATACTACTATAACCGTTTCTCCTTTATCTATAGCACTATACCATTCCTCACATATACTCAATATTGCTGTCTCACAAGAGCAATTTCTTGTGAATCCTGATTGAAACTCAGAAATTACAGAAAATTTTTTTACATAATTCTAATACCTGGTTTTTTACTACTAATTCTAAAATTTTCTCATAAGGTGGTCTCTACCTATAATTTATAGGTCGAAATTGATCTATTTTTACAGTATTGCAAATTTTTGGCACAGATATTATTAATGAACATTTCCAATCTTTTCGAAACACTCCATGTGTCAGTAATGTGTTAACTAAATCTAAAAATGTATTTCTAGAAATGTCAAAAGGATCCTTCAGTAGCTTGACTGTTATTTCATTTCATCTTCGCAACTACCTGTATTTTTCAAACTTTTAACGATATTTTTCAAATACTTCATATTTATCTTCTTGAAATTACACAGTTTCACCATTTTTGGTATAGATTGTAAGATATATTCGTGGTCATGTATCGAAATTATAGAATTAATTGTTTGGTGTACACTCTCTACAAAGTAAAGATTGAAACTCCGAGCATTATATTTATCCTCTCGAAATATTTCGTTATTAACCACGACATATGGTGTTCATAGTTCACAGTTCAGTAGATATAAGATATACTTACTCTCAAATTTCCTGTCTTGTTCATCAAGTAGAAAAAACCTTCATTTTTGTGGCGTTCCGTTGCGATTTGTAACTTTGTCAAAACAATTAAATATTTTCAATTTATTCCGACACAAATTGTAGACAATTTATATCTACAATTCGTAACGAACCGTCAACCAAAATAAAGATTTTTCAATCAAAAAGCCCGAAAGATTTAAATATAAATATTTTCAATGTGACATTACGTCCTCAAGCAAATAACATTAAATTTCAACATTACAAGCATCCTGTAGTATTGAAGGAAGGAAGAGATGAATTTTTTTTAACCACCGATATTCTATAGTCTCTTGAGTGAGTGAAGTTCAACATTGAAAAATAGACTATAAAATAATTGTCACCCATATTTTATGATTATGATCTAATTACCCCTGCGTTCAAAATTCGTTGAGCTTAAAAATGTTTCGATTTATCTGATTCTTATTTTATTTCATTCAGTTTTTTGATGTCCCTGTACTCACTTTCATTGTAAATAACTGATGCATCAACACTCTCACGAATAAAAAAATTTAATGTAATGAATTTCGTTTCTTCTGAGAATACAAGTTGAGAAACGACCTCTATGCGGGTAAGAATTAATTTATCAGTTCACATTAATAATTTTTTATGAAAGAAGACGAATCGCAATCTATAAAAGTGTATTATGTACCTCTATCTATATTAGTCAACTTTGCTGTTACGCTTTCATAGATCATTCTAACTAATTGAGCGTTATTCATAAAATTCACATCCCATGCTTGTTTTGTCACATCCCAGCACAATGTAATACTACATCCCCAATTTTTACCGGAATGAATGAATGAAATTAATGAAATTTAAAAATATTATAATATGTATATATATATATATATAACTTCGTTTTGATGTTTTTATCGACCGTATGAAATGAATATTCAAATCGAATTTTTCGGGATTGCGGTCCAGTCAATAATAAAACTCTTTGTTTTATATTCTCAATATTTCGTGATTTGTCATGACTTCTTCAGGAGAACTGTATAAGAAACATTACAAAAATCATTAGAAACATTAGTTTCATGAACAGAAAAGTACTTACAAAAACATGAGCCCGTAAAATAAAATAATTAACACATATAAGACATGTTTTCACCTAATTCCAGTGATAACTACAAAATAGGACTGGCGTTATTTAAGAGATAAAAAAGGAGGGTCTTTTATCATAATCTGGCTAAAATATTGCTATATATATATTGCTAAGCTGACCAGTATCAGATTTGAAATTAATTACGTTTTTATCACTTTTGATGTGCACCATCTCCAAGAACAATCTTGCTGTATAATTGTCTTTCCGATCCAACATTTTGATGTTGTTGAAATCGACAACGTGACCGGTTTTTATGTGGTGGTCCACCAAGGCACATGAGTTCTTTCTTAATCTAAAATCACTTTTGTGCTGACACAATCGTTGTTTCAACCACTGTTTTGTCTGCCCTATGTATGATCCTTCACAACCTCGACAATTTATCTTGTACACCAGGTTGTTTTGGAACAACAAGGTTGTTGGATACTTCAGTTTAGTGAACAAACTGGCGTTTGTGAGAACATTATACTTGGTAATTTTAAAATTGGGAAATTCTTTAAATATTTTAATTATGTTTTGCGACAATTCTGCAATTGAGGGAAGCATTTTCTTTCACATCTCTAGTTTGCCGTTTTCCCATATTTTTGTTACGAGAATTGATTAATCACCACATTAGGATGATGAGTTTTCATGTGAACATCAAACTCGAATTATGAATTTGTCTTAAAACATCAAAATCAACCCTGAAAAAAATTCAGACATTACTCCTTTCTTGACGTTTATGGAGTGACATTTGATCCAAAAATTCAAACTCTCAGCATACATAGCGCCGAAGGAACATAATACCACTTAACCGGCGATTGGAGGCAGTAAGTCGGAGAGTAATTTTAAAAAAGAACAAATTGAAAACGAATAATAAAAAAAATAAAAATAAATAAATACGATTTTCAGAAGATAGACCGAATTCGCCTCTTGCATAATACTAGGTAGACGGTGGTAACAGTGACCATTTAGTCACCAGTTAAAAGTCGCCGGTATGAAAATATCTCTCATCACTGCAGTTTATCAAATGAAGGTTTTTATAAACTTGCCGAATCTACAATAAATGTTCTGAATGACTTACACTAATTGGACGCAAGCTGTCAATCACTTCATTGACTTCAAAATTTTTCGAACACACCAAGTTCGTTTCTAATTCACTCATCCAATTTCGCGAATAGCGACAGTTTTCACTGCAGTATAACCTAATGATTTCAGATATCACTAGTAGAAAGGTCCAAACTGTTTTCAGTATAAGGATCGAGCAGGACATGCGTATTGCCACCTATAAATACCCAATATATGTTAAATAATAACCAATATCAACCAGAGTGAAATGGGATGCTGTACCATCGTGACTAAGCCATGCTGCATTTTTTATCTTCTAACGTACATCCTCAAAAACTCAGAAGGCGTTGCTTTCAAGAATCTGCGACACTATTTCGAACCAATTAATACATAGATTCATTGACCAGTCACTGCATGACCTCCATTACAACGTGACAAATATATCACGTATAATATCAGTTCCAATAAGTATCGATTATAGTTCTCTTAAATTTGGTTCGGCATGGATCTTCGGAGAGAAGAAAATTTTCAAAAACTATTATGAAACAAAATACCTGAGAACATGCGAAAGAATAACCCCTTGAAGTTTCGCTTCTTGTTTACCAAACGTCGTGTTTATTTATCTATTTATTCATTATGGTTACATTTATTGTTATCTATTGAACAAAGATAACAATCGCGTTTACTGAGAGGAAGTGGCAATAAATTGCAGTTATATTGAATTAAGAGTGTTATGAGCATGTGATCTAATAGAATGGTCTGATTAGGAGATCCCCTAGAGTACAAGCTTCCCCAATTAGAAAAAAGATAAGACCATATCGGTAACTAATGGTAATGTAAATACAAAAGATGAAAAGCAAACAAAAAATTAATTATCTTTATTATGTCCCATGCTATTCTTCAATAAATACTTAATTGTAATTATTTTTAACGAAATTACGAAAAATTTTAATTGAAACTTTAGAAACACCAAAAACATTTGAAATACATATTCAATGGACTCTAGAAAAGAACAAGAGAAATATGATGAAGGAAAGGGTATGATATCGCACAATTTCATTGAAAATAAATATATGAAAACATTCTTCGATTCCTTGAAGGTAAATCAGGAATTATTATTGTTTGAATTTGAATTCCAATGCATGAATGCTCAGTAGGTTTTTCAAAACCAATTTGAGAATAGTATAAATGGAGTTTGTTGTATCAATTGATGCATCATGAAGCAGACTTTACATTGTGAAACGTTTTTTGGAACGAAAACTTTTACAACTACAACGAATATTTCACGGGGTTAGTGTGAATTAGTAATGAAAGACAAAATTCAATCTCTAATGATTATTATTGAGACCTTTCAAAAATAATCCACACATCAATTGCCAAAACAATAAAACCAACCTGATTGTTTTTCAATCTGATAGTATCAAATCCATATTCAAAAAACCAAAAGAGTGATTATAAATTTTTTCTTCTAAAAGGAATACGTTTTTCCAATTACCAAGTCAAGTACTGAGAAGCATACTGTCGCTAAAAACCTGCTAAGCAGAAAATATAATTGGTGGTCTCTAAGATCTAAGTTTTTTAAGGAAGAAATAAATCCCTGAAAATTATAACTTTTTCTATACTCCTAGTTTGTTGTCAAATTTTACTTTTTACAGTAATAATTTCAAATATTACTGAATGTTTTGCCTTGATCTTTAAATCAATTACTTCCATTTTGATACAGCCTTCGGTAATTTGTAAAAACTCATTTTCACAAACACAATTACCTACCGCAATTACGATGAAGTAATTAAATTTGCATACATTAGTATCTACATGAGACTGCCAACTGATGCACGTCAAATTGCCTCCTTCATTCCAACAGCCAAATCATCCATCAATCATAATAAAATGGCATTTGAACATTGAGACCAAATTCTATTGAACCATTTCCAGCAAAGTGATTCTGAATGGCTATTGCTTCCAGCGGCTCAAAGAACTAACGAATAGCTGAAATAGCTATTAACGTCTGTTTCCGAAAAAAATAGTGGGATAAAACTCTAGTTATTTTCACACAAAAACTATAATGTGTACAATGATAGAGATATTCAACTCATTCGACAGGGAAGATTAACTACCCTTAAAACTCATCCATCAATTAGGTTTACGTTCGTCATTTAACTGAAGCTTTGAGCTGATTTTCCTGCTTTTTCAGATACTAATTTGAAAAGTTTGGCTTGGCACTTGTATTTTCCTACTGGCTATTAATCTAAGGAATGTTCATTCTTAGGTCAAAAACTACAAAAGGCTTACATAGACAGCGTTTACGTATAAAATCATTTTCAATATAAATCATTTTCAATAAATGCATATATATATATATATATATATATATATATATATATATATATATATATATATATATATATATATATATATGTGTGTGCGTATGTGTGTGTGTATAATTGAGTATAAAAATAAAATATGTATAGTATAGGTTTGATAAAGTAACGACAAAAAGTTTTAGGTTACTATTTGAAATGGTTTCCATGAAACATAGTGATCTTCTCTGATCGAACGGTTCCCCACAATAGGCTTGATCTTGTCCTGGTTGACAAAAAGGCTACGGAAATTACTTTTATCGAGGTGGCCATTTCAAATGCGAAAAACCTAGTTGAGAAGAATGACTATAAAATCTGTAAATATCGAGAACTTGAAAGTTCTTGCGAGTATAGAAACAGTGCCACATACACGTCATCAAGCCATTTGCAATAATCTCCAGGTTCACTGGTATAATACCAGTAAATCTTCTGTAAAACATCATAGAACTTGGACTAGGCAAACATCTCTGTAAGGAATAATAGGAATCGGTGCTACTTTATATATATATATATATATATATATATATATATATATATATATATATATATATATATATATATATATATATATATATATATATATATATATATATATATATATATATATATATATATATATATATATATATATATATATATGACTTTACAGGCAGGTTCTGGAACAAAACGGAAATCAACGACACGAAGGTCGCGCCGTGAAGATTGCCCCCATTTGGACCGCCGCCACGAATCTAATAATTTGGAAAGAGTCCTATAGAACTTCATCCCTCCGATATATAATATCCCGAAAGAGAGAAAGTGAAAGTGTGAGAGCCGCAAGGCTTGAAATCGGTATAATAACTATAACTCAGTACAATTCAATGTACTAAGTTATATTGTATATATTCAAAATATTTCAGGAGAATATCATTTTCTATGAGTGTAAAGATCCGTCTTCATTTCAGTTATCACTTGACGAATGATAACATCGCTGTAATGTCATCAGTATGTCCCGTTATGTACAAACAGAACCTGTTTTTGAAATACATGTGCCTATCCATATTGATATCAAAAAACTATATCATCAAAATAACTTGGTTAACTCTGTCTATTTTAAAGTTTCTTTATAATTGATCAATGCGATCAAGTTTTTTTTTCGGATACACCAACAAAAATCTAATATATTACAAGATTTTGTAAGTATCTTACTTTTGTTAGAATAAAAATTATACGACTTTCTTTCGTAGTCGAATCCACCGGTCTTCCTCTTAGCTAATTATCAAATTCCAGTTATCCAACTTTTCCTTCTTGGAAATGAAATAATGAAGCTTTTACTCAAACAAAAACAATTAGAACTTCAACTACGAATAAGTTCTAAAAACACATATTTCATTGACTAAACTAATTTCTGGCATTCATCTGTATTATTCTATGACACAGGTGAACGAGAAAAGTGTCAATTTAATCCTGTTTCACGCTTGGAAAATTCAATATCGTTGAACAACTTTCCCACTTCATTTACCTATAGATGGAATCCAATAAAAGTCGTTGTATCGAGTATCGATTTCGGAAGAACACAGAAATATTGCCGATTCAATTTTATGTTTCGATAATATATTATGTAAAACTTTTAATTATGTGTGATGTAATCGATAACATTCTATTTATTAAATCTCAATTGACTGAGGAGACAATGAATGGAATAATTGAAAATCCCGGCAAAATATAAACCTGAAACCAAACTAAAAATATGGTTTGAGAATTCATTTATCAACCGTGCAAAACTGCAGTTAAAATAAACTATTTTCTGAATTTCAAGGTTGCCGAAAAACAGAAGTCCACTCTGTTTTTCCGTTTGATCAAGGAGAAAACTCAACAATTACAAAATTACAGAATAGAGCTATGCAAACAATATCAAAGTGCAAAAGATTTTTACACCCCAATCTATATATAACCAAATAAAATGAGCTGAAATATCTGAAACTAATGTCTGTCCAACAGAAAATACTCCTCGCTACATATATAAAATGTAACATAATAAGAATTGAAACTAATATCATTGATGTGCATGGATAAAATACTAGAAATGATGATAGTTTTTACATACAAATTGAAAGCTTTCTAAATCTGAAAACAGCATAACGAAGGTCTTAGTTTTCAATTTAAACTATTTAAAACCAATAATTTCAATGATTTTGTCAAAGTTCCGGATTTTTTATTATTTTTTTATTCATTTACAAAAAAACAGAACAATATTTTCTACACCATTGCTTGATTCTTATATTTGATCAATAAAATATTGCCTCGAATCAAAACAATTTCTCTATAATTTCTTATTTACTCTTTATGATTTTGATTACACAAAGAACTGTTGAAAGATTTCAATTTCTCATTTTGAAAATAGAGAAAATCTTAATGATGAGTAGATTTCTCAGCTTAATATAACGGTGTACAGAAATTAGTATGCCTTTTATACCCATATTCGTATAACAGCTTCTAAATTATTTGACATGAACTCGGGTGTAGAGGGCTGAAAATTAAATTGAAAAATCCTTTTAGCAATACGGATTCCCAATAAGCCTACAAGAAGTTGGAGCCGCACTTGTGTGTTTAATATCTTCTATAGTAAGATATATTCTTATGCTGAAAAAAATTTCATGATGTAATACTTTTCGAATCTTATATTCCTGATTATAATTTCAAGATAAGTTCGAAATTTATTGGAAACTAGCTGATCCGGCGAAATTTTTGCACCCATTTATTTTCCTCTGAATATTTTCGAAAAGCCGGAAAGACCTACTAAAAACGAAATGTTCTACTATTTGTGCTACACTATCTTATTTTCAATATTTATCCATTGTGGAGCCAGGGAATTACTGACTTACGAAGGGACTGCAATACTTCCTGTTATTTCAAATCAATCGAATTATCAAAAAATTCCTATATTAACACGTTTGATGTACTGAAAGTTATTAACCTGTCCGTTCTATAGTTCAACGGCATGTTCCTAATTTCGTATCAAGTACTTGTCCTATATATCTTATCATTAATTATATGAGATATTTGCTAGATACAAAAGTCAAAAAATGTTCAGAATTTAGCCCATTACCGGAAACCAATGAATATAGTGCCTCTGGTGTCTGCACCAATAGCGTCTATTTGAGTTGACTCTTCGAGCAATATTTTGTCGCTGGTAATAATTGGTTTTATTATTGGTAATATTCTCTTATCGATAACAATTGAACTTTGCCTTGTTATATTGACGCACAACGTTCATTGATCTAATAGCAATGATTTTCTGTGAAATGTAATCTGTTTCAACGTTTTGATTGAATGCAGGTCGATAGCAGTTAAACGCAACTTCTTCATATTGTTCATTTCGATTCCATCGATTCCGTTCAACTTCAGTTCTGCGACTTTGTTTGTACATCTAATAGCTATCATTTTTGAAACAGAAATTTCAAATGTAAATTAAAGAAAACTATGTATTCTTCTTTATAATGAGATATAACACCTGTTATGTTAGTAACGTGTATGTTAGTCTATTCAAACTTACCAAAATTTTATATTAAATTGAAGTTTTAATATTAGCGGTGATAGCTCTGAACTAACCGCAGTTAACATTTTGCGATTCATTTTTATATTATGGATTAGCTAACCCTACGCGGTTTGTATGCCCATTTATATTTTGGTGAATATTTACGAAAATCCTGAAAGACGTTATCTTCTATTTAATCTACACTATTTATGCTTCTACTATTCATCACTTGCGGTGCCGAGGAAACACCAGTGGACTAAGAAAATTTTTTTACTTTTAAGTATTTCAAATCAGTTGGAGAAACAATAAATCAATATATAGAGTAAGAGCCAACGGTAGCCTGATTTGGCGACTCAGGTAGTGTGCATATGGCCCTTGAATGCCATCATACTCTCTGAGTTGGCCAGGCCATCAATTATCAGACACCAGCTGGAAATGTTATCTGAAAATAAGACTAAATTATTTAAAATTCTGAATGCTGATTTTTACATATATTACATAATTATTAGCATAAAATAATATATCTTACTGCCAGACAGTTTTCCGCGAGTCATAACTTCTTCCTTATTATAGACCTTTATATCTTTTCAAAAAATAATCTGTATATAGGCCCGTCAAAAAAGACATAAATAATAATAATGAAAATAATATATAATTGCGTTATTATGCAAGATAACATAATATAATGCGAATTCCACAAAGATTTTCCACTCGCTGCAAGGTACATGCATAAAGCAGTTCGCTTGCAATCAGGACTGAATGTTTTTGGGTCTAGGAGAATTTTTGACCGATGCAATTTGCACGGCGGAATGAATTAACACTCGAAATGACTTCCTGAAGTTTGGAAGAAAGGAATCAACGTTTGGAATTTCAAATAGGTTATTCTCATTTTTAGATACATTTTTCACCTGGTTTCGAGCCAACTTAACAAATATGCTCGCATTCAAGTTTCATATGAACATTACCTAAAGACCTACATTTTGTTCTTCAGAAAATGAAGTATGGCTAGCGGCCTTCGGCTCTTGGAATAACACTAACGCGTTCCATGTACCGAAAGTGATAAACCTTTCAATTCTATAGCTGAACTGAAGGGTTGAACTAATTCTGTTCAAAATCTGTTAAAATATCTTTCTATCTGAAAAATATGTTTCTATATTGAATTTAAATAGATTTTGCATCGTCATAACATCATACTTAACGCTCACAATATTATGACGCAACATTTGTGGCATTTTCTTATCAATAACAATAAAAAACAGGACACTCTTAGCGTCTAAATAAACATCAACACACAAGAAATGCCGTGTGGCTTCTTCTAACAAAAAATTGATATGAAATTCTGTCAATACTCTGAAATTTTTCAGAGGCTTTCCAAAGAACTGACGTTTATCTCTCAATAATTTGTCAATACATTGCAGATTTCGGACAGAAAGACGAAAAGAAAATAATTATCTCATTTGATGGAGTGGTTTGGAAATTAGTGCGTACATAAATTCCGTCGTTCCATTTTTATTGATGTAGATTTGGTGAAATGATCAATAAGAACAATCGTTAACACAGAGATTCATAAAACCATTATTTTTGGTAAGTTATATCTTTCAATTTTTCGCACTCTTGGAGCCATATAAATTTTCAAAATTATGACAGTTTGATCACAACGACATTGCAGCAAAATTTAAGATTCTACTATCAGGAAGTTAAAGACTAAAATTCATCAAAGTTGATATAGAAAAAAATTCGAAAAAATTGAAGCTGTTGTGTTGTTCCTTCTTGAGCAATTCTCTTCTCAAGTGTTTCCAGATGTGTTTGTGGGCGTTTCTTAAACTACAAACGTTGGCCGAAGTTTTATCACTAACGAAAAGGGAATTAATTTATTTTGTGCATTTGGAATGTATTTTTCGGTAAATAGGATATCAGAACATGAGCCATCAATCAGAAGAATCAACTTTTGTATATGAACCATTTCTAGGAAAAGGTGTTTGTTGTAATTATTTGCGTAACCTAAAATTTTTGTGGCATTGTAATTCATATTGTGATCAGTGGCTTGTACGTGTTGAGTTAACGCAAAAGAATCTAGATATATTTTCAAAATCACTCGACAGGAATACAACATACAACTACGGCAGAAATAAATCGATTATTTACAGATTTCCATTTATGGAACAGTATAGAGTAGAATTCAAAACACTCGGTTACTTTGTCCAAAAACTATTTGTTGCATTCGACATATAATTCAAGTCAAGTTGATATACAAAACAATGCATTAAATGCTCACAACGCCACTTTATTGTTTTTGTCTATATACCATCGAATTAACTAGTACTACTGAGCTGATTTCTAACGAACCTTTATTTTCTGTATTTCTATTATCATTTTTCATCAGACTCAATTTCAAGTTGATATTCTTGAAGTGCAGATGACTTTATTCTTTCAAATTCTTCATGTTTATAACTCAATAAAATCTGCGGTATTTCTTTTCCACTTCATTCCGTAAGAATCCACAGAGATCTGGTATTTTACAGTTTCTGAATACTTCTCCAACAGAAGTTTTTATTCCTGAAGTTGGAATTATTAAGGTGCTTATTCGTTTGATGTTAAGATTACAGACATTGTGGAGTATATTGGGCTATTTTAGAATCTGCGTATTCAATTATAGAAACAACAAGAATGGGACCATTCTTTTTTCACCATACAAATGGGTTTCATTCTAATGCTCTCAGGTGGAATACTATTTGCTGTTTGAACAATAAAATTCCCAGTCGCGCTATTTGAAAAGAGGGACATCATTTTTCATGCAAATCTGGTTTTGTCCACGAACATAATTAACCAAAATAAAGAGTTACTTCGACATTTTGAAATGCCTCGGAATACGACTAATTAATTGACTGACTTTCTTTTTCTAGTGCAGTATCGCAAAGATAGTACTCAAAAGTATAAAGGAACTTTTTCAACAATCAAACTGAAAATGAAGTTCTTTATTCGTGAAGTGTTCATTTTTTTAAAAATAAAACTGAAAGGAAAATTAGACCTTTCTGAGGCAGTGAATTTTGCGAAAAGATCTTTGCGAATTGAAGATTTTGCGAATCTCCTGAAAAACACTGCAGATTACTTCCAACCACGATTGAGATGGAAGAAAGATCTCAAGTATGTCAAAAAACTTATTTCTTCTGTTCAGATGTTAGCAACTCATTATAATTATACTGCATTCCTACAACAAGATCTGTGAGGATTAAACAACTCCAATTCATGAAAGACAATCAAAAATTCAGTGGAAAAAAATCCTCAAAGAAAAACGAAATTGGCAAAATATTTTCCAACAAATTTTCAAACAAGAGCACCCTAAAATCAGAAACAATAACGCCTACTATGACCTGCATCGAGGTATCGAACTATTTGAAGAATAATTCGATACCTTTGTTAATTTGAAGATAATTCGACATTCGGTAAAGCACGATTGCTTCAATCTCTATAATAACTCTAATAACAATCTCTAATAACAACTCTATTTCAAAAGAAATACAGTTGTTATAATTGAGACTATCAAAGTACCTAAACGATATGAGCAACCTTAAAAACAAAATGAAACGAAAAAAATTGACATCAATGTTTCACAATAATTGAATTCAAAGCAAAATAATTATATTTGTTCAGTTTGTTGGAAATCAAACATCATATATAAAAAATTCAATCATCAATAAAGGTTATTCAACATTGTCAGCCTTCTGTTACATTTTCATATCTCCAATCAAGCTTTTTTATTTGAATAACTACATTCTTCTTGGTGTTCGATGAGTGATGATTTTGACCTATAGGAAAAAAATGAGAGTGATGTCACAGGTGTAATCCTATTGACTAGTGCCCCTCATTTTTCGTACAAAATACGTACAGAACGCTTGAAACACGTCATCAGAATAAATAAAGAAGTTCCAAAGGATAGTGATTGAGGAGAAGAGCGGTTTAAGATCATGTTTATCCATAGGATGCCAAAACAAATATGAATTGATAAAAAGAAGATTAAAATGTTAAAGAAGCAGTTTATCGTACAATAATGGTAATTAGGGAAAATATAAGACAATATTTTTTTGGAAACTGTCTAAAATTCAGGACATCATTCTTAGTGAGAGAGACGTTAGTTTCGTGAGGATATTAGAAGATGGATACAAAAATCCATCTTCCTTCAAGTTGCTAATTTGAGTGAAGCAGCTCAATTAACGAAAACATACAACGAATCTAGAAACGCGAGAAACAAATATCTCACATCAAGTGGGCAGCATAAATCATTTCTTTCAACGCACGCACACACACACACACACACACACACAGGTAGATCTCATATATTTGCCGAAATAAAGAGGAAGGTTAATTAATGATGAAAGAGTTCAATGCGTATCAAATCGATACTAGCGTAACTAACATATCTTTGAAATTTCATATTTCTCACTGATTATAATAGTTTTAGAAAAATTTGAAATCTTAGAAAGCTAAGATCGTTTCAATATAAACATTTTAGTGTGATTAAGTTGAAAATAAAATAATAAAAACAATAAATTAAAATTAGCATACTTGGCTTAAGTTTCACTAAATATATTAAAAACTTTACAACGTTTCGGGTGGTTAACCCATTATCAAGGGTATACATATAATGTTACTCAGTTAGTGTTACTCATGTAACAAACATTGTATACTCTTGATAATGGGTTAACCACACGAAACATATGTAGAGTTTTTAATATATTTAGTGAAACTTAAGCCAAGTGTGTTAATTTTAATTCATTGTTTTTAACATAATGCTTCACCAAGAGATAAGCGAAAACTTCGTGTCATTTATTAAAATAATAATGTTTGAATTGAAAACTTCTTCCGCCACTTTTTTGTAGGGAAAACTCTTATGGCTTAGCGACATCGACATGGTGAGCTTTGTACTATTCGCGTTAGACGTTTTTTGAATGTATGAAATCTCGTGCGTTTGCGTCACCGACATGCTTATAGCAGTATATTTGTACCTATACAGTGGTAGTATCTGTAGAATACAACAACTGACAAAGTTGTATTCATATAAATTTCAATCAAACCATTTTCATTTTACACTTTCGTTACCGTAAGTCTATTGTATCTTTTTTATGATAATGAAATAATGAAAATACAAAAAGCCTAAGTATTGTTGTAATTAATAATGACAACGATGCAAGCAATGGAAATAATTTTAAAAATCGAGTATATTGAAACTGATGCAAATACAAATACTATCTATGAATAATATTATTGTAAATCAATTGTTATTTCAATTAAATTGTATTTATATAATACGGGTATTTTATCATGATCTTCTACAGCCGTAATATATTTAAATAATGAAAAACCGCATAAACATTCATATAATTTCTGCTCGGGTTGTCAATAAATGCGAAAACCATATTAATATTGATAATCTTAAATCAAACATTATGAAATTCAAATTTTATATTAAAAGTTTTAAATTGTTACTTCTATCAGGAATCCTACAACTGCCAACTTTCAATATTTTTTATTCTGTGTTTAACTACTTGTAGCTACCTTCTTGAATTTGTTTTTTGAGTATTTTTGTTTATTAATACACTTATAATAAGTTGATTATAATTGGTTTTTCAAATTGAAAATAAAGGCTTTACGATGAATAAACAGTTTTTGACTAGCCCCATTCAATATTTAGCAGATGCTTCTCGATTTCAATTTTTCTAACCAGACTATTTTTAAACCGTTGAACAAAATTTCAGAAAACTGGAAATTTTTTCTAACTGTTCAATTTCTAACTGCTCTCAGCTAGCCTACAGTTGAGCGAGACAATTTTGAAGTGAATATCTTACTGAAATCTATCATGCTATACTGCAACATGCAAATTCGAAGCGAACAGATTTATTAATCTGATATGCTACTAATGAAGATAATGATTATGCTGATATAATGATTCTCCCTCGTGAAACCCTTCAGATACAGAGACCATATAATAAAATCAACAATAGATACCGGGAAATATGATCATGTTTGTTGGATAATTTACGGAATTCGATGCAGCTCAAACTGTAGGCATATGAAAGGAAATTTGCCTCACTTGATGTTTCAATTGATTTTTATTGTATGTATCTATCTGATTATAAGCTATCATTCGATATAATTTGGATTTATGTTCAAGTATTGGTAATACATTGGTTGCTATTTGACCGTTTTAAAATTAATGCATCGAAATATAGGCTGTCCAAAGAAATAAAAATAATGATAAGTCTCCGTATAAACAAATGAAAAACGTGAAAAACAAATGAAACGTGAAAAAAAATAAAGGGTGAAGTAGTCAAGCCTTGTGTCGTATTCAACATAAAGACGGCATATTTTCAACTTTCAACTGAAAATTGTCCCGTTTGTACACAATACTTTATAGGATTAGAATTAAACCATCAACATTAAATAAGAAAAATATAACTTTATTTGGAGAAGCTTTCTGTCGTCGTTTACAATTGTCGTCCAGGAACATTATTTAATTTGAATATAATATCCATTAATATCAAATTCTCCCAAATTTTCTCAACCAATTTATAATGTTTGCACTCTCTTATGGTTTTGTTATTCATCAAACTCTTTTGAAACCTACATAATTTACACTGGTTAATGTCCTTTTTACATCATATTTCTCTATATGAATACACTATGCTATTCGAATTAATTGGGACAAACATTTTTTTTTCTACGTTTGAGTTACTGTAGTAAGTATGTGAGTACCAGGCCAAAACACTACAAATCAAGTGTTGTTAGATTAAATGATGGGGAAACTTTGCGGTCTAATCACATCCAGCAAATAGTAAAACATCGTTCGAAACAAATGTTTTGGGGTCTTTTCGCAACCAATGGCACTGGACGATTAGCTCCTATAACAGGGATGATGAATTCAGTGAAATATATGGAAATATTGCGCTCCAGGATTGTCCCATTCATGGAAAGGTTTGATGGAACATTTCAGCACTACCTGGCTCCGTGCCACAATTCCAAACAAGTGCAGGCCTTTATGCGTGAGAAGGAAATAAAAGTACTCGATTGGTCGGAGAATTCACCTGATCTTAATGCCTTTGAGAATTTATGAAATATTTAAAAGAAGACTGGCAAAAATGGATTGCACTACAAAAAAAATGATTATAAGTGCAATTCAGGTGTGCTTTCATGATGACGAATTGAATAAAATTGGCGCTACGCTAGTGGAATCGATGCCTAGAGGAGTTCAAGAAGTTATTTCTGCGAAAGGAGGACATACTTCATATTAATATGAAGAATTCACGCTATTTTGTATGTATTTACTTCATTAAAAGGTAAGATTCTACGAAAACATTGTTTTTTATCCTTTGTCCCAATTAATTCGAACAGCATAGTGTATGAATATTATTCTTATTTCTAACTGCATATAAGTGATGATTGCACAAAATTCATAATAAATACTTGACAATTGTTTAGGGGTGTTACCCCAATTTCAAAAGCTAAACCAGTTTACAATTTATAATGTTTGCACTCTCTTATTAAACCAGTTTAACTTTTGAAAATGTGGTAACAACCCGAAACAATTGTCAAGTATTTATAATAAATTTTGTGAAAGCAAGCCAAGTGTTTCTATTCAATATATTAAATAATGATTCACCAAGATATCAGCGAACATTCAATCAACTTTATTAAGTGATGATCTACGACAGCGGTTCCCAGCCTGTGGGCCGCGTGCAGTGTGGTACTGGGCCGCGGGTTCTGGTCAAAAGAATAATAAAAAATAAAAAGCCCCTTTGAGTTTTTTTTCTTTTCGCTTTGAACACTTGCATTTAAGGTTTTCTAACAAAGTGAATAAAATAAAGTTCTTTTATCTATGAATTCTTAAAATTGTTGTTTGTTGAATCCTTGTATACATATTTAACTGAGAGTTACACGTCATAGGCCATAGATTGGGTATATTGGTTATAATATATATTCTTCTTATATAATAAACACCCGAAACTACTTGTAGAGTTTTTAATATATTCAGTGAAACTTAAGTCAAGTGCGTTAATTTTTAATTTTATAGTTTTTAACATAATGTTCCACCAAGAGATAAGCGAAACCTCCGTGCCATTTATTACTTCAGGTTATTTGGACTTGAATCCGAAATTGATTGCGTACAGTCAGTACTGAAGAGAATATTGCAGCCGTAGCGTACAGTGTTAATGAGGATCGTGAGATGTCAATTCGTCGCCGTTTTGGGCAATTGGGAATGTGTTTTCAACCACATGGAAAATTTTACGTGTTGATTTGGGTTTGAAAGCCTATAAAATTCAACTTCTGCAAGAATTGAAGCCGAATGACCTAACACGTCTAATTTTTGGTGAATGGGCCTTAGAGCAGCTTAATGAAAATCCGCTGTTTTATCGAAAAATTGTGTTCATCGATGAGGCTCATTTCTGGCTTAACGGATATGGAAATAAACAAACCTGTCGCATCTGGAGTGATGAACAGCCACATGCCATACAAGAATTACCGATGCATCTCGAAAAAACGGCAGTTTGGTGTGGTTTATGGGCTGGTGGCATCATCGGTCCATTTTTCTTCAAAGACGACCGTTTAAGAAACATTACCGTCAACGGCGAACGATATCGAGCCATGATACGCAACTTTTTTTGCCCCAGTTGGCCGAGTTGAACTTGGTTGACATGTAGTTTCATCAAAACGGTGCCACATGCCACACAGCTCGTGAAACAATCGACATGTTGAAGTATGAATTTGGTGAGCAGCTTATCTCTCGAAATGGCCCTGGGAATTTGGCCGGCAAGATCATACGATTGGACGCCTCTGGATTATTTCTTGTGGGGTTATGTAAAGTCGTTAGTGTATGTGGACAAGCCGAACACGATTGAGCCTTACAGGATACAGGCCGAAATGCTCGAAAAAATGACTCAAAATTGGACCTTCTGAATGTACCATTTGATACGGAGCCGTGGACAACATTTATATGAAGTTATTTTTAAAATGTAAATGACAAAGGCCAAGTTATCAATTTCAATGAAAATGTTGAAAATATGATGCAAATTGAGATTTTTATTTGATTTCAAAAAAAACACGCTCAAAAAATCCCCCATTAGTAGAAAGTATATTTGTGAAGTAGACTTTCTTAATCTAACTCAATTAACTGAAAAACCATTTTAATGTTTGAAGAGAAATGTATTTCAAACTGTAAGAATATCAATGAAGGATTAAATCAATGAATAAAAACCGAATGGCCGTTTTGATGTGAACAAACAATTCGAATTTATTTGAATACTTGAATGTAAAATTATGAGAGCGATTCGTTTACCTACATTCCATTTTTATTCGCTGCCATTTATATGATGGCCGAGGTGGTTGAGGAAAAATAGCTTCAGATCAATATTATTCAGATATCCAAACAATGTAAGCGATATCGAAAAACCATCGACAGAGTTAACCTTCAGAAACCACATTCTTTTTCGCATTTCACAATCGTAAACTGAATTCACACTAAACTCATATTATTAAGAATTTTCAATCTCATTCAAAGGCTATGCCAACCTAGTTTTTAGTTTTATTATGTCATTTCAAAGTTATACACGAACGGGATTTCCTTTATTTCTAATTTTTCCCCAAGAATATTTCATTGAAGTTTATGAACCTTATTCCATTCCTTTTCTCAACGTAAACAACTTTCCTAGCTGTGGTTTTCATCTGTTTTACAGCAATATCATAAAGATATGTGAGAAGAGAAATACTCTATGATCAAAAAGTATATTTTTCTTTCTGCACCTCAATTTCAAGATGTTTTCGGGATAAATGTGATAAGTTTTAGTGTTTGCTTTCCTTCTCGAGTACTATTATATGTAGGTATTTCTGTTCGTTCGAATTCAGGTGGACTTTATATTGTTAGTAAAGTTTCATTCATTTGTTGTGAATAAAATAAAATTAGAATTGACAATTTCATTCCTTCAATGTTGGATATTCGTTACTATTCTTCCATATTATAAAGTGACATTAGCTACAAGCGCCTTTAACATAGAGTAAATTTTGGAAGAATGAAATTATCATGTTTCAACGAAATTGGAAGTGAGAACAACACTCAAACATTTCGAAATATCCCGTCATTTTTGCCAATTGCTCAATATATTTTTCAAGATAATAGAAATTATCAATTTTACAATCAATGAACAGTAAACAAATCATAAAATCTTCATTTCACTTTTAAATTCGATTGAAAATTCAGAATTGAATATTTTCCATTGTGCGATCAGTGAGAATATAAACTGAAATAGTTTATTAAAGACATCAACATCCGTTGAATGTTGATGTCTTGATGTGGTTGTTCCATATATATATATATATATATATATATATATATATATAAATATAATTTTTATTGCTGTTGAGTTTGCAGGTATGAAATAAAATATACTCTTATTTATTTTGTATAAACGTTTAGGCGTATCCGCCCTTTTCAATATATCATAAATTATAATACATATGTATTTCCGAACCTCACTGAATATTTGATTAATTTTCCAATTATTATACTTCTATTCATTAGTCTATTCTTGATTATTCAGTGTAGACGATTGTAATTTGATATAATAATAGAAGTATTAATAATTATAAAATGATAAATAGAAGTATAATAATTAGAAGAATAATGAAATATTCACTGATTATCAGAAGAAATTATTAATCCTAAAATAAAAATTTCCTAAATCTGTAAACCCAACAGCAATACAAATCATATAAACACACACACACACACATATATATATATATATATATATATATATATATATATATATATATATATATATATATATATATATATAAAACTATTTTCTTATTCATATTATAGTTAAAAATTAATAATCTCAGCACTAGCAGAAGACCTTAAAATGAAAAATTCTATTTTCAATAGACCTTTCGTTACCCATGTAAGATTTACATCATATGAACTGTCATTCAATGTGAAACCTATTCATTTCATAGTCTCAATTTGTTTGTCCATTTCGATATTTCTCAATTCCATAGGATCACATATTTTTATATTTATGATACCTTAACAAATACTCAAAAAAGCATTCTTCATTTGATTGACGTGGAAAATTGAAAACGAATCAACTAAATACTAATAAAATAGGAAGGAATGAAAAAACCTATAAAAAATCAATATGTCAATAATTATCAATACGTTGCGATCTTAAAGTGAGGCAATTATTATATATGTGACTAAAAAAAACACAACAAAGTCATTTAGCGAATCACTTCTAGCAGCGGGGATAAATGGAAATGAAATTCCTTAGGTCATTAAAACTGGATATTTATTTGTTTTCTTGAACACTACTAAATATCGAGAAGAAACAGATTAAACCTTATAGAGTATTAACTTATTACTTTAGGAGGCTCTTAAAAAACTTACAACAATAAAATGATAATTAGAACCTCATTCTCTCATATTGAAGAAAATTCATTTTATATGTCCTTTTTTAATCCAATCGGGTCTTTTCACTAGTTTCACTATAAGAATATTAAAATCAAAGCATATTTTTAGACTTTCAAAATTCATAACTTAATCTTTATATATAATTCGTAACTTTCATCCGCTTTAATTACTGATGGAAACTTTCAGAATTTTAGGTGGATATAATCATCTTTTTTAACCATTCACAACTTCCAATATTAATTTTTTTCAAGTTTTAGAATCATAATTAATTGAATTTTGCTCGTACCTACTTGGCTTTTGATGTGATAGATTCCAGTGAAGCTCTAAGGGTATATTCTACTTTTAGGTTATAAGACTCTTGGAATGACTTCATATTCAATATAAATTGACGTAATATCAATATTGTGAATATAATATGAATTATAATTTCCTATGTAAATATTTCATTTACAAAGAAAATTATAAAAAATATTCTTCGGAATAATTTTTCCTAGTCGACATTAAATTCAATAATGAAAGATATAAATTCCATAATTTAGAAACAGTTACTTGGGAGAAAATGAAAAATATCGCAAATACTGCCGACATCAATTTGAGTGATGACAATTTGAAAGTTTTCATTGACAAAAAAATTTCAAAAATATCAAAAAAGCAGAACCAATTTCGTGGTTTTGAGTTACTATTTGAGCACTTGAAAATCAAACAAAAATATCAATATTCTCAGAACACAAATACCATGAATCTATTGATTGGAATACTATGAATTGATTCATCGATATCATATCAATAGCGAAGTTCAAACATATACCTTACTTCAAAATGTTTTGATGAACTTTCAAACTGACTCTTCACGGATATAACGATAAAACTACAAGATTTACATATTCTATGTGAAATTATTGTGACAATTGGGATATTCAGATCAAACATATGCGATTATATCATCACCACTCTTCGGTAATCACAAAATCAGATCTACATATATACACACATATATATATATATATATATATATATATATATATATATATATATATATATATATATATATATATATATATATATATATAAGAAAATGAAAATTGTTTGTGCTTATGGCACTGAATAAAATATTTATATATTATCAAATATTTGAGTCCTTACTCAAACTTGTGAATTGATTCGTAGATTTTCTTCGATAATGAAAGTGTGTCAAAACTCAGATGCAGAACTTTAATAATTTTGTTCGAATAACGAAATAACAGACATATAATAATATTATAATAACATCAATAAAAATTGATGTGTTTGGGTACTTTAGAGCGATCTGTGCTACATGTCTTTTTACCGTGAGCTGTGATTTTCGTGCTCTTCTTTTAATTAAGTATTGATTTATTTGGTTTCACATTTGTAGATTCTGATGTTATAATCATTTGTCGAATATAGGAAATTGACAAAACTTAACTGAGAGAAAAGCTTACAAGCATCCATTTTGGACATACTGAGCTCTTCACTCAACGAATACTGATTTCAATAGAATATTACATTTAAAATGTAAAACTTTGCCGAATAAAAATAACACTGCGTTACACGATTTTGGTGCCCTCTTAACTGTCAGGTGGAATGAATAGGTAATGAGTCATAGATTGTTCCAAACATATGTGGTATCCATCACGTCTAGTTTTCGAGGTACATGTCAGCATATAAATTTGATACGAGACTTAGATTTATCAATTAGGCAAGCTGAATTTCAAGGATCTAGATTAAAAGAGTGGAATTTGTTGGCTTCTAACACAAATGTATCTGTGCAACGAAAACGTAAGAAACAACTGTCTTCTTTTTTTCAAATTTTGAAAATATTTGTTACTGCAACGATATACAAACTTTGATGAGTGAGTTGAATATTCCTTACGAAACACAAGACTGGCGTTTATTTATTGATGGTTCAAAAACAAGTCTGAAGGTGGTATTGCTACACAATGGCAACAAGTATGCATCAGTACCAATAGCATATTCAACTGTTTTAAAAGAAGCATATGAAAACATGAAATCAATATTAAATTTAATAAAATACAAAGACTACAACTGGAAAGTATGTGCTGATCTCAAAGTTATAGCTATTTTGCTCGGATTACAGGGTGGATTTACTAAATACTGTTGTTTTCTTTGTATGTGGGATATCAGAGCCACAGAAAAACACTACATTACAAAAGTATGGCCAGATAGGTCAGAGTTTGTATGCGGAAAATCTAATGTGAAACATGTACCATTGATAGATCCTAAAAATGTTATTTTACCTCCACTAAACATAAAACTTGGTTTGATGAAAAATTTTGTGAAGGCTAAGAATAAAGAGGGAGATGGCTTTTTATATTTGAAGACAGTATTTTCAAAGTTCAGTGACGCCAAACTCAAAGAAGGAATATTTGTGGGACCACAAATAAGTACTTTGATAAACGACCCAAATTTTGACAAAAAGCTTACTAATACGGAACTTGTCATTGAAAGCAGTTATAAAAGGGTTTTTACGGAACCACAGAGCCGAAAATGCGGAACAGCTAGTGAACGACATGTTAAAAGCATACGAAAAGTTGGGTTGCAAAATGTCATTAAAAATTCACTTTCTTCATTCTCATTTTTCTTTTTTTCCATCTAATCATGGTGGGAATAGTGATAGCAGGATGAGAGGTTTCACCAGGATGTAAAGAAGCTTGAAGAACGATTTTAAGGCCGTTGGGACACAACTATGCTAGGTGATTACTGTTGGCGTTTAAAACGAGAAGATCATTCGAAGCACAAAAGAAAACGTTGAAGTTTCACAATATTTTTTATAAAAATATCATAGTTGATATTTTTGTTTTCTTTTTTTAACTTAAATGATAAAATTAGTCTTAATTAATGTAAAAAAATGGTTGATTTCATAAGATTTCTTTAAAATATGTTCTGACGTTTTAATTTCTAATATAAAATGGCACTTTCTTGCGGAAAAAAATGAGACGTGATGGAAAGAAAATTTGTATGTATGTTTATTAAACGATACGTATAAATAAAAAATCATGACATTCCAAAGCGGGTACTCAAAATTTTTGAAAATTTGTAACGCAGTGAATTATTATGAAAGAATACAAAGCTATGTTGCTAATTTACGTATACTTTATGCGAAAATAAAATAATTATCTTCATTAGTTTTCAATTATTATATTTTCTCATGAAATGAATTTTTAATTTAGAAATTATGAAACGTCTGTCGAGATGAGGAATACCATTTAATGAACGTCTTCATATCCAATATTCAAAAAACTCTTCAGAATTCAATAAGTTAACAAATTTCACGAAACTTCACCAATAAATGAAAAAATATCAAAGGTTAAAATAATAATGATCAAAGTTGAAAATATTGAAAAAAATATTTTGACTTACTTTCTTGAGGTTTTATCTCTTCTTCGTAATAGTCAGCGTTGCGACAAGAGCCCCAAGCGCAACACCTCGTATCGTTGTTGGGGTCTAGGAGTGCACTCGACGACGGAACGGAAGGGTTGGAAACCGTTGGATCGGCACGCTGCTGGCGGATAAAGCAGCGCGGTTACATTTTCGCCGCGGTTTTATAGCAGCAACCCCGCCAAGGAGTTCTTGAGAGGGCGGTGGACACCGACCACGGGGATGCTCTTCAGAGCACACGTACTGGTCGCTTCCCTCTGACGCTCCTCCCTTCCATCCACGCTTTTTCAAATCATCTACGCTTGAAAATGCAAACAAAAAATTAATAAAACATATTCAAATATATATATATATATATATATATATATATATATATATATATATATATATATATATATATATATATATATATATATATATATATATATATATAAGAAAATGAAAATATTTTTAAGCTTATAATAATAATAATAAAAATCTTCATTTTTATTATTATTTTGATTTTTTCGCATTTTTCAAAAATGCAAAACTTTGAAAAAGATAAATACTCAAAAGTTCATTAGTGATCTAAAGCTTTTCAAGAAAGTGATGAAACATTCAGAGGTGAAACCGGTATGAAAAGTATGAAACATTCATCTTTTTTTGAGAAGAAGCACTCATCCCTCCGCATATTAAAGTGACATAAATGAAAATAAATGATAATTTCACAGAATTGAAAATAATTCTAAAACTAATAGAAATAGACATATAATACCTCTATAACTTTTCAAAGATAATGTAATTTGGTACATGATGGGATTGAAAAATACAGTGTGTCACATATAAAATAAGCATGATATAGTTTGAATATGTTAGCAGTGGAACATCAAATTTTGGACACTCTGTAGAACTTTGAGTGTATGTGAATTCATCAAAACTTTCCGTGATCGCTCTTTTATTCACACAAAAAATTTCACTTCGTTAAAGTCAATTGTTTCGGAGATGATATCTTTTTTTGTGGACTCTCCAATTTCCGAAAAATCCAATATCTCAAAAACTATAATTTTAGGTATATGACATATTGAAGAAAGTATATTTTATTTTTTACGTAAAACCCAAAAACGTAGTCAAATAGAGGACGTTCCATAAGAAAAAACATAACTTTGGTATGTCACACATTTCTGGAACATCTTGTATGTTTCAAAGTATGTATCACAGAAAATTTTGTACAACCCTCACAAAGGTACAATACATTATAATTAAATATATTAATGTGAAGAATTACCAAAACCATTTCAAATCCGTGGCAACTACACCATTTAAATTACTGGCCAAAGCTTGAAGAAACTCGAAAACTAGGCTTATTTGAATGTTTTTTTCGAATCAATAATTACAACTGATGTTTTACAACTATGTTTCGCTCCCTAACCGCTCGACTTGGAGGAGGATGACGAAAAATCCTCAATAGCGTCATGTTTTGCTTGCTTATGATTGTTATTGTTATTGCCTTTCTGTTTGCATGAAGAGAAGTTGTATGAAACAACTAGGACTGAAATATCTGCTATACCACATTTTTCTCAACTAGAAAAGAAGATACCAAAGCCTGAGCCCTCTTAATCGGTACGTACAAGAAGACAGATTCATAAACCCAAAGCCACCTCAAAGGATACCCTGAGAGTGCTGACTGCTATAATACCTACTGCTATTATAAAGGGGTTTCAATGAAGATTCGAAAGATGTCGATAGATAGATACAAGTATTTGAACAAAGGGCAGATTACGTTCTGAAATAACTATTAAAAGGCTATTGTTCTCTATATTCTATCTAATAGGCAATTACAGAGTATTAAGTTTATTTGAAAATGTCCAATATTAAGAAGCAATAGAAAACAGTGCGGTCAATCAAATTATTAACATGTTTATTAGGTGAAACTGAAAATTTGTAATTATTTCAAATATATAGATGAATCCTCAATTCATTAAAATGTATATACAATATTTCCGTTTCAACATACAGTAAAACATTATTCTGTTATCTATTTCACTTGAAGACAGTAAAATTGCAATTTTTTTTTAAGAAATGATTTTTCTTCGAAACTAATTTATCTGATTTGTCCTATATACACTCCGCTATTTAAACTGTGTATTATTCAGTGTCAAATATAACGTAGACATTTTGTTTTGAAAAAATTGCATTTTGTTTCAGTTAGTGAAGAATATTTTCTATTATAATTCCATCCATGCATGCGGTACGGAATCAAACCATAATCCTATACCTTTTTTATTATAGAATGAAGAATATGTCTTCTCATAGCACAAATAAACACAATTCTATTTTGCACGTGCTGCTAAGAACAAATAATTTTTTCGAGAATTAGCAAAGAGTGATAATATATTGATTTCAAAAATGTACCTTGGTCATAAAATCGTTTAAACTCACTAGAAATTCTCGAATCCCATAACAAAACATAATAAAAATTCCAAGTGACCAAACCGATATTTTTAAATAAATTAGATATCTTCGATATTTTCAAATGAACCCAAGATAAAGAATTATATATTTTAGATATTGTAGCCAGAAGAGTCTTCAGACTTAATGTTTTCTTTAATGAAATAGTATTTTCTCATAATTTAATAAAAAATACGCATAACAATAACAAAGTTTTTTCAGCAATTGATGAAGAAGTAGTACTTCGAAACGCGTCTTGCGTATTTTTATTAATTATGAGAAAAGTCTAAATATTGTTTCATTATGGATATTAATTTTCTTCAAGTATCGGCCTCATTAATCATCAATTTAATGTTTCCATTAGAGTTCAGATATATCTATCTACATATGTAACAATATATTATAATAATATTAATGTATTTAGTCTAAAACTAGCATTTTAAGTTGAAAAAAATTACTGCAGTACCGTTATTTCAATTAAATATATAGTGAATACATTAAGAGTTCAAAAAATTAATCTTCAAAAGTAATAGTTATATTCTTTCGAAATATCTGGATGAATTAATTATCAGTTGAATGTTCGTGAAGTTATTTATGAATAGTATAAATTTATTTTGGTTATTTTTCTTTCTCAAATTTCATTGTATAATCTTTTGAAATTTATTTTAGCAATATTTTTGTTCGAGGACTGAATGGCAGATCAGACTCAAAACTGAATTCAGTCCTTTTTTAGGTGTATTTACTGTTAATGGAATAAGTGTTGTCAATGTTTAAAATGTTTCACAACAAATATTATTTATATTCATTAACAAATGTAGATTTGCTCCTATCAGGTAACATATTTTCTCATATCACACAACTTTCTGATTATCACTTATTAAAATGTAAAGCATGAATTCAACAATAATAATTTTCAAATAAAATTTTAAGAAGAATTTTATTTGTTCGCTCATATTTTGAAATATTTGAAAACGAATTCTCAACTTTAAAGTAAATTCATTGAGATGAATTGTCTTTATGAAACCCTGAAGTTTTGTTGTTCCATGTACCTATATCTTCGGTAATAACTTAAGTCACTATGAAGATTGCATTTTTTTTCACAATGTTTTCTACATATATATTTAAGAAAAACATTTCTTTATACTTTATTATGACATACCTGGGTATTTTCTATTCCATATTTCATATCAACATAGGAAAACTACATTACCGTCATACACCTTCAAAACTTTTCTACTTTTATTTTCTAAATATATGCCACATACATTATGTTTATCAGTTTTGTTTCACCTCATTACCCAAAATTCAATAACGTCACCTCTTTATCGCGTTTTTTTATCTGTAATTTTCTAGAAACTATTTATTTCATTCCAACGTTAACTTGGATATCTGAAGTTCACTACTTTGTTATTTCTATGAAATCATAGTTTACGATGTTCATAGAATTACATTTGGTGTTCGATCACTACATCTCGTTCATAATTCATAGAATTATAAATTTACCTTGAAGTTGAATAAGGTGACTATATTACATTATTTTACTCTATGATAAATAACTGCATATTATTTCCTAATCAATGATAGAGAGGTCTTGAAAACTTTAAGATTCATTGGAATATATTTTACCTATATGATCAAGCGATATTGTATCAACGCAGAATATAATAAACTGATGCTCAGACGATATCATCACGTTGATTGAATTCTTCGTAATTGTTTATTCGTACCTCATACAAGGAATTATGAACAATTGTATTTACCAAGTATAAATTTATATATAGCCAAAATATACAATGGAAATCTTACAGAATAATCTTATCTTCCTGAATGAATCATAAAATTTCAGGAAAAAATGTCTTATATAGACAATATCCTCAATAATATATTTGTGTAAGTATATTCTTAACGAGATCTAGTATACGTTGAATAAAGACAATTTTTAGGAGGTGAGCTATTGAAATTATTCAAGCGCTCAAAACAAAAATTTCTAATTTAAATTCAAAAATTTTTGAACTATTTTTTCGAAGAGAATGTGTGATGATAGTAAGACCATAAAAAATTATTTAGGACTTTTAAAGTGTATCTGAATGCTTTCTGATAATTGAATCAATTAAATTTCATTCGGAAGATAACGAACATAACTCACAAAAAATATCTCTATATAGCCATTGCTGTACAGTAATTGAATTCCAGTTCGGAAGTTAATCTAATTACGAACTTTTTTCTTATTTTAAAGTCTGTATGGTTGGAATTTTACTAGGAATAAATATTATAGGAGCATAGAAATCTTCCATTTTACTAAAAATTATTACTGATTATTAAAATCATTTATATATTAATTATTAAAAATTATTAGAATTACTAAACAAATAATACTTATCTATAAAACGAATTTCCAATTCGAAATTTTCAAGAACTCGATTGCAGCGCCACCTACCGCGGAAATTGTGAGTCTAAATTATTCTTGATCTAAACAAAATTGGTCCAGCCGTTTAGGAGGAGTTCAGTGACATATGTACTCTGTTTGTATTGCCAACATTTGAGTAGACTTTTAAAAGACTCCCTGAGACTTTTATTTCGATAACTTAGCATCGAATTATACATAAAGGTTTATTGAACAAAAAAAATCTGAAAAGTCATTGAAATTTTATTATTTTGTTCAGTTTATACATTTTACAATTATTTTTTTATAACCCATTCAAAATCAGTAATATTCCAAAATTACGAATAATGAGAATTTCTGTATTTTTGCAATGACATGGAATTCCGAGTTCCCCTCTCAGAATATATAGTCGTTCGTTTCATATAGATAAAAATGAAATAGAAACAGTTTTGAAATTATTCATCCACAGAGTCCACAAGAAATAGTACCAAGAAAAGTTCTGAAAAAAATTCAACTTCATTTTAAGAAGAATTCAGAATATAGTAAGGCAATCATACCTTTTCTTATCAGAGGAAACAATCTTTTCTTCAATTTTAGCGGAAACTTTTTTTTTGTCTTTATTTACACGATCTTCCTGTAATTATAATATATTATAGTATTTTTTTCACCAATAACAAGCTTTATCAATTGAAAAATCATTATTTCAGTTAGCTGTCTACACAAATGTTGTCAAGAACACTTTCGAGAGTGAATATTAAGTGCGCTTCGAAAAAATCATCGATATTGTTGAATGAAAATAGGATACAATTGTTTCAGATTCGTACTCATGACAACATTAGTGCCAGTACGTGAGGCTTCGTGGTCATTTCATTCGATCACCACAGAAATCTGTCTGCAATGTGTAAGATCTGGAGCTGATATTGTCATGAGTAGGAATATAGAACGCTAGAGAGAGAATATACGTCTTTTCTTCGATAGAGGGAGCTGACGTGAATTTTCACAAACTGTTGTTTTCCCCTCATTCGGATATAGGACCTGTGGGCGTTTTGAAAGTCATCGATTCTTGATTGATTGATTAAATATAGAGTGATGGTTCAGACGAAACATTTGTATCCTATTTTCAATCAGTAAGATCGATGATTTTTGCTAAACGCACTTAATATTTACTCTCGAAAATGATGGGTTCGTTCTCGTTTACAACATTTGTGTAGAAATAGAAAGTTCCTTGAGAATTAATTTTATTTGAAATATTTCGATATTTCCATTAAGAGTTTATATATATATATATTATATATATATATATATATATATATATATATATATATATATATATATATATATATATAACATATAGTTACAACGGCAAAAAAATATAAAGAGAAACAAAATGATAAACTGTTATGAAAATAGGTGAAAACATTCTTAGGAATTCAGTTGAAATGCTAATGTTACCTCTGTTCTGCCACTCAAAATTTTACGATATAATTGATGAATTCAAAAAAGGTCCAAAACTCAAAAATCAAATGTATAACTGAATAAATATATTTAGTTGCTTAATTTAATCTGAGCTGCACTGTATCAATCACTTGTTTTGAATGACAGCAATCTCAAAAATGAAATTTGAAAATAAAACGTACTTGATGTAATTCACCAATTTTCAACCCTTTCAATAGTTTTAAAGCATCACTGGAATGTCCAGCATCATTGAAGGCCCTTGTAGCGTCTTTTCCAGCATATTCTTCTACGAGATCGGGTCCCCCAGGATGCTAGAAAACGAATTCGAAATAACATTTCTTCCAGGTCTTCTTAGCTTAAATAAACTATTGGTTAGTTTTTGATCATAATGAAATTGAAAAAATAAATGAATGATTGATCATAATGAAATTGAAAAATTAATGAATATTGAGAATTCTTAAATGATATTGTAAGATATTTAGGAATCGCTTTAAAGAATATTTCGATAAAAATGAAGAAATTTCTGAAAATAAATAATTGAAAAATTCGTGAAGTGAATATACAAAACTTGTTCCTTGAATTTTCCAAAAAGTAAATTGCAATTGCGTTATTCACCTTTTATAGACACATTTCTTCATTTTTTATTAGAACTTACGTCTTTCATATAATCTGTTACATCGTACACACTATTTTTAAATATTATCCAAGTCCTTTCATTATTTTTCCCATTTTTTTTCTTAATTTCTTCTAGTCGATAGAGCGTAATTTCTTCCATCACAATATAAACACTAGCTGAGTTTTAAGTGAATATACTTAAACAATATGTAACAATAACAACACTTATTTTATTTTTTAGTATCGCAGGGTATCGGTAAGGAAGTACATAGAAAGTCATCGATGTTTGGCGAGTGGTTACAATATTCTGCTGTTAAACCAGTCCGGTTGCGTAGTCATTAAAAGGGGAATCCCGATTATCGGTCACGTACAAATATGCATGTCAAGAGATAGTAGAAGATTATCTTTGTCTAAGAATACTGTTTCGATGAATGGACTGGAATTACTAATCACGTCAAAATTGCTTCATTGTAATGAAGCAATTTTGTACGACGTGTCCCCCAGTTTAATATTACATTGTTGCCAAAGCTATTTTCTGAAAGTAGTTTTACTTAACATAGTAAAATTCAAAATTTTACTATGTAAAATACCCTCAAAATGGCCACAATCTAATTTATCAATAATAGAAAAAGGAGAGCGATTGATTTAATTTATGGTTGCAATATTAAGGATATCGTATTTAAGGTGGTTAACAATTTCTTGTTTTTGATGAAAAAACAACAAAAAATTGAATGTTGACACGTTGTAACTCGAAAACCATTGACTTTTCCGAAAAAAAACTTCACACGAAATGACCATTATTATCTTCAATTGAATTTTATAGATACTTATGGATATCAAACGTCAAATATGAGGAAACCCCTGAGAAACTCATACTAAGCCAGTTGATTCAAATTAGTAAGATATTATTTTCAAAATTATATAGAATTTCAATATATACCAATCCAGAAAATTTATATTTTAATATCTCTTTTGTGTTTTTGCGTTCGAAATGAATGATAAATCAGGAAAAACTTATTTTTGAGATATTTTGTGATGATTTTAATTTTATTAGCGTTATTTGAAAGGTTTATTATATCGATGTAGGTTTTACATGGGGTCAATTTTTTCATCTTTCTAAATTTTGAATAAAACGTTATGATGTACTTAATTGATATCATAAAAAGCTTATAAAGGACAATTGCATTACATGACTAATAAATATCTTCTTTTTATTTCATATCAGTAAAATCGGATTAAGAAATAACTCTCTTTATGATTACAGTTGTATACAATCCATTGGAATTACCAATTAATTCATCGTAAATCAAGCTAACCGAGTCTTTTATTTCCAGAAATTCCTACTACTATGCTGTTCGAATTAATTGGGACAAACAATTTTTTTTTCGTTTGATTTACTGTAGTAAGTATGTGAGTACCAGGGTGGCCCAAACACCCTCACACCTACTTGTTTACTACCTGAGGAGACGTGAGGATTCGACTTTGACAATCATTTACATTCTGACCGGTTTTACCTCGCCAGCAATTCAGTTGTGAGGCTACCGGTGCGACAGTTGGAAGTTTCAATTTTGATACGTGCTGTATTGTCTTGTCCAAAGATGGATATCACTCCGAGGAAGCGTTCCAAAATTATCGCTCTTAATGAACACACATCAATGTCTGTAAGAGATATAGCTGAAGCTGTTGGTGTGGGGAAAGTCCAGCGTTTCGAGAATTTTAGAAACATTTGAAGAAAGTGGCTCATCGTCTTCAAAAAGAAAAGGAAACTGTGACCACAAACGCAAAACTACTCCAAAAAGAGATAAATTGTTGATAAGAAATAGCCAAAATTAAGCCGAGAAAGACAAGCACTGATTTTCGAAGGGATTTAATGGTTTCTGGTGTGAAGGTGAGCACATCAATTGTGCGAAAACGACTGCTGGAGGTTGGCCGTAAGGCAAGAAGACCAGAAAATGATGGAGAAACGTTTGGCATGGGCCAAAAGTACCGTGCGTGGATTGTGGACGACTGGAAGAAGGTGCTCTTTAGTGATGAGACACGTGTGTTTGTTCAGGGTACAAATCAAGTGTTGTTAGACGAAGTGATGGGGAAACTTTGCGGCATGATCACATCCATCAAACAGTAAAACATCCTTCGAAACAATTGTTTTGGGGTTTTTTCACAAACAGGGATGATGAATTCAGTGAAATATATGGAAATATTGCGCACCAGGATTGTCCCATTCATGGAAACATTTATTGGAACATTTCAGCACGACCTGGATCACTGCCACAATTCCAAACAAGTGCAGGCCTTTATGCGTGAGAATGAAATAAAAGTACTCGATTAGCCGGGGAATTCACCTGATTTCAATCCCATTGAGAATTTATGGAATATTTTAAAGAAACAACTGGCATAAATGGATTGCACTACAAAAAAAAAATGATTATAAGTGCAATTCAGATGTGGTTTCATGATGACAAATTGAAGAAAATCTGCGCTACGCTAGTGGAATCGATGCCTAGACGAGAACAAGAAGTTATTTCTGCGAAAGGAGGACATACTTCATATTAATATGAAATTTATAAACATATACATATAAAATTTATGCTATTTTGTATGTATTCACTTCATTAAAAGGTAAGATTATACGAAAACATTGTTTTTTATCTTTTGTCCCAATTAATTCGAACAGCATAGTACACTTAACACAAGAAGGAATGATATTCATTCAGTCAATAGTGTCATCTGTTTATAAGATTCAGAACTAATCCTTCCGTATGCTATCATATCGCTCAAACAGATTCGGCAGAACATTTTATGATAGAAAATCATAGCACTGTTTTAAATCAGATGTTACACATTTATATTTTGAATTGGACTAAACTGATTCCGTGGAATGAGGTGTGATGATAAAGAATTTTTTTTAATATATTTTCTTGTTATATTTATTTTCTCGTTGATGTACAATACATTTCAAAAATTTAAAAAATTTAATTTTTGGAAAATGATTTCTTTATACATTTTCGAAACAATATGAGATCATCCAAAAAATATCCGAGAGTATTATCACTTTCTTATGAATATTATTTTGCATTTTGCTGAATGATTCTACCTAAATACGACAAATCAAAAATTGAAGACATATTCCCTATCATTTCCATTTGAAATTATTTTATTCATATTACGAGAGTATATATAATACGATTCATTCACAAATGAATCTGAAAATATTCATTGGCATATCATAGACATCCATTTCCGCAGATTAGCTTGCGACGTGAATACCTACCTAATTCTCATTTTAAGCACCCCTATATGTTCCTTTACTAAAGATTTACCGAATCCAACAGGGGCAAATAAATTACTATTCTGTCTCACGCTTTACATCTACTTATTCGGTTTTGTACAAATTTGTTCGTTCTCTTTCTGCAGAAGTTTGGAAAGGAAAGAATGAGCCTTCAATATCATGAATAATAATTCCAACACAGAGGATTTTTTCTTCATCTTCGATAAATTGATATTTAATATTCTTACAGAGAATATTAAAGATGCCATATAATTTTCCAATACAACGCACGGTTAACGCCACATGAAACCTGACACTAAAGTAATGTTTAGCCAGTTTGACATTCAAAAATTCATTCATTCGCAGTAGGTACGCATTTGTTATTCTGGATAAACAGGTCATTTCTTAGCATGCTAAGCATGGTTTAGATAATAAACGTCGATTTCTGGAAATTTTAAAAATGTCAATATACCATTAATGCAGAATTCTTAAAAATGAACTTCCAGAAAAATTGATTTCTGAAAGGAACGATGTGTTGCGTCTTCAGATCGATATACTTACATCACGTGATCATCATGTACAATATTTGGAAATACGTGTCAGAAAGAAAGTACCGTTCATTTCTGATGTAGAATAAAAGCAGTAAAAGAAATTACATTTCAATTGTATATCTATTCGAATACTTGTTTCTTAATTATATTAAAGATGTATTACAAAGGCAGTTAGATAATATTCCACCTGAATATAATACTTATATTTTTATGATTATACACTTGAATTTCAGTTATGCATTAAGTTCATATGTCTAATTTATTCAATAAAATTAAAATATAGAAATTATGGTAGAAAAGTTGAAAAAATAAACGATGGAAACTCAATAAGTAATTGATTATACGACAGGATCAATGGATTAAAGAGCTAAGTACATATATAACCCAAAATAACCATTTTTTCTTTTTTAACATTGAAAAAATTTTGGTTTTTATCTCCGATATATATATACATATATATATATTAACATTACAAGTGTTTTACATTATTGACTATTATGTCAAGAATCCTTATAAACCGCATGAACAATTGGTAGGTACACTCAGAATGAGTGTTAAAGCCTCCCAGTTAGAGAAATAGTTTTTAGTAAAACACGGTAACTGTGTAAAATACTAAAATGTCACTGTTAATTATGGACATAAGCGAGCAGAAGATATGAACTACCACCAATCAGTCTTTAACTGAGCATAACTATAACATTGCGTCAATTGATTTGCTCTTGTGAATACTTTAGTCAAGTTAAAGATCGATAGTATACTCATCTTGTATTCCTCCAATATGAGCTCTCTCACATAATATTTACGATTAAATTATTTTAAATCAATAATTTATTGTTTTCACAATATTCCAATGTATCTCATCCATAAGGAAAATATAAACAAAATTCAGTGGAGAAATAAAAAAATATGCAATGCTTAGTATTCTTTATTATCTCAATGTTTATCATGAAGGAGCACAGATGTTTAGAGATAAAAAGGCAACATTTATCCAAATATTAGAGAAACATACTAAAATATCGTAATATGTAAATTCTATGAAAGCTTTTTACAGTTATGGATCTAATTTACATGCAGTATTCTCCATACATTACAAATTTTCAGGCCAAATTCACATTAAATTCTATATTTTTAATAGTACACACTGAGTTAATTCAACATGAAAATCCATTTTGGTCCAACTAATTTGGTGGCAGGTTTATAATTAATTAGTTTTTCAATACAGTCAGTTTTTATTAATATGCAGTCAAAATTTTAGTAACATATCAGTCTGAAGTATCCCTTTTAAATCTTAAAAAAAAACAATTGGGATTCCAGAGTATATGGACGTATTCAACCAATCACAAGAGTTGTACCCTGCTAATGCTCTTTTTGAGTATTTTATTTTTATTTTCAAAAAATACATAAATTTTGCAAATATCTGCCAAGTTCAATAAAACAATGACATATCAATACACAATCATATGAATTTGAGACAATCTACATATTTTATGAGTTGCTAAATTTATAATGCAGATGATCACTTGTGTCTAATTTATTCGAAAATCTATTGAAAAACTGAATGTATATTTTGGGTCAGTCTAATAATACAATGTAGATACTTGAAGAATATTGAATGTAGATAAATTGAAAAATTGTCCATATTTAATACATACCAACTCACTCTATTTATCTCCAAGATCAATGCAATTACTATTTTTTTATAAAACCAACAAAATGTCAAAATGATGTTTCTTCAACTCCACCGAATACCAACTACAATTTAGACGCCTGAATATCTTTTCCTACTTTCAATAACTGTATTTACTTACTAATGGCACAATTTTATTATTCTGCTTTATTTGTCTCGCAACATAAAAATGCACACATTTTAAGTAATAAACAATTAAAGAATATGAAGAACTTTTAGCGAAAACATAAGGCACTACAAAAATATTTGCAAAATTTTACCACTCCTAAATCTTGGCATTCCCAAGAAAAACATTTTTCATCTTCTGAATTGATATGTCCAATTGTTTCCATTAGCAGCATACAGAAAATTAATACATTCGGAAAAGGACCACAGAACTATTTCCTAATTATATCTATTATTTCAAATATTTCCGTATAATCTATATAAGTAAAACATCCATTTGGAACTTGGATTTCGGCATATAGGTACTAATTTGAGAACATTCATTGTAAGAATTTCTCTACCAAACATGAAATATTACAAAGAACTAGGTTTCATAGAGATTATGGACTAAGCTTGAACAGCTAGATGAAAGTTATTTATCAAAAAACTTCGAAAATATTACAAAAACTGGTACCCATTTGTCACCATATATGTGAAAGTGTAACTAACTCTAGCTTACAATCACATAGAATATAATTTTTTTACTAATCCTTAGTTACTACCTAAAGTTTCAAGTATTAAATTCATGTACTTTTCCACATCACTATAAATTTTTACTACATATTGACATTAACTATTCCAGTCTTGTGGATATATGTATATATAAATATAGTCATTACGCCTATAAATTAAATAAAAATATTTGAATGCCACAAGAATTTGATTTTTACGAATATATACTGCACAGGTAAATTGGAGTTTCATTCATTGTATTTTGCTCATTCATTTGAAAAATAAGTTACCAAATGTAGCATATTTTTATTACAGTTTATATAATTACAGTATTTTTCAGTGAAATCATTAGTATAACTTTATAATCGATCAATATGTATTTTTTTTAGCATTTCACAAACCCTACAAATGAATTGATTTGGTTACTTATAATCGTATATATACATATATTTATTATAGTTTATATAAATTAATATTTCTGTTAAAATGAAAAATTAAATTTAATAAACTTCACAAATCGGAGACACTGTATCAATTAAATCTTAGTTTAATATTTGACTTATATTGTTCAGTAGATATCCTCTTTACACTAGAATGATTGAAAAGAATAAAAATATTAGCATACCATGTCTACACCAGTTTCCTTCATTGTTGTATTATAAGATCAACAGCCTTTATGTCTGCAGTTCTTCCTATTGAATATAATTTCTAAATATTTATCAACCAAAATATTCTTTGTAATAAGAAACTATTTATTTCTAAAATCGATCAAAAGTTTCTGTATTGTGAGTGATGTTCAGTATATAATCATAAAATTTCAAATTTGCTTCCATTTGACTCAGAATGAAATTAGTTAGGATTTACATAAAAAAGAAAATAAAAAAATTTCATAAAATTATTATTTTAAAGTTTATTTTTTTAATGATCAGTACAAAATACTACTATGTTTCAAATGTATTTTTGGGTGTTGTAAAACATGGAATTTACATTGTGTTGTACTCAATATTTTGAAATAGTATTTTGATTCATTTGATATCATGTACACATTATTGATTCATCTAAATTGCAACATGAGAAACAACTACCAACCAACATATTTTAATAAGCGTTTTCTAATGATATATAAATATATATTGGTAACTTAAAAATAACCAACCCATAGAATCATATTTACATTAAATATTGGAACGATAAGGCAAAAGCTTTTTTTTTCATCTTTTTCTGATTTATATACTTTCAAGTATTAATAATTAAGTTATACAAAACTGTGAAAATCTTGGAAGTATGTATGTATTAGTGCTTCTATCTATACATGAAATAGATATTCAATTTTAAAAATTTAAATTCTTTAGAACAGGAATAAAATAGCATCTCAATAGGTGAAATTAGCTTCAATCCAATTTTTCTGACCTTTTATATTTTGCATATATATATATATATATATATATATATATATATATATATATATATATATATATATATATATATATATATATATATATATATATATATATATATATATATATATATATATATATATATATATATATATATATATATATTTATATATATATATATATATTTACCAAAGGCATGTTTTCAATCGAATGTAAAATTGAATATATTGCATTTTATGCAATATATACTCAGTTCAGTTATAATCTCTTGGGTCCAAAGTTTGGCAAAATTTAAAAAATCTGAAAAATGGTCCCATTTCATAATTGCCTAAATAAGTTCAATGCCTTTAAATTAATGAATTCATTTCATGAATAACTATATTGCCTAAATGAATTGGGAAGATTTTGTTGGAATAAATTTTAAGTTATTAGATTTGCTTCAAACCAAAATATAATTCGTTGGTGAAAATTTGGACAATATTTAATTAAAATTTTGGAGCTACAATTGTTTCAATTCGCTCTGTCTTGAAGACAAACTAATGTTATACATATATTTAAAACCCTGTGCAAATTGAGAGTATAAAGAAATTCAAGGAAAATTATTTCTTGTTAATATCTACAATATTGTTCTGTTAATAAGGCGATATATACGTGTAATTCCCTAAAATATGACCTAGAAGCCGTTGAACTACAAAAAAAAATTTAACATTAAAATAGCCACATGAACATCTTAAAATTTTCTTTGAATCTATGATGAAAAATATGCATCAGCATCAAAATAAGAATAATAAATATATTTAAACAAAATTATTAACTGAAAATTTTCATATTCACTCAATTTTCAACTATGAACTAAAAATACCGAATTATTCTAATGTAAAATAAATAAAAAAATGTCATTTCTGTTATATGAGTAACTAAATACTGGTACCTTCACAATTATGGAGTACTTGAATATTATAATATATTTTTTTTATTCAGAATCATATGCTTTCATATACATGTTAAGATACATATATATATATATATATATATATATATATATATATATATATATATATATATATATATATATATATATATATATATATATATATATATATATATATATATATATATATATATATATATATATATATATATATATATATATATATATATATATATATATATATATATATATATATATATATATATATATATATATATATATATATATATATATATATATATATATATATATCAAAACTATTTGATCGCATATTGATATCAAATGAAAAAAAATTGATATTTGTCTGCTTAAAAACATTCAGTGTTCATGGGGCTAAATCAACAAAACATAAGAAATCAGTAATGGAACGATAACAAGTTCTCCCAACAAAGAATGGAAACATTTCTTGAATCCCATCAACAAAAATATTTTAATGTTAGAATTCAAGAAAGTAACAGTTCTGAACATCCAAAATCTGGTCTGATCTTTATATTGAGAAAGGCTTTAAACTTAAAATAATGATAGTTTATTGGTGAACTGAAGAAAATTGAAAAGTTTTGTTTGATATGTCTATTTGTTTTTCTAAATTGCTCGATCAGTACAGATAAGGGATAACTTGTACAAAGATGAAAAATATATACAAATTCAAATTCATCACAGAAAGTTGTCGCATCAACACGCATCCTTTACGCAGTTCACGTATTTGAAGAGATGGTTGAGCTTTAAATGAAAGTTTCACTTTTTAAGGAACTCATTCGTAAAAAAAATCTATACATCAACATGCGAACTACTACAGCAATAGTTAGAACTATCATCTAATCGACTTATAAGCAAAAAAACCTGAAGGTTAACACTATATCTTCAAAAACCCATTATTCTTCTAATCTACACAATCCAAAAATATTATTTATTTGTACAATTACCAGATTACATACTAAACCACTACTTTTTAAGATATAAAAACCATGTATATTCTAAGCTTGATGCCGATCAACCACAACACTAGAAATATGTTCTCTTATATTCATTTTAAAATTGTTGACAAGCTATTTAGTATTAAAAGTATTTTATTGATGATAGAAAATCTGGATAAATAAAAAAAAGTAAATTCACGAATTTTAGATAACAACAGAACTTAAGTTTTTCCAAACAAATGTCGTAAAATGTAGAATAATTTGAAAGTGAAGCTGGCAAGCATATCACAATTTAATATTTATTAGTTTGTTTAGAAGATCTATGAAGAAAGACCACTACTTCAAAAGTATATTCAATTTCTAAGTATGAATTAAATTTTGCTCAATATAAAACAAAATGATTACATAAAAATGTGGGATAAGAACATAAAAACAAATACATGGAACTAAAATGAAGCTTTCAAAACCACAATGAAAGATTTGAAAAAAACAAATTACTTGTTTATTAAGGTAAATAAAATATATTATAGGACCAGGCAGTAAGTAAAATTTGAAGTTGTTTTAAATAAATAAGATTTGACTATTTTGGTAATAGCAGAATATTACTAAAGATTTAAACAAAATTTAAATTTCCATTCTAAGTTCTGAATTTAAATTATGGGCGTAGCTACTAAAAAACTCAGAAAAATATTGAATGAATTGTACGTTAGGTGAAACTTACAATTTATATTTGTCTGAAAGAGAAAAACGATAAACTGTTGATAAATGCTACTCGTGTATTCACAAATTACCAATGCAACTAAATTTCTTTTAGTGAATTTGAAGGTGACACTTCTACAATTGGAACATCATTCCAGTTTCAGTATTTTCTGGACATCAAACATCACAATATGTACACTACATTTACTAATAATTTTCTTTGATTATCACAACTATATTATGCTGTTAACTCTATAGACGTCGAAGATTAATAATTTGAAACATTTCTGGGAAACATCAAGTGTATCATTAACGTCGAACATATAGAGTCTACGCACAAAATGTCAATAATACAGGCACATCAAAATTTTAACAGGCAAAATGTTAATTGTAAGTAATTACAACTGAGATACTAATTTAGCAGTGAAAGGTTGTTAATTGCAATTTAAAAGATTTTCTGCATTATATAAAATACCAATCACCCCTAAAACTCTGTACCAAAGTTATAAAATAAAAGTATGCAGATAAATTACATTATTTCTTTAACCACAAAAAACTATATTCGGGTACACTAGCATAATTTAATGAAAACTTTTAACCTAAAATATGTTGACATCAACTTAGTCGCAAATATTTTAAAAAAAAATAAACAGAAAGCCTCGCTCATTTATCAAATAACATGTTAAAATTAATACTAAAAATTCTGTAGGACTATGTATGTCCACATAACAATGAATAAAGTAATTGCTAGTCACTTTCACTATATAATTGTCCTTGGTGTACAACTTACTATTAAACTAACTCAAACAGCATTGTTCAGTTCTAATAGAATTTGCATTAACAAAATTCTGTAAAAATTATTATTTACAAAAAAACAGAAGCAAATTTCAGAAAAGAATTAATTCTATCTAGTTCACTATAAAACTAGTGACTCAAAATGCATGGAGTTTAGCATATTTTTCTGATATATCAAGGCAGTTAAGTGTAAATTATGACATCACAACAAGATTTACAGGAGTTTGCTTGATAGATCAATGTCTCAGATCTATTAAATCAATGAGAAACCTTACTCATTAGCTTCTCACGATATTCCTTTGGTTTAAATATTATGTAATATTCTGTTCCATTATCTAAGTCGCAAGGAAATATGCTCAAATACTGTATTGTTTTTACAGGAAAATAATTCAAATGTTATTACAATAATATTTTTGAAGAAAAATGTTATATTATTATGTAGTCTTATAAAAAAAAATTGGAGGCATTACTTTCAAGTCTTTCAGATGACTCACCGAAAATTAGTTGATTTCAAAGAAAGAGGAAGATAACAAAACTTGACAGCAGCTCTAGAATGAAACTTAAAATGATTCATGAAGTCATTCATGTCATATTTTTCAAATTTTACAAAAATTTTATTCAATTAATCTTTTCAATACTGTTAGTTTTCTTGTTTATAATTTCTTCAAGTGAGAATAATTTGCCAGGCTCAACAAATGTATGAAATGTTTCCAGTTAACAAATGTGAAGAAAAAAAGTACTCTAATTGGGCCTTTTTTTAATAAAATACTCAAAATATATTACCATTATCCATCTTAAAAGAACCCCCTGCATTCCGTTTTTGCTGTCATAATAACACCCTCAAAATCAAGTTAATACGAATAAATTACTCTTGCGTGAACCAACTAATCTAAAATTTGCAGCTCAAAGCTAAAAATTCACAAATAACATAAAATTAAATACACTTAAAATTAAAATCGTACGGCGACTGCGAGTCCAGAATTAAATCGTTGAATACGATTCAAAACAGTTCCACCAACATATTACATTATCACAAATAGATTTCATATTTGATGCCAAATAGTAGCAATCAACTAAACATATATAAGGCGGGACAATGCTCGATTAATGAAAAGATGATAAATTGATAAATCAGTTGAAATGAATTCTTGACTAGAAAAAAGAAAGCGAGAATATCTATCTCCTCAAAGACGACTAGGATAGCTTTTAAGGTTTTTTTTACTGGAATATGACGAAAGTAGAAAATATTGATGTCATTAATTCATTAACCAGTCACTGCCCCTGAATACTTTTTACATAAGAAACGGTCTCAATCGTGCTTCAAATTACAATTAATAATATTATTGCACATTACATTAATTGAAAGTAAAAACATTGATTGGAGGTAATGTTGCCTCAAGAACTGAGAATTCAATTTAAATATAATACAGAAAATGTAAAAAGAGTCCAGCCTCTGAAAGGAACTAAAGATGAAAATAATAAATATAAAATATTTTCATACTATTTCAAACCACAATCGTGGGAACAATTATATTTTTGTTGCTTAATATTCAATCGCTATTTTGGCACACTAACATTCCTGAATTAAATAAACAGAAAGTATGCATAATAATTCTAAAACGAAAAACGCAATTTTTTATTTATACTAATAATCAAACCTAATGCTTATTCTTTGCAAAGAACCTATGATATAACAAAAACCCTTTTTTATAAGAAATTACGCAATTATTATAAACATTAATTTTCCCAAACAACCAGGCAACACAGCCTCCATATTGAAAATTACACATTGAAATATACTTTAGAACATTTAGAGAATCAATTGACAATAAGGTGAGAACTACCTCGTTAATGTGGTTTGTGGCACAAATGCCACGTTTGTTCGATTTATTAGAGTGTTCACTAGAATCTCGATTCTAAGAAATACAGTTGGAGTCATCTTATTCTGCGAACCAGAGACTGGTTGGCTGATACTGATGCGTTTTAGCTGGACTCAATGGTGCAAATCCATATGGTGCAGTAGCCACCTGGGCATGAGACGGAAACTGCAAATGGGCAGGTAAAGGATGTGTAGCGTGGTTCGCCAATACAGGTCTCGCGCTTGCATGGTGGGCCGGCGGTGGTATTGCTCGGCTAAAGAGAACAACATACATTAAAATTACAAGGACAAAACAACGCTCACAGACTATATCTACGCATATATATATATATATATATATATATATATATATATATATATATATATATATATATATATATATATATATATATATAAACCCGGCGAACTCCGTTTCGCCACCAGATGGATTCGTTTTATGTAATATTTCGTTTGGTGATTAAAAGATGAAGAAAAACTTTTTTATATTTAAAAAGGAAAAATTTTATTTCATTTCACAACAGTAATGAATTCATTTCGATTACAAAAATGAAGTGTTATTTAGTTGACTTCTCTAAGTAAATGAAAGTGACTGCAAAGTAAATAATGAATATAAACTTTATACGTGTCCGCAAATTATTCGTTTCATTGAAGTGCTCTTTGGTAAACCACATTTTTTGTTTTTTGGTATGACGTTAACACAAACAAAGCGGATTGTTTCCCAACTCGTGAACACGCAACGTATAACTGCCCATGTGAAAAACAATGATTTTCTAAATTTATCCCGCAAACACTTAGCGATTGGCCTTGCGAATTGTTGATTGGCCTTGCGAATTGTTAATTGTCATTGCGAACGCAAGGCGAACTGGAAATTGCAATCGTTTGAAGTCAAACGGAAGATCCGTCGGAATCATTGGTATTCGAGGAATACATACATTTTCACCTGCGTACTTTCCGTTAATAAATCAAATTCGGCATAAGTCTTTTTACCGAAAGTCGAATACCGTTGCAAAGTCGCAGTGGATTCAAATTACGCAATATCATAATAACTGTACCAACTTTGAGTTGCAAGTTATGTGGTGGAAATCCTGGTAACTCCATAGAGTTCAGAAACTCCGTTGGATAATTTACTACATCATCTGGATTTGTTATGGAATCAACGGATTTGTATGTTACCAAATTGCCAGAAATTTTTGATTGAATGGTGAAATTCAGTGCGTGTACATCATGATTCTTTGCGGCAAGAATTGCTCGTTGACTTAACCAAGCATAATTCTGATAATTCTCACTAATGTTTGGGAAAACATTTTCAATAAGAGCTAATTGAGAGTCTACAAATCGGCAAAAGTCGTTGGTAAGAGTAATTAATCCAGATGTCGCATCAACTGGGACTTTGATCATTTTGAAGTTGAACTCTCATATTAGTGGTTAGCGATAATGTTTTTACGTTATTCCATAAAGGTGATGCCTTTAGGCAAGCATTCAATTCATCTGGAGGCGTTCCACGGGGAATTACTGGCAACGTCTGCCTGAAATCGCCTGCCAACAATATCATCAAGCCGCCAAAGAAATAAACAGCTATAAAAAATAAGGGTTGATCGTAGAAGGGTGGAAATTTAGGGCTGCATGTATTTTTGTATGTTGTATCATGAAAAAATAAAAACTGAAAATTTTGTCAAAAAAATAAAAAAAAAAATTTGTGGTGGCGTACCCCTAACATTTAGGGGGATGAAAAATAGATGTTGGCCGATTCTCAGACCTACTCAATAAGCTCACAAAATTTCATGAGAATCGGTCAAGCCGTTTCGGAGGAGTTCGATTACGTACCCCGTGACACAAGAATTTTATATATTAGATATATATATATTAAAACATAATAACTATATTCTCTGCAATCAGGCACTGCGCCCGTTTGGCACTCTAGTTGTCCATCGCTCTCAGATCAGAGGACAATTTTTTTTAAACATATTTCAAAAGACAATTTTTGTTTCATTTAGCCCACATGAGTTTTAGTTTCACGTATCGTCAAAACTTCTTAGAAAAACGTCACTTATACTTTAAAATTGCTAATGTAACTTTTTATACTTGGGAGTTTTATTCCAGTGATCCAGCATTTTTACTGATCTAGCACAGGAATGGTCTTATATCTGCTGCATAAATGAGATATTTTATAATATTACATCGTGCTCCTTCAATGTTACAAAAAAAGTGTAACTATTTACCTCTTTATATATTAAAATTGATATCTTCATCTGCTTGTCTAGTGCCAGATCAATAACATTAACTTGCCTTTTTTATCAGCATCAATGTGAGTGATTTTAACATGAGTCCACTGTTCGCGAGTTTTCGCTAAAATTTTTGTTCGATTATTATTATCTACAGTTTCGAATCCGCTTCAAATGACAACACTGAATAAAATTAGATAAAAAGAGGAGAGAACAGACTACTCGCAACAAGAATTATGATTCCTCAGTTCAATGATTAACTAACAGATATTCCTAATTAATATGGATGTGAAAAAAGCCAAGTAACCATAAATGAAAAGCGTTAGTTGAAGAAAAGTGGGATGCCAGCATTATAGTAGCACACTTTCAAGCAAGCAGATTTATATTAACTCACCCAGTAGGCGCCACCTGGTGAGTGGCGGGTATGTAAGCGGGTTGAGTCGTAGTTACATAAACTGGTCGACGGTAAAGTTCCGTTTGATGATACAGCGGCTGTCCAGCCGCTGCAAGAGGATGTTGAGGTGACAATCTCGGAGCGGCATTCAATGGTTGGGGAGACAAATGAGAGTTGCTATGCCTAGAAATGGAATTATCGTCGTTGACATAAGTGACGAATTTATAAGATGAGCCACTTTATTTAAGGAAGGCATCAACGAATAGCAACCCAGGGTCAATTTAATTTAGTTTTATAATGATGTACTTGAAAAACAAAAAATACTCGTTGCTATGAACTGCACAGGTTAAATGTTTGATAGCATTCAGACAATAATTTTTTTTTTCTTTGTAAGAAAAGCTACGGTTTCCTATTAATGCGGTGGCATCGCGGGCTTAAATTAACGGCGTCGACGCCAGCGTAGCGCTGATAACGGTCGATAACGGATATGATGACTGCTGTTTAGGTAAATGGAAAATCATCCATACGCATATGAACGGGTTTTGTAACGCCACTCACCATAAAGAAACGCCCGTTATATTAAAGTACCGCATTATCAAGAAAACGTAGCTTTAGAGTACATTAAATGGCCCTTTTTTCAGTTCTTTCGCTCTTAGAATATTTCCTGTACTACCAAATTCCTTTGGAGGTACTTGTTGAAAAATAATTATTGAAGAACCATGGTGTGACAGTAAGAAAACTGTGCTGAATTAAATTCTTCAAAACTTCCTCCTTTGTTAAATTTTAGGACTAAGTAGTGAATGTTTGCGAAATTTCTTTTGACTTCTATCCCAGTTTGCACATCATTTACACTATATTAGTTTGAAATTGAATTTGCCTATCTAATTCTTAGTGTAACATAAATATTTGACTTTGAATCTCAAATACAAACCTTTCACCTAATATTATTGTAAAAGTGCTAACTATAATAATGTTTTTACTGAAAACTTCAACAAAGCATTGAATACTACACAAAATAAACTAGAACTTGCCTGTATGACTGATGAATAGCCTGTGATGGACCCCAGCTTTTACCAGGAGCTAGCAAGTGTTCCCTGCCAACAGTTAAGGTATCCCTAGAAGTGTGTGCTGCTGGTGGCTGGATATAGTCTTTGTGGCCCTGATTTGGTACACTGTAGTCCCTCAGACTAACGACTGGGACAGCAGAATGGCGCCTGTGGGACCCGCTGCTGCCGGCGCCACTTCCACTGCTGCCACCATGAGAGTTGGTGTTGTGTGCAGATGGAGGTGCCCAAGATACTCTTTTCTCATTACTATCAGAAAATTAATTAATCAGATAAATTTAACCATCGCTTTACAATGGCATTAAATTGCTAAAATAAAATATCCATAATGGGTATGTGTGAGTGGATGAGGTCATCCTAACAAAAACCTTCAAGTCAAAGCTGACTGAAGCTACGTCCAGCGATCTCCTTAATTAACACGTCGAATGTTTATTCTTTATTTGGTTGAAATACATATGTGGGTTTCATTACAGGTAAGATATGGATGTTTATGTGAATGTCAGCAGACTTAATGGTTAATCTAAAACTCATTAGCTGGATCTAGGATAGTAGAGGTCCAACCGAAAAAAGGTAGAATGCAGTAAACGTTTCGTAAATTCACGCATCTTGCAGTTTATAACTTTTAATGGATAATTAAGAGTTGTGATTTTTGGGTAATAATTATTTTGGCATGTAAAATTTTCTAATTCGGTAACGATGGAAATCGTTAAATCGATCGGTAAATGGAGATCATGTATTTCTCTGGAAAGGTTAGATGGCAATAAAATCCAATTCTTACCTCGAGGAAGATCCAGAATAGCTGGCATTCTCATGTCCACTATAGTGATAGTTCGAATGACCCGATGACCCTGATCCTTCCTTACAAGCTGATGAACAATGCTGATCGTAATCGCTACTACGATATTCACAAGGTTCCTGTTTGGGGTGCATGTTTAACGCACATTCAGATTGCGCCTTGGCAAGCAGTCTTTTCTTCTGGGAGACAGAGGCTCCGTAACTAGCAGACGTCGACGCAGCGGCGATAGAACTACCACCTTGCGTCTGTGCGCAAAACGAGTTTGAAGAATTCGGTTCGTTCTTCACAACCTGTAGATGAGGTTGTTGATGATGATGATGGTGATATTGTTGTTGCTACAACAAATTGATAATTAAAAAACATGAAAATTAAAGCCTTGAAATTTACCCACCATATTTCTGTCTTATAAAGACACAATACTTAAAGAACTGCTCAAGTCTATTTAAACTATATACCTCCTTTTCTGTATTTGTATAGGTATTTATTTATGTAGGCCAAATAAACTTAGATGGTGTAATTAATTTGTATGAAAACTGTACATCATGTAAAGGCCGCCAATGAAAGGATTCAGTGATATACTGAAGAAAATTATTTAAATAGGTATATGAAAATAGTTCAGTCTTTGCAAAAGAGAAAGCAATATCACAGCAGAGTTTAAAAAAAGTCTAATCAAAACATTTACTAAGAATATCTTGAGTGAAGTTCACTTTTTATGATCAATACAACTTTCAATTTTATTTATTTTTTTTTTATTTCGTGACTTTCAACAAATCCTTTCAGCATATGAAGAGTATAAAACATGTTTGAAACAGAGTTTTGAAATTTATATAATTTAAGATATTTTATTAATTACATATTTCAAATTTATTTTAATCTATGATTTTTTTTTTGTTCTATTCTGATACAATTTTCACTGAATTCATGAATATTGAAATATTGACAACAAATTATGATTATTATTAAATCCTTTCATTATGAAATATTAATTCAGTTTTCTGGTTTCAATAATAAATAGATCTCAGATATAAATTTATATTATATATTTTTTTCCAAACTAGACCTCAATTAAAAGATTCACCTTGACGGAATTTCTTTCTTCATTGTCGCTATCGCCAAGCGTGATAACATTCTTGCGATGGTGACCACTTTGGTGATGGTGATGCTGCTGTGGCACCTGATAGTTGCTTATTGTCTGCGAATGGCGATTAGTGCCTAATTTTTTACCCGGCACAACTTCCTCTTCGCTGTCAGAAATAGTAATGACAGAAACTGCAGGGGAAGGAGTATCCTGTATTGTTATGGTATGTTGCCTAGGACCTCCTGTGGCATGATGATAAACCACGCGATGATCATGTTCGACCTGCTGAAAAAGTGACAAAAATTATATTGGATGGATGCATGATGGGAATGGTCCAAATTCTGACCTCAAGAGAGCTAAAACCAGGGGTGTTAATAGAACAATAAAACGTTGCTAGTATTCCGATTTCAACTTCAATAAAATTACAAATATTCAATACCTTTTTTTTAATATCTTTATTGGAAAAAATAGAGTACGATCTTCAAAAAATCCTAATTCATACATAAGCTTTCCCCTTGAACAACAATTATATAAATTTCATAAAATATTTCGTTGGTTAAACATTTTTTAAGTTTGCAGTTCATTAATTAACAATCATTTTCAAAATATCCGATTCACACTAATCATCACTACTATAAACTGTCATTATGTAAATGTTTAGTTCTAAAACCAGGTTTTTCCTTTTTTTTAAACCAGATTTTTCAGTGACAAAAATACTTCAGAATAATATTCTATTCGTCTTCTTTAAAATGAACAGTATGTTGCAGTTCAACCACAATCCCTCAACCTAACTCTTTGATCCTTTTATATTGTAAAATTTGATTCCTTCTACTTGAGTCCGCTAGTTTGATCAATGATTTGTTTCAATGCAAAAAATAATTGTGTGAGGGTCAGTGATTTTTTCCACTCCACTCATACAAAATTCTCTAGTGAATAAGAATTTGTGCACAACATGAATCACACGTTGAATCACAAAGGTTTTTACAGATGCGCCAAATTCGTCAATAAAAAAGAACTGCAAAAAAGCTACTAACCTGAACTTGGGACTGATGAGAAGCCTGATGCCACTGTGAAAATCCAGGACTTTGATTCCTTCTGCTGTTACTACTTGTGGTAGCTCCATAAGGATTCATTTGCTCTCCTGGTGGGGAACTCTCCTTCACTCGTTTCTTTACAGGACTCAATTGAGTCTGTTCTTTTTTGTCATGTGTACGGTGGTGCGATGGAACCTGTAGTTTAAAAAACACGTAAATAACAATTGAATAAATTTCTTTTACTCATTAAATGTGATAAATATGCGCGAAACTGACGAACGCATAAATATTCAGAAAGTTTTAAAATTAATAATTGAATACTTGAATCTAATTAAGTCTTTCCCTACGTTTTTCTATGTCAACTCTAAAAACCTAAGTTCTTGTTATCGGTAATGAAATATTTGTTTATTATACTAGTTCATTATATATGTAAATTTAATGAATATGGACCATGCTTATTAAATTATTATTATTTATTTAATATTGGTAGTTTATTTAGCAATACATTACAAACCATAATTCATGAGAAAAATTTTTATAATTAGTAGACAGTGAAAAACATTTTGCAGAAAAAATATTCTCACTACCATTCAAGGAATTTTGCATTTGTAATTCTCTACTTTATGGGTTACTAAAAGTAAATGAAAATGCGACATTTTCCCCATTGATAGATTAAAACGGAAGAATCATTATATACATTAAATTTTCAATATATCCATATTTGAAAGAATTAAAATATTCTGCTTAATATTCTAAATTACATAAATAAATTATTCAGATTGAAAATAAATGCAGAGTTTCAAATACATACCACACACACGAAATCAACATTGAATTGATTTAATGTTGATTTTGTAGAGGTGGATCAAATTTAAAAAGAAATAAATTTGAGATTTCAGAAGATTTGAAATGCACCACTTTTTTGTGAAGATGAAAAAACTTAACAGATTACTTGCACAAGCAAAATAACTAGCTTAAACTCACCATTAGATGGTGTTGGTGATGATGAGGCGCGTTTTGCTGAACGTGATGAGCTTTGGAGCTGCGCTTACTAGAGTTCCAGGAACCGTTCGAATGATCCACGATGCCAGAATTATATACCTCAGCTGCAACGTCGACTGGAAAGACAGGTCTTTGTTCCTGCAAGATTGCCGAAGAATCAACAAGTAATGGTCTACCCCACTCAGCTTCAGAAAGAAGGGGTTGCTGTATAGCCGTATGTGGTGGCGGAAGCTGTTGCCACGACGACACTATGGCCATTTGTTGACGGCTGGTAGGCCACGAGGTCTGCACGGCGTTCTAAAATTAAAATGGTATGTTAATTAAATACTAATATTGCTGAAATTATAGTACTAAGGCTGTATTCAGAGTTAATTTTCAAATTATCAAGTACATTTCAGAAAAAATTAAAACGCAGATTTTCATGATCTACTTTCATAAACGAAAATGTCCATATTTACAATATTTATTCAGACATAAGAAATCAAAAATAAAATTAATCTTGAGCGAACTTCAAATTTTTTCGATTTCAAAAGCCTAATATTAATTAAGAATATTTCGGAATAAATACCACTCGAAACCATTGCCACTTATTGCCATTCCCTCAAGAAAATTGAGCATTCATTGAACTATTGAATAAGTTCAACACTGGGCAGATTCCACTGAACAAATTTATTTATTCTTTCGATAAATATTGTGGACTTTTAGTCTAAAAATTAAAAGCCTAATCATATGTCCAGTAAAACAACTTTTCAGAAAAATGTTGGAATATTTTCAAAAAAGTACACTTAGCGGTGCTGATATATGTTTTCATCAATTAGAAGGCATGATTCAGCATAAAAATAATTATAAGTCCCAATCCATCCACAAGAAGAATCCATCCAGGGTCATGTTAATCAACTATTTCTTAAAAGCTGATTACTATCTCTTAAGTTTTTAATTAAGTATTTTCCTCTGATTCCAATATACATCACTAGCTACAGTGAATGAAGTCTTAGTTTCAATGTTATTTTTATTCACATAAACCATTTCTGTAAAATGTTATGAAAAATTTTGAAGAATTACACTTATTCACACGACGCCTAGGTATGCGTAAGCTGAACACTATCTGAATGTAAGCTCCATCTCCAATTGCCAGGAATTCATATCTTAAACCTCAAATTAACATTCCAACGTGTTACTCAAAGAATCTAAGAAATTAGAAATGACTATTCTAAGGAGAATATTATGTTTTGTTTTTCTTCGTTTGTCAAAGTCTTTCATTTTTCATTAATTTTTTGTGACAACACAACAAACTCTCAAATACACAATTAACTGTAACCTTCAATTTAATTCAACCTTTTTTCGATTGAAAAAATTGATGGAAAACATTTGGAAACCCAGGATGACTGAAGTGTTCATCAAATATCCACCCCATAGTTTGCCACTGATGATACGAGGAAATGTATGTGTAGGAGGAAAGACAATTTTTTTTATCTAGATCAACAGAAATTGATATCCAAACAGACTATTTTTAACCTCATTATTTATTAGTTTGATCGAAGTTTATCTGTAGAGTTAATTGTAGTGACTCCAATTTCACTCACAGTCAATAGCATCTGCCGACCGCTAGGTTCAACCACGCTGACCGGTACGTACTGCTGCTGACCCGCTTGGCTTAGAATCGGAGGCTGGATCTGAATTGGCGGTTGTTGAACAACCGTTACATGTTTGGCAGGAGACCCACCCATTCCCTGGTAACCGGCAGGACAGAGTATGCTGGAAACCAATTGATGCTGGAATGGATCTGCTCTAGTGCTTGTAGCGTACTGCCGTCCCACAGCTCTGCCGTTGTAGATTTGGTACTAAAATAAACGAAGAATCAAAATATCCACCTCACCAATTTCACTAATTTGGTTTAAAAGGCGTGTCAGCAGCAAACTCTCAATAAACATTGTTTTTGATAGTTTTTTCATTATAGATGATGCATTAGCCTTCTTCTTATGAAGAGTTTAAATACTATCGATAGTGTCTGTACCTTTTATGTATTCAGATATCTCAGAACGTTTTGTGAAATTATCTTTTTATAATTTGCATCAAATGAGAGCATTCTTGTGCTGCTAACAGAACCCTTCAGAATTGAACCTCATTTTTCAACAATTTAATAGTTAATTTGGCTATTTTTTTTTTACTTTTTTTAATATTTATTAAGTATAGTGAAAGATGTAACATCGTAAAAAGTTTGACTCTTTCCTATATATTTTTGTATATATTTAAAAAACAAATTGAGCGTAACCATGATTGAAACTGCCAGACTCATTATTAGCCTCGTATGAGATACTCATGAGGACATAATTGAGAAAGTTACTCAAAATTCAACACCGAACCACCTTACACTGTATCTTCTTAGTCCAGCATCCTAAACTCTCACAGACTTAGAACCAGAACAAAAAATAATCAACTCCTGGCGAGACAAGTGTCAAATATTAATGACAATAAGCGAACGAAATAAATAGTTACCCGGTAAATTATACTAGCATACATATTTAATTTCAAAAAATAATGTCCCCTTGAAGTTATAATTCAATTAAAAAAATCTCGAAAAAATCTCGAAAGAATTTTCAAATATTTTCATGACTACCGATCTTAAAATAGATTTTTATGTGCATTCATAGCAGCTGGATATTATTTACCTGAACTTACATATACAATCTTTTATTGATACAGTGCCATGTGTTTCACATTTTTCATAAATTTTGGTGATGTAGTATTGTAAGTTAAGTGAACAATAACGTCTCCACATAGATAATGTTGTTAATGTAAGAGTACAGGATCACCTGTGGACTGCAGAAAGATCTAGATCTGATGCACGAGTGGTGCTTAAATAACAATTTGAAACTGAATGTTAAGTGTTCATGCATGGTTTTTTGTCGCAAAAGAAACATTATCCAGTGTAATTATAATATTGGAGGGACTAATCTGAGCGTGGTTGATCCCTTAAAGGATCTCGGAATACATTTGGATAGTATGCTTCAGTTGATGGATCACTACAACAGTAAGGTTAGCCAAATGTTGGGATTTGTGATAAGAATGTCCAATGATTTCAACAATTTGACCTCTATTATTTGGCTTTATGTTTGCCATGTTCGTTCTGTGTTGGAACATGCATCTTTAATTTGGTCTCCTGGCTACAAAGTACATGTAAATAGGATTGAAGCTATTCAAAAAAAGTTTTTAAAGCATTTACAATATACGATGTTTTTAAGGGGGATATACTTGAATTTTCATCAGGTAATGAATCACTACAATACGGGCTCTTTAAAAAATCGAAGGGAATTTCCGAATATAAACTTCTTTTTTAACTTGATTACCTTCCCCAAAATACTAGGCAATATAAAATTTTATGTCCCATCTAGAAATATGAGAAAATCCCCTCTTCTCTCACACGATACTTCAGGTAGTCATTACAAAAATTTAGCTGACCAACCCTGAAATGTGCATTTTGTTTGAAGTACTGTCTGTATTTTTTTCAATTTTTATGAATTTGAAAATAGCAAAATAACTACTGCTTCTGAATATTTTTTGTTCTGTATCTGTCTCCTCAAATAAGACATACTTTATGTGGACCTTTAGAACAAAACAAAATGCTCCTTCCTTTTCACTACTCAATCAAATTGCTGCTCATTACTAGAACCAATAACTTGGAAAATCAGAGTTTTGGCGCAACAAGATTCAACAATGAAATTTTATGTCATACTTCTGAATAAAATTCAAAGATCAATTAATGAAGTTCTCCCTAAAAAAGAGAGGTAAATTGCATTTTTCCGAAAACTGGAAATTGAACTTTCTGTATGTATTGAAATAATCCTTCAAAAATTAACACAACAATAATGTTGAAATTTAAATGTTATACAATAATGTTCAAGGGAACACTCTTCACTTACCAAGTTATCATAACCTGACCTGTCTCTGACAAGTCTCTGTACTTGATTGGTCAGCTGGTTATTAATTGTGAACGTAACGTTACCGTTGGAGCTCGGTACGAAATTGGCAACCAGAGATGGTGCCTGTTGTTGTGGCTGGTGATGTGGAGTACTTGAAGAACTATTAAAGTCATTTCTTCGACAAACCTGTAGAGAAAGAGAATATTAAAATTAAACTGCAAAAACAGAAATTTTCAATATAAAAAATATTTTTAATACAAAAATGTATTTGTGTGATGTGATTTATTATATTTGATATTTATTATACACTTCCATAAAATTAGATACGGAAATGTTTGTTTGGTAACAATTATTTTCAAAATATTACTTGAAAAACAAAAAAAAATCTAATTATTTTGATATTTTCAAAAAATTATTTAATTAAAATTTTATATTTTAAAATACCTCCATCATTTGAACACTGGCCTTGACATTGTTACAATGTGCGTAGTCCACTAAATGAGCCAATCTAACGAATGGATGATTCAAAGCTTCTCCAGGAGTTGTGCGCCGTTCCTAAAAGATGAAATGAATGAAAAATCAGCAATTTTTATTTTCAATATTTGATCCAATAATTAAACAATCAAATTTATTTATTTCCTACCATTTAAGATATATATGTTCGCTAAATAACAAATTGTTTTGTAAATTGCTTCTGAAATTTGTGATTATTTTCCGTTGTGTTTTTTTATTATCAATAGACATTTTAATTATCATTTTCAAATTTAACAGACAAAGAACATAATTAATATTTATATCTTAAGTAAACTATTTTTCAAAGAACAGCCATTAAAGCTACAAATAAAAAGGCATATATATTGCTACCTGGTCCATAGTGAGCATTCTCTTCAACAAATCGATGAATTCTTTACGGTCAACCTTTTCTGCAAGCAGCTGGCCTCCTTCCAGGTCAGTGGGAACATTCACTTGTCCAATATCATCAAGACAGTTGAAAATATATTTGCGGGCTTCTTTTGATTTGATTCCAGTTTCAGCTTCATGCTCTTCAGGAGTTTTCAGTCTCCAAAATGGATAGGTGCTATCCATGTCACGGTAGAAAAACTTTGTTGTTTTTGATGCATTGTTCAACATATGCTCAGTGGGAAGACCTGGAAACATTTCATAACCATGTAAAGGAAACCAAGTAGAACAGCTCAAATTAAACGCTAGTTTTCTTAGAACGATGAAAACAAAACTAACGGCCTCAATCGTCAATTGATTTCACTGGGATCTCTAATTCAAATGTTTAAAGTAAAAAAGTTAATGTAAGTATCTGCGAGTAACATATTTTGGAAAATAGATATGCAGTGCAAACTATACAACGACATGTAAGGAATTGTGCATATATAGACGTTATAGAGAGTTGTCCTTAAATGGAGAGCAGAAAATTTCCTTAATTGAAAAAGAAAAAAATTATTCCATACTAGTGTTAGTTTACATAAAATGTAATTACCTATGTAATTACTTATGTTAAAAAATATTTTTTAATTGAACGCTATTACGTAGTCTGTTATTTTCGACTAGCGCCTGTAACTGCATCAGTAATTTTGTACTCATTTACTGATATGTTTCCATCTTGGTGATGAAGATAATAATAATTTAGCTGCTTTCAGAGCAGCTAAATTATTATTATCTTCATATTATCTTATCTTATCTTCATATTATTATTTTTTTGCCGGAGGTGGATCAGACTCACCCATCTCATGAAGGTTCACAGTTGGAGAGTGTTTACTTATTTTTTGCAACATGAAAAGTGCTTTTAAGTTGCTGAAATTATGTAATCGTTGTGATTGAGAGGCTATAATGATGTGTATCATTGCATGGAAGATGCCTGAAACCAACCAAATCCAAGCAATTTTGACATTTTACAGAGTTTGTCGTCAAATGAAGTGATGTTACTTATATGGTACTAATATTTTGAATAAAATTATATATTTTGAAATGTAATCCAGATGATCTAGAAATATTTGAAAAAAAATGTTGTAAAGTTCAAAAATTTAAAAAAGTTAAATATTGCACTTACCTTGAGTCTGACTGATGTACCTAATCTGATCATATTCGGAACTGCCTGGGTACAGGGGCCAGCCGAGGAAGAGTTCAGCAACGACGCAACCAAGAGACCACATATCTATGGCTTCGCAAAACGGCAGCCCCAATATGATCTCAGGAGCTCGGTAATATCTGGACTGTAGGTAAGTGTTGCACACAGCTTTGCTCACGTGGCTCGCGCTGCCGAAGTCTATTACTTTGACACGGTACGGCTGTCGCACCGGATCTACCAACATTATATTCTCGGGTTTCAAGTCCGCATGGATCAAGCCAAGTTGCTGCAACAAAAATTGAATGTGAATTTATCAATTCTTTCAACATTAGGCATAATTCAAGCACTAATTGAATTTCAATAGGTTCCAGAATGTTCTTCTGACAAATTAATTAAAAGAAAATGAGTCATTAACCTTTGTGTTTTAACACAACAAAATTCCATTTGTTACATATAACCCTGAAACGCTGAGTGTTACGGTTTTGTAACATTTAATTACAATAAAGAAATAATAAAATGTCAGGATCCTGCGACGATATCAAAGAAAACCTTTCACTTTTTTAATAAGAATTACTACCGCTGATCATGATTTTTGAAACGACAATACAACAGATGAGTATATTTCGACGGAATTATACGTGCTATCGAATATTAGTAGGAGTTCAGAGCTTTTTACTGTAGGTTGATTTATGTTGTTTACGTTGTCGACATTAAAGTGAAAACTAATAAACATCTTGCATGGAGTAGTCAGAAACTTGAACAATTTCTAGGTACCCTTCTTGATGTGTCTTTAGTGAAACTCTTATTCACGATTGTATTGGAACAAACGGTAGACTAAACTGCCATGTATCTGAAGGGATGAATAAAGACAGATGGTTAAATATATTCCAAAATTAACTGAAATAATTATTCCGAAATTCCAAAAGCTGATGGATGTGCACATAAATTATTTAAGATTCTGCATTTGACAGATCATTTACAGAAAATGTTTAATGAGATAACAATGCATCTAATTCTATTCATCGGCAAACATACATAGTTCCATTCAAATTAATTATGTAAATAATATATACACCGTTTCGTTCGTTTCCTCTGATGACGATATTAACAAATAAACATTCATCAAGAAAGTGTTTCTTGAGGAAAAACATTTTCTCAAGTATTATTACTGCAAATATACCTCAAGTATTATTTTTCAGCAGATAATTATAAATTATTTGGAAAACTCAATAATTGTTAAACAATGATTCAAAGGAAAGTAATGACCAACATATTTCGTAACTTATTTTTAATTCTAATTCAACTACCTGTTTTTGTCATACAATGTTCTCAAAAAGAATATAAACATTCATTAACTACTTTTGAAAATGAGTGAGTAAGACTCAACAATATAACATGAATACACCTCGAGTTCAATGGCTAAGAATTGGTTCTTTTAGTCCTGCTAGTGGGTTGCTCCATGATCCCCAAGGCCGAATATAAAATAAACTTTTCACACAGACCGCCAGAATCGTCGGTACAAGCGTAGCCAGGCGGACAGGTAGTACAAGGCGGGCCCGACTTGTACACCTCCGAAAAATTCTTCGCGCCTGGACCGTAAACGCAATAGAATAACGTATGATCCTGCGACGAGGACCACGAACAGCCGATGGCTAGAGTCTGATCGTGTATCATTTGGGCGCCTCGTCGCGTGATTTCATCGTCGGGATCGAAACCGCGACGAAATTGCAAACTGTCAATTTCCTTGATCCACCCATCCAGCACGTCCGTCCAGAGTTGTTGCAATGGCATGATGCCGCTGTACGGCGACTCCAGGAACGGGGAGATCCTCATCTCACCGGTTCTCACTACGTCCATATTCATGCCTATCTCAGAGAAAGATTCGGTCAACAAACAGTCAGTAGTTGTGTCTGTACATTTAGCGGCCCAGCAACGAGCTATGGCCTCGAGTTGGACGTCGTAAACGAGGCTAGGCATACCAGAGGGCTTTGGATCGCCCGACAGGCGTCCTCTTCTGGCGGAGTTGTGTTTTTGCAAGATGAATTCTACCAAATCCGATGGTATTGGCTTTACGACACATCTCCTGTCCAACATGCAGTCGCACGTATATCTACATTCTTCTCTCTCCTGATAGCAATAATTAAGAAAGTTTGGCGTGTACGTTCCTTGATTATAGGTAGGATTCGCAGCATTGTTTTCAGTGAAAAACCAAGTTAAACTAGCGGTGAATATAAAAGCTGCGTAAATTGTGAAACGGAATCGGTGAACCATTATGGAAATTTTTCAAATATTCAAACATCAAAGTGACACTTTATTATCTACCGTCCGATAAACATTTCACGTATCAAGTTATCTTTTTTGTCGAAATGAAAAATTGAAAGCATAATCAGTATCTAGTCTTTCCACTTTCTGTGCGTCAAATACGGAGCGTCACGATAATAGCGCGATGATAGCCCATCACATTAATTTCATTAAAATAATTCCAAGTAGCAGATCAGAAGGATTATCCCCCCTTAGTTTTCTCTAACACTTTTTTATTAACTTGTTTTCTATGTTCTAATGTAATTTTGATTGTCATACATACCCTTTATTACCCAGTTCTTTGTCAATTTTAATTTCGATTTTATTATTTTTCTCTGTTATTCTATGGTCTGGCACTCGGAATAAAAAGAAACATTGAGCAAGTAATGATAAACTCTTAATTATATATTATATTCTTCTGAAATAATGCAAATACATTTTATTCAACACGTCACAGGTTTCCATAATGGAAACTTTCACAAAAATTCCTGACGGTGATTAGAACACGATATCATTTGTTGATATTATTGGAATGTTGATTATCGAATCGGCGTAATAATTGTTTGAAATTTCATCAAACGACATGGTGATTAAATAAACAATGTGACTTTTAATGAAATGTAAATTTTTAGATATTTCAACGCAATATCTATGACGCAAAAGTTTTGCGTTCTGGGTTGAACTTATTCGGGGAGAAATTAATAATAATGATTATTATTCATTTATTTAGCAGAATAGCTAATCATTTAACTTACAGTTCATTAATTACGTATTTAACAAGTTTTAATATTACGAGAGACTAGCGTCTTAAATTGTTTAGGTTTGATGTAACATTTAATTTTTTCATTCAATTCAATTGACATCCAATTTCTGTGTATTGCGTTTATTCGAATTACTATTGAAATGCAGATATTTGTTTCCGCAAATATATAATAATGTACAGAGCATTATATACAATAATATTGATAATATGCGGACAGACCTTTATATATAGGTAAATTCCGATATCAAACTGTAAACATTATGAAAAAAGCTATAATATAGTTTCTTTTAATCAATACAGATATTGCATTTAATATTTGCAAAATTAAAATTTATATATTGAAAATAATCATAGAATTACACACTGTGGTTTATTGAAGTGATATTATTTATAACTTCAAAAAGTATTTATAAGAAATTGACTTTTGTAAAACAAAATTCGTCATTTAAAAATTTTAAAAGCTATTCAGATAAACGGCTAACAGTACGTGCATTTACTCATTAAACATGATGAATAAAGCTGATAAAAGAGTTGAAAGAAATGGAAAATTATGCTTTTTCACTTACCTTGAGTTTGAGCAACGCAGTCAAGACCTGTTGTAGAATCGGTCTGATATATTTGAGTGGCAGCGGACTGAACTTGTTCTGTTTGAGGAAATCATACAAGTTCTGCTCCAGCATCTCAAAAACGAGACACGTGTGATTTTTGTGCTGAAAGCACTCGTAGGCTCTAACAAAATTGAATTCGTCTGCATTCTCTTGACTCAGCCTAGACAAAATGCTAACTTCAATTTGACCCTGCAAAAAAATGTACAGAATGTTTTTTTGTTTTTCATTTATTTCACTTTTAATGAAGCGGAATTAGAAAAATAACATTGCAGAAAATATGCAAATGCTTATGTCTTTGAAAGAATAATATATGCTAATGAGATATTTTTACTTTGAATGGTGATTAAGAATTCATCCTGCAGCCATATTTTCTAAATTAACACAAAGGGATAAATCAGTTTCAACTTTTTAAAATTTCAGCCACTAGATTATATTAAACAGTTCCAAACAGTATATGAGTATATTACGCATCAGAATAATCATTTAACTAATAAATTCAGAGTTTCACACAAAGGCTTTTACCAAAATTGGAAATCAAACCTAGTACATCTACTCCACAAAACTACTGTTAAAACTATCGTTTAATCATTTGATCCGCAAAATTTTGCCCAATAAAACTTATAAACATGTTTTTATAAAAAAAATTACTAACCTGTCTTGCGTAAGAAGGGTGATTTTTCAATATTTTTATGGCCACGATTTCATTTGTGCCCTTCTTCCAGCACTTGACTACCTGTCCAAATGTGCCTCGTCCCAAAAACTCCAATACTTCATACTGATTAGTCATGGAGTACAACACTTCATGCTGAACGAGCTGATAGTCTCCATCGGCGCCGCTGCCGGAACCTGCTACCGTCCAAGGAAACAATATCAAAGTCAGGGAAAAACTCACTACAAAAGTTGCTATAAACCAACATCATAAACCCAGGGGGTGATCTGTTTAGAGCTATTTAATGATACATCACTTAATATTTTAGCTTTTTCTATTAGCAGCAAATACTCATAAACTAGAAGAGAAATTTCAACAATTTTCATTAATATTTAATAGTGTTGGCGTTTACTTGATGTAAATCCATTATAATTGAATATAAACTTAAATTCAAACAAACACTTGAACTTATGATTTACACTTTATTGACTACATAGCATGACGCGTTTCGTCGTTACAAACGACTTCTCCAGATGCTTACAGAATAATCTGAAGAATTCACAGAATTTCTGAAGAAGTCGTTTGTAACGACGAAACGCGTCATGCTATGTAGTCAATAAAGTGTAAATCATAAGTTCAAGTGTTTGAATTTAAGTTTATATTCAATTTTCATCAACACATATTACTTTCAAATAAATCAAAGTATTCCAGGTATTACCAAATTGTTCATATTATTACAACAAAAAATATTTTCACAATAATGAAAATACTATTTTCATAGAAAAAAATACTCAGGTATTAGTTTAGTATTATGTATATATAACTGAAAGAAAGCTATATTTGAGTACGACAATGAAAGTTAATGTTCACAACATTGGAGTTATACACCTTCTTTTTATTGAAACTATTATTTGAACTTCAATTCTATTGATATGTCAGAAGTTTAATTAGTAATTACAACTATATTGATAGTCAATTTATAAGTGTCTATGATTAGTGATTACATATACATACACAAAATAAAAGAAAATACTTTGATGAGATCTAATTATAAGACTCAACATTACACATTAATAAAAACAGTATGATTTTACTGAAAAATTTTAAAGATATTTGAATACATTGATATAATCAATTTAAAACTGAAAAAAATATTAAATTTTTTAGATCATCCCCTTAGTCTTTCTACAGTTATAAAATTTATCTACAAAAAATAATTTTTACTATTCTTCTGTAGCTTCAACAAGAGTAATTTGTAAGAAAAAATTTGTTGTTTTAATGTTTCTGCTAATATTACCAGAAATATGTAATGAAGGTGAATATTTGGATATTTTCATATTTGTAGATATTCATTTTAGAAAATAAACACTAAAATCCGGAGCTTACTTACTAATTTACAAAATATCAACATTTTTATCAGCTGAAATTTGTTGAAGCAATGCAGAATGGCATAATAAAAATAAAAACTGAACATACTAGTAATGAAAGGCCATCAATTTTAAAACACTCATCCTTACATGTTTGAAATTATCATGTCAAGCAGTTATAAATTTAAATTTGTTGGCACTTTTCTTCTTAACCAAACTATGATAAAGGCTTTGCGACTCAGTTTTCATTGCATATCAAAACATTAGTAAAGACATTTTTCTCAACTAGAAAGTCATCTTTAATGGATATTTAGTTTTCAATTTCTTATGATAGGAATTGTTGTTTCAAGCAGTCTTTTTCTACCAAAATTGTCATGACATGATGATTACAGTTTTTTTCATACTAAAATTTGTTGTAATACTTGCTGATAAAATAATTTAAGTTGATATGAACTTGATTTTGAAAAAAAATTGGTTTAAAGTTGAGATATAAGTCTTTGAAAATCAGTGAACACTGCTTCGCAAAAACCGCGTGAAAATATGAAAAAAAGGGGTCATTACATTTTTTCTTACCTTGCGGCTGGGGGTTTGCCCCCGGAGCCGCTGTAACTTTGCTGTGTGCCGTCGTGTTTGTTGCACTGCTGCAATCTGTATGCGAAATACCCTCCCCGCTATCACCATTACCTTTTGGGGACCACGCTTTTCGCTGAAACAAACGACGAATTTATTAAGTTACAATTTATCAATTCATTTATTTTTTGAAAACGGTTTAGGAAGTAGTATTACATGATGAATATATAAATATCAGAATTATAATACTTCCAAACATCTATTAACTAAATTTAGATTTATACCATACCCCCCATATTTTGAAAGGACAATATTTCCTATTAGTTAGTGTTTTATTGAATATTTTCAAAATCATACTAAATAAAACATCACATTTTCAATTCAAAGAAGTCGTAACGAATAGCGTAAAGAATAAACCGTAGTATCAAGTCTATTGCAGAAGTGCTAAAATAAATCTAAAAATGTGGAAATTCATTCTGCCGCACTATATTGATAAACTGACACATAATTAATAAATCTTCAATAAGTGGTATTGTAGGCCGTCAATGGAAAGTTGCAATATTAAAGGTATCTGAATCTACAACTTTTGAGCGATTTTAGATTCGTCAGCACTTTAACAACGACTTCAAAAATTTTGGAAAAGGTTATCTTAGAACAAATATCTGACAATGTTGAAAAGTTTTTATTTTTTTATTTTTATTTTTTAATAGTGTTCGCGTTTACTTAATGTAAATCCATTATAATTGAATATAAACCAAAATTCAAACACTTGAACTTTTGATTTACACTTTATTAACATAGCATGAAGCGTATCTTTGTTGCAAACGACTTCTTCAGATGCTAACAGAATACTAGCTAACAGTATTCTGAAGTCGTTCATAATTAATATTGAGTTCAAAAAGTCTCTCATATTTGAATAAACCCCTGGTTAAAAGAGTACTATGTCATTATGTGAATGTACGTAGCTGTAATAGTTCTGATATATCATACTGTGGATTGTGCAACTTTGATAGGGGTTTTCTTATAGGGCTGTGAAGTTTTAGAATGGTAATTGGATCATTTTAATAGTGTGTTAATGTCAATACATTAAAGAATATTTTAAGGATAATGTAGCAATTGTATAAAGTTATTGTATTCATTTTGGTGGTATTAATAGCTGAACTCCCACATCTTGTACCCATTTCCCTTTTAGTAATTCAACTCAGGTGCAATAAATCTGATATATAAGATATAACAAGATGCTATAAATAAAAATGATTTATAGCATCTTGAGACAAATGATTTCCAAAGTGATCTATACAGACTCTCAGGGGAGGTTTCCACTTGCAAGGCTCATACAAATAGAAATACAGTTACTAAATGAGATCACATTAGAGGGTGAATCATTTTTAAAGAAGGCTTGATTTAATTAGGTGATGGAAGTAATTTTATTTTTGTTGTAAAAACATCTTGTTGGAAATTTATTTTCGTACAATTGAAAAAAACTTTTTATGGTAACATCTAGCCAAAAATGTTTTTTCTGGGGAGAGAAAAAAAAGGACATTTTCAATGAATCACCGTTTCTCACCAAATATTATGGTAGATTCCTTTTTTTAAAGAGGTAATTAATAGATTATAAAGTTAGTAATCTATAATTACTTATATGTTAGTATCTACAGTTATCTGTATATGTATATACAGAAAAATTTAAATGTCCTTTGATTCGATTGGTTTGCCAAACGTTTGTATACAGGTGGGTTTAATTCGGATCTGATATCATCGTGCAAAAAACTTTTCTTTAAAATTAGCATACCTTTTGCCCACAACGTTGGTAACCGTCTAGCAATTTGATAGTAGACGGCCTAACGAACAAATGTTGATTACTTGTTCCCGGACCCGTGGCCGGACTGACATGATTCAGATCGGTTTGACTAGCACTTGTCACTGTGTGGACAGTATCTTGAAGGGGCAGGTAAGGATCAGCGCCTGCCGCTCCACCACTCACGATATGATGGTTACCCGCTGAGACAATATCACCACTGCCCGACGCGAAATGTTCGGCTTTACGCTTTTTCGAATGGTTCGAGAACGACAGGCCGCTACTTGTATTTGTGCTGCTGCTGCTACTCGGGACCAAATTCTGGGATTGGATGAACATGTCACGCATTCCCTGAATAAAAATTAACGATATATTTACGCATATAGTAGGCAGTTCATACAAAATTTTCTTAGCATTCCGATTTGAAATACAGTGTAAACTCCATGTAACGTCACTCGATTTAACGACAAACTCTCTAAAGTGTTGAAATCACCCATGATGTTGGTTTAGCTTGTTTTCAATACAATACACTCCATATAGAATTACACCCATTCTCAATAACGACAACATTAAGTAATAAAAAGTACCCCTTAAGTTGCCAAAATTGGTGAAATCAGTGAAGCTGTGTATGATCTTTTGTTGCTTTATTATCCTAGCCCGTAATAAACTCGACTTTCTAAGAAATTAATTTTTGTTCACAAATTGAAATTGCACGTGTAGACAGGTGTTGACCATCACTAATAAGTAGGAGTCATGAATTTAATATGTAATCACATTCTTAGTTGCTCACAAACTTTCGAACTGTAAACATGGTTAGTAACAGAAAATCACTTTGTATTGACGAAAAAGTTTTACTGATACTGATAGGAAAAGTACTTCCTTTATCACCAAGATGCCTCAATATCGCAAGACGTGAATAGAATAATTTAAAAAATACAGGAAAATTACTGTTACAGCAAAAGATGTCAGAAAAAAATAACAGAATATATGCAATAGCGTTCAAATAATATTATTTTTTTATATACATAACTACTCAAAACTTTTTCTTTTCATAATTCTGATTTTCCTTCCGTCTATTCAACGACAACTTTCAATAAGGACATAAAATGTACAGTCCCTTAGTGTCGTTATATAGAATTTACACTGTATTTAAACAACAATATATATCAAATACATAATATACAGATACTGTTCATGTATGAATAAGTATTTGAGTATGTAACGAAATGTACATAAACAATTTTCCTTAAACCATTTGAATGGTATAAACTGAGAGTTCACAGCAAGAAACTCCACAAGGAAAGATGTAATAAACTTTTGCATAGGAACTTTAACAAAAGAGTATAGTAGCATCTGAACCAGGAGACAACTGACTATAATAATATGCAATTATCATTGAAGTATAAAAATAGACTAAAGAGAATGAAAGAATAAGACAGGATGTTGGTCCACTATATATGAAAATGCCCTGAGAACATCAAAACCTTAGAGACAAAAATTAAAAGATATATAAATGGTGCAAAAACAAGATATATTCCCTGCAATATGCGATTTATGCAAATTGTGATATGTACTAATGTATCTTATAATAGGTGTCAAAATTAAAAGATATAACATAAGTAAATAAAATATTCAATAGTCATTGGTCATCTACTTGGTGTACTTATATGTTATTTAGATATTTTGTCATTATTCAAATATACACATATAAATTCAAATATAATTTGTTAAAATATTAGAATATAAGTACTAATGCTGCATAAAGCATACACATCTGCCAAATTCTGAATGTTAAGAAAATGGACCTATTTTCATATTTCTAAATAATATCATCAAAATGAAGAAGAAAGAAGAATATTCAGTTGTTGAATATTATTACATTTAACATATATACAAGTAAATTTGCTAAATAATGAATATTGGTATGTATTATAATGGTGAACATTTGAATATTGACTTCAGACTCTACAGATAACTTAGGACAAATACAAGTATTTAGAATAAATAATAATCATTATTGTAATCAAGAATACTAAGGAATATACAGATTCTAAAAAATAAACATAGAAAATGACAAATAACAATGATTAAAAACTATATCATCTTTATATTTACCAGCTGTTGTTAATAATAAGGATGACACATTTAACATATTCACATACTGAATAGACTAGTAGAATAATTAATGAATATTGTAAATTGTAATTTAAAATATTAAAACAGGAATTATAGAATAATATAGTAAAGCATGTTCAAACTGCATACTCATATTCAGTATTTTCTATTATCGATTGAACAAAAATTGTGTATGTACTAGTGAACCTTGCATTATATTTCTATGGATGTAAATATAATACCATTAGAAGAGCCATAATACAACATAAATATAGCAATGGCATTATTATGAAAGTGAGATACCTAAATAGAAATTCAATTTAAGGATAGTAATTCTTAATATTGCTTTGAAAAATATTGCTCAATGGTTGTCACAAAATTATTTATAGACATAATAGGTATTTTTTTATCACATATGTCATAATACCATGAAAACTTCACTTGAGTTTCAACTGATCTAAAATATCTATACTCAACAAAAGCAATCAGTCAATTCTCAATAAAAGAATTACAAGCAAAACTATGAATTGAAAGATATGGCAATGTTTGAAATGATGAATGTATGCCACAAGGTATGGTCTACTTTTCAAACGACAATAGTTACCTATTTAGAATATATATATATATATATATATATATATATATATATATATATATATATATATATATATATATATATATATATATATATATATATATATATATATATATATATATATTGAAAAATTACCCTCTCAAAACCATGACATACCTACTAATTAAATAAATTTAAGTGACCTCTATTAATTGAAGAAATTTATTTTTCCTTCAATTTTATAAGATTCAAAATTTCGAATTTATAAACAAAATGCAGTTATTCTTACAACTATAAAATGACGCAACAAACAAAATTTCGGTTCAAAATGTTGAGACCTACTTTTTATAATTTTCAATATTCTTCTCCCATAATACACCAAATTGAATATTTTTGGATATGTGAAATATAATTAAAACTGGTATACCTTAAAACTTAATATCTGTTATACCTATTTCATATAAACATCATTATTTGGAAGTTCACTATCTGGCTGTTGAAACAATCTGTTGATATATATTTTCGCAAATATTAATTAGGTTTTGAATGATCTGTTGCAGAAGCGGAATTCATTTACAATAATAGACTATATTTGGAAAATTCTTTAAATAACTTTTCGCAGAACTCAACTGAAAATGGAGATAATATTGTGTTCTCGATTACGTACACATTTATAGAAAACAGTGGGGGTGGCCATGGGCAATCACATCAATTTAGTGTCGCATTTACACCTCTATAGATGATCCATGCCAACAAATTTTACTAAAATAAAAGTAAAACTTGAAAGCCTTAAATGCTTACCTAACAATCTTTCTTTCTTGGGCGAATAGCTCAACTTTCATACTGGCATACGGACAAAGAGCTAATACTCAGCCATTTTGGTTGTACGGATGTTCATTTAAAGATTGTTTACTAATTAATATATCGTTTCCCCAAACCACTACACACTAAACAATCATTCACTTAGATCCACGCACATCTTATTTACACTCAAGTATCACCCTATATTACAAAAACTCCATGATAAACCTTCTTTTTTGCGTATTTTTTCATGATGTATCACACACGTCCACTTTCATTTCAACTACGTATTTCGTTCCAATTTGTTATTTCTCTTACTCAACACTGAAGAGCGAGCGCCACTTACTTACAGTTTTCTACATTTTCGACAAGCAGTATAGCCAAGCTTTTAATAAAATTGGAATATATATACCGCGTATGTGTCTACTCAGTACGCATGGCCGAGAAGCAATATTTTGGTTGGCAATATGATGTACTATGCGCAATTGCGATATAAATACGTCAATATGGCCTGCTTTTGAAAATTGCTGTGCCATATAAACATCAGCTGTTTTGTGGTAAATAAAGCAAAAACATTTGGATAATTCCTAGTCAGTTAATTTTAGCCATGTGGCAATTGTCATGGGTGCTATCGCCTCTGTGCTACAGTGGCACTGTATCTCATGTGGTCTCATTAATCCTACTGAAAAACTGAAATGTGGTAGATGTGGGACATCTAGACAAATACACACAGACAAAGACCCTGGCTCTTCTAGTCCAGATATTTCGACAATAACACAGAATTTTGTTAAAACTCCAAATTTTACGATAATCAGAAAACTCAAATGTGGAGGTGGTAGACTAATTCGACAAAGTTTGAAAAGGTAGAAGAGTAAATCCGTAGTAATTTATAATTAATATTGAATTAATTTCAGGCATCAGTTGGAGAAGAATTGCTCAGCTTTAGCAAAAAACACTGTTATTAATACTTTATTCCTCCTAAATAGAAGTTTATCAGTTAAAAATTCAAAACCAAAGATAATTTCATTGGAAAAAAGATCCTACAGTTTACCTGCATTAAATAGTGTATTTTGTGATAACTGCACGGTGGCATTCACATGTTCAACTGATACATGTATATTGTGTGACTCTAGATTAAAAAAAATGAATATTACACAATCACCTTGTAAAAATTGTGCACTGACACCTATAGAACAACCACAGAATGCTGGTTTATTGAAAAATTATGATTTTCTTGCTTTAGGATGCAAATGCCAGCAAAGCAAAAATAAATTCATTTCTCTATCAAATATTCAAAGCTACAGTTGTTCTGTAGCTAAAAATAAATGTAATTCTTCAATAGATGGGGAGCTTCCAAAAAACATAAGAACTACAGCAAGTGGTATAAATGAACAAATTGAAGGAAATTGCAATAAATGGCAATTGCAAAATGTAAACAAACCAGCAAAAACTTGGGCTTGCAACAGATGCACTTTATTGAACAGTCCAAACTTTGTTATTTGTGAAGCTTGTGAATCTCCTTATACCCCAGACATGAACAGCAATATTAGCCCCAGTGTAATCATAAAAGTGAGTTTTATGGAAAAATCAATTTATGATATATTGACCCTATATATTCATGATATATAGTGTTTCCTGAAATGACACATTTTGTGGATCATGATGTCTTATAATACTAAATATGGCACAAAAAAATTATTTTATTTAATATTCCACAAATTAAAAAGGTTTAATTTATGAAAATGATTCTTAAATTTCAGATAAACAATGCTATTCTAATTTGTACATAATGTTATCAACATTCTCATGAGAAATATTATGTTGGCCTCATTTTATAAACATATTCCATTATTACTTAGGATCAAATTCAATTGTGGATTCCAATACTATCAGTGGATCCTTTGAAATATCTCACTCAATAATTTTTAGTTGTTCTCCGTATAATTGATTAATGTCTCTTTGAAAAGACCATATAAAAATAAAGCCTGAAAAATTCTAATATGTATATTCTTAACGTTTTGTTCTGAGCTTAACCAATTTTATTAGAAATTGAGATATCTACCCATTTTAACATAAAAAAAATTCAATAAAAATCTCGGGTTTAAGTTTCGTTCTAGTATATAAAATACATAGTTTTCATAAGTATGATGTATACCATCCAAACATTTTCAATGGTCATTTTTAGGTGGATAATTGGACTGATAATAAAGCATTAAAAAATTCAAGGTCTCTTGTGAGCGAGGAGAGACCCAGTTATCGCAGGTCATTCTCGGAGTTGACATCATCACAGAATTTTCATTTTAACATCAACCGTCGAAGTTTAGGTAGCGAACTCACTCAGACTTCATTTCCGAAGTCAAGCACTTCAATGACTGATATTCAAGGTATGAATAATGTTATATATTTTTTCATGCATACACACATGTGTATATATATATATATATATATATATATATATATATATATATATATATATATATATATATATATATATATATAAATGTATATAGGTTTTTGGTTGTTGGATGTTTCAGGTAGTGGGTATATAACTGAAGTTTTGTTGTTTCATTTAGACGTTTCGGGGGCTTCTTTACCTCCTTCTTCGGTAATTTAATTAAATGAAGGTTCTCTCTGTTTTGAACGAACGATCATGTGACATGTAACAAACCAGGAAAACTGGTAATTATCTAATATATATATATGAATATATATTATCAATATTATTACGATTGTTCCCCATGAGGAGAGCGACTGAGCTTGAATTCGCAATTATTAGGACTTTTGATTCATCTTTTTTGCTTGATATATATATATATATATATATATATATATATATATATTTCGAAAGTTTTTAGCAATAACAGGCTTTTTTTGATATGAAAAACATTATTTTTGTTGACGTTTCGTTGTTATATTACAACTTTGTCAAAACTAATGAATAATTGAATTTATGAGTTACTATAGATATCAAATGTCAAACTCATTTTCTAGAAAAATCAAATTAGTTTTTTTGTATCTTCACTTATTGATTTTCATTATCAGAGGAAAATTTCTGGCTTAGCATTCGCTTCGGAAGTTTTAGTCTTCTTCACCATGAGGAAACCTCTGAAAAACTCATGGTAAGCCAGGTGATTTTAATAAGATTCATATTTACATTTTATAATTACATATAGTTTTTTATATACTTATCCAGAATATGTATATTGTTGGTTTATGTGTGTGAAACTGAAGGTAGATCTGGAAAAAATGAGTGTTGAGATGTGATGTTTGGTGATTGTTGTGTGTTTACTTTACGAGTGCTATTTGTGAGGTTTATTAAGTTATTGTAAATCGAATTGAGATGTTTAATGTCTGTTCTTTCATTTACTGTGTTTTCTAAATTTTTACGAATGTGTAGCATTTCTAAAATTTCTCTACTTTTTTGTCCCTTTCAGTTGCCAAAATTTTCGTATTTTTGTAATCAAAATCATGTTTTTCTGTTATTTTATGTTTATGTAAGGCTGTGATTTGAGTTTTCGCGTATTTATGCGCTTTGATTCTTTCTTCGAGGTTTTGTTCTGTTTGTCCGATATAGCTTTTATTGCAATTGTTACACGGAATACTATAAACTGTATGAGTTTTTCTTTGAGTTACAGTTTTACTTTTTAATTTTGTATATATTTCTTCGATTTGATTTTTGGCAGTATGTGCTATCCTTAAATTATAAGGTTTTAATATTTTTGCAATATTTGTACTTAATTTTGGAATATAAGGTAAGGGAATGTAATTATTTTCGTTAGATTCACTTCTTTTTGAATGTAAAGTATTATATAATTTATGAATTCTATTTTTCATGATTTTGTTAATTAAATTTAATGGGTAATTATTTTTCATGAGAAGAGTACGAACTTCTTCAAGTGTTTCATGTCGTAAACATGATGATGTTAATTTTAGTGATCTATCTATAAAATTAATTATTATACCTTTTTTCAGGGAATATATCAAGAAAATTTAATTTTTCATCTTTTTCTTCTTCAAGTGTGAATTGTAATTTATTATGAAAACTATTGAAACGTTCTAATATATTATTAATTTGATCTTTATCTGCTATTATTAAACAATCATCAACATATCTTTTATATAATAAGATATTTTCTTCTAAATCTTTTAGTACATTTTCTTCTAAAAACTCCATTACTAATTGAGCAATAACACTTGATATTGGACTGCCCATTGCGACACCATCTAGTTGTTGATAAAATTCATTTTTATATTGAAAAAAATTTGTTCCTAAAGTGAATTTTACTGCTTCAATGAATTCATTTTTTGGAATACAAGTGAAATTTTTTAAAATATTCCATTTTAGATTTATTATGTTTGGAACGATTGCATTAGGTATATTAGTATATAGTGAGATTACATCTAAAGAATATAATTTATGATTTTCATTAAGTTGTAAATTTTTTAGATTATCTACTAAATGATAAGAGTTCTTGATATAAAATTGATTTTGATTTATTACATTTTTTAAAATTGAAGAAAGAAATTTAGAAAGATTATATAGAGGAGATTGAATATATGAAACAATTGGTCTTAATGGAATATTATTTTTATGTATTTTAGGTAAACCATAAAATTTGGGTGGTAAACTATTATGTTGTATTAACTCTTTAGATGTTTTTGGTGATATAAAATTATTTGTTTCCCATTTTTTTATTAGTTTGTTAGTTTCATTCTGTAAAGTTTTTGTTAGATCTCTCTTTACGTTAGATTTTTTTATACGTAATTGTATCACTAAGCATTTCGTTAATTTTTTGTTCATATTCAATAGTTTCTAGAATGACTGTTTTATTTCCTTTATCGGATTTTGTTATAGTTAATTGTGGATTAGATTTTATGAATGATTTTGTTTTATTCAAATTTTTCATCAGAAGTTTATTTTCAGATGTATTTTTTATATTTTGAAAATTATTATGGTATGATTCAATTGTATTAGTTACCTTCAGTCGAATTGAGTTTTGATTTTCAGTAGGTAATTTGGAAATTCCTTTTTCTATTTTTGTAATAATATTGAAAATTGGAATTTGATCTACGTTATTTATTTGTATCGCGTGTTTTGGATCTAAATTGAGTATATTGTTGACATATTCTGGTATGTCTGTTTTTGTTATGTTTATAACATTATCATAAGATGATGATGTTGAAAATTCTATATTTATTTGTTCAGCGTAAAGTTTGTTGAACTTTCTTATTTTCTTGAGTTTATTTTTTTCATTAAGAATATTAATTTTTCTAGTTTCATTTTGTTGAAAATTTTCGAATATATGAGTTGGGAGAGTATTTGTTAATGATTGTGTTAGATTTTGTATTATTTTTGTGAGTGTTTTTATTTCTTTTGTTGTATCTGTGATAATAAGGTTGATAGTTTTTTGTATGTATTTTTTGTTAAGATCTTTAAATTTTCTGGATAAGTACTCACAATTTAAGTTAATATGGTCTCTTGTTAATTTTAGGAATGTGGGGCATATTTCTAAAAATTAACAAAAAATTAAAAATTAACTAAAACTTCCGAAGCGAATGCTAAGCCAGAAATTTTCCTCTGATAATGAAAATCAATAAGTGAAGATACAAAAAAACTAATTTGATTTTTCTAGAAAATGAGTTTGACATTTGATATCTATAGTAACTCATAAATTCAATTATTCATTAGTTTTGACAAAGTTGTAATATAACAACGAAACGTCAACAAAAATAAAGTTTTTCATATCAAAAAAAGCCTGTTATTGCTAAAAACTTTCGAAATAAAATATCTTAAACAGGCAATAAATCAATTTCAAGAAATATATATATATATATATATATATATATATATATATTTACTTGGGCGTTATGAAGCTCGAGTTCATTATTTACGCAAAAAGTATTAGAGAATCGAAAAATTAAAATGGCAATTCCTCCATTGGCGTAGAATTTGAGATGAGTCAGCCAGTCACTTGGTCGTGTCCTAAGCCTCTGCTCATAATAATCAGATTTTTACATTTATTTACTATAATTTATTATGGCGTATAGTTGCAACAGTTCCCGCTAAATATGGAGGGAAGTCTAATAATTATTATTATTATCATTTTTATAAGCGCGGAGATTTTATATTTACCTTCGATTGGACCTATATTTTAATGCCAATTCTAAACGGCTCAAGAACACTGTGGTAATCGTACATGAATACCTATGGGATTGATCCCACTGGCATCACTAAACCAAAAGCGTTAAAGGGTCATTATATATACTATCACTTTTTTTTATTTTATTTTTTATTCATTTTTGACATACTATAATTTAACAATTGCAGATTTCGAAATATTACAACATACTTTCCACCAACTACTGTTGGTAAGCTATATAACATGGCGCATTTTTCAATAAGAATAGATTTGTTGCAAAAATGTTAACCATATAGAGATAACAATCTAAAGCTTCAAATTGCAAATATTGAAAAAACTATGTTTTTTCAATTAATTAAAATGCAACGACACAAAATTCGATAGATATTTCTATCACCTACCTAAACTTTTTTATTCATATTTCTATGATATATTTCATAGTTTAGTAGTTTTAACGAAACTTCTTAATTCGACCGGATTCGCCTATTTTTACCCAATTTATTAAAAATAACTATTTCCATGTATTTTCACATTATGCATTACATCATTTTACTAAATATGAAAAAAAAACTCACGAACTTGAATTTGATTGGACTGAAACGTTACGTAAATACCGCATATTAATCAGATATTTTAGGTATCTTCTAATCATTGAAGAGTTTTTCAACTCTTTTGCATAGATTGCGGGTTATAAACATTTTATCTTGTTATCTATAAACAGTACAATACCCAAAAAGTACCCCAAAAAATTCCCAACTGTCCCTTTTTGTGCTTCTAAACTTGTAAAACATATAATCTATCTTCAGTATCATCCAGAGAATTTTTGAATCACAGCTGGTATGTGCAATAATACCTAATTATATTCTTTAATAATATAAAAATTCTTAATTTCATTTCAATCGTCAAAAACGAGAATTTTAGATGAATTCATAATTTTGTACGATTATCCTTGTTGGATACATTTAAATGATCTACCTACATAATAATAGTACTTAGAAGTAAAAATCTAGACATTATGTATGTGAAAAATGAACCTTATGCCAATGCAAATTCACCAAATTCATTCAAATATTATTTATACTCATCGCCTTTTTATTATAAAATATGAGTGAAAAAATAATCGATTATTTGCGAAAATGTTATAAGCAGATTTGTATTGACATGAATCACAATTTTTTCAGTTTTTGAGGCATTACATGTCCATTTTCCAAATTTTATTAATTTTTTTTGTCAAATAAACGTTTTATAATTGGAAAAAGCATAGCATTGTTTCTTCAATTTAAGCCGGTAGAATTAAAGCCGATATATACTAAACAATTCAACGCGGTTAACACGTGTTTCGAGCATGTTGGTTCTCATCAAAACAGCCTAGTCAAACGAAAAACAATCGGAAGATTTACGAAAAGTGAGCGACCATTTGTGGCTTCTAAGTGAACATACTCGAATTTGGGAGACGCGCATTGCCAATGAGTCGACTTCTATAGTTCACGAAATTTCCAACCTATAATTTGAACGATACTAAAAGGTTTAACAAAAATACACCGTTATGTACTATTTTTATTTATATATAAATTGCAAATATTTAGCTACTGTAAACATGAAACTACCACATATTCCAGTACTTTTCTAAATCATATGTTATTAAGTTTTATCTCAAGTTTTTGTTGAATTATTCACATTGCTTATTGTGTTTTTCATTACATGTATAATGCAGGTGATATTTAATGATATTCATTATGTTAAACGAAGTTTTGATATTTATTGTCATCGGTGTTGCAACTAGATCCATCTCCAACGGAGAAAATTTATCGACAACGAATGTCTAATATGTTTATTTGAACCCAAAATTGTTCCAAAAGTGTTAATTGTTTAATACGTGACGTTTTTAATTGTGTTTGTTTTACTGTATAGACTTTTGCATTCCTCAAGTTTTCTTCGAAAAAATATAGTTGTGATTTTTTCACTTCTGACTTTGAATTGCATAAAACTGTGAAAGATGATGTTAAGCAACTGTAAGTAATATTTTCATTTTTTTTTGATAATTTAATATTTATATACAATATATGTATATTTATATAAGAGAGTGTTTCACATCATCTCCCACATAAGGAAAGAGAAGAAATCGTAACCAATTTTAAGACGAAATGTAAAAAATATTTTTTCAGGTTTTGAGTAGCTTCCTCAAAAAAATTTTATAGAGCATATTATAATAAAATTTTTTTATTAACTTTTAAAACTGGAAATAAGTATTCAATTTTTGAATTGATCATTCATTATAAATTTTTGTATTTTTTTTGTTTCGAAGCATTCGAAAATTGATATATTTAAATGAGTTCGTAATTCGATTTTAGTGTTTAATGAAAATACTGTATCAAATGCCAAAATATCATTTTGGCATTAATTCAAAAGCTGAAACCATTTTTTATCAATAGTTGAAAACAATTTTTTCATGAATAATAGATCGCATGCTTCTTCATATTGAATTGTTTGAATCGCCAAAATAATTGGAAGGAAATAAAAATTTATTTTCAATTTAAAATCGAAAAAAAAATCTGTTCAGTCACGACTAAATGAAAGAACACTTTTTCTTGGAAAAGAAAATTTGCGCACAAATGTTTATTATTCTATTTTAGATACTTGTAGTATATAATTGACTGAACGTAAAAGTGTATCTGAAGTCGATGAAAACAAATTGTGAAACATTTTTGAAAGGCAATAAACTATTTATTAGTAATCCCTACTTAGTAAGCCCTAATTTAGGACAGACATTAGGGAACGAAAGTATGTATTTACATTGTCAATTCAAATATTTCTATACCTAAATATAGACATTGTGCTAGGAATTTTTTATTTTTTTTTTTACTACTAGAAATTCTTCACTGGGAGGTCTTTCTTAATTCTGAAAAGGATAAAATAATATTAGTATGCAAGTATGGCCCAAGATAAACTTGATGCTCTTGCATTAATGTTTATTGAAGCGCAACGAGTTCAAGAAATTGCTTACATTTATGCTTAGACAAAAGCCAAGAAAAAGGAATTCCTATTAATTAATATTTAAAAAAATTATTACTCGTCCGTATGAAGTTCACTACTTTATATATTTCAATGTATATAATTAGAAATTATACTTAAATGAAATACAATTATTTCAAAATATAAATATTGATCTAAATTTAATGAAATTCGTTATATCAAAAATATATAAGTTTTATATAGTAGGTAAAATTAATATATAAAAAATAAAAATAAATTAATAGTTGAAATTATTTACAGTAAGTACGTAGTCGAATTATTTCAACGAAGAAACTTCATTTGTAGAATATTTTAGCTTATTATTAATAATACTTCACGGTAAACACAGATCAGTTTAATTAGTGCCAAAATGACGTATTTCATTGGTTCTACTCGTCACCGACTTCTGCCGACAAATACGGAAAGAGGAAGAATATTCCTAATATAATATATTGAATTGATATATAAGAAATTGTTATCTAATTTGACAAAAAACAGGACTTACCTTTCCAGAAGGTCCCGGTTGGGTTACTCTTAGATCCAGAACACCATCATTATTGATAATTTCTGAAGGCAATCCACGTCGGGTCACTGTTAGATCGATTGCTTCATCAATGTGCATTGTCTCTGTAGAAGATCCCGATCGAGAATCTTTTAAATTCAGTATATCTTCAATGTTCATCGTTGCTGATAAGTACTTATGTATTTTTAAAAAAATTTCTTTTTTGTGTAAGGTGTGCGCGTACTAAATATACACAATCACAGTATTCACTTTTTAAATGTAGCACAAATGAACAGAATGTCCGTATAAATTTTATTTTTCTTTTTGAATGAAGAAATTTATAATCATGGACACCACGTCTATATAACAACTCGAATACGAATGCCGTTTCTACATGTTTTACACTTATATAATCTGATTTGTGGGTACCTGGTCGAAAGTAGGTAGGTTAAGGGTGGAAAAGTGTAATTATTCCTGGAATTTCCCTATTCAAATATTTCAGCTTATAAACAAAATTCCTAATTATTTGATTTACAGCATTAAGCTATTAAGAGATATAATGACGAGAAAAATCATATTGCAGCTATATTCTTAATAAATATATATATATATATATATATATATATATATATATATATATATATATATATATATATATATATATATATTTCTTGAAATTGATTTATTGCCTGTTTAAGATATTTTATTTTGAAAGTTTTTAGCAATAACAGGCTTTTTTGATATAAAAAGTTTATTTTTGTTGACGTTTCGTTGTTATATTCAGTTTTGACAAAGTTGTAATATAACAACGAAACGTCAACAAAAATAAACTTTTTATATCAAAAAAAGCCTGTTATTGCTGAAAACTTTCAAAATAATAATAACAATATTATTATTTACCAATAACAGGCTTTTCTTGATATGAAAAAGTTTATTTTTGTTGACGTTTCGTTGTTATATTACAACTTTGTCAAAACTAATGAATTATTCATTAGTTTTGACAAAGTTGTAATATAACAACGAAACGTCAACAAAAATAAACTTTTTCATATCAAAAAAAGCCTGTTATTGCTAAAAACTTTTAAAAAAAAAATTATATATATATATATATATATATATATATATATATATATATATATATATATATATATATATATATATATATATATATATATATATATATATATCAAACATTAATTTTTGGTTTACAGGTATAGGGTGTTTTTTTTTAGAGGTATAGAACTTTAAGTTGGCATTACTGTTGAAGATGGCGACCGATTTAATAGCTGAGAAGAGATTTATTCTCAGTTTGGTTTGGCAATTCATCATGAATAGACTCACGCCTGAACAACGCTTGCAAATAGTGCAATTTTATTTCGAAAATAATGGTTCTGTGCGGAATTTTTGGACCTGTGAATTGGCCTCCAAGATCTTGTGATTTAACACCGCTAGACTACTTTCTGTGGGGCTATGTAAAGTCATTGGTCTATGCGGATAAGCCACAAACGCTTGATCATTTGGAAGACAATATTCGCCGTGTTACTGCCGATATACGGCCACAAATGTTGGAAAAAGTCATCAAAAATTGGACGTCCAGATTGGACTACATCCGAGCCAGCCAGAAATCATATTTAAAATGTAATGCCACAAGATTATCTTTCGAATAAAAAAAAATTCTTGTCAATCGAATGATCCATCGTTGTTTTATTGCAATTTAAAGTTCTATACCTCTGAAAAAAACACCCTTTATAATTAATATATTAAAATTCGAAGAATATTACAGTGGACGTTTCGATGGAGTTTCCATCTTCATCAGCTGCTTTCCATCTTCTTCTGATGAAGATGAAAAGTTAAACATAAAGCACTCCCACCATTAAATCTCTGATGATTGGAATTCCCCACCTCTATTATCTATGGATAACGAACATAGAACGGAGTTGATAGTGATGTTCTATATTCTACCACCTCCAGGGACCGAACCACAGAACATACTTAATTTAAGGTGTATTCTGTGGTCCGAACTGATCTGCAAATATTTAAAGGTTGTCTTTGTAATACGTATTCAAAAGGGACTACAGGAAGATCGGCAGATGATGCAAAAATACTTCGAAAAATGGAAAATCAAAGTGAACCCAAACAAGACAGTTGGGCTTTACTTTGATCACAAAAAGAGGTAAAAGAAACCTCCGAAAATAATCTTCAACGGTCACTCCATCCATTGGGATAAAAATGCGAAGTACTTAGGAGTATATCTGGACGAAAACTTGACATACAAAACACACATTTCTGAGAATGTCAAGAAAGCAAGACAGATGCATGTTTACCTGAACCACCTTTTGAGCAAAGAGAGCACGATGTTAGACGAAAACAAAATAATTAAGATAATAAAAACGATCATTATACCAGGGCTCCTTTATGGAGGCGAAATTTGGGCTTGGACAACGCACGAATTGAGAGACTCCAAGGTACTCTGAATAGAATAGTACGCCCAGCCGTAGGTGCACCAAGATGTTTACCCAACCAGAATATGCATGAAGAATAGAAAATCAAAAAACTCACGGACAGGATAAAAGAGAGAAGATGCTTGAAAATCTGGAATGTCATAAGAATAATCTTATAAGGAGAACAACAGAGATTACGCCCAAAACATCAAGTGGTAGAACATCTCTGTCCCAATAGAAGAGAATGACAGAAGAGAAAAATTTTCAGAGAGCAAGTAGAGGAAGTGCTAAAAAAAAGCACTAAAACATAATATGTGAAGAAAAATCACAAATGCCATCGTAGAGAAGAGGCAAAAAAAAAGATGAAGGATATAAATCCAGACCTCAAGAAAATTCAGTGCACACCTTAGAATACGTATTCATTCTTGATAATGCCTTAAAAGGCGATACTAGTCGAATAAAGAATTGTTCAGTCAGTGATTTTTAGACAAGTATTATTCTTATCACAGAGTTGACTCATCGTCCATTGAATTTATTGTATTATTATTCGGTACATCCGTGAAACATTAATCCAAGTGTTTAATTTGAATTATTATTTAATCATGTTTCACTATGAGTTAATTAAATTTCAGTTAAAAGCCATATTTTTCAAAGGTTGAAAAAATTACATCTTTGCTGCATATAAATGCCAACTACAAAAATACATTTTCTTAATCTCAAATTTCCGTCTTTACCTACCTGCGGTCATAAAGGTACAAAACTTTTAGGGTCACCTAATTTTCTAGGTATTTCTTACTTATATTTCATTAATATGACGTTAGTTTGGTCATTTCATTTCATATTTAAAGTTTATTTGAAAATTGGTTAATTTAAAATTTTTGTTTACGAATTATTCAAAAGAATATTATAGCAGAGCTAGCCGGGTGAAGCATGAACATTGAGTGACGTCTCCATTATCCTTAAAGGGATAAATGTTGGATAATATTGAAATCGGTGCCTACATTTATTGGAAACGCAAGACAATTACTGTTTCTTGCTACAAGGCACGAAACGCCTTGTAAGGCGTCATGCCTTGAAACGCACAGTCTTGCGTTTCCAATAAATGTAGATGTGATGCCATCATTATCCTTCAAGGGATAAATGTTAGAGAAATATTGAAATCGATGCCACGCCTGATGGAATAGCGAGACAGCTGTTTCGTTCTACAAGGAACTCGTCAGTCGCACCACGTCCATCGAAGTGAGGCAACGATTTCAATCTCCAAGCATCTTCTTATGACTCCAAGTGGAACAACGACAAGTAATAAATACTACACAATTCCATCTATAGGAATTAATACAAAACATCTATCAGATCATAGACACACCAATCATCGAACGTTCACATTTCTTCTATACATGTAGGTATCTACTAAATTACAACTTCTATTTGACAAATGTCATCATATGATGTTTTCAAATGTCAATAGTTGGCGTTAGTAGTACGATCGTAATTATTTCATGGGACTATTCGGCGATATTTTTAAGGAAATTAAGTTTTTGTGCTTATGTAACTGAATTATTACATTTAACTGAATTATGAACATTTATCCCTCAAAGGATAATGGAGGCATCACATCGTACACGTTCACATTATTTGCTCTACTATAACATTCTTTTGGTTAATTTGAATTTTTCGAATGAATGTTCTAGTGTTCATTCCTTAAATATTTCATTCAGTACCATTAGCACAAAAACTTCATTTCTTATATATATATATATATATATATATATATATATATATATATATATATATATATATATATATATATATATATATATATATATGTATATTCCCAATAAATATATGTATATTGGGAATGAGCACATTCCCAAGAAACCTTCACACTTATGTTATTAAGCAAAGCACAAGAAAACTGAACGAATATATATATATATATATATATATATATATATATATATATATATATATATATATATATATATAACGACATCCATTCTGAAAAAAAATTTTAATCAATGAAAAGATAAAGATAATACAACTAGTTTATTAGTGATTCGAGAATAAGTTTGAAACTTAGTTTCAATGTAAAAATTGCTGTAGTAGAATAAGGGGTCATCTGCTATAAGTGTTAGAGAATATTGAAATCGATGCCTACATTTATTGAAAACGTAAGACAGTTACTGTGTCATACTACAAGGTATTTGCCAGTTACGCCACATTCAACAAATGTAAGGCAACTACTTCAGTCTGTAGATACCTTCTTATTGATTGTAAGGCAAAAGTATCGAGTAAGTCGTATGCATATATATGATGCATAAATTAATGTATATCTCAAATCTTAGGAATCAATGAAAAGTCCAATTATCTTAAATTCTTTTTAGTTTTTAAAGGCAATGATTATGGGTATTTAGACCATATTATTTAGGTATATTATTTCTTGATTTTAGTTGAATTGTTTAATTGCATCCAAGTTTTCGCAAATATTTAGTGCCTTTTTCAGCTCCTCAAAGCTAAGTTGAATAAGTGATTCTGCGAATAAATTTATAATATATATCAAATTCTAATTCACAAAATGATGACTGTTAGGATGTATCTTAATCTAAAATTAAATTTAGAATACGCTGTCACGGTCAAAAAGTAAGTGCTTTCAGAAAACTGAATGTTTGACCAAAAACAAAGGAAACTTCTGTTTAATTGAATATGCGAAATAGCTTTAAATCGAATATCATAACACGCCATGCATGTGTGAACCACTCTATAAAATCCGGTAAGCTAACGGATTCAGATCCTTCGAGAAAATTCACATGAAATCCTCTCTTGATTTTGATTTTCTAACCTTACGTGGTATCGTACCAAAGTCCAACGATCCAAAATTTTGTGTATCTTAATGGAACTAATATCTATTTTTACACTTGACCAAAAATCGAACATTTCAGCTAACAGCTCTAAAGTTAATGTATAATTTATTCAATATGATTTTGATAGACATCCAAGGCAATTCGCCAAGCTGTGACAATGCTTACTAATCTTTCCGATTTCAGGATCTCATAATTTCACATTAACAGATGGACTGATAAATAAGAAGGCAATTCTCAATTTAAACAAAAGTTCAAACGATATATCAAGCAAAGATCAATTCAATCAAACAACGCCATTTTACAGTTATATTGGTATTCCAGAACCTGATAAAAAAACGCATATTTACGAGAATGAAGAGATGAAGACAGATATGCCAAAGAAAATCCAATTTGATTCTGGACAGCACGACAAAATGTGAGTAACAAAATCCATTATATTTTTGATAAAGAAGTATCTTCTGAGTGGCCAAGATATTTTTCTGTTCATTTGGAGAGTATCAACAAGAATTTTTTTCATATGAGCTTGCTGATCAATTTGAATAAAAAATTTTTATAAAAACATTCTGTAAATGAAAAGTTTCGTGAGAATTTCACCTACCATTTGCCATTTTATGCAAATGGTCTGTCTCTTGGCCCATCGATAATCTAAAAATAATGTTTCAATTTTTTTTTAGAATGCAAGTGTTAAAAAATGGCTTACCACCTCAGCCAAGCTGGTCATTGGAAAGGAAGTGGACCTGCCAAATGTGTTCTTATTCTTACAATAGTATAGGAAATGACCAATGCGACATTTGTAAAGGACAGAGAAGTAAACCGTCCCTCAACCAGCCGAGTACTATCACAGTTACAGATGATAGAACAGCAGCAGCAACGTATGTTTTTTGTTGATTTATTCCTAATTGATTTCCTCATATCTTACTTTGTATTCGTAAATTGGTATATGGATAATCTTTCATATACAAATGTGTTTTAGTGGCTATTTTCTGGAACTACTGGGATAACTTAAGGCCGTACCCAGTTGAGTACCGCCTCTGGGAACGCTTACTACGAAACTGATTTATACATAGATCTGCCCTTGAAATTGTTTATTTTAATTGAAAACAAGGTTCCGTTGGTTCGTCAGATATTTCCATTAATTTTGCGGCAGTTAAACATTAAATTGTTGTCATTTTTCTCTTAACTTTATCAAATCAGAACTTTATCAGAATGTGCAAAATTTCACGAATATTTTAAATTTCTCAGAAATAATTAAATTCCATTTTTTTGCTTATAAAGTTTGTATAAATGAAATAATGCTCACAAAATTATTCATTCATTCCACATATTCTGTATTGCCTAAACACCAAGTGACATAAAATATTCATTAATTTAACATTCTTTGGTAGTTGCTTTGTATGGAAATATTTGTAAATAATTTTCTTGATTTTTTAATGAAATTGTTTTGAAATGATTTTCATCTTAATATTGAATATATTATTGAGTATGAATAAAAACTGATGAATATAAATTACTTGTAATTTCATTGAAACTCTCAAGAATTTGAAATTGTGACTGAAATAATTTTTTTAATATTGATATGTACTTGATTTTTTCTAAAGTGAAATATATATTATATTCACATAAAAAATATTTTCAAAGAATGATTCATTTGTACAATATTCAGCTGTAATTAAAAGTAAATTCTTTTTTAAAGCCTGAGGTAATATTGCATGATATATTATATATTAATATATAAGTATATATATTCAAATAAATTTCCAAGTCCAAACAATTTCATATATTTTTAGATCGATTTCTTGGAACGAATCAATCAGAGTTCCCATTGCAACTCTAGATCAAGAGCTAGATGACGATTTTCAACTTCTGATGGGTATTAGTATGAATCAGTTCGAGTCATCATCGTTAAGTTCTTTTATTTTCAGGCGAGGAAAGCAGTGAAGAACAAACCTGGACCTGTAAAAAATGCACTTTGGTAAACAATGCCAAGTCTCTTTCTTGTGAAGCATGTTGCGGTTCAAAACTCAAGTCAATATCTTTGAACAACGACATGACTTTGAGAAAGGGGGAATTTTGGACTTGCTCTAAATGCACTTTAAAAAATCCTCTGGTGTCGTTCTACTGTAAAGTGTGCAAAAGTGAAAGGAAACATATTTCTTCGAGAAGTGGATCCCCCAGTCATCGTTCTGTCAAAAAACATTCTACTCGGAACAGTGAGTGTTTTGAACCTAATTTAGAGAGTGCGAGAGTAAACTTGAAATCGGATAAGGATATTGGTAGGTTTTTTATGTATTATTAGATAACCGTTTTGTTTGTTGTCGCTTTACGCATGTATACATTCGTTATTAATTTCGATTTGAGCCTGTTCACTGGAAGATTAATATAGTTCCTTCAACTAATTTCCTTGTTAGACCGATATGGAATAAGATATTGTTTCCACTGAGATACACGATTTGATATTAACTGATATTCGGAAGGATTCGAGACAGTTTATATTCAGCAGTTTACACTTCATAATTTTTTTTTTAAATCTATATACTTAGCTTAGCGAATTTTATACTGTGGTATTCACATTACCTTCTAACGGGTAAGTTGTAAAAATATTTTGCTTTTTCTGATGACCACAATTTTACAGCAAAACCATTTTGTTGTAACAATAAATTTTCTACCATGTACTATATAGAAATCGTATGGCATAATAGTGTACTTTCCTAAAAAAAATTAAATGTTTCAAAAGGCATGTTGATATTTTGTAATATTTATGATGAATCAGGTGTTTTATGAATTTGGATTTAAGTATGATAAAATTATAATAAAAATTTTATTGAAAACAGTTCGTTCTAATTAATTGTTGTAGTAATTTTGAAACTGGCAGAATCGCAATCTGAAAGCAGCTGATATATATATATATATATATATATATATATATATATATATATATATATATATATATTTATGTCTGTGTATTTTATATAGTACTAAAATTTATACTGGTATAATTTATTTTGTGTCGAAATGGTTAAATCAACCAATTTTTTGAAGTAATGGTTGCATGAAGTACAGTTCATTCGAATCAAATTTCATAATAGAGACAGGAGGGAGCATCTAACAAAAGCAATATTGATGTGTTCTTCAATGTGTTCTGCCTAATAACTCATAGATATCGAAATACGAGTAACTATCGATCTAAAGCTAATGCAATGTTCAAACCAAATATTTCATCGCCTACTCACCCCTTCAAAGCCTGATAAAGAGTTTAAAGAGCAATAAGACTGCCACAGCGCCATCTGCAAGAAATAACTATAATGCAAACCCAAACTCGCGACCAAAATATTCATATACATATGATTTTGATTTTTTGAACAGGTTTGATTCAATATCTATTTCGAATGAATGCCCTTCTATCGTTTTTTGTATTTTAAACAAATCACTCTTGCTTTTCAAACGAAATCTGTGAATTTCTTCGTCCTTATTCTCAATACTAAGAGTTATTGAACATTTACATGTACAATATTTTCATGCAATTGAGATGGTTGAGTGTATGATCATGATTTTGCGCTTAACTGATTTCAAATTAAGAACATTCATTCAACTCTTACGAAATGGTTCAAATATATTGATATTCATTTATTTTGTTATTATGAAGGTATGTTGATAACAATAAATGCATGTCATTTTTGTACTTCTACCTTTATTGTACCTAATTCTTAACAATTTATCAATGTTTTTATTATAATTATTAGTGAAATCAATCTAATTTTTTTAATACTGAAATTACATCTTGAGTAACTCCTTAATAATTAATATAATTATTTATTTCTGCTATTTTCTACTGTTATAATTTTCAAAGAAGTTTATCAATTTTGTAGCACCTTCAAGACCAGCACCTCTTCAGTTCAAGCCTTGGCAGTGTCAGTACTGTACCTTCGAAAATAATAAATCAAAAGTACTTTGCGACATGTGCCAGAAAATGCGTGAAGATCTGGATGTTAAACCAGAAGAACCTCTCCGCTTGACTGATGAGCAAATAGCAGATAAACATTGGAACTATATAGTTCGATACTGCAGGTTCGTACAAATTTCACCCTGAATGAATTTCAATTTTTTATTTATGGCGAATTGAGATTTAATACTTAATACCTCTTTAGGTCCCGAAAGCAAAGCTTTATTGATGATTCCTTCAAACCAGGCCCTTCTAGTCTTTATTACAATCCCTCAGATACTGAGGAATTGCATGTGGTAAAATGGAAAAGAGTTAAGGATATAACAGTTGATGATAGTCCCGAAAAAGATTTACCTTGGACTGTTTTCAGAAGACCTCATATATCGGATATTTCCCAAGGTTAGATAGGTTTTATGCCAGTGGTTTCCAACCTTTGGGGCGCGGGACTGTTGTAAGGGGGGCATGCAGCATTTTCCAAAATATCATTTTCCAATACAAACCGAAAAAGTCGAATAGGTCGAAATAAGTCAAAAAAATTAATCCGCGAAATAGGTATACGTAATGCACAATCCTTGCCGCGAATTTTTCGGGTATAAAAGTTAAAACATCCATCCATACTCTTGCTGGAACGAAAATATCTTGCTCTTGCGTATGGAACCAACAAACAAAAAATTTGTGCTGAAAAACAAGCTCAACCGTCACATTAAATTTTTATAATGTTGTATTAATTATTTATTCTTTTTTTTTGTATTTTTGTAAGATTTGTTTTTATTAGATTTAAAATTATTATTTATAATATTAAAATTTTATTTATAATAAATAATTAATCTTTATGTACATTTTTACATAATATTGTATATTATTTTGTAGCTCGTTAAATAAATTATAATATCAGTTGAGTATTTATGAAATTAGATTGTTGGAAAAATGAATGGGGTGCAACAATTTTTTTTAAATGCAGGTACAGAAATGTTGGAAACCACTGTTTTATACAGAGAATTTTATGAAAAACGATGTAGTCAATCTATATTTGAAAAAACTTTATAATATGTCAACATTTAGTTTGTAGTAATAATATTGTAACAATCAATTTAGATATGGAAGAATTTACGTTTAATTAATTCGTGTATGTTTTAGGAGTTTTGGGGAATTGCTGGCTTTTAAGTGCCTTAACTGTACTAGCGGAAAGAGAAGAGCTTGTGAGGGCAGTTATAATAACCAGAGACATCTGTCCTCAAGGAGTGTATCAAGTGCGCCTTTGCAAAGATGGTCGATGGACAACTGTTCTGGTTGATGACTACTTTCCTTGCGATAAAAGGGGGCATTTATTTTATTCACAAGTAATGGCTATTTATTCCGTAATTCATTTCAAGTTCATAACTTTAACTTAGTTCATTTTCAGGCCAAAAGGAAACAGTTGTGGGTGCCCTTGATAGAAAAAGCTGTAGCTAAGATACATGGCTGCTATGAAGCTCTAGTTTCTGGTAGAGCTATAGAGGGCCTTGCTACACTTACTGGAGGTCCATGTGAATCTATTCCCCTTCAGGCTTCATCCCTTCAATCTGATGATGAGTTGGATACAGATCTTATTTGGGCACAGTAAGATATTGACTAATATATTTCTCCGATGATGAAATTCTAGCAACTTTCGTGATGTGTTAAACTATATAATATAATTATCCTGACATTGACAGTATATTAAAACCAATGTATGCTTTTCATAATTCAGGTTGCTATCCTCTAGACAAGCTTTTTTTCTGATGGGTGCCTCTTGCGGTGGAGGAAATATGAAAGTTGATGAGAATGAATATTACAGCAAAGGACTCCGACCTAGACACGCTTATTCACTGCTGGACGTTGTTGATATTAGAGGTTACAGGCTTCTCAGGTTAAGAAATCCATGGGGTTAGTAATCATTCTGTGAGAATTCACAAATCAACGCTCATGTTTTCTATTGTATAATTTAATTCTTTTTGTTTCCCAGGTCATTTTGTTTGGAAAGGCGATTGGTCTGATAATTCGGAACTATGGACACCATTATTACAGCTTCAACTCATGCCTGAAGGACCACAAGATGGTACTTTTTGGATTTCATTTGAAGATGTACTTAAATATTTCGATTGTATTGATATATGTAAAATTAGGACAGGTTGGAAGGAAACGAGATTGAATGGAATTTTACCTCCTATGGCAGTTCAAAAGTATCTGTCATGCATATTGTTGACAGTTTCAGAACCAACAGAAGTGGATTTCACTTTGTTTCAGGTGGGATAACTTTCTCTAAATTCCACATTTTCTATTTAAAGTTGAATTATTTTATTCAATTGATATAATTTTCAAATGTAGTCTCTATTATAATCTAGATCAATATTTTCGTTTTTGTTCCAAGTGTTATGGAAGTATTATAAAAATAATAAAAGATCTTTATTTTTAAAATCATCAGCGAAGTCCGGAATTACTGATCTACTTAGCCGACACTTCATTATCAGCAATGAATTGATATAATTTCAATTTCTACAGGAGGGACAAAGAAAGAGTGAAAAATCTCAAAGATCTCAATTGGACCTATGTGTAGGAGTATTCAAAGCTAATGATGAAGGCTCAATAGGTGGTTTGGTAGAGCATAGTAAGAGGCAAGTTAGAGGCTTTGTGGGATGCAATAAAATGCTAGAACTGGGAAAATACATAGTTATTCCTCTGGCGTTCAATCATTGGAATACTGGCTTGGTGGACCATAATGCTTTTCCTAGGTGATATTATGTATTAATAACGAATTACTTTTTTACACTTATCTGAGTATAAATATTGTTGTTGTCGTCATTTAACATGAATATTTGGTAACAAATTGATATAATATATTTCTAACGTCGAAATCGCATATATAGAAAATGTGGCATTATAACATATCATAGTATTTATCTGTAAAGACGACCTACTTCCTCCAGCTTTGTCCACAATACTATATCTATAGCTCTTGATTCCCATAGCTGTGAGGTCCTTAACACGTTGAATATCCTTTCCGATCCTTCGTGATCCCAAGGGTATTGTCCCTATCTGATTGACTTCCCAGATTGTCTTAGTAGGCCTGTCATTGGGATGTTAGGTAATGCAAATAAATTCATTAGAAATTTATTCAAATATCTTACATTTGCGTGCAGTATTATTTCACTTTAAATATTACTCTTTCTACTGTTCTAACTTTTGTGTAAAAAATATTTCATGACAACATAACATTGATTTAATCAAGTCAACGTAAATTCGTATTAAATACAGGTATTTTTATTGTAATCTCAGTAGCAATGGAAAGAATCTTCAGTATAGCATTTGTTTCTGACATATTTCAATGACATTGTAATTAATGGACTATTTTTAGCAACTTACTAATTGTTATTTCAACTATTAAGTGTTAACGACAAAATTGAAATTGTACGTCTATGAGGAAAAAAACTGTAAAAGTGTTAAGAGACATGAAAATAATCCCAGTATTAACTAAGGTACGGTAAATTAGACAAAACATTTTAAGGAACTGGTGCAGTTTCAAAGTTGCTTGAACAAAAATTTTTGTACACGGAAAAACAGAAATCATCAAATTACTTTAGATTATTTTACAATACAAATGAAGTATTATCATCACATAATATACGCTTTTATGTAGTGGATAATCCCAATTGAGCAACCTATTGTGGCAATTTTCCAAACCATTGGTCATCTCTTTTTGGAAGGATACATTAATAAGGAGAACTTTTCAGAATATTCAAGCGCGGAGTTGTGGAATAGTATAAAAATAGTATAGCTCATGAGGAATTCATGAGCTTCCTATTAATTAACGATTAAATTTATTACTCCAATTAGTTGGTTGTTCATTTCATTACGCTAGAATTGAAAGGCAATGCTTAAATGAACGCTTTCTAAACTAATGGATAAGACACATAAATTTAAAACAAAAAGATTATAAAACACGAGACAGAAACAAACTTTGTGCAAGAATTAGGTAGGCATGTTCAGAAATCACACACATGCCTTACCACAATAACTAAGAAAAACCATTAATAATGTTTGAAGCGGTACGAAAAACGTATATTGTTTGAGAAAACGTATATTGTTTAAAGTTCTCATACGCATTTATAAATTTTATTAAAAATATACTAACAAATATATCATATAAATATAATAACGGTGTCATAAAATTTTATGTTTATTCTGTGAATTATTTCAGATACGTACTGTCAATGCACAGCTCAAAACCGATATATGCTGAACAAACTGCCCCATCTGAATTTCTGTTAGCGGATACATTGATTTCACTGACAATTGCGAAAGGGCAACGTCACGAAGGTAGAGAGGGCATGACGGCTTTTTATCTGACTAAAGGTTGGGCTGGCTTGGTTGTTATGGTAGAGAATAGACATGAGAATCGATGGATTCATATTAAATGCAACTGCCATGAAAGCTACAACGTCGTTTCGACCCGTGGGACATTAAAAACCATTGATTCAATACCGCCATTGTCACGACAGGTATATAATTGTAAATAACACAAGTAATTGCAACTTATTTATTCAATTGCGACAAGTAATTGATTTGTCGTTCTTTTATATTAATTTTGTGAAAATGTGTATTGTATATGTCCAAGTATTTGGACATGAAACATTTTATTTAATATGACGGATTTATTGTCAGTGCTATATCATAATCGCCATTTTGAATCTTTTTGGATACTCTCATTTGCTTTAATCAATGCTTTTACCTCCTTCATATCTCTGTTATGTTTCAAAATTCTACTCTGAATTGTTGTTTTATTACTAATTAACTAATCCTCAACAGAAAATTCAATTTTAAAGTAAAATAACTGCTATCGTTTAATTTCAATTAAAAAATGTTCTTTATTACGTTTGCTTAGTTGATTACTTACTTAGACAGGTAACCTCTCTGTAGAATTACTATTATAGATGTAGAAATTTGTGTTATTTCTATATTTTTGCAAAACATATTTTACAAATATCTATTTTTGTGAGTAGTTCCATTGATCTATATTGAAAATTTCATTGAAATATTATGATAAACAATAAATTATGCATTGTATTTCATATTTTTTTAGGTCATCATTGTTTTAACTCAATTAGAAGGAAGCGGTGGCTTCTCCATAGCCCATAGGCTAACACATCGTTTAGCAAATTCGCCTACTTTACATGATTGGGGTCCCATAGGAACAAGCCACGATCCTGAATTTGATTACCAGACCATCGGTTTACATTCTCCACGGCCCATTTGTTAAATATTTCTTTCATAATCCTTAAAAGAAATTGGACATTTATTATTTTGCAAATTCAATCGAAATTTTCATTGTGATATTTTTGTAGTATTTGGTGAGAAATCAGTTTTATGTCGTATTTTAAGCCATCTAAACTGATAAATCTTAAAATTGCTACCAGCACTTCTTTTAATTTTAAATTGTTCAATTTGAGAACAGAATATATGATTTTAATCTTCTAAATGGTTTTTTGTAATCAATTGTTTTGGACTAAATATTATACAATTCCATAAAACTTCTTAGTTTTGACTGTATAGGTATTGAAAAAAGTATTTCGGCTAGAGTATATAGAATATAAGAAGCTTATTTATCACAACAAAGTTGATTTACAGTTTTATATGTTTTTTTAAAGAAAACTGACATTTAATTATTGTTTAAAATTAAATTGTAGGAGTGTATATCAGGTATCAAAATGATAACTAAACTTAAGGTTGCGATGTTAGTCATTATGAAGATTCTGTGAATTTTCAGTTTTTCTCATATTTATAATATTGAGTACTTTGAAGTAAGAATAAGTGAGTCTTGAATGAATACCCTCATTGTAACTTTCAATTTTCAAAACAAAGATTACGTATTTTTCTCTCTCCTGAATATAGAAAAGTTTTTCAAGTGTTTTTTAAAATCCAGAATATACAAATTTTCATTTAATTATGATAATTTCTCATTGCATTATTGATAATTCATAGCTGTCACGCATTTAACGTTTCATTTCATCTTGTCATAGATTTTATAGTATATTTTCCTCAAAGATAAAGGTGTGTTCACACTTGTAGTAATGATTATACACGTCTGCTTTTCAAGTCCAAATTTTATTTGTGTTACCCATCAATATTTAAAATGAAATGCACTATATTTTAATTTTTGCAAACTCTCATTGGGAAAGACTGAAAATAAAACAAAATTATGTTTTGTAGAGATATTTTTTATGTTTCAATGTTTTAGTGAAATGTGAATTCAGTATAAGTCTTGCAAAACTCGATGAAGTGTATTTAATTATTGTTAAGTTTTTTTTCCTATTGTATAAATAAAGCACTGTGTTATCTACTATAATAATTTGTGTTTAAAAAAAATTCATTGTTTTCAATAACTTTCACTTCAAGGTCAATGAATGGCATTTGAAATCTATATCGGAAAAGCGACTTTTTATTCTACCCACAACTCCCAGTGTAAAAACTGCCATAAGCATATTTTTGGTAGTGTATTTATCATTAGGTATATTAGATGTATACCAAAATAACCCCACCTGTATCATCAAATACAGAGGAAAGAAAAATTGAAAAAGCAAGTTCAACATTTTTCTTTATCGATTTCTCGAACAAAAAGATGAAATTATTTTTCGGCTATTGGCACATCTCTTGAACAAATTAATTCTTTTTTCTTCGCATCAGATTCAATATTCATCATTATCACATCGAATTATATCGTCCTTCCTGGAGTTTGTTCTCCATTTGTCTTGAAGTAAATTTTCGAAATTATGATTTGTTCTTCATGAAATTTGCATATCTGAATCTACTGTTCACGTTTGAACTGTACGTAATAACTAGCCCGTCTTTAACATATACTCTCTATAAGACTTCAGAAATGATACCCATTGATTAATCTTTGGATTCTACTGTATTCCATTTTTCGATGGAAAATTATTTCTCGAATTAAGGTGGGAAAGACCGCTATATTTGATTCCGTGGTTTGACATAAAATAAATTTCCAGGTGACATTTTTTCATCTGGAAACTAATCCACTATCTAAATTTTCATCTTCAAATTTTTTTTATGTATCTTAGGAACTTAAAAAATAATATTTATTTGTTTCAAATACATCTATACAAGTAAACGTACAAATGATTTGAAAAAGTCAAATGGTACAAGACGTAAGTAAATGGAATCATTGATGATTCATCGCGCAAAAAAACTCTGTATTCCTCGATGGTGTACGGTTCATATTCTAAAATATATTTGCAGGCTTCAAAGTGGGATATCACCCGAAATTGTTTTGGTAGATAATTGAATAGTTTGATAGCCATATACTCAACACTCTTCTCCCGATATGTGCTGGTATGTATCGGAAAGAGGTAAATTTGGACTTGTCTGGTGGCATTTATGTTTCTATACTGACTGAAAAGATGATTGTGTTTGTGAATGAACAGCAAAACCATGTATATGTAAAGTCCATATGCTGTAAGAACATTTGTCTTTTTAAATAGGCCACGACAGGACTGATGACAGCTGAGACTGAGTAGGGTTCTTAACGCTCATTTCTGTGAGACGAAAATATCATCCACCTAAGTAGAGCTACCCCAAAATATTATACCATAGGACATAGTCGATTGGAAATTTGAAAAGTAGAGCAATCTCAAAACCGACCTGCTTCCACAGCATAAACAGAGTATATGTGACACCATTCAACTTCTTTTTTAGTTGCTCAATATGGGAAGCCCATTTCAAGTGCTTATCCAGGACAACACCAAGAAACCTTACAGTCACACATCTCTATTTCCAATGTGCCTAATGTCCCAGTGAGGGCTCTGTTCGTTCTATCGGTACAGAAGAAAACACATTTTATCTTCTGCTGATTAAGAACCATTCTGTTCTTATTGCACCACTGAATGACATCAGTAACGATTTTTTCGCACTCTGATGCCACAATTTATACATCTGCGTATTTAACGAGAAAATTGGTGTCATCGGCGTACATTATGAGTTTGCTTACTTCCAGGGAGGTGATGTGTGGAAGTGAATTTATGTATAAAACAAACAATAGAGGACTCAGTATGCTGCCCTGAAAAACACCGATCTTAACCACCCTTTCTTTTGATAAGAAGACACCATTGTTGGTTGTTATAAGAACCCTCTGCATCCTGTCACTGATAAAACTCCGAATGAATTTCAGTTGGTTATCTCTAACTCCAGCAGCCCCCAACAGGAGTAGGTTATAGTCCATTTCATCGAATATCTTTGGTAAGGTCGAATCAGCTGTCTAATCAAGACCTTGAACCATTATATTAGAAAGGTATCTGATTTAATCTTTCTTATCTTCAGTGCTATGATTGGCTATGGTTATCACAATATGATCTCCAATAGCACTTTATAACTTTCGAATATAAAGTCAAATTTGAGGCTCCATTGTCATCAATATATCAATATGAATATTTCCTATTAAATATCTGAAATGAAATTGTTGATGAATTATTTGTAGTGAAGTGAAAAGAACAGTGACGTAGTTCTTTTAATCTAACAATAGTCACTAAAGTGATATTCATAATAGTCATTAAAGTGTATAATATCAATGGTAAATACAAATCAATTTATTTATTGAATTTAAAATAATTATTTGAGTTTATTCGTTAAATCCTAACTAATTATGTTTATCCCATAAAGCCTAACTCTACTTACGTAAGTAGAGTTTACGTAAGTAAGTAGAGTTAGGCTGTGTGTATCCCTTACCAGAGAATATTAAAGTATTTTTGTCTGACGTTCATCATAGTAATAAAATCAATATAACTTTGTTCTATGATGGGTTGAACTGAAATGAAGACATTCAAAATATGTCTTGAAAGATTTTTGATTCTTTCGCAACATCTTGATAAAAATTTATTTTATATAGGGACGTTTCATTCTAGAAAAATGAGGTATAAATCTATAATTTATATCTCTACATATGATTTTTCGCTCTTCTCAACGCTATTATTTTTTTAGTTCTGCTAAAATAAATTACCCAGCTGCTAACAGGAATAAAACTCCAATTCTAGAGGTACTCAAAAAACATTTTGATGCAAATTTAAAGGGCACAGTGTTAGAACTAGCCTCTGGTACAGGTCAACATGTCTCTTTCTTTGCTACTAATTTCCCTAACTTGGAATTCCAGCCATCTGAAACGGAGCAATCTCTTTTTGAAAGTATTAAAGCCTACGCTAATGACACTCCAACTAAAAATGTTAGGCATCCAGTAAGGATAGATACATCAGCAAAAGATGTGAAAGATTGGAAATTGAATGAATATTTTGATTACATTATTTGTGTGAATATGATACATGTCAGTCCTATTGAATGCTCAATTGGGTTGTTTAAAAATGGCTCTCAGGTTCTAAAACCAGGAGGTTTGATTGTAACTTATGGTGCATATGCATATAAAGGAGTTATAGAACCACAGTCCAATATAGATTTTGACAGAAGTATAAGGAGCCAACATCCTGATTGGGGATTAAGAGATATTGTAGATTTAGAGAATATTGCAAACGAACATGGAATTGTTTTAGTGCACAAGTATGATTTGCCTGCAAATAATAAGTGTTTGATTTGGAAGAAGCAAAGGTGAGCAGAAATTACGTTTCTGGTAGGAAAAGATAGTTTTCAATAAATTTTATTTGTAAACTGTTTTTTAGTATTTGATACACCTCTCAATCTGTTTTCAGTATGGAATGCAAAAAGAAGATCAAATAAAATTCTCTTGGGGATTAAATATACATAAAAATATTGAATTATTTTTATGAAAAATATTTGAAATATTGTATTATTAACATGCCTGGTTCTTTTCTTGACTCCATATCCAACAATTTAAATACAATTAATCAGTCCGTTAACCTTATACATATATATTTACATTCTGTATAGTTTTTTGACTAACTAGTTACTTGTAACAAGTTGAAAAATATAAATAGTTGACTTAGATTCAATTTGTAGCTTCGTCAAAAATGATGTTCACTAATTTAAAGTGTCAGAAATAAAATAATGTATATTTCAAACTTATTCTGCAGTCTTTCAATGTATTCAGAGGTCAACAACTGCCACTGATATTTTTTTATTTATAGTTTCATAACTATCAGGCTTTCTAATACCGATATGTAGCTTATATATATATATATATATATATATATATATATATATAAAAGAAATCTACTACAAGAAAAAGAATTATGTAGTTCTCATGCTATATTATCGCAATTGTAAATACTCAATATTAAAAGTATACTATCTACTCTAAAAATTATCCCTAGAAGGTTAATGGAGACATTCCATTGTACATGTTTCAGTTACCTATATTACTAGTTTGTTTTTTGGTACATTACATCTTTACATACTTAAATAACTTCATAACAATTGAGCTTCTATGTCAAATACAATAAAATAAGTGAACTAGACAGAGTAAAATAGATTCTTTAACAATTAAAATTATTCAAATAATGTATAGGTGAAGCGCCAACTAACCATAATAATAAGATAACTGAAATTTTCCATCAAATTGTAAGCTATGTAATACACAATCTGGTGAAAGACGAGAGAAAATGATAGTAATGTATATACATATATATATTTTCTTCTTTATATATTACGATTGTTCCCCAGAGGAGAGTGACTGAACTTGAATTCGCAATTATTAGGACTTTTGCTTCATCTTTTTTGTCTCCCAATAACGCTTCATCCTCTCTGAATGCTTTTTCTTCCGTTCATCTGTCCATTTTACTTCAGGTCAATTTGATTTTTGCTCAAACTTCACATGTGCGACTTTATAGCGACACTGAGTGGGATCTTTGAGATTTTTTATATTGATCTGTTGAAGATCTTTTTAGACCTCTTTTAGCCACTCTGTTCTGCAATTACCCTTCATATATATATATATATATATATATATATATATATATATATATATATATATATATATATATATATATATATAAATATATATAAACTATATCTAATAAAGTAAAAAGCTGAAGTTTTAAAAAATATTTATAAAATAATGTTATATGTTCACAAATGTAAGTCTTGTATAAGTTTTTCCCACAACAGGGAACCTGTATTAATTTGGGCTTGTTTAACTTTTTCTATTACATATTGTTTTTTCTCAAAATTCTCATTAGTTAAACATTTGATCAAGGATAGTAGATCATAATATGACAGTTCAGGGCATATTGAAATGTTTGGATTGCTCATCCACTGATTATAACCATTAATTGTTTTAAATTCCATCATACTACCTATGTAAATAACAAAATTACAAATTGATTCTAAGAAATCAGTAGAAGATTTACATATTTTGAGTAAATCACTTTTGTTAACATTAAATAAAGTTAACCAAAACTGTTTGGATAAAATGCTCCTATCAAACATTTTTTTTGAAATAATTTCTAACACAAGTGTTTGAACTGACTTTTCATCTTGACTCACATCTTCTAAAGCTAATAACCCAATAATAATATACAAAGATTTTTCAACCTTTGAAAATTTTAACATTTCATTAATACATAAGATTATCTCGTTACACCTCCCCATTTCATATAGTCTCTTCCAATCATTTAAGATAAGTTTATATTCCAAATTTTTAGAAAGTGGTTCTTCATTTTCTAGAACAAAATCCATTATTGCCTCATATGAAGCAGATTTTACTAATAAATCCGATAGTAATTTCTGGAATCTTTCTTTTGGTAGAAGGGTTGTATACATTCGTACACATATATCTATTGTATTTATATCCATTGATTGGTAACTAAAGAATATTTTTAGTAAATGATCACATGCTGTTCTAAAAAATTCAGAATTATAACAAAAAGTTTTGCCTTGATTCTTATAATGTTTATTTAACACATCCATCAATTTTGTGAGAGTATTTTCTGTACTGAAAGATGATACTATTAGCTCAATAAAATTTGCTAATTTGAACGAGTTTTTGATCTCCTCTGTTGAATGTACTGCTGTGTACTGCTTGAAATTTTCATAAGTATTAATAAATAGATCAAAGGATGAGATAAGCTCATTTATATCTTGCACAATAACACTTTGCATTATGCTGTTATGTCATCTTGTTCTGTTTAATTGTAACTCTCCATTAAATCCGATAATTGCCAGTGATGAAGAAATACTTTTCAACACATATAGAATCTTAGTAAATATAATTTGAAAATATTTCGGTTACTAATAATAAATATTGAGATACTGAAAATTATACACAGTGAAATGATGAGAATTGAGATATACCTCCCTATTTATTTTCAAAATAAAATTGATTTTAATTAACTTGATAGTTCAAATAACCAATATTTTATAATCATAGATTGGATAAACTATTTTCCTTTTCAAAAAATCAATCTCAGTGTTGTCCTTCATTTTTGCTTTAACGTAAAAGAATTTCAAGAAACTGATGAAATATTTAGTGAGAATATATTCTTATTGCTCTACACTACGCTGTTTAACAGGTTCATCACTAATTTCCTTGAAATTTTGGTGGAATTCAATTCCAAATGTTTTTCTGCATAAAAGATTTTGCCTAAGAGAATATTCTGAAAAGAAGACATTTCTATGTAATGATTGACTCATTTCATTGCTTTAGCACAGAAAATGACTACAAACAAAAGGATGGAAAAGTTTTGTATTGAAGTGGGAAGGAAATAATAGGTGGGGAACTCATGAACTGAAATAAAATTTCAGTTTGTTTCTAACTAATTTTTGTGTAAATTTATGCAAAGAAATGAATTAATTAGTGCTGTTTTTGTTGAATTATAGAGTGATCATCAAGAATTACCAATCTTTATTATAAGTGCTAAACAGATTTAAAATTAAGTGAACCAAAAGTAGTGAAATTGGGTGTAAACTTGTACAGTTAAATTTAATGTAGACCGGTTTTTTCTTCTAATAAATAGAAGTCATGGCTTGGAGATTCAAAGCATCAAAATATAAAAATGCTGCACCTATAGTTCCAAAACCTGAAAACTATGTACGAGATATATGTGTAGGATCTTATCAAACTTATGGAAATAACATTGCAGCTTCTGCAAAATTCATGGCCTTCAATTGGGATCATGCAGGGTCTAGTTTAGCAGTGCTTCCCTTGAATGATTCTGGGCGTAAAACCAAACAGATGCCTTTACTCCATGCACATTCAGATACTGTTACAGATCTTGATTTTTCACCATTTCATGATGGATTGCTAGCTACAGGCTCACAAGACTGTACAGTGAAAATTTGGCTTTTGCCTGAAGATGGTTTGCAGGAACCACTCACAAATCCTGAATGTGTCTTCTCTAATACTCAACGTAGGATTGAAACTGTAGGATTTCATCCGACTGCTGAGTGTCTTATACACTGTACTTCATATACTAATCTCACACTGTGGGATTTGTTATCACAAAAAGATTTGTACTCTAACTCTCATGATCACTATGAAGTTATACAATCTGTTAGTTGGAAGAAAGATGGAACTTTGCTTGCAACATCATGTAAAGATAAACAGGTTCGCGTCATTGATCCAAGATGTGAAACATCATGTTTAAAGTCTGCTGACAGCCATCAGAGTATCAAAGACTCTAGGATCATTTGGTTAGGAGAAAGCAATAGAATCCTTACAACTGGATTTGATTCTCAAAGGTTACGCCAAATAATTATTAGAGATATGAGAAATTTTGAGCAAATTGAAAAATCACTAGAGTTGGATTGTTCTACTGGTATTTTGATGCCTCTATATGATGCTGACACTGGAATGCTTTTTTTAGCTGGAAAAGGTACTAAATGTGCACCTATTTTCTAAAGGTATTAAGTCTAAGAATTTAAATGAAGTATTTCTTCTATTTAAAACATGATAAACTGATCATAAATATTGCTTTCACAGTGGATATATATATATATATATATATATATATATATATATATATATATATATATATATATATATATATATATATATATATATATATATATATATATATATATATATATATATATATATATATATATATATATATATATATATATATATATATATATATATATATATATATATATATATATATATATATATATATATATATATATATATATATATATATATATATGAAAAGAAAGGTTTCCGCGGTCAGAAGTATATATATATATATATATATATATATATATATATATATATATATATATATATATATATATATATATATATATATATATATATATATATATATATATATATATATATATATATATATATGAAATGTTCAGAAAGGTTGCCGCGGTCAGAAGTATGTATAAAACTTGGTTCTCGGAATGAGCCGCGTTCTAGATTTATATAATCTCGATTTATAATATACTCTTCGGAGTCAACTGGCGTGTCGATCGTCTCGTGCCTGTACTTATATGTGGTGGCCCCACCCACATTTTGCCATAGTAGGCAGGTTGAGACTTCGGAGTTAACTATTAGAAACGATTTGGCTCGTGGAGTAGGCAGATTGAGGCCACGTAACCGAGTAACCCTTACCTTTACTAATTTATTCCAACTCCTGAAGATGGCTTCACAACGGAAGCCGAAACGTCGAGATTATATAAATCTAGAACGCGGCTCATTCCGAAAACTAATATATATATATATATATATATATATTTATATATATATATATATATATATATATATATATATATATATATATATATATACATACATACATACATACATACATACATACATACAGTGTGTCACATTCAAGTTGAAGACACCCTCTTATTTAAGTTATTTAAATTGAAGGAAAAAAAATTTAATTTTTGGACACTGGTAAGGGTGATTGGTCATATTTTTCAAGATATATAACTGAATTCTGAAATTCAAACTAAGCTTCCTAAAAAAGGTAATAAAATTATTCAATATTGCTCACTCTTATTTTAAAAAATGTACATAATTTTATCTTATAATGACATATCACTCATATTTGATATTAAACCTTATTGATTGGAAATGAACCCAAAGCACCGTTTACCAACTGGCTGACAACAAATATCCCTATATCTGACCAGTGAGGATCTTGATTCTGACCAGCCGTACTCACCCACTAAACTAACTTAATTGCTTACAAAATACAGTGTAAATGCCTTTAAAAAAACTGTTCTACTGAACTGTTAATTCGAATTAACAGTTTATTAGGATATAGTTATAGCGACAGCGACAGCAACAAAATTTCCAGAAGAAAAAACAAAAATTAACTCATTGGTACCATAACTCATACAATGTAAAATCAGGACAACATATTAAAGATTGAAAGAATCATAAAGTGTTTCTTTCACTTTCTATGAACTCGGCAGTTTTTCTCTCTTGTATGATGTAAGCCTTTGTTTTAATTCTCAATTCTGATATTTTTCGATGTTACATTAGGCCAATTCTTCATATCTGCTCAACCAAAAATAAAAATAATGTTTTAATACTGTATAATATTGATTAAAAAAATCATTATTAACGTTTTCATATATAACTACACTGATGGAAATGTTAGGCATACGAGCCTTAGGCAAACGAGCTGCTACTTGACTTAATAAGTCCAATGTCTATTTCTTTCTTGCAAATTACATGTTCATTAGCAGTACATGTAGAATTTTTTAACTCAACTGTTTATTATATTCTCGCTATCAGAAGTTATATATAGAAAGAATATATATTCAAATATTTCAATGAATTAAAAACACAAAAGAATGAGAATTTGATTATGATAATTAATTTTTAATTATTTGATAACTGAATAAACTGATTTGAAAAAAGTATGAAATAATTTTCATAATTACAAAATAATTAATTAACTGTAACTAGGTGCGGTCATTTTCAACTAGTTCTCAGTCTATTTGCATACAGTTTTCGAATGTTTTTCTTTTCACATGTTCAGGTATGTTGATTTCTTAAGATGCATAAAACAATGATCTGAACTACTTTTTCTCATAACTTTTTTCGATACCTCTAACGTGAAACAAAATAACTATTGAGAATGGTCCCTATTTGTCAATTCGTAGTAACTTTAGGCTGGGCTTAAAGTTCAGAATTCAGTATATATTCTACAAATGTACAAATTTTTCTTATATAATAGTAGTGAAAAAATAATATTGTTGATATTATTATGATATTATCATTATTATCCTTAACAAGTGTTCTCCCTATTCAGGGGATACTACTATTGGTTACATGGAAGTCACTGATAAAGAGCCATATTTGGTAGAAGGAATACGGCATTCAGGAGAGCAAACTAAAGGAGCATGTTTGGTACCAAAAAGAGCTTTGAATGTTATGCAGGGGGAAGTGAATCGTATACTTCAGTTGACCTCATCATCTGTGATTCCAGTGACTTATCAAGTACCAAGGAAAACTTACAGGTTGACAAATATTGTTCTTTTTATGAAATCGTTAGATTTTTATTTCAATAACTCTTTTGAAATTTATATTTTGCTACAAATATGAGCTCTAACAGGGTGGAAAAAAATATTTACAGTAGTTGAAGAAAAGTTCACCACATAGATTTTGAAACTTTTGATAAAGTAATAATTTTTATTGCTATGTATGTCCATATTTGAACTGTCTAAATATCAACAGATAATTAACAATCAATTATAAACTTTATTGAATACTGAATTTCGTTGTTAAGGTTCATTGTTGCTTTGTTTTTAAATAATATTTGCTTGATAATATATTTGCCAATCAAGTCCAGTTATAATATATCTTCTATAATACAGATAATAAATATATCCTTTTTTAGCAATGCAAATCAATAAAAATGTTGAATTATTATTTCAGAGATTTTCATGCAGATCTATATCCAAATACTGTTGGTTTTAAGACTGATTTGAATGCAGAAAGGTGGTTTAAGGGTGAGAATTCAAATGTGCCAAAAATTAGCTTGAATCCTGCAGATCGAGAAAATGGTGAAGCTCCTATAATTGTAAGTAATTTTATATGATTTGTTTTCATTGTCTTCATTTACTAAGCTTATTTTGTTTGAAAACAACAATAATAACGAGCAATGCAAATAATGTTAAGGTACATTTTTTGTGGCCATTCTTAAAATACGAATAATTAATTTTTTTTGTTTTCTGATAACCGAAAAACCATTCCAATATTTCAGAGAGCAAAGAAGATTTATTGGTGTTTGTTAAAAATTTTAACACATTGTTATTAAACACTTTTTACCTGATTAGGTTTACAGAGGATCTCTCCTAGCAATAAGAGAAGAGTTCAAAGCACAAACCCACTTTAAAAAATCTGAAGACAAAATATCTATTTCAAAAGTCACTGCCCCATGTGCCATTATTAATATAGCCTTAAATCCATCAGAAAGTGAAGAAGATATTAATAAGTATGCAAATGGAAAAATAAATGTTTTCAAAACAAAAGATAATAATTATGACATGAATAACTCCTCCAGTTTGGAGGAAAGTAGGGACAAAAGTTATGAGGATGATTGTGAGAAAACAGATTCTGAGAAGCATGTAAAAGATGAAGAATCTGATGAAAAATTAAATGACAGCTCAGAATGTGAAAAAATTTGTCCACCAAAACCATTACCTCGGGCGTCTAGGACTGGTTCTGTATGTGAAATTAGTGAAGAGGGATATACTCCAAAACCTGTTGCAAGACCAAGAACTAATAGTTGCGTTCCTGTTGTGTCTTCAGTAAGCCCTATAATGACTATTTCTGGAGGATATAAGGTTATTGCGAGTTCAATTGTATTGCGAGTTTTTGTATTGTTTGTTTCAGTTCATCAATCTTTTTGTTATTTTTCATGTTTGATAGATTGAATTCTTCACTGTTTTTTTAGTTTGAAGTGTTTTAGGAATATATTTTGTTTTAGCTTGACGATTCTCTGTCACTTTGGATTGTGCATTTTCATTTCAGATACAGTTTTATTGAAAAAAGTGTTTTAAGGAGTGTTTTATTGTAAACTAGACATATATCATAATTTATAATTGCATGTTATTTTGTATATGTATATTCTAAGCTTTTTGTTATCACCTGTCCTTCAGTGATGAATTTTCATATAATATATGTGTTTATAATTAATCTCAAATCCAAGTATGAATTGGCATATATTGAAATGATGTTCGTCACCAAACTTTTAAGTGTTTTTTGGATATATGTCTTGATATCAATGTAATTTTTTTGTTTTTTAATACCCTGCTCGTTTTTATTCATATCAAGTGCATACAATTGAAGTATTCAGTTAACACTAAAAAATTTATCATTCTTTCAGCCTCGACTAGGACCAAAACCGTTCACTCCATTGAAGCTAAATGAATCGAAATCATTTGATCAAGTTTTCTGTGTTCCACAAGTACCTGGTCAAAATCAAACTAATGGCCATGATCTTAAAAGTCCCACTGCTGAATGTAAAAGTTTAGAATCTGAAACAGTAAATGAAGATTTTAAAGTGATAGAGAATGAAGATAAAGAGAACAATCGAACACCTGATAGATCAGAGAGTGAGAATGTTGATGAAAAGGATATAAGTGTGGACTCTGGGTATTCATCTAAAACGCCAACAACTGCAGAAAGGAGAAGGATGTTTGAAACAAGTGAAAATGAAGAAAATTTAGATTCGATTGACTCGAATAATTTTGAAAGGGGTGGAGGACAACGAGCCAGCATCGCAGAAAGAAAAAAAATGTACGAAAATAAGTCTCTTTCATTCATTGATAGTGCTGCAAAGGAAAAATCTACAAGTTCTCCTGTATTATTGAGGCGAAAAGGATCTTTTAAAAATCCAAAAAATGTCGAAGACGATATTCCAAAAGATGATAATAGAAAAAGTGTGGGTATCACAAAGCAACATTCACATGATCCTCAAACATTTCGAAAAAGTGAGGTTATAACAGCGCCTACGCCCAAAAGAACATCCACAGTTTTTGGTGAGTTCTTTCAAAAAAGATTTTATCAGTTTTTGATTATATCAATACCTTCAAAATATTTACTTTTTTGAGAGTTTCATTTTCTCATGTGTTTTAGAAATTACTCATTAATTTCTCAAACTCAATTATGTTTTATAACTATTTTTAATCGTTTTCACAATTTTAATTAATCAATATTTAGAAACCCTTGATAACATAAAACTTGCTATAAATTACTCTTGTTTACTTCAAAAACTGAGGTTCCTTCTTTCAATGATATACTTAGGCAACATTTGATTCTGAAAAAATTCTCAGAATTTTCAGATTTCTCATAAAGATGTAATAAGTGTTATAACTTTTGCTCCAATCCATTATTTTTAGGTCGAGTATCGAAATTCAGACATTTGAAAGTGACTCCTGCGCATAAGTCTCAGCATATTGAAAATCTCAGAAATGTAAGCAGGCAAATTCCTGGAGAGTGTGATGGTTTTCATGGTGAGTAGTTGACACTAAAGTAAATTTAGTTAATCGTTGTAAAATTAATTTTATATAAAAAATACTTAATGATTTAATTTTTACAGCAAATCCAGAATTTCTTGCAGTTGCTTTAAGTGGACCTGGTGGCAGAATTTCTATATTAAACCGCAACAAACCTGGTAAACTGCCAGATGGTGTAATTCCATCTTTGGTTCAAGGTAGCAACATAATGGATTTCTGTTGGGACCCTTTCAACAATTATCGGCTAGCTGTAGCTTGTGATGATGGGATTATTAAGTTGTGGCAACTTGAAGAAGGTGGATTAAAGGAACCTACAAATGAGCCTCACTTAGAATTTAACGCGCATTCTGATAAAATTTACTTTATTAAATTTCATCCGACTGCTGAAGATGTGATTGCTTCAGGATCTTACGATATGACAATTAAAATTTGGGATCTGACAGATTGCACTGAAAAAATCGTATTGAAAGGTATATTAATAATTCAGTTTCTAGGTTTCGATTCTAAACTTCTAGAAATATTTTTAAAGGAAACTTCTTGGCATCTTCAATTTTTTTGTCAAACCTTTCACAACTTCCTTTTCAACTTATAAAAAGTTTTTAATATATTTGTTCAAACTTAAAAAGCTCATATAATATTTTAAATGCAGTTTTAACGAAAAATTTATAACCAGTAAGTTTGTATATCACGTGAAAATTAGAATTAAAAATTACATAAAGGTATTAATATTTCTTTCGAATAATCGGCAATAAAGAAACGCCTTTCTTTGATTTTCAGGCCACACTGATCAAATTTTTAGTTTTGCTTGGTCTCCATGTGGTGCTTTCTGTAGTACAGTAAGCAAAGATGGTAAAATCCGAGTATATAATCCAAGGATTTCTGAAGCACCAATTAGAGAAGGTAAAGGGCCAGAAGGTAATAGAGGCGCCAGAATTGTTTGGGCGCTGGACGGTCATTATTTGGCAGTAACAGGCTTTGATAAAGTATCCCAGCGTTTGATCTCAGTATATAAAATAAACGATTTGGATAATCCTCTAAATACTATTGTAAGTGATGTTTCGCCTGCAATTCTCATACCATTCTATGATGAGGATAGCTCTACGTTATTTTTGACGGGAAAGGTAAGTGAACATACAATAACTTAAGACATGAAATAATTTGTTGCTGCTATTGTTCATAAAGCATTACTGATTGTGTATAATTATGATGGTTAAGAACTTGTGAAAGTGTGCAATTTTTACAAAATTCGTTTGTAAACCTTATTTCAGCAACATGCTGTATGAATTAGATTGATAGAATTCTACCTCTTTGAGTAAATAATTATTCGAATAAATACTAAATCTATGTATTTATTTAAGCATATATATATATATATATATATATATATATATATATATATATATATATATATATATATATATATATATATATATATATATATATATATATATATAATATGAACATATATATAAATAACTAGTGAACGGGAAACCCCCTTTTAACAAATATAGAACACAGAATAAAGTAACAACCAACTTAAAAACATATATAAATCTTACATATAGGGGCAAAGTAGCCGAAATACAATTTTACTTAAAAACAAATACAAATACAATCTTATTTAAAATTCAAATTCACTACTCTACGTACTATCAATTTAAATGATCTTGGTGAACCAGAGAAAAAGTCAGTGTCATGGGATACCTGGTTGCTCAGCCACAGAACGCGATTAACAAAAAAATTCGAAATATAGTTCGCTTTGCATCTTCTCAAGCGAAAGAGAGGAGTGTGTCTTGTAGTTTTGTATGATAAATTGAAATCCACTTTGAGTAACACATCCGCAGAATCAACGTAACCATTCAGTATTTTAAATAGGAAACACATATCGGACACACGTCGTCTGTTTTCCAATGAATCCAAGTTGAAATAGACTTGGAAACCAGATTTATAATCCAAAAAACGCAGACATTTACGTTGAACTCCCTCAAGACTCTCGATATCGCAGCGGTAGTATGGAGACCAAATGCTGGAGCCATACTCTAGTATTGACCTACAAAGGCAACAATATAGTATTCTGATAGTGTTGGGTGAGAATTTGGCAGACTTGCGGACAATGAAACCCAGCATCTGGTAAGATCTGGAAACGACACTTCTCAAATGTTGCTTGAAATTACGACGTACATCGAATCACACCAAGGTCACGAACCGAATCTACTCGACTCAACATGTGATCTCCCAGATGATATTCATGAGAAATCGGAGAACCGGATTTATGAAAAGAGATGATGCACTTGCTCATATTAAGTTCCAAACAATTCGTTTCAGTCCTATCAGTCAAATCTATCACTGAAGTAAATCTAGAATTAATAGAATAGTCTAGTTTGGCATTTTTGTGAAACATATAATAACATTTGAGTGTATACTTGTAGATTTTCATGTATGAGTTACTATGTACTTGGAAAAATGTATAACATTATTAGCAAAGCAACCTAGTCCAATTTTTTTTATTCTTGAAGAAAAAATTATAACTATTCTTAGAAGGACATTAATTAATTCATAATTTGAATAAAAGTAAGAAATTTGTAATTTTCACATTAATTACAAACTACTTAGTTTTATTCAAATTATATTAGTCAGAATACTGACTATCAGTATTCTATTAGCATCTGAATAAGTCGTTTATAACGACGAAACGCGTCATGCTATGTTTTCAATAAAAGTGTAAATCAAAAGTGAACTTTTGAGTGTTTGAATTTTATCTTATATTTAATTAAAATTAGAATATTTTGTTTTAATAATCCTTTGATGTCGATTTGTGCGAATTGAAATTGTATCTATTTAATTTAAATTTTGTAACTATTCATTTTTGTAAATAATTAAATAAAATTTCAATCATGTACTTTTGTTCGAGAAATAATTAAAGGTAGTACTATACTTGGATGATTTGTGATTCAATGCTAAGTTGATGTAATCCTTCAATTCTTTTTCCACAGCAATAAACTTCAATGATTATTAATTTTTTTTAAAGGGCGATTCAACAATATATGCATATGAGGTAACAGAAGAAGCTCCTTATTTGTGTCCCCTTAGTCATCATCGATGTCCGACGTTACATCAAGGACTATCATTTCTTCCAAAAAATGTGTGTGATGTGGCCAATGTTGAATTTGCATCAGCTCTTAGATTGACTAATAATACTATAGAACCTTTGTCATTCACTGTTCCCAGAATCAAGGTAGTTAAATATAATTCAGCTATAACTGAAGACTTATATATTTTGTTTTTGTAGACTGAACTGTTTCAAGATGATCTATTCCCACCGACAAGAATTACATGGGAACCTTCCATCTCAGGAAAGGAATGGTTTAATGGTAAAGATAAATTACCTCAAAGGATCAGTTTGCAGCCAAGTGGAATGAGCGCATGTAATTATTTTGTTTAACTAAAATTTATCGACTGAGATTGAATTCTCGCTTAACTCTTGGTGAAACAATTAAATTTAAATTAAATTAAACACTTGTCTTAATGTTTCACGGTTATATTCAACAATATCAAATAGTCAACATATTTTGAGCGAGAGCTCATCTTCAAGACTGAAAGTCTTCATTTTCGTCTTGAAGATGAGCTCACGATCAAAACATGTTTTGACTATTTGATATTGTTAAATATAACTGTGAAACATTAAGCCAAGTGTTTAATTTAATTTAAAAATAACAATTATTATTAAGTATCAATTTCTTTTAGTTTTAAAATAATTTTATTGGTAGTTTTATACTGTTGAACATGAGTTACATCATTAATTAATAATCACAAAATTTGAATTAGGATTGCAGATGTGCAACATCCAAGACCCAGTATGTGAGATTCTTTGGGAAATTTTAGAAAATATGTTAATGGTGAAGTTAACACCATTTACATCCTAAAAATATCTCCAAAAAGTTTTTCATTTACTACTTTTTCTCTAATTGAAATTTAGTTTTATCAAAAATTTTTATTTTCATTATTCTCATTATATCGTTTATATGTTATTATATTTTGATATACCGAATAATTTCACTAGTTGATACCTGTTTCAACAATTTCTAATTGTTTTACTCACTAGTTCTATAACTATTAACCAATTAGGTTTTTAAAATTTGAATAATTTAAAGTAATCTTTTAATTTAATCATTCACAGAAAGAAATTTCTTTTTATATTCTTCTCAATATCTTCTGTCATAGTAAACAAATTTATTTTACAAGTCATTCAATATTGGAGCTTTATTTTCTATTCAATTTTTTATTATTCTATTTTGAATCTTCACAGTGTCAGATCAGAAAACATCACAAAATATTGCTGATAAGGCCAATGAAAAAAGTTATCTGAATAAGTCAGCTTCGTCTCCTTTCATTGGAGCAACAAAACCAATGAATAGATTTGATCCCGAGCTATCTAGTCAAATAAAAGAAAAGCAGAATGAGGTAATTATCATAAATCTCTCCATATAAATCACAATTTCGAATGAACTTTTATTCATCTTCATTTTAATTATTAATTCTAATTATGATATAACAGATTCAAAAATCCGTAAGCAACAAATTGGAAATCAACATGAAGCTGGAACAGGATGATATGGAAGGTGTGGATGAAAAAGAGTGGGATTAAACTAAGTCGAAAAATATTTGAATTTTCAATAATTTGTCTTGTGTGAAACATATGCCCAAAATATTATCTTAATGTAATTTAGCTCATTAGTGCTATTTTTTCTTTTTTATATTTGTATACATATTTTTTATATTTTCTATTTATACATTTTAATATTTATTTATATACATATATATGCTATTGCAATTTCATGACAACTTGTACGGAGATATATTTATAGGTTCGAAATCGGGTTGAAAGAATAGAATAAAATCCCTTGTATAAGGAAGTTCTTGCATCTTGGTGTGGCTTGCTGTTGAAGTATTCGCTTTTGAATATACATGTAAAAAGTCAGCAGAATGTTTTAAAACTTGTACTTTGTTTTCAATCAGGAGTTGCATTTATACATATTAGTGTTTTAAATTACAAGTTATTTGAATTATTATTTTGGAATAGCTATGACAAAATGGAAAGGGCGATGATGCAAACGTTTCTTCAATATATATATTTTTATGATTGAAATCATTTTCTCATTGCTAATGTTGAGGAAAGTCGTTTTGTTATATTGAAATAAGCATATTTCAACATTTTATCCATTGCTGAAAATAATACTTGCAAAATACTCTGATGAACACATATTTTACTTGTGAATGAAAAATTTTTATTATATCATTTATTCTGAATATTTGCCTATGTTTTGTTCATTATGTATAAATAGGCATTAAAATAGAAAACTACACTTCCAATTTGCTGAAAGTAACTTTGCATTTAGTTTATTTTTTTGAAACTGACTTCCAGAAGGAAAAGTAGATATAGAACATATTGAAAATAATGCGAAAGTCAGTGTTCATGCAATTAAAAATTAAATTTCGTTCCAGAAATATAGGTAAATTTTTTCAATACATACTACTCATTTATAGGTTGTATCAATCCAATGGGAATCATAGTTTATCCAGATGAATTAATATAATCATGAATTACTGATTAATTAGTATTTTAAAAATTATTTCTGGGTGTCTCACCATTTTCTGAAAACATCTGTTGGAAATATATTTTTGATCTCCTTTTAATTTCATATGAATGTTTAACGATTTTATTTCAATGGCCACATTTTGAATTTTGTATTATATGATTTTTACTATGAATATGAAACTGCAGCTGATTGGAAGTTGACAGAAATCAAGTTAATTGAAATTGTTTGTTGTGTATTTTTCTAGAACTATATCATAACTTTCACCAATAATACATTCCGCAAGTTATTTTCAGCATTTATATTTTCACAAATTTAATTTCATCAAATTGTTGCTAACAAGAAATCAGTGTTAATCTTAGCAAAGGAATGCAATGAGCCAAAATCATTCCAATTTTATTAAATTGGTTCCTATTAAACTCACATCACACATTCCTGTGCACTTTTAGAAAAGGTGCAACTATAAACATGGAGATAGGTAAAATCACCTTTTTGGGTTGGTTAAACCACCTATATGCTATTTTTGCTTGAAGCTCTCTTACATTTAGTGGATGGACATATATATATATATATATATATATATATATATATATATATATATATATATATATATATATATATATATATATATATATATATATATTATATATATATAATATAGGCCAGTTGCTTTTGCCATTCTTATGTGGTGCCAAAAATATACAAGTTGTAGTCATCTTGGTCATTTTCTTTAAATATAATTGCTCAAAGTATTCCATTATAAATAATTTATTTGTAGTCTTTATAGGTTTAATATTCCTTTCTTCTGTATTTTTATATTGAAAGTATTCACTTAGTATAGAGTGTGATTAAGTAATAACTTGTATTGATTCATAATTTAATATAACTTCAACAGTAGAATCTTTTTTTATTCATGATAAAAAATAATATACCTAGTTATAAATAATGGGGGAAAGACCCGAAAAATTATAGAACAAACACTTACAGGTACATCTTCCAAGGTGATTAGGGAATGGGAACTTCACGCGAAGGACATACAAGTGGATATAAAAAAAAATCGAATGAATGTCAAATGTCTCGCCTCAGCAGACGATATTGCTATCATCACAGACAACAAAACTGAAGCCATTCTCGCCGTAGAAAACTGCATAAAATTGCACAGAAAACCGGGTTACAAATTTCTTATGATGAAACCAAATACATGGAAAGAAAACCAAAAAATATATCTTCTCTTATCACAAAACATGGTGAAATTCTCCAGGTCGGCCATTTTAAATACCTCGGAGAAATTATACAGTCCTCAGGTTTCAACAGAATCGCTAATGAAGAGGCAATTAGCAAGCTCCAAAGGACCTGCAAGCTAACATGGTCGTACTATAACAAACAGTGCATTTCGAGAGGCGCCAAATTGAGGCATTTTATCCGCGCATCTGAAACAATGGTTAATGACGGTCATTCAAGAATGAGAGAAATAGAAAAACAAAAAACGAATTCTTAGAAAGATTTACGGGTCAATCAATAGAAACGTTATTTGGATGAAAAGACCTCAGAATAAACTCTATCAAAAGACGAATACGATAACTGAAGAAATCGGAAAACGACCAGCAAAGTTCTATGCACAAGTTCTATGCACATGTTTACAGAATGAAACAGTCCAGAATACCGAAGAAACTACTCGATATAATTATGAGGAGTAAATGCGGAACAGGTGGTTAAAAGAGGCCAAAAAGATCTACAACAGATGAATATAAAAAATCTCGAAGATCGCACTGAATGTCGCTTTAAAATCGCACATGTGAAGTTTGAGCAAATCAAATCATCAGAGCATAAGAGGGGATGAGGCGTTTTTGGGAGGCAAAAAAGATGAAGCAAAAGTCCTAATAATTGCGAATTCAAGTTCAATCGCTCTCCTCATGGGGAACAATCGTAATAATAAAAAAAATATTTATATATAGAAACTTCGGAGTTAAGAGCTTACCTTTTATGCAAATCATATTCGTTTTTACACAAGTGACTTAATTGAGATAAAACATTCGGATTAAAAACGTTACCTTTGAAACACAGGTCCCCAAACACAGGCACTCTTTGGTATTAGGTAATGATATATGCAGAATAGAGGAACTAACATATTTAGCGACTTTTTATTCGACATAAAACTTCTGAAGAGTTACTTGTTATTAATCAAAAAGAAAAGTACTCCATATGGTGCACCCTTTTCAAAATTACCAAGTCTTTACGATAAGATGGCTGGATATCTACATAGGTCGCTGAATTTTGACGAGTAATCTAAACGAGTCTATAAAAGACAGCAAAGTACTTCAGTCAAACAGGATGTACACGACACATAGAAGGGTGGTCCGAGCAGGAACAAAAAAGTCAAAACAGTGTAATGTACTTGGTCAACAGCTTTCAAGATTATAAATCCAATTCAACAGAAATTGTATAATCGATAAGCATAATTAAACTCTACTTTGGGTACACAAATTTGTTTTCATTACTACATAGATCGACTTAGTTTGGAAAAGGTCCGGAATTTATTTCCATATGCCGCTTCATCTTCGACTTTACTACCTTGTTCTCATACCACCAATTATCCTTCGAGGGATAATTTTTAAAGGCCTGTTTCAGTCTAAGGCACAGAACATACCTTTAATATTTATACCTTATTATTATTGTTATTCATCAACTTTCTTAGTAAATAGGTACCCCTATATATAATACGCTTTCTATTCCCGAAAAGTTTCTAAAAAGGATATGGCGACATCTAACATAATCTTCAAATATCACAATTTGATTGTCCATCTTTCGGTCAATGGAATAACTGCAAAAGTTTAAAGTAACTTTTTTTAAAGTGTAAAGATATCTTCCAGAATATTTATTCGCATTGATGTAACTGACATCTATCCAATCAAAGTAATATTATAATAATTTTAAATTCAGAAAATGAAAAAAATGGACATTTGCAGAAGATATAATCATCACATATGATATTAGAATTGACGAATGAATTATTCTCATATCAGCGTGAAATATGTTATTTATTACTTATTGATGATTTCCTAAATTATGTGGGCATCAAGCCCATCAGTGATGTAATCATTCAAACTAAATTCTAAATTTCTAAAGTATCTCATATTTTAAATGATGTTCTAAATCATTCGCAAGTTGATAAAATGAATACGAAGTATTGTCAAGTCCCAAACTGTTTATAATTAGTTGTCTTATTTCATTGGGAATTTAGTTTTCCTTGTCTACCTTCGTAATTGGTTACGGTTTTCCCGCGCAGTTCGAGCAACAATTCATCGATAAGCTGGCAGGGCATCGACCGAAAAATTTGGGTGGGAGTGGTAGCAAATGAAACGTCAGTGGCCAATACACAGACAGCTTTGCGTGTAGTGCATTGCGACCATTGGTCTAAGAATTGCCGACCAATCATTGGGAAAGTGTGGACTAAAATATCCAATGTAAGTTCACAAATTATCAAACAAATTTCTTGTAGGTTTCGGGGGTTGTGCCGGTTTGGTGATATTGTTTATAGTATTTTATCATCAAGATTTACAACCTATTTATTGACTTTCTGTGCTTGACAATTGTTGTTCGTCTTGTGTTCACGTTTTCTGTAATGGCGATTATCAAAATCTTCAATTTTCAGTTTTGTGCATGTGACTTCCAGATTTTTCAGAATTGTACATTTTCCACTTATATATACTTGGGATATTTATTGCACTATGATTGGAAATACTGTGTCAAAGTTAGAAAAATGATTATATTTTGTCTTATAAAAGATAAACCTTACCACAAGTTGAGAATATGACAGCGCCATGCATATATTCATGGCTTCATTGAGGTTGGAATATGTATGTAATCTTGGCTATCTTGTTTGGAAATCATTGATGAATGTTTGAATTTTTATCATCTCAAAATTCTGAAAGTATAATTTTTCTGTTGTTAGTGTTAACATTAAAGACATGTTATATGTTTATCCAGGGCCGTATGGTATAACATTGATACTGAAATAGCATTGCAGTGTATGTGGAATATTTCAAAAACTAGAGTAGTATACCTCCTTCTTAATCAATGTAGAAAGTGAAAACCATGGTAATTATTCTCAAATACTAATGTCATGGTATCTCGTATGTTTTTCTATCCATAGTCAGCTAAATTATAAATATTGGTATATATGTGATTGAAGTGAAATCTTCGAATCACTAAAAACAGTATATTATATCAATACGTTATTTGAAGAAATCAATGTGATTATATTCCTAATTTCAATTTATTTGATTGTTCTGTATTTCACTTTTGTAACAAACATTTTCTAAATTGTTTTGATTTACTAATTTACAAATAATTGAATTGAAAGTTATTAACTAAGCTAACTGTTGTCAGATCCAATCATTGGAATAAAAGTTTACTCAACAAAAATCTTTAAGTTTTGGTGTTTTAGAGTAATATATAAATTCAAACAAAATGCCATTCCCTCTAGTTGTACATATAAGTTTATATTGCAGTATTTTCTATGGCAACACAATATTGGGATTTCGTTTCATTAAAATAATTTTTTCGGATTCATATATCTGTTCAATTTACTCTTATATGACTAAAGATAAAAAGATGAAGCATTTGTTTCATTGCAATATTATACATATTCTCTTCATAGTTAGTTTGAGTTATTTATCATTGAAAATGTATTTTAATTTGAAATTTTAATATTTGAAAAATTTCCAATAAAATTATAAAATAAGAATTTAAAATTTTCCCTGTGTTAACCAGTACTTTCTTTTGGATATTATACATGTTTAATTATATAATAATGCTAACTCAGGTGTACACATTGTATATTCAAAAATATTTTGTTTTTCTTCTCAATTTTCATAATTTTTCAGTAATTCGGAAATCATTGAGATCTGCAAAGGATTCAGCTACTTTTTAAAATGGAGCAGCTAACAACTTCTGATGGACAAGTTGTTATGCAGGCAGTTTCACCCCAGCAAGTTCAAGTGATGCAAATGCCTAGCGGTCAAGTTATACAGAGTGCAGGAGGTCAACAGATAATGGTACATACGATACCTCAAGGAGCTCAAGGTCTCCAACAAATACAGGTTGTACCAGTTTCTAGTTTACAGACTGGACAAGGACAGGTACTTTTACAACAACCTCAACAAACACAAATTGTACAAACAGCAGATGGACAAACATTCATATATCAACCAGTTACAATTGATAATACTACTATTCAACAGGCACAACCTACAGGTAAAGTTCAATTTGTTTGTGTATGGTGAAACTGATTTCATTGTAAGTTTCAATAAGAATATCAAGAAATAATAGACCATAGGTTTAGTAAACTCTTGTTTGCTACCTTTGTATATTGCCTTTGTACCAAAGTTCAATACTTATAAGTAAACAGACCCTTATTCTAATTTCTAAAATTTTTCCAGAATAATTGTAGTTCTATTAGTTGTTGCATTATGCAGCAACTGGTAGATACGCAAGCACCTTTAAACAAATAGTTACAAGTGTGTATTACTACATGCAAACTTGTTTTTGAATAACTTTTTTTTAAATAAAGAACTACAAATAATCTCTATGTCCAATAAAACTTTTTTCTATAAATGTGCTTTCTTTTTTAGCTCATACACTTGATATACATAAATTGGTGTTGATTTTCATTTGGGTCTAAAGGTTTCATTGTTGGGCATTACTTCCTTAGAGTTTGATAGTTGTGAACTCCTTCATATGTCGTTTCATCTTAATTCACAATGCAGAGCCAGTCCTCTGAAGAAGTTCGTCACTCATACTAGCGATACCTTCGGAAGCACATATATTGATACAAACTGACGACAGCCTTTAGACCCAAACCTGGCAACAAAAGCCTCAACTCTGTAAAATTGCTGAAGGAAAATTTATTCTAATATAAAATATTCTTAGTATTTATCAATATTATGATTTGCTATTTTTATGGTTACATGTAGATTTGATATATAACATTCAAAACAATTTAATGAAATGGAAGTGTAATGTTTGATAATTTTAAAATTTTATCTGCTTTTAGTATTAAATATCAATGGAAATCTGGTTCAAATCCAAGGAGCACATCAGGCAGTATCAACGCAGCCCCAGTCTCCTACCACTCAGGCAGTAGTTCAACCTGCTATTACCTCGACATCACCTAATCAACTGGCTATGGCTAATGGAAATTTAGTGATGGTGAGGAATATGTCAGAGGTAAATATTTTGGTTTTTAGTTTTAATACCATTTATGTATATAAACATTATAAGTATAATATATAAATGTTATAAGAAAACATCAGGATATGCATTAAAAAAATTTTAATTAATCATAGAAATAATGTCATAGTGAGGCTGGATATATGAGAATGTAAGATGAATAGGTCTCCATCAGCCAAGGAATAATGTTGAATATTGAAATCGATTTATTTCTTACATCATTTGATTTATTTCAAAATATTACAATACAAAAACTCTAAAACAAATAATTTTAGAGTGTCAAAAGGTATTAAAATGATATGAAGAATAATTTTGAAACCAAAGGTGATACTGTTTGGCTGTATATTTTACTAGCATGTTTTCTTTTAATTCTCAGATGGTACCTGGCACTAGTGGCACACAGTTTCAAAGAGTTCCTATTGCTGCTACAGAGTTTTTAGAAGAAGAGCCTTTATATGTTAATGCCAAACAATACAGGAGGATACTGAAAAGGAGACAGGCAAGGGCAAAACTGGAAGCTGAGGGAAAAATACCTAAGGAAAGACCAGTAAGATATTTCAATTCATTTTATTGCAAAATATATTCCCTATTTTGTCATATTTCCATTGCCTATAAATGTAAGTTCAAATTCTGAAACAAACCTATGATTAAATGAAGAAATTAAGTAACTAATCAAAATGAAATGAAAAAAATTAATAATTAGTATCCTAAGCCTTGAAATAAAAATATAAAATAAAATTAAAATAATGACAATGCAATTAAATGAAATTTAAAAATTCGTACCGCTGATGAACAAATGAAAAATTGAATCAGAAATCGAATTCACATGACGTTTCATGTGAAAATATCTTTAACTGTTCTTTATCCATAGCGTTGTTCAGAATTTGAACATGAATTTATTGACAATGGAAGTCCGGCAAAATAATGGAGAATCTACCCATGAATAAAAATTGCAAATGTTGAAATATTTTTATTTTCAGAAATACCTTCACGAATCAAGGCATAGGCATGCAATGAATAGAATTAGAGGGGAAGGAGGAAGATTTCACTCTGGTTCTGTTAAAAAGAGAAGGTAGCCATTCACTTTGCATTTTTTGTGGTTTAAATGAATAATTCATCAGAACTTGCAATGACTTTTACTTTTATCTCATTTGTAGGGAAGAAATGAGACGACAAGAAGAAGCTCAGGCTCAACAAAGGGCTATGGGTATGGCATATGGTAACTTAGAAATGCAGACACCAATAATCATTGAGGTAGGTTACTTGGGCAATTTGAAAGAAATCATAGGTTAATATGGTGTCTGTGAAAATACTTTTAATATTATATTGAATCTGGGGTTAATACTTCTAAATAAATGAAGTCAGAAACCCGCTTCAGTGATTTTTTGCTAATATTCAGTCTAATGTACTAAGTTCATTCAGTTTCTATCTCTGTATCTATAAAGTTTTTAAACTTGATCGATACAGATCAAGATTTAAAATTATTATCGATTAAGATAATATCTTTGAGTAAACAGATTCATTGTTAGTCACAGTAATTTTTATCAATAGCAGGAATTTCATAAGTTCATTGTATTAATTCAGAATAATATTCTTTTATTAGTGAAGGAAAGTGGGATAATTTGTTTTTCATTTAAGGATGGAATAGAAAAAAAAACGTATTTTATAGATTTAATTTTATATGCACATTTCAACTACAGAAAAAATTTTAACATCCAAAATTCAATTGTGTTGTCAGATCCAATCATTGGAATAAAAGTTTACTCAACAAAAGTATTCACGTAATACGTTTGGTACTATATATGAGTAAATGTTATCAATTCTTCATGTTGTTCAGTTGAAAAGAGTAGGATATTTTTCTTGGCACTGGATAATTTTTTGTTGAAAACTGTTAGTAAATATTATTTCAATGGGTCATGTATTTTTTTTTTTTCAGGAAGTGATGACAGACATGATAAAGGCCGATCCTTTATAGACTGACAAGTAGGGATCCAACTATTACCATATTTATTTTTGAATTGAGGGAGTTTGAAGCAAATATGCACACATTCATAATTTTTTTTATTATTTGTATGTGTACATTTAGTTGATTACTCCGAATATTCAAAGCTTTTTGCTGAGAATGGAAATGTCTTGAAGTGTGTTCATACAAAGGATTAGTTCTAACAAATAAATTCTAACTTTTTGTATTTATATCAATCATATCTTTTATATCTGTTTTTACATTTATTTCATGCTTATTTGAAATTTTGCATCTGCTTTCTACTCCTTCTAGTGATATGATGTGTATATTTTTGTAAATAACATTTTATTAGGAGTTATGTTAGGATATCTGTTTTTGACTGATTTGTGTTATTTTATATTGAAATAAAAGTTTTTATATTGATATATTCATTTATTACTAAAAGATTTCATAGTTTTAGAAGATATCTATTACTCAAAAATTAATTCATTACAAAAAATATTTCACACTATTTGGATGTATACTTGAGACTAGTAAAAACTTTGGTACACCTGAGATTTGTGCACATTTCAGAAATAAAATTATCGATAAAACTATCCTTTTCAGACTTCTTGGATTCAAATATGATTACCAAGTAAATATTTGGCTCCACAGTTGTTATCACATAGGTACACAAGTCCTTGAAGCAAAAAATGGGATGTCATTTATGGCATAACTATATAATAGTATATATTTTTCACAATACATAAATTATTGGATTCTTTATACTGAGAGAGAAACACTAGATTGAATTTAACATTCAAATAAACTTGACTACCAACACTTTGAAATTGGACAAAAATGACAACCAAAGTAAAACAACTTTCCAAACTTAATAAAACTATAGAAAAAATATTGATTAATATAAGATGAGCAAAAATTTTTTTGATAAATTTGCTACAGTAATAAACTTCTTGTTACAATGTCAAGTTTTCAATTCAACTTCAGATGTAAAAAAGAGAAATCAGAATTTGATGAAGATTTTCATTATGAACTATTCCTTTATGAAATTATGTTTTTAACATTAAATATGTGAAATTTTTGATCAACACACTTTTGTGAAATAAACAATCTGTTAATAAGAATATTGATAATTTTCAACCAATAAAACTTGATTGAAATTAGTAATTGAACTCAAAATAAAAGGTGTTGCCAACCTGGGTACATATATAATCTTTTACCTGGGTACTGAATTTGTAGATAACTTTGTCCACTATTAATAGTTCTGAAACTGTATCTGATATCATTCTCATTATAGTTTCCAGTTGGGGTGGACTTTTCTGAAATTGAAAATATATTTTCAGTTAAGAAGTTGTCTTCTTCAAATATGCTACTTACTGGAGGGTAAGAAACTATTATGGGAAAACTATCGTAATCAGCAGACACAACTTGGTTATCAGAAAGTAAGATTACATATGCAGCATCATGTTTTTTCTGGAAGGTAACCATTCTAAAACCGAAAAAATGCAAAAAAAATTATTGTTATAAATATATAGTTATAGTATATAATTAATATTCACAAATATAGATGAATGAAATGAATATTACTTCTGATAATGATCATGTTGTAATTTAGCGCAGATGCCCCTCATGTCGTTTGGAGTTGTTTGTTGAGCCAAAATATTATGAAAATATAGACTGTATTTGCTCAGTATGATTCCTTTAAGTTTTTGCAACCATTGGAAAAGAGCTGGCAGAGGATTGTTCTTGAGAAATCCAAGTTTCCAACTCTGAAAATCAGTTGAAAGTTTAAGATGAGTTAGAAAGCAAATTAAAATTTGGTTAATTATTAAATTTCCCCATTTATTTCTCACTTTGATCTTGAACTTGATCAAAGTTCACTTCTCAATTCTGATAGAACTTGAAGTTTTTGGATTATCTTAATAATTACCTCTCTATTTTGCATTTTTCCTTCCCAAGCAGTCAGTCTTGCATGAGCTCCTTGAATTAAAGCCAAAGAAGGCAAAAACTGCAATCTTTGTAATTCTATTAAAGCTTTAAAAAGCTGTTGCAGAATTTCACATTCTAAATTGAAAGTGGCCTTAACTGGTGTTAGACTTATGTCAGTGAAGCACAAAGCATTTTGTTGAATTATAGTTTCAGCTTGATTCAATAATTCAATGTATCTTAAATGTTTGCCTAAACCCATTTGATAAATTTTTTCATATCTGTTGATTTAAGGAAATATCTCTGTCGACTGTGATTGAATTCTCTCTTAACTCTTGGTGAAACATAATTAAATATTAAATTAAATTAAACGTTTGGCTTAATGTTTCACGATTATATTTAACAGTATCAATTCATCAACATGTTTCGACCGTGATTTCATCTTCAAGACTCCTTCAGTCTTGAAGCTCACGCTAGAAACATGTTGACCAATTGATACTGTTAAATATAATCGTGAAACATTAAGCCAAGTTTTTAATTTAATCTAATAAAATATCTCTGTACTAGTAGGCAATTTAGTCTGCAAGATAAAATAATTTCCACGAAATTATTGATAAAAACCTAGGATAAAAATATTTTTTATGGGCATATAAATTGAAAATATAAATGGCAATGATTTAAACATAACCACATGAATATAAAAAATCATTTACAATGTTTTAACTTTCCCTAATATAATGTTATCATGATCAACTAATAATTTATTAGGTTTTTCATGACAAAAATTTTGAAATCATAATTTGCTAGGTAACTTTTTTCAAAAGGATACAATTCCATAAGGCTCAATCTGGCACACAGAAATTGGAATATGTTCTGACAGTAATTTTGTACTCTTTTGTTATTGAGTCTAAAGCTTTCTTCTAATCGTCTAAGATCAACTTTCATGTTCTCATAAACAGCACGTAATGAATTCTGAAAATTGAAAAAAATTATTGGGTGTACCACTTATTAAAATGGAGGTACGTCAGTAAACATTCATATTGAAAAAATATATTTAACATATGTTCAATCAACACACTTACATCTTTTCTTAAGAAGCCTTTATTTTTTGTTTGAAGAAAACCAATATCAATATAACTTTTTTCAGATAGTGAAAAGTGTTGAAGAAAATTTAAGAACGACATCCAAGGAGATAGAGGTGATGATCTGTGTATCTCTCTTTCTTTCTCCTAAAAATTGAATAACTTCAGTCATTCAAAAATTCAATATACATATATTATTACTTTAAAACTTACAATGTTTTCTTTCGCTTTATCAAAGCAGAGCTGAGAAATGTTACTGAAAAATGTATGCAAAAATTCATCATCTTTTTCCATATTTGTTTTGTAGAGCTATCTTAATTTACAATAAAGTGAAATGTATTCAGATTATCCTCTTGATCTGAGAAATTATACCATACTTCCTAAAAGCTATAATATAAAATAAAATTATATATATCAAAAGGTAGAGTAGATGACAGTTCTGAATCTAACCTACAACAATGTCAACAAGTAGATAAACATAAATTTCTTTCATTGGTTTTTATATCAAGTAAATAAATAGTCCAATACCATACAATAACATAATCACTTCACTTGGTTCAGAATTTTGATTATAGATGGCCCTACTGGACAAATTATTTACATCCAAGAATATTTCAATTAGATAAAATAATCAAGTAAACAACAACCTATTATTTGATCAAAACTATTCTTATGAGGTGGATTATTTAATTCAAGTTTCTTTCAAATTCAAAATCTTTTGATATTTATATCGATAAAACAGAATGGTTACAAGCACAGAACATACCCTTAATAGAAATGCAAACTCGGTGCATTGGATATGGAAACAAATATGGCCGATTTGACGTTCACAGTGGGCGGAAGTAATTATCGAGCGGGAGATTCAAATTCATGTCACAGTACGTATACAGAATCGAGCCTATTATTCTATGAATATTCAGGTATTTTTTGCGCAGGAATTTCAAAACCACTACTTGAAATATGGATTGATATTCAACATTAATGTACCCACCCAAAATTAAAAAGAGTTTCAAATTAAGAAGATTTTTATTATTATAAACTGATTTTAATGATGTAAACAGTAACATCTCACAAGTAATTGGAATTTTAAAAAATCTACAATACATAAATTGGTTTATTTACGAAGTTCTTTCTATTCTGTTCTATTAGGCAGAAAATAATGAACTGAACATTATTCCTGGTACAAAGTGAATAAATAAATATAAACCAATCAATATTAGAACAAATAACAAACATTTCTTAGATATAAAAAAATAACAAAATATATATTTTCTAAGTTGCTATGTTTGAATGAGAAAGGAACATAATATTCTAACAAATACAAATAAACTAGATCAATACTAAAAACTCAACAAAATAGCAAAAAAATCTTTGGTTAAAAAAAGAAAAAAATATGTATACATTTTCTTAGTTTCTGAATTAAAATGAACATAATAAGAATGCTAAGTTTGAATGAAAAAGGAACATAATATTCTAAAATAAATACAAATAAACTAGATCAATATTAAAAACTTAACAAAAAAATCTTTGGTATAAAAAATGAACAAAATATACATATTCTTTGTCACTTAAATATTCAAATTTATCAGTCTGTCTCTACAAACAACACTTTTTTCATATTATGTTCAGAGCAAAAATCATATTGCGAATAGTGATCTCTGGATGAAATTTTGGGGTGATTCACCTTTATGCCCATAGTTATTCAAAAACTCATACAATTTATTATGAATATCCATTATAAATTTAGAAACTTTATGAGATGGGTATATCAATTTCCTTTTGTTTTCACAATACTCTTTGAACATAATGAAAGTGTGTTCATGTGAGGGTTCTTCGGAAATCAAATCTGTGCTACAAATTTCACATTCAGGAAGTGCCATTTGTTTAAGAATATAACCAGCTACATATGCTGTTGCATTATTATCCTCTTTGGGAAAATGAAAGTTATTAGAGTGCAACATTGATTGCAAGGAATATTATCTCCAACCTCATCTGTGTTTATCTGAAAATAAAAATTATTGAGAGCTTCACAGTCATCCTTCTCACAGTTTCCATTATTAATGGGAGATGTTAGTCCATTAATGACAGAGGGTTTCAATGCAGCAACAAATTGATGACAAGTTGGATTTGTATTTGATATTCCATGCTGCCTTATAATACAGAATAAATTTTCCAATGGATCCTGATTGAAAGATCTTAGTGAAAAATAATTGAAACCTTCCCTACCATTACTTTTGTCAAAAAATTTTAAATATTGTAATTCTCTAAGCATTGTTGACCAAAATGCAATATGAGGTGAAGTATGTTTCAAAACCCCTTCAAAGGTTTACCTTCTGGACTTATACAGACTGGTACAAGATGGATATTTACAATTAAATTTCAATCGCGCAGCCTGCATCATAAATTCTGAAATTCTAACATTTTATACTTGACTCTGAAAATTTTGTCGACCGTCCTCAACGTTTGGAACCTTATGAACTAACGTGTGAAATCTTTTTAACCCTTGTTAATTATACCCCTTCCAATGATGGTATATCCCAATAACCTACAATCAAGAGTTATTTCATAAAATAACAAAATCAGTGTTATGTTTTGTCAGTTTAACAAAAAATGCAATGTTTATGAAACATTTTCCACTGAACTACTTAAAAATACGGGTTATATTTGTTAGTATACTTACATTCGCTGTAGTTATTCTGATGGCGAACTTTTCCTCCAAATCTAAAACAAAAGTAATCAACTAATTTCATTTGTTTAAACTTAATATTGTAAGGTGTTGTCGAATCTATATAGATTTGGTAAGATTTATCTATATTCAAAATAATTATTCACTCACCTATTTGAATGAATTAACACATAAAATTAATCCTAGGAAGCATTGCCAAACAAACCCCAAAACCTTGAATCTTGAATGACGAATGAAATAATTTGACGGCCAGTACATTACAGTTTCCTTGATTTTTCCAGCTACAACGCCATCTAATCGCTGGTTGGCAAAGCTCATTACCAAAAGTAAGGTTAAGGTTTTGTTTCCAATTTTGATAGGTAACTCGGCCTTCTTATTTGGTATGTTCTGTGGTTACAAGTAGGTATCCATTTCAACATAGAACAGACCATTTCATAACGTACAACAGACTAGGTATTTAAACTGAATAGTTTATTGACTATTCTCGCTTAACTCTTGATGAAACATAATTGAATATTAAATTAAATTAAACTCTAGGCGTAGTGTTTCATGATTATATTTAACAACATGAATTTGTCAACATGTTTCGAGTGTGAGCTCATCATCAGTCTTGAAAATGAGCTCACGCTCGAAACATGTTGACAAATTCCCGTTGTTAAATATAATCGTGAAACATTAAGCCGAGAGTTTAATTTAATTTAATATTGAATAGTTTATTTGCAAGACAGAATATAAAATTTCAATTAATACAAAGTAAAACTGACAAATAATGCTAAAAAAGGCTATTTGACAGGTTTTTAAAATCCATTTTATATCAAGTAGTAGAGTCTAATGAACCCAGTAAAAGTTGTATTTTTTAATTCTAGTATATATTAGCTGAAAAATATCGAATTAAATATTCAATATTTACCTAGTGTGCCAAAACGCTACTTTGACAATATGGTGGTCGGTGACGTCACTTGCCTGTAAACGTAGTGATCTTTGGTATTATCTGTGACAGCTGGCCTATTTGTTTGTTGTAAACAAAAAACGAAAGTGCGATTGGATTTACATTTTATCAGTGATTTATGTAACAAAAAAAGAGTTACAAATGGTGTGCAGTTCCTAAATGTACAAACACGTCGTTAAAAACTCCGGAAAAACTATTTGTAAGTGTTCCAAAGAATGTCGAAGTGCGCCGAAAGTGGATGCAACTTTCTCGGAGGGATCATAATGACATAGCGAATAGAACAAATATTTTCTTTTGTGAAGACCATTTCGATGTAGGTAAACATAATATTTATATTTTGTAATAATTAATTACATTCCGAACGTTAATATTTTCGTTATTGATTTGAGGTTATAATACCTCTAATGTTCTTATCAGAATGACTCTTGCAACTCACTTCGAATATTTCTGCTGTTTTCCATAATATTTGTAAAAATTTGTAGCTACAGAGTCCTATGATTTCAATAAGCAGTACACTAAAAGATCTTGACTAATTTGTTTGTTTGTTACAGATGGAAAATGACATGGCAAATTACTATCAGTACAAAATGGGTTTCAGTCAGAAAATAATTTTAAAAGATAAAGTTTTGCCTTCTAAATTTCATTGCCAGCCAGATCGAATTAAAAGAATGTGTGATGCTGGTACTTCCCGATCTTCATTTGTCAAACGGCAAAGAATGGAACTTGTTAAACAATGCGAAGATATTCATCATCCTACGTTAACCAATGATGAGCATACTGATACTGTAGTTGAAACTTCTACAAAAGGTAGGTGAACTTTATTTCTAAATTGTACTGAAATTATTTCTACACTTCCAGAGAGTTATCCCAGTTAACTAAGACATAATATTATATAATTTCTGAATTATTCATAAATTAATAAATCTATTTTATTTTCAGAATTATCCCAAAAATGTGACAAAAGTACGTTAACAGAACCTGTTGTAACAGTTGAAAAATCAGTCCAGTATCGTTATATAAATAAAGTGCACATTAGAAGCAAGGCGGTGCAAACTAAGTCCCTAACAAGAGATAAAGCTAATTCTCCTCTGCTGTCTGCTTTTACAAAATCGTTGTCCATGATTAAAAGTAGGTACTTGTAAAATAGTGCAAAAAGGTGATAAAGAAGAAAAATCTTATTATAACGGAGATTTAATCTACCACAACTAGGCGCAACACAACTAGGTTATGTACGAAACTACGAAGTTTACAAGCAGGTGACGTCATGATAAACTCGACCAATCAGGAGCGTTTTGTGTCACGTGATAAACGTTTAAAAATTGCTGTTTTTATTTACAGATTTTTGAATAAATTAATCATTATTTTCAACTTACGTTAATAAATAATCATTTTGTAACTCTTAATATATACTGTTAACAGTAATTGACACTTTATTTTTCGCATTGTCAAAGAGCCCATTATACTATAACTAATGATTCCAGATTCAATATCCCCAGGTTCTTATACCTGCAGTAGAAGAAATGATACCAACGACAATTTTGAAATGAACTTTGGTATATTCGTACCCAGAAATTTTAATGAAATTTTGAGATTGTTTAGAGCCAATCAGTATTCTTGAAACTCTTTTTAGCGCACAAAGCACCAAAAATAGTGAAAACCTATCAAAGAATTTCACCAAATATATATTCTTATTGAGATTTGAAAAAATTTTCGAATATTCTTTAAAAATATGTTTAAAACAATATATGAAAATATATCAGAAGAAAAACATCAAAATGATTATGAAATCAATGATAGTTAAAAGAATTTAAGATGAACTAATACCTATTGAAAATTATAGCGCAAATAATGTTTAAAACTATCGGAATGATAGTTATTCAAGACTAATTCATGAATGGAAGAATTGGGTTTCTTTGTTCCAAAGCATTTTTAATTACTTCTGTTATCTACTTTGTTTCCGTTTATGCTCTAATTAAAAGCAATAAAGCAGTTCAATCTAGAATCTACTCTAATTAATTATTTTCCTACGGTTCTGCACTATCTGTTTCAACGGTCTCAGAGTTTATTATCATTGGACTTATTGAATTTATTTTCGTGTTATACCATTTCTTTAATTGTTTTTAAGTTGAAACATTCATACCTAAGAAAATCTAAATAATTAAATACGCACAAGAAGACAGAAGGAACCAGTTACAGACATCAAAGAGTTGGAAAACTTCATGTTGTCGCGGCTGTTCGCAATTGTACCTCTCATTTGAAAAAAATGAAGAATAATAAAAGAATCAAATAAAAGGTTAAAGAATAGATAGTCCTATCTGTATTCAACTCTATTGACATCTTAAATATATCAAGATTGACTTGTAGATATACTTACCTAACGTGACATTTTGACTTCTGAATTTGACATTTTCTTACTTACCTAATAAGGACTATAGCTTTTGCAGCTATAGCAAATGCTTGGTGAAAATTTATTTTTGCTTTTTTAACGTATCTACTAAGCACATGTGCTCTATAGGTACGTTTAAAATGTACATTTCTGTACTCCGTACGTTGGCACGGTTTCCTCAGCGATTTACTGAGTTTCTTCTTTATTAACAATTCGAAATTAACTCATCGTTTTTATTTTCTCATTTAATCAGGATGAAATATTTTTATGAAATATTATTAGATAACTTGGTAGGTACCTTCAGGTGCAATAAAAAGCTCTTTTCTAGTTTGAAATTTGTAACTGTTTCTGAAATGTACAACAGCTAGAAGGGCTCCACGACCTGTATCATGTACAATATCCCTAACAACACCTTCAATGTATTCATGTCTTTCAGAAAAATCTAATGATCGTAATTTAGGAGCTCCTTTCCTCTTTTTAGTATGAGACTTGAATACGGATGCAGCACCTTTACGCTAGGCACGGATTAAGCGACCCATATTTCTCTCTTCAGCTGATATTCGTAAAAGCATTGACAGAACTTTTTAATTTCTGATTACCTTTGAGTATTATTTTGGATTTATTGGAGTTCTCACGAAAGCCATTTTTGCTGCACAATTTTAAATAGATCTTAAGTCGTCGTTTATAAAGATGATAGCTGCAGCTTCGAAATATGGATGGATGGTGAATAGTATATATTGAGAAATTCATGAGCCCTAGTATATTACCCTGAGGGACTTCACGTGTGAGACGGTGTGTCTGTGAGCATTTACCATTTCAATTTACGATCTGGTATCGATCAGTCAGATAACTCTCAAACAAATTACAAGTTTTTGTGGAGAGACCTATACATATGAGCTTTGCCAGGACAAGAGATGGCGCCACTGAATCAAATGCTTTACTTTATTCCAGAAGTACAAAAAATGCCAGCAAGCTCGTGCAATATAATCTGTAAAAATTTTAAAAGGGCTGATTGGATTCTATGACTACCCAATTAATTACTATTATTACCCACCTAATTACCTACTCAGTTTAGTTCCCCTGATGATGAAAGACAGTCTGAAATTGCACCGATTCAAAACTTAACAAATTGTATAAAATTTCCAATAATTACCCACCTAATTATCTACTTAGCTGAGTTCCACTGATGATGAAAGACAGTCTGAAATTGCACCGATTCAAAATTTCAAAAATTGTATAAATTTTCTATATCTTACAATGAATACTTCGGTGGGGAAACGTATCGGTTTGGAAATATTGATCGATTTCTACCATTCATTCATTATTTTCATATATCTCTTCAGCATCCAATGGAACAACGGTATACCACCAACAGTTCATAAAATATCATATTGCGTTATCTTTCATTCGGAGGACGTATGGATCATATATGCAAAAATATGGCAACATAGATTTCAAACTTCGGAAGTCGGCACCCGACTCGAACTTCACATTTAACACGCCGAATGATGAAGTGTTGCAGTAAAGTTTCATTCGGTCGTACTTTTTGGGAAATATGAGGTTTTGAACACGTCGCCCGCATATGAATTACAGGAAGAACACATATGAAAGGAAGATTTATAGATTTTGAATACTGGTTACAAATTTTTTTTCTTGTATTTACGGACTCAAGTCAATGACGAACATATTAATGTTCGAACGGATATAAAAAATGGGAGATATTTCAATTATGTTTATAATTATGCCGGGTGTTTCATCACGAACTCCCCCTATTATAATTATTTATTATAATAGGGGGAGAAGAATCATTCTTGATAATGCTGTAAAAGGCGAAACTAGTAGAATAAAGAATTGTTCAGTCAGTGATTTTTAGACAAGTTTTTATTATTACCTCTCATTTAAATATTATCTTATTTGGTTGTTAATTATAGTAGTATATTTCAATTTTTATCTCTTTGTTTATCAATGTAACATAGAATCTTACGTTTTTCAAGTAATTAAAGTGTAAATTTCAATAAATAGATCAAAATTGTATATAGTGATTAAAAAAAAAATTCGGATTCGAGTTTTATTATTTTTTTTGCATTTTCTAAGAACATTTACAATAGTAATGTATATATTTATATATAAAACTCCCGGACTTTTTTTAAAAAGTTGATATTTTGATGAAAGTATTTTCGATTGAAAATAAGGGGTTTTTTTCGATATTAAGTCAAAATAAGGTGAAAAAATAAATATTTCAAATCGAAAAATTACAGTGTCTTGAGGGCATAGAAAGCTAAGTTTTCACAAAATTTCTTGAAATAAAATTTTTTTTTGCATAAGATGAAAATAAAATCCAAAAACTTGATTATTTGAATTTTCCACATAAATTTTGAGGTTATGTGAAAAATGTGTGATTACAAAAGTTGTAGGCCTCTTTATTAACTACAACCTTGTCTTTCAATTTTTTCCATAGGACTTGTATTTTTGCCGGAAATCGAGGTTTTACGTTTTTTACCCTTTAAAACTCACGCCCTTCTACTTCCCGACCTCAGATCGCCAGTAAATAATTTTTGTTATATTCTCGTCCTATTTCTATTTCTATTATATTTCTAATTCTCGTTCTATTTTTTAACGGGTTTCATCCTACTATTATTTTTTTCGGTTTCAAAAATTATCGACCCTGGTCTATATCTGTAGGGTGATACCTATATAGTAAAAACTTCTCACATGGCTTCTATAAAAATCACACAGATGAAGAACAAGTTATGGCGAATTTATAGCAAATATTTATACCGAAAGTGAACATCAATTTTGTTATTTTAGATAAAACACCATGTCTATTATTAACTTTTCTGATTCTACTTTAAATTCCAGTAGCTCCTTGTGTGAAATACCTTTTATCTGAAATTTAAACTTATCGAGATATTAATTTTTTAATGAGAAATTGATGCTGACTTTCACATTGAATATTCTGTGTGAAGATCTGCAATACCAAATAAAACTATCTTGTCGTTTTGAATAGTTTAATAGCTTAATTATAGTTTAATTTTGAATAGTGTTAGCGTTTACTTGATGTAAATCCATTATAATTTAATATAAACTTAAATTCAAACACTTGAACTTATGATTTATACTTTATTGACTATATAGCATGACGCGTATCGTCGTTACAAACGACTTCTTCAGATGCTTACAGAATAATGTTTATACCCTGAAGAAGTCTTTTGTAACGACGAAACGTGTCATGCTATGTAGTCGATAAAGTGTAAATCATAAGTAAATCAGATGCTTACAGAATAATGATTATTCTGTAAGCATCTGAATTTCACGTATCACGCAACAGTCTTCGTTTTGAGTTCCGATTTTCAATTGTTTTTGGTCTTTTTTAAAGGAATATGGGAATATTTGGAATTTAGAAATGGGGATTGAGAAAAATAAAACATGATATTTTAATTTTTATTTCGGCAAAAATTATAGTACAACTTGGTCGTTCAGTACAATATGACTTAAATTAAATAACAACAAGTATAATGTCATAATTTGATCAATAACATAGTACATTAAGTAGATATATAGACTATATAAAATGAAAGATTTATTCGTAATTCGTGTATCACGTGTGACCCCAATCAACAGTAGTGCTATTAATTGTTATATACTCGTATCTACGATTTTATTATTGATTCTCATATTATTATTTGTTTATTGATTAGTTTTGACAAAGTTGTGGTATACAACAAAACGTCAACAAAAATAAAGCTTTCCACATTGAAAATATTGCTAAAAATATTTAAATGTATGTATATTCCTTTATAACTTATTGAATATTATTTGAAATCTGAAGTAATCATTTATATAAAAAAGAATACATAAAATTCATGTGCTTCAAAATGAATATTAGATACGAAATTGTCGTTGTAAAATGATAAATATAGTTAGTGATGGAAAATGTATTTTTCTCTAATATATATATATATATATATATATATATATATATATATATATATATATATATATATATATATATATTCATGTGGATCAGAATGTATTATTCTGATCCACATGATATATATTTGAATATACATTCAAATATGTTTTTTTGTCAGTGGAATTTTTAAGAAATCTAAACTTCTAAGACATCATTTTTGTTTTCATATATTCTAATTTATTTTCATTATCATATCCGTTTGAATGAATTCATTGCATTTTATGATATTTGGCTTAAAATAATGCCAATAGTTTTTATTTACTTTTGAATTCGAAATCACAGTTATTCATTAATCTTTCAATTCCATGCCCAAAAGATCATCTAAGAATTTTACTTTTATATTATAAGTCATTTACATTTTCCGAACCATATGTATTTAATTTTTCTACTATTTGGTATGTGATTTTTTGAAACTGTTTATATCATTGGCTCATTTAAAATTTAATGCAACAAAACTATTCCAACTTCCACACTTAGATACCTCAAATATTAATGGAATGCATAATTTTTTTCAAATTGATAACAGCGTCCTCAAAAATTTTATTACGTGACTCAAATTATTTTTGGGAACATTGTCTAGAATAAGATCCCATTTGATTATTATTTAGTTTTCTCAATATGCATCACAATGTAAAATAAATAAAGTAAATATAACAAGAAATTAACTAAATATAATTTTTTTTATTCAGCTATGAGAACTACCATAATGGCTATGGTTCGGCTAACATAAATCATGAAAATTATGGTTCAATTAAGAAGATTTCGCTAAAATTCATCATTATTCCATATTTTTGCAACATAGGTATGTTACAAATAATTTTAATCTGAAATTAATCAAAATTTTAATTTGATTGAAAAAAAGTTGATGATTAGTGGACGAAACTAATCATATTATTATTTCAGAGACAGGAAACTAAAGGTTCTTTTTCCCATAAAGAAATCCATTTGAAAATTGCATATTTGGAGTACTTAATTGCCAAGGGAAAATTCTCCAACGTAGGAAACTATAATTTCGTTACATAAGGACGTTAAAATTGATTTTATCCAGAAAACTGGTAGTAATTAAATAATGAAAGATAATTACATTTTGGAGATGCGGGCGTCTGCATATTTTAATCCTGGAAATTGGAAAACATGAGCACCGATCGCAGTTGTTTTCATCGCAATTTTGATAACAAAGAAAAGAAAATTTTCCACCAATTTATTTTTATAGACTGTTGTGTTGTTCGGGGTTGATTTGAAAGTTTGATGTAAATTCTAATTTCGACGAATTTCTTCGACGTGAAATAAATGAGCCTTTTCTGAAAAGCATTCTATAAACGAAATTTGAATCAGAATGGGTAGTATTTTACTTTTTGAGCACGTAAAGACCGAACGAATAATGAATGCAATCACTGCTTGGAATTTCAATATTTTCTTGCCAGTCGTGATTAATTGAATTTTCCATTCTTTTTATATGAGAAATATACGCAGTAAACGTATACGAGAAATATGATTTCAAAAATTTATTTGAAGGTTCTATCGGAAAAAAACAGTAAAGGCTCAATTTATTTGATCAAAAAATATTTTTTGTTTACGTAGGTAGGAGTTATTTTCTACAGGTTGATGCTAAATGTATATTTATTTTATTTATTTGTGCAAACAATTTATATAACTTTCAATTACCAAACGGTGGACGTAATTGCAACTGCTGTAATTCAAAATTATTCGATTAAATAATGATTATTTTTCAAATGTTGAATGAATATAATATTCGATATTTTTTCTGCGTCCGTTTTCAACAGTTCATTTTGAAATGATTTCGCAAATATTCGTACACAACGCATCAGAGAAGCCTTCGAAAGAGTTTTACCTTTTGAATTAATTGTTTGTTGTTATTTCCAATAAATTTCTAAAATCAAAAATTCAACTTCAAACTTGACACTTTATTTTCATAGTATTATGTCTTTAAAATTTTCATTGCATTGATCATTTAACATTAAAAAATTCACCCCTTCATAAAGTTTATCAATTTTACATATAATTTTACCTCAAGAAATAAGAGGCTTGCAATAATAGCTCCAAATGAATTGGAGAATTACAATTTAATTGACACAATTCGTATTTTTAGACCTATTATCTGATTATATAAAGTCTTGCTCTCTCGAAATTCGAAAGAAAATGTAATTTTATCATCCTACTATGCTATTTATGGTTATTTAGTTGAGCCACAGCTTATGGATTCTTATGAAAATCCTAATGGATGATTAATTTTGACAAAGAATTCATAAAACGTCCAGTAAAGACCTGACCAGCGTTTTTATCGAGAAATTATAACATCAATATTTTTTTTGCAGAAATAAAACTTTATATTTCGACAAATAGAGAATTTAAAGATTTGCCACAAATAATACTTAACAAAACTTCATAATAAAAAACCTCTCAAACAAATAATGATAATTTGGATAAGTATTATGGCAAGTTTCTTAAAACCAACATCTCTAAAATTTTTGATCTACGAATACATAATGGGTGAGTTTTTATGTATAGATAGATGTGTTTGTATTTTTGTGTTACTGTTTGTATTTTCTTCCAGAAACACCTTCTAATTACCCGTTTGTACTTTTCATATTGTTTTTATTATCTTGTTTTTAATTGCCTGTTTTGTCATTAGCATTTATCCTGCAAAACAGTGTATGAAAAAATAAATGAATAAATAGATACACTTCTGAATGTATTTCTTGGAATGACCTGATGGAATCCCTAGATTTGGTATTAAGTTTTCCAAATGGATGTTTTGAGTTTTTTCGTACCAGAAGAATCTGAAAAATACTACTGTTGTTCCAACACGTGCAAATCATTGCAAACAGATTTTCATTTCTCAAATATGCTTCAGTAGCTTTTGTCGAGTACCAATCTCAACATTTCATCAGTATAATTAAGATCTACCCAACATTTTCCATTTTGTGGCTTATGTTCAGTTTGCTAATAAGATATAATCAGACAAAACAAAAATTCCGTTACTATTGGCACTCAAAATACATATTCAAATTCAATACGGTATGATAGAATGATGCCAATTCAGTTTCTAGCAAGTAATAGAGGATTATTGGATATCCAGTTTCTAGGAATCGAGAATCTGTATTGAACAATAAAATAATTCTCTCGGATCTGCATGTGAGTAAGTTTCAAAAGCGCCGTACTTTCCAATCCTGTGGTAAACAGACTAACTCAAAACGAAGCTGAGTAGACACTTGATAGAGAAATACTGTGAATTTGTTGAAAAGGGAAGGAACATACGATGCTTCTCGAGAGTTATCAGTAGGAAGTATCTAATGATTATAAACGTTAATAGAAATAGATAATTATTGCATTTCTGGTATTTTGAATAAAGATGAGATTTGTGTAAGGAAATTGTTGTACGTTTCACTGGCATTTTGTGAACTTCACATATGTAATTCAATTCAAGACCGTTTCTATTTGAATTGATAATGAACTGTAGGGTAGGGTTTGTAAGGGAAAAAATTAATATTGCATGAAAACTCGAAACGTGAATATAATCCGTAAGGCAGTGCATCTGGCTAAAAATGAGGACAAAGACTCTTGTCATCACTTCAGATGGTTCTACCATTCAACAAATAAAGAGCTTCGAGGATTTCTTAGCTATAAGCTATAAAAGCAACTTATATAACCAGTTATTCGAATACAACGATCTGGAAAAATAAATATTTGAATGGTAAAAGCAAAATAAGAATTTACAAAGCTGTAATTCCCCGTGTTAACCTACTCTGTGAAGACATAAGCAGAGACTGAGAAATCTGAATAGATAATCTGAACTACATCAATTCGGATGCTAAGAAAAATTGCAAATGTCACACTAAGGGACAGACAAACCAGCAACCTAATAAGGAGAACATGTAGAGTATAGGACGTAGTTTGATGGAGCAAGAGTAGAAGAAAGAATGAAACGATCATGTTGAAAGAATGAAGAAATACATAGTAGAAAGAGAGCAAAAACGGTCACCGAAGAGATGTGGACAGTCTTTCATCTACAAGGTAGAATTAAGGAGAGGAACCAAAACGCCTAGGTTCAAGGTAAAGGCAAAAAGAACACATATGTCATTAAATTTTGAATTCATGACGTTAATTCCATTCATTTAAATAAATTTTTAATTCATTCTTTAATTCAATTTTCGATCAAATAAAAAGTTTGAAAATATAAGAATCTTTTTACGGTTAGCTGTAATGATTCAATTTCAAATGACAAAAAGTATGTATAAAATGTGGTGCAGTCAACACCTTTGAATAGTATATACAAAAAGAATAATTGTGCAGCTGCAGTGAAAAAATTAAACGGTTTGATAAAAAAAAACAGTTTTGAAATTGTAACAAATGAACTATTCCAAAATAATCATTTACTTCAAAACAGATATAAATAAATGAAAATCGTTATTAACGTAACTATTTCTAATTATCAGTATAAAAAATTGTGAATATTTTTTTATGAATTTTGTCATTCTTTTGTCTTTTATATAGGGAATTAAAAATTAATGATTGATTCAGTAAATATAACATTAAAGTTCTGTCCTTCTAAAAAACGATAAATCTTGCAACACTTAAGATAGCTTATTTTATATAAAATATTTATACATATTAAGTACGATCAGGCAAATGTATATTCAATTCTTTATCATAATTAATAAATAATAATTCAAATAAAACTAAAGACGAAAAAACAACAATCGAAGTAGAAATACGATCCAGGAAATTGAAAATGATAACTTGATGAATTTATTTATTAAATAATTTATTATATATAAATTACAGTTTATAAATTATCTCTCATCATGTAATGAAACTCTTGTTTTGTCTTGAATCTCATTTGTCATTACATGATGAGAGAAAATTTTGATTTGTTGTACCGTTCTTGTATTTTTTTATTCTTCATTAAATTGATGAATCTCAATTTAATTTCATAGCATCAATATTTCAATTCAAACACACACACATATATATATATATATATATATATATATATATATATATATATATATATATATATATATATATATATATATATAACATTTCATATATAAATTAAATACTTTTAATTTTATATCTCAAATTTAATAATTGATGAGGTAGATACTTAATAAATCGATAAACATAATAAAACATGTTTTTTGTTAAACAATTGATTTATATAGTAAAAATAATACTCGTAGAATCACTACGTTTCGATTTCAGATTGAAACCAGTAAATTTTTTCAAATGCTACGTCTTGTTTATTATCCTTTTATATTGAAATATAAATTAAGAATCATAATTAAATTGCAGAAATTAGAATAATGGGAAATTAGGCAACCCACTTTGTATAATACGATCAGTATTCCATTACAATATGCAAAATAGAGGGTTCTATAATAATCAATAACCCATACAGCGTCGATGCAAATTTCACATTTTAATCCTTTATATTATTAAGTTAAATAGAGATATAAAACGAATTCATCGACGGAAAGATTTTATACAAGTATCATTAACTCTATGAAAATATTATTTCAAATGAAATTCACTTGGAAATATTGAATTTTTCTGACAGCAAACATTTTAATAGACATATTTTACTAAACTTGAATAATTTATGAGTTAGAAAACTGCAATTTATACCAATTGAAGGTAACGTGAGTTTTTCTCTGTATGAGTAAGCACGTTTTTGAATAATTCGAAAATATATTTTCCGAATGTAACACAAAAGTTTTAACTGTTTAAAATGCATGTTTTCAATAATCTTATTCTGTTGCTCTATTTTGATTTTAACTTCTTTTGGTAAACGTTAATGAGGTTAGACAGAGTTGTCATAGAAAAAATGGTGAAAGAAATTACTTGACTTGAACTGACAACCATGGTCAATTACAATAAAACCACAAGAAATAAAACAGACTACCAGTCAAGAACTCCTTCCCAACAACTAAATTCGAGTAACGACTCTAAATAATTATTGGCAATGAAATATGGACATGTTACTGAATCTAAATAAATTTTCTGAAATATTCATTCTAATAAACGAAATTAAACGAGCTTGTTAGGTGATTTTCAAGAACAATATCCGCATGTACTCTAGAGAGTGAAGTCTAGGAACAATACAAATGGCTACCTGTTGGAAGCACTAGATAGGAGCTGTTTCGCTCTTCCTTGGGCTCCTCAGTAGTGTCTGTCCATCTTACACTAAGTGATCAAGCATGACGCCCACTTAGAAAACTGAAATCCACTGAATTTTAATTAGGTCTGGAATTATCTTCCATATGTTCGTCGTCGTTTTGTACTTTGTTCGACAACTTTGTTTTACAATTTTGCCCCCATTGTCCTCCTAGGGATAATTGTTAAGGGCAAGGCGTCGGCATTTTCTGCTTGGCTGATCACGTCCACGCAGCGTCCGGCAGATTTTGCCGCCGTGATGTTGTCTGGTTACGCCCACTTAGATTCTTCCCAACAGTTAATGAATTTCAACCCCACAATTTGTAGAAAATATGAGTCGGCAAACAAATAATGAATACTTATGTGCTTCTGTGTGTGTTTTAATTAGGTAACAACGAAAAATTATTGAATTAGGTTAAGATTTTTTTATTTTTTAAAACAAATGTTTGGCACCTGTATACATTGTTAGGATTGATATAGTAGGGATTAAATAATAAACATTTATCATTTATTGGAGGTACCTTCCTTCGTAATATAGAAATACTATTAGCACAAATCACTCTTAAGTGCCTTTATCGTTAAGAAGTCCAGATTATTATCATCATGGCTGTAGCCAGTAGCGTAGCTAGGATTTTCAAAGAGAGGGGCTTATCGGATATTTTCAGGCCCCTTTTGGGTGGGTCTGACATACCTATAGAAATAGTCAAAGAAAAATGTATAAATAAACATTAAACGTGACATACTAAACGTATATTGTAATTTTTGTGAGGTTACATTGCTTTGGAGTTTCTTTCACAGGCTCAAGAGGATTACAATCGGAAAAATCCCCCCGTGGTTAAGATACAGACTATAGCAAAATATAGTCAGATTTGTGGGACACTTTGCTTTTAAATTATTTTTTGGATACACTGTTCCAAAAATATTTCCATTATCAAAAAATTATTTTGGATACACTGTTTTCATTTGGTTTCATTCGTGAATTAATATTTATGGAATTCATTCGATGGAAATTCATGACCTATAGCTATAATAAACGGAAAATCGCATAATTTCTACTTACATTCCTATTATAAATTCGTAACACGTTTCTCTAATACTGCAACTTTGCCAAAGGATGTATCAGACTGTTTTGTATTGTTTTGTTTGAATACTCACATCCTTTGACAAAGATGCAGTGTAAGGACAACGCGTTCCGAATTTATAATGTTAATATAAGTAGAGATTAGACGATTGTTCTATATTTTAACTTCAAAAATGGATATTATGACGTTATTATTTAACCTTTATGAAAACAGACTAATTCGCAAGTAAATAATTTGAAAATCAGGAGATATGACCTCATGACTCCTTGTCATAATCCATCCTAATACATACTTGACCTCATTTATCAATTTTGTATCAGCCATCCGTTGTGATAACGTATTGGTCTAGTTTCAATTCGAATTCAGTTGAGTTTAATGACAAACTAGTAACCCTTTACGAGTTAGCCTTTACGAAGTATTCTCTTTGTAAATAGTTCCCTGAGGATACTTAGAAAGATGAATTTACAAAAGTGTTGTACATATCATTACTCCATTATGTTATTTATTCCTCCTTCAATTCTCATGTGCAATTTTCACGTACGAGAATGCCTGCCAGATCGACCCAATTCATAAATTAAACTTTTTAATTTCATTTAACAGCTCTCCAATTTTTCAATAATTCTATTCTGTTTCACTTTAAAGGCTTGAATTATTCTCATAGTTTTATATTTGTTGAGCTACATCGTAGTCTTTTATAGACATAATTATGTTTTCATTCATTCACTGAATGAATAATTAACAATTTTATCAATGTTATTATCGGTTATATCGCTTTTAGTTTTACACCAGGGGTCCCAATTCGGGTTAACTCGCTAAAGAGTGTTTTTTTTGACTAGATGTACTTCGGACATCAAATTTTTTGAACAATTTTATGTGATCTGATAGTCTATTCTGTATGTATGTAAAACCATTACCTCCTACAAAACAAAACCTACAAACATTTCAGTTCTTCCAAAAACGATGGCTGGAATGATATCGTTGATATGAATAAAAAAACTATATTCAAAATGAGTTATAACCCGGGTCGACTTGTGGCATATGTTGTAAAAATCGGTAGAAATTAAGCGGTAGAATAGATCACATACAAGTGATATATTGTTGGAGATTGGTGCATTAAAAGTTAACGGGACTTCAAACTACATAAATAATACTTTCGATCTTGTGAATAATGATAACATCACATTTCTGAAAAATTCACATTAATTTCTGAACATTTGAAGCAGGCATACAGATGTTCGACTGGTACTTTGGTCATGCCATCTAATTTGTATACCATTACAAATCTTGTATGTCCGCTAGAATACAAGATTTTCATTAATTCACTTATAAAAAATTAAACTCGTGGTGGTTTATATCATCCGAATGAGCCAATTATTCGCCTCACTTATGTGTGTTTCAATAAATTATTCGTTAAACGAAAAGAAGGAAAAATTTTCTCTGATAAAACATCGTTTGTTTGCAAATTATTAAATGAAACTCTGCTAAATATGTCCGACATTGACTTAAAATTACTCAATAATTGCCATTTTCATTCTGCTGAAATAATTATGAAAACGATTGAAGAATTAATGACACAGAATGAGAAAAAACCAAAACAAATTGGAAAAGAAAATTGAAAGTATGTTTAATAATTGTGTGAAAATGTTTAACAAAATATGTTTAAATTATTGGTTTTGCTTTAACCAATTGCTTCTAATAATAAGTTGACTGAGGTGCAACTAGGAGGTCTTTAAATATCTGAATAACTATTGTTGCGCTATATTTTAATTATTTTTATTGCATATATTTACGTTCAAATGCTGGTGAATGCTCCGTGCGCCGAACTAGACCTGGCCGAGGATGACTCAAGCGCCCAGACCTTATATTTTAGTTGTTAATGGTATAACTGCCTGTTATTTGGAGAATTACACCAGTTGTTAATGTCCTACCCCAAGAAGAAGTAGGTACTTCGAAACGCGCGTCATGCGTATTTGTTTTAATATATGAGAAAAATTTAAATGATGTTCTTCTATGGATATTAATTTTCTCCAACTATCAGTGTCATCAGTTATAATTTTTACATAGACACTTAAGATTTATTGAAAATTTAGATGTATTTTGGCTGGAAACATGGGGTTCATATCAATCGATAATGATAAAAAAAAAATGATACGACTGAAGATTACCTCGAATCAAACCTAATAGGAAATATATTCATGGCAATAACGAATAGCATCCTAAAACCTCGCCATTATATTTGCTTTTGAAATTTGATCAGATTGCGTTTTATACATCGGAAAATGAAGCTTGAATTATCCTTTTATGAAAGAGAATATAGCTGCAGCTACCTCATTCTCTACATATCAGTTTTTGTCGTGAATAAAAGGTTACATTTTACGATAAGGGATATTCACTGATGAAACTTCCGCATCAAAGCATTATTCGTGTCCGTTGATATTAACATGTTACTAGATAATTGTATATTGCATAAGATGATATGTTGAAGTGAACCGGACAGCAAAGCCGTTTTTGTGATATCACAATTTTGAAGTAATCTATCAAAATTAATGAGATAATGTTATGTAAGCTTCTAGGTCAGAGCCTAGCCATTTGGCTAACCGTAATCATAGTAAAATTGCACAATAGGAATATTGAAGATATCTAAAATTGTTAATCTTTACCCGTCCAAGGTGAAAATTGAAATGAATACATAAAATAATATTAAAAGATGAATTGTTGACTGTGTGGTAGTTCATTTTGAATAAAACTTCAATAAGGTACAAGTCTTAGAACCACTGAATTTATTGTGAGTACAACTAGTTCGTCTATTACGGCATTATCATTAATACGAACACTCACACCAAGGACCGTCTGCATTGGGACCTGTTGTATTCCTCATATTTGTCAATGACTTCCAGGAATTCATGCGTCCCTTCGAGACTGTTAAATTTGCGGATGATACTACACTTTCCATGTGTGGCAGAGACATTGAGGCTGTGGAGATGTCTTCGGAGGTAGCGATGCGCAGAACGAGGAGTTGGTTAGTACGAAACCATATTTTGTTGAACAACGATAAGACCAAGAGTATTATTTTTAGCCTGAGAACTAGAGATTATATTACTGCAAGGTTTCTTGGAATCCATCTATATTCCAGACTTACATGGTCTGTTCATGTTGAGGAGTTGTGTAACGTATTGAGCAGAGGTGCATACGTCTTGAGGACTTGTATCATCATCAGTCTCTTTACCTGTTATGAGAACAGCATATTTTGCGCTGTGCGAGTCTCGCCTGAGGTATGGCTTACTCTGCTGGGGTCACGCTAGTGGCAGAGATAAAATATTCAGGATCTAGCGTCGCATGATGAGCATTGTGGCTGGACTACAGATATTGTTGTCGAGGAGCATATAGGAAACTTAGAATAAAGTCATTTCCCGGGCTTTATATCTACGAGTTTTTACTCTATGCCAGATCAAATGTTCATTGTGTCACTCGAAATAGCGATTTTCACTCCTAAAACACCAGGGGAGGAAGTGATGTTAGATCGTCATCTTTTAGGTTATCCAAATCCCAAAATGGTGCTAACTTTATGAGCTGAAAGTTTTTCAATAGACTGCCTGTGAGAGTTCGTGAGATACCACTATTAAACTTTAAGGAGATCGTTAAGAAGTTTTTGATAGACAAAGTCATCTATCTATTCTATAGATGACTACTTTGAAATTGACTTTAACTATATCTGATGTTATATTTTGCTATTTTTGCGCTTTGTATTTGATTATGTTAGTGTTTTTTTCATAATCATTTGTGATGTGCGGGGTTTTTCCCCGTTTCAAGAATATTATTCTATAGCTACTTTGCTTGATATATTTTATATTCTGATTTCTTGACGTGTGTAAGACATTGTGATGTTCAACATTTTATTTTATATTTGTATTCTTTTTGCTGTTGTTCATCATACGTTTATAACATGAATAAACTTACTTACTTACTATTCTCGGGAATACCTCAGAAATTCAAGACATTCCATTTCACCCAACCAATAATATTACACATCAACGATAAAGGTCAAAATTGAACCTCCTAGGAGCAATGGAGATCAACAGTCACGATGAGTCACACATTCATACTCTGCTAAACGACCAGTTAGAGAACAACCACTCAATTTCACTTAATATAATAAGCATTTTAACACCGACGCTGAATTCACACTTAAAAGAAAAAAACGAAATCCATTCTTTAGCCATCTTCTTCCTCTTTTCCCTTCTGCGACTTCATATATAAAAGAAACTTTTGTTTTAATTATATCTACTTACTTGATAACGCCGTAATAGGCGAATCTAGTTGTATTTACAATAAATTCATGGGTTACATAAATTTTATTTAAAATGAATAGTAATGATTAAATTTTCATGTAATACTGATTACAACCTGATGTCATTTAATATTTCAGCACGTGATTTATCAAGTCATTATTAATTATCGTGTCAATGTGATGTCAATGTCTTAGAAGCTGATCAATTAAGTGTGTCTCCTGATGTTCTTTATCGTCCTTGAAGCTAACGCCTGTGTGTTTTGGACACATTCTTCACATAGTACCGCTTGAGAATTTCTTAATTAAAATTATTCAACCCTGCCAAACAATCTTTCTCAGCCGCCATTAACGAAGCACCAGTACAATAATTGTCTAGGCCAATAAAATCAATATTGGAGGATTACCAGTAATTGAAATCAACATAAAAATGAATTCTCGATTTTCAATTTTCAATATGGGAACTTAAATATAATTATAAAACACTCGAAATAGAAAATTAAGTACCATTGCAAACAATTATTTATATTGTAGAATTATATATACTAATTTTCCATGAACTAAAAAAAAACCTCTTTCAGAAAAAATTTTTTTTGGGAAAAATGAAAAATTTTTTTAATTATATTCGCTTGATATTCACAAAATTCCATTTGGAATGAAATATAAATTGATCGATGATATTGTCCTTGACGAAATTGAAAGAATCTTTAAAAAGAGAAAATTTATATCAAAACATTATACAAATGTATACAGTAAGAGTTGAGTTGTAACGTGTGTTTTATTTTTCTGAAGGCTTTAGTAGCACTCGACAAATATGAAAAATACCTATATGATTAATTAAAAATTTTCGAATGGAAATTATAAGAATATATGATATTTTCGTTTGAATAGAAAATTCCCTTTTTCAATATTTGATTACGTTTATTATATTTTCAGTTTCTATAAAAGCATATTTTTGTGTTTTTTAACTTTAATTTATTTCAAAAAGGGTTTTATGGTGAACGATAACTATAATACATCGTGTCAATGCAAGTCAAATAGTCCTTGACATGCAACGTTCTTAACAGCTGTTCTAAAAGCCTAACTTTCTTAATCACATATTATTTAAATTATACGTAATTCGACTTTCTCAGATAATGTCGACAAGCATATGAAATATTGTTTGTTTATTGTGTTCAAATAATAATGATGTGAAGGATAAGAGACGTTGAATATTCATGATGATTTAAACAACAAATCATTCCATCAACAAAGGTTTATCGTAAATCATTAAATACGAAATGCGTGTAGATATTTTAATATCCTGGCGTGTGATATTTTGAGAGGGGTCACATCTGAAATAATTAAATTGTCAAAAGTTTGAAAGACTACTTCTATTATTATATATCCATTTATAATTAAAAACATTTATACTAGGAAATGTTCAATAAAATTTACGGTTCACTTCGTCGTAATTACATGAGAATAGGATGAAAATCAAACGATTTGATGCTTACTATGTTTATTATTAGAAAAATTAGAGAATTTTTACTGCGATACAAATTTGGTTCCTTTTAGCTGTTAAATATAACTTTCAGAAAATTATCTGCTAATTTTTGTATCTAACAATAAAAGCTATAATAATAAAATCATTTGATTTTCAAAATTTTCAATCAGTTAGGTACTTCGAATCTATAGATTCATCAAACATATAAAACATATTGAGAATTCTTCAAGTCATCAGTTTATACTAAAATAAGTAGAAGCACTGACATACGAAAATATTGCCGTATGTCATCATCGTATATAAAAAAGGTAAGACATCATATTAATTACAGAATTGAAATGAATTAAATAACAACTAGAAATAGCATTTGTGTTAATATGCATTATTAATTATGTGTGCCTTGAATACCACATAATTTACCTAATTCTAAATAGGTGAATATAGATTTGGACACATTTTTCTAATCCTTAAATAGTAAACATTTAATATATTACACAGCCATATTGCAATTCTTACCTAAAGTTAATTCCAATCCGAGTCTTTCAATCAACTCAATGCTGAATTATTCGCTATATATAAAAAATCGAAGATAAATTTCAATACGAACGAAGGAAAATGATCTATTTGATACAGAAGTATAAGATTTGATCTACCTATATATCATATATTTTGACTTAATTCTTTTTCTGAAAGTTTTCCAGCTGTCAAGTGTTTTTTCTCAATACATTCTTAGTAATAACAGACAAAAAAATTGAGATTTTATTCGTCCTTGATAGACGTATCAATTAGTGATCTATTAGTATACTGAGGAAGGAATACCTATTAATGACTACTAATAGAAACATTGGAATCAATTTCTCCATGACTAAGATATCGAACAATTCAAGAACTACTCACAAAATATGCTATGTTATAGTTCTTATATAACTTCTTAACACAAAAAATTATGAAAAAGCGAATTAAAAAATTTCATAATAGTTGAAATTCAACAAAGAATAAATTCCAAAGTTAATAACATATACCGAATAATCTTGTAATAGTACACAAAGCACAAAACAAGTTGAAAAAATTTATGTAACATAGAAAATATTGAATAGTATTGACATTTACTTGATATAAATCCATGATAATTGAATATTAGATAAAATTCAAACACTTGAACTTTTGATTTACACTTTTATTGAAAACATAGCATGACGCGTTTCGCCGTTAAAAACGACTTCTTCAGATACTAATACGAGTAGAATACTGACTCTGTGACTATTCTATTAGCATCTGAAAAAGTCGTTTATAACGACGAAACGCGTCATTGTATGTTTTCAATAGAAGTGTAAATCAAAAGTTCAAGTGTTTGAATTTTATCTTATATTCAATTAAAATTGAAAAGCAAAGCAATTACTAAAAATACAATAATTATCCTATTTAAATCGAACATCCCAAAATCTAGCAACAAATTGAAGCCAATAATAATACTTCGTAGGTAAACACAAGATAACTGAAACTTCTGAATTAATTAGTAGAAATTTTGAGTATGTATATAAAACTTCAAAAATATACCTAAAAATTAAGACAATACTGAAAACGTACTATCGTAATGATTCGATGCATTCATTTAATAATAAAAATTTTAAACAATACCACAATCAATAAAATATTCGTGATATCCCACTAAATAAATACCTAATCAATAGTGGATTATATAGTTTTTTTAGATAGTTTTTTTCTAATGCAAATGCTACTAATTTTTGAAAAACTATATTATATGGCTTATGGCATTTCACTCTGAAATTAATTAACTAAACTTTTCGATTAATGATGATTTTATTTCTGAAACTTAAAAACATGGAATCAGTTAAACTCATCTCCTTCGAAGATTTGATTAAGGTGAAATTTGCAACAAAATTTCAAAGACGAACAAAGTGTTTTAATTTTTGCTGTCTGTTATAACAGAAATATATTTCTATGAATTCATATATTGATGATATGTATATATTTAACTTTCTATTTTCAGAAAGTGACTTTAATCCTAATTTCTTAGAAAAATCAAATTTTAATTTTATACTTTTGATTGAATGAGAAGAAAAGTTTTGCTATAGATATTTTTGTTTGCCTTAATTGTTTTGATTACATCTAATGTTTTTTCAGTCTGGAGTATTCTTTAAATATCTATCCAAAAGAAAGAAATTCTCTACACTAACTAATGTTGAAGCTAGCTAAAATAATTCATGTAGTATCTCACCTTAAATTTGACGTGGATTTCAACATTGGAATTTTAATAGGGGTTGCATCTGGAAAATAGTATCCACTGCCCACTTCGATACGACGAAAAGAAGGAGGATTATGAGAGTATTTTGATGTTATCCAAATTGATAATTGATGAGTTCGATACTTGGAGAAAATTAATATCCATAATAAAACAATATTTAGAATTTTCTCATAATTTAATATAAATACGCATGAACGACAACAAAACATGAGAAAGTTAAGGGGGTTAACAAGTTCAAATACCTTGGAGAGTTGATTCAATCAAACGGCCTTGATAAAGAAGCTATCCATGCAAGAGCAAGAAAAATGGAATCAGCATTCCATTTGACAAAAAATATATATAATAAGAAGTCCATATCTATTAATGCAAAGCTAAGACACTACAATACAGTTATTAAGCCAGAGGGTCTTTATGTCTCAGAATGCCTTGCACTGAATACGTCTAGACAGTTAGAAGAGGTGGAAAAAAAGAAAGAAAAATTATACGGAAGATCCTGGGACCAAAGTATGAAGATGGAAATTGGAAACTGAGAAGCAATAGAGAGATCTACATAAATACAGAGAAGATAACTGACACAATGAGGAGAAGAATAGTAACTTTATACGGACACATTAGAAGAATGAATGAAGGAAGACTGACCAAGAGACTATTCAATTACTTCGACAGAAACCCCAAAACTCAGATAACATGGATCAAGGAGGTCAGAAAAGATATGGAAGAGATGGAAATCGATGGAGAGGATGTGAAGAGGAGAGAAGAATTCAGGAAGAAGATGAAGGAATTCGGGGGTTTTGAAGAAAAGGAAAAAAAGAAGACTGTAGTAAAATGTACAGAAGAAAAAAAAAGCATGGAGAACGAATGAAAGAGTGTTGGAGGAAAAGAAAGATTGGAGAAAAATATTCATGAGAAGTTATTTCACGTGGTCCATAGTCGGCCAAAATTGAAGGAAGAAGAAGACGCATGACGACGTTTCGAAGTACTACTTCTTTATCAAATGCTGGATTAATACTGAGCATTAAAACTGATGTATTAATCCAGCATATTGAGCATTAATACTAATGTATTAATCCAGCATTTGATAGAGAAGCAGTACTTCGAAACGTCGTCATGCGTATTTATATTAAATTATGAGAAAATTCTAAATATTGCTTTATTATGATGTTATCTATAAGACTTGAACTAAGTGAAATAGTTTTTCTATTCTGGTTTTCAGAAAATGAATTAAGTCTTTATAGGTGATTGAATACATGGATTCAATATATAAATCGATTCAATAAATCTCTAAAAACGAACACTTCTACCAATACAATAAAAAAGCACTGATACATTATTTTTGCAGTATTATTTTCGAGCGTATAGAACACAATTCGATAAAAGTGGAACATATTAATTATGTGGCAATGTTATTATTGAAGAAATTAATACGATGAACATAAACATCCACAACGTGACATGCTATATTGGTCACAAAATTGAAATGTGGACACATTGTCATCATATTGACGTGGAAGCAAAATTAAATAGGTTCGCGGTTCAAAATATTTTGATACGAACTTACCCCACTAAATTCAGAGGTCAACTAACAAGCACATGCAACGATACTATAATTACAAAGTTGAAGCCGATATGTGTGGTTTACGATTCATTGGATTATGAAAATTGATCGAAAAATATGAAATAAAAATATAATAATTGTGGATTCATAGAACTAATCAGTATATGGAAATTTGGATAGGTGGCGAATGCATGAAAAAGTATTATCTGCATGAATTTTCATGTAGGGGAATCAAATTTATTGTATTTGAATCGAAGATGGTATCACTACTAAGGGTCGTCGTGAGATTTAGAAGAGCGCCGAAGATTATAGATGAAGAGTAGGAAGCACATAAATCATATTGGAAGTGTCCTGTTTTCGAAGGTTTCATGCCAAATTCTGACAAGGGCTCTAAAATTATCCACTTCTAAAGCTTCACGTATTTTTCGTATACGCAGGGTAACCTCAGAGAAAAAGTTCACATCATTTATACTTCATTCGACTCCATTACTGAAGGTACTGGAGTTTTTTTCGTTATGTAACTTATTGAAAATTCAATTTGAAAATATAAAATTTTTTTCTTGAGAGTTTTGTTGTTTGTCTTCACTTAAACTCAACATTTATATTCTTAGCAAATAGCAGATTGAAAAATTGAAACATTTCTAGTTAACGTTTTGCTACAAATTGAAGTTTTTTCTGAATTTTGAAATAAACAATTTCCATCGAATGATTATTGCCGATGACACAAACATTAGAAAAATGTCATTTAGAAAAATAAATATATATTCCTGTAATTTTTGACAAAGCTACAATTTGTAGCGAATAACAAACAAGAAGATATTTTTTATCTTTACAGTCTGTTACTAGCTAAAAATAGCAAATTCAGTTAACATATATGTATGTCCTAACCTAGTCGCTATTTTGTCAGCGACAGAGAGTTATTTATATTAGTCTTAACATATATGCTTAGATACTGCTAGGAAAAAAGGTGGTTTTGTTCTACAACAGAATGTGCCCCTAAAAGACGAGAAACAGACTGAGCCCTGCAGAATTAGCAAATGCTATATTTTCTAAACAAAAAACAAAAATTTTGCTGTGGGGAATCTCGACTTTTGATCTCAAACGTTCAATTTCTTGTTTAAAATTAACCATTGAGGTATTTTTTTGATTTGAAAATTTATAACAACAAAACATTTTAATATTATTCATAATATTACTTATATTAAGTTCTTCTTTAGTCTCTTAATAGGTGTTCCAGTCTTGCTCAACTCATTTTCAATGACATCTGGCCATGATTTTTAAGCCTATTTTCTATTTTTAGAATTATAACTGCTGATTATGAATATTTACGTAATAATGAAAGAAAGGGTAAGAGTTTTGGTTTCTTTTGCTAACAAAGTTAGGGGTTAAATACAGAAATATTTCTGCTCAGGTGAACTTGGATGACAACGAATGAACGATAGAAATTGGAAATCGACTATTTTGACACTGAGAATGTTGGGTTAGTAAATTTATAGAACTACATCACAGGGCAACACGATTTAATTGCTTGACAAAATATTAAAATTAACGTACAAAAGATGCTCGGATTACTGACTGAATATTGAAGTGCAGTTATGTGAACTAAAAGTTTTATGATAACGACTTCACAGGTGGCCTGAACGAGGTTTAACGCTGCATTAATAAAATTCATAGAGTTAGGCCAAATGACTATGGAAAAATACATGTGCTTGAAAATTAATCAAATACCATTAGTCCGATATGATTTTGCATACGAAACCCAGTTCCTTTTAGTTCATATTTAAATGAATAAATTAAAATTGAAAAAAAGTTTGATTTGTGTAAAATTCTACTGAATATTATTCTTATACTTCAAATTTTTGCTGGTTGTATCATTACTCAATATATACATACCTCATGTCCACATTTCACCAAAAGACAGTCCTCAATTACATGATGTGACATTAGATTGAAATCATCTCATACTTCAGAACATTAAAAATCTTTTCTTATTCTTATCTATCTAATTTAAACTATGCATCTAGTTGTGAGATACATCAATGAGCAATATGTTAAGATTGAAAGGGACGATAAGTTCCAATGTATCAAGGATGCGCTTCCTGCGAGAACCATTTGACTCCCCATCAGAGTTCGCTTGTATTCCTCCTCTGGACAAGAAAATTTGACCATGCCTTGGTACCAATCGATTACCTTCCTCTTGTTATCTGCCCGGTGGTAGGATAAGAATCTTGTTCCTAGAAAAGATCGAGAGTAAGGGTGAAATATGGAATAAGGGTATCTATTTTTCCCTTTTTATATGAATATACATATACATATAACTTTCGTGTTAACGGCTCTAAATTCTCAAGTTCTTCATTCTCAACAGGTATAATACCCAATTACAGAAAATAATAACATAATGTTGAATAATAACTAAATAATTAAAATGAAAGAGATATAACGAAGAGCTCAATCCAATCTAACAAAACTAAAATAGTAACTAATAACTAAGTAATAATAATACTAATTATAGCATTTAATGAAATATTACAAAGAACTCATCTAAACCAATTAATTACAGTCAATTTCCTTTGTTCACATAACTCCTGATAATAACTTCTATGGAGTCGAAGTGAATGTCAGAATTATTGGCACCTCTATTGAATGTATACTCCATAAACCAAATGGGGGATTTTATTATGGAGTTGGTTTTCGGAGTCTTTAGGTGGAATAATTATGTAGTACGAGAATTTCGCCTAGGAACACGAAACTTCAAAGCGGCTAAGAGAAGAGGACAATCAATACTATTGTGCAGTAATTTGTACAAAAATTTGAGTGATAAAGTTTCTCTCCTGCTCTGCAATGATATTAAAATAAATCCACTCAATATTTCGTTATGATTGACTTCTCTCTGTGGAAAAACTATTAAGAATTTTAAGAACCTTCTCTGAATGGGCTCAAGATGGCGTTGATGGCATGTGTAAATAGGATGCCATGCTGCAATACACCAACTTGCTACGGATTAGGGCATTAAATAATCCTATGAATGTTGAGGAATTATTGAAATATTTATGTGTTATAAATAATAATATTGAATGAAATATTGAGAAAATAATAATACATTCATTCGAAAAATTTGAATTTATGCGAACAAAATTTGCATTTCCTCAAAAACATTGTGAAATTAGACCCTAAAATACGGAAATAATCGAGAGTTTACTACTAACGCAACTGATTGCGTTAGATGGACTTCCTTTAGATGGCACTGCAAAGTATTTATTACTAGAGGTTCTTCACTTCAGGAGTCATAAGGAGTTTGGGGATTGAAATTGTTTCCTAACTTTTCATCGACGCGACACAACTGATGACTTCCTTGCAGGACAAAACAGTCAGTTTTTTGTTAATATCGAGTTTGTTTAACACCTCGTACATATTCACTTAGCCAGCTTTGCTATGACATTCTTTTCATTAATTAAAATTTTTCGAATTTCAAGTTCAAGTATTTATATTTGTGTATATTCAACAAAAATTTGAATGAAATTTCACAAATCATTGTTTTTTATATGATAAATAGTAAAAATTAACGATATTTTGTTGAAATATAAAAGTTTTTATGCTTTAACAGAATATAGAGAATATAACGGAGCAATTAGTTAATTATAATGTAACTTATTCAAAATCATTATTGTACCAATTATATTGGAATTAATTTCAGTCAACATCTATTGTTGAAACAGGTTATATAACAATTACGGCTTGAAGGAATAAAAATTAAGAAAACTGAGAAAATATCGAATTACAGGAACCTATACTGTCGAATGAAGTACGACCAATTATTTCAGATAAATCTGTTGTGTATTATAAGATCCATACCCCTCGATTATGCCCATTATTTCCGCCGTAATTACTCAATTAAATTGCACAGTATCCCTCGAACCTTTCTTGAGTTTCCGATATTTCAGAATTTCGCGTGGAGACCGACCATTTTCACTCCTCAGCCGCGTATAATGATTTCCACTGACTACTTACCGGCGAATTCGTCGCTGGCTGAAGGATTGAATTTCCACTCCATCGGGTCGAAAGTTGAGACAGTAGTGGGTACTTGAGAAAAACGCTTTGTCGGCATCGTACACGTTATTTCTCCGAGGATGTCCTTGATTTTGCTTATCGTCGTCTCGTTATATAGGCTGATCATCCAGTTTAGATGACAGTCGCAGACGAATTTGTTGTCTGCAATGAAAAAATATATTATAGCTTCATTGGAATCTCAATCAAACCAGAAAAACATGTATAAACGTGAAATTCTACTGATAAATGTCTACTATGTCCGAATTTTGAAGATAAGCACATGTCTGTAAAGCCATATTTTGAAATATCACGAATAACAATATGTATATGTAAATAGCGAAATAATGTTTAATTTCTTCAAGGAACGGCGTTAGCTCCTACGCTTATATTTATAAAGGGTAATTGTTTAAGAGCTAAATTTTTCAGGTTGGCGGCACTGGTTGGTAATGGCATCCAAACGTCATCTGTCAAACTGTTTTCAGTATACTCTGCCATTTCATCGTGGAAAGACCTACAAACGAGCAACGATTGTTGAAATTCACTATCAAAATTCGTGCTCTGTGAAAAATGTGTATCGTTTGTTACGACCATTATCGACATTCGTCATAATCGACCTGCTGAATCAACAATTCGTATTGTTATCACCAAATTTCGCACCAAGTTTACTTTGTTGTACATTAAACCATTGTCTCGCATGCGTACAGTGCGTACTGAAGATAATATTGCAGCCGTAGTGTACAGTGTTAATGAGGATCGTAAAATGTCAATTCGTCGCCGTTCTCAGTAATTGAGCATGTGTCAAATTGTACCTTCCGAATGGACCATTTGATACGGAGCCGCGGACAACATTTACATAAAGTTATCTCTAAAATGTAAATGGCAAAGGCTCAGTTATACATTTCAATAAAATTTTTGAATATGTGATGCAAATTGAGTGTTTTATTCGACATAAAAAAACTACGCTTAAAAAATCACTCTACATTTAGAATTAAAAATGAATTGTTTCCATGTAAAGTACTGAAAGATGTAACATGTGTCAGTGATGTATACGCTTATAACACTAGAAATGATATTTAATAGTGTTGGCGTTTACTTGATGTAAATCCATTATAATTGAATATAACTTAAATTCAAACACTTGAACTTATGATTTACACTTTATTGACTACATAACATGACGCGTTTCGTCGTTACAAACGACTTCTTCAGAATGGAAAGGCTTGTGAAATATGGAAAAATCAAACTTATTATTTAATCTTGTGATTGTCAAGTCTAAAAAATTGATGGAGTTATCAGATTCTATTTCGGTTGTAAATTTTATATTAGGATGAACCGAATTAATGAAATTCTCAAAATTTTTTAATGAGCGATCTGTGCCAGTAAAACAAGTGATTATATCATCTACATATCTATACCAGAATACAAAGTGTTTGAAATTCGGGTTGTTTTGAATTCCATTTTCCAACTTATCCATAAATATCTCGGCTAAAAGAGGACTTAACGGATTTCCCATAAATAGACCATTCTTACTACTAAAAATCTTATCATTGAACATAAAGTAATTTTGGCTCAAACAAATTTCCAATAACATGATTATTTCAGATTGAACTATTATATTTACGTTATTTTTAATAAGCAAATCTTTAATTATTTCAATTGTATCGGAAGGTGGGATAGAGGGAAATAGGTTAACTAATCGAAGGAGATAAGTTTACAGTTACTAGGCAGTGTTACCTTTTCCATTTTATTGACTAATTCATAGGAATTTTTGATGGAAAATTTTGGTTTGAAATTACAATATTACGATTTTATAATATCTATAAGCACTCTTGAGATTTTAGTGGAAGGGGCTGATGTGAAACTTACTACTGGCCGAATAGGGACATTTTGCTTATGTGCATTATTCTGTAAGCATCTGAAGAAGTCGTTTGTAACGACGAAACGCGTCATGCTATGTAGTCAATAAAGTGTAAATCATAAGTTCAAGTGTTTGAATTTAAGTTATATTCAACTAGAAATGATGTTTTTCATGCAAGTTTGCAAAACTTTACAGCACCTACATTATGTGTATATCTACTGAGAAAATATCTTCTGATGATGTTTCTCGACTGGATCTAGCTCAACTTTTGAATGACCCATACAGTATCCCAGTTACCTCCTAATGTGAAAGATGCCTCATTTTTTCGGCTTCTTTCAGTTCCTGGTACTCAGGGAAACAATTTCAATTCTGTAAATAGCTCTACATATAAAGTTCCAGGAATCGCAATTTTCCTTGACTGGTTATTGATCGATTGATTGAGGCTGAAATGTGCCACGGTGAATTCCACGAATTTTGGGAGCAAAATAATACCGAGAAGCACTCAGTTTCGCGTAGTTCTGTTATGTGCTCATAATCTGTGATAGATACACTCCTAGAACGCAGTGTAGATTTTCTGGATTGAGATCTTGAAATGCATCCTTGTAAAATTCGCTTCAACCGTATTCCTTTCTCTCCAAAAAAAGAGTAACTGCGAAATACATAGGCGACAATTTGAAGTTCTATATTTGCTTGAATATAATTTATTTTCTGTTATTGCGAACACTTTCAATTCATTCGAACATTAATATCAACACAAAAGTTGTTTCAAGTCATTATCATTAATTATTATCAGGACCGCCTTTAAACTATTTGTGGGCCCTGTACATATTATGATTATTGGCTCCGATGACCTTGACGATTTTGTTGAAATAGGGAGAAAATGTGGACAAACAAGGTTTTACATTTATTCGTATACCTATTCCGCCTTCCGTTGTCTTTGTGTGGTAATCATCGAATTGTATTTTACAATTGTATTTTTAAGTATTGAAAAAATATTGAAAAGTTCGTTTTTCATATATGTAAAATATATGAAAACCTTCGCATATTTAAAAACTAATACACAAGTAGTACTATAGTTAGCCATTATTATATGATTTTTTAAATTAAAACGTGTTTAAATTAAATGTGTTCTTCGGTTATCGTTTGGAGATATGTTAGTATCTAGGGGGCTCTTATATCCATCTTGAGGCACTGTGCAGGTGTACAGAGCGGCCGGATTATTATCAATTGTTAAAATAGAATGATTTAATGATTAAAAAAGGAAGTACGCGGAAGTAGCAAATTGATTAACACAACCTGAATAGAATTAGTAATACTTTAAAAAATGTAGCGAATTGGTATTGAACAAGGTTAAATACGATGAAAAACATTTCCCTTCTTATATTCTTTGCAATTACTCCTGATTATAATTTTATTCACGCATAGTAGAGATCGGAAGTAGTAAATATTAAAATATCAGCTTTTCCTGTTCGTCATTTATTTAACGACATAATTACAGAGAATTTTCGGTCAAAAAGTCGTTTGTACTGTGGAAATGTTCGCCTGAAAGGCAGTTGTTCAGAAATATGTATATTTAATCACAAAATCGATGATATTCAAGTAAATTTGAATGAATAAGATATAAATAATCAGAAATTATATTTCAGTGTTTGAAATTTTGACGCCGCAAGGGCAAGAAAGGAATTCAGTGGCAAACGACGTGAAATATATTATATGATTCTAAAAATACACTACCATTGAGGCTTTAGTTGTTGGAAATATCGATACCAATTCTGTTTTATAAAAGAAAAGTCAATCCACTAGAACTGACATATACGAATTTCTGTTAATATCGATGGATGATTAGATTCACATAAAGCTTAAACAATGTATTAAAATTAAAACACTTGGCTTAAGTTTCACTGAATCTATTGAAAACTCTAGATATGTTTCGGGTGGTTAACCCATTATCAAGAGTATGCAATATTAGAGAAAGAGTTTTTAATAGATTCAGTGAAACTTAAGCCAAGTGTGTTAATTTTAATTCATTGTTTTTAACATAGCTTATCAGAATAACAGTATTTTATTCTGAGCCACAATGATTAGGCCTTTTCGCGTTTTAAAAATAAAATTAACTCCCACATAATGAAAATGAGTAATGTATCGTAAGATCCACTCAAGCTCACATTAAGGAATGAAACAGAGTAAGGTATCTGAAACAAGTAAGTTAGTAAATGATAATTGATTATCCACTTTTACTTATTACGTTCGAAATATTTGTTTGAAATACTACATAATTTCATATTATTAATAAAGCAATGTTCAAATTTTTCTCATATATTATAAGAGATACGCATTAAACGCATTTCTAATTACCAATTCTTCTTCGGATGTAATATCAACAACAGATGAAACATACAAATCAGAGATGATTCATTAATTATTCATTAATTTAAAGAAATAAAATGAAAAGAGAAAAACACTAAAACAGGATAAGAGATGATGGCAAATTTATAACAATAGGTTAACCTATACAAATATACAATTTGACAACACAATTAACGAAACCATTGTGACCAGGGTCTCCGAAATTCGAGACCTCGGAATAATATTTGATTAGAAATTCATTTTTGTACCTTACATAAATAAAACAATTTCAACAGCATTCAAATCTTGTGGATTCATAGTGCGTAATGCTGAACACTTTTCGAATACAAAAACACTTATACAATTATTTAATGCGCTTGTAAAGAGCAAATTAAATTTCGGATGTTTAATTTGGCGTACCAGTTACAATTCTCATAAAAATCATTTAGAGTCGATACTACGAAAATTTCTCAGATACCTAATTTGGAAGGAATTTCGTTTATCCGGCCAGAGGATATAGCCAAACTGATCTGCTAAACAGGATTAGAGCTAAATCATTCGAAGTTGTCAGGGACTTGTTGTCTCTGAAGTTTCTGTATAACTTCTTACACGGTTATTTAGACTGTCCTACCATTATTGGCTCTATTGATCTTCATGTTTCTAAACAATGTTCACGTTCAAGTCAATTTTTTGCATTGGGTACTCCGAAAACTAATTCCTTCATACAATCACCCATTAGATATATGTTCGCTATTCGGAGGACGTGTCTGACAAATGCGATATCAACAGTGACTCATATGTTTTTTTTGACGAGTTTACTATTTTCATAAATAGTGAATTCTGAAGTAAGCCATATTCTTATTGTCTATTATTTATTATAATTACTTTTTTATTGATAATTAATTTTTAAACATTTGCATTATATCATTAGGTGTTAATACTGAATATATATTTTTGAATATTTCCTGTAAATGGGTGTTTTTACCTGTAGAAAAATACAGATTTTTAATAATTTTTATCAAGATATCTGAACTTCTACTAGAAATATGTTAATTAATGGGATATTATTCAAAACTAATTATTATTTCATTCAGAATATTCAAATATGATTAATAAGTAGAGGATTTGACTGAATGTTTGAATTCATTGATTAGATATAATTCTAGGGAATCAGTTTAAAACTTTTACTGTCTCTATTTGATGTTTGAAACTATGAATTAATTATATGCATGATACTCCTCTATCAAATGGTTCGCATAATGCAAATCGTATATATTTTTTTCAAAATTCATCTAATTCTAGTAGTATCTTAATTGATAAGGTCGTGTGAAACTTTCAATGTAAATGTATTCATGTGCTTTTCGTTGTTTCTAAGATTTGGGAGGTACATAAATTTATGCATTATATATGCATACGACTTGCTCTATATTTCTGTCTCATAATCGATAAGAGGGTATGTGAGGATTGAAATCGTTTCCTTCAGTCGTTGAACATGGCGTGACTGATGAGTACCTTGTAGTACGAAACAGTGACTGTCTCACGCTTTCAATAAATGTAGGTATCGATTTCAAGATTCTCTAACATTTATCCCTAAAAGGATAATGGAGATTCCAATATTCTTTAACATTGATCCCTAGAAGGATATAGGCTGATCCATAGAAGAATCCATAGCCACCTCTACTATAATGTTCGTTTGAATAATTTTTCAAAAAAATTATCGATAGAAAGTTAAAGTGCACTTTGATAGCAAATATCTACAAGTGTGATTATATAGCACTGTGCACAGAATTTCTGATTTTGAGATGTTTTGCATTGTGATGAGATTTTTGTTTTGATCAAATTATTTTATCTTCTAAGGTACCATATACTCACAGATTTCTGGATGTCCAATGGGTAGCAAATTGAGACCTATCTTAGCGTCTATTACTATGTCTACACTCCTGAGAAGATGTATACCACTACTATCGTTCCAGTTACCATTTTTAAATTAGTATGTAGACGATCTCATTTTATCAAAACCTGACAGTGGAACAGAAGAAATTATCACAATTATCAATGCTTTCGATCAACATAACAACTTCACAGTTGAGGAAGAAAGTGATAACTGTGTCCCCTTTTTAGACACAAAAGTAATAAGTACGAACAAAAATATTATAAAACTGGATTGGTTCCAAAAAAAGACTTCATCGGGAAGATATATCCACGCAAGATCGAATCACACGTGGGGTATAAAAATCAACTATTTGAACCGATGTTACATACAGGGTTAGATCTATATGTCATCCTCAATACCTTAGATCTGCTGAAATCAGGCTCGTTAACATACTCTTAGAAAATGCATACTCGAGATCTGTTGCCAGCACTCTTCAATGACCGGTTCTTCCAGGTCTGTTGATAACACCACTATTAACGATGATGTCCCTCAGAAGAGTAGTTCCATCCGGTTTGTATCGTTGCCTTTCTATCATGGAGTGACACAGAGGTTGACATATACTCTTGGTGGTGTTTTCAATATAAAAGTGGCCAGATATAACCCATTTTTTGTCCGTGACCTGTTTAGCAAGTTAAAATACAAAATACCAAAACTACCTATGTCGTATTGCATTTATCTCATACGGTGCGATGACTGTCAATTAGTTTACATCGGTCAGACGACCCAATGTTTAAAAAGGAGGTCCACTGGCATTCTGGCATCACTTCTGTCCACAGAAGTGATGCCAGAATACAACTGCAAAAATGCCCACATGCAAATCATGCATCTTCTTTAGAGCAACATTTTGATTTTGAAGAAACAAAAATTCTCTCCATCGAGTCTAACTATAAGAAAAGAACCTTCTATGAGATGTGCTATACCAAGAATACTCCTAATAACATCAACAAAAGAACTGATATTGAGAGCCTTAGTTGTGTTTATGGATACCTGATACCTGTTTATGCAGACAAATTATGTTATTCTTCTTACAATATACTTTGCAGCTTCTCCTGAAGAAGCCATAAAATAAATGGCGAAATATTGAGAATAATTGAGATTTCAATTTTCACTGACCGCTTCCCGATAATACTTTAAAATTTTCATAGAATTGCAACCAAAATTTATGAAACTTAAACATGCCAATTGGATATAAAGATTTGTTATGATATGAGATAGGGTTCATTTCATTCACAAAGTGAATACAGGTAGCTGTGATCATTCTTAGGTGACCAGTCATGTATTCACAAGGATTTGCACTCAAGTAGCAGACTATTTTACATACTCAAGTAGGAAATAACGTTTTTCCACAGAGATAAATTCCTTATTCATCCTATTATTCGTGTACCTCTTTTTCTTCGGTTCGCTTTTCTATTGTTCTGATCGGATTAAGCAACCAACGGTTCACGTAAGTAATTCGTTTTGTTATGGAGAAATATAATAACTGAACATTTTTAGTAACCAAAGAAAAGTAGAATTTCAAATTACAACTTCAAATTCAGTTTTATAGTGTAATGCTTGTTAAAACTGAGAGGAATGTATTACATCTTGAATGTGTTGGTAGAAAAAGGGGTGGCATAACTTTCATCTTGTGTAAGGATTTGTAACCTGTGTTTTATCGAATTATTGGATGATCCAAATAAGTTCTTACAAGGAAACGAAAACAACATATTGAAAATGCCAGATGAAATTAGTGAGTGTCGAAAGAAGTTGTTGTTACGGAGAGGAAAATTAGAAGAAGATGATGAAGTAAAAAGTGAAGTAAAAATATGAAGTGTTTCTTGCTTCACGGGGCATTATGTGAGAGAAATTTATATTCAATTAAATTTATTTGAGGGGTGTCACGTGTTTTCATGAATACTATTCTGATTTATGTTTTTCAATGTACAATGGTGAGTACATTTTCGATCAGAGGTGAGGAGCTTCGGAAATAAAAGATAAAATATTGGGAAGGTTATAGTGTGAAAATAAATTATAAAAGTTACCTTTGCAAAGTTTCTGAACATATTGAATATGGGTTACATTCACGTTACATGGGTTGTATTGACGTTCAAAACTCTGATGGTCCTCGTTCCATCCCAACCCCGATTATTGATCATAACTCATCCTCACCCTTATTATTTTAAATGAAATTTAGGGTCCTAAAAATTACTCCGACTCGAATATTTGGAATATTATTATAAATTGGTTGTCTTTTTTTGAACGACCACTTTTTACAATAGAATTTTTATTGAAGTAAGAGTTGAACATTTGTTGAATAAGTGAAGTATGAAGTTTTCTGGAACTGAATAAATTGACTCAATTGATTTTCACGAGTGCTGGCGGTTAAAAATTTGAACGATATTTAGAATGAATTGTGAATTAATGAAATAATTTCTAGACAGAAATAAGTTTCATATTTTGCTTTATTATATTTCGCAAGAAATTTTAGCATGAATGTACTCATTAGTCCATAACAGCCAATTAATTTTGGTATGCCGAAAATATTTATATTTTTCAAGTATATATTCGAAAATTTATTACTGTTAATCTCGTTTAAAAAAAAATAAGAAAAATATTTAACCTATTTTATTTCTTTTTTTTATTGAAATTTTGTACTCCTGAGAAAATATCAGTATGAGTGATGTGCCAAATATTCGAAAATGTATATATTCGTGGAGGGGGTTTCGAATACGGATATTTGAGGAAAGATCCGCTGATCTAGATATCGCTCTCAATCTTCTTAGTCTATGGGCGTCGTTGAGTGTGACCTTGAAGCCATAGTCGACGAATTTTAGCAGTATAAAGGGTCAGATATTTTATTTCAGAAAATAAGGAAAATTTCAATGGATTTCTTACAGAAATGAAAATGAACAGAAATAATTGATATTTGCGTCCACAAAGAATGAAATCTATGGAAAGTAAACGAATACTCAAGATCTTAAATTGGCAATACAAGATGGGTAAGAACACTTATATTCCAATTATTATTATCCAATTATGCGATATGTTCAAAATAATTAATGCAATGAAATAACGTTACGTCCAAATGTACCTACTTTATGTGGGTAATGTTTTCGGTGGTTAACTTTAGCACCAAATCTCAGATGAATTGTATATCAGACATTTGACCGAATGGTACGCAATTATAGCGAAAATCAACAAAAAGACAGTAACAGGCGTTAGTCCCCCCAAGTCCTCAATAGTAAATATATTATAATATTTTTTGCTCGTAATCTTCGGCAAAGATAAATAGGAAATAAAAGTTATACGGGTTGAACAAGGGTATTATATACCCTTTTTAGTCTCATAGACGCATTTTTGAATATATATTTACAAAAAAATGTATCCCAAACCAGAAAAACCAATGAAACTATTATCAATGGAAACAATGGACGATCCATCAACTCTGTGATAGTTCATATTTAAATGAGAGGTTATAAGAAATACTTGTCCAACAATCACTGACTGAGTAATTCTTTATTCGACTAGTTTCGCCTTTTACGGCATTATCAAGAATGAATACATATTACAAAGACAACATTTAAATATTTGCAGATCAGTTCGGTCCACAGAATACATCCTAAATTTCGTATGTTCTGTGGATCGGTCCCTGAAGGTGGTAGAATTATAGAATTATAGGTGGTAGATCTTATGTCCTCTCAACTCTGGATATTCTCTAAAAGCAGATTATCCGTTTTTTGAGTGTTTTTTAGGCCTAGTTTCAAAACATCTTCCGGTCTGGCCTACATTTGAAAACTTGTTTTGAAACTAGGCTAAAAGAACACTTAAAAAACGAACAATCTGCTTTTAGGGAACATCTAGAGTTGACAGGACATAAGATCTCACCCTATTTTAAACCAAATATTCTCCATTACTGTGAAAAAGGTAAAAAAATGAACTACCTGTGAGTCATGGAAATAAACTGCAAAAATCCGATAATTACAATTTTCTCAATGACCAGTTCGACCTAAACCACTTTCCACTGTTAAATCTCTGATAGTTTGGAAATCCCCACCTCATGTCCACTCTATGTTCTATGGATAACGAACATAGGACGGAGTTGATATTGATGTTCTATATTCTACCATCTCCAGGGACCGAACCATAGAACATACCAAAATCAGGGTCTATTCTGTGGACCGAACTGATCTGCAAATATTTGAAGGTTGTCTTTGTAATATGTATTCATTCTTAATAGTGCCGTAAAAGGCGAAACCAGTCGAATAAAGAATTGTTAAGTCAGTGTTTGTTAGACAAGTATTTCTTATTACCTCTCATTTAAACCTATTATTCATTCACTCATTCTTTTCCATCAGTAGAACATGATTATAACCTCGAGAAATTTTTGAGAAATAAAGCATTGAATTCTACCGGAGAAATGAATTGTAGAAAACTGGCTGTTCAACAAAGCAAACAAACGTCGAAATTGCATGTCCAACTGGCGATGAATAATATCCGGATCCTCCTCCTTAGGATTGTATACATGCAATAAACTTTCTGGTGGCATGAGGATTCTATTGGTTAATCGGGATAAGGCTCTTTGTGTCGGTTCTGCTACTATGTCTGTACGAAACTGGAACCGATACTGCCGTTACTAATGAATATCATTAATTTGAAATAGATTACAATATCATGCCTAGATTCTGTTCCGACTTCGTTACTATTGAATAGACATCCTGACATCTATGATCGCTGAAAGATGATATCTAGTCTTTATAACATTCAATTGTGATTGAATAATTTCATTTATTAACTTTAGGCGAAGCTTATTCCACTTAAGGAAACTGTAAGTAAAAATGTTTAAAGTTTCGGTGATTTACATAGTACTTTCTGTAATTCGGGCAATATTAAATTTAATACAATGACAATGGGATATTATTCTTGTTTAATAAATTTCAACCTCTCTATTGAGTTGGTACTAGGGTTTATACAAAAACCGAGATTTTAGAAAACCGGTTTTCCAACAGTAATTTTTCCAGGAAACCAGTTTTAACCGGTTTCGAATTTAAAAAAAAAAGTTTTGCTCGAATATTCTGTAATTCGAACAAAAAATTTCAACAGAAAATTTATAGTGATTGAAAACAGTTCTGACTGAAATTATTTATTGTTCAATTTTAATGATAGTGAAATTTTTTATGGAATTTAATAGAACAGGGAAATAATATTTGACCAGGATTGAAAAACTTTAAAACCTATTTTCGTTGTTTATGCATAATTTTCACATATAAGGATGTAAATATTTTTATAATAGTGAAACGAGTTATTCAGCGAAGGGATTCCAATAAATGAAAGCAATATACGTTCATATTTTTATAATAAACCTACATTACTTTTTTAAAAACAATATTATTAGTAAAGCTCGGAAAAAATGCAACCGAAAAAGCCAGAAATATGCGCATTTAAATGCATCACAAATTGACAAAAAATGTAAAGATTTTAGAAAAAAAATGCAAGAAATGATGTATATTATAATGTTGAATAATACTATTATTTCATTATTTCACTATGTTTGGGAGTGGGGGCGGGATCTAATAATTAAGGTATTTAAACCACATTGACAAGACAAGACACAGAAGAATCTTGACTCATTTTTATGATACAGTTTTTAGCAATATAAACAAAGGGACACATAGTAAGACGCTTATTTTGAAACTTTTGTTGCTTCACTTTCTCTGATGAAGTTTCATACCAGTTTTTTTTATACTAACCTATAATATACGGATATCTATTTCGATTTTATTAAATGTAGGTACAGATTTAGGATAAACTTTTGAAATAAATTTTAAATTTGAAACATTAAGAATAAGATTTTTTTCACTTATAAATTTTAATTTTAATTTACCTCTTGAATTATACCTTTAGCAAGGCACAGAAAAAACTTGACTCTATCATATGCCGCAGCTTTTGAGTAATACGTCTAGAAACATATAATAAGATAGTATTTTAAAAATTTCTGCCTTTGCTTCACCTTTTTCAATGAATTCATATTTAAGTTTTTATTTAATGCGCATATTTAAAAATATTGAACACGAAACATGAGGCATAAAATATTTCTCTGTAATAGATTTCAACGATTTAAGCTTTTAAGCTAACCTAAGCGAGATAAAGAAGGTAATTTGATTCAATTTTATGTTGCAGTGTTGCAGTGATCTTACAAAACTTGAAAATTCTGAAACGTTTCACTTTCTCTACCAGAGGTTCTCAAATTAGTTTTTTGTTGATTTGTCGATGGAAAAGACGTCCCAAGTTACGATTTCATTGGATGTGCTGATTTAAGAGCCAAAGAGATATATGAAAATTATCATTTTCTTCAGTTTTGAACGTTAGTCAATCTTGATTCGTTATTTCCAAGCTTACAATTTGTGGCATTGTATATTGTAATAACGAGAGAGTGTTTAAAAGAATTGAACGCTTTTTCATGAAATAAATAAAATAATGCATCCAAATAAATAATTTTTCCAGTGATTTGTTCTGATATTTAATTATATATTGAAATTAATTCAAATTAACTGAAATATAAGCATTAACTCCGAAAAGATAACAGTAAATAAGAGGAAAATGAAAACATTACAGCTAACTTGGCTTTTCAATTTTTCTCAGTTGAATAAAAATTCGTTTACGCCAGATATTTAAATGAAGGGTTTTGAAGATGTAGTCTCTTTTAAAGTTTATGAAATCAGCTCTTGCAGAAGAGCTCAAACAACGTTCGAATTATATTTTATCTTAGTCGAGAACCTTAACCGAATAATGAGTTTCAAAAAGAAAAACAATGAAAATTTAATTTTGAATCCGGAAGGAAAGCATTTCCTTTCCGAAATAGGTGCTCTCAATTTATTTCCTTTTATATACGTTATCGATTCGACGAAAAGGCTATGAATAGTTATGTTTACGCGAATATCCCGCATTTCGGAATAGAGAAAAACAAAAAATAGTTAATTTTTCCTTGGTATTTCATTCCGACGAAAGGCAAAGAAAGATAATTTGGAATTATCTTGGGTTTTCTCGAATTCAGGATTCAGCAGAGACATCAAACCCTCTAATGAAAATTATCAGTTCCTTAAAAATCTGAAAAAACATTAGTCATGCTATGTAGTCAATAAAGTGTTTAAATTTAAGTTTATATTCGATTTTTCTGTTAGCATCTAAAGAAGTCGTTTGTAACGACGAAACTAACGTCATACTATGTAGTCAGTAAAGTGTAAATCATAAGTTCAAGTGTTTGAATTTAAGTTTATATTCAATTATAATGGATTTACATCAAGTAAACGCCAACACTATTAAATATTATTAAAAAAATCTGAAAAAAGTTTGAAGAAGTGGGATATCTGAGGAATATTTTATTTATTGGCATCTCCTAAACTACTTCACTGATCACTTGATAGAATTGAAACTCAATGAATAATACATTCGTGATAACAGACTCTTTATGACTCAAATGAGCAGCGTTCAAGTCCTAGCCTAGATATGAAAGTTTGTAAATATCCAATAATAATAATATTAATAATAATAATGAGGACTTTATTCACTTTTATACAAAAATTGTGTTACAACAGTGAAAGGCGAAGATTAGCATAGCTATTCTTACTCAACCTCTTAAAACAAAAAATAAAGGAAAAAAAAAATAATAATCATAACAAAAATAATAATATTATTATGAATAACCATAATATTGATGGTTTATTGATAAGTATTAGAATGTTAATCTATAATTTAAAAATGAATCGCAAAATGTGTTGGTAAGCGCATAACTCAACAACGACTGGACCAATTTTGCCAATTCTTTTTTCAAAATGTTCGTTGATGTCCAAGGGTGGTTTTTTCGAGAATTTCGAATAATTGCTCGGAAACCCCTAAAAACAGCCCTTTTCTTCTTCCCATACGAACGTTTTCTAACTAAAATGTAGAGTCAATTTGAACTTTATTGCTATTCAATAAAGTTCATATTAAATTACATGCACTCACTGTTGTCTAAACAACATAGGTGTGTTCCTCATGTCAAAGAGTCAATTTGTACTTTATTACCGCTGCATAAAGTTGAAATTCAATTATATCTATCACAACAGTGTGCGTGTGAACATTGGAAGATCTAACGTTTCGAAACTGTGTTCGCGAACCCGACCAAATTGAATAGTCACAAAATGTAAGAGCAATAGATAATTGGTACTGATTTTAATTTGATCGGCTTTGCGATATTATTCTTTTGTTTTAGTTTCGGCAAGCGACAAAAATGCATCAGTTTTCACGTCATTACATCAGTCAAACACAAACCGCTTTACAAAAAGTAATTATGTTAATTATTATTTTTTAATTATGAATAATGAATAGAAAAACATTTAAGTATATCTAATATTATCTAAGTGTAAAGAACACCATATATATATATATATATATATATATATATATATATTTTTTATTTTGAAAGTTTTTTAGGCTTTTTTTGATATGAAAAATATATGAATCAAAACTAATAAAAAAATAAAATATAATTATAATATTATACAAAGTTGTAATATAACAACGAAACGTATGTATCAAAAAAAGCTTGTAAAAAACTTTCAAAATAAAATATAAACAGGCAATAAATCAATTTCAAGAAATATATATATATATATATATATATATATATATATATATATATATATATATATATATATATATATATATATATATATATATTAATTCAATATAAGGGTTGTTTAGACCTTATGAGCTATAAGCACAAACTCTTTCTTATTAAGCCAAGCTTTCGAATTTATTCAATTCATCATCAGGGCAATCTACAAATAAAAGCATCTTACAATCACAACCTAAATTCCTGAATTGACAATTTACATACATAAATCGAGTTGAGATAAGTGGTAAATCTACATCGACCTCTGAATTCTCCTATCACAACACATAGCAAAACCATATAACACAATATTACAATATAATTTATCAGTTCATAAACGATTGATTCAGATAATTTTTCACACATATTACTAATTATCATTTCCGCGGTTTTAAACAATGTTATGTCAAACGTTTAACCCTACTTTTATTTACTCTTCTTCTCTGTTGGTTGTTCTTCTCCGGTCTTCTGTAATCCAGTAAGCATAAATTGTGCTGAGTTTATCAGTATCTGACTTTTGTTCAGTTTGTCTACTTCATACATAATGCCATTGTTGTTATTTTCGAAGAGATTATATTGACTCTTTATGTGTTGAATCATATGATTAGGTGTCAAACTCTCTTCGCCCGTATTGCAACGAAAAACTCGTCTGCCCACGAGACTACCAACCTTGATATTAATCCTCTTGCTAAGGCTGTCTGTAATGCCTTTGCGACAGTTAGCTGTTTTTTCTTGAAAGAAAACCCATGTTTAATTACATACAAGCTTTTTTAACGGTCTTATCAATATATATATATATATATATATATATATATATATATATATATATATATATATATATATATATATATATATATATATATATATATATTAATTCGATATAAGGGTTGTTTAGACCTTATGAGCTATAAGCATAATTATATATCGATAAGACCCTTAAAAAAAGCTTGTATATACATAACATATATATATATATATATATATATATATATATATATATATATATATATATATATATATATATATATATAAATGAATCCCTATTTCACTTGATCACGCCATCACGCGTGAACGACTGGACAGATTTCACTATATTTTTTGTTGTGTTTTTTATTGTCATGAGAAGGTTCTTATGAAAAAAAAAATTTGAAAATTGCGCGGAAAATTAGAAAATTTAAGAATACTTGACAACCATACAATATAATATTATTTCTCATTTATATATATATATATATATATATATATATATATATATATATATAATGAAATTACATTAATTGTAAAGATAAAAGGAACACATCACAGAACTTACAGATATAGAGTCTCAGGACATTAAAATGCAACAACGAAGCACTGTGGGTGCCGCACGACTGACTGATGGCAGAGTGGGGACGTATCATATACTTTTTATGATGCGGCAATAGATGTTACTAAGTTGGCCCGTATCAGTTTTATAGTTGACACAATTTTTGTTTTTCGCTATATGACACATTTCTAGAAAAAGTCTCGTTTTATAATTGCTATGTTGATCAATAATTCTCACACTGTCGAAGTCGAATATATGTCCAGTATCATTATGGTGTTGCACCACTGCACAAGACGAAATATTGAGTTTAACGAGAACGTAAGAGTTTTCATTCTCCCACAGACCGCTTCCCGAAAGAATTCACAATATTTAATACGTAGTACGGTCAATAACAATACTCTTTATATATATATAAATGAATTCACAAATGAATTGAATGAAATTTTTCGAGGAAATGAATATTTTCCTTGGTCATGCCATTACGCGTGAACGGCTGTACCGATTTCACTATTTTTTTTTGTTGTGTTTGTTATTGTCCGGGAAAAATATTTGCATAATATAAGCACTGGTAACTCTGCGCTTATACTTAAACAATCCCAATTTCTTTATAAGTGTGCTTGAAAAGTTAGTAATACTGAGTAATACTAAAACTGCATTGGCAATATAATAATTATAGTAATAAAAATTGAAGCTATTTTACTCTATATTACATATTATGTTCATGTTAAGGGTATTTTTCCTTTTGTATTTTCAGATTTATTCTTCATAAATTTCTCACTGAATTTATATGATATGACGAATGATTATGCATAAAATTAAATCGCATCGTTATTCCTGGTTTAAGTTGCATATATCTGTGGTGGTAGATTTTCAATATTCATGAAGTTTCCGGAATTTCATTATCGACATTCTGTATTTGTGAGCACATCGATGGGGTTGAAATCAGTTTAGTTCACGTTCAAGTTGATAGGCACGGAGATCAAACAGGCATACGTGAGTGGTCAAATATGAACCAAAAAGAGATCAGTGGAGTAGGTACTATAAGAATGTTGAGAATTTACAACTTCAATCACCCGTAAATTTGCTGCTATTTGTCGGCTTATCAATAATAGATTCTCTGTTAAGAGCTTCGGATTAATAACTGATGCTCGTTCATATTAATTCTCGGAAACCATGATTTCAAACCACGTATCAGTTTTCGTATTATCCACCTATATTGGAATATACACCGTTTGAACACTGTTATCTTTCTAATTACTACAAACAGAAGCAATGTGAATAATACATATGTGGATATTTGATAAATGGCGAATACTCCAATTTAATTGATTATGCCGCACTTTGTGAAATTCATTATTGTGAAAAATTCATCAGCTTTCATTGCTTCTTTTTTCATCTACGAACTTTTTTATTCATGAGCACCGCATGTTTCCGTTATGAAACTCTTCACAAGCCGTTGAAGTGGAACTACTTTGACAATTTGTTAAATGACGATTACATTGAGAATAATTAATTCAAGATAGAATTTGAGAAAATAGATATTGGTCATATAACAACAATAATATACAACAGCGGTTCTCAATCCTTTTGCATTTGTGACCCAATTTTCATCTTAATTTTCATTATCACTAAAAATTTAAATTCAAATTGTGATTTCAGGTTATATGCAATTCGATTTTATGTTGACATTGATCCATTCAGTCAACAAATCGCGAAAGTAAATACTTTGAAACTCATGTGTTGGATACAATGATAAAGTTGATGATTTTTGTAGAAATGTACCAAACAAGTAGAAATGTTTGAAAATGTTGATGAATGTATTAAAACTCTCAAGACTGCAGAGCAAAATACTTATTTTGGTAAACGTTGAAAATCATCTAACCATGCTGGTAAATTATTCTGAAAAGTATTATCTTGTGTTGACCTCAACTTTATAACAAGTTACCAGTGGTTTGGAAAGCCATTCCAATTTACTCGAAGAGATCCCTCAACTGTAAGATAAGAAATTTTTATACTTTACCCCAAGTGTCCAAATAAAAAGACAGTTCAGTGATAAATCACTCTTTGAACTTTGGGGCAAGTTTGCTGATGAGGTTTCTACACTAAAATCAAGAAGTATACGATCATCAGTTCCTAAATACTACCTTTACAAAACCGGATTCTCTGTATTTTATATGCATGATAATGATGATTAATGATCGTGATTGTCCATTTCAAGCACATGACTTTCATAGTCCCTTAAGGGTTAAATTCTCCTCAACCAACATATCGAGCATCAAAATGCTCTGTGAGTACTATTAGGGCCGAGGCGGCGGTCCATATGGCGGCGAATCCTATGATGGCTCAAACTTTTCTTGCAGTGAAAGCAGAAGAAATGTTCAATGGGCCCCACTTCTGTGATGTTTTCAGAGGGATTTTTGGAAATTATCTTGTGGGTTTTAAGATAATTGGAGCTGTTCCGATAGCATTCATTTGCATTGTCTCTGCTGAGATTCGGGTAATTTGAGATTTTCTCAGCCTTTTTCTGTATCACGTTGGTGGAATTTGGAACTGCTGAACAGTTTTGTGATGAACAAGTTGAACAGTCAACATATTGCGATTATAGTACAATGTGAATTTGACGTTCTTTACAATACGTATACTTCAATTATCGAAAAATTGAAATTGTTTCATACCTGCACAAAGAGCCGAAAAACTTTACTATAGAATCATTCATTACAAGAGTATTATTGATAGATGTATTCCCACTTTTCCACGATATTAGAACTTTTGATCCCGAGATTTCGAAATCCATGCTAAGTAAAATGGTGGAATCAGTCAAGTGTGTAAATTATTGGATCATATTATTCGTGTTTAATAAGCTGCTTATTGAATTTATTCACCAATAGAAATCATCGAATCAATTATTGGAGAAATACGATGATGGAGTTCTTAAACAGTCAGAGATGATTCGATTATATGGATGAATGGATGGATGCATGGAAATATCTCTCTTTTGAATATTGAGATCAATGGAACTCAATGGAAAAAATTTAAGAATTTTAGGTTCCTAGCTTTGACACTAAAATTTACAGTCGGCAGATATATATAATATAATAAATGCGAGTACGAGATCGTTGGGATATTCAACCAACTACGAGGAATCTTCAAGATGAATTCTGCATAGAATATATTCGCTTTTCAATAAAGAAAGAAATACGTTCGACTTTGCTACTTGAAAAAGGAATTTGGGCCATCTTCAGTACTTTGATGTTATGTTCAGAAAGGTGAAACGGACTGTTTCATAACTTAAACAGAAAATGAAACTTTTCTCGAAGCATTGAAAGTTAAATAGAATAAAGAACTATTGAGATAATGCAGCAACTCGTAACATTATACGTTTTATAATATTCGGGAACGTTTTAAGAACAATCAAGTTCTTCAGTTTAGCTTTCGTGTGTGTACAATTTGGTCACACCTATTAAAGATTGTCAACAAATTAATATAATTATGTGAAAATAGTGTATTCTATTAAATTTAGATTGAGTTGTGTTTCACCAAGAGATCAGCGAATCGTCGTTCACTAAATCCATTAACAAATTGATATGTATGGCATTATTGATATAATCGTTATTTGACGAAACAATTGATTATTTTGATGTTCTGAAAGTGATACAGTTAACTGTGATTCATATACATATATTATTATTATTATTACGATTGTTCCCCATGAAGGAGAGCGATTGAACTTGAATTCGCAATTCTTAGGACTTTTGCTACGTCTTTTTTGCATCCCAAAAACGCTTCATCCTCTCTGAATGCTCTTTCTTCCGTTCATCTGTCCATTTTATTCCAGATTTTATAGAGATACTCAGTGCGATCTTCGAGGTTTTTTATATTGATCTGTTGTAGATCTTTTTGGAGTTCTTTCAGCCACTCTGTTCCGCATTTACTCTTTATGATTATATCGAGTAGTTTCTTCGGTATTCTGGACTGTTTCATTCTGTAGGCACATGTGCATAGAACTTTGTTCGTCGTTTTCTGATTTCTTCCGTTATCGTATTCGTCTTTTGATAAAATTCATTCTGATGTATTTTCGTCCAAATGCCGTTTCTATTGATTGGTCCGTTAATCTTTCTGAGAATTATCCTTTCTTGTTTTTTTATTTCTTTAATTCTTGAATGACGTCAATAACCATTGTTTTAGCTGCGTAGATTGCTTCTGGAAGAATAGTTTTGTTATAGTTATAGTGCCTCAACTTGGCGCCTCTCGAAATGCATTTTCGTTATAGTACGCCATGTTTTCTTGTAGGCCATTTGGGGCTTGGCAATTCTCTGTTCATTAGCGATTCGATTCTGAGGACTGTATAACTTCTCTGAGGTATTTAAAATGACCGACTTCCAGAATTTCACCATGTTTTGTGATAAGAGAAGACTTATTTTTTGGTTTTCTTGTCATGTTTTTGGGTTTATCATAAGAAATTTGTAACCCGGTTTTCTGCGCAATTTCATGTTTTTTTACGGCGATAATGTTGACAGTTCTGTTGTCTGTGTTGAAAGCAATATCGCCTTCAAAGGCACGACATTTGACATTCATTCGATTTTCTTTCTTGATACCCACTTCACACGTGTTTCCGATCAACAATATTGAAAAGGATTGGCGAAATTTCGTCCCCCTGCCGCACACCGGTTTCGATTTCGAAGAGATCTGATACTTCATATTCTGATACACACACACACACACACACACACACACATATATATATATATATATATATATATATATATATATATATATATATATATATATATATATATATATATATATATAAATGTATCTTTATATACTTTTATATATAGTACTTACTTATTTTCCTACCAATTCTCTTAAAATTGGAATAAAAATGATATTTCACGGAAAAAAAACTACTTAACTACTTAGCGATAACTTTAACTATAGTTCTTGGATATAAATTTTATATTATGGTAAGGTCGCAAGTTCTGGTTTATAATTTTGATTCCTAAAAATAATTTCTAGGAAAGACTGACAATTATCCAAATATTAGTTTATTTAAATTTTTAATGAATAATAGAGAAAAAATCGATATCCATTCAACAGAAGAAAAATTTTTGTTGAGAACACTCAAAATAAAATAAATATTGTGAGTAAAATTTGTACAGCTGAATAGTTGTACGCGTATTTATGTACATGAATAATACAAAATTGAACGAAAATCATAGAATTGGCGAAGTGTGTTGCAGAATTTTCCAAACAAAATGTGTAACAACAAACGAATAAATAAGAGAGGTGAACACGTCTTCTTCTTCTCCTTTGGCAGTCTCAACCTCTTGTTATCCACTCTTGCATATAATCTCCTCCAATTTTCTTTCATCTGCCCCCGTTTCCTACCTTTATGTACTACCATTTTAATGTTGCAATTGGTTTGAGTTCATTCTCTACCTTTGTTTGTCGACGGATTTGCTCATTGCCAATGTGATCCCGAAGACGAATACCAAGCTTGAGTTTCTATATTGAGCTTTGAGTTGTTCTGAGTTCGTTTGCTGCTCGTATTGTGAGTATAGTTCATTCCACAACTAGGAAGATTAAGTTTATCCAGAGAGGAGTCAATCATAACGAATTATTTATTCGTTTTAGTTTAATCTCATTGATATAGGAAAACATTAAAATATTCTATTCCTAGGCAAAAATTCTTGTACTACAGAATTATTCCACCTAGAGACCCCAAGGACCAACTCGCTAATACTCGCTCCCCATTTGGTTTATGGAGTCTAAATTCAATAGAGTTGCTGATAAATGTGACATTCACTTTTACTCCATAGAAGTTTGTGAACAGAGGAAATTGACTGAAATGAATTGATTAAGATTGAGTTCTTTGTAATATTTCATTTTATTCTATTATTAGTTACATTTTCATTTATTTTCAAAATTTGATTAGATTGAGCTCATTGCTATAATTCTTTCATTTTATTTATTTAGTTATTATTCAAAATTATGTTATTATTTCCTGTAATTGGGTATTATCTATATATATATAAAAATGAATTGCTGTGCGTTAGTCTCGCTAAAACTCGAAAACGGCTGAACGGATTTATCTTATCTTAGTCTTGAAATGTTCGTGGAGTTCCAGGGAAGGTTTAAAAGGCGAGAAAAAATCGAATAATTGCCGGGAAAACTCTAAAAACAGCACTTTTCTATTTCCCATACAAACGTTTCTAAATAAAATGTGGAGTTAATATGAACTTTATCGCACTGAACGGATTTATCTTATCTTAGTCTTGAAATGTTCGTGGAGTTCCAGGAAAGGTTTAAAAGGCGAGAAAAAATCGAATAATTGCCGGGAAAACTCGAAAAACAGCACTTTTCTATTTCCCATACAAACGTTTCTAAATAAAATGTGGAGTCAATTTGAACTCTACTACTATCCGATAAAGTTCATATTAAATTATTCGCGTGCGCTTTGGAGGATTTGATGTCGCGTTCCGAAACTAAACAAAAGTAAATAGCGAACGTGACAGAATCGGATAGTCACAAAATGTAATAAATCATCAGTAGTACTGATTTTCAATCAATTTTCAAATTTGCGTAACTTTATTTTAGCTAACTTCAGTTGTTACCGTATCAGACAATTTTTTAAGTTTGATAAATCTTTAAGTTTGGTCACAACTTGAGTTTCAGAACGCAACCATAATTTTTGACAACCACGGAGCTAACCTCAAAACACGGAAAAAAGTTTTCCTATTAACAAAATTGTGTTACTATCATGGTTGCGATATTTTATGAGTACATCTATGTTTGTTAGTAACGATTACAGCTACGTGCGCGAGAATTTTTTTGCTTTTGTGATGCTTTGTGGTAGTGACATTCCAAGTAGTGTGCTCTTTTTTTGTTGATATTTTGGTGATAGTGACACTTTACTGTTAAGTGAGCGCGAATTTTCTTCACTTCAATTTATTATATTACGTTACGATGCCAAGGAGAAGACGACCTGACTTAGGTCGTCGCAGTCAGTCAAATGTACGAAGAGCTACCTCACGTGTTAACCGCACTAATGACCAGAGAGAGACAGATCAAGAAAATAGTCGTATTGCTATGTCAGAATTGCATTCTTTAGTGAGCGGCAATGAAAAGTAAATAGGCTCAGAATGCAACAAGTTCGTGCACATCAATCACAACAATAGCAAGCACGACATAATGAAATTGAGCGAATCCGCAGACGCAGTGCTTCTGTGATTCTTGAACGAGCTGCATTCCACTATGATCCGGCAATTGATTATTGTGCCGACAAATCGGTAACAACTCACCTCGGAATTAAATATGTGTCCGCCGTCGTTCAGAAATCAAATTGAGAGAATAGTTTAAAATGAATAACCAGTTAGAATTTTTATATCTTTGTTACTACATATTTATTCTTAGGGGGTAAAAAAAGAACTAAATTTTAGCTAACTACAGTTGTTTAATATCTATCAGATTATTTCCATATAGATTGATAAATCCTAAGGTTGTTCACAAATTTAAATTCTGAAAGCTACCATAATATTTGACATTTGACAACCAACTAATGTATCGATCTATCCTCTATGACATAGAGTCTCTGTCGATCGATACCTCATACAAAGAGTGCATCCTTCTATATTCGTGAGTGGCGATTACCGCTACGTGCGCGAGAACTTTCTTTACTGTGGTGATCTTTTGTGACAGTGACATTTCAAATTATGTGCTCTTTTTTTGACCTTTTGTGATAGTGAAAATTTACCTCTGAGTGCGCGAGATCTTTTCTCACTTTTATTGATTACAATTTACAATGCCGAGAGAAGACGACCTGACAGGTCGTGGCAGTCAATCAAATGTGCAAAGAGCTACCTAACGATATAATATATGTTATATCGATTAAGTTTCACTGAGTGAAACTTAACATATTAACTAAACGAGTATGTTCTGGGCGGTTATCCCATTATTAAGAGTGATAACTTAATTTCTAAATCAATTTTGAAATGGGCGAAATATCAAAATGCATCATTTCTATTTGGAAATTTCTGACTTCAAGTAGAAATTATGCCTTCTGACATTTCAAAGTTATTTCAGAAATTGAGGAAGTTCTGATTTAATTTTGAAATAAATTGAAATCAGGAATTTACAATTAGAAATAATTCATATTGATTCAACGTTAATTCAAAAATTAAATCAGAAATTTAGGTATTATTCATCATAAGCCACCTGAAACTTACGAAGAGTTAATAGTATTTCAATTTCAATTTATTATTAATATACTGCAACTCAACGGATGGATCGACTTGAGTGAATTTTTGTATATGCATTAATTCGTTTATCCTGATAGCTTGGAATGTCATGGCAGGACAACGTCTGTCGGGTCCGCTAGTACCTATATAAAAAACTTTTTATTGTTGTTTCTAATCCGTAGGTTATAACCGGGAAAATACAGCTAATAAATATCTTGGTTTTAGAGTTGACGGGGATGTCGGTAATCTACAATACTTTGTCTTTTGCAGTCCATGTCTTTCTCACTTTTCTATGCTTCTCTGCTTGCTGGCTTTCTATTCCAAGTTTCACTAAATGTCGATTAAATGACACATTTTCACATCTTCAAGTGATTGTATTCTTTGGATATCTAAATATTGATACTCTAAAAAATGAACTGACTAATTTTGTTTTACAGCTTTAATTCGGATATTCATGTTTGTATCCTTTTTTCACCTGTCTTAGGTTTATCAATTAAGGATTTTCCATAATTAACCCTCATGAATAGAAAATATATTGGATATTATCTAATGAATCCATCATTAGTTGAAGTACATGTTAAGTACTTTAGAGTCAAAAACTAGATATAGTGCGAAGGTTTTGAAACAATTTTACAAGCGTAGTTCATAGTTCCCCAATGTAGCTTCAATTTTATAAATTAATATGAAAAGTTCCTTCTAAGACTTTCCTTGGAAAATTTTTGTAGTTGTATTAAATTATTCACAGCCACTTATAAGTTCAGTGATCAATAGTTGAAAAGGTTTTCATGAAATAGAACATCAAAATTGGTTTATCGATTTTCATTTAGTCCGATTTTGAACGAACCCCAATGGTTTGTCTGTGAATAAAGGGCAATTTATTTTCATTTTCGCGATGCACATCGAACACACCTGGATAACTTGCTGAAATATCTCTTCATTTTCTATTTGACCAAATGAACCTTAATTTTCATTTATGATTGGAACTGCCGAGTTAATATTTGAGATAATTCCAGGAAACATTAAGAAGAGAAACTTCTAGAATGACGACATTCAACGGGGCCAACATAATAGAGGAGTAATGAATTTATCTGAAAAAATTATTAAAGAAGTTTTTAAAGAATGACATGATATTCATATACATATATTGATTGGAATTAAATACTTGAGTTGAACGGATATTGAAGAAGGTACCTACTTGAGTTAATAAGTTAATAACTCATATATATATATATATATATATATATATATATATATATATATATATATATATATATATATATATATATATATATATATATATATATATATATATATATATATGTAAAATGATGAGATACTCTTCATATCATTTGTATATAGTTATATTATAGTTGTATATAGTTACTGTAAAGAAGAATAAGAATTATATTTGTGAATGGGTATCTTTCAAGAGGAAGGGAGAAACTTCATTCCAACAGACAGAGTTGAATAGATCCCTTTTCAAACTAAGATAGATATAGATAAGATGTATATGTAATATAATAGAAATAGAGAGTGTTAAGATTGTATAGGATATAAGGACATTAAATTGATTTTTCTTTTAGAATAAATCAATCGTTTGAGATATACCTGAGTACAATCTATATATATATATATATATATATATATATATATATATATATATATATATATATATATATATATATATATATATATAGATAAATAGATAATTTCTCGACCGTGGGATATTTATATAGAATATAGGTAACGGGAATAATCGGTGTCCCCTTCATAAGAAAAAATAAGCTGCAAAGTAATGACTAAAATGATAAAATTCAATACATAAAATTGAACTGAATTCAGAGTAAATGAGAGGTAATAATAAAAATATTTCAATATCTGATCAGGCGTTACTCGTAATGTCTGTGTTGTGTATATGTGCCATTTCCAAAAATAATCCCCTTTGTGATTACTCTGAATTTATAAATTCAATGGACGATGAATCTACTCTGTGATAGTTCATATTTAAATGAGAGGTAATAATAAAAAATTGTCTAAAAATAACTGACTGAACAATTCTTTATTCGACTAGTTTCGCCTTTTACAGCATTATCAAGAATGCTTGATAATGCAGTAAAATATAGATAAAAGATATATGCACAGATAGAATTAAACCGTTTCAGGTAATAAAAATTAGATTTCAGAATGGAATATCTTAGGTAAAACCCAAATTCATAGAATCTGAAATTCCCTTGATATTTATACCTGTTTTTTCAAATTTGTTGTTATTCTTCTGTAAGCATCTGAAGAAGTCGTTTGTAATGACGAAATGCATCATGCTATGTAGTCAATAAAGTGTAAATCATAAGTTTATGTGTTTGAATTCAAGTTTATATCAATTAAGTATGTACGTTTAATTTAGTTATTCATTTGATTCTAGAGTTTTGGCATTTTTTTGGATGTATAAAATGTATGGTGAATATTTACTTCCAACTCAATGTGATTACTTTCAACTAATTTCATCGTAGTTCATACGTATATTATTAATTTTTTTTTGTTGTAATGAAAATGATGATAAATTTTAATGAAGCCCTATTAACAAGCTGAACGTTTGCTTTATTAAAGTTCCGCAGACGTTAACTCATATATTATACTTTGAATCTTACCCAACATTTCTTTGGACAATTTAGTTACTCTGTTTTGTTAATCAAGTGTCTATTCCTTCGATATTTGAATTTAATTAAATAAGTTGAATTACCCATATGAATATCTGACTTCCATTTAAGAACTGATTTATATCAATAAACTTTCCAGAACTGTAGTGTTTATAACCTAACTTGAATTTCCTTTACATAAGGACAAAGGACAAGATTATCGAATCATGTGCAATAAATGCCAAGAACAAAACAAATTAACGACTTCCACCTTCACTAAGTTCACAATTGATTTCGACTGTATACAGTGACCTGAGTTGCCTTTTAAACCTCATCAGAAATTGATACAACAAGCGACTACGGTTCGAAATTGGAAAAACAACTAGAAGGTGTCAATTTTGCGACTGATTCCTTGTAGACATAGCGTAACAACAGATCGAATGTCACTGGAGCTTGGTAACGTTCACAAATGGGTAATTTGTTATTGCTACCTCTAATATAGCAACGGATGCGGAATTGATTACTCTTGGTGTCGTGTATCAATACGACAATGGGAAATTAAGCCACTCCGTTGACTCAGATTAATTACTGTTAGTGCGTGAAGGATTCAGTGAATTGGATGTTCATGTGTCAGAAGATGCACGATTACGAATGGATGTTACCATAAACATTTATGTACAGTAACACATCAAGTACATAAGATTATGTGCATAGTATTATGTATATATATATATATATATATATATATATATATATATATATATATATATATATATATATATATATATATATATATACAGTCAAACCTGAGTAAGTAAGAACTGGGTAAGCGAGTAACCTCTATTGAAGAGAGTGTTTACCAGGTCCCGTCATTTTATCCACCTAAAACCTCTATAAGTGAGGAACATAAACCTGTACATATAAGTGACAGTCAGTTTTCGACTCTTGAACCTCAATAAACGAGATTGCTATCAGCATAAACCTCTATAAGCGACAGTTAAACGTATTCAACATTTGTTATTTATGATGCTTTCTTGAATTTCGTGGAACTGATTCTATTCGAATGACCAAATGTGCGATTATTATCGTTTTCTTTAGTTGAGGGATTCTTCTACTGGCCAAATGTTCGTCTGTCATTGTATTACTTTAGTTCCAAGAACTCAAATACATAGCCGTCCCGTCAGTACCAACTTTTTGTCGAACCTGTGGCAGTCAGTTAATAAATAGCAAGTGCTTAGGAAGCTCCTGTACTTACCCATAATGTCCAAGCGTGAAGTCACTGTGTTGCCTTTAAGTGATAAATTTAAAATTGTGAATGCGTTTGAGTCCGGGAAATTACGAAATGAAATACAGAGTGAGTTTGACGTAGCAGAATCCACCTATTATAAAATTATAAAATCAAGAGATTTAATAAAGTCTCAGTGCTCTGAAGGACACGGAAACATTAAAAGAAACAGGCTTTCTGAGTTTCCCGACGTTGAGAAGTGCCTGTTAGAATGAATAAAACAAACCCTCGATAAGAACATTCCCATAGATGGCCCGTTGTTAAAACAAAAATCTGATGACTTTGCCACAAAACTAGGAATCCAGAACTTTTCCGCTAGTAATGGCTGGTTAGAGGGTTATAAAAGACGCAATGATATGTATTTTAAAAAAGTAGTCGGTGAAAGTAAGTCTGTGGATCAGGGAGTATGTAACCAATGGACTAAATATTCGCCGAGTCTTTTAAAAGGATATGATGCAAATGATATTTACAACGCTTATGAAACTGCCTTGTTTTTTAAGTGTCTGCCAGATGAAACATTTATATTCAAGGGCAAAAAATGCCACAGAACAAAACAAAGTAAGGAACGATTTACTCTTCTTCAGTGTGTCAACATGACTGGTACAGATAAACTCCCTCTGTTAATCATCGGGAAATCTAAGCGACCTAGATGTTTTATAGGTGTTAAGACTGTGTCAGTTAATTATACGAATAATACAAAAGCTTGGATGACTGAGGTATTGTTTAAAGACTGGTTAAAAGAAGTTAACAAGCGAATGAAGATAAAGCGAAAAAAAATCATTCTTTTTATTGACAACTGTACTGCCCATACGGACTTACCACCGCTTTCAAATATCAAAGTTATATTCTTGCCTGCCAATACCACCAGTAAACTTCAACCTTTAGATCAAGGTATCATTCATACATTTAAACGTTTTTATCGCAGAGAACTCGTACAGCACACGCTTACATGTTTGGAAGTAAATATTAGTCCTGAGATTAGTGTACTTCTGGCCATGAAATTTGCAAGGAAAGCATGATACTCAGTGAGTGATGTAACTGTAAGAAATTGCTTCAAGAAAGCTGGGTTCAATATCAGTCCAGCTGGACAAGACTTTCTGCCAGGAGAAAATGAGGTTGAAGTTGGACCTTACTAGGTCGTGAGACACCAGCCAAGCTGGTGTCTCACGATCACAACACTACGGCTGATGTATCAATACCAATCTTTGAAGATTTCGTACAGATTGACGACGACGTGACTACCGCTGGAGAATACACCGATGACGATATTGTTCAACATTGTGTGAAGGCGTATACTGATTTAAATGACAGTGAAGATGAAACCGATCAGTTTCACAATTTGGATAGCGAACAGGAGAAAATTCCGAAGAAACAAGATGCTCTAAATGCATTAGAGACGCTCCACAAGTTGTTCGAATATGCGGCGGTTATTGATCACACCATATTCGATAAAATTTACGAACTTCAAAAACATACACAAAACGTAAAAACAGAAACACAAATGAAATTAAAGGATTTTTTTCATTAAAATTTGATGTACCATTTTTTTGTGTGAATATGTTCAGTTATTACTTCCATAAATAATACCTATTCATACACGTATTTTGTTTGTCATCACGAGTACATGTTTGCTGTATTCTTTTATGACCTCTATAAGTGAGACAAACCTCTATTGTAACTGAGTAAGCTAAAAACTCGAGTTAGTGAGAAACCTATGTACGAGAAAAAAGATCGTGGTCCCTAGAGCTCTCACTTATCCAGGTTTGACTGTATATATATATATATATATATATATATATATATATATATATATATATATATATATATATATATATATATATCTATAATCTATAAAAATGAATCGCAAAATGTGTTGGTAAGCGCATAATTCAACAACGCCTGGAACAATTTTGCCAATTTTTTTTTAATTGTTCGTTGAAATCCATGATGGTTTTTACGGCAAGAAAAATTCGAATAATTTAGGGAAAACCCTAAAAACAGCCCTTTTCTTATTCCCATTAAAACGTTTTCTAACTGTAATGTAGTGTCAATTTGAACTTTATTCCTATTCAATAAAGTTCATATCAATGTTGTCTTACCAAACACAATTTTTTTGTTGGGTTTATTACTGCCAGGAGAAGGTTCTTATAAAATGAGAAATTCAAAAAATTGCGCGGGAAATTAGAAAAGTTCTTATTGGAGAATACTTAACAACCGAATGATATTATTTCTAATTTACCTATATAACGTAAAAATGAATCCCTATTTTCCTTGGTTACACCATCACTCTTGAACGGCTGGACCGATCTCACAATTTTTTTTGTTGTGTTTGTTATTGCCAGGGAAAACATTTGAAAAATTGCGTGTAAAATTAGAAAATTTGAGAATACTTAATTAATAATATAAGTGAGAAATAATTATTAATTCTCAAAAAGAGGATATAAAAAAACTGATTATCTTATCTCACGGTTAGTTCAGAGCTATCCGGACTTACGTCAGGACATACACGTTACTAACATAGCACGTGGTATTTTTGATTATAAAGAAGAAACATTGTTTTCTTTAATTTACAGTTGAAAGTTCGTTTTTAAAAATGCTAGCTATTAGATGTACAAACTTATGTAAGTCGCAGAACTAGCAATGCAGCAAGTCAAAGATATGAAAAAGTAAGTCAAACTGACGAGCAACGTGAGCTCGAAATGAAGCTGAGCGGAATCGATGGAACCGAAATTAACAATATGAAAAGGTTGCGTTTAACCTTTAATTTAAGGACCTGCATTAAATTATATCGTTGAAATAGATTACAGTTCACAACAAATCGTTGCTATTGGACCAATGAACGTTGTGTGTTAATATTGCAAGGCAAAGTTGCGATAAAATATTGCGCGAAGAGTCAATTCAAATAGACGGTATTGGTACAGTCACTATACTCATTGGTTTCCGGAATTGGCGAAATTCCGGAAAAATTCTGAAAATTTTTTGACTTATATCCAGCAAATATCTCATATAATTAAAGATGAGATATATGGGACAAGTACTTGCTACGAAATTAGGAACTATACAACGTAGTTCAACTGTATTAGTTCATCTATACAACTATATATCATATTAGTTCAACTATACAACGGACTACATCAACCGTGTTAATATAGGAATTTTTTGATAATTCGATTATTTTCACTGGCTCCACACGCGATAAATATTAAAAACAAGATAGTGTAACACAAATACTAGAACATGTCTTTCCGGCTTTTTGAAACATTTTTGAAAATGTTTACACGCTCAGCCCCCCCCCCTCAAATAGAAAATTTGAAATAAACATTTTTCTTTTTGGAACATAAATCAAATTCAATAGGTCTCCATGACGCTCGAGTAACTGCAAATTTAGCATCCTGGCCTCCCCTACTATTAGCCCCCTAATTGTTCATATAAAATGGGGCCACCGATTCAATCAAATGATGTACATGTTCATATATATTCGTATTTATCCACTGAAATCAACGCGCTTGTTGATTGTTTGAGTTTTGTCGAATGTCTGAATCAAGTTTATAATAGAATGGTCATTGTAAAAAACAACAATTTCCAACGAAAACATTTTTTACCGCTTCGGAGTTTATTAGCAACTTCTCTATAGGGGCGTTCATAACCACAACAAATAAAAGTATGGAAAAATACATGACATATGCGTGGAATGATACGCGAAATAATAAGGCGACGTGAATATGATGAAGTTTGTGTTACTGCATTTTAATTGGAATTTATGCGCTTGTGCTCTCCAATGAATGAAATGTATACAGTTGCAGTAGTAGTTTCTGCAACAACAAATTCTGATGATTGGAAACCAGGGCGTTCAATTTTTCCTGAATGCTTTCCATCAACATTTGAATTTGCGGTTTCGCTTTCCATTCGACAAGTTATGTGATATTTTGATCATTTTTGGAAACTATTAACAGACAATTTTACAGGATGCGATTTGCTGGTCGACAAAAGTGGATTTTATGTCAGTTCATACTGTCGCGGTTGTGAAACAAATTATTCGCAGTTCTCTTACCTCCGATGGATATGCTTTCATTGTATGACAGCTAACTAAAAATAAATCTGAATGAAAATAAAAATTTCGTAAACATCAGACCTTTGTTTTAGAACTCAAAAGGAATAAAAACTGTCATCAATATCAGTGGTAGTTTTGTGAGTTTTTCTGGGTTGATAATAGACCAAAATTACCTAAATTAGTGTTCTTGAAAAAACTGTATTGTTTTTTGAGAATAAATCTACAATTTCCTTACCTGAATGTGGTCAAATAAGGTATACACCTTTTTAAAAATTGAACAGAGTAAGATATAACTCATTGGGTACGGTAATAATTGGGTAAATATTAATAGGGATTACAGTTATGCTTATAATTTATTATAAGCAGGTATTTGATAAACTGAGAACATACATTGATTTGAACAAATTGATATTTATTTTCCTCAACAATTTATTCTTCTAACTCAAGTAGAAAATATTCTGAATTTTCAATTCAGAAAGGGCAAAGCTCCCTTAATTTTCTCCCTTTTGCCTGAACCAAATTTCAGTTTCATACAAGTCGTTCAGTTCATCTTATCAATTTTCGAATTATTGATACGACTTATTCACAAATTAGAGAGATAACATTCGAACACATATTTTTCTGATGTACCAAGCAATTCTGTTTTCATAAACAGAAAACATATTGTGATAGGTTTATAGAGCGAATTTTATTGAAGATTCAGAAAAAAAATTCTTATTGGGGAAACTTCACATTCAAAATGAATGATGATTACTATCACACTTTTATGTTGGATTCAAAATAATATACAACGATATTTTCAAGAGGAAAATTACTTTAAAATAGAAAGTAGATGGCTGAAGATGTTAATACATTGGATACTCAACTTCAGCTCTTTTATACTTAGCAATAAGTAGCACACCACTATTAATTGTTGAATGCTCACTATTACTATTCAATTTGACAAATTCTTTTTCATTCTATTATATATAATAATTATCTATGATATACGAACAAAGTAGAATGAGTACTTTTTTGATGAATATAGGCTCACAAAATGTTCGTTGATTATTATCGAATATCAAACGAATTAATTATAAATTTATTTGCCAATATAATTACGATATTGAATTTTTTATGTGAAAAAGTAAAAAATAGTTTGAAAGACAATGAAAAGACGTTTCCTGTCTAACGACCATTATATAAGAAAACTGTAAAATTTGTTGAATTTCACTGAATATTTTTAGAAATAAATGAATTAACCGTAGGAAATATAACGAGAAAAATTCAGCAGACCAATAGCTAAAAAGTTCCGACATTCAACTCAAGCTAAGAAATTACTTTTATCTTGGTCTGTTTTCGACGTGAAATAAAATAAAATTTGTCTGATGCATTATTCATTCACGAACTTTGACAGTTTTCAATCTTGTTATACACAAGTTAAACTTTTAACGATAAGCGGTGAAGTTTTTAGCACCTCAGCTTGTAAACACAAAGCTGCAATTCTTTTTATTTGTTTCGCTATTCTTTCGATGACTTTTCATATCAGAACATAACGTATTATGAAATTCAGTTTTGCGGATGAACAGTTTAAGATTATTGGAATTACTAGGTACGCTATTGAACTATTCTGGCTTTTGGAAACGCTAAAAACATAATATAATTGATGTATTCCGTCGTTATTACATAATAATTTATCAATGTGAGAAGTACACAATTCGATTTTTCGTATGGTTTCTATCACAAAATTATGAATCATTTAAACAGTGTGGAACTATAAAAAGCCCAAACTACATATAATATCCTAGCAGTAAAAATTATACAATTTCTTTTAATATAACTAAACTTTTGTTTAGTAGAGCCAATAAAAATTTCCATTAAAAAATTTGAATTTAAAATGAATGAGTGTGAAAAATCTTTGATTATTTTTATGCTGAAATATAAAGAGATAATGTACGAGGTCTGTTCAAAAGGAAAGGTGAATTTTGAATTAGTAGAGCTTATATATTGAAATATACTAGTAAAGTATAGACAAGGTACACATACGTTTCTCATATATTATCAGCCATGATAATATATTTTGGATCGTAGTTTGTTTTTGACAACTGAAAAGGTTAGTCAGTTTGTGTGTGTTCTTCGATTTCTTACCTGAAAAAAATGGATCAAAGAATCTATAATGAATTTTGCGATAAAAATGAAATAAAATCTTCCAACGCACTAAAAATGTTGACTGTGTCATTTGGCGAGTCTACTTTGTCTCAAAAAAAGGGTATAAGGTTTATAAGTTGTATAAGACTTTACAGAAAGCCGAGGAGATGTTGATGACGATGAGAGTTTTGGAGCTGCAACCATAACAAGCGAAGAAAACAACAAATATCGAAGAAAAAGGTTTGTTAAAATCGTCGAAGCACTATTAGGGAAGTTGCAGAGGATATTGGCATATCAATCGGTTCATATTATGCAATTTTCTCGGATATTTTCGTTATGAAAAGTATGGTAGCGAAGTTTGTTCCGAAATTGCTGAATTTTGAGCAAAAGCAACTTCGCATTAGTATCCCTCAGGAGTTGTTGAATGACGTCAACGACGGTACAGATTTTCTCAAAAAGGTCAGAACTGGTGACGAAACGTGGATATATGGTTATGACGCCGAAATCAAGGCCCAATAGTCCCAATGGAAGCGGCCAGAAGAACCTTGACCGAAAAAGGCACGCCAAGTTTCATCAAATATGAGGGTTTTGCTCACTGTTTTCTTCGATTACAACGGCGTGGAGCACTATGAGTCCTCGCCAACAAGTCGTACTGTTAATAAGGACCACTACAAGGATAACTTCAGTACTAATGTTGCACTACAAGTTATGCAACGTTTGCGTGAAGCAATATGGCTCCAACGATCGGAATTATGGAAAAGTAATTCATAAATTCTGCATTACGATAAAGCACTAGCTCACACATCAATGTTAGTTCGTGATTTTTTCGCCGAAAACCACACCGTAATCATGTTTCAACCACCATATTCACCAGATTTGTTCCATTGCGAATTTTTCCTATTACCAAAACTGAAGAGACCAATAAAAGGAAAGCGTTTTGCCAAAATTGATGAGATAAATTTGAAATCGAAGAACGAGCTGATGGCCATACCGAAAAGCCCATTTCAGAAGTGATTCAAGGATTGGAAGAAGCGCTGGCATAAGTGAATTATATCTGAGGGGATTACTTTGAAGGGGACAAAATGGATATCGACGAATAAATAAATACTTTTCGAAAAAAATTCAAATTTTCTTCTGAACAAACCTAGTTAATTCAGGAAACATTACCTGCTATTTTTCATAGAATATGTGAGTATTTGTGTTATACAGATACAATCTGTTGTCATTAAAAATTTTTTTTTAAAGAAATGATGCCAAAAATTGGACTTTTTTCGATTAGTTTCCGAAAATGTGTCTCGTATCTTCGAATATTCCACTGCAAAATGTCCTCCATATTGCTGTGGAAATCTCTAATTAGTCCACCCTCATTTACAAGCAATAATCTCAGAATGAAGATTAGCAATTGAAGATTGAAGGAACTAAAACGGAATTAATATAAATTTGAATCTCATCTGCAAGGAATATCCTGGGGTTAATAGAATGATGGTGCTGGCGCTAAATTGAATTTAATCAAATAAATGGCTAAGCGAGGGGAATGAGCCAAAGAGATGCAGATAAGTGAACTACCCTAACTTAACTTATTATCTTCTTGGTTGCGAAATTAAGAATTTCTCATGAAAAATATTCACCGAGCTGAAGTCGGAATAAGAGAGAATCGCACGTCGATTCAACCCTCTTAATCAGAGCTGTGAAAAATTGTAGAAATCAATTCATGACGTCACGAAAAGCGTCTTATATTTTAGTATTCAAAATTGAATCAATAATTTTAGAGATATTTTCTTATTTAAATATTCTTCCGATATTTAGCTTCGAATAATATCTGATTTCAAAATATCTGTTAGTGAAGTTAAACTTAATAGTTAAGTTTAACTATTAGTTGATTTCTTTAACTAACTTCCAAGTTCGAACATCTAAAACTTGAACTGCGCCGTTCTGAAGAGAGGCAATAGCACGAAACATATATCAACGGCTGTTACAAAATTGCAGGTCTATATCGTAAGTTTCTTTTTTCCATTTTCATACTTGTATAAAACCTTTTGAATTATCTAAATTGTCGGTACAAAATTTCCGGAAGGTATAAATATCTCCTCATTGGCAGATAATTGATTCAGTTTCCAGAACAGAGTCGAACAGAACTCAAACAGAAACATTCATTTCAAGCCACAAAGAAGTCTATTCTTCAAGTAGAATTTTGTGTTTTGTGTTTTTTCTAACTAACTTTCAAGTTCGAACATCTAAAACTTGAACTTCGCCGTTTTGAAGAGAGCCAATAGCTCGAAACATATGTCAACGGCTGTTACAAAATTGCAGGTATATCTTAAGTTTCTTTTTTCTGTTTTCATACCTGTATGAACCTTTTTTTATGAATTATATATATATATATATATATATATATATATATATATATATATATATATATATATATATATATATATATATATATAAGATATATATAATATAAGATATATAAATAAGATTGCCATCTTACATATTTATGTAAGATGGGTAGATGTAAGATGTTCAATTTCATTTTCAATTTTTTTTTAAGGTAAACATCTACACCGTGTCATTTTTATATCCATTGTTTTGTGCTTCAGAATGAACAATTTTTTATCAAAATCAAAAATCAAGAACAAAATTGACATTTGAAATAACTCATTTATTTTATCTCGCCAATTCGTCAATTTCAAATATTGACAAAGCATTCGCTTACTTCAAGTTCACTGTTATAATTTATATGAACCCATGACGAGTGACTTATTCAACGATATATTTCATATGAATGCGATTCCATTGTTCATAATTAAACCTTTCAGTAATGATCAAACTGTAATTAGGTATTAATACTTCATTAATTTTTTCATTTTAAACACAGCTCAATTATATGCCATTTCAATGGACAATGCATGATGATGTCATAATAACGCTTGTTGTAATTCAACAAAAATATGCTAAATTGTCCAGAAAATTATGCCATTTCAATATCGACTATGAATATTCAATCATTCGTTAATGAAAGCTAAATTTCATATTGATTGTTGCATCACTTGATCAAAAATAGTGGCTCATATATTTGACGTTATATGAATAAATAAATATTTTTATGATTATAACGATTGTTACCCATGAGGAGGGCATTTGATTTTGAATTCACAAATTCTTAGGACTTTTGCATCATCTTTTTTTCCTCCCAAAAACGCTTCATCCTCTCTGAATGCTCTTTCTTTCGTTCATCTGTCCATTTTATTCCAGGCTGGCGATTCGATTTTTGCTCAAACTTCAGGATGTGCGATTTTATAGCGACACTCAGTGCCTTGGAGAATTCGCTAGGCAGGTGAAAAGGCACATGTGAAAAATGCACGGAAACATTGATTTGGCATTGCCACAAAGGCCATGGACTGAAATGCAGTCCTCATTGCAAATAAATAGAATGTCGACCATTTTTTATACCTATTATTGAAAAAAATTGGATGGCGGTTGCACTGCGATATTTCTTTTCTGAAATTCATTCATCGAAACAAATTGGGTGAGTTTGAAAATTCAAATTTGTTGAGCAAAATATAAAAAATAGTTTTCGAACACGAAAAATCTTCTCCATAATTAACAGCTCCATAATTTGAGGAAGTTGAAATTTTTTTCAACTCTTCTTTATTCGACTAGTTTCGCCTTTTACAGCATTATCAAGAATTATCAAGATTATCATTATCATTCTTGGTAATGCTGTAAAAGGCGAAACTAGTCGAATAAAGAATTGTTCAGTCAGTGATTTTTAGACAAGTTTGTATTATTACCTCTCATTTAGATTCATTTCTGTATACCTCATTCAACATGATTTTGGGATGAAATTCGGAAAACAATTTTAAACTCGTCTGTTTGCAACAGAAGTAAAATATGCATATGTATGTTTTGGTCGAAATCTCCCTCTTTTGGAGAAAAGTAGGACATGTACAAACACCCCCCCAATTGTCTTTCGTAATGAATGAAGAGCTCCAGTTTCGAGAATTACTTTCTGTCACTGGTAGGAAGATAAGCTTCGATGAATGTGTGGTGCGTGAAAGAAATTGGAAACGTGAAGTAGCGTATTTAACTCGAAATCTCCACGAATAAAATTAATATATCTCGAAGAAACATGATGAAACATATGAAATCATCTCGAAACCTACAGACGAAAATATAATATAAGGTTATTATTATTATTATATAATATAAGATATTTATTACAGGGTGCTCTCTTGATATAGTTGATGAATTGCAAGATGACCTAAATCTAATAGTGGAATGGCAAAGATAAATAAATTGAAACTCAATGCGACAAAAACAAAAATAACGGTAATCGAAAAGAAGCTTCTTATAGGAAATGAAATAAATGTGACTTTAGATGAAATAGATAGAAAAAATAGAAGTAGTTAGTTCGATAAAATATTTGGGAGTCATGTTGGACAGCCGATTAGGGTTAGAGGAACATATACATTATTATGTATGCAGGAAATTATAAAAAAAATTGGATTCTAGAACATGTAGTATATTTTTATCGCAATGGACTAAACAAACGGTGTATAGTACTATAATACTACCGCATTTCAATTATGCTGGTACAATCCTCTATTTGGCCAATAAGTCTGATGTGAACCGATTGCGATTGATCCGAACCGATATGAGGATCATACTTGGATGCGACAGGTATACGAGCATACACACCATGTGAGTAAGAATAAACTGGGTATACATTACATCCTACCTAGAAATTAGCAGTCTGAAATTTATTCATGAAATTCGTATAAAGTTAGTTCCAGATTATTGCATAAATATGTCGAGTTCATTCAAAGACATCCACGATCATAACACAAGAAATAAAGAAAATTTCATATTAGACCATAAAAATGAAAAATCTGCTCGAAATTCTGTGTTTTTTAAGGCGGTAAATGTTTATAATAAATTACCTAACAATATGAAAGAGTGCAAAAAAATTACAGAATTCAACAGCAAAATAAAGCAACATTATCAAACGAAAGATTGATGTATGTAAAATTTCTGGTAATGAATGAGAGGTAATAATAAATAGTTCTCTAAAAATCACTGACTGAACAATTCTTTATTCGACTAGTTTCGCAATTTACGGCATTATCAAGAATGATTCTACTATCTAGAATGATTACGGCATTCTTGAAAATGCCGTAAAAGGCGAAACTAATCGAATAATGAATTGTTCAGTTAGTGATCTTTAGACAAGTATTTATTATAACCCCTCATTTAAATATGACCTATCACAGAGTTGATTCATCGTTCATTGAATTTAGTAGTATAATAAATGTTTAGAATTTTGTATAATTTGTATGTTAAATTTTATTACTTGTAACAACGATATATTCAAGTGTATGTATGGCTGAATATGTATGTATGGCTTCAAGTGTATGTATGCTGAATAAATTTCATTATTATTATTATTGAAATAATATAATAATAAGACTCTCACTTATATTAATCGAATTTCATAGTAGTAGATTACTTAATGGTCCATCGAACCGAATTAAAAAAATATGAGAAACATAGTGGTTTTCGATCTGTATCTCTGAATTATTATACAACGAGGGTTTTTGAAGTAATCGTATAATTTATATCACATCTCAGATAAATTATGTTAGATGAATTTAGATAAATTATGTTCCGAAATATTCTGCCATGAATTTTAGTAATGTCACAATTGAAATGTAAGACATGAACGAAACGACGCATTATCGAAGAACAACCGTAATGGATTATTGATGTATCAATTAAAATTCATTAAATTTGATACACTAGTAGGAAAGAGTTTACCATTTCAATAAATTGTAGATGAGAACATCCCGAAGAGTCGATTCTAACTTGTAGACATTGCCAATATACAATTCGATTACCAAGAGAGATATTGAGTTTCTACTATTATGTGCTCATTTACAATTTCAGGCCTAAGAGAATTCATGGGGCTTTGTGCCTATTTGCCCTCGAAAGCAGTATAGTGCTTCATTTCCCTATGTTTTAAAATATGAATTTGCGTTTCCCAGCTGTGTAGTATTGCGAATGGATACACTAGATGTATTGTTAAATCAGAAATCAACTACGACGAAAATTCACCAGATTATCAGAATACCTTATTCGTCTTCTGACTATATTCTTTTTAAAATCGATTTTAATGTTGGCTAAGAAAAAGAATAGTTATGGCTTCAATGTAAAATTGAATGCAAAAGAAACCAATATCTCAAAAATATATAGTTTAACCAAACCTCTTACTGCTCTGTGAAAGTTGGGTAAAATTTTGACGAAAAAAAAATTATATATTTATTATTGAAGTAAAAATTTCGTTTCTGGCAGACCCAAGGATATTAAAAAAAGGAATAAAATTCGTCTGATCGATGATGTCTTCGTCACGATCCGTTGACATGTTGCTCAAAAGCAACATTTTCTTTGGTATTAGCATTTTCTATTGGGAATACGAAAAGAGGGAGGAAGTTATGAAGCCCAAATAGAAAACGATATTTGCTCAAGCAACAATTAAAGCATCAAAAAGATAACTCCGCAGATACGTGATTACATAACGTTCTTTTATAGTTATATGAAGTCCATTATAGCAGTATTTCTCAATCGTCAATACGCAATATATATTTATAGGTAGCAAAATATTCTGCTATCTCCCAAAACCCAATGTGTTATCATCTGGCAATCGCTATTACAGCAGCTCCTACTTTATCATTGTACTGTTTTGTAACAATCAATCTTGAATATAACTTAAATTCAAACACTTGAACTTATGATTTACACTTTATTGACTACATGACGCGTTTCGTCGTCACAAACGACTTCTTGAGATGCTTACAGAATAATCTTTATTCTGTATCATTCATTATTCTGTAAGCATCTGAAGAAGTCGTTTGTAACGACGAAACGCGTCATGCTATGTAGTCAATAAAGTGTAAATCATAAGTTCAAGTGTTTGAATTTAAGTTATATTCAATTATAATGGATTTACATCAAGTAAACGCCAACACTATTAAACAATCAATCTTCATAAAATTGATTGAATAATCGCTGATCTCTTAGTAAAGCATTGTTCAATATATTTGTTAAATTTGCTGTAAGGTTTGTAAGGCCTTGATAACAACGTATAGGTTAGTAATGAGAGGTAATAATAAAAACTTGTTTAAAAATCACTGACTGAACTATACTTTATTCGACTAGTTTCGCCTTTTACGGCATTATCAAGAATGAATACACATTACAAAGACAACCTTTAAATATTTGCAGATCTGTTCGGACCACAGAATACACCTTAAATTCGGTCATAGAGGTAGGGGTTTCCAAATTATCAGAGATTTAACAGCGGGGAGTGGTTTAGGTCTAACTGGTCATTGAGAAGATCGTATTTATCGGATTTTTGAAGTCAATTTATTTCCATGGCTTTCAGGTAGTTCATTTTCATACCTTTTTCACAGTAATGGAGAATATTAGGTTTAAAACAACGTGAGATCTTATGTCCTGTCAACTCCCAATGTTGCCGAAAAGCAGATTGTTCGTTTTTTACGTGTTCTTTTAGCCTATTTTCAAAACATCTTCCAGTCTGGCCAACATATGACGACTTACATTCTTCACAGTCCAATCTATAAATTCCAGACTTCTTCATTGGCTCGGATTTGAACAATTTGTTATTAAAGAATTCAATGATTTTTGAAGAGGAGATGTGTGTTATAAGGGATGCTCACATATCTTAATTCATTTCTTTATATCAATATTATTATTGATAAGTGTAGTGTGGCCTATATAAGAGTCTATTGATGAAGCGTTTCTCTTTTTTTATAATTAGTGTATCGACTATTTCCAGTGGAAACTGATTGTTCATACCTATCGTACGAATCACAGTAAGTTCTTCCCTAAGGTCTTGTTTTGATAAGGGAATCGAAAAGGCCCTATGGATCATTGAATTGAGAGCTGCGATTCGATTGTATAATTTAGTGTACTACATTTAATAAAATTGAATCGATGAGATCAGAAACAGCATAAGTCAATTATTCGACGAAAATTTTTTTTTTAAAGAAATGTGTTCTCAGATTGTAAACACATGTACTGAGTGCAAAAAGAGCACAAGTCGCATGCTGCTTCGTTGCCAACTGACACAGTAAAACATTGGTTGAGCGCAGATACTGCATAAGTCAGAGACTTGTGTAGTTTCTGCTCCCACTAACCCCTAGCGCTAGTGTCGCCTCAACCTGTAACCTGACACTACAACAGCAGTCAGGTTTAGTGCTTCGTTGGTTACTATATTGTAACCTATTTCACGCCTGTTAAAAACATATGTTTCTGTAGTTTATCTTCATGTGTTTTACTTTGTGAATTAGTTTTGTTGGATTACATAACTATCGAAATGAGTGGAAGTGAGAGTGACGAGCCTGTGTCAAAGAAGAGAATACGAAATCCTGACACACATAAACGGAACATTATTCGCTCCTCGAAAGTAAAAGGTGTCGAACATATAAACTGGAAAGGTGACTTAGTTCACAAAAGGGTTACTGGTGAAAGATGCAAGTGCAGATTGAAGTGTTTTTCTTTGTTCGATGAAGATGACCAGGTAAATATTCTTAGCCAGTTTAATAATTTGAGCTCCAAAGACGAACAAGATATTTTCTTACAAAGCTTGATAGAGAAACATGACAAGAAAGCTCACAGACCTCGACAAGATAACCCTAAATCAAGGCAATGCAGTTTTAAGTATTTTGTTTTGAAACAAGGCACCAAAATAAATGTGTGTAAACAAGCCTACATTTCATTGCATGGCATTTCTGCAGGTCGAGTTCGTAGACTGTGTGACCTATTATTTCAAGAAAGTCTTCCTAAAGATAACAGGGGAATGAATGAAAAAGCCAATGCTATAATACCTGAGATCTGTAAGGCAATCCATGATCATATACTCTCTTTTCCTGTAAAAAATACACATTATGGAGGAAAACAAATTAAATACTTGGACAGTAGGCTAAATGTAAAAACCATGCATGAGCTTTACATGAAAAAACACCCAACACTGTTTGTTAAGTATGAGTTTTTTCTTAAATATTTTGAAGAAAATTTCAACTTACGGTTTGGACGCCCCCAGGTTGATACATGTATTAAATGTGAAGAGCTTGGCGTAAAAATTAAAAGTCCAAGCCTTTCAGAACCAGCCAAAAAAGCCGCAGTTGCAGAAAAAATTGTTCATTCACGAAGAGCCAAAAAGTTTTACACCAAAATAAAAGAGGTTCAAGAGTTATGCAGAAAAAATGAAAATATTGTGGGCATCAGTTTTGACTTCATGCAAAATCTTCCTCTACCACATTTGCCTGTACAAGACATATTTTATCTTAGACAGTTATGGGTTAACTGTTTTGGAATTCACAACATGAAAACACAAAAGTTTAAATTTTACATGTACCATGAGGGTGAGGGTAAAAAAGGTGTCAATGAATTGTGCTCCATGCTACATAAATACATAACCTCTTCAATTCCTGAGTCAGTAGATACCCTTTACCTATTCTCTGATGGTTGCCCAGGGCAGAATAAGAACCATACTATTTTGCGTTTTTCCTTGGCCTTGGTAAACAGTGGACGTTTTAAAGAAGTAACACATTTTTTCCCTGTGAGATGACACTCTTACCTTCCTAATGATAGAAACTTTGGGGTAATCAAAAGAAAGCTAAAAAAATGTGATAGAATATATGTCCCACAAGAATACTCCAGCATTATAGGAAATGCTAGCTCAAATTTTGAAGTGGAAAACCTAAAAACTGAAGATATTTTGGAGTTCAAAAAATGGTGGCCTTCTTTTTATAAACGGACCTGTTTGTCTAACGAGTCGTATGGTAAAAGTGTTCCTAAAGAAAGGAAAGGAAGCTTGGCTCCATCTGAATGCATGTCTTTTACATACAAAACAAACGGTACCATTATCACTAAAGAATTCATTGATGGTTTGGTATCACATACTTATGACGTGCGTAAAAATAAATCTTTGAACAATGTGATCAACCTCCCAAACTGTGTAGCCTATCCTGAAAACAAGGTTCCACTGAACAGAAAAAAAGTTGAAGATATAAGGAAAATGTTCCCGTATATAATCCCTGAACACCAACAATTTCACGATATTGTAAATAGCTGGCCATTGACTGAAGAAGGTGATGAAGAAGTAGAATAGTGAAACAAAAATTGCATAAAATGATGTGTACTTTTAAAAATAATAAAACTATGTAGTTGAATAAAGTTGGATTAGATTATAAACACATTTTAAGTATTTTATTCGTAACTTACCCACTGTTTAGTGCAGAAACAGCATAAGTCAAATACATATATATATGTAAAAAATGTGTTTTAACATATTTTTATTTAATTTTTTTTACCTATTAGGTTAGGTTAACGTAAAACCTTGTAAAAAATTATGTAAAATAATATTTTTTTATGGATAACATTTGAACTGATCAGTTTTTTCTTGTTCCTGTAAAATTGAAAAACAATGACTTGTGTTGTTTCTGATCTCATCGATTCAATTGTTAAATGTAGTCAAGTTAACAATTTTGTTAACTTGATACACTGCTGCGTCTTTTAAATTGATATGAGACGCCACGTATTTGGGTTGAAGATAAATAATCAAATCATATTAAGCTGCACGTATTTAGAGTTCCCTTTTTTAGTTCGCTCAGAAGTTGACGCTTTGATGGTTGGAATTCGACTCTTCTTCCTAGAAATATTCAACACCAAGTAAGCATTGGTCTCTGGTCCACATATGTTTTTATCACTTCGCACAATGTAGGGAGTCCGGGAGAGTTTAGCAGGGGGGAGACAATAACCACTGATCATAGAATCTCTGTATAACTAGATATTGCGACGTTGTCATACTTCTTACAACTCACAGGTGCCTCCCACTTTGCTCACGCGGCGATGTTGCTATCGGAAAATTTGTTTTAGAGTTACAAGTGAAAACACGTTTTTGTGCCCGGTAAGTGACTTTTTTCAATTTTCGATATTTGATTGCTGTTGCTTACTGTTTACAGATTCCAGCATGCCATGAATATATATCCTTAGTGTAATTATCCTTATAACCTTTAGGACAGACAGTTTTTATTTAAAGATTATAGTTTTTTTTTGTAAATTGAATAACGGACAGCTTGGTGTGGGGTGGGAGACATTACCATGGCGACGGGAGGAGACTTTACCCAGGGTAATCTCTCCCTCTGTTTCTCTTACATTAATATTTTTTGTTTTATTTCAGATACACACAATGCCCTTCGAATATAAAGAAAAGAAACGACAAGAAACAGAAGCAATTTAGATCTGTCAGTAATAAGAAATGCTGTAAATGACATTGATAACGGCAGGTCTATTAGAGCTATACTGTTTTATAATAGATCGAAACACTTTACTTATTATTTAAGAAACACGACTAAATGATCAACAATAAGTGAACCTTTAAGACAGTTTGAGACAGCTTTGTTAGTAATGATGAGGATGAGAAAGCACTTACTGAATATGTTTTAACTTGCAGAAAAATGAATAAGAGCCTAACCAGACAGGCGGCTATGAAGCAGGCGTATGAATATGCAACTATTAATTCCAAAAAGGTTCCAGATTCATGGACTTCTAACAACTGCGCAGGGAAAGATTTGTTCAGAGGATTTATGAAAAGGAACCCTGAACTGAGTTTGAGAACCCCAAAAACAACCACTTTATACAGATCCACCAGCTTCAACAGAAAAAACGTTACCTACTGATTTCTTCGAAAACCTCAAGGTAGTTAGAGAAAATATCAAATTAAAGCTCATAATATCCACAATTGTGATGAAACAGGGTGTACGACGGTCTAAGAGTGTCCTAAAGTTTTAGCGAGCAAGCATGTGCGTCAAGTAGGTCAAGTTACTTCACCTGAACGTGGCAGTCTTGTGATCGGCTGTTGCGCAAGCAAAGAAAAAGACAGTAAAAAGACAAGTTTTACAGTCAAGTGACAGTGAGACAGACCCTGAAGACAAACCCAAGTATGATGATAGCTCTGATAGTCCATGGAATGAAGAACCAGATGTTATTGATAATAATTGGTAGTGTTTCATCTGTGGGGAAAACATTATTGGAAAAAGTTATGGAAGTTATCTCATTTACTACTTATTATTATGTGCCATGTTTTTTTGATTAAATTTCTTTATTTAATTATAATTTGTTATTTTTTCGCCCTAGTTTCAAACTCGGGTAAAGTCTCCCTTCTTGGGGGGTCAACTCTCCCACCCAGGCGGGAGATATTAGCCAAATCTCACTTCGGCAGAAATCGTCAATTACTCATAAAGGATGAATGATTTATAAAATTTTCCTAAGAAAAAAATGAAGTTTAATAATGCATCTTAGGGTTCAATTTGTAGAAAATAGTTTTTTGTAAATATAAAGCGATTTATGAGCATTTTAGTCGAAGGCGGGTAAACTCTCCCGGACTCCCCCTATTAGTTTTCACTTATTTGTCTATTTCTACAAAGATAGTTCTCGGCCACATGTAGAGAGTCTTTTTGACCTTTAGTATTTCGAAACACTCGAATTCATAACAATATTGAAGGAAAAACACTTGGTTTAGTTTCACTGAATCGAACTAATTGATTGACAATTGTTTCGAGGCGATACCCCATTTCCGAATGCTACTAATTATCAATACTTCTGTAATCTCTATTTTGATATACTCGTAGCCTATATTTCTATAACTGTAACCGGATTAAAAACTGAAACATTTTTATGTTGTAAAACTCTTGTAATGTTTTAAAATACTTTACACTGGTTGAAAAGATAAATATTAAGACCGCATCGCATGAAATAATCGTAGTTCGAAATGCACCGATGTAAGTACGCATGATATTCCGGTTATAGATTCATTCCGATATTGGATTTTTTGTATCGAGGGTTGCAACTGATTGTTACTATAGTTTTAAATATATCTTTTATCTTCATAAATTTTGAGTGCGCTTGTAAGCTCTATATCCCTTGGAGTTGAAACGGGAGTTTCAAATTAGGGTTTTACTAAATCCCCTGGAGTTGGAGCTTTAGCATATCTCCTGGAGTTGAAATGAAGCTTCAAGTTCCACTCAATTTTGAGTGACTTTGAAAATTTGGAGTCCATCTTACAAGCATTCTGAGCAAACAGAGAAGAACAGGGTTCAGGATAAGAGAGATCTTTCATCCAAATTTATTTGTGATCTTGAATCAAAATATTTTGAACAGACATTTTAAATATAATCATCTAGTTTCACTGTCTATAATGTGCATAAATCAGGTGAATTTATATACCGTCTTCCAAAATTTTAGAGCTAGTCGGTGCAACCACCAACATTTCTTAGGCGAGTACGTTATACTCTAGAGCAGCAATTCCCAAACTTTTTTGATGGCGTACCACCTAATATGAAGTCCTCCTTTCATGTACCACCATTATAAAAATGAGTAGTATAAATGAGTAGTAGAGTATACCAATTTTCGAACTTCACTCGCGTACGCGTACCACCAGTGGTACGCGTACCACAGTTTGGGAACCGCTGCTCTAGAGAATCTGAATTTCTATATAATTATAAAAATGAATTGCTGTTCGTTAGTCTCGCTAAAACTCGAGAACGACTGGACCGATTTGGCTAATTTTGGTCTGAAGTCTTATTTGTGAAGTCCAGAAAAGGTTTAAAAGGTGAATAAACATGAGCATGCTCGGAATTGAATAAAAAAAACACTTTTGTTTTTCCTTTGATGCGTCCCCCGTCGTTCAGAAATCAAATTGATAGAATAGTTTCAAATGAATCTATAAAATAAAAATGAATTGCTGTTCGTAAGTCTCGCTAAAACTCTAGAGCGGCTGGACCGATTTCACTAATTCTGGTCTTGAATTATTTGTTGAAGTCCAGAGAAGATTTAGATGGTGAATAAATATGAAAATGCTCGGAATTAAATATCTGTCCCCCGTCTTTCAGAGATCAAATTGAAAGGATAGTTTAAAATGAATAACCAATTAGAATTTTTATATCTTTCTTACTACATATTTATTCTTAGGGGGTAAAAAAATGAACAAAATTTTAGCTAACTCCATTTGTTAACTATCTATCAGATTATTTTTATGTAGATTGATAAATCGTATGGTTTGTCACAAATTGAATTTCTGAAAACTACCATAATATTTGACATTAGACAACCAACTAATATATCGATCTATCCTCTATGACAGAATCTATGTCGATCGATACCTCATACAAAGAGTGCATCCTTCTATCTTAGTGAGTGGCGATTACCGCTACGTGCGCGAGAACTTTCTTTATTTGGGTGATCCTTTGTGATAGTGATATTTCAAGTTATGTGTTTTATTTGTTGACCTTTTGTGATAGTGACAATTTATCTCTAAGTGCGCGAGAACTTTTCTCACTTTGATTAATTACAATTTACGATGCCGAGGAGAAGACGACCTGACTTAAGTCGTGGCAGTTTGTCGGTTATCCCATTATTAAGAGTAATAACTTAATTTCAGAATCAATTTTGAAATTGACGGAATATCAAAATGCATCATTTATATTTGGAAATGTCTGATTTCAAGTAGAAATTATGCTTTCTGTAATTTCAAAATCATTTCAGAAATTGAGGAATTTCTGATTTAATTGTGAAATAAATTGAAATCAGGAATTCACAATTAGAAATTATGCATATTGATTTTACGCCAATTCAAAAATTAAATCAGAAATTTAGGTATTATTCATCATAAGGGACTAACCACCCGAAATCTATGTAGAGTTGATAGTGTTTATATTTCAATTATTATAAATATACTGCAACTCAACGGCGAGATCGACTTGAGTGAATTTTTGTAAATGCATTCATTCGTTTATCCTAATAGCTTGGAATGTCATGGCAGGACAACGTTTGTCGGATCCGCTAGTAATTTTATGAATCCTAAAGCGAAGTCCAGACAATTGATAAAGTAAAGTGAAAGGAAATCGTAGGGGAAATATGTGAAGATAATAAACCCATCAACTCTTATGTCGTCAATTTGAAAAAAAAATAAGAACTATTGAAGGACATGAACTTCTGCAGCATATTGACACTCCAATAATAAATGATACATGTGTATCCTGAGAAACAGAAATACCGGAAATACTCGCAGACTTATATGAAAATAATTCTAGTGAGAACAACTATGACCCAACAGATAAACAAGCACAGAGACCATAAACTTATAATATGAACATCGATGTGAATTGTCTCATCACCTTTCTAGAACTTGAACATTGTCTGAGCATATCAAGATCTACTAGTCCGGGCTAGATTGGTAGTTATTTCATTTCTATGAATACAAAGAGTTTTTGCTCATTGGAAAATTAAAACTCAATGAAAAAAAAATAATATACTCATACAAATTTTGTTTCAATTACCCAAGATGATATAGCTTATATTGCAGGAGTTCTTCAGTACTCTATCGTTTCCGAAATGAAAATTGTACATTCCATGAGGGTATGTAATGAATATTGAACGAATTAAACCATCAAAATCAATAAAACTCATAGTCCATTATATTTTATGAAGAGTTTGGTACACAACGTGTTGGAAAAAGCAATTTTATTTCGACAAAAAGGACTATAATGAAATTTTTTATATCTTCAACAGACCAATTCGTACTCATATATATTCATTTCATCAGTTTTATATCCTGAATCGAATTAGATTCAGTGTTTGGCATTTTATATTCCATATCTCATCGGTTGATCCCCATATTTTACAGAACGAAATTATCTTTACAATATTCATTTCATATGGTTCATTCGATTTTCAATTTGAATTTTTGATGTATATGTTGAAATAGTTGGTAAAATGGAATTTTTCCCCTGAGGTATGCTCTACTGAATGAAAATATATGAAAAATGCGCCTCTGCCAATTCAAGTGCTCGATGGAAAATAGAGTCCAAAAATTTTGGAATTAATCCAATTTGTAGTCAATTTTAAATAATACATTTTTTAATTTCATCTATTCTGGAATCAAATTTGAGAGCTGCACAGTCATTTCATGCTGATTTAACGAACAAAATTGTTTCGGTTGTTTCAAAATGAATGTTAATTATCTCTGTATCAACATAGATGTTCGAATGCACATATCCAATGGTTTAAATTGTAATTATCGAACTGAACTATAATTGGTTGTTTATTGTATATGGCGTAGTAATTGAGCGTGAAACAAGTTCATAAGTTCTCGAAATGCAGATTTTCTGTGTTGAATTTTTGGGAATTCTGGGGTCAGTCTACTTCAGGAAATAAGATAGAAAAATGACGACAAAATTGATCTCCAGCAAAAACACAATAACCAATAAACATACAATACTTGGTGAAGTCAAGTATGTTTAACTTAGTGATATTTTTCATATCGAACAAAATTTGTTCAATAGATAGGAGGCAGATAACTTTCCGCACAAAATACTCCAAGAAATACTTCTAATTCTCGAAGTATTCCATTTATCAGCGAACATCTTGTAAACCTTTCTTCATTGATAATTACATACTCATCTTACCATGTTTATATATTTATAGATGTTTGTTATATGTTAAAGAAATTGAAGATAGGTTTATTAAATTGAATAGTAATCATGATTATTCAACAAGAAACAGGGATGTTCTACTTATTCCTATGCAAAAAACAGCTAAATTTGAGCACTCTCTCTATTATCAGAGTATTAAAATTTTCAACCATTTACCATCGTATTCAAAAGTACTGAAAGCTCATTTGTTTAAGAGGAAAGTTAAATCTCTGCTCTTAACAAAAACATACTATAGTGTGGCAGAGTACTTCGATGATTCGAATGTAGGCAATATTGTATGAATCAATTTTTTGTATCATATTTTGTGTTTTTTTTAACACAAATGTTCTTCACCATGTTAAATTGTCTCAAATATTTAATGTCTCTGAGGCAATTTTTTTCTTTTCTTTTCAATCAAAGTTGTATATTATTTTAAATATGAATTTAACCAAGATTTTTATTTGAATAAATATTTTTGCTCGAGGGCTGAATGGAAGATCAGACTCGAAACTGAATACCTTTTTTTCTACAGTCCTTTTGAGAGCATTTTTTTCAGTTGTAATTATTGTATCGATTGAAATGAATGTAATTTCGCAATGTTAAGGAATGTCTCAATAAATTTATCTTATTAGTGTTATTATTATTTGAACTATATGGATTTTCCGTAAATTTAGACATTTCAAAAGTTTTTGGAGTCGACACATATGAGTATTTTGAATTTTCTGAAAGAAATTATTCCTTTTAAAAGCATGAAGAAAAAAAATTATTTTCCTGCCCTCGTACTTCGAGGTAGCAGTAATTGCGGATTTTCTTGGAATGCTTTACAAAAGCGATTTTTGTGAAGCACTCATTCATGAATTGTGACTATCGATTTTATTATGTTGAAGAATTGGATCAGTTAAGGTGTTTTCACAGTACTGTCTGAAGTTTAAAGACCTTCAAAATTACCTCGAAATGTAGTTGTAGTATGGATATTTTTGTAGGAGATAAAATCAGTGATCATTTCTCATGTGTAATATTAGATAGAGTGAACTACTTCATAATGAATTTGAGTCGAAAGATAATGTACGAAATCGTCAACTTGAAGTCTGAATAAGAAAGTAATTAATCAATGAATGAAAAAACTAAAGCACTCATCTACATCAACCTACTGCTTTTTCTGCTGAAAATGAGAACTTAGACAGTCCAGCACTTGTTGTTTCAAACAACACGAAAAGTGATTACTACCTATAATATTGGAACTTACGAAGGTTATCCAGCTTATCAATTAACTTATCCAGCCTTATCAATTAACACTTAAAATTTCATGAAATCTATAATAGATTCACAACAATTGTAAGATATTTATATTTATTTTGTAGTTTTATAAAGGACATAAGACATAAACCACATTTCGAGGAATATTGTAAAGGTGATTTTTTTCGTCGTTCGAGGACTTCGTTTTGGCAGGAGTTATTCTGAGCCCATTTCTTTAACACAATGTTCTGCGTCGTCGTCTATTAAAGCGAAGGAGGAAACCTGATACTAAATACCTGTTGTAGATTTTAAAATAATTGCGAATTCAAAAATATTTCATTCTGAAATTTCAACTTTGAAATTTCAGAATGACATGCATTTTAATTTCGTGAATAGATACAAGTATATTTCTGTTTTCAGTATTGTTAATGGGGAGTCAAATGGGACGTATATGAAATGACGACAATCGGAATGAAGATGAACATCACTTCGAAAATAGAAATGGTTATAAGCTAATACAAAATAGATAATCATTTTGTACATATTTGTGCACGAGATTAAAAAAACTCGTTTAATGAAATCATTTTCATAAAATTATATTTTTTAAATTTGTCCCAGTTCTGCCTAGGCTACCATAATGTTCTTGCAGGTCCTTTGCTGTTCCCTCAGGTACCAAGGTTACCTCTGCATCAGTGTTTCATAGCTTACTAATGTAAAAATACAAAAAACCTCGTTTACAATCATTTCTATCTCGGAGACCCCATCTACTTAAGAATTATAGAATACAATTCTCTATAACATAGTAGATGGTATTTCATCTTCTATTATTATACCTGAATTAAATTTCCATTTTCAAATTCAAATAGAGGAGACATCCAATACAACCAAGACAAGTTCATTATGAAACCTCTAAATTGCATCAAAGTCTACTAATCTGAATGAAATATTTCCGTAACGGATGATAGCGGAAATATTCTGCGTACATGAGAAACTAACGACAATAGATTAATTCGTAAATTGACATTGCACAATGATTACCCTCATGAACTGTCACACAAATGTTCTGCCGTGATTCCCGAACGGGATCCATTCATAAAGCAACCAGCCAACTTGCACAAATTCTTGCAGATACTGAAATACCAAACAGCATATTCAATGTTGAATGCTTCGTCTTCCATCTGTGTACGTGTTTACAGTTCAGAAATTGAAAAGACATGAAGAAATATGTATTCCGAGAGTTTCATCATTAACACCGATGTCATAAGATACCTTCGAAATATAGTACATGAGATATTATCCCAAATAACACATTACTTTGAATATTACAAAAAGAATAACACATACTGTTTGTTTTGAGTTCCAGTAATGAGAAACTGTAAGGAAGCGTAATAGTGGTTTAGACCTCTAGAGGAAATGTGAATTCTAACATCGTATAGGCTGCTAATTTCCAGTTGTGTATACAAATATGGGGTGCTAATCCCTAACCATAAATCTAAGAATGTTATTAAAGTATGAATATTAGTAATGCCCAATTCTCCCGATTCCTAGAAATCGGTATGAAAGGTGTTCGGTGCTGACAAGACCTCAATCTGCCTACTCCTTATCAGATGTTGATTAATTATCTACCAGTGGACAACTAATGTAATTATCTCGATTCCTGGAAATCGGTATGAAAGGGTTCGTTGTGACAAGGCCTCAATCTGCCTACTCCTTGTCAGGGGTGATTAGTTGCCGATTGATGGACAACCAATTTAAAGCCCAATTCTCCCGATTGCTGGAAATCGGTATGAAAGGGTTTCGGTGGTGACAAGGCCTCAATCTGCCTACTTCTTGTCAGGTGAATGAGTTGACTACTGATGTAGAACTCATTTTATTAAGAAAATATTAACGAATTTATACATAAAATAAAAACTGCTTACTCGCTAAATTGAAGTTCATCACAATCATGCAAGTATGGTGAACCCATGATATTCGCAATAGTTGCGTTAACCTACTTACTTATTGCCTAATGCATTATTGAAATATTTTCCTATTCTAACTAGGTATATATATATATCTGTTCAAAATCTTCAAGATTCTGAACATGCTGGGAGGCTCCGACGATCTAGCAACAAGGGCTCCATCTCGACGGCTGTAATAAATTCTCCCATCTAACTATGTTCTATTATTAATTGTGTATAAAAAATCTGTTCGAAATCTCAAAGATTTTGAACAAGTTGTAATGCATGAAAAAGTGTATTTTCGTTATTGCTTATTACTGGGTAGTTGAGTGAATTAACTAGTCAATAACTAATGAAATAAAAACCATGTACAATATAAAAATAATAATAATAATAAAAACAATAATAAGTATTAAGAGGTCGAATACAGCAGGAGCTGATTAATCCAACCGAAATGAAACAAAAAAACTGTTTTTCAACAATTTTCTGCATAATAAAGAAAAGAATAAAATGAAAATAAATAAGAGGGGTAGGATGGTTCAATGTAGAATACACATGAACTACATGCTCAATATAAAAAAAAAAAATTAAAAAACACACAAAAAAAAACTACCTGAAAACAAACTCAATTATTTTCCTTCAGAAGAAATTGCTTTTATTTTTCTTTAAAAACTTTCGATTTGTAACTGAGGAATTCATTGGGGATACTATTCATTAAAAAACATTTGTGAGGAGAACGTCTAAATAGGGTTCTATAAAAGCGAGGAATAGCCAACTTATGTCTGATCCTTACAGCGAGACAATGGATGTCTGAGCGAAACCTGATTTTACCATGTGAATAAGATGGCTTTTTAGTTACCAAGTTTTTATGATACGAACACAACATATGTAACTTTCTACGTTTCTCCATATTGAGCTCACCAAACTCTACCAATCTAAATTTTTTTGTATTCTAGTTGTATTGTATTTAGTTAAGCTCGTGCCGTACACTACATCCCCGTAATACAACTGTGGCAACACCAGGTCATCCGTCAACATCCTACGATGTTTTCCGTCCAAGAATGCCTGCACCAACGTATTAACTTAATACGACTTTAGCATCTCCGCAGCAACAAGTTTGCATGTGAGTCGAATCTCAATTTAGTATCCAAAATGAGTCCCAGTCTTTCGCTTCATTCAGATTCATCAAGATTCGATTCCTCACACTTGCCCTCAAAGAATTTGCTCCGAAAAACATAGCTACCGTCTTATGCGGATTCAGAAATTCCTCCTGTGAGAACGCACTGTTGAGCATATGTGAGGAATGGTATAGAGCGATAAGGGAGAGGTAGTGATTGTAGTATTATTGAACTTCAAAAGAGCGTTCGAAACTTTATGCAGATCATTGCTGTTGAAAAAACTAAATCAAATTGGTTTTGAAGGTTTAGTAAACAAATGGTTCAATTCTTATTTACATTCCTCATGATGAACGTTGGTAAAAATATAATGGTATTATTATAGGATACTTCAAACACTTGAATTTGATTTACATTTTAATTAAGTTATTTCGACTTCTTCATACGTTAACGGAACATGATTCATTTAAAAGAATGAATTTGAAATAATTTCTTATTTGAAACTTCAGAACCAGAAAAAGCCATCATAATGGTGAAAAGTTCGTCACAGTTTTTGAATAAAAGAGTATGATTCTAGAAAACAGTGCTTCAATCGTCGTTTCAATATTCAAATTCTATTCATTCAAAAAAGATCGTTTGTAAATTATTCATCAAAGCATGACTGAAGACTGGTGATTGAATGAATAGTCCCACATGTAACTATCATAAATATCAACTCGAAAACACGAATTAAGTTTCATTAAAATCCGAAAGTGCCATCTTCCAGCTTTCGTTTTCATTCATTCCACATTATTTGACATGAATTCCTTGCCTTTGTCTTTAGTAAGGTGTCTTGACTTTCAACTTACTCTTTAAGTTTTGTCCACCTGGAGCCTTGAGGGATGTTTACCTGTATATACAGATGCGCTTACTAATTTTTTTTGAGTACAGTGAAATATTGAAATGATTACTTGATTGAATTACCTGTCATTGAAAATTCTAGTATTTATGAGTATATAAAAGTCTTTCGTGGAAGTTAACTGTGACATTTTTTAATACAATCTGCCATCAATGGAAGTTTTTTTTCAAACGAAAACTGAAACATTCTCGGTGAAATTTTATGTTTGATAAAGAAAACAATCCATTTTCCTTTATGTCATATATCGATAATACTAAAACCATTTTTGTCTCTTAAAATCCGAAAGTGCCATGGCGACAGTTTTATATATCTACATAACCACGAATCAAATGACTCAAAACAATGACTTCAACAAAACCATTGTTGTGGCATATAAAAATGGCATTACTCGGATTGTCTTTGGCGGCATTAAATTCGGCGTCATGCAACATGCTATAAGAATTCGCACACCCCCATTCAATGTGTCCCCATTGTTTATTTTGACTGAGCCATTTGTATTCGATGATTCCGCTCGTAAACCTAATTTATTGCTACGTTTCCAAGGAAACCCGCTGAATCTTTCATGAGATGTAATTCTACATGTAAAAATCTAGCGAGCAACGACACGAGTTCCTCTTAAAATGTTTAAATGAGATATCTCTTTGCGGCACTTGAAATGCTCCTTAGATCTCACGTACAAAGGAAAATTAACAATAGGGAGTTCACAAATTGAATCCTCTAATAGGAGAACTAGAGTGGTTGATGGAAAACTATCAATTGCCTGAAATGACTCACTTCCATAGCTACGTAATTGAAAATGCCTATATTCCCGAAAAGGAATGAATGAATAAATGAATATATATATATATATATATATATATATATATATATATATATTTATATATATATATATATATATATATATATATATATATATATATATATATATATATATATATATATATATATATATATATATATATATATATATATATATATATATATATATATATATATATATATATATATATATATATATATATATATATATATATATATATATATATATATATATATATATATATATATATATATATATATATATATATATATATATATATATATTTCTTGAAATTGATTTATTGCCTGTTTAAGATATTTTTTATTTTGAAAGTTTTTAGCAATAACAGGTTTTTTTTGATATGAAAAAGTTTATTTTTGTTGACGTTTCGTTGTTATATTACAACTTTGTCAAAACTTTGAGTTTTTGATTTTTTTTTTCAGTTTTGACAAAGCTGTAATATAACAACGAAACGTCAACAAAAATAAACTTTTTCATATCAAAAAAAGCCTGTTATTGCTAAAAACTTTCAAAATAAAAAAATAATAATAATAATATATATATATATATATATATATATATATATATATATATATATATATATATATATGTATAAAACTTGGTTCTCGGAATGAGCCGCGTTCTAGATTTATATAATCTCGACGTTTCGGCTTCCGTTGTGAAGCCATCTTCAGGAGTTGGAATAAATTAGTAAAGGTAAGGGTTACTCGGTTACGTGGCCTCAATCTGCCTACTCCACGAACTGAATGAAGGAAAATGAGGAAAGGTTACCTGGTTACGTGGCCTCAATCTGCTTACTCCACGAACCAAATGAGGGAAACTAGGAACGATAAGAAATAATTCGGTTGCGTGGCCTCAATCTGCCTACTCCACGAGATAAATCGTTTCTAATAGTTAACTCCGAAGTCTCAACCTGCCTACTCTTCGGAGTCAACTGAATTACTAATTTATTCCAACTCCTGAAGATGGCTTCACAACGGAAGCCGAAACGTCGAGATTATATAAATCTAGAACGCGGCTCATTCCGAGAACCAAGTTTTATACATACTTCTGACCGCGGAAACCTTTCTGAACATTTCATATATATATATATATATATATATATATATATATATATATATATATATATATATATATATATATATATATATATATATATATATATATATATATATATATAATGATAGAAGTAGTATTGCCTTGAAAATTGAATAGAAATATTATGGGTTATAGGCAAGAAAAAAAGCAGGCAACTATAAATAGATTTTAACCAATTTGTTTGCCTGGTCTATATTTCGACTGTGTTTACAGTCTTCATCAGGACTATAAAAAACAGATGTTTACACAGATATCATGAGCTGAATATATGACTCACATTTTCGGTGCAATAGATGAGCAGTGGTTTTACAAGACTTAAAGATAAATTACCTCTATCTTTAACATCAAATTGCATCTACAGTGTTCCTTGCTTAGATTGTGAAGGAGTTTATATGGGTCAAACTTCACAGACCATTAAAAGAAGAATAACTCTTTACAAAAGTGATGTTATAGTTCGTCCGGACAGATGTGCCTTAGCACTACACTCCGCAAAACAGGGACATCGTTTTGACTTCGAAAATGTTGGAATACTGGATGTAGCTGGTAGTTACCAGAAAAGGATTTTTTGGAAATGGTCCATATCAATAACAACATCAATAGCATTAATGAGAAGACGGACGTTTCCAGGCTTAGCTGCATTTATAGTTATTTACTTTCGGATCATTTTAAGTAACCCTCGCAGACATCCCACAATTTCAATAGACTTTATGTGTTACGTGCTCAGTATGACTTTTGTTGCTTCGGTGATTTACTCTCTCACCTCTGTGCTTTTTTCGGTGACAATTTTTTCTGTATCCTCTCATATCTGCTCTATTATTTATCGATCGCTGTTGGTTAGTTCATGATAATTTCTACATTTTTTGAAAGATTTATATTTTAACATTAATATTCGGTTTTCTGTGCAATATCACATACATTTTAAGTCATACGTTCCTGTTGATGGTGTTGGCCATACCTTATTTTATCTAGTTAGCCGTAAGTTGTTAAACTAAATGTTATGATGATATCTGTGTAAACATCTGTTTTCTAGAGTCTTGATGACTGTAAACACAGTCGAAATATAGAACAAGCAAACAAATTGGTTAAAATCTATTTATAGTGGCCTCCTTTTTTGCCTATAACCCATAGTTTTTTATATATATATATATATATATATATATATATATATATATATATATATATATATATATATATATTTAGGACCTACATTTTAATATTTCGAATGTCAATGTTAGGAGTAAGCATTATATCTTGTTCCTTGGTATTTCTTGGCCCATGCATTCTTGAAAATCAACACAGTGTCAATTATAGGACAAGCAACTCTTTAAAAATAGTATTATGGGTTATATGGGTCTGTCTGTTTTGAATTAATAATGTGAGAACTCATTATTTTCATTTCGAAAATTTCTCCATCATACTATTTTTCCTTCGGAGCATAATTTTTTATTCGAATGAACCCACAATAACCTGAAGCATCAAGTTTTCCAATAATTATATTGTAGTATAAATGTTTCATTGGAAGTAAATACTTAAAGACTTCTACTTTCATTTTGAAACAATGAAATACATTCAGCAAGGAATTATTCTCAACTGTTAGAGTATCGCGATTTCTTCAACCATGCCTTGAGGTGAATCGTAATACTTTTTCAAAGGTACCGACAGTGTTTTCATTTTAATGATCTTTTTCATGTCTCTGTGCTTTTTAGTCGGAAGCCCTGCAGAAAGAATTCGGGTGCCTTCGAAGAAAACAAAACTACTAGCAACAAATCATCAAAGTTCGTATCAACACCAACCTTTCTTTTCCTTATTAAATTCCTACTTTCAACTTTCCCTCGTATATGTCTTAAAATGATCTATTTTTTAAAATTCGAGTATTTTTTACTTTAGGAATACCAATAATTTAATTATAATTTGCCACATTTTTCATAAAACCACGAAGTTAGTAATATCCACGAAAATTTGCTTCAATATTTGATTATCTCTAGGGGTAACGGAATATTTAAAACTCTAACGAATTTTTCGATATCGGAAATAAACATTTTCCTATGAGATGCTTCAGTACACATAAACATGAAAATAATAATCTCACAACATCAATTGAGATGTTTACATTCAACAAAGCAATATAATGGACTGGTTTTCGCATATTTTTCCTCGCAAAGAGGGGTATTTTTGTGCAAAAAGACTTGTTTTTCCATTCGATTGAACGTCTGATTTGAAATTCAGTTTTCCATTAGGTATGCTGTAGTTGACGTGTGAAATGTGGAAATTGGAAATTCATAAGAACAAAAGCACACAATGACTATATTGCACCTACCTGAAATATTGAGAAAAACTCAACTTTGTTTTATAGTATATTTGTGAAAATATTTTTCGATCTAATGGAAAGCTTTCGATTTGGCACAAACTTGGAATTAATTGTTTCTTGAGTTTTCTGTTAGTTCTATCGATTAATAAAACAAAACACTTAACTCAGTTGAAATATTTCAATTTTAGTTTGTTTCATTTGGTTACTGTATATTACTATTAAAATTAATTTATGATTTTCGTTGACCCGATCAACTATATTTCATTAACTTCTGTTTTTTACTAACTGTATTGCACTTACTACGTGCGACTTTGTAATAAATAATATCTCATTTTTAGTTCATTCTATATATATATATATATATATATATATATATTATATATATATATATATATATATATATATATATATATATATATATATATATATATATATATATATATATATATATATATATATATATATATATATATATATATATATATAAGGAATTGAAGCTTTTGTGCTTATGACATATATTTATGAATGGAATATTTAAGAAAATGAACTAGAACATTCATTCGAAAAATTCAAATTAACCAGAAGAATGTTGTAGTAGAGCTAGATATGTGAACGTGTACGATGTGATGTCTCTATTATCTTTCTATATATATATATATATATATATAGGGCTCTATTATCTATAATATAGGGCTCTATTATAGATAATAGAGCCCTATATATATTATCTTTATTATCCTTCTATATATATTAGGGCTCGATAAATGTTAGAGACATATTCAAATCGATGCCACACCTGATGGAAGTACGAGATAGCTGTTTCGTTCAGCAAGGAACTCCTCAGTCGCACCACGTCTATCAAACTGAGGCAACAATTTCATTCCCCAAGCATCTACTTATGACTCGAAGTGGAATACCATAAAGTAATGAATACTTTACAATTCCATCTACAAGAATCAATAGAAATCATCTCTCAGATCATAGACACACCAAGCATCGAATTCCCACTGAACAGATCTGTAACCCTCACAGACTCATTCATGCTACTGTGATCTTTAGGTCTTTAGATTTTCAATATTTTCCACTTGTTATTTACACCTTATTTCTCGTTTGAAATTATTTATTGTGCTTATTGTTCTATTTGCTATTGCGATTTCCATATGAATTGTTATGATATAAGGTTTTTTATATTAAAAAATAAACATGAATGGAAATCTTTTGCATTTTTTCAAAAAAGACTACTTCAATTAAAAATACGCAGGGGGAAGTTGCCGTAGAATGAATAATTTCGGAGGTATGCTATTCATTTATCCTGCGTATAGCAGGGTTTTTATAATGATTTCCATAATAATGGAGAGTAGATCGAAAAGGCGATTTGACGTCTTTCTTATGTCACGGAGACATCTCTAAACCTGAAGACATTATTTTCGTGTTGCGTAATGCGGAGAATCGCGAAATTTAATGGCAACAAATTGTATTACATGGACGGAATTTAGTCCCTAATGGGCCTGATGATGCAATATTTCATGGGAAAATCGATATTACACTTTGGCGCTAATCGGGGGCAAACAGTTATTTACTGGCATCCGTTATCTTTTCAAATGGCGGCGCTACAGTGAATTCGCGATTTATGGAGTCCCGCGAAATCACTTATATGGCAATGATAAAGCATTTAATTATTGATGCGTAAATAATAATGAGTCACTGTATAGAGATTTCTGCAGTTCTATGTTCATTCGTTTCCGGTTCAAATGCCATATACCCAACGAAATTAGCATGTTTATTAGATGTTCGTTTATCATATGAATTTGAAAATTTTCTATAAGGAAGGAAAAGAATCGTCACTACGGCTTAAACTGTCTGAATGTGATCTTATCGAAAACATAGTTGAAGCTCAACTTTTTAGCTTATATCTAATGAATTCTAGTTTTTCAGAAGAACTTTGTGCTTGTGCGGAGGATGGACCTACAGTTTAATGCCGGCTATATATACATATAGCCGGAGTTATAAACATATAACTCCGGCTGTTTTGTTCGCAGTGAACTGTTAGAGCTTGATACAACTTTTATTTTCCACAGCTACAGCGCGAGGCATAATTTCACCATCTCCATTCCGACTCATAGAACATCTAAATTTGAATCCTCTCCAACATAAATGTGGGCATTAAAATACTCAACCATCTTCCTAACCACTTCAAGTCCTTGAGTCGGTCGAAATTTAAGATTGAAGTTTGCAGAATCTTTTTACTTAATTGTTTTTATTCCTTGCAAGAATATTTTTCTGCTGAAATTGTTTAATTGTTTCATATTCTTGAGGTATCCTATACATTATTGTAATGTCATGCAGGACAAATATTAATTATTATTATATATATTTAAATTGATTTATTGCCTGTGTAAGATATTTTATTTTCAATGCTTTTAGCCATAACAGGCTTATTTTAATGTGAAAAACTCCATTTCCGTTGACGTTTCGTTGTATAGTATTTTTAGTAAAAATCAATATGTGAAAATACATTGAAACTAATTTGATTTTGTCAAAAAATAAGTTTGACATTTTGATATCTATAGTAATTTATAAAATTCAATTATTCATTAGTTTTCACAAAGTTGTGATATACAACGAAACGTCAACGAAAATAATGTTTTTAACATTGAAATAAGCCTGTTATTGCTAAAAACATTGAATATATATATATATATATATATATATACATATACGAGGTCTGTTAAAAAAGAAAGGTGACTTTCGAATTTTTGCGGGATGTGACATTCGATTATCCAAATGTTTTTTCGTTATGTTGGTACATAAACGTTTCTCATATGCTAAAATTATCAGCCATTTTGGATTAGTAGTTCGTTTTTGACAACTGAAAAGGTTAGTCATGTTTTGCGTGTTCTTCGATTTATCACTTTTGAAAAGAATTGAATGAAGAATCTGTATAAAATTTTGCGTTGAAAATGGAATAAAGTGCACCAACGCACTTAAAATGTTGACTGTGGTAATCAGCGAGTCTACATTGTCTCAAAAAAGTCTTTATGAGTGGTACAAGCGCTACACAGAAGGCGGAGAAAATGTTGATGACGATGAGCGATCTGGAACTGGACGTGGGACGTGTGAAAATGGTTTTGGAAAATCGTCGAATCACTATTAAGGAAGTTGCAGAGGATGCTGGCATATCGATCTGCTCATGGCATGCGATATTCTCTGATGTTTTCATCATGAAACGTGTGGCAGCTAAGTCTGTTCCTAAATTGTTGAATTTTGAGAAGAAGCAACGTCATATTGGTATATTTCAGAAGCTGTTGAATGACGTCAACGAAGATCCAGATTTGCTCAACAAGGACGTAATTGGTGTGTTTCGCTATGAAATAGAAAAATCATTAAGTGGTTTCCTAGAGCCATGAAAAGACCAAGAAGACATCCTCATCTCAGACGAATACACGAAATGCAAAAACAGGCAGAAACAAACTTGTTCCAACTGGCCCAAGACCGATGTAATTGGGCTGAAATGAAATTCATTGAAAGTGAATCAAATCAGTACCGCGTAATTGAAAACTATTGAATTAAACTGAAAATGATTATGAGGATATAAATAACTATATATATATATATATATACATATATATATATATATATATATATATATATATATATATATATATATATATATATATATATATATATATATAATATATAGTTATAAAGTTAATTTCTCTACCGTGCGCTACTTATGCAGAATTTAGGTAACGGAAACAATAGGTATTGTGAATGTTTGAAAACTCATTTATTTATTACAGTTCTCGATATTTCGACACTTTTTTGTGTCTCCTTCAGGGCAAAATACAAGAATTAGAGTTTATGCAGTGAAGATAACCTAACTATTATTTTTTATAATAAACGTTTCTTATTTTGTTGGCACTTATTCACTACCTATATGTTGTTAAACATGTAGTTTAAATAAATGAGTTTTCAAACACTTCACAAGACCTATTATTCCCCTTACCTAAATTCCTACATAATATATATATATATATATATATATATATATATATATATATATATATATATATATATATATATATATATATGTAACGCCATCTAGTGCACTATGCACTGACGTTATGTTATTTTAGTGTATTATGTTACGGTAGAGACCATATCACAAATTCTGTAATCGTTGTACCTTTTACTCATATTCTGTGATTCTTATATTATTCTGTGAACTGTCTGACAGTACTTAAGGCGCAACATATTATTTCAACCTCCTATTCTGTTTGTATATTTTGTGGATGCAGAGCTCAAGATTAATATTCAATCGACATTTAATTCTCGATTCTTGTTTCAGTTTTAAACAATCATCGAGAGTCATTGACTATTAAATAAAATAGAAAAATAACTAAATATATATATATATATATATATATATATATATATATATATAATTTGAGAAGAATTATACAGGTATTAAGATAAAAGATAAGAGACTTACGGTATGAACCTGAAATTTTTGTGACAGCCATTTACATATGTTTCAAGCTTATTGGCTATCGTCAGAACGGCGTAGTTCAAGTTTTAGATGTACAAACTTGGATATTAATTGAAACGAATATATATATATATATATATATATATATATATATATATATATATAAATATATATATATATATATATATATATATATATATATATATATATATATATATATATATATATATATATATATATATATAGCATGGTTAACTAATAATATTTATAGTCGCATGCAATTATTGCAAGTTTATTGAAATGTAGATATATAGGTTCACGAACATGAAAACATTCAGGTATCCTGAGAATTCACAAACTGTAGTCGAGTTATTAAAGAGAGGACAATGTAAAATTCATGAACGCTTCACAATACTCGTAGAACACATAGAAATCCATAGCGAACAGCTTTGACATCACCTGGAAGTTTTCGTGGACAGTATAATAATGTTATTTTCGGTTCTATTGTGGTAGTGAGTGAATTTCCATTCCCATTGTTATCTCTTTCGTTTCGATGAATTCTCATTTGTCAAGAAGTGTTCCTAAATCACAGTATAGACTATATAGCACTTATGAAATGACAATTTCATAACTTATTGAAGCTATCCCATAAATATTCTATATATATAGTTAGAAATCCAAACCTCATATTCCTTTAAGCAATATTGTTCATTTTTTCATAGCATTTCAAATATGCATCAGCAGGATTCATTACGAGTCATACTTGATAAGTAAACTGCGTAAGTGAACACCTGCATGCATATTCAGCATTTTCATTGATGATAGAATGTTATAAATATAAGCTAATCCCATTATTCGAGGAGAATAGTAATGAGAATATTGTGATAAGAATCTTGTATGGTACATCGTAGCTGTATTGCCTATTTCCTTAAAATAAAGTTGATTTTTAAAAAACAAAGTTTCCTCCCGAAAAAACATAATTATATATATATATATATATATAATATATATATATATATATATATATATATATATATATATATATATATATATATATATATATATATAGGGAAAAATATTTATAAGCATATACACAATTATGTATGAATACAAATATGTACACACATATAAATAGTTTTTGTGCTAATGGCACTGTTTAATGAAATATCTGAGAAAATGACTACGAACATTAATTCGTGTATATATATATATATATATATATATATATATATATATATATATATATATACGCTATCAACTTTAACTATAACTTTCTTTCGATAGTTTTTGACGAATTTTTCTAAAGAATATTATAGCAGAGTGAAACATGAACAATGGGATATCTCCATTGTTCTTCTAGGGATCAATCTTAGAGAATAATAGATTCTCCATTATGGGAAAAATGTTACATCGATTTCAAGATTCTTTAACATTTTTCCACATTACCGAAAGAAAGTTATAGTGTACTTTGAAGGCGAATATCTATAATAGTACAGGATCCGTGGCCTATTTTTTCACCTGATTACTATCAAGCTAATTTTCCGTGAGTAGCTTCATTTTGATAAGACGCCCAACAATTTCCTTTGCGAAAATTTTTGATTGTGGTAGCTAACAGAGGTAGCAATGATAAAATATGTCGATTTGATGATTCTTCAATATTTATTACTAACTGAATTGTTTTTATTAAATCTTATGATAATTATCTAAATTATTTGAAAAAATATTTGTCCTACAAAATCTATGGTTTCATCAAAGAGTCCTCCCCCTCCAACATGTATTGATAACGAGATCACCAAAAATGATTACTAACCAGCTGATTTTTTTTTTATTACTTAGTTAATATTTATATAATGTAACGGTCATATTGTCCTACAAATTCCGTGGTATGTTATCCCGGTCCTACGCTCAGAAATTGTTAATACCATATGACCATTTTTCTCATTACTAACTGTAGGACAAAAATATTACATAATAGGATAGTGTGTTCAGTGCCCAAATAAAACAATGTCCTACAAAAAAACAGGTATGTATCACTAGTCCGACAAGAATTGTCATTTTTTCGTTTTCCTATTTCTAACATAAGATACAGTGAAAAAATCTTTTTTAAAATTTAAATAAGTTTATTTTTTTGGAAAATTAGGTACAAAAATTGGCGTATTGGTGTATTTATAGATAAAAAAAAATTAATCTTCATCATATTCATCTGATGAATCTTCATAATCTTCGCTACTAACATCGCTGTCATCTTCATTTATTTCACTTTCCTCACTCGTGATATCTGACTCTGTAATAACATGAAAAAATTAAGTAAATTATATAATAATGAATAATCAATCAATAAATAACAATAGTATAAATAGATTACCTTGTATTTCAGAAGATAATTCTTCAAAAGATGGACTTTGGGGACCATCAAACCAATAATATTCATATTTGCCATCAATTATTGTCCATCCAAAATTTTCCGGCAATTTTTCCGTGGGGCACCGCATATGCGCGTTACACCATATATTGCAGATAAATGCAGTTCTTTTAATTTGTTGTAACAATTCTTCTTTTGTTGGTTGCAAACTGGAAGGATCATATCCTACGATTTTTTGTTTTAAAATTTCTTCATTTTCATTTTTTGATTTATATCCTTTTTCAAATAACTCGTACAGCCTTTGTTGATATCATTTTTTGTTTTTAATGAATACACTCTGCATACATACTCTTCAATAATTTGAAATACCTCATTCGATGTTGTTAATGCTGTATTTTCAATCCGTAGGAGTCATACTTTTTCGTGCGTGCTGCTGGCGTTCATCGATTTATAAGACGTTATATTATCACGTCAAAATATATCCAAATAATTTCTCGAAAGACAAAAAAAATAAAACGTAGTTAACTGAAAAATGCTTACTAACACTCTTATACTCGACACAAACGTGGGATACCTACTACGACGGAGTAAAAATGCTCTGCGCACGCGTAACGGCAAAAATGGTCTTATGGTATTAACAATTTCTGAGCGTAGGACCGGGATAACATACCACGGAATTTGTAGGACAATATGACCGTTACATTATATAAATATTAACTAAGTAATAAAAAAAAAAATCAGCTGGTTAGTAATCATTTTTGGTGATCTCGTTATCAATACATGTTGGAGGGGGAGGACTCTTTGATGAAACCATAGATTTTGTAGGACAAATATTTTTTCAAATAATTTAGATAATTATCATAAGATTTAATAAAAACAATTCAGTTAGTAATAAATATTGAAGAACCATCAAACCGACATATTTTATTATTGCTACCTCTGTTAGCTACCAATATCGAGAATTTTCGCACAGGAAATTGTTGGGCGTCTCATCAAAACGATGCTATTCACGAAGATTCAGCTTGATAGTAATTATTTTTACATCAATGATCTGTACTACTACTTTTAAACGTAGGAACCGGGATAACATACCACGAAATTTGTAGGACAATATGGCTGTTAAATTATATATATATTAACTAAGTAATAAAAAAAAAATCAGCTGGTTAGTAATCATTTTTGGTGATCTCGTTATCAATACATGTTGGAGGGGGAGGACTCTTTGATGAAACCATAGATTTTGTAGGACAAATATTTTTTCAAATAATTTAGATAATTATCATAAGATTTAATAAAAACAATTCAGTTAGTAATAAATATTGAAGAATCATCAAATCGACATATTTTATCATTGCTACCTCTGTTAGCTACCACAATCAAAAATTTTCGCACAGGAAATTGTTGGGCGTCTTATCAAAATGAAGCTACTCACGGAAAATTAGCTTGATAGTAATCAAGTGAAAAAATAGGCCACGGATCCTGTACTATAAGTAGTATTATCTACAAGTGCGATGATATAGTACGGGAACTACAGATTTCTTTTTCTTGTAGTGTATTTCTGAGATATATATATATATATATATATATATATATATATATATATATATATATATATATATATATTTAGATATGTGTATATGTAGATATATATTCGTCATTTTCCACTGAACAATAAGTGCAATTAAGCTATATAAATTAAAGTATAAATATTATAGAATTATCGGGATTGTGGTCTGTAGGTTTACTTAATTGAAAGCTTGGTCTTTTTTATCGGACGTTCGGCTCGTTGGGTCTTTACACGCAAAAAAAGATCGAAATTTTCTATGCAAAAGACATCTCAATTATATATAAGATGTAGCTTATATGATTATAGGAAAAATGGGAAGAATCATTATAGCTAGTTGTTCAAAAAATAAAGATAATAATAATTCGTATAACACTTTAAAGTAACACTTCGAATAGTTTGAAAAATCATAAGTTTAAAAAAAAATCTTCTAGCTTTCAAAGATCGATCACTCCAAGAGTATCGCTTGACGTTTCAATTCCATTTCAATTCCAATATTTCATCTCTAATTCGTCTCTTCTTCAGCAGCATACTGAAATGAGACAACTTCATCGGTGATTGTCCGATTTTGAAACAATTGAATTCATATCCTAAAGATTTCACACCAATAAAAGAAAGAAACACACCCACACTACATTGAATCTTTGTATTTAAGCACGAATTTATAACTTCCGTTGCTTGTTCGTTGATGGTAGACCAATTATAAACATCATCAATATTTCCTAGATTAACAATTAGATAAATTAAATCACTCCTTCATTCAAAGAAACTCCTGGAATCAGAAGGTCTAAATATGGAGAACTATATCTAGAACTATGGAGCAAGTATGCTGCAAATTGAAAACCTCAACACCAAATTTGTTGAAGAAGAATGGTGTACAATATGTTATCTAAGGATATATGAACGCATATGATATCATACTACATAGACCAACCAGAACAAAAATAGCTGAAACAGAGAACAACACAGAAGTGACTGCTAAGTCTAAGAAAGAACTCGTGCTGTTGTCCAAGACATAGAAAGTACAGGACATTCATTTGATTTTCAATGATGAGTGTTAAACACCTGATAACCGAAATACTAGGAAGCTCCTTTAAATATACGAAGATTTTCTCAAGTATAAATCTGACATTTGTGTATTGAGAAAAATTAACTGCAAAGTCTTGCGCAAACAAAATCGCCCAGACTACTGCGCATCAACGTTGCTGTATTTATTGTTCAAATTCGCAGTTAGAAACTAAGGAGTGACTAAAATGTCCCAAAAGCAATTGATCATATCTCCCAATACGAATAGTTCATGATGAAGTCACAATTAATCACTTTTTCCAAGAGTGGTAGAAAAAGTTCTTCTTCCGTCTCCAAATTCGTACACCATGAACTTGGCTTCGCCGTTCTGATGAGAGCTAACATGCTCCAAACATGTGTCAACCTATACTCTCAAGTTACTATATATGTATATATATATATATATATATATAGTATAAATATTCAGGAAATTAGTCTGGAAATGAACACCTCAAAAACAAGGATGATGCTGAACCCTTTCTGCTCCAGAGGGCAAATGGAGGTGTATGGATCCCCATTAGAAATAGCTCGTTTCACACATATCTGGGACAGATTGTCATGGGTGACAGGGATACAAAGAACCAGAACAGCTTGGGGTACAGTTGGCCGACTGAAACACATCCTCAAATCAGATATGCCACTATCATTAAAGAGCAGAATGTTTGACCAATGCGTATTACCAGAGATGACCTACACCAGCGAAACTAATATCCTGAAATCTGCTCATACCCAGAAGCTTCGGACAACCCAGCGGAGTATAAAAAGACACATGATGGGCCTAACCATACGAGATAGAATGTGCTGCAGCTGGATAGATAAGAGATCAAACAAAGGTGAAGGATGTCGTGGAGTATGTAAAAATGTCGAAGTGGAAATGGGCTGGCCATCTAGCCGGAACAAGAGATGAGCGTTGGTCAACTGTGGTTGGGCGAAAAAAGTCCTTTTCTGGTAACTAACATTTTTGGAAATGGTCCACATTAATAATAACACCAACAGCATAAATAAGAAGATGGACGTTTCCAGGCTTAGCTGCATTTATAGTTATTTACTGTCGAATCATTTTAAGTAACCTTCTCAGACATCCCACAATTTTAATAGGATTTATGTGTTACGTGCGTAGTATGACATTTGTTGCTACGGTGATTTTACTCTCTGGCCTCTGTGTCATTTTTCGGTGTCAATGTTTTTCTGTGCTCCTGTCATATCTACCTATTATTTATCTATCGTCGTTTTAGTTAGTACATAAGAATATTTTTATATTTACATTTTAACATCAACTTTCAGTTTACTTCGTAATAACAAATTAATTTCAAGTCACACATTCCTGTTTGAAGGTTTTTGGCCATACCTTTTATACCTAGTTAGCCGTAAGTTGTCAAACATAATTTTTATCACGACAATTGTATAAACATCTTTTTCAGAGTCCTGATGAAGACTGTAAACACAGTCGAAATATAGACCAGGCAAAAAAATTGGTTAAAATCTTTTCATAGTGGCCTCTTATTTTGCATATAACCCATAAAAATTGTATTTAAATTACAAAGCAATACTCCTTCCATTATATATATATATATATATATATATATATATATATATATATATATATATATATATATTTATTTATTTATTTATTTGATTTATTGTTACCTTCGAGGGATTTTCTATCTATCTGTTACATTTTTTCCATCTCCAGATGTTTATTCATCCTTAAACGTCGATATGACTACAGTTCACGATACCTAAACACAAGTATAACTGTAAAGAAACAACAACATCGATCTTTCTGTATTGATAATTACCATATTGAATATTCAAACAATATTGGAATATGTCAATTAATATTGAATATTTAGAGACATATTATAGACGACAAATTCGAAACTTTCCTCCGCATGTGTCGTAATAACTCATCACAACTATACAACATTCACTATATCGAAAAAGTTCGGTTTGACGAGGTGACAAAACTTGTCGCAACGTAATTACCCCGATGAGGTTTTTGAAGAAGAATAATGAACGTAGGTAATTTTGTCTCATTCTGAACCTTTTGGAAATTGCCAGAAAAGACAGATTGCAGCTGTCAGAGAAATATTCACTAAAATTCGAATGGAATTGCCGTTGCTATTCTCGATGCTTTCGATGATGGAATTGTATTTGTCATTCTCTTTGGTCCCATTAATATTTCAGTAAAAGGGTGGATTTTGAAAGGACTTTTAATGCATAATGACAAAAAGCTTCAACAAAACAAAAGAAGACTTTATGAGGAGGTGCACTTGTTGTAGAACAAGTGGAGATAAAACAGGGGTGCCGTGTTTTATATTCTGAATGTTTTGTGGTTGAATGAAATATACATCAACGAATTGCATCTGAGGACTTTTAAATGGTATTTTCTTTTAGTTCTCAAGAACATATTATATATGTATATGAAGAAACAGGCTATATGAATACAGGAAAATGAATTCATATTGTTATCTTTATCTGCAGAGTTGTTCCGATTTTTGATGACACTATTTGCCGATGATTCATCGGGGGTTGTTTATGACATGACTCCTCAAGAACTCTGGAGGCATGTGAATGCATTGTGAGGAGAGTTTGTAAAGTTGTATCGAATGAACAATATGATGGTGAACGTTGACAAAACTGTATGTGTTCATTTTTGTCTGAAGGGCAATGGAATCAGTACCTTGAATGTTAAATATGGAGACAACACTATATCATCATCACAATCAACTAAGTCTCTTGATTTATATGTAGACAGAAATTTGAGATGGACTGACTACACACATTGATGTTTTATGTAAAAAATTGGTAATTCTTTTTTGCAATCTCAAGAATTAAGAACATTGTACCTAGAAACTGCATTATGAATGTGTATTACAGTCTTGTGTATAGTCATCTTAATTATATTCTGCTGTGGGGCTGCTCTACAGAAATAAATAGGCTGATTATTACACAGAAGCGAATACTTTGATTAATATTCAATATTTATCAGCGAACATGTTGTTTAATGAAGTATCTTCATTAGTAATTATATACTCACCTATCTTGTTTATAAATGTATAGATGTTTACTATACGTTAAAGAAAATGAAGATGGGTTTATCAAATTGAATAGTAGTCATGAGTATTCAACAAGGAACAGTGATGTGCTACTTATTCCTCAGCATGAAACATCTAAATTTGAGCACTCACTCTATTATCAGAGTATTAAAATCTTCAACAATTTACCGTGAAATTTGAAATTACTGAAAGCTCATTTGTTTGAGAAGATAACTAAGTCATTGATGTTAAGAAAGGCATACTATAGTGTGGTAGAGTACTTCGATGGTTCGAATGTAGAATGTAGGCAATATGTATGCATCAATTTTTTGTATAATATCTTTGTTTATTTTTTTAAAACGAATGTCCCTTCCCATGTGAAATTGTCTCAAATGTTTAATATTTCTGAGGTGAATTTTTTTCTTTTCTTTTCAAATGAAATTGTATATTACTGTGAATATAAACTGAACCAACATCACTACGTAGTATAAAGCAAAGTCGCTTTTTCTGTCCCTTTGTCCCTTTGTACGCTTTAATCTTTGAAACTACGCAACGGATTTTGATGCGGTTTTTTTAAATAGATAGAGTGATTCAAGAGGAAGGTTTATATGTATAATAATATCCACTAAATAGTGGAGAAGTACTGTTATTTTTGAGGTTTCTAATAAGATGTCGTAAATAATTACATTTTTTCCGCTTTCATTGCAAACGCAGGCTGAACCCTACGAGTTTTATCAAAATAATGTACTAAGTATTGTACACATTGAAAAGGTCTACAGAAAAGTCCGTGATGGTATATGTCTATCTCTTATGGATAACCCACAATAACTTTTTTTTGTCATTTACTTTTTGCGACAAATAATGGCTAATTTTCGAAGCGATTTTAACCCATACAGCATTAATCCTTAACCAATTAAATACCTTGAATACATTGTTCATTTAATATAGATATATATGGCCCTTAACACCGTATGATTTAAGTGAATATTTTCGAAGATATTACAGATTTAAAAATTGCGGGGCGTAGCGTTTGCGGCGGTACCGGCCGGCCGCCCGGTGCGGCAAAAGCGTGCGTGCCTATAAATAAACTTTTTACAAATAATGGCTAATTTTCGAAGCCAATTTAACATTACGAATTTAACCAATACAACATTAATCCTTATTCAATTAAATACCTAAAATACATTGTAGATTTTATATAGATTTATATGGCCCTTAACAGCATATGATTTAAATGAATATTTTCGAAGATATTACAGATTTACAGAGAAAGCGACTTATATATATATATATATATATATATATTATATAAGTCTTATATAATAAGTACTTATATATATATATATATATATATATATAATTATAATAATTTATATTATATGGCAAAACAACGTTGGCCGGGTCAGCTAGTTTCTGTATAAACCAATATTTTTGTTCGATGGCCGAATGGAAGATTGGACTCAAAACTGAATCCAGTCCTTTTGCGAGCATTCTTCTTAATTGTAATTAATGTATCAATTGAATGAATATAATTTCAGAATGTAAGGAATGTGCCTCCATAAGTTTTTCATTATTATTATTACCATATCGCGCTCATATCATTACACTTGTTCAATATTAAAAGAATACTCCAATTTCTTTCGATAATTTTTTATGAATTTTAAAAAAGAAACTAAAATATTAAAAAAGATTACAGCAAATCTGCTTATGTGAAACATGTTCAATGTGATGTTACAATTATTGTCGAGGATAATTGTTACAGCATATTGAAATTAGTGCCTACAACTGTTGTAATCGAAATACAGTTACTGTTTAGTACTACAAGGTAGTCATCAGTTGCGCCTTTGTTCAACAAACTGATTGAGTATTTCATTGATTCAAATAAAATTTGAACCCATCATACTCGTATTTTCATCATAGAAGACATATAAGATTTCCAAATCTAGTTTATACATATACTCTCATATTTCAGTATCATACACTCGTGCTGTAAAATGTTCAAGCGGATGGTCACAGCACATTCAATTAGATGTTTCAGTGACATTTCATGTAATTTGGAATACATATGATTCACTCATTTATTATGTCATAGAAATAGGTGTATATCACGCAACCGTATATCATTCACGATATTGTTTCTGTCCTATATCGTGATAACTGCTCTCTGAGACGATATAATGAAAACAGACGAACAAATTGAATGAATTACTAATTCATAATAACTGTTGGTTCCGCGAGTGGTTTATTTTTGCTCCAGTTTTTTTTCTGGCTTATTAAGTCTGTTTGTACATTACCCATTGAGTATAATTTAATTTTTGAACCAATAAACTTATAGGTATATAATAAGATATATTAAGAAACATTTAGGCTGGGAGTCGAACCCAGCTCACCCACTTCACATAAGTTATCTAAACCATTTATGCATATATGTGAAGCGTTGCAGTAAATCATTACAACGGCTGCCATCAAAGTAAGGCCTCAAAATTATCTTTGTTACTCTAATGGACAAAACGTGAATATCAATCTATCAAAGTGAAGCCTAAATATCATGCTGAGGATGATAAGAGACCCATAGATGATACCACAAGAAAGTTGGCAGTGATGTTCGATAAAGACTCACTTTTTCCTGATTCAATTGGTCTGAAAACGTTTGCAACCTTTTGAGAAAGTCAAGGTAAATAAAATATGCTTACTCTTCAGAGAAAGTATAAAAATGTGGGACTTTTGAACTACCATATGTGAGTTTTGTCTAGAAATGTTTAGGAATTCTTCCACTAATAAAAACGTAGGTACTATACAGAAATTCAAATGAAGTTAAACTTAGTGCGGTATTTTTTCCTGTTATTTAGGCTTTTTTCATGTTTTTGTATCTGCCTTATTCTTTTGGAATACATTGTTGTAGTATTGAAATAACATGATTGATTTATACACTAAATGTTTTGTTACTTTTGTATTCTACACAACTATTGTTGTATTCTTTGATAATTTCATCAATTATCAGAAAAATTCTCAGATGAGAGTAGCGCAATTTTTCCCGAAACGCACACTCCTAGCTATCGAAGACCAGAATATTGCAACCATTAATTACTTGAAATACATACTTAAAAATTCAACAGTGAGAAAAGATAGGTGTCATGAGAGAATTTTACTCAAACATGAGAGAAAATCCACTATATAACAAGGTTGTCAAATTTTGCAAATTTGCACCTACAGAATATGAAGACATACATGAAGTCTGTCATCTCTGACAGCAAGAATTTTGCATCAAGAACTAGCATTAGAATAACATCTCCTACCGAAAAAAGTTACTTTGAATTAACCAGTTTAGACTTTACCTGGATCCCACAATCTTGCCTGATCAAACAGTTCCTCACAATAGACCTCACATTGTCAGAAAAGAGCCAGAGAAACTACTTTATTGGTGTTATAATTCCAAATGCAAACAACCTACATAAAGTTGATTGGTCCACTGAAACAATTGTCAAGTATTTATTATAAATTTTGTGAAACCAAGCCGAATGTCTGTATTTAATATACCTATTAAACAACCTGAATCATCAACGATGCCGATAAAATCTCTAGATATCAAAAAGTTTACGGAGTACATAGACGTCGTCAAGATGGTCTAATCTGCTCATTCACTGGTTAAACCTCTGCATGTAATGTAATTTTCGCACTTCGCTTAATTATTGTTGTTTTTATGAATTTTTTATATTTCAAATTGCTTAGGTGGGAGTACTGTGAGCTAAATATTGTTATTTTGCATGTTGAACCATTAATTTCATTTAGTGTTCATAAGGAAGATTAGAGTCATCATCAGTTGGAATTCGCCTCGTGGAACTTTGCTTGATTAATTTGTGCTTTATAGACAGACACTCAATAATTTTATAATTATGGCTCTGATCATTTCATAGGAAGACAGTATAACACAGCTCGTTAGGAACACTATACACCTCTCATTACACAAAACCATATAACGAATTGTCTTATTCACTCTCAGAGCTCCGAAGTTTGATATACATTTTATATTGAATTCATCTCAGGTTTAATGAGAAAAGTTAGCAGGGGTTTCTCGAAGATTTATTATACGTTTGGACGTTTGGTTTCATTGGATTTGCGACGCTTGAATAGTGTTGACACTAAGAAAGGAATCTCCAGATGCCGTCATTGAAATTGAATAAGTTGGGGGTAATTAATGTTTCAATGGAGTGATATTGGGAGCGATAAATTCTGAAAGATATCACATGAAACCCCTGATATTACTGAAATAATGACTTATAGTTCATCGAATGTGGGTAGTCTGAATATATATTGATTCAGAATTATTATTTTTGAGTAATACTGATATTTACTTTTTGCAAATCCAAAATAACTATAGGATAATTCCAACATTTGAATTTGACTTACAATTTAGTCATATCGTGTCCCGTTTCGTCGGTTTACTGACCTCTTCAGACGCTATTACAATATGATTCAACATCATGATTTGAATCATATTCTGTTAAAGCCTGAAGGAGTTGGTAATGCGACAAAACGCGTCATACATCAAACGTTATGACAATGATATCCTATTTTCATTCAATAACATCGATGATTTTTTCGAAGTACACTTAATATTCACTCTCGAAAGTAATAGCTTCGTTCTCGTTGACATCATTTGTGTAGACAGCTCCCTGAGAGTTTTGTTTGAAATATTATGAATAAGAGTCTCAGTATTTACTAAATAAATATATATATATATATATATATATATATATATATATATATATATATATATATATATATTTAGTATCTCAACTATTTGGTAAGTCTTGGCCTTTTAATTCAGTAGTGATTTTTGTAACATCAACTCATATTGCAGAGTCCTGATGATGGTTACGATTGTTCAACCGAAACAGTAAGTGGCCTCTTCTTCCATCCATCTACAATCCCTTACATTTTATATAGTCATAATACGGAGGTATTCTTGTCAGGTATAACATCTTATCATATATATATATATATATATATATATATATATATATATATATATATATATATATATATAACGGTATGTTGGTATAGGAATACATCCGTTGATTTGTTGAATGCCTGTTGGAAACTGGCAGACGTTTCGTCAGTCTCACTTTACATTATCAATGCTTCGATTATTAATTTTCAATTGATCGAAGTCTGGTTACTAAATGAGAGATCGGTTTGCTGGCCACCTGTATTTATATATATATATATATATATATATATATATATATATATATATATATATATATATATATATATATATATATATATATATATATAGAAGAGTAATTTAATCGTGTTAACCAACCACGTGCGGACATGAATAATCGTATTAATATTTTACAGTGAAAATTGAGAATTGAAATTACACCTCAAAAGTTTTGAACTCGACTGGGATATATATATATATATATATATATATATATATATATATATATATATACATATAAATTTTTCAAGAATCGATTCATTGCCTGTTTAAGATAGTTTATTTTCAATGTTTTTAGCAATAACAGGCTTATTTCAATGTTAAGAAAATAAGTGTTTTTTAACTTTTTTCAAGTTTTGACAAAGTTGTGATATACAACGAAACGTCAACGAAAATAGAGGTTTTTTACATTGAAATAAGCCTGTTATTGCTATATTGCTACATTGAAAAAATAATAATAAAAATATATATATATATATATATATATATATATATATATATATATATATATATACATATATATTTATAATACAAAAAGGTTTCAGCAAATATATTTGTATAAAAAACTTGCGGTAAAAACCAACACTTGTAACAGCCGTTGACATATGTTTCGAGCTATATTATTATTTTCGTTGAATTTTGTGTGTGATCTATCTACTTTTCAAGTTCAAACGTCTGAAACTTGAACTGCGCTATTCTGAGGAGAGCCTATAGCTCGAAACAAATGTCAACGGCTATTACAAGAGCAGGTTTTTACCGTGAGTTTTTTTTTTTTTTATATATATATATATATATATATATATATATATATATATATATATATATATATATATATATATATATCATATTCATTGCTATCTTGAACCACTTCATTTGTATCTTCGGAAAGAAATTATTGGGTTTTTTGTTTACATAGTAAGTTTTGAGCTTGTAATGTCTTGTATGCTTTTTTCTTTTTAGTGATGAAAATATATTGATAAACGTAATTTGAAAAAGGCCTAAAAAATGGACCGATTTGCGAATAAAAAACCCAATATATTGGGTTTTATATATGTTTATATTTTATTTTATGTTTTATATATTGGAAACCCAACTATTTCCAAATTTATATATATATATATATATATATATATATATATATATATATATATATAAATTCGGTAGAAAATATTCGATGTGTTTCACCATGGCCAAAGCAACAGTTTCAATTTTGTTCTATTATTTTTGAAGGAGATGTGGATAAAATAACAGTGCTGTTTGGAAAAACAAGGTGGCATTTTATAAAAGAAAACATCATCTGTTTTCATTTCTCGTCATTCATTTCCGATAATATGAAAGCGAACTTAGCGTTCCCGTGCTTTGCCAATTGAAGTTATTAAAATTTCATGTCGATTACTCGAATTTACCGACAGAGGCAATATCAATTTTGTATGATAATACCGTTATTCATGAGTGATCCAATTTTCATTTTAAATAATTTATTCGATGATTTGGGAGCTGATTTCTGATGAAGAAGCGGAAAGCCATTTTGTGTAATGAGTACTTTCCAAATTCATCGATAAGTTTTCCTTATGCGGGGGCACACCAGTTAATGAATAATTCGTTCGAAGAGTAAACTGAACATGGAGGTTGTCAAGTCATTCATGCATATTTATTCAAGAAATCAATGAACATGCTTGTTTATATGTATTTAACAAAACACTGAAGTTGAAATGTCGAAAATTTATGAAAATTTGATCAGAATAATATCCACAGCATGGTTTGAGTATTGACACAATTTCAACAGAAATAAATATTTCACAATAAAAACTTAAGAGAAGATTGCCACTGAATTAATTGCAATTTGTGATATTCAAGAAATAAATGAGACAAATTCAAATATTTAAGTTGATTTATATTCTTGTATATTTATTTTCATTACTTAAAACTACTTTAATTAAAAATAATGAAGTCTGTAAAAACTGAATCAGTGCACAATTAATTTTTTAGTACTTTCTAATTTTTGTATGGCATTTCTTTATTGATACACACTGTATGCATATATCACTTTTTGTACAGTTTTTTTGGAGCAACTTTTGTCCATATATTCAAATTAATATGAATAATGTATTTGTCTCAACTATTTATTTGTATAGCTAATGCTCATTCCTAGTTTGTGATAATATTTTTGAGGGTTGCCAGGCGGTTTTTCAACCATTGTGAAATGAATAAAAACATATTCTCTGGAAAGAAGATAAAATTTTTTATAGACATTCAATTCCACTGTACATATCTTCATATCTTTCAAGCCAGAATATGATATTTATATTTTTGATGCAGGTAGGAAGCTTATATATATTTTTTGATTTTTAATGATTTTTTTCTGATATTGAATTATAATTATTCATCACATATTGAATCATTCAATGCTCGTTCACACCTTCAATTTCTTTTTCTCGACTTTCCAAGGATCTGAAATATGTGAACAACAGTCTTCATTTATACTCTTCAGATTGTTGGCAAATCACAACAAAATGAATATTCATTTGACTCGTATTTGATAGTATGCCATTTACTTTGTGATAATCAAATTTAAACAAACACAATAATAATAAATGAAATAGTAAAATATACAACAAATTTTGACATTTTAGGAGAAGGTGAACGCCTTCTCTTTTTGTTGAGAATAAAAATTTGCTGTTTTATTTATATAAGAGAAAATATTTCTTTACCTAAATATCAAGATTTTCTGATATATTCAGTGTTGAGGAGCCTTGAATAATATGACAATTATTTATTCTCAATCTGATAAATATGAACATGGAGAAATTTAAGTCTCACATTTGAAAGAACTCGTTGATATTGATAATTGCATCTATTCTGGTGAACTCAATTTTTGTTATCGAATTCGTTGCTTTGAGAATATTCATAGGCCAAAAAAGAGCATATAAAAAAAATTTTAACACAAAAACGGAAATGTATCACGAAAGAAAATAATATGGACAAATGAATACTTTTAGAGTATAAACAAAGACAAAATGAGATCTAAATTCTTCAACGATCCTCTCAGAACATTTCTTCTCCTATTATAATTTGATTTTTCTAAGGGAGGCTTGAGTTTGAATGTTGAAAATTCGCTTCAAAAATAAAAATGGAAAAAATTTAGGCAAACAGCGAATTCGAATTAAATTCGTTAGCCACTTTGTGTGGCTTTTCAGTTTGAAACGAACCTTTTTACAGAATCATTCTTTTCATTCATATGCCGTAAATTGAAAAAAATGTTCGGTCACAGAAAAATGTGAGACTAACCTCTTGCCTTTGTGCAAACAGCCATGCTTGTGTATGAGTGAATTGTGTAGGAATAAAGTGGGGGATATGAAAAATTCGCATTTTGCGTGTTTACCTTGCCGTTGAAATTTCAATCAGAGTGTTAGTCTTGTAATATTCATGGAGTGAATGCGGTTCAGGCATCCGTTATCTGGATCAGCTGAGTATACATGTGAATAACTGATAATATTTCATCACTTTTGTCAATAAAATCCAAAATTTACTGTAATTGATATATATATATATATATATATATATATATATATATTTCTTTGAATAATTTTTTTCAAATGGTTTTATTGCCATTTTATTATTCGATATGATATTCTTCATGAAATTGGTAGCAAAAACAGGCTCTTTCGATCGAAAAAATCTTTATTTTTGTATTTCTGTGAACGTTCGGTTGACAATAGTGAATTCATATTCAATAGTTTTGATGAAGTTGAAATTGTTAACGAAACGTTAACAAAAATGAAGATTAACCATTCGAATAGCCTATTATTGCTGAAAATTTTATAAAAAACATATGATATATATTTATATATAAAGATATATAAGTTGAGTTCCCCGCAAGAAAAATTTCATTCGTTATTAACTTTGTCGGTTGAAGACTCCTTAAACTCCTTAAATCCTCAAAGGATAAATAGTCGCCACATTGGCGATACGTTGACCAAATCTCCAAATCCGGAGAGTTCACGTGGAAGCCTAGCAGTGGAGACTTCCTTTACAGTAGTGTTCTTTTATTGTTGATTCCGTCTCCAGGTTCGTGCACCTTGAACTTGGCTACGCTGTTCTGAGGAGAGCCAATAAGCTCGAAACACGTGTCAACGGCTGGTTCCAATTGAGTTGCGGGCTATACCGAAAGTTGTGTTTTTGTCATTTGTACTTTTCACCGCAAGAAAAATTTTCATTCGTTTATATTATATATATATATATATATATATATATATATATATATATATATATATATATATATATATATATATTATATATATATATATATATATATATATATATATATATATATATATATATATATATATATATATATATATATATATATATATATATATATATATATATATATATATATATATATATATATATATATATATATATATATATATATATATATATATATATATATATATATATATATATATATATATATATATATATATATATATATATATATATATATATATATATATATACGAATGAAAATATATATATATATGCGGTAAAAGTACGGTGAAAAATTTTGAGAATGTACATATTGAATATTTACAATTGTGCTGATATGAGCACGATAATTACATCAATGTATTTTCATGGATTCATATAGCAGATTTCTCATTTTTATTGAGTAGCCCCTTAGTAGCGACCTGGAGACAGCGATAAGCGAGCGTTCTACTCGTGCAACCTAGAAGGCATTATTCAATCGAATGCATGAAATTGTCGTGACAGTCGTTGAAAATTGGTAGTTATCTTAATAGATACGAACGTGTGAAACATTAAGTGTTCGATATGTTATTGCCTCTCTATTCATGTGGATAAAACAAAAGTGGACAGTGTCGGCATATCCCGCAGTTAGTAGCAGTCGTTGACACGTGTTTCGAGCTTATTGGCTCTCCTCAGAACGGCGTAGCCATGTTAAAGTTGTACGAACCTGGAGATGGAAAAACAAGAGACAAAAGACACTCCACTGAAGGAAGTCGACACTTTTTAGGCTACCGCGTTTTTACTCTCCGAATGGGAGATTGGAAAATTTCAATGATCTATGCATTATGAATGTATGAAGAAATGCTATTTATTTCAGTCTTCTGAGTCAAAAGGGGGTGTCAAAAGGCATCGAATTGAAGTCGATGCCTTTAATTTTTCTGACAATAGCGCATCTTGTAGTACGAAACAGAAAACTATATTGTGATTTCTACTAATTTAGGCACTGATTTCAAAACAGTTATTCCTTGAAGGTTAACGGGGGCATTGCTTTGTACATGTTTGACATAGCCAGCTGAGATATAATATTCTTTTGATGTATTAGAAAAAAAAATTATCGAAAGACTGTTATATGAAGATTTTATATGAGAATAATTAAACACTCATTCAAATCTCTTCAAATAATATTATAAATAGTACGCATGACGCGCGTTTACAAGTACAAAACAAAAAAGAACTTCACAAATAACTGAAATATATGTGTTTCTCATCTTAAATGGGAAACTCTCCATATATATATATATATATATATATATATATATATATATATATATATATCAACAGTCTGTTATATATATATATATATATATATATATATATATATATATATATATATATATATATATATATATATATGCAATGGTGGAAAATTTTTTTTCTTGAATAAAATGGTTTATTGGTAACATTTCTTTCCCCAACAACAAGAGCATCTCGTCAAACCCTGAAGGTCAGCAAACCATACACATTACAGCAATACCCAAAATTTTAATCAGAAAAAAAAACTAAAGTAAGTTTCCTCCTCTCGTGTGATATGGAGACACTCGAAAGTCTGAGGAACGGCAATGTTTTCCTTTTAATCTTGCTAGTAACTCAGCACGTTCCTCAGAAAGGTCTCATTCTGCGAAAATGGCTTAGGATTTGATGTTTTTCCGCAGTATTCATCTCTGACAAGTAAAAGGAGTTTCAGTTTGATTCTCCTGAGATTTCGACAATATTTCTGAATGAGGAATAGGTCTTTGTGCTGAAGAAATATTAGCGTATTTCCTTTTTTGGCGATTGGTTTTGTTGATGCCGTCTATATTGGAAAGGTAATAGTCCTCATAATGATGAATGATTTTTTAAATTTTAATACCGAAGTAAGCAAAATACGAACGTCTCATAGTTTTTGTAATCGATGTACGCTGATCTTTCAGTATATATTCACCACAAACATAACAAAACATATAAGGATGGTTAACACAACATCTGGACGAGCTGCCAAAAATTGAAACAGTATCATATACTTTATCGAATTTATCGTAATAACGACTATTTACGAACAAGACCGGTAAACGTTTAAAATGAGGGTAGTAGAAAAACTAGAGCTGATGAGTTAAAACATATTGATGATATATTGACATATGTCAATATATATTTCGTATTTTTTTGACACAAATATTCTTCACCATGTGAAATTGTCTCAAATGTTTAATATCTCTGAGGAAATTTTTATTTTCTTTTCTTTCAATCAAAATTGTATATTATTGTAAATATGAATTTAACCAAGATTTTTGTTTGAACCAATATTTTTGCTCGAGGGCTGAATGGAAGATCAGACTCCAAACTGAATTCGGTCCTTTTGAGAGCATTTCTCTTAGTTGTAATTATTTATCAATTGAAATGAATGTAATTTTACTATGTAAGGAATGTTTCTCAATAAAATTATATTATTATTATTATTATTATTATTGTACATTTATTACTTTATCGACCATAAACACAAACCAATCTGCACCAAAAAAAAAAATTTTCTGTAGGCCTGTGTAATATATTGACAATAGGTTAAAAAAGCACAATTAGGAAATTACCACAGACAGAAGAAATTTTGATTTATTTTCAATCAATAAAAAAAGAAACAACCAATAAACGAAAAAAGTAAAAAGTGGAGTATATCAGATGAATTGTGCTGATTGTGTCGAACTTTATGGAACATCGAAATTAGAAAACAAGAACATAAATTCTCCATAGTATAGATGTTGTATATATATATATATAAATATTACATAACAAGAATTCGACTGGAGTGTCAAAACATATTTTCAGAACTCAGAATGCACTGAATGAAATTGTTACATCCAAAGATGAGCGAAAAAGCTCTGAATCTTTTTGAATAATTGGAAACTTCCGATTCGCACGAAAATAAAAGCCAATAATAAGTGATCTAATTACCTTCAATTTGTCGCCATTTATACTTTCTTCGTCTTTAATTTCTTAATTTAAACCTCCATTTTTTTCACTTTTATTAATAACTCAATATGATTTTTGTGAATCCAAGTCCTTTTTCTCGATATATTCTGCTTATTTATTTGACTGAGATTGAATTTTCGCTTAACTCTTGGTGAAACATAATTGAATATTAAATTAAATTAAACTCTTGGCTTAATGTTTCACGATTTATTTAACAATATGAATAGTCAACATGTTTCGAGCGTTAGCTCATTTTCAAGACTAAATTACTATAAGGAACGTACAACAAATTTATATCTATACAATGGATGTGAATAGGGAGGATAATTGAAAATCTACTTGTTGATTTACGATTTCTTCTTTTCTCTTCTTATGAAGAAATAAGCAGTTCTTGAAAGAGAAAAGAAGAAATTGTAAATCAACAAGTAGATTTTCAATTATCCTCCCTACTCATATCCATTGTATAGATATAAATTTGTTGTACGTTACTTATAGTAGTTTAGTCTTGAAAATGAGCTAACCCTCTAAACATGTTGACTATTCATATTGTTAAATAAATCGAGAAACATTAACCCAAGAGTTCAATTTAATTTCACAGCTTATTTATTTATTCATTTCCATTGTATTATATATAAATTGAAAGAGACTTTGAAGATAATGAAATCCCACAAGTTATGGTTAAATCAACAGAAAATCAATTTCTAATGTTCAATAAAAAATTAATAAACTGTATGAAATTTTTCATAAGAACAGTTACCATGCTAAGAATAAGATTAGATAGGATGAACAAGCGTTTTTCTAATTGTTGAATTTTTTAAAGTATATTAATATTATGCCAAACATGTCAAGCATTGAGGGTTTTTTCGAAGAAATCTTATGAATCATGATATTCTCGTAAAATTATTCATTTATGAGGCTCTATGAAAACTTAACGAAAAGTGTTTATAGTTTTTCTGTACACTGCAAGTGGAAAATAACTCGCGAAAAAAATGAAATCAACACAAGGCAATACAATGTTATATGATATGAGAGGATTTGTAAGGTTTAGTTAATTGAAGTGATTTCCCGAAATCCGTTAAGGGCTATTTATGGAAGATTCACTCAGCACATAAAGTGTAATAGGATTTCGATAGTGCCAAGCTGAGAAAACCTTTTATTCGGACGAACAATTGAAAAATCTTTCACTTCCTTTTAGCTCTACCTCACGAGAATATCACTCTGTTCAGTTTATGTTTTTCGCTCAGGACACACAGACTTTATTTCAACTAGCACAGATTCGAGTTTAGGAATTATTTATGACAGAACCAACCAAATATTGATGAAGTTGTTCGAACTGTTACTTAGGTATTCACTTATATCACAACTTCTTGTTTCTTACTTTCTTACTAATGTAAAATTGAATATAACAGAATATTGAATTAGATGCGTAAGCGAAACCGAAGTATAGGGAGCTTTCGCATAAATTACCATTGCTTATCAGCGGATGTTATAGAAACAAAAATGGAGAAAAGGAAAATTCGATATGAGAAAAAATTCAAAGTTAGAGAATAGTTCGATATGGATTTTCACAGCGCTGGTTCACAACGATGTTGAAGTTGAAACAAATCACAATATAATCCTCAGGTGGTGAGGTAACACGGTGTCTCAAGGAATATTAACGTGGGGTCGCTGCAGGGATATATTATAGGCCCGATAGTAATAATTGTCTTTACGAACAGCCTGCAAGTTAAATGGAGGCCGGTTAAATATGTAGCTTTGCAGGTGACACCGCTTTCATCAAAAGATGGAGAACTCGATATGAAAATGAAAAAATTATATTGACAAACAAAAATGAAATGGATGAACTAAAATAGAAATATGAGATAGGGAAAAAACAAAACATTCACAGTTATTTTGGGAGTGATTCTCAAACTCTTCAACAGGGACAATTGTAAAGCAATTAATATACCTTTTATGAAACCAAGTCGAGTGTTCTTTATTCAATTAATCTAACAATGTTTCTCCAAGAGATCAGGAAAGATTCAATCAACCGTATTAAATGGTTTCTATGTGGTATAAGAGTGAAATGGACAAAACATCGTCTCAAAAAAGGTTCTGCACAAACGGAAAATGGCCATTATGATTATACTTGGAATAAATTGGTCAGTTGCAGGTATATTTCGAAAAGATGATCTATAATCACAAGTATTTAGAATTTAAGTGCCATTGTTGTGGTTGATCTCAACGGACATCTTATTGACATTCCGATTAACGCCGATTGATTGGAGTAACAATACCAGAACACAGCAGTTTCTCAGTAATCCTCTCAATTAAATGGAGTGAACACATTATGTAGCAAACCAGACCTGACTGAAACTACAATAAATTGTCCGAGAACACCAACAGTACGAATACTGCAAACATGTGCAGGAAACATTTCATATTTAGAAACATTTTATAACATCTGATAGATTCGAAAATTCTGTTTGTATATATTGGGTGATATTCACTTTTTTGTCCGTTTCAATATTGGCTTTTTACATCTAATTTCGTTCTATTTTTCTTGACATTGTGATGGCAATTCAAAATTCAATGCTATATATTTATTGACATGTATGATTATATGGCATGTATGCCATATAATCTATGTATGGTATAAATATTTTTGTATTTTTATATATTTTTGTATAAGTATGAATAAAATGGCATAAAAATAACGATTTATTGAACAAATACCGATATGAAATCTACTAAAGTGAAGTGCCGACAGCTTTTTTGTAGCATTCTCGTTGAATAGACAGACTCATAGGATAAAACGATACTCATTAGATAGAATTGGATAAAAAAAATAAATAAATGTGGCACAATTCGAACGCATGTTTTTCCTAAAAGAAGTGTTATCACAGACAAACAATAAAAATACCTACAAATATAAATATAAAAATATATGTGAAGTTAAAACAATGAACTATATATATATATATATCCTCTGAATATTATCGAATTATTAATAGGACAAATCAGTATGTAAAACGAATATGTAAACAGTCACATCAACATTTTCGAGTTTGTTAGGAATTTATAGAAAAAGCATGCCCAACAAATTGAGATTTTGCAATTCATTCTTTCATTAAATTTGAAAATAACGCATTCAGTAAATGGATAGATGGATAAAAGGTCGAAGTTCGATTTATTTATGACTAGTTCAGATGTGACCCTCAATATTTATTAATTACCAAATGGAGGTAATTAATTATTGTTTCATTCGTTCATAAATGAATATATAAATTCTCAAGTTGAAATTTTCTTTGATAATGCATTCAGTGAATGAAATATATGTGTTTAGCAAATAAATATGAATTCTTAGTGGAATTCTTACTTAGAGTATAAACGATTTTTTTCAATTCTCAAGAGGCCCGTCAACGAGTCAACAATTTCTAGTTACATATATGCCTATATCATCTCCGAAAGCAGATACTAACATATCTTCTGAAAGCATTCGGACATTACTAACAATCACCACACAATCCCCTATTGTGTACTACAAAACTTTAGTTTAAGGAGCAGTTTCAATTGATTGACGAGTTCTAACTGGAGAATTTCTCCCACTTGTACTTTAACTATGCGAGTTTGCCAGTGGACATTGCAGAAAACGATCCCACCTCCGTTTTGGATCCGTCCATCCCTTGTGCCTCTTGGGGATAAAGAATCTCCTGAATTACACACCAAACTTCCAGCTAAAAACACATTCAAAAGATGAACTGCTCCTTGCTCGGCATATTTTATCCAAAGTTCCACTTATATTTATATCGCCTTAGTTCCATTAAACCGAGAACTTAGAAGTTTGCATCACTGACTCATTCCAAATACTCGTTTAGGCTAGACGATTTATTTGGCACGGACCGCGTCCCAGAAATAATATATCATTGTTTATGATAAACTAGTTATTCTGAAATTCAAACATTTCCGATTTATCATTGCTAAGATACGGTTTGTAGGCCAGTGGTTGCGAAAGCTGGGAAATTATTCAGGATTTAGGTAACAAAACGAAGATCTTGATAACTGTAACAGCAGATGTGTTACCTATACGCAAGAAACTGAATATGTATAATTGGAATAGAATTGTATTTCAATAATTGAAGAAGTTTGCTGAATTTATGGTTCGCGAGTTTATACTTCAAAAAACTAGAATTACCTGAAGCATTTTACTCGTATTTATGTGCCAACAATTTCTTTCGCGGTTTCTTATGATTTGAAAACATTTCTGAATGCAGAATTTGAATAAGAACAGAAATATTGCTATATACCTAATTATAAAACGAAATTCAGAAAGCTTAAGTTATAGCATATTGAATAAAAAACACTTGCCTAGGTTTCACGAAATTTATAATAAATAAATATTTGACAATTGTTTCGGGGTGTTACCCCATTTTCAAAAGTTAAACTGCTCTAACTTTCAGTTCAAGATCTAGTTAGAATGTCTACATTTTGAAAATTGGATAACACTCCGAAACCATTGTAGATTATTTATATATTATAAATTTTGTGAAACCTAGCCAAGTGTTTTTTACCTAATATATTAAACAATGTTTCACCAAGAGATTAGCGAACACTCAGTCAACTTTGTTAAGTTATAGATTTCATGATCCTCAAACACCTGTCAGGTTTCATCAAAATCGCAAGAATTCGTTATTAGGAAAGGAATAAAAATAATCAAGGAACTAAAAGAAAATCACTCAATATAACCTATTTTCTTCAGAAAATTCACACTAGATGATTCTTGTCGAAACAGCTTGGGCTGAATTCGTATTGGACTAATTTTGGTACAATTTTTCTAGTTCACTCTTATTAATTCATCATTCAATTTCTTCATTAAATATAGCCCTTGTTTCAGAATTTGAACTGAAATTTAAAGGCAATGATAAAATCTGACAAAATAATGAAGAATCTAAATAGCCCGAAACCTTCAAACTAACCTAATCAATGTGTTTGTAGCACTTCTGCACATGCAAGGAGATATATTTCGAGAGCTTTAGTTTGGTTGAAACCGATGGGTTTTTCTTGGTAATCAATACTGCATGTATTTCCTTCAGAATTTGATTTAGGAAGTCAGACGAATCCTTAGCAGTTAGTCAATAGACCCTCAATCCAAATATCGAAAAATGTCAAATAAAACTCTGAGGGTGATGTCCACACAAATGTTGTCAACGAAAACACAACTTATCACTTTTGACAGTGAATATTATGTGCATTCCGAAAAACATCGAACTTGTTGAATGAAAATACCATTCAATTGTTTCGTTCTTATAAGGAATCTTCAGTGGCATACATTTAAACAATCATGTTTCGATGGTTTTCCAAACGCACTCAGGTCCTATCTTCAAATTGATGTGAACATTTATTCGTGAAATAAACATTTCATCTAAGAAACAATATATTTTATTGTCACAAAAAGGCGATCTGCAAAGCTCGAATGAGTTTTTTTCGTCTCTTCGATAGAGGGAGCTAACGTGGTCATTGAAACTTGATTTTTTTGATGAATGCCAATGAATATTCCTAATAAGGATGAATACAATTGAATTGTATTCCTAATCAACAATTTCGATGTTTTTCGAAGCGCACCTAATATCCACTCTCAACAGGGATAGGTTAGCATTATGTAGACACAAGATTTATGTAGCATTATGTAGAGAGTTCCCCGAGAGTTTAATTTAAAATATTTCGATGAAGTTTAATATAATTGATAGTATTATAATTATTCATTTTATATTTAATATAATATGAGTGATATATAATTAGGATTCTATATACAAATTAAAACATACCATCTCGAAGTTCTCCATTATGCATTTTCTCATACCATGATGAATCTTCATATTTCGACAATAGTTATATACTTCAACATCGGTGGAAAAAATATTGAATTACGATCTCATTTTCCGATTAATCAATCATCTTCTGTACAAAGAACAATGCTTTCTGAAACAACCGAAAGAGATTTCCCTTGCCAATTCAATGAACGTATCTCTTTTTCGCGAGATGCTATTCATTGGTGAAATATTCGCGGTTTTCTAAATTTCATGCCAGAGAAAACTGGTGAAAAGCCTCATTCGAATGAATCCATGTCGGAAAAATGCGGGATCCTGATCAACAATGAAAAATCGATTAAACAACAGTGGATAATGTCATAGGCCATATTGCATTGTATAATTGGAAAAATATTGCATTATCAATCATTTGGTGTATAACTAGAATTTATTGCTTTATGTGTACGCTCTAATGAATATTCAAAATATTTTTGGACCAAAAATGTCTACTCTGCAATAACAATTGTGATAGTGGAGTTCGAAACAAATATTTAAAATTCGAATTGTAACAGAATTCAACAAATTTCAGTCATATATTTTCATTTCATTCTGAAGAGGATTCAAATCGACTGTTTGATATGAGCAACTGAATAGTCAATAAAGGATATTTCACAAAAATTTCATGTAATTGCTTGGTACTGAAATATTTCCTACTAATATTTTCCGGTAAGTTAAACTTTTATTTGATGCATAATTAATGAATATAAGCTGAAATTCAAACACTTGAACTTATGATTTACACTTTATTCACTATATATCATGACGCGTTTCGTCGTTACAAACGACTTCTTCAGATGCTTACAGAATAATCCTAATATAATAATGCTATGTAGTGAATAAAGTGTAAAAATAAGATCAAGTGTTTCAATTTAAGTTATATTCGATTTTAATGGATTTGCATCAAGTAAACGCCAACACTATTAAATAAATAAATTTAAAAAAATGCATAATTAATGCATTATCAACCTTTTTTCATTCATCTCCTTCAATTTTCATCTTTCATTTTGCCCACTTCACGAGAATATTTTTTTCGCTAAGAAGTAAATTTTTCTTTATCATTTTTTTAAACCATGAGAATTTACAAGAACACTTCTTAATTGCTGACAATATCCGAAATTATTTATCAGTGAAGAGATTGACAATAACGATCATCCAACGTGTTTCCAAATTTAATCTCTCAGTGAAGAACTTCCGTGTTTTTTATAACTTGTGTTTTTCTTAGTCTCCCAAAGTTTCCATAATTGTTTTTTCTCAGTTTCTCTTTGCTTATTCTCAAATTCAATCTTTCAGTGAAAAACCATCGAATGTTTCTTCAAATTTTTTGTCCACATCCTCTTCCCTTTGGTTAAGAGAATTTTTCTTTCTCATTATTCTTTACATGTACTCGTAATAAGAAGTTGCTTTTCCGAATACACATAGACTTATGAACCTTATAAAAGTACTTTCTATGATGCCTTAAGAATATAAATATATATATGTGATACGAATTAATTTTCACACCAAAATCCCAAACCAAAATAGTTGGGAGTTTTCTGATCATTATGAATATTTGAAATCCTCGAATCATATTTCTTTACGCTCTCAAGATATCTTATATTCATATTTCGTGCGTGACAATGATAATAATAATCTGTTTAAAAAAATTGAAATGGCGATGAAAACAAATACACGTTCTTATTGAACAATTAAGTTTTCTTCATTACGAATGCTTTTCCAGATTAACAAAAGAAATTGTTGAATGAAGTGCATGGATCCAAAAAGCGGATAAATATCTGTTATTTATTTCACGACATGTTTTTTGCATTTCTGTTTTTGAATGCGCAATATAAATCTAAATATTGTCAATAAAATAGAAACGAAAAATACTTCCCACCTTCATGAAGCACAGAAAAAATACCAAAATAAGCACACTTGTAGAGTTCTTACTCATTCAGAGAATCATCAATTTTTAAATTGAATGAAAGTTTGTCATTAAAGTATTCATACGAGTATGCCAATAAAAAGATATTTTTCTGTATGAGAAATTACCGTTGCCTATTTCAACTAGAACTCCAATCTTTAATCCAATATCTTAAAACCGACTAAAAGTAACATATTATTTCATCTTCAACTTCAATTTGACAATATTTCATTTTGAATTCGACAGATATTTTTCGACAAGCAATCAATATGATTAGTTCACTTCAGTATCATCTATGTTAACTACGAAAACATTTGCTGATTCTTCAAAGTCAACAAGTAATTCATTAATTTCTTCATAATCCTTTCATTTTCTATAAATCAGTTCTTAATATGATCACTTTTGTGTTCCCATTAGTAATAATCAATTTATTTAAGATAAACCATGATTTTCTGAAAGTATGAAAACTTCTAGTTAAACTGTGGCGAATATTCGATAACTGCAGTTTCCATATTATGATAACCCAACAACGGGTGATTTTTTAAGAATTAAGTTCTTCAGGTTGGCGCCACTGGTTGGTAATGACATCCAAACGTCATCTGTCAAAGTGAAAAGTTTTCAGTATACTCTGCCATTTCATCATAAAGACTTACAAACGAGCAACGATAGCAAATTGTTGAAATTTTTGTATCAAAATTCGTGCTCTGTTAAAAATGTGTATCGATTGTTACGACCATATCACGTTCGTCATAATCCGCCTAGTGAATCAACAATTCATGCTGTTATCACCAAATTTCGCACCAAGTTTACTTTGTTGGACATTGAACCATTGTCTGAACCAAAAACAAAACTGTCGCATTTGGAGTGATGAACGGACATTGCCATACAAGAATTACCAATGCATCCCGAAAATACGACAGTTTTATTTTTTATGGGCTGGTGGCATCATCGGTCCATTTTTCTTCAAAGACGACCGTGGAAGAATCGTTATTGTCAACGGCTAACGATCTCGAGCTATGATACGCAACTTTTTTTTGTCCCACCTGGCCTAGTTGAACTTGGTTGACATGTGGTTTCATCAAGACGGTGCCACATGCCATACAGCTCGTGAAACAATAGACATGTTGAAGGATGAATTTGGTGAGCAGCTTATCTCTCGAAATGGCCCTGTGAATGAGCAGCTAAAATAATGCGACTTGACGCCTCTGGATTATTTCTTGTGGGGTTATGTAAAGACGTTAGTGTATGTGGACAAGCCGAACACGATTGAAGCCTTACAGGATAACATAACACGCGTAATTCGTGGGATAAAGGCTGTAATGCTCGAAAAAGTGACGTAGAATTGGACCTTCCGAATGGACCATTTGATACGGAGCCGCGGACAACATTTACATGAAGTTATCTTCAAAATGTAAATGGCAAAGGCCAAGTTATCAATTTCAATGAAAATTTTGAATATCTTACGCAAATTGAGTGTTTTATTCGGTTTAAAAAAAACTACGCTTAAAAACTCACCCATTATATAACGCCAGAATGAATTTGTTTGAAAATAATGATGGCCAGTATATGAATTAGAAAAGAACATAAAATTCTGAGATCAAAGTATCCAGTGAAGTATAAGAAAAATGTCGTTATTTTTGGAGACCATTATAGAAGAGTAATATCAAGCATCGGCCCTTAATGGCTCTACGAAATTCACCGAATCAGAAATATTCTCAGAGTTTCCGCTTATAACGAAAGAAGATACCGTCTTCGTTATGCTGTCTCATAAACATAAACTAAAAGCATAGTTTTCAGCTTTAATGTCTAAAAATGTAAAGCAAAAAGTGTGGATCTGAGTAATTTTTTACAGGAAACCATTTTCAGTACGACGTTGCAATTATAATGGACGATTCTGATATTCCCTCTATAACGTGCATTTCCGTTGGATATAAAACTTTTTGAAATATTTACAAGCGTTTCAGCAGAATACTCGAGTAATATACAAATTCTCTGTATTACCTACTGTGAATTATATTTCTTATATTAAATATGCCTTTATATTTCATAAATTAATACGTCAATTAGAGAACGACTGTTCATTATAAGGGCTTTTTGTATCATTCATCTTGAAAATATTTTGTAGGCTCGACAAAAATTGTTGAGGAAATTCAAGAGAATAGGAAATATATCATCCAGTAAACAGAGTAAAACTTAAATGTTCATAAAACAAAATCAATAATGAAAATATTCACTAATGAACACTATTGAATTGATGAATGAAATGACAAATATCTCATATAATTGAGTCGAACAGATAACAGATACATTGTCACCTGTTTCATGTCAGTTCTATTAACTCTTGATAATGTGTTGAGCGCCCTGAATTGAGTGAATTATATGAATAATATTCACTTCAATGTACTCATGGAAATTTTTCAAAAAATGAATATAACATTATATATTAATTGTTCAATAATTCTTTCATTTCTTCTTATTTTGATCTCTAATTTTCGAATATGAACCTTATGAAATCGAATTCAAATTAATTTAGATCTTTTTCTTTCAAAGTACCAATCTAACTTTTCGCTTATTCTAAAAGTAACCGGCTATCTGCTATCATTAAGTTTCTTGTTTTCTCGAAAAAAACTACGGAAAGTGTAATAACGACTGCCAAGAGAAAGGTTCCTCTGCGGTTCAACATTAGAAGCATCGTTAAATTTCAATTAATCTATATTGAAACCGCCATTTCAGTTTTATGAGTATTTTTTACTCTTAGATGCACGAAAATAAACGAAACATCGTGTTTCCTCAAGTCGTCAATTAACTTCTGAAATAACGATAAAATATGCGATAATAATCCTATATTTACATGTGAATCATTCTTATACTGAGTAATACTCATTATATTATATTGTACGAGTAGATAACAGATCGAAAAGTAATTGGTGATAAAACATGGATTCCATTTCTATATATGTTTCCATATATGTATGTTGAACTAAAATACATATTGAATCTACATTGCATAAAATTGCACACCTCAGGATCAAGAAGAAAAAATTTACACAAAATTGAAGAACATGGTAGAAATTGTTTATATAAATTGTGGAAAATCAGAATTTGCACAAGCCTTCAAAAATTAGGGGAAAGACTGAGACATTAATTGGAAAACAACTGTAATAATCAAATTCAAATTTGAAATGATTTAAATTATGTCAATCAAATTTAAGCAATTCAGGAAGATAAAATAGAGAAATTTTGGCAATTCAGAACATCTCTCATTAACAAACTATCAAAAATTTTCTATAAATATCGAAGTATTGCATCAAAATTTTGACGAGCACCTGCTAATGATGGTAGAATTTTTTTGAGAAGATACAAATATTCGTGAGGAAATTAATGAGATACTCACCTGAAAGGAAGAGTTCTGCCGTTGGTCTTTCTATGTTTGCCAGCACAGGGGCAACCGTTTGCTTCGAAAGTCTCTTTAGCATATTGTTACGCAGATCTAAATATCTGATCGTAAGTATTCCTGCCAACAGATCCTCTGATAGACTCCGGAGGTGATTGTTGCTGAGAATGAGCTCTTCTAACTTGATCATGCCAGCGAAGGTTCTATTGAAATGTATGTCAAGTCGTTGTTGTCAAGATCGAGGACCTGAAGGGATTAAATGAAAATTGACGAGGAACTAATCGAAATTACAATATGATAAGGAAGAGATAAAATAATAGAAAGTATAGAAAATTTGTTAAGGATCTCTCACACTTCATGAGAATCCTGTTTGTCAGTTTAGATTGATTGGTTCCTCAAGAATTTCAATTTCAAAATTAGAGACAGAATGATACGCAACATGATAGAACTTGAGATAAGCATGAGTAAGGTTTGCCAATTTCAAGTGCTTTCAAATCCACAGGCAATAAATTTGTTTATATCTATTATATATCGCATAGATCGAATTCATATTTTGAATCTTTGCGGATCGGTGATCGATTATTTCAACTGGAATAGCCGAATGAGTTGAATATGCAAATATATTATGATACGACATATTTTTGAGAGTATCTTAAGAGGTTGCAAAATCACTTCTATAATTCTCCGAATTAATCCGGGTAGGGAATTATGTTATATAAAATCATTCTTTTTTTAAACTGTCTAGATAGTTTTCTAGTCTGCATATCTTTCAAAACAAAAGAGTAATAGTTTCAAATAACATAATAACACAATATGGATTATCTTAACATATCTTTCTTTATATTTAAAAATAAAAAAATAATAAAAAAATAAAAAATAAATATAAAATATGAAAATATCCATATTTTTTCAGTAAATATGGATATTTTTCCTTTTGTTTTTTCATTATTTATAATGTTCATATTCAAATTGCGAAGGAATATCCCGAGCAACATTAGAGCCAAAAATGGTGGAGTTTCATTTCCAGTTGACGTTTTGCATTCAATTGGTAGCTTTATTGAAACTCATCAGTTGTTGCAAACAATCTAGTTTCAATATTGTTTCAAAATGCAGCAAAATACGGTAAACATCTTTCTCTTCAAAATACGGTAAACATTTAGTGAACTACTCACGTAAGCTCCCTCTATAGAGAAGCCTAGAAACAAGATGAACTTTCTCGTATATGGCAAGAGAGTTTTTTGAAATGTTATATGTAAATATAAGACACTGATTTTGGCACAAACACCGTCTTTACATATACCAAAGATATTAATTTATTTCTTCACTGAGGGAGTTCACGTCAGCTTCCTGAGCGTTTCCCAGCGTTAGTATTTCGAACATATTTGATGTTTTTTGAAACGCACAAAATCTTCACTTGCTATAGTGATTTGTCCTTTCGTTGGCAACCTTTTTGTCGACAGCTCATTATCATTATTACAAAAGCAGACAGTAATAATTCAAATAATTATTTCTTCTTCATGTTTCGCTTCATGTTGCAGCTGATATGTCAAAACTGTTGTCATGAACTTGAATTACAGAGTTCTGTAAATATTGACGGATGTGGATGAAATACTAATAGCTCCAAACTTTCAGATATATTCAATCATTCTCCCGTTTGAAATCGGCAAAGAATTGTAAGATAAAGATTTTCAAACATTTACAACTGTATTAAATCGAATCAGACATTCTTGTATTGACACAAATGATTTGTTATGTCGTTACGTTTCTGTCATAAATTTTGATATCCTCCCGTCTCTTCGTTTGCATTATCCACTTATCGATTTTCAGATACAATGCAAGTAATTTGTCTTCTCTTTCATGACAGACGACTAGAAATGACAAAAACGTAATTATCTCTGTTTGAGTTGCTCTCCATCATAAAAAAGATGTTCAAACTCCGAAAATTTTCAGTCAATTCCAATATAAATCTTTACACACTTCTGTTGATAACTGGAGAGATTTATATTGAATTCTCCATTTTTATTCAAATAAATATTTTATCAAATGATGCCTTACTAATCATCAATTCAACAAGTGATATCCATTATTTACATCTGCTATCATTGCTTATCTTCAGAAATAAAAACCTTCTTATGAATTTCACGTGAAATCTACATGTGAAAATTTTGAACATTGGTGGAACATGGTTCAATATATTAAATGAAAAACATTTCGCGAGGTTTCACAAAAATAGGTTAGACAAAAAATGTTGTTCAGTCTGAAAATGAAAATGGGGTAACACCCCGAAGCAATTGTCAAGTCTTTATTATAAATTTTGTGAAACCTAGCCAAGTGCTTTTTATTTGATATATTAAATAGATTTCAATTTATGTAAACTAGGAACACTCACAGCTTCAAATGAAATCATACTTTTCCTGATATATTAATAGGAAAAATAGGAGTTATTGTGGAATTTCTCACATTGTACATATTACATTTCAGTTAAAATGGTAATTTCAACTGAGAATAATTCTCAATTCTCAAAGGCTAAATTAGGTGTTGAATTAGATCTATTGAATCTGATATATTTGTAATTGTTCTTTTATTTTTAGGTTTATGTAAATGATGTTTATAATATACATGTAATGTAATACTATTGAATAGTTTTCATATCCAAAGTTGTAGATTTTCTTAATCTAAGTATAGCATATACTATGACGGATATAATATTCATCAATAATTTACCAAATATTTGGAAACCAGTACTAGTGTTAAGATATATAAGCGTGAGCTAAAAAAGTATATTTTATATAATGGGATAGGTATCTAATTCAAAATTGACATTTCAAAATATGTAAGTTTTTTGTATAGCTTCAGGCGACTAAGAACTTTTTTTTATTGTACATCCTGAGTATAGATTACTGAGACTGAGAGTTAATTTATGTAATATATTTGTAGCGAAAAACTCACCTCTAATTCCCACAGTTGTTCGAAAATGAAGTCGTCAAAATGCTGAAACTTATTGTTGTCCAACGCCAAAATTTTCAAATGTCCCAATTCTTTGAAAGTCAAATTGGTCAATGTAACCAAACTGTTGGAATCCAGTCTTAGTTCGGTAAGATTTGCCAAATGTGAAAATGTTCCGTCCTGAATTGAACTGATGTTGTTTTTGCTCAAAATGAGTTTCCTCAAATTCGGCAGTTTTACGAACATGTCTTGTCTCAGTTCAGTGATGTCATTGTCGTCTAGTTGCAACAAGTATAAATTTGGTAAATTGTAGAAGCAATGTTTGGCTATTCTTGCGATTCCACTGCCAGATACGATAATTTCTTTCAGTTGAGTAGGAAAAGAGAACGCAGGCAACTGCTGGATGTTACCGAAATAGACAGTGAAATTTTCCAGTTTTCTTAGAAAAGTTAGCGTTTTTGTTGGAATGGCAAAAGTTGGTACCTCTGGTCGAAGCATGAGTGTGAGTTTTGTCAGATTGGTTTGTAGGAGGAAAAGATTCCAAATCTGGAACGAATAAAATTATCAAGATAATAATTATCGAGTATCAACAAAATAAACCATGAAAAAATTCATTCGAAGGTAAATTTTTTTGTGAATGTCATAGGTTTTCAATGGAGATTTGATGAAGAAATATACAATTTCCACATATTTTTCAACATTGCAGGTCCAATCTTTTGAATGTAACCAAAACAGTACAACCAAACAGAACATTTTCTTATATTTTCAGCACGTTTATTTGAATTTGGCATTAAATTTCATTCTGGTATTATGTTGTGTAGTTTAAAACTGCATTTTATGTAATTAAAAACACATATCAACCACTATCTCATATTCTACCATGCCTAAGTATGAATTGTTATTTGAAAATGTTATCAATATTCTTCTCGTTTTATGCACAATGCGTATCTATTTATCAATTTATAATTCATAAATAAACAATCATGATTATGCATCGATTTCATGGTTGTATCGTTCTGAAAGCTATTGTTTGTAGATAAAACGGAGGGAGAGAGAGAACACCTAAAATGATTCATTAAATATTTTTGATGAGTGGTGCCTTTTGCTGTTAAATAAAACCCTACTAATTACAAAACTGTGGTCTTGTTGAGCCCGCTTTTGATACGCATATGTAATCCACATTGTTGGTCGGTTGGTAAGCTGCATATTTGTATAATTAATGATTTTATGAAGCACTTACGTACAATATAATCTGACACTTGAGTACTCTGTTAATAGTGAACTGGAATAAGCCTAGTTCGGTAGTTGGATTGAATACTTATAGGGTTTGCTTGGAAAGAGCATGTATCTGTACGGACTAGTTCTACATAAGAGCCATTTCATTATATATGCCAGGGCCTATTATTGCCTTTCAGACCTTCACCACTCGATTTCAACCAGAATTGACTCTCCGTTTACATATACTGACAAATTTATACATAAATATATATATATATATATATATATATATATATATATATATATATATATATATATATATATATATATATATATATATATATATATATAAGGAAATGAAGTTTTCGTGCTTATGGCACTCAATGAAATATTCAAGAAAATGAACACTAGAACATTCATTCGAAAAATTCAAATTAACCAAAACAATGTTATTGTAGAGCTAGATATGTGAAAGTGTACGATGTGATGTCTCCATTATCCTTCAAAGGATAAATGGTAGAGAAATATTGAAATCGATGCCACACCTGATGGGAGTGCGAGACATATGTTTCGTTCTGCAAGGAACTCGTCAGTCGCACCGCGTCCATCAAAGTGAGGCAACAATTTCAAATCATTCATACTAGTAAACACTTTTAATCGAAATATCGAAATATTTCAAATAAAACTTCCAGGGAGCTGTCTACACAAATGTTGTCAACGGGAACTAACCCACCACTTTGGAGAATTAATTTTCGGAACGCACATAATATTCACTCTCGAAATTGATGTGTTTGTTCTCGTTGACAACATTTGTGTAGACAGCACTCTGAGGGTTTGATTTAAAATATTTCGATTGAGAGTCTCAGTATTTACTATATATATATATATCGAACTATATATATATATATATATATATATATATATATATATATATATATATATATATATATAACATAACAAAACATAATATAATATAAATTCAATGGACGATGAATCTACTTTGTGATAGTTCATATTTAAATGAGAGGTAATAATAAAAACTTGTCTAAAGGAGTCAGTCTAAAAAAGAATCAGTGATTTTTAGACAAGTTTTTATCATTACCTCTCCTAATATAATTATATATATATATGTATATATATATATATATATATATATATATATATATATATATATATATATATATATATATTATATATATATATATATATATATATATATATATATATATATATATATATATATATATATATATATATATATATAATATATATATATATATATATATATATATATATATATATATATATATATATATATATATATATATATATATATATATATATATATATATTCCATATTTACGACTCCTTCATTTTTAGTACATACCGAGATTTTTGATCGAGATATCGAAATATTTCAGATAAATGTGTCAGGGAGCAGGTTACAACAAAAATGTTGTCAATGGAAACACAACCTTTACTTTTGACAATGAATATTAAGTGCATTCCGAAATCTTCGAACTTGTTGAATGGAAATACCATACATTTGTCTCATACTATCACGGGAATTCTTCAGAATCGAATCGCGATCCAAACAATCATGATTCGATGCTCTTGCAAACCGCACCACGGCACTACCTTCTAAATGAGGCAAACATTAATTCGTGAACTAATCACTGAAACTCCATCTACCCTAGAAACGAGATAAATTGCCTAGAGCATGGCAGATTGCTTTTTCGTGACAAGATCAGAGCGCTTTTGAAGATAGGATCTAGTTGCGTTTGGGAAGTCTTCGAAAGTTGATTTTTAGATGCATGGCACTGAAGATTCCCATAATAGGATGAAACAATTGTATGGTGTTTCAATTCAACAAGTTCGATGTTCTTCGGAAATCACTTAATTTTCACTCTAGAAAGTGAAGAGTTGTGAGATGTAATAAAGAGCTAAATGTTTTCATTATTACTGTTCCTATATCTTACCTCATCCTGTGGACTTATTTCTGCAAAAATCCAACATTGAGCTGTACTGTAATGATAAGGTGGAAATCCATCTGAACAAACGCAATGTAAATATTCGTCGGCTCTTCCTTTCAACGTACAGACTGTCTCTATCTCTCCATTTTTGAAATTTTTTCCATCAGATGGTTTTTTTCGGCGCTTCGCTGAGGCTCCGTGTAGAAATAATAAGAATGATACAAGTAACCACAGGTTCCTCATTATGATGCTGAAAAGAAAACGAATATGATAAGTAATAAGAAAATGAGAAAATTCTGAAACTCCTTTTCCTGAAAAAGGAAAAGGAGTTCCGGAATAAACGATAAAACTGCAGAACTGAAAGTGGAGGTTAATTACTTAGCAGCAACATCTTATTTTCCTATTGACAAATAAATTCTTCGAAATAAGAATTATTGTTTCCTCATTTAGAGGTGGAGGTTAACAAAAGCAATGTATTAACTAAAAATCCATTTCTTAAATATACAGCGTATCTCAAATATCTTTGAAAAAATTTAAATTACAGCCTGACAACATTGAGAAAGAACCAAAAGTTTATAAAATTTACAATTTGGTTTCAAAAAACCAAAGTATTATTGGCTTATTCACTATGAAATGAAATGAACCGAAAACTGAAGGGCATACTTTCCATTATTACCTACGAATTGTTATTTTTATAGTGACGATAGAATTATTAGATGGAAATATAAAGCCAAATTTCTTCAGAATTGTCTTGTCAGTATTTCATATTGAATCTCAAGGAAGTATATATTGGAAATAGACTCTTATAAATTGAGGAAGACAAGAAAAATTCAGAAATGATAACTAGCTATGTAACCGGCTCGCCCTCGTTAGGATTTATCTATTTTTCATAAGGAGTATCGCTGGAAATGAGGAATATCCAAGAAATTTTCCATTTGTTTTCATGTCGAGCTCGAAGTAGTTGAGAATGTGTTTCAGGTTGTCAAATCCATGAGAGAGTTCATTTAAAATATGAGAACTGTGCAGCAAAGTATGGATATGTAGCAGTTTGTTTGTAACAAATATTCCCGAAAAGCAATTTCAACCGAGAAATATATGATATGGGATAAAAATGAGAACGGAAAATATATATTACACTACCAATGCCGATGATCCGTTCAGAAACAGGACAAGGTAGAGTTCTAATTCATAATATCAAATAACGTTGAGGGCATGAGAAAATATTTTATCCGAATATTTCTATCAAAATATTTTTACTTTTTTATTCATTTCGTTGATTTGATATTTGGAACCATTGCTTTCAGAAATAATGAGCTTTTATGCTATACTCCGATCAAACATTGAAGCAAACTTTCATGTACATATGTTGGTAATGTTTTTTGAATATCTTTCAATCTAAAAGTTTTGTAGATGATAAAAATAATGAAGATAAAATTATAAGATGACTTCATCAGGATGATTTCATTTTCCACAACGTCCATTTTCATTCCTGATAAATAACTTCTAGGATCTACACATACTTCATAATGCGAAAATGACCAAGGTTTGGACTATTGTTCAAGAACTATATTCTCTTTCACTTCGCCATTATATGTGAATTGAGCATTTTATTTCATTTCCATAATGGTTTCATTGATATGAACTGCAAGACAATATTTCACCAAGATAGACAAAAAAAAGGCGTTAGTGGCCCTTCTGTTCAGATGTTAATATTATGTTCATGTAATTTACATACAAATCTTGTTTATGAGTATCCTGATGGACTTATTCACAATGACTTCATGAAATAACCATGCTTGGTGTAACCTTTGTGTATCCCGAATCTTCAACCACCTAACATATGAAAAATATTCGAATTTTCTCATTCCATGAATGAGTCTTATAAATGAGTTCTTTGTTTGTCTCACAGTTTGGAGCTATTGAACCTGTGCGCTTTAGAAAGCACTTGTATCTCATATAAAATGCTTTCCGTTCATTCAAAAAAAGGGACAATCAGTTGGTGTATACTTTTTATCTAATTGAATCTCATTGATGTGAACTTTTTCGCTCCCTTTCAATTTGTATTTTGTTTGACGATATTATTTGTTGCTTTACAGGTTCGATAAGACAACTTCATTCTTTTCAAAATTTCATTAACTCAATACACCCGAAAATAAAATTCACATTAGAAGAAGAACTTGACAACTCAATTAATTTCTCAGACCTAAAAATTAAAATATTCGTTCTCTATTTATTTTAAACCAACACACACGGATACATTAATTCATAATAGTTCGGTTCACCCCATACAACAAAAAATGTCATCATTTAATAGTATGGTTCATAGACTTGTTAACCTGCCGCTTTGGAACGTTGATTTCAACAAAGGAAAAAGCTAAATTATGCAAATAGCATCAAACAATGAATACCAACCCGAAATAATAAACAACTTAATAAACGAAAAACTTTTCAAAAGAGCGGTTTAAGAAGTTTATCCTCTTATTAAAAAAAAAGTCAATATATAGTGCTTTAACATATGTGGGGACAACTAGTTTAAAATTTAAATCACTTTTAGCAAGCTCTAAGATCAATATTTCCTTTTGGACCACTAATAACATTGGTAAAATAATCAAAAATAATAAATCAAAAATTAATAAAAATCAAATGTGTGGGGTATACAAAATTGAATGTGGCAGTTGTGAAAAATTTTGTATAGAAACAACTTTCAGAAATTTCCAAATTAGATTATCGGAACATAAACGTAGTTTTGAGAAACAGAAAACAGATGCCCATTATGCTAACCATTTATTAGAAGAAAGTCATATATTTAGTTCAGAATTTGAAATATTAAATAGAGAGAATAAAGGTTCCAAGCTAAATTTTCTAGAATTTTTACATATTAATAAATTAAAAAATTCGGGACTTTTACTCAATAGCCATTTAGAGGTTAACACTAGCCCTCTACTTCGTTCAATAAGAATATTTCAGTAAGTAGATCAGATTGATTACCTAGGTTTTAGTTAATTCAAATTCAATTTGATGTTTTATGTCCAAAAATTTTAACTTTCCTTTTTTTGTACTTAGAAATCTTAGTTGTATATTTGTATCTTTCCTACATTTAGTTGGAATACCTGACTTCAGAAACTGATTTTCTGTGTTCATCTCCAGGTACACGATCTTTTTGTTAAATATCAGTGTATTCTGTGGTCCTCATTCCAAGTTAGTCATAGAACATACCTGGTATGTTCTGTGTAAATAGCTATAAGTATTGAATTTGTAAACTTACACATAGTATTAATCCAGCATTTGATAAAGAAGTAGTACTTCGAAACGTCGTCAGGCGTATTTTATATTGATTTATGAGAAAATTCTAAATATTGTTTTATTATTTTATTTTGTTGTCATCAATATTTATTCATACTTGGTCCTCCACTCCATTAATTGTTTTGGTTCAACAAAATATTTCACTTATTTTTGAGTTCAGCAAATTTACATAACTCTTCAATGACTACAAGTGTAGATGGTAAGCAGGAGATAAGTCTAGACACTTTCAAATCAGCATAGATAGAGGCGCAAATTGCTTGAATACGATCTACTTAGTTTAACAAATATATTAGTGTAACGTCTGGATAGTATTTTGAAGCACCATGAGACCAGCCACAGACATAACATAAAATAATGAGCCGAAAATTGATCAATGAGGGACCTCTCGCAATAGTACTCTCGTCCGAATCATCAATTTTTAAGAGTTGTGTGTTCTCGTGCATGAAGTTTTCTAACGATAGAATCAGAAACGTCATCGCTTAAGCCTATGAACTGCATTATTACAAACAAAAGTCATCATAAATTGTGTAAAAAGGGCTAGTTCAGTCAAAAAATACCAATTTGAATGATGTCTTCTTCGCATTTTTTGGCAATTTGATCGACTTTGTCCATTGTTCGAGACATGGCTTCACAAACATTCATCAGGGCTGTTAAGCAGAAGTAACATTGAGCAGTCAGTATTTCATCTATTGATCGTACATTGTTCACTTCAAAATTTTTGGCATAAATGACGAAATACTGAGAGGTCTGAAATCTTAACTTTCTGTATGATTTTTCGCGAAATTGAAATTATGAGTGCGTTTTTCAAATAATCGTAAATATCGAATTCCATAAACAGAATGTCATCGTATGAACAAGAAATGACACAATGAATGGACCACAGAGCTATTGTAATATTTAATCTTTACGCATTTCAAATCATTATAATATTAAAATTTTCCTTATAGTATTGAATAAGTTCATTCGTTTTATCTTGTATTCATTATATTGTTTTTTGGGGTGCTGATGGGATAGATAAATTATTATAAGCATCAGGTTTCTTCGAAGCCGCTAGTAGGACTAGAAATTCCCCTACCTATATTTCCGCAATATTTATTTAACTCTCACCGTATGTTATTACACGGGTTTAGTTACGCTGCTAAGAAAGCTTTTTCCCTGTTTATACACGCATTCGTAAAATTTTGTAATGATTTATAGTAAATATATTCTATTTGTGTCAGTGGGATTCTTCTTATACATTGTGAGGGCGTTATTCCCCATTCTCAAGATTGTCCTGAAAACGCACAACCACAACTGAGATTTTTGTTCACCTATCATGGCTTTTATACTATGTGCACGTAGATAATGCGATGATATTTTCAATGATAAAGTTAACTATATCGTCTACATTTGAGAATTCGAGAAGATTTTCTACACCTTCATCTGTATTCAGTGAGGTGACACATCTTATAGGTGTATAAGAATCAAATATTCTAAACGTTTAATCTAGAGAATTGGGACCATAATTGCATAATAAGGTGTGATCGTGAACTAGAGGATCGGGCACAAAAAAATTGAAGAATAAAATTTACCAGCACATATTGAACCAACTCTTCGATTTCACTCAATTTACAGTTGACACCTAGTTCTGAAAGTCAATTGAGTTTCATATTTGTATATAGCACACAACATCTTCATATTATCCAGGATTCGTACCTTGAGTTCCACAAAGATATACCCATTCCTGTAGCTACGATTTATTTAAATTTTCGAAGATTTTGTCAAAAAAACGAGACAAACATTACTTGTTTCTATTTGATAAAATAGAAATGAGTATAAAATAAAATGAGTTCATATACATGTAAGGCAACTGTTAATGCTCATTGAGATTTCCAATGGTGAAGAGCTCTCAAGAGAATTTAGAGCCTAGAACTTACCGAGATTATTATCAGGATATCCTGAGAAAATGAGCAATATATTATGAACACTCACCTCAGCTTGAAAAATGATTAAATTTTCATAGGAAAGCAAAGAAGTTTTACTTAGAGGTGAATAATTTTGAGATCCAGCACTCAGTTTCCGTGTATTTAATTTTCCATCAACAATTTTCAAATTAAAGATCTTAATTAAAATATCTACATTCAAATTGTAATATCTTGCTACTTCCTTCGTTTGCCAAGGTGGGAAATATTGATTCTAAATAACTGAATGAAGTTTTATTTCGCGTTTTATATTAGCTGGATTCTCTTCCTCAGACTTTCTCAGACTGTAAAACAAATTGATTCGGAAGTTATTTGAATAATTTCTTTAAAATAGTGTAGTTCTCCCATGACCCTACTGTAAGATGACTATAATATTCAGGTGATGATTGAATTCGAATATATGTAAGAAATAAGTCGAAAACCTTTAATTTAATTGAGTCAGTTGATATTAGCATAGAATTTCGAATGCAAACTTGTAATCAATTCCGAAAAATTCTGAATTTGTATGAATTATCATTGTGCCGATGTCATATAAGGTTGAATGATAGATCGTCTTTCTTTTTCATCAAAATCGGTCCAATACTGAACGTGCTTTGGCTATCAAGAACAACAGGATTATCACAGAAAATTTTTAAACTGATTTACACATATATTTAAGAGAATACTGCATGACGTACGTTTCGATGAGATTCACCTTTTTCAAATGCTACGTGCAGACTAATGGCATTTCTCGAATACATACAATATAAAACTTAATAATATACAAACTATATAATATACAAACTTAAATTATGAATACAGAGAAAACAGGTTGATAACAGGTAGAAGGGATGAATTCATACTGAACTACTATATAGTAAACTAAGTAATTTTGAAAAGATTGAAAAGGGGCTTGATGTATGATCGATTTGGCTGTTCAAAAATTTGCCAGAATATTTGTATTTATTAATTTGAAGTGATTCTAACAAATTGAGCTTCATTCCCTTGTTTGCGGTATTCAAAATTTCAGAATCGGAATTGAATATATGATTTTCATTAATTAAATAATTTGCATAATGTGAATCTGTCTTCTGATTATCAAAGCTACGTTTATGTTCAGAAATTCTTATTCGAAAACTTCTAAACGTTCTAACGTTATCACAACTACCACAGTTAATTTTATATACACCTGATCTTTTATTTTTGTTGACATTAGATTTGTTATTTTTGATATGTTTTCCTAAGTTATTTCCAGTACGGTAAGCAATGTTGATGTTATAGTTAAAAAAAAGAGATTTGAGTTTCTCACTGGACTTATCGATGTATGTAAGACTGTTATAGTTGATACTGTTTTTGACTATTGTTGTGGGATATAGGATAAACCAAACCAATCGCTTTTTTGAAGTTATTTTCAATATCATATTATCTATTATTTCAGGATTATAATTATTTTTCACAGCTATTTGTTGAAATTGGTTCTAGAAAGCGGAATATTTATAATCGATGTATCAAACTATTGAAAACATTTTGTGTTGAAATGGATGCATGGAAGTATTATGTATAATACTATCTGTATGTGATAGTGTTCCATGCATCCATTTCAATCAATTGTGATGAGATTGTTAAAAATAATTTTAAATTATCATTCATAATAATTGAATTATCATAATAGGTAATAATAATAATTCAATCGAATATAAACTTAAATTCAAACACTTGAACCTATGATTCACACTTTATTCACTACATAATATGACGCGTTTCGTCGTTACAAACGACTTCTTCAGATGCTTACAGAATAAGTTATTATTCAAATATTATTCTGTAAGCATCATGTAGTAAATAAATTGTAAATCATAAGTTTAAGTGTTTGAATTTAAGTTTATATTCAATTAAAATAGATTCACATCAAGTAAACGCCAACACTATTAAATAAATTGTTCAATCATTGTTATTGTTGACTGAGATTGAATTCTCGCTTAACTCTTGGTCAAACATATTCAAATATTTAATAAAATTAAATACTTGGCTTTTGATATTTAACAATATCAATTAGTCAACATGTTTCGAGTGTGAGCTCGTCTTCAAGACTGTCATGAAGATGACCTAGTGCTAGAAACATGTTGATGAATTGATATTATTGAATATAATCATGAAAATTGAGCCAAGAGTTTAGTTTAATTTAATATTATAATTATTACTGATTCTTGAAGTAATTTCAATTATAAAAAAGTAGAAAAGTGACGGAAATGCTCAATTGAGTTAGAGTATGCGATTTAGAAACCCAATTTCTATTGAGGAGGCCGGTAGATCTCAAAAAATATGTTGGTGGTATGGAACATAGGAAATTCTGTACCCTAAAAGGTAGATAATAAACTCTGGATAAGTGAATGAGTCGGATAGTGGGGTGCAGTGCACATGATTGATATTTGAATTCAACACGCAAACAGAGACAAAAATAGACAATTCAGACTCAAAAATAATTCATCGTACCTCTAGAACTAAAAATCAATGAATGAATAAGTCTTGAGAACAAGGTTATTTATGTTCGATACTATCGAAATGAAGCGAAATATGTTTATTTATATATTATTATTTTCATATTAATCATGACGAGAAAATGAATTATTATTTCGAACGACACTTTTCGAAAAAATCCTGTAATAAGTTAATTTTATTCGCACAATAAGTTATACTACTGATGTGATATCTCTAACATCCACCACTATTAAAGCTTTTATGAAGAGTCAAACTTGGAAGATTATGGAAGTTATGGCTAGTATGGCTGTATTTGTTATGGTAGGTATAGGCTTGCTCCCATAACAAATTCAGGGGTATACGGCGTTCTAAGCTTGCACTTTTCGTTCAAAACCTAGGAGTCACAACTTATTCGAGCCTCCTATATGTCGTATAAATTATTTTTAATGCACTTATGAAAAGAATGTGGGGTTATGGTAATCGTTATCCAAATGCTGAAATATGTTGTTTTATCTAACTTGATCAATTTTGGTCTCTAGTGAATGGTCTTCAATTAATAGATGAATATTTTCAAGTTTAGATTCTATGAATACAAGGTAACATAATGAAAATAACAAACATATATGGAGACCTCGTTAGCATAGTGGTCAAAAACTGTGGGGCGTAAACCTGAAGACCTCTGTTCGAATCCCAGTCGAGCTCAAAAACTTTTGGAGGTGACTTCAAGTCTCAATTTTCACTATAAAATAATAATAATATATATATATATATATATATATATATATATATATATATATATATATATATATATATATATATATTATGTATATATAGTATATGTAATGAAACAGCCGGTAAGTGATAATTCACGGATACATTGAAAACACTGATTAAAACACTATTATAAATATATTATAATATATTTGTAATACGCTTTAGGAGATGGACGTGAATTGTTATTTTGGAAAAATTTTAAATTTTTAAGTAGAATTGTCAATATAGTTGTTTGTTTGTCACTTATGAACTTTTGTTCCGAAGTATTTATATTGTGCGAGCATATGACATATATACCAATTTGATAAAGGTTAAAATAATAACCGAAACGTAATTTTGGAAATAAACTAATATCATTTTGTTTCAATTGAACCAAAAAACCCAAGATTCAAATTTATATAATATAAATAAAATGGTTCACGAATCAGATAGTTTGTCAAACATATATAATATATATATATATATATATATATATATATATATATATATATATATATATATATATATATATATATATATATATATATATATATATATGCTAACATGGAAGAGATTACGGCAATTATCAAGCAATACAAAAACATCAAAGCAGCAGGAGAAGATTGTATTATTGCGGAACTCTGGAAACTGAACGATACTACTTTGAAGCAAAAACTTCATCATTTAATATCAGAAATCTGGAGAACGGTACCATACCAGAGTATTGGAAATGCGCGCTGATACATCCATTGCACAAAAAGGTGGAAAAAATGGATATCAATAATTACAGGGGAATTTCCTTACTCCCGGTTGCGTACAAAATACTTTCTAAAGCACTCCTAAACAGAGGAGAACACCAAGCGGATCCACTAATTGGAGAATATCAAGCTGGATTCAGAAAAGTCCTATCATGTGCTGAACAAATCTGGACTTTGTAGATGATATTCCAGATGAGAAAATGTATAAATACAGTGATCACATTCATTGACTTCAAGCATATGATTCGGTAGACCGTGAAACCGTTTTTCAAATCATGAAAGAATTTGGAATCGGTCGAAAGACCCGAAAAATTATAGAATACAGACACTTACAGGTACAACTTCCAAGGTAAAATTTATGGGCGAAGTGTTAGATCCATTTGCAATCAAAACCGGTGTGCGGCAGGAGGACGGACCTTAGCCAACCCTTTTCAATATTGTTTTAGAAAAGTTCATTAGGGAATGGGAACTCCACGTAAAGGGCATACAAGTGGGTATGAAAAAATAAAATGGAATAAATGTCAAATGTCTCGCTTTTGCATACGATATTGCTATCATCACAGACAAAAGAACTGAAGCCGTTCTCGCCGTAGAAAAACTACATTAAATTGCACAGAAAACCGGGTTACAAATTTCTTATGATAAAACTAGATGCATGGAAAGGAAACCAAAAACATTCGGCTATTTTAAATACCATGAAGAAGTTATACAGTCCTCACGTTCAAACCGAAGCGCTAATGAACAGATAATTACCAAGCTGCAAAGGGCCTACAAACTAAAATGGGCTCACTATAACATGTGCGTTTCGAGAGGCGCCAAATTAAGGCATTATAACACAACGATTCTTCCTGAAGCAATCTACGCATCTGAAACAATGGTTATTGACTGTCACGGTCATTCAAAAATTAGAGGAATAAAAAAACAAGAACGAAGAATTCTCAGAAAAGACAAATACGATAACGGAAGAAATCAGAAAACGACGAGCAAAGTTCTATGCACATGTCTACAGAATGAAACAGTCCAGAATACCGAAGAAACTACTCGATATAATCATGAATAGTAAATGCGGAACAGAGTGGCTAAAAAGGTCCAAAAGGATCTACAACAGATCAATATAAAAAATCTCGAAGATCGCACTGAATGTCGCTATAAATTCGCACATGTGAGGTTTGAGCAAAAGTCAAAACGTCTACCTGAAGAAAAATGGACAGATGAACGGAGGAAGGAGCATTCAGAGATAATGAAGCGGTTTTGGGAGGTAAAAAAGATGAAGCAAAAGTCCTAATAATTGTGAATTCAATATATATATATATATATATATATATATATATATATATATATATATATATATATTCGGTTTGTATGACTATGTTTCTTCATTGTCAGATATTCAGGTCATGACTTTGAATTATTGTGAAAATGGTGGTTTCATCTGCAGAAAGTGATGTCAACATATATTGTTATTAATATATGTATGATTTTCATAAGAAAAATATATTTGCAATCAATGATAAATCGATAAATTGATTTTTAAGCTCAGAATTCATCATTGCAATCATATATCATAGAAAATATTGCTGGAATTCTTTTATTATTTCCAGTAGCGATGGTAATCGAAATTTTGTTATTTCCTTGTGATAGGAAGTAATAACCCTTTGCGACACGCTTCATCCACGATTCAGTTGAAAATTATTTTATATTTCTCCCATCACCGCGTACAACCAATTTGATATTGAATGGCTCACAACTAGAAAACAGAAAGCAGATGTATCGGGCGTAGTAATTTCCTCTCCATGTGCCGACTAATTGGAAAGGAAATTGATTTAGTATCACTCTTTATTTCTTTGGTATATTGAAGTAGAAAATGGTTTCTCCAATTTGATATACTGGTACAGTATTTTCCATAAAGCAGACCCAATAATCTTTGGTAATTGAAATGCCAAAATGTCTCTAGGGACCATTTCCATATACAGAATAATTGATATCGCAACAAACGTCTGGAACAGGGTAAATCGGCTGAATGACATTATCTTAATCTAAATAATTGAAATCGGAAGGTCAGTAGAGACTCCATCGCCAACAGTCGATAACTTCGCCTAATGAAACCTATTACACTTGGCTTGGGAAAACCAGGATAGCTTAGCGGTCTTTGTTGAGCTGCATGTTAAATATCGAGAAGATTTGCTAAGTGTTCATGATTTCCTATTCATTCCGCTTGAAACCATTCGAACTGTCGAATATACGACCTTCCGTACAATGCGATTCTTCACAATCTGAAACCCTTTTTGGGTTTCAGATTCTGAGGCCCAAACTTGGGTTGGGCGCGATAAAATATTCAATTTTGTTATAATTATTTGAATATTGCATGAAATTTCATGATTTTACTGAAAAAACATCGACAAGTTAACAGTCTAATCTGATTTGTAAAACATTGTTAATATTATGAATTTTTGGACATAGACAATGAAGAACAAAACTATGAAAATCAACAAGAAATATGCATTTGATGACCTAAGTCACAATACAATTCATCTGATATTTCTGAATATATCTGAGCAACAAAAAACTAGGTGAGTTCTCAATTCAATCATTGTGTGTATCAATCCTGATAAATTTATTAAATTGGGTTATAAATGTTTGAATATTGAATAATATTTTATGGTTCATACTGGAAATATGTTTAATTGAATCAGGGCTGTGCAAGATGTTAATGTAATAAATTCTGGTAAGGAGAGATTGTAGGAAATAAACATGAAAACCGTTAGAGAATATTTGTTATCGCTAAGTTCACAAATGTCCATTGTAAAATAACCATAACATAATTTGGGCCTTCCTACTTTATCAAAAATAAAGGACGAAATACTGAATAAAATATATAATCAATTATTACAGAAAATAATTCGTAATTCGGGAAAAAAACACGCCCATATATTACTACGCTTCAGGTTTTATATTTGCTTCTAGGAAATGTTTTCATTCTACTTGGTATTGACAAAATGTGAACAGGAAAATTTGAGGCAGCCAAGCCTACTGGTCTGACGGGAAGGTTGCTTTTGTAGTGATTGCAGATATCATAATTTTTTTTGACAGTGAAAAACTGAATTATGCCGAGAGCAACCCGATAAAAGAAACAATAATGACTAATGAATTGTGACACAGTGCCAAAGGGCTCTAACAGCTCAAAAAGCAGTTGGATCGATTGATATCTCTGAAGACGAAAATGAAATAAATAATTCTCCGTGTTGAGTATAATTTAGCGAATACTCTGGAAGAAAAACTCGCGATAGCTTGGTGAAATAATTGAAACCCCCTACATTGAAATGATGTAAACTATAGTCTTCAGATGAAAATTTCTATAGTTCCTCCCAATCTTCTCATATTCGATATGAATTTTTAAAATAACAGCTTCTGTTCCTATCATGAAACATAAAATTTCAGTTAAGGTTGCAGCCGTTATTTTCTAATACGATGTTATGGAAAGAAAAACAGGAAATTTTAGATACACTTTCCACTAAAATGAATATATATTATGATATTACCTTCTTAAATAATATTTTCTATGAATTTATGGAAGCAGCAAGCGAGGTTCTTATTATCAAATTACACTATTCATCTAAGGAGCATAGATATTACCCTGTTATCTCAAGGCAAGAACATCTAAATATGCTTGTGGAAGAGGATCTATTATAATATACAAGTTCATTTTCGTCAACTGCGGAAACTGTTCACAAAAAACGATTTAAGATAACAATATGGGGACTGAAGGTTTTTGTGTCGAAATATTGACGAATCAACTCGATAAATTTGACGTTTCGATCATATTTATGACTCTTCAGAGCTCTTATCACATCATGTACAAAAATACCCAGCGAAACAGAAAATAGATGCAATGTTAAGGTTTAAGATGAATGAATCGCCGTCTATTTATCGAATCAGGATTATCAAATAAATATTCCGACCAACAAAGCCTCAAACCGTGTTTTTTATATGAAGCGGGTCGCAATGTTTATGATTGATATATGAAATCAGTAGAAAGTCTTAAAAAACAAGGTGGTTTCTTTGATAATGATCTGAAGTAAAAACGAGAAAACTAACTCATACACTTCATGAGTATATTTTTATATATTTTTATAGAGTTACGAAATATTCTGAATGTAAGTGACTGACTTTGCATCTTGGTGAGTAAATACCCTTTGAGAAACTCATATATTTTACTGTTGTAGTTCACTGTTGTAGTACTATTGTAGATTTATTGCTGTAGTTTTTCGTAAAGAAGTCATAAAAAAGGAGACGAATATAGGGATTAGAAGAAAATAATTTTTTCTCACAGACCGCTTCCCGATAGTACACATAATTAATTTGATATATATATATATATATATATATATATATATATATATATATATATATATATCTTGAAATTGATTTATTGCCAGTTTGAGATATTTTATTTTGAATGTTTTTAGCAATAACAGGCTTCTTTTGATATGAAAAATATCAAAAGAAGAATTTCGTTGTTATGATATAACAACGAAACGTTTATTTTTGTGAACGTTTCGTTGTTATATCATAACTTTGTCAAAACTGAATATAACTTAAATTCAAACACTTGAACTTATGATTTACACTTTATTGACTACATAGCATGACGCGTTTCGTCGTTACAAACGACTTCTTCAGATGCTTACAGAATAATAACAATATTTTGAAAAATACAGGTATATATATCAGAGAATTTTGGTGTTCTATGGTTTTGGTTTTACCTAAGATATTCCATTCTGAGAATAATTTCTATTACCTGAAAAGGTTTAACAAGGGTGAATTGTTTAATTCTATCTGTTCATTGAGCAAGTTTCCAGAATTTTTAAGCCGATTCATTTCCACTACTTCCCAATAATCTAATTGACTACTTCTCTCTATATTGTGTAGAATTTTGAAATTCGTATCAAAAGTATGGTTTTCTGTTAATAAATGGTTAGCATAATTCGAATTACTTTTATTATGGGCGAAGCTATATTTATGTTGCTGTATTCTAGTACCGAAATTTCTACTAGTTTTACCTATATATATATATATATATATATATACCGAGACATGTTCCACAATTCAATTGGTAAACACCTGATTTGTCTTCTCTTTTAATTTTGTTTTTATTGTTCTTAATGTGTCTCGATAAATTGTTGTTCGTTTTAAATGAAATATTAAAATTATGTTTACTTAAAAAGGTTTTGACTTTTTGACTGACGTTTCCAAAGTATGTTAAACTGTTATATTTACGATTTCTATCCGGCTGATAAGGAAATACTAATCGTAGAGCTTTCCGATAGAGTTTTTTGTCCAGAATTTTTGACACGACTTCGCTTTCATAATTATTATTAACCGCAATCTGTTCAATGATATTCAATTCTTTATTGAAATAATCTGCCGATGAAGGTATATTGGTTAATCGGTGTATACTTTGAAACGCTGCCATTTTATGTGGATATGGCTGGCATGAGGAGTTATGGATTATCGTATCCGTATGGGAAGGCTTGTGAAACATGGAAAAATCAAATTTATTATTTAATCTTGTTATTGTTATTAAATATTTGTCAAAACTAATGAGAAATTCAATTTATGAGTTACTATAGATATAAAAATGTCAAACTTATTTTTTAGAAAAATCGAATTAGTTTTTTATGTATTTTCACTCATTGATTTTCATTATCAGAGAAATATTTCTGGCTCAGCATTCGCTTCGGAAGTTTTAGTCTTCTTCACCATGAGGAAACCTCTGAAAAACTCATGGTAAGCCAGGTGATTCTAATAAGTGTGATTTGAATTTACATATATATAATTACATATAGTTTTTTATACTTGTCCAGAATATGTATATTGTTGGTTTATGGGTGTGAAACTCAAGGTAGATCTGGAAAAAATGAGTTTCGAGATGTGAGGTTTGGTGATTGTTGTGAATTTATTTTATGAGTGATATTTGTGAGTTTTATTAAGTTGTTGTGAGTAGTATTGTAAAAAAGGCATAATAATTAATTTTATAGATAGATCGCTAAAACTAACATCATCATGTTTACGACATGAAACACTTAAAGAAGTTCATACTCTTCTCATGAAAAATAAGTACCCATTTAATTTAATCAACAAAATCATGAAAAACAGAATTCATAAATTATATAATACTTTACATTCAGAAAGAAGTAAATCTAACGAAAATAATTACATTCTGTTACCATATATTCCAAAATTAAGTACAAACATTGCTAAAATATTAAAACCTTATAATTTAAGAATAGCATATACTCCCAAAAATCAAATCGAAGAATTATATACAAAATTAAAAAGTAAAACTGTAACTCAAAAAAAACGCATACGGTTTTAATATACCGTGTAACAATTGCAATAAAAGCTATATCGGACAAACTTCACAAAACTTCGAAGAGAGAATCAGAGCGCATAAATACGCAAAACTCAAATAATAGACTTACATAAACACAAAATAACAGAAGAACACGATTTTGATTACAAAAATACGAAGATTGTGGCAACTGAAAGGACAAAAAAAGTAGAGAAATTTTAGAAATGCTACACATTCGTAAAAATTTAGAAAACACAGTAAATGAAAGAACAGACATTAAACATCTTAATTCAATTTACAACAACTTAATAAACCTCACAAATAACTTTCATAAAATAAACACACAACAATCACCAAACATCACATCTCAAAACTCATTTTTTCCAGATCTACCTTCAGTTTCACACACATAAACCAACAATATACATATTCTGGATGAGTATAAAAAACTATAGTAATTATATATATGTAAATATAAATCACCCTTATTAGAATCACCTAGCTTACCATGAGTTTTTCCGAGGTTTCCTCAAGGTGAAGAAGACTAAAACCGAAGCGATACAAAAAAACTAATTTGATTTTTCTAAAAAATAAGTTTGACATTTTTATATCTATATTAACTCATAAATTAAATTTTTCATTAGTTTTGACAAAGTTCTGATATAACAACGAAACGTTAACAAAAATAAACTTTTTTTCGTAAAACTCAGAGTTTTACGAAAGATTTGTGAAATTAAAGTCAATTTCCAACTAACATGAACCTGTAATATTCTTGAAATAGGCTTAGAGCCGAAACATATGTAGAATAAACAATTATTCCATCAATCTTAAACTGTGCTCATTCCCAAGAAACCTTCACACTCATATATATATATATATATATATATATATATATATATATATATATATATATATATATATATATATATATATATATATATATATATATATATATATATATATATATATATATATATATATATATATATATATATATATATATATATATATATATATATATATTTCTCCTCCAAAAGCAGGAAGAACTGAACAAACTTTTTTATTTCTCTCAGCGCTGAGAAAACATAAAAGTCTTAGTGGCATTACCGTCGTGAATAATGAAGTTTAAATTAGATAGATATCTCCAATTCGAACAAACTTATGGAATTCATCAGTCCGGCTATCCGATCAGCAACTTCTTAGAGTTCTTCATCAATATTGATGTTGTTAAAAATTCATTGAAGTTTGTTAATAACACGATATCGAAAAGGAAACTTAATCAAAAGTGTGCAGAGGTCGAAAATCCGTTTGACATTTCTACTCGTAACATGACAGAAAAACACTGAAATTCCTTTACGCCAAATTGGAAAATAATTGGATCTTCATTTTGCTCACTAATAGCTTCAGAATTACGAGAATGTTTTCAGAATGGTAATTTAAAGTTAATATTGGACCTGTAACTAATGCTTTCAGTTTTCTTAAATTACATCGTTGTATTGACCTTTTAAGATGGCACAGAAAATTGGAGCACGGAAGCTATTTTCGATTTCTTTTGAGTGAAACGGAGGTTTTGAAAATGGAAACTATTTTTAGGTGTTTCGGATGTTCCAAATATCGTCAGACACACGCGAGGATTTGACACTAATATATAAATCGTTTGAATGCATAGAAATATGATGTGTTGAATAGCGTGCATAATGGCGAATGCGCTGGAGAATTATCATATGTTGATATAATTGAAAACCTTTAAATGATTTTAAATCATTTAAATATTATTATATCACTTTTCAGCAATGAGGCTTATTTTGAAATAAGCCTGTTTTTGCTAAAAATATTGGAAATAAACTATCTTAAACAGGCAATAAATCAATTAAATAAATATAAATATATATATATATATATATATATATTTTGAAAGTTTTTAGCATTAACAGGCTTTTTTAATATGAAAAAGTTTATTTCTGTTGACGTTTCGTTGTTATATTATTATAATATTCCTCTGATAATGAAAATCAATAAGTGAATATACAAAAAAAACTAATTTGATTTTTCAAAAAATTAAGTTTGACATTTGATATCCATAGTAACTCAAATTCAATTATTCATTAGTTTTGACAAAGTTGTAATATAACAACGAAACGTCAACAGAAATAAACTTTTTCATATTAAAAAGCCTGTATAATGCTAAAAACTTTCAAAATAAATACCTCAAACAGGCAATAAATCAATTTCAAGAAATATATATATATATATATATATATATATATATATATATATATATATATACATATATATATATATATATATATTTATTTAACATTCTTTATTAATTTCAATATTATATATATGAATATATATATATATATATATATATATATATATATATATATATATATATATATATATATATATATATATATATATATATATATATATATATATATATATATATATATATATATATATATATATATATATATATATATATATATATTAAGAATTCGGATGTTCCTCAAAATGGTCGAAGTCTCGAAAATACCCGAATTAGGGCCCATGGCGTTCTAATAAATTGAGAAACCTATAAACTATGCGGAAAATCCCAAAATACTGAGCGGAGTGATGAAAACTAGATGTCAACAAAACAACTTTTGGAATATTGTGAAATCTTGAAGGAGAATAACCGAATTTCAACTTTCAACACGATAATATATCCTTAACGAAAAAGGTAACTCACCCTCCCTAATAACATTTACTGTTTTCAGCTCAACTAAGAGGCACCACTTGAGAATTTTAGAGACTTTCAGAGTATAGAGTATATAGTTAGCAATAGTTTTTTTCAATTCTATAACTAATTGTATTTCTTTTCATCAGTTGGCATTTATGATCACGAAATCTTTTTTTTGAAAACTTTAAAATTTGAAAGTACAAACTTGAAACTCTTGAACTTTTTTACTACCAATTTTGTTTTTAGTATCTAATGTCTTTCCTGTTTTTTAATTAGGACATGACCTACAAATTAATGTATGTTGAATAAAAAAATAAAAAATAGTGAAACATAAAGCATTGCCTAATAAGTTGTTATTAAGGTCTTATAAACCTAATACTAATTGAAGTGGGTATACAACACTGTGTTCAAACACGATAGAAGTCATGAAATTAATAATAACGTTGCTAATCTGAAGACGTTTCTCCTTTGTATATTCAACTTTAATATACTGCTATAAGTCTAGTATTCGTCCATTCTTCGAAGAATGTGTTATCTCTGGTTCATTGGAAAGTATCAAGTAGATATTCACAATGTAATACTGAAAACTCTGTAAAACTCCTGATGCTTACATCTTGTGAAATGGGTTTCTTCTATAATTTTATTTTTATATCAATGCTTTTCCCAGTTTATGCGATTTGAAATTTGCCACAATTCGTGCATTTCGATTTGTTATTTCGAAAATGGTATGGTCATCTTAGTTAAGAACTTATAGAGAACAAAATTTCTTCTGACAGTTCTAATATATTGTTCTTTGAAACTATTGGAAATATCATGAGGTAAATAAGTATGGAATTATGGAATTAGTTCTAAAGAATTTTTCATCAAATGAATCTGACTTTTTGATTTTTTTTGTCGCAAATGAATCAGCATTTTCATTCTCAATTTGAGTTTCTAGTTCCATTTATTAATTTGAACCCCCTTTGTTCGACAATTTCGAAACTAATACTTCTTTTACTTCACTTTGAAAGTATTATAAAATGTTGGTCGATAAAAATAAAATGTGGTATCACCTCGAAACAATTGTCAAGCAATTCAGCTACCTACTTTGTTAGAAACTAAGGCAAGTGTTTTTCATTCCATATATTGAAATATGATTCACCAAGAGATCAGCGAATATTCAATCAACTTTATTCATAACAGTACGTTCTTCATACGGTAATATATATATATATATATATATATATATATATATATATATATATATATATATATATATATATATATATATATACGTTTAAGCACAAATATTCTCATATTTTATTAATCGACTCGTCCGATACTTGTTCAAAATCTAAATATTTTATTTAAATAAAACCGAGTTGGTTTCGGATTTTCACTATAATTAATTCGAAACATGACAACATGGTTCGACAACACAGTAGCTTCATCAGATGTTGATGACAAACTGAGTCATAATATCATAAACAGTTTATCATCAACATCTGATGAAGATACTGTGTTGTTGAAACCATGTTGTCATGTTCTGAATAAATATAATGAAAATCAGAAAACTATTTAGTTTTATTTAAATTATTCTCATATTTCTTGAATACTGACTTGAAATGGTCATGAAATTGAAATTGAACTAGTATCACTAAAATATGTTATCCATTCGATTTTCATCAAACCTTATTCAATTGATTGTTCATACATGTTCGCACGAAGCAAATTTAGTGACAATCCTAGTTTTATCTCCGTGGGTCACCAATATATTCTAGTAGGTATAGGATAAATTCCAATAATCCCTAAAATAACAATAAGAAAACGTGCCGCAATCCAGAATTTAATCCCATCCTTCCCAGATTCTCTTCCGATAGTGATTGATAATCAATCTTTTAAAGTGCCTCAAAATAGTCGGCTTCGGGCTTTTTCTGAGGATACTCTACATATCATTCTTTCTTGTCAGTAGAATGACATACCATCTCTGTTCTAAGCTCTCAGGATTTTCCGATGTGAAGTTTTCCATTGTATGCATTGTAAATTGAAATCTCAGAACATATGTCAGAAGGATCTAGAAAGAAGGTATATACAGAAAGCTTTTTCCACGGTGTGATTTATTCGAATCCATTTCCAAAGCTTGCTCCACATTCTTCATCTCTCACGTGGAATATAATGGCTGATAGTATTATGCAAATTGAAAGAATTTGCCGTAATAGATGGGAGGGATTTGCCAGGAATGAGGAATTTATTGAGTCGGGACTGTGGAGTCGTCAATGAGACGAGAGACACTGTTCTTGCAGAATATACTCCCAGATAATACCTTATGAGCAGAGTAAGCCTTCTGTATGTCTATTTCGAGTCGAGATATGTCAGAACTTCTTTGAAACCTGTGAATTAAGCAACGCAGAAAAATTTTCTTTGAGGTATTTCAAGTTCTCCTCACTTTCAATCAAATGATAATTAAGATGTTTCAGGAAGTTTTATTATTTTGTTCACCTAACATGGTTCAAAATTTTGGAGTTCTCTTCATCCCTAAAGCGAAATCTAATATCGCGAATGAAGTTTCTCATTTCAGGTAACACAGGAAAATGAAGATGAAGCATTGAGAGAATAATTAAAGCTGTTATTTTCTTAAACTTCGAAATTTTCACTGCGAACGACGCATTTCTGATAGAATATATAAGGATATGACGGGAACATTTAAAGAGCGGAATATTTTATGACGTATGGGTTTATTCAACCAACTGAGGTTATTTGAACGATAACACTCATTAATAAATTCTTCATCAATCTAATCTTATATCATTTTCACAGAAAACTGTCAAGAGTATTCTTCAAATTTGTTTCGATGAACATACAGTGAAAACATAACAAATATATGGAAAAAATTAAGATAATTCTTAGTTTAAACTCTTCACATAACCATCTTCACTAGATTTCATTTCGAATGATAAATGTGTGAAACGAAAATTCTAAATTTTACCTGCAGAGTACATATAGAAAGTGGTTTATATGCATAAATTACATATTCAATATCTTTGTTCTTTCTCAATCCTCTTATAGTTGGTTTTCGAATATCGCTTATTCTTTCAAAAAGCCAATTTTCAGTTATATGTTACATTATTACTGAAGACCAATTCTTGAATTTCCAGATCTGTTTTTCACGAGTAACTATTGAATATACATGCAATGAGGTTGGCATGAACTAGTTTCTGCTGAACCAGTTTCACAGTTGTCTCTTTCCCCAATGATCATTTTTCTATTGATTTACTTCAAATTTAAATTGGTTCTCAGAAGTGTGATAATCAGTCGCGATCTGCATTTCGTGGCATCAACAGAGTTTTCTGGTCAAGTTTCCCGTGAATATTCCTCGTTCTAACATCTCTCACAAGTATATTTCTAACTATGGAGATGAAACGGCTGGTTGGCTAAATTAAGGCATATATGTACACTTTTATTATTTTTAATGAACACTTTTATTATTTAATCTATAATTTTTATTTGTTTCCTAAATTAATTCACAGAACTTGCATAATTTTCTCACTTTTTGTGAAAATTTACTTCAGTAACTTTCAGATACACATCTCATTCATTTATTTCGAGAAACAAAGATGATTTGTTATCTCATTTTACTATCGTTACCTATATTATTGATTGAAAAAATTATAAATACCTTTTAATGACATATTTCAGCCTCAAATAACCTATAGAATATTGGAATGAGCAGTCATTCATGATACCCTCTGGAAGTGTAGAGCTATCATGCATATTGAAGGTACTACATAGCGAAAACCATTTTTTAACCACAAAAAGTTTGGTATTTCAGGTGCCTTGAGTATTCCAGGAATATTCATCACAAATATCGTTGTGAATAGATTTACAAAGAAAGAATCAAATAAACAGATCGAACATGACTATTTAATAAGGATACGTAACAATTATGAGATACCCTCATCCAACAAACTTATAGTTTGTTGTGTACATGTTATTGTATTACGAGTTTTTGATATGGTTCTGGCTGATTTGAAAAATATCAGCAGATGTAATAAGCTAAAGGCTAATGTCCGAAATCGTTTGTGGAATAAAAAGAAGGACATACGGCAAGAAAATGTAGTATGATATGAAACCAGGAATCCATAGATAATTTCACAGGTTCAGATATATCTACCGAGAATGTAGACAATATGCCAGAATAAGGAAGAACTATAGACGTAGAGAAGCAATATGAGCTATGGACAAAATACCTACAAAATCTAATTCATCTCACTGTGATACCCTCGAAAGTCTAGGTGTTCATATAGTCACTAACTGAGGTTAAATTTCACGTTAATTCCGTGGTACAAAAGCGTTACTGCTCATCAAGAAAACTATACCGTAGTAAGAATTTCATTAATCAATCAACCGTTAAAAAAATAGTTCTGCAATCACACAGACACAGTAAAGGGTCATGCTAAGATTCTGCACGATCTCTCCAGCACGATCTCTTGCGAAGACTCATTTTTCTCAAGAGTAGGGATCACGACGCCCATCGGTCGAAGGAGTTGAAGTGGCTCAATGTGTTTAACATACAAAAACTGTTTATTTCTTGAATGATACATAAGGCTATGAACCGAAAAATCCTGATATATATTCGATAGGCTTAGATTTTTCACTATAATCGAATTTCCAGAAATACAGATCTTCTCATGATAACTACTATAATATTACTTCGGAGATGCTTCTCGCGAAGCGCGTAAAAAGTTAACAATTCTGTTAACATGGGGAGTAGATCTATGCTTTGAGCTGCAAGAAATAATTTGAAAAATGCTTGCTATATTATTTTTTTTATATATTCAATGAATAACCCTTGGCTTCGTTTCACAGAAATTACATACAATTTTTGACAATTTTTTCGGTTTATTAAATATATTTGAGTGCTTTCAACATTCAACATCAATTATATATATTCGGTTTGTTATATATATTTGAGTACTTTCAACATTCAATTTTAAGTCTTATTCTTGTTATTCAAATATTCTACTTGTAATCCTGATGATTTTATTATACTTAATTTCTGGTGCAATTTTGATTTTCTGTTCGTAATTCGCTTAGTTCATACCAATATCAAATATGTGAGTATAATGTTTTAAGTTTTAATTTATTTGTAACTTCTATTTTACTTGTGTACTCCTAAAGATTCGAATGGAATGTAAAGTTGAAAATCTGTAATTGAAACCCAGTTGAATAGATCAGCATTGCAGGATTTCAGATATGAAGACTTTCATTCTAATTAATATCAATAAAATATTCAGAGTGTGCAGCTGATCTCGAGGCTTCAACTGCTGCTTCATAGTCTTTTACAGATAAATTTTCAAAAGAAAACTAAATAGTGTCACTCATTTTGTTCATTCGTTATTGTAGTTTTTCTCGTCAATCTATTGAAATTGTATTGTTTCTGCTTTATATATTTCTTTGAGTTGTACGAAATCAGATAATGTGGAGTGTTGGCCTTCGACTTATAGCTCAAAATGCCACTATTCATATACTTTGAAAAGTCATGTTCATGATACCCGATCATCCGGCCGTATTTCAAGTGTTATTTTTGTGTATCGACCCAGATGTTGAATCCCCACGGTATTTTCAGTCAGGCACAGTTTGACATAAAAACGTTCCATCGAATGAATGCATCAATGCAGTGCACGTTCAGTTGATATTTCTCGTGTCTTCATCGCCTCTGATGCTAGTAGAGATACGGTACGCTGCTTCAATAAAGGCACATTTTCATCTATGCATACCTGGCATACAAAACTCCAGAGCACAATTCGGCGGCTCAGTGGCGGAACTGACGCGAATTTCAAACTGGATTTGAATTTTACTTGAAAACTCGGTATGAATAGCGACTAATCATAAAAACTTTCTATGCATCCGCAAAACTGAAACAGTGGAGGTCGCGACGGTTGCCTTTCAACCACAACTTTTGCGAATATATCAGGCACGTTTTGACTCCACGTTTCATTCGTATACGAAAATAACGAATGAAGTTGAATTGTGTTGAAATGAAAATGAAATTTTATAATTACCCAGTTCAACTCAGAAATAATGAGATTTCGCTATAGAGGTTTATTTCCGCGTATTTGTTACAACCGCCTACGCCTTATTAATTTTCAAGAGTTTCATAAATTATTTGGAAGCTGTAATAGTATGTACACTATTTTGAGTGATTCTTTTACGCTGCAATATTTATTTCAAATACAATCAAGAACAGTTCTGAATAATTTTGGGTGTACTTATAAATTGAAATGTTCTGTTTGTGATACCATTCCAATAGTATGTATATACACTTGAAAGAACATTCGCTAAATCATTGAAAAACTTTAACAATAAGAACCTCAACGAGTAACTGACCGCAAGATCAGAAAAAACAGCGAAATTTTCAACAATTTCATAAATTTGAGATAACGGTGATTGAAAGACATTGTAGGTGGATGCAATGGCAGCAAATTACAACAAATCAGTATACCGGGCTGAAGAACAGAAGAGCATTTTGTTCCTGAACACTGACTTAGTAATATGAATGGATATATTTTTGCTGTTTGGAATAGGCTTATAATATCCTGATCATAGATTGAAAGTCCGAAACATGTAGCCAAAATGTATTTTGTTGAAATACAGTCATTGTAATTGATATAACATTGCAACAAAATAACGAATATAATCGAAATCAATACACTTCGATTGTTTTGTTTTTAAAAATCATATCTTGTATATATATATATATATATATATATATACATATATAATAATAATAATTTCTTCAAAAACAAAATATATTCTTCATAAACAAAATATATTCTTCGAAACAAAATATTTTCTCCAAAAACAAAATATATTCTTCATCATAATACAACTCTGCAATACTCCAATAATTCATCAATGGAGTATGGCTCACATTCCATAATTATTTTAAAAATTTCAGTTCTAAAATTTTTGGGATCTGTAATATGTTGAATTTTGCGTGGCAATGAATTAAACAGCTTGATGCCCATGTAGAGACAGTTTCTCTCTGTCACAGAAGTTTGATGCCTAGGATAGAAAAATGACATCACTCGTCTTGTGAAGTTTCTATTTCTGTGTTCCTCAAAGTAATTGGGATGCCCAAACACAAACTGTAACAGTTTGAAAGCGTACATTCCATGCATGGTCAGCACACCCAGCCTCCTAAAACCACCCCTACAGGACTCTCTGTATCTCAGATTTAAGATAACACGAATAGCTTTTTTTTTGTAATTTAAAAATATTTACATTTATTTTATATAAATATATATATATATATATATATATATATATATATATATATATATATATAATTATATATATATATATATATATATATATATATATATATATATATGTATATAAAATGAATTATTTTTATAGTGAAAATTGAGAACTGTAGTAACCTCTAAAAGTTTTTAGACCTCGGTAACTTATCGGTCCAAATCAGTGGGGCGTAAACCTGAAGACCTGGATTCGGATCCCAGTCGAGTTCAAAAACTCGAGGTTACTTCAAATCTCAATTTTCACTATAAAATTAATTCATTTGTTCATATACCCACCTGGTGGGTTAACACGAATACAGTGTCTGTACAATATTTATCATTGTTCCTTAAGGAAAAGTTAATACATCTGGGAGGATGGGTAGGTGTTCACTCACTTTCGCCTGCAGTTTCAAAGACGACATTCCGAGCGTCGAATAAGTAGCTTGACAGATACAAGAGTGTTAGATATGAATTGAAATTGCACCTCGAAGTATGTGAACGTGTACGTTGTGATGCCTCCATTATCCTTCAAGGGATAAATGTTAGAGAAATATTGAAATCGATGCCACACCTGATGGAAGTGCGATACAGAGGTTTCGTTCTGCAAAGAAACTGGTCAGTAGCACCACATCCATCGAAGTGATTCAATGATTTCAATCCCCAAGCATCTTGTTATGACTCCAAGTGGAAAACCGTGAAGTGTAATAATCTAGAATTCCATCTATAGGAATCAGTAGAAAACTTCTCTCAGATTATAGACACATCGAGCATTGCACTTTCACATTTCTTCTATACCCGTTATTTATATTATCTACCAAGTTGCAAATTACCTGAATGCTACATATATATATATATATATATATATATATATATATATATATATATATATATATATATATATATAGTTGAGTGTTTCACGACTGTAGATATGTATTTTCAGTGTTTAATTGGGATTTCAGTCCAGGGCAGGAAATGAAGTTAACTCTTCAGTATTTTTCAAGCTATCGAAAATGTTCATTTTCTTCTTCAGGGATAAAATAATACACTATTAACAGTTTATATAACAAGGCACTATTAAACATTCTTCTTCAATTACTGTGAGGTTTGTCTGAAAGTACATTTGTTACTTGAATTTTAAAAATAAGTACTCCCAAAATGTGTATTCCCAAATGAATTGGGTTCTGATATCATTGCATTCTACGTGTTTGGTAGTTGGAGGAAGCAATGACACTAACTGTATTTCTCAATTGTCCTTTTTAAGTAGATTGTTTCCAGATATTTCCAAGGGCGTTTTTCAAATGCATGACGTTGGCCGAAGTTCGATGACTAACGAAAAGGGAATGAATTTATTTTGTGTATTTTGAGTGGATTTTTGGTAAAAGGATATCAGAATATTCATAAAACTTCGGCCAACGTCATGCAGTTAGAGAAACGCCTTTGGAAACATCTTGAAACATTCCTCTTGAAAAGCGGAATTGAGAAATACAGTTAGTGCCGTTGCTTCCTTCAACTACCTAACACGTAGAAAACAGCAATATTCGAACCTAATGCATTTGGGAACACTGCTACTCATTTTCAAAATCAACTCCATAGCAATTTCAAGAAAAATTTTCGATAGTGTCTTGTTATATAAACTGTTAATATTGTGTTTTTTTTAACCCTGAAGAGGAAAATAAACATTTTGGAAAGCTTGAAAAATACTGAAGAGGTAACTGATTCTCCTGTCCTAGACTGCAATCCCAATTAAAACTGAAAAAAAATAAATATATATATATATATATATATATATATATATATATATATAAAATATATATATATATATATATATATATATATATATATATATATATATATATATATATATATATATATAGATGAATAGGTGATTTATCGGCCGTGTGAAACTTATGTAAAATTTAGGTAACGGGAATAATCGGTCTGGTGAAGTGTTTAAAAACTCATTTGTTCATTACATTGCATGATATTTCGACACTTTTTAGGCTTCTTGAGGAGAAAAACAAGCTGCAAACTAATGACTACAATGATCAAATTCATTATGTGAAAAATAAAAAACTACTTACAATTAGTAGTTTGTAACTTCGAAAATATCTATACGATCAATGATTTTTCTTCGTTTTATAAAGTATTATATTGTTCTGAATTCTTTATATCTAGAGTTTTTTCGACTAAAGCTTTCCACTGTCATGTAAATTTTGATATCAAATAGATTGTGCTTTTACAGAATATGCCAATCAACTATATAACATCATTGCTGCATGTTTTGGTAAATGTCCACACGTTTTTATTTCGAATGGTCCCAGTTACATGGACATTTGTGCAATTGTGCCTTTCTGGCATAGCTATCGACCTAATAAATATTCAAGTGGTACTCGAGTCCTCTAGTTATCTATTCACGTGTCTGGATCGACAAAATATACCGAAACTATCGAGTTCAGTCCATAATAAATATTCGTTAATCGGTGTCAAGTCTGTTATTTTTGGTTTCCATTGTTATTTTTCCAATGTGTTGTATAATTCATGACACGTTGCTAAATTCCACAAAACTGTTTGGTTTATTCGAAAATAGTTTCTTATTACTGACTTCTATCTAGTCTTCAATACAATCTGTTGTAATCATGCATAATACGATGCAATTGACAATAATCGTCCAAAGCTTGTGTGAAAATTTGGAATACGTACTAGTTATACAATGTATTATATTTCAACATTTGGATCAAGAAATATAAAATGTAGATTCAACGAATAGAATTATTCTGACATTGCTTCAATTAGAAGAAACAAATTTTGATTTATTTTACAGTAACATCGGTGAACATATTCTTTGTACTTTTGTATGACAAAATAGGTTAATCAATCAAGTTTTGATACTGATTTATCATTCAATTTCATATTTTTGAACTAAAAATAATACGAAATATAAAACATAAGAAAAATAATAAAGAAAAAGAGCTGTCTTCTTTTCTCTACGTTTTCATATATTTCTAGTGTATAACGTCAGTAACATCGGTGAAACATATTCTTTATTTCTTTGTATGACAAAAGTAGATAATCAATCAAATTTTGATACTGTTTTATCATTCAATTTTATTTTTTATGAACTGAGAAATATAGAGAGAAAAATTCAAAATGAAGACAAAATAAACTAAAGAAAAAGAGTTTTTTTTCAATACCTTCTCATATAATTTGTAGTGTATAAAGTGAACAAAATTATTCAAAAATTGCATCTTGATAACATGTTTTTCAAATATATCTTTCATCTCTACCTTTTCATTTCTGCAATTGAATTGATTCATATATCTTCTCCATAAAATCTACCAAGCAGTAGAAATATTTCTTTCCTTCAATAGGATTCTCAAAAAAATGACTCAACTAAATGATAAACGTTTTGTTATTATTGTTATAGCCTCTATAATTGGAATCACCGAAAAATTCCTTAGACAACTATTTGGAAAACAGAAGGTTTTGGAAGTTAATTTCTATCTAGATAATGAAGTTATATTGAATTTTCAATAACTTCAGTGAAATACACCTATACAGAAAAAAATTTCAAATCTAAATATTTTCTTGATCTATTTTAGTAGACACTACGTTGTTTCGAGGTATTCACTCGTATTTCATCTTCATGTAGTCGAAGCGTATATTGTGAGACCTTCATCAACCTTCCAATCTTTCATGGAATATTTAAGAGAGTAATAAGTGTAACAAAAAAAAAAATAAATGCTTTCTACTTCAAATCTAGGAATGCAATGAACGAAATTCTTCAACAGAACATACGTTCACAAGTAGAACATCCACACTGGTTGTTACTTCATATAATGAATTCAGAGATATTACTTTCAATATGCATATTATGGAATTTTTCTTTATTTTGTCAAATATATTGAAATATTTGACATTCATGATATTTACGAAATTAAGACATGGAATTTCAATTTTCAGTGTTGTTCATTTTTACTTCATTCAATTCAAAGTGATTCAAAAAAAACATATGACAGGAAAATATGATATTTATATAATGTAACTAACTATCTAAACAAACAAAATATGGAATAATAACTACGAAAACCTGATAAATTAATTGATTTGAAATTTCCAACCATCTCTAAGATGAAAACAAGTTAAAAAATTTCTACTCAGAATGACAAAATGAAAACGAATTAATCTGATCGTGTCCCAATGAAAACCCCCATATTTCACGAAATATTTCGATAAATAGACATCAAAGGAGAAAATATCAATAAAACTATTGGAAAATTCAAAATATTCAAGTTCAATCATTTTGTTACTTTCTACAAGTGTATTCAACTGATTGAAAAAGAGTTGAATATTAGAATATTCACATCGAATGGAATTATCTATTGTAATGTAGGTACTGCACATCAGTAGGTTAACGATAAAACCTTATTATTATTGTTTCTCCTTGTCTGATACTTTTTATTGAAGTTATATATTCAATTTTCATCCTTACGAAGGGGAATCAATTTAAAATTTCTGGAATTCTCAATCTAATGATATAATACTTTGTATTCATCAAAATATTTCCTTTTGGCCTTTGCATACATTACAAGTAACCGGTGCATTCGCCATTTAGAGGAAAAGTTCTAGTTAAAACCTCCTGTAAAAATTGATATGATTGAAATACTTAAAATAATAATAAAAATAAGTTCTTTATTCTCAACAGGTATAACACCATCATCACCCAATTACAGAAAATAATAACAATGTTAAATATATAACTTAATAATTTAAAAAAAGATTTAACGAAGAGCTCAATCAAATCTGAAAAAAATAGGAACTTATAACTACATTATAACATTCAATGAAATATTACAAATAACTCAATGTAAATCAATTCAATTTAGTCAATTTTCGTTGTTCAAATAACTCCTGATAATAAGTTCTTCTATGGAGTCAAAGTGAATGTCACAATTATTGGCAACTTTATTGAATGTAGACTCCATAAACCAAATGGGGGATTGTATTAGCGAGTTGATCCTCGGAGTCTCTAGGTGGAATAATTTTGTGTTACGAGAATTTTGCCTAGGAACACGAAATTTCAAAGCTGACAAGAGAGGAGGAAAACCAATACTATTGTGCAGTAATTTGTACAAAAATTTGAGTGATAAAGTTTCTCTCCTGCTCTGCAATGAGATTAAACTAAATCGACTCAATAATTCGTTTTGATTGACTCCTCTATTTAGATAAACTTTATCCTCCCTCCAAACTAAGAATATCAAGAACCTTCTCTGAATAGCCTCAAGATGGCGTTGATGGCAAGTATATGGGATGCCAGATCGTGATGCCATACTCCAACTTGCTACGGATTAGGGTATTAAATAGTCTTATGAATGTTGAGGAATTATTAAAATATTTCCCATTACGTATAACGAATCTATATTTTTTCGCAGCAGATGAAATAAGTTGGGTGATGTGTGGGACAAAGAAGAGCTTCTGGTCGAAGACTACACCAAGATCTCCCACCTTATCAGAACGAGAAAGAACCTGACCACCGACGCTGTAATCACAGTCAATTCGGTCTCTTTTCCTTGTGAAAGAAACAACATTACACTTTGACACATTCAAACTCAAATAATTGTCTCACGCCAACTAGCAGTATGGTCCAGTGCGAGCTAAAGTTGAACACAGTTGTCCTGTGATCTAACTTCATGATATAGTGTCAAAAAATTCTGCGAACATCAAATGTGGAGAGTGAATATTATCCATCAGATCATTTACAAACAGAATAGATAACATTGGTCCAAGATTAGACCCTTGAGGTATTACAGAGGTGGGTATGAACTTATACGACTGTATACCCTCCAGCTGCACGAATTGACGTCGGTCAACCAGGTAAGACTGAAAAAGATTAGTGAGGCTATCAGAGAAACACTTCAATCTATTTCAAGATGTATAACACTGAAACTTTTAAATAATTTGGTTTTTCCTACTTTTCTGTAGAAAGTGGAATTTAGTTCTTGTTTCACGTCGTATGCATAATTCAGGTTGAATTATATGAACAATTCAGGTTGACTTATATCCGATAAAAATCACAATAATATCGGTTCCGAATATACTGCCTGAAATACAATCCGATGCCCTGAATTTGCATTCGATAATCTTTTTATTGTAATTCATGATTCGTAGAATATTGAGATGGGATATCGGTCCATCGAATATAAGAGTCTAGATTTACATCTCGTTGCGGAAATTGGTAGAGGGTAAAGGCTCAATCCGTACGACGCTGGATTCGAATCAAAAGCGCGTAGTCAAGCCACTATCTCTCTTTTATTCTAGGTAAACGAAATCTCCTTGTTTATATACACACTCATAATACACCACCTTTGAGACACAGTAGAAGCGCTGGAAGACGCGTTATGAAAAATTCACACACTAATTCAAATCCTGCTATTTTCATTATAATTTCACTTTTTTATTCTGTTTGTTCTAGAAGATATACACCACATCAATGGAAAGAGTACTTTCTGCTATTCGATTAGGAAATCCGTTTCTGGTTTTTTTACATATTGTGGCACACACACACACACATATTTATTTATTTATATGTTTTTGCGACAGCCGTTTACATATGTTTCAAGCTAATTGGCTATCATCAGGTAAATGCAAGTAAATACCGTAAATTTCTTCATTTCTCTTTTGATACTTGTATAAAGCTTGTCTAAATTTATCTTATTGTCGATACAAAATTTCTGGAAGGTATAAATATCGGATCACTGGTAGACATTGATCCAGTCTTAAAAACAGAGTCGTAATAGAACTCCAACCAAAGATACTCAATTTAAACCAAAAAGATGTCGATTCCTCACGTGGAATTCTGTGTTTTGTTCTGTTCTGTGTTTTTCAATCAACATCCAAGTTTGAACATCTAATAACTTGAACTACGCCGTTCTGATGATAGCCAATTAGCTTGAAACATATGTAAACGGCTGTCGCAAAAACAAACAACATAAATTGCAGATAAATACCGTGAATTTCTTCATTTCTATTTTCATACCTGTATAAACCTTGTCTAAATATATAATATATATATATATATATATATATATATATATATATATATATATATATATATATATATATATATATATATATATATATATATATATATATATATATATATATATATTAGACTGATTCAAAAAAACCGACTATTTTTTTTCTTCTTTTTAATATTGAAAATATTGTCAGAAATGACGGAAAAAAAATCCTGTGAAAGTTAGAGCTTTTAATATTAATATAAAGAGGTGCCGAGTGGAAAATTTCAATTTCCCATTTAATTAACGTGGGAAAATTTTTTTTTCTTACTTTGGAATTTTGTAACTCTTTAACAAGTCATCGGATTGGTTAAGTCAGAACGTATTCTTGTAGAGAATTGAACGCTCTACAAAAAAGGTCTCTTATAATTTTTTGATATATTCACTTTTTCAAAAGTTATTCAACGCTAAAGATGAATTGATTCAAAATTTTTACATTTTTCTAATTTTCTGACGCAACCATCAACTTTATGAGAAAATTTAATAGGACTTTTTTGTAGAACATTCGATTTCCTATAACTTATCTCTCAAAAAATTAAAATTTTGTTCACAGATTGTAATTTATTTGCAAAAAACCAAAAATTTTTTTATGAAGTTATTTTTATTCTTAAAATTAATTATCATATTAAACAAATAAAGTTTTAACCTAACAATTAAATGTTTATTATAATTTAATCAATAAATGGAAAAGCTTTTTTTTTATAACAAATAATGCCGATTTATGTTATTCGATTTTTGGAAATCATTTCAAGGTCAAGACTAACAATTTGTTTAAATAAAATATAATTTATTTGTGTTATATTATGATTGCAAATATTAACTGTCGGAAAGGAAAGAAAGTTAAGGCAAGGAAATTTGAAGTAAAAAAAGATAATTCAAATGCAATATTAGACAAAGATATGAGTGACTTTGTGTCGATAGATTCTCTATCTATTTTCAAAGATTTTGATTTGCCTTACGACTTCATTGAGAAAGATGTAAATTCTTGGGCTAGTGATGGAAGTTTTAAAGAGTGTGTGGAATTTTTTACAAAATTAACAGTTGTGAATGATGTGGCGGAGCGTGGTGTAGCATTAATTGAACAATACAATAAGTGTTTCACTAAAAATGAAGAGCTATTACAATACTTATTGCTAGTTATTAGTGAATACAGAAAAAAATTGCCCAATTGCAATAGAAATTTTTTAGTGTAACGATATAAATTGATTTTATTATAATAAACATTCAATTGTTAGGTTAAAACTTTATTTGTTTAATATGATAATTAATTTTAAGAATAAAAATAACAACTTCATAAAAAAATTTTTGGTTTTTTGCAAAGAACTTACAATCTGTGAACAAAATTTCAATTTTTTGAGAGATAAGTTATAGGAAATCGAATGTTCTACAAAAAAGTCCTATTAAATTTTCGCATAAAGTTGATGGTTGCGTCGGAAAATTAGAAAAATGTAAAAATTTTGAATCAATTCATCTTTAGCGTTGAATAACTTTTGAAAAAGTGAATATATCAAAAAATTATAAGAGACCTTTTTTGTAGAGCGTTCAATTCTGACTTAACCAATCCGATGACTTGTTAAAGAGTTACAAAATTCCAAAGTAAGAAAAAAAAATTTTCCCACGTTAATTGAATGGGAAATTGAAATTTTTCACTCGGCACCTCTTTATATTAATATTAAAAGCTCTAACTTTCACAGGATTTTTTTTCGTCATTTCTGACAATATTTTCAATATATATATATATATATATATATATATATATATATATATATATATATATATATATATATATATATATATATATATATTTATATGAAATTGAAGATTATCGGCATATCCCGCAGATTGGTAGCAGCCGTTGACACGTGTTTCGAGCTTATTGGCTCTCCTCAGAACGGCGTAGCCAAGTTCTAGTTGTGGGAACCTGGAGGCGGAAACACAAGAAGGAAAGCTGAGAGAATACAAACAACCTCTGAAGGAAGTCGCAACATTTCAGGCTACCGCGTTTGTTTCGTCCGGATTGAGGCACAGAAAGGCACAATTGCACATCTGTCCATGTAACTGGGACCGTTCAAAATAAAAAAGTGTGGACATTTACCAAAACATGCAGCAGTGATGTTAAATAGTTAAATGGCATATTCTGTGAAAGCACAATTCATTTGATATCAACATTTACATGACTTCAGTCGAAAAAACTCAACACATGCAGAATATGTAATAACTTATGGAACGAAGAGAAAAGATGTGATCGTATAGATATTTTCGAAGCTACAAACTCTAACTGTAAGTAGTTTTTTTATTTTTCACATAATGATTTTGATCATTGTAGTCATTAGCTAGCAGCTTGGATTTTCTCCTGAAAAAGCCTCAAAAGGTGCCGAAATATCGAGAACTGTAATGAATAAATGAGTTTTTAAACCCTTCACCAGACCGATTATTCCCGTTACCTAAATCATACATACATAAGTATCGCAGTATGAGAATTATTGGCATATCCCGCAGATTGGTAGCAGCCGTTGACACGTGTTTCGAGCTTATTGGCTCTCCTCAGAACGGCGTAGCCAAGTTCTAGTTGTAGGAACCAGGAGGTGAAAAATACAAGAAGAAGAATTTACAAAGACAGACAACCTCTGAAGGAAGTGGCAACATTTTAGGCTAAGCATTTGTTCTTTCCGGATTGGGAAATTTGAAACAAAAAGGTAAACTGTTAATCATCTACATCTGATGAAGCCACTGTGTTGGCGAAACGATATTGTCATGTTTTGAATTAGTTATAGTGAAAATCGAAAAACTACTTAGTTTTATTTAAATTATGTATTTAGATTTTCATCAAGTATCGGCCCAATCGATTAATAGTTTTCAGTTATCATCGTCAATGAACAACTATTTAACTAACTCGACTTAAAAAGAGATATCTAATTCATTTTCTTGAATTCAGGAACGCTACTTAATTTAGATAGCTTCAGTTATAACTTCAGTACAGAAATATCGATATCATTGCTATATGTTAAATTAATCTATTTTGAATGCGATGAGATGAAGATACAATTACATACATAAAGATAATTTTCCATATTGTTATTTCGAATAATTTTGCAGTCACAACAAAGACCTAACTGCATGAGGTTGACCTTTGGACAGCCCTAGTGTAGATCATCAATAATTCACAGTGCTAGTTGGTTGATATTCCGAGAGCAAGATTGAGCGTGATCAAGTAATTGAGATTAAGCCAGAACAAAAATGTGGGAACGAGTAGATCAACCTTTTGAAATTCCTTCAGTGTGTTTCGTTTATCAGCTTATCTGCAATGTAATTAGGACACTCACAACACAGACCCATTCAGCGCGCCTGGTGAGAGTTTCTATTGTGCAAGTACATTGCCGGTTCTAAGCATTAACCTTTTCAATACTTTTGAGAGACATTTCGGTGCAGGTTCAAATTATCGTGCAGTATGAGAGATGTCTAGATGCTGTACATAAAATATTCACTGTCGAATTACTGGTTTGTATTAGACGAATTCCTGAGAATACTTGAAGTAGGCAAATGCATTTTCGTGTCAATTGAATAATCATGAATTGCAAACTTTATCGTTAAGTATACAAATAAAATATATCCAAGAGAAACTTAACTCATTCTAAGATTGAACATACAAAATATATGTCCATATATAAACCGCCAAAAATTAAACGAACAGCAAGAAATAGTGTGAATTCAAGAGAAAACCTGTCTTTGAAATAGTTTAAAAACAAACAATATGCTGAACAAAATAAAACAAATTTTATTAGAATATACAAATAAAAAATTGCGACTGAATGTGGTGAATGCTTATGATTTGAATTGGTACTTTTATGAACTTCAATAGATGGAGATTTTACGTATACATTATTGTACTTCACGTACACAAAACTGCTGTTGAGCAAAAGAACTATCGATTGTCCAGTGGCAGATTTCAATAGTAAATTTAAAGCACAATGAATCAACTCTGTGATAGTTCATATTTGAATGAGAGGTAATAATAAATACTTGTCTAAAAATCACTGACAGAACAATTCTTTATTCGACTAGTTTCGCCTTTTGCGGCATTATCAAGAATGATCATCATTGATGACTCTTAACATCTCATTTAGATTTCAATTATTCAAAAATTGTTGAAAAAAACTACACCTTTAATACAAAGTCAGTTCCTTCAAATTTTATAACAACATCCGCCTTCTTATCAGACAAACTCTTTGTCGCATAGAGCATTTAGGGCATTCTGCTGGCTTTCGTTTGAATATTCTCTACAGTAAATAACACGAAGATTTCCGATGAATGATCAATATGAACTTTCACACTTCGCTTAAGTTTTACTGAGTTAATTTTCAACTTAACACATGTTTTGGATGGTTAGCCCCTCGTCAAGAATATCCAACAATTTTACTTTTGCTTTTTTGCAGTTTTGACAAGAGTATTGAACAATATTACTGATAAATACACGTTTTCTAATATATTTACTGAAACTCAAGCCAAGTCTTTTAATTTTAATTTGATATCATTCTCTTCAAGTTGAGGCATCCCCATAAGAAAGAGTCACAAAGGCTCAAATCATGCTTTCAGAATTGTGGACTGAATTGATGGAGACATTAGCGCAAAAGCCGGGGCCCCGTCCTTGTGTTTTGATCAACTATGTGTTTCGACCGAAGGGTGGACTAATAGGCAATTTCAATCTAAAATATCATTTAACATTTTGGCTTATCTCGCCGGATCCACTGATAGTTTGTTCATGTTGATCCTAAGAGAAATGAGGGACTTCTATTATTTGGAAGAATTTATTAATGTTTACCTGATAAGTAGTCATAGTAATTAATTTCTGCTTATTTTCTAAGATATGTGTATATTTACTAACACTAAACATGAAAAAATTAGAATAACGTGCACTTGATGCACTAATTGATCGTTCGAAAGAAAAATATAATTCCTTTTCTTTACACTTTAAATTCTCTCGAGTGATCAAGTTCTTTATTTCACCAATACATAAATATTTAATAGTGTTGACGTTTGCATGATGTAGATCCATTATAATTGAATATGAGCCTAAATTCAAACACTTGAATTTATGGTTTACACTTCATTGAGTACATAGCATGACGCGTTTCGTCGTTAGAAACGACTTCTTCAGATGCTTACAGAAAAATGTCAGCATCTGAAGAAGTCGTTTGAAACGACGAAACGCGTCATGCGTGTAGTCAGTAAAGTGTAAATCATAAGTTCAAGCGTTTGAATTAAAGTTTATATTCAAATACATAAATAGAATATTTTCTTTGGAGAGTCAACTCTGAATATGGCAAACATCATAGCGCCCGCTATATGGCATTATAGCGGGAGCTATGGCAACTCAGGCGCCCGCCCTGACCATCGAGCGTAGTGTCTTTTTAAACATTAATATAAAATTTTTCGCTAACGAAAAATTTTCACTTCAAAATATGAGGATGAATGGAAAGGAAAGACTTCTCGATGATAATGTTCGTTCAATTTCACAACTAGTATAATAACTACGAAAGGTAATAGGAATTCTAGCGATCAAAGCACACATAAACGGTAAGTGTTCAACAATAAATCATTCATGGAAACCTATTCGACCAGAACAGTTAAAAGATATGGCTCACTTTTATATCCTGCCACTATAAATCCCATTTTAGAAGAACCAGTTTATAGTTATCTGGAAGGTGAAGAAGTGATGTATTCAAATAAGAAAAATATCGTTTTCAAATAACATTTTTTAATTATGCAGTGTTGTATAACAATGAGCTCAATTAGTCATATTAAAAAATCTATTGAAATTGTTGTTAATAATATAAGTTTTCTAGTTGTCTTTCTCATCATCTCAACTTTATGTTAGCTTTCGCAATAAACAAACTGAAACTGAGTTGTGAGGAAGAAAAGAGCTGTAAAGAACTGAGTTATTTTAAAATTACCTACTGGAGCAGTAGGTAATTTTCTTAAAAAGTAGAATTCATTTTCTCAATAGATTGCCAGCATCAGATCTTTATTATTCTCAAATTTAGTAACTACTATGAGAAAGGAAAGAATTGTTTGTGTTTTACTGACACTTCAATACATCCTTCAATTATATCAATTTCATTGCATTTACTTTTCGAATTATGAAAGAATAGCGCAACGGAGGGCTCAATTAATTCTTCAAATTTAGAAATTAGGAGAAATAACCAAATATACAAGTTATCTGTTCTCCATAAACGGTCCCATACAAATATCACAATACTAGACTTTGTTCACTTTCGAGCCAACATAAATGAGCAGCTTTCATTAGCATGTTACATGAATTCATAAAACTTTTGCCTCAGTACCGAATCAAAATGAAGAATCAAGAATTACGCAATATATCACACAGATTAATAAATAATATTCCCTATAATTCATATATATTTTTTTCAAAGAGAGGACTGTAACATGATGATATTAGAATTGTTTCGAATAGTCTCGATTTCGTGAAGAATGTGAAGTAACCAAAATTTCGAATCATTCACTCATTTCAGTGACCCACCATAAGACAGATAATAGTTTCAGTAGGACTGGAATCAATAGCATTTATAACAGAGAATACAGTTGGTAGATATTTCCTAAATGTGAAAAAAAACGTCAGAAAAGAATGAATCAGATATCCATGTATTAACTTGTATCCTAAAAATTAACATATATACTTTTGTCCAACATATCAACTACAGGACAAGATTTGTCCTGTTTATTTAATAACATGTCATTAGTCAAACTTACAGAAACGTTGGATTCAGAGTTTCTAAGTATTTGATATTTTAAAAATGGAGTTCGCGTAGTTAACACACCCTTAGGAAGACAATCAAGAGGTTGGAATAAATTTCTCGACATTTTAATTTTTTTAATAATGTACTTTTCAACAAGGTAATTTTCAACGGAAAAATACCGATCTTTTCAAATATGCCTTCAGATGACCACTTCTGAGATATCTGAGTTCTAATGGATGTGAATTTGAATCAACAGACAGAATTGAGTTAGATCTCCGATATGAGTAGATATAAATAGATCATACTCTGATATTGATAGAGAAAAAAAGGAGGAATATTATAAAAGCTTTGCCTGTATTTTCATCGAATTCAATGCAGCTTCATACAAAAATATTAATCAGAAAGATTACAAGTTCACAATGAAAACAATCAGTTTGTTATCCAACAAATCATAATCATAAGGTAATCAAAAGTATCAATTGAAAATACTTATTCCAGTAAGTGTACAGAGTTAATTTATACAAGCCACTCTAATTGCCATAAAATGAAGTATATTTTCATGAATTCTAGATTTTGGATCAATGAATAGATGTGCTAATGATGTTTCCTCTCTCTCCCATTATTTTAATACCAAAAACCACTCAGGGAAATAAAACTCCGAAGACACTTTCCATAACCAGGAATATTTATTTATTGAAAGTTAAATCCTTCATCCGCTTTATGAAGAAGAATCAACAGAATTTAGAAACTTCTGAGGATGGAGATTGCATAAATACTGAATAGTCTCTTAATTATCTTTTTCTTTTTTCTCCTCGAATTTATAAATGATTTTGAAAGCATTACGAGCTCTTTCCCGAAATTATCGATTTCATGTCTACTTTTTAATTTTAAGGAAATTACCGAAGGTGTACGAAGGTAGTTGTAAGCCTAGGCAGAGGTTAATATTGGATGATAATATGTTTATTTTATTCAATATATTGACAAGAATTTCGACTTGAAAGCTAATAAAACACGAAATCAGATTTCACGTTCGCAAACCATTGTATCGACAACAATCATATTTGAAACTCAACTTCTTTGAAGGTCTTAAAATTAATAGATTCAAGAAATCCGATTCAGCACTTCACGAACCACTCCAAGTTAAAAACTCTGTACTACTGAACCTTGAGTTTAGTAATAGTATACTAGTAAACGGACTGATCAAATAGTTTCAGCCAAATACTCATTGACTCCCAATTTGTGAAAATAAATATTTTCTTGGGGTTACAATATACACTTTTTCGTTTCGATGCATGTGTGAATTTCATTCTTGATTGACTTTCCCTGATAATTTCAATGATAAAAACACGTTTCTCTTTACTATAACATCATGGTCACTACCGAAAACAATATCACTGTTCCCTTCGAATGAGGTCAATCAAACTCTGAGAAATCTGAGGAATCCCAATCGCCTATAGTTATTGTTGCAATGTAAGTGGTTTCTGTATTCCACTCTCTATAAAAGTTAGGCTCAATAATATGCAGAAACGCCTATAGCTAGCCTGGAATTCAAACCCAGGGCTCCAGAGAGGGTATATATGGTATCGACATCTGTGTTTCACAGATGGATGCCACCATCACGTCGGTTAGTAGAAAAATAATAATCATTCAAATGAAGCTTTACTTCTACCTTGTTTTAAATGAATGTATAAATTCAATGTTCCATACAATCTGAACATTGTGCCAAATCATCTTTCGGTTTTGTAGCACGAGGCATTTTCCTCCCTGGGGAAATATTCATTCTCAAATGAGTGGAGAGGTGAGATACCTTATGAAGTTAAAAGAGCTGTTTGTTACTTTCGTGCTGAAATGATTTTCATGTTTCTATCATTCCTCACATACGCCAGGAAGTATATGTACATACTGTTGAAAACTTTCAGATATATACCGAATATTGCCCGATAAGCAAAGAATTTCAAGCACTTGAATACTCTTTTTGAATAAACTAAATACATTTGCAATACATTAATCGATTGAGCCGATAGTTGATGAAAATCTGAATACATAATTTAAATAAAACTATTATTATATTATTGATTAAAACTTGATCATTTAATAAACTGTTCGAATCCTTCCTTTTATTGATTTCCATGGCCTCTAACAGGGTTAGTTTATAACCTTTTCGCTCTGTATGCAATATTTTAAAGTTGTTGTCGAAGACATGGTTCTCTTTGGTGTTCAGATATTCTAAGGTTGAAATTCCTGCCAGTTTAGCCAACATATATTTTGGGACAAGTACCGCAACTCAACTCAACTAGAGTAACAAAAAAAAGTTCAGAACATTAACGTATTTAGGCAACCCTGTATCCAAAATCTCGAAAGTTTTTATCTGATAGAAATTTAACGATAGCTTTCAAAACCCAGAATACCGTGAGTAGACACATCAGAAATGCGAAAGATGAAATTTCGCCTGATGATTAATAGGGTAATTATGAGTTGAGTTGCGGTACTTGTCCCAAAGTTTATGTTGGCCAAACTGGCAGGAATTTCAACCTCAGAATATCTGAACACTAAAGATGCTTTGCAAAAAATAAAACCGATTCTACGTATGCAACACATCTTTTAGAAGAGAACCATGTCTTCGACAACAACTTTAAAATGTTGCAAACAGAGCGAAGAGGTTATGAACTAACTCTGTTAGAGGCCATGGAAATCAATAAAAGGAAGAAATCGAACAGTTTATTAAATGATCAAGTTTTAATCAATAAATCTCCGTTATTAAATTTATTTCAGTAAAAGTGCAATCGAAGAATAGTATTCTATGGTCATCCCCCACAATTCAGAAGAAATATGTTCTTTAGTCTTCCCCTGTGAAAGAAGAACAGTATCCTATGGTCATTCCCACCCCACACACTTCAGGATAAATATACACAGTACGCAATGTAATAGCTCAGTTTATCATCAACATCTGATGAAGCCACTGTGTTGGCGAAACGATATTGTCATGTTTTGATTCAATTATAGTGAAAATTGAAAAACTACCTAGTTTTATTTGAATTACATTTGCAATACCTTCATTTAAGAATTTACAAGGATCTCTTTTCGAAAAATTGTTTACGCGTTGATCCAAAAAATATCACAGCATAGCTGGCTCTGTAACATGTAGGTACTCTGTTGCCATTATCTTTACATCTAACAATTATCAAGGCGTTATTGTTAATAATATAATAATAAAAAATATTGAAATCGATGCCAACACTTGATGGATATAAAAGAAAGTTTCGTTTACAACGAACTCATCAGTTGTATCATGTCCATCGTCTAGTAATACGCATCGACTTCAATTACCAGATACCCTCTTATGACTCGAAAGAGAGATAGTAATGCGTTCATGAATAAATAATGCATGGATAGCAATCGATAGAAAGTCATGAACACATCAAACATGGAATAATAAATACGTCAGTATCTAATGTACCCAGCATATTTGCTACACAGATCTTTTAACCGTTATTCAAGCATGTGCTCTACATAAAACAGGAATTTTCATTTTTTTTCTTAACACCTATGTAATTTTGTGACGAAACTTGATGACATAAAATGGTTACTGATCAATATTTAAACACGAATTCTGGAAATTGTGTTGCACAACCAATATAGTCGAACCTTTTCATAAGACACTGGACTTATTGATCAAAATGTGATGTGTATTACTAAGAAAAAAATATGTGGTTAAGTTATTTGAACACAAATTCATCATCTGAAATTAAATATGTAATACATAATTCCAAGGAATTGTTCAGGTGTGCTGTGAAATTAGAAAGACTTGGCTAAATCCCATAAAATTGCCTGATATATTCTACATATATTTCGGGTTACTCAAATCTTATCAAGAGTTGATGACCAATTTGCAAATTTTTCAGGAAACGTGTGAGGAATAACGTTATACTACTGAAAATTATTTCAATGAAGTAATATTTGTTGTGGGTACGATCTTTCTTTCTCGAAAACGGAATAGAGACTCACAATGAACTGAGAAACTGAAGAAGTTGATGTTCTCAAAAATCTACGAAAATTGTACATTCATACCAAAAATGTTTACAATTCATAAAAACTCCTTATTCTTATACCTTGATCCTCGTTTTGTAGGACAAATTCCTCTCAAGATCTATGTTATATCTAATGAAGAATAAACTTGATTTAAAATATCTATTGTTGATTTATGTAAATCTATCCAGATGTTCATTTACGCAAGTAGCACGCAAAAACTTCCAGAGAAAATGTTCGTAGAGAATTTCCTATTATACTCTTTAAGTGCTATGAGCACATAAATATTTATACATTTATATATATTCATATGGATTCATGCAAATATTTGTAGGAGTATTACTCATTTTGAAAGTTCATTGAATTGAAATTAACACACTTGGTTTGAGTTTTACTAAATATATTAAAAACTCTTCATATGTTTCGGGTGGTTAAACCCATAATTAAGAGTATACAATGTTACTCTTGATAATGGGTTAACCATCCAAAACATCTAGAGATGTTTACCTGTAGAGTTTTTAACATATTTAGTGAAACTTAAGCCAAGTGTGTTAATTTTAATTGATTGTTTTAACATAATGTTTCACCAAGAGATAAGCGAAACCTCCCTATCATTTCTTTCTAATTCCTCCTTTCTAATTTTATTAAATGATAATGTATGATTAGCTCAAATGAATGACAAAGTTTCGGATTCTTACTATTATGCGTATAAACAGTCTTCAATCTCTTGTACGAGAGGTCAATTGACTTATTTTAATTATGATCACACATATATTTCTTTTAGAAATCATAAATCGCTATTTCGGATTCTATGAAAGTTGTCTTTTCAGGTTGACACATCATGGGAAAATATTCTTATTGCAGATGGCTTCTGTAGCCTATTAATTCGAAATTAATCCGAATGTTTCGCTTTATGAATTTCGTATTCATAGGATGACTTCATCAGGAACCTATCAGGCCTGCTTTCACTGGAGTCAACGCGTCTTATCAGACGAAAATCGTGATAACTCGTCTATTTATTCTCACTTTCCCAGGTTCTACGCCAGTACAAAAGCAACGAGGAGATGATGTCTGCTCAGGAGATTGTTGTTTGCAGTTAAACCGACCCCCGCGTTATCCCGCGAGGGCGGTATGATGCTAATTAACCCCTCGTTAGTCGCACATGTATTTCACGGGTACATGCTCCGGCAAATTCTCCGGAATCTCGCATGGAAAATTCGAACGACTGGCTGGTTTCTCATCCCGACGTGTAATACGTGTGTGTATTTCGGGCATCGGGAAAATTTGCTTTCAGTTTGATTAAGTTCCGTCGCGGTTTATGATTCGCACCCCAGTTAAGAAACTTGAATGGAGTCAGTTGCTGATATGTTCGGAGATTGCGGAACGTGGTTAACACGTCTGGCATAGACATTAATTCAAATTCAGACTGTCGATATGAGAATACACTTTGTAACTATATTGCTGAAATAAACAAAATAAAACTTCTTTAAACGAGTTGTTGCACTGTTTATACGAATATATACTTTGTTGGTTACTACATTGTGGCAGAATTAAAAATGATTATCCCAAATTTTAACATCTGACAAGAATTTGTTGCTGCAGAAATTGATTCGAAATTCTAATTTTATTTAAAATTTGTGAAATTCCTCCTAAAATATAAGGGGCCATTCAAGTATTAACTAAGCAGATTTATTACAATTATTTAAACCCCCCATTTCCCTTGACAGCAAAAGTAAGCAAACCTCCTACCCCTTCTCACCATTCTTACGTAAAAATTTTTCAATTTATATATTGTTTTTTTCATGAGCAGAAGTTTTAATTCTGAAAATACTAAAATAGTTTCAGGATAGGGGGTCATCCATAAAGTACGTCACACGTAAATGGGGGGAGGTGGTCGACAAAGTGTGACATTGGTGACAGGGGTGGGAGGGGTCCTAAGTTTTGTGACATCACATTTCAAAATCTAATATATCTAGAGATATTGAATCCCGTACTTTGAAATATTAATTAAAAAAAATATTTCCAACTCTATCATTATGACAATACGGTTTAAATTGTTTTGTTGCGATTTTATTGTTTCTATTTCATTCGACAATTAATTTCCGCTGAGTGTACGTCGTTTTTTAATTTGAAATTAAATTTCGTTTTCTCAGAAATGTGTCCACCTGTGACAAGGACGGGGCGGGGGGGTCTCAAAAAATCATGGAATTCGTGTGACGCACTTTATGGATGGCCCCAAGAGATTAGATTTTACTGATAAGGTATTCAACATAGAGTAAGGTACAACAATATAATAATATTAAGTAATATTACGAACATAAAAACTTACTTAGAATTTTTGGTACACATATTTATTCAAATTAACAGTCCGTGATACCCGAATCCATGGTCCTAAGTTTTCGATGACTTTGGATATTGTGGGTCAGCTTACTTTCATCCAATTTTGGAATGTCTTCGTCATTTTCATCGAGCCATTCAACATCATCGTGCTATAAATTATGTGCCTTGTAGTGCTTACGCAATACTTGAACGGCCTAAGTTCCAGATGTTATTTAACATTCTAACATTATATGTTCCGTTGCGATTTGCTAAAAGTTGCGAATACAAACGTCAACTCAAATAAACTCTGTTATCGCTGAAAATATTAGATAAATAGATGAACAGATATATTTAGTGACCCATATGGGATTCAGTTAGAGAAACACGAAAATCCAAATGGGCGTGGGATAATAATACATCTGAATATTCACAAAACAGTAACATCAAGTCGAAAAAAACATGTTAATATAAAAAACCTACTAAAACTTACTATGGCTGTGACTATCAATCGACGATGGGAATGACTGGTCATCGAAAATCAATCCAGAACACCTTCCAGGGTAGAGATCCAGTCACAGAATCTTCACAAGAACTGAAATACCGAAACAGTAATCCCAATTTCAACGTTTTTCCGACACAAATCTTCAGTTCCGATATTTCCAAAAAAATATATAATCAGTATTTAATCTCCGTTTCCAATAGGTTCTCGAGAATCATCAAGAAATTTATGTCTTAACCACTTTTTCCTATTCGTTCTACAAAACGCTAAAAGGTTTGGATCTTGATGTGAATTCGGGACAGTAGCTTTTCCCATTCGCTCTTATATTCAATAAGTTGTCACATAAAATTCAATTAAGCTTGTCCAGTATTGTCGATTTGGGAAGCTCTTGTGGAAAATACAGCAAATTCATCAGATTTCTGCTTTACAGAAAGATTAACGTCTGCTGAATTTACTTTTAAGCGATAAAACCAGTAAGTTATGCTCGGAAAGATATAACTTTTAATTTCTCAAGCAATACTTGATAGAAATGTATCGTATAATGTATATGTATATCGAAAACAATCGATTGAATTCGACAAAATTTTTCAGTACTGACGACATACGTTTCGGGCTAGTGATCTGTCATTACGAATTCTGTATGTCTGAAAGATAATGTAACTGAATAATACTAATAATAACTTCCGATGAACCTAATGATAATTCACTTGTCTGTTCATGTTGGGTTTATTAAAGCAGTTTCCAGGATGTAGCCATCATAATATTTGAAAGTATATAGTTTGCAATAAATTGGAATTATTCAATAGAACAAATAGACCAAGATAATATTCATATAGAGTATTCACTTGTATATGTAATGGGGTCGAAAAAATTTATTTTTAATTTGATTCATTACAAACTAATATTGACTATTCAATAAGAAGCATTTTTTGATCGAATGAAAATTTGATATTATCTAGATGATTGGTTTACTCCACTCTTCCGTTTCAAATATTACAAAAAACACAACTACTCCTTTATTTCGATAATAAAGAGTGTCCAAAATTGACGCAATATTTGAATTAAATAGAAAACAGTATTTAGTCTTTTTTTGTAATTTTTCATGGAATCATAAAATAGATAGGATGATGTTATTTATGACACATCAGGCCTTCAAAGCTTCGCATACACATACGTACTCCTTTGTCGAAATTTTTTCTGCATAAAGCTGGCTGAGTTCCGTTGATACAACGTTGAACATCGTTCTTTAATGCAAGGGTGTTTGTGGACTTGTTAACATAGACTTGTGATTTCTTTTTCATTGAAAAGATCTAATGGTATTAAATCATACAATCTATTGGGCCAATTGTGAACACCGAAAGTGTCTCATGCAGTAATTCAAGTATTTCACGTGATGTATGTAATGTGTCACCGTCTTGTGGAAACCACATATTTGCCCTATCGATATCATCCAATTTCGGCAAAAAGATTTTTGTTATCATATAGCATAAATTGTGGCAAATTTGAATCTTATATTGATTTTGGGACACCCTATGTTGAGTTCGTTTTTTGGATGAATACAGTTTCAACATGCTGAATGAAACTTACAGAATATCAATTATAAAATTGTGCAATCAATTAAAAAATGTTGGATAAAAAACTGTTTTGTAGATTACTTATTAAGATGGCTTGTTCGAACAGTTCAAAAATCTATCGCTATTGTGAGAAATACGTCACAGTTGTTTAATGGAGGTGTTTGATTTCAGAAAACATGTCTTGGTTTTTTTGTGATGGATTTGCTGCGACCATTTTAACGAAAACTGTCGAATATGTAAAAAAGAAACTTTAGACTTACCTTCATATTTTTCATGGTTATTTGATAACTTCAATATTTTTCAGAAAAGAGACTCATCTATCATATTGAATAATGATTGAAATATTTTTAATTTTTCATGGTTTATAATAACATTTCTTATTGTGCTTTGTTTTCCAATGTTTCTTTTCCGATTATGACTCTTAAATCTCAGCTCAACAGCTTGTAATCTATGTACATTACTCATCAAATATAATATTCCATAAAATTCTTTAGACTTGCTGTGCAATTAGAAACACTCAGGTAAATTCCATAAAATTGACTGACAAATCCAACATATATTTCGGGTTACTAAACTCTTGTCAAGAGTTCAGACACATTCTAATATTCTTCAAGAAACGTGTGAGGAATGACGATCTATTATAGAAACTTATAGAAATGAATGCAGAATCACACTCACGTGAGAAACTGGAAAATTTGAGTTCGAGTTCTCCAAAATCTGCAAAAATTGTACAGTTTGGTATATGGAAGTTGTTTATAATGAAAACACCAAATTCTTATATATTGATTCTCATTCTGAAGGACGAAGTCCTGTTGACATCTATGCTTTATTTTTTTGATTTTTAATGTTGTTATTGGTTCAACCATCATTTTACAAAAAAATTCATCGATAATGAAAGGATTCGTCAGGTCCTGTTGAAAAAAAAGCAATTAAAATCTTTTGAACTTCATAAAATCCAAACAAATAATTCCATAAAAGTAAAGGTGATTTCAGAGAGTTCATAGTTAACCCCGAAAAGAGTTTTTTCTGTAGAGTATATAAATTAAGGGCTGCAAATTGACTTAATCCCTCGAGGCAGGTTGGGTAATAGAAAAGCTCATTTCGATTCGTCCGGCCTCTTTCAGGTTCCTTGCTAAAGAAAAAGAATTCCATTGACTTTCATTTCAATTAGTTTTCCAAATTTCGTCCGGAATTATCTGTTAAAGGTTTTTCAGTGTCTTTCTTTCTCTTGGGATCATAACGAGATGAATTCGGTCTGATTCTGGTTGATGGTCAATGAAAAAGATTATGTAGTTAGCGTTCTCGACTTGAACCGATTCGAAGAGTCGAACAATGAAGATATGAGAAAAAATTATCCTCATTTTCTATTGACGCAGCCAATTAGCGGAAATCACGTTAAGCTAATAATGCATATAATAATACTCATATGAAAATTGATAATTATAAATATGTAAGTCACAAAGCTTTCAAACACATAATATGCTTCAAGATATCAGAAAAAGAAACTAAATGTAAATACTAAGGAGACCTAAATAATACTCAAAGAATCTAAAGGGGCTCATAGACGACCAACTTGGTTGTCAACTTTCAACTTGGTGTTCACCAGAACTGATCGGCAAATGAAGTTGGCAACAAGTTGACTGTCTGTGGGCAACCAAGTTGGCAACGAGGTTGACGACCAAGTTGGTGTTCTATGAGTCCCTTAAAGTGGCCCATAGACGACCATTGTTACAGTTGTTACAAATAATATTTGTTACAACTAATTACATTGCCGACCTCAATTTCATAGAAAGAAAAACGTTATGAGACAATTTTTTATATTTCGTGAGACTCTGTTATTTAATACGTAACTTCCATGCCCGTTTCTCGACTCTATGATTGAATGTTGGTTGAATAATATACTAATTACCAAATTATATTATCAAAAATTCTAGAAATATTCTAAAATAAAAGGGTCAGAGTATTGTATATAACATTTTATGAACTCATCTTATTTCGAAAATAAACTTAAATTCAAAAACTTGAACTTATGATATACACTTTGTTGACTACATAGCATGACGTGTTTCGTCGTTACAAACGACTTCTTCAGATGTTAACAGAATAATCTATTTCATATACTTCCTCAATATCTTCTTCAATAATCTTCTTCAGATGCTAACGGAAAAGTCGTTTGTAACGACGAAATGCGTTATGCTATGTAGTCAATAAAGAATAAATCCTAATTTCAAGTGTTTGAATTTAAGTTTATATTCAATTATATTGGATTTACATCAAGTAAACGCCTACACTACTAAATATTAAAAATCATCTAATTTCTGTGAATTATGATTGCAATCCCAGAATTTCTCTCTCACAAATCGCTATAAGTTTGATTATTTCTTGAGGGGGAATATTATTTTGAAAACTTCATAAATTTGAAAGTTCCTCAAAAAATTAATAGCTGAAATGCTAGAAATTATCATAAAATATTCATTCAAACTGTGATTGCTCTTTCCAGAAATTAATCTGAATTCCCGATTAATCTGCCATTCAACAGAAGACAAGATGATTAAAAAAAACCTTTTCGATGAAAATTGAAGATCAATTACCCTCTAAGCAGTCCTTCCAAATAGAAATGTCGAAGAATATTCAAACGTGCTTATAGAATTAAAAAATGAGAAATGATTTCATTCGAAAGTGTATGCAATCCTCTTGTAGTATAAGTTTATTTCTCGTACAATACTTTGTACGAGAAATAAACTCGAACAAACATTTGTTAGAAATATGAATATTTAATGAATGGCACAATTTTGAATAACACTTTCCTTGATTTTGTCAATTTTTGATTGAATGTGTCAAAGTGTAACGTTGTTTCTTTCACAAGGAAAAGAGACCGAATTGACTGTGATTACAGCGTTGGTGAGAGATCTTGGTGTAGTCTTCGACCAGAAGCTTTCCTTTGTACCACACATCACCCAACTTATTTCATCTGCTTCGAAAATATTCGGATTCGTTATACGTAATGGCAAATAATTTAATAATTCCTCAACTTCATAGGTTCTATTTAATACCCTAATCCGTAGCAAGTTGGAGTATGGAAGCATGATCTGGCATCCCGTGTACATCGACATCTTGAGGCTATTCAGAGAAGGTTCTTGAAATTCTTAGTTTGGAGGGAGGATAAAGTTTATCCACGGAGAGGAGTCAATCATAACGAATTATTGAGTCGATTTAGTTTGAACTCATTGCACAGCAGGAGAGGAACTTCATCACTAAAATTTCTGTACAAATTACTGCACAATAGTATTGATTGTCCTCCTCTTTTGTCCGCTTTGAAATTTCGTGTTTCTAGGCAAAATTCTCGTAATACAGAATTATTTCACCTAGCGACTCCGAGGATCAACTCCCTAATACAATCCCCCATTTGGTTTATGGAGTCTACATTCAATAGAGTTGCCACTAATTGTGACATTCACTTTGCCTCCATAGAATTTATTATCAGGAGTTATATGAACAAAGAAAATTGACTAAAATTAATAGATTCAGATTTAGTTCTTTGTAATATTTAATTGAATGCCATAATATAGTCATAAGTTACTTTTTTTTGAGATAAGATTGAGCTCTTTGTTATATCTTTCTCATTTTGATCATTTATTTATGTATTCAACATTGTTATTATTTTCTGTAATTGGGTGTTACACCTGTTGAGAATAAAGAACTTATTATTATTATTTATTTAACAGAAATTTAATCGTTTTATTGCTTTACAATTGTTTCGTGGTGTCACCCCATTTTCAGAAGCTAGTTTGGAAAACCTAAGCTAGAAAAACTGAGGCAAGACCCCCAAACTATTCAACAATAATGTAATAAAACTCTTGCGGAAATGGGTTAAGTGTTATTTATTCAAAATATTTTACAATGTTTCAGCAAAAAATCAGCGAACACGCAGTCTATTCCACATTATTAAAAAATTTGAAAATATAATTCACAACTCATTAAGTGTTGTGAATTATTTTGTACTCACATATATTGTACTCACACTTGTATACTTCCAGTTACAAAAAAAATTGTTTGATTCACTAGAGTTTTCCTTCGATTTACTGACACATTATGAGTTAATACCTTTATTACATCTCTTCATATTGGGTTAACAGTCCGAAGCACATGGGGAGTGAAATGAAGCATTTTTATTATCATTATAAAAAACTCCTCCTTTGGGTGACATTTATGTCTATATCTTTCAATCTATGCTCGCCTTGATATTTTGTCTGAATAAATTTAATTTTTAATTCGGGATTTATTCGGGGATGAAATTATTGCACATAGTCCTCCTAGCTAAATTTGAATATTTTTTTCATTCATATTGATACAAACAAGTTCATTCCGAATCCCCTACTTCACTTCATACAAATCTTGATACTGTTGAAACTGTTTGAAAAGTTAACATGTAATTACACAAACTTTCTGAATTCTATAAATAAACATTCATCAGAACAACGAAAACATGCCAAAATCCACCATTGTATTCGCTAAAATCAGCCTGATTCAATTTGCATACTCCCTATTCGCAAAGTAGGTATTTATTACGTTGAAGTCGGAGTAAATGCCAAACTTTGTGAATTTAGTAATAAACGTAGCCGTAGTTTGAGGAGATCTCTAGAGAGCGTGGGAGAATATACAGACCATATTCGTTGCAGCTTCAGTAACCATCTGAATGTTTTTCAATGTATTCTGTGAATCTGAAATCCGAAGCTGAGTTCAATGAAATATAATAATAATGGGCATATGTTTCCAAATGATAACTACTCAAATACAGGAAAATATATAATGAATAAATGAAATACAAAATTTGGTGACTAAAATATTAATAATAACATAGATACACAATATTGAAAAATAATAATAAAATGCATTATCAAATATAATAGAAATCAATATCTAAATATTCAACTAATTAACTGAATTTCTACAATGAGTAAAAACTAAACAAGAAAACAAATCTCTCAGAACACAAACCGGAAAAAAATCAAGATACCTCAATTGTAAAGATTTAAATATTTGCATTAATGATGTAAACAAGTGAATCCCAGTGCATATCTTTACAGCTTGATAACTGGTTTGCAATAAAAAATGCTAAGAAAGCTAAGGGGCGATTGCGAGGGAAGATTGCTTCTATGGGTTCTTAAGTGAAAATCAAATGAAATATGATTGAAAATAAAATCAAAAAGATATAATCAATATTTCAAATGATGAAAACAATAATGAATATGTATTTATTACATATAAAATCACATCAGTGTATTTTTGTCCTACTAATTCTGCTGTTTATTATAAAATATGAATTTTTTAATATTTGAAGCTGTGACTCGATGGAAATTTATTTCAGGAATACAAATGCCAACTAAAAACAGTGTATTCAGGAGTTACACAATTTTATTGAACAATTGTGACATGTTCAATGTCACAGTGAAATAATATATATTCAAAATTGTTCAATAAATGAATGAAAACATGTTTCATTCTGAATAATGAATTATTCATATGATTAACTGAAAAAAGTAGTTATTATCAATCAAATGTTTTGTAGAACATGATTTTCTAACGAACTGAGATATCAAATACCTGATGAGCTTTAAAAAATATCAAAAATGCTAACAAAAATAAAAATTTGTACGGAGATATTGATAGTGCAAATATTTGCTAATAGCAAATATTTACTTTCAATAGTACTAGCTTTAATAGCAAATAGTACTTTTTTTGTCAAGTTGTACAGAATATTTGGTCAATTGCTCATTTAGTTTTTTTGTAGTTTCGTTGGGGTATACATCTTCATGTGACATGAAATTTTGAATGGAGTGAGCTATGTAATATAATCAAAGATATGACAATACGAAAATTTGCTTCAGAAAATTTTTAAAATATGTGAGAACCCATCAATAAAAGTTTCTCTTCAAAATATGTTTCTCATTTTCGAACACTGGATGAGATTATATTTTGATTTCCATTCATAAACATCGATTTGATATGAAATTACCGATTGTCTGAAGCAATATCTATCACACTAATCAATTTATAGGCTTCAAATTTTAAATTGGAAGATAAATCAATACCAGAAACTGATACGAATAGACAAGTCATTGGGAAATATTATGCTTCCAAATTACTTGTCTGGAAAATCAAATAGATCACTAAAAACATCGAATAGAAATCTAAGGATACAGATTTCAGAAAACGATGGTATAAATGTTTCTCGAAGTAAATAATCATTATTACTGGCAATAAAAATAATCTTTGAAATTTGAAATTAAACCAACCAGCCATAAAGCGTATTTCTCTGGTATAGGGGAACCGCAAGTCATGTTCCACTTTGATAAAATTGATATTCGAAGAAAATGGAAACGCCAGCAGGGCGAATCTTGAGACAAACGTCCCTCCCAATTACCTAAGAACACGCAAAGGGCGTTTTTCTCTATAAAAAATCGTTCGACTGAAATATCTGCAATCTGCTCCTACCGAAATTGTATCGAAAGCAGATTTCGATCTCGGAAATGTTCTTTCGGAACAGCGACATGATGAGGTTTATTTCAATATTTGGGAAAGTATGAGTATACAAAGATAATTGAAAGACGTCCATTTCCGAATTCAACATAGATAATAATTTTAGAGTACCCTTTCGTTTGAAGGTTTCCCCGTTCGATATTCAGGAAAACTTGGAGATGAAATGATAGTATTTGTATTGATAATAACTGTTATTTAGTAGAAATGATTTCTATCACTAATACTTTGAATGAAACTAAGTAGTTTTTTAATTTTCACTATAATTTAGTTGGAAATAACGATATTGTTTCGCCAACACAGTGGCTTCATCAGATGTAGATGATAAACGGACCAATAAAGATAATATTAACAAATAGTGATAAAAAAATAAAGGCGAAGTCTAGCTGAAAGCTACTCCACTTAACCTCTATATATAAAAATAAGACTCGAAATTCGCAATAAGGGGCCGTCCATTAATCATGTTAATTTTTTGACATTTTTAACAGTTTTAGCAAGACTTTCTTCAATACCAATAACTGGATAAGCATCTTGCAAGTTATTTGTAGGCACTGTGCACCCCTCTTCCTCTGGAGCCTCGCATGATTAATGGAAGGCCACTAAATTAATACAGAAGGAAGCAAAAATTAGTCATAGAAACAAAATGTACAAAAGGAAGAAAACATTACATTATCAAAATAATAATTGAATGAAAAAAATGAAGTAACAACGTAAGTTAATTCTGAACCAGAAATAATGGTGAAAACAGAGAATGCAAGAGTATAAGAATCAATTGTCATTGCTGAGGAAAAATGCCTTATACATAGGTACGCTTAAACCTAGCCAAGCTATTTGATTTAACGTCTAACGGAATGGAGTTGTAGACTTGAACAGCATTAAACATCATCTAGTTATCATCTACATTTGATGAAGCAACAGTGTTGGAGAAACAATATTGTTATGCTTAACTATATTATAGTGAAAATCTAGAAACTACTTAGTTTTATTTGAATTATGTATTTAGATTTTCATCAAGTATCGGCCTAATCGATTAATGATCTATCATTATTATTGAAATGTTAGTCTTTTGTATACTTTACCGAATTAAAGGGGATGTTTTCCAAATGAAATTTGTTTTTAAGAGGTGATTTTTGGAGCAGTTTCATGTAGAAAATTATATACAAAGTTATGTCGTGAAAGTCTGAAATTTAGAAATACAACCTGGTAAATTTTTTGTAAGTAAATCTTTTCTAAATTATATCTGTAATGTCTGAAGAACTAAATGTCTGAAAAACCAAAAACTGAACAAATTTCAAGAGATAAAATCCCTCAAATATTTATGTCCAAAAAGTCTTACTCAAGTGTGTTTGGTTACAGTGTCTTAGAACGTTAAGAATTTATTAGATCAGAAATGGACAAATTCACATTAAAAATACATGAAAGTGTAATCTCAATTCTTAGACATCAACTCAGATTTCGCAGAATATTTGGATGAGTTTGTAAAAATCTTCACATGGATTTCTTTTGCATCATTTTATTGAAATTCTTTTTTCCAAAAGTCATATTTCGCATATACAACTCGACACATTCAGATTTCCTCTATAAAACTGAATACTTCAAGCGAATTTTGATTTCATATTTGGTAGCGTATTCATTCGAAATTGGCTTTTGGTGATGAAAGTAATGAAAAGCAAGCAGATAACATGAGAATAGAAATGGAGATGTTTATTTTAATTTAGCTATTTCACATACTATGCAATAACTTCCTGGTTCAAGCATCGAATCCAATATTACTTCCATGTTATCATAGTAAAAGTACTGGAATATGAAAATATGCTTTTCTTGTTTATACATTTACGAAAAAAGGTGCTACAGCTCGTGAAAGTTGTGAACCTCCAGTAAGTATCAAAATTTTAACCCGTATCATTTCCCACTAAGTAACACATCGAAATTCATGAATTGGTGATTTACTCAGGAGATATTTCGACTCTTAATTAAATTAACTTATTGAAAAATTTATTACTGAAACGAAAATCAACATTTGTGCAGACGGTTTGGATACATATGCTTGCTTTGAAAGAGATGCGCTGGTTTTCAATCCCAATGTATACTTTATCCATCTTCAAGAAGGCTTCTTTTACAAATGAGAGGTTCACGTGATCACTTCTGGAATTAGCTCTCTATTTTTCATAAGTCGATGGTGCGTTATATTAGGGTTATATGGTTAGTTATATTTGTAGAAATTCTCCGAAAATGTCCAGTCTTAAATGAGATAATGTTCTAGTGCAGACAACCAAAATTTCAATGATTTCCTCAAACCACTACAAACAGACAATAAAGAGAGAAAGCTTAATTCATTACAATATTTTGAATTGAATCGACAAAATGATTCAGGCAAATGTTCAAATGATCAAACCTAATGACATAGTTCACTTCTCTTTTCCATTTTGCGTCCGATGTTCAATGTTCAAGATGAGAATAAATTAATAGTTCAATACGTTTGTTAAGAAAAAGAATTGTGTAGTTGTTGTTGAAATGATGTTAATTACTTCAATTGTTCTATTTAGTTAATGAAAAATCTTTGACAAAATTACAGTATTAACAGAGCACCTTATAATCTATAAAGGAAATAAATATGAAAAATAAACGGTTGCTCCTAGTGGTAACTGTAAAAAGGTATAAAGAAGGTAGATACCAAAAACCAGGATTGAAATATCAAATTTTGCTCAATTTTTAATTATATAATCCTTTTCCTATGATTCTCAAATTGAATGCCTAATGACAGTTGAAAGTACCACAAATGAGAGGTCATTCTCGTAAGGACATTATTTTCAATCATTTCATTTTTGAAGCTATTATTTGATACAAAAGCAGTGAGTAACTGTAAAAAAGTATAATTAAGGTAGATTTCAAAAACTTGAAATATCAAATTTTGCTCGAATTCAATCTGTTTATATGGTACTATTACTTAAGTCGCCTATGCATCTCAAATAGAATGCCTTTTAACTTTTAAAATCACCTCAAACAAAAGGAAGGTGATATTCATTGTATTTTTAAGTATTGTGCCTCAAGAGAACAGAGATAAAAACTATTTTTTCTACCCAAATTGTCTCCGAAGTGGTATTATTTATTATCGTCAATCAACAATATGAATACGATACATTGTTAATGTCTTCAAGTTTTCAAAGTGAGTACTTACAGAAGATGAAGCAGCTGATGAAGATCTCCGTCAAGCTTGAGTTATAAGCGTGTGTTTGGGTCTTGTGCGTTTGAAAATTCCTATAAAAGGAAAGGACAATTAAGAAAAATAATGTTGGTAGAGGATTTTTGTTTAGCAGTTCAGCCATCATATTTAGGAATCTTCGATGAAGTAAGAAGAAACCATGCTGACAGAAAAGTGGAAAAGAATTAAGTCTTAAATGGCACGGTAATGTATACTAGCAGAAAAACTTTCCTTTTTCCACAACAAGAAACGAGGAAATAGGAAACTTTTAATAACTTCGATATACAGTGTACGAATGCATTATGAAAATTTTTATTTGATTGTAAATATTTCGCAGATCCGCATATAGCAAATCATTTAGGAGAAATATTGGTAAATTGTAGGATATAATCGATCGAAGAAATTGAATAATGAGTTATTTCCGCTAGAGCATCGTCAAACTTCAACGGAATTTGTTTGTGAATTTTTTATGACAACTTTACAAGAATTCATTTCTTCTCATATTTTTCCTTCATTTCATTGAATTAACTTTCATTGAATCATTTAAAATAGAAATATTGATAATTCAAATTGAAATTATTCTATATCTGCAATTATTAAATTTGGATTTGGAAGTTATCATTGAACCCAGAATATCTGACATTCAAAATTCAAACCAGGCAAACTATTAAGAAATCAGATGTATCAACACCTTCAAACAAAGTGAGTATATACAGTGGCGGATTAAGTGTATCCTAGGCCCTAAGCACAGAGCCTGTGTAGGCCCTCTATTGCTTAAATAGAAATGGAAGGAATGGAATGGAAGGTAGAAAGTATAAAATGAATGTTCATCAAAATAGAAAGTGTAGTAGGTATAATTTAAGTATGTCTGCCTCAATACACATTATTGGACAAGCTAAAGAATTAAGCTTGTCTGGACGGATTTTTGTTCTTTGCGGGTTTTTTAAAATTTTTGGTTATCGTTCAGCAGAGCAGTTAGAAATCATTAAGCTGTGAAAGATTCTAAACGCAACTTCTATATTTGGGAATACGCACTTTATTTTATCTTCAATAATCATTTCATATAGATCGGAATGGGTGACGTTTGTTTCTGAAAATTCATATTTTATTCGAACATATTTGTGAAAATGATTAAATTTGCCGAGGAAGTTTTCATTGAAGTCTTCTGGGTAAGATTTTAAGAGCAATTGGATATCTTTTTCATATTCTGAACATGACTTATTCAGATCCGCAAGAAATGAAAACTTTTGTGGAACTTCGTGGTATACATCACCTCTTCTTTGCATTTGAGCATTAAGTGTGTCAATTATTACATTGAAAGTCTCAATGCGGAATTTGTCTCTAGGATTCAAATCAAGTTCCTCTGCATATCCATCATTTACTTGTTTCTTCCTAATTCCTATTCGTGTTCCCTAATATTCCCGATTAGGAAAAATTTTTCTTGCCTCTCCTTCAAATTGATTCCTCATTTCAACGAGATGACCCGATAAAGAATCATACAAATTGGAACACGTTTTAAGATCTAATCCTTCTTGTTGGAGTCCTTTACTGGTGCGATGAAAAACTTGTAGAATATCATTCCACAAGGTGAGCATAAATATAAACTCAAACTCTTGCATTTTGTTTGAAATATTTTGTGATTCTAACCTGGTCTCACCTTTTTGGTTTGTGTCCTCAGCAATTTCATCTAAAGCATCCAAAATTTTCGGATAGGATTGTAATATTGCATTCGTAGCTACAGCGTGAGCTTCCCAACGAGTGTCCGACAGCGACTTCAGAACGCTATATTTCCTATTAATTCTTTTAAAACTGCCCAACGATAAGTAGAACCCGAAAAAAAATTGTATAGCGCAGGGGAAAGGGCCTTGCGGGGGTGTATGAAGAGTCACTCCCGGACTGCTCGCGCCTCGTGATTTCGGACATATTGTGGATGAATCTCGATAAAATGTAGGTATAAAATGAAACGCCAGCAGAGGATGGAGGCCCCTTGAGAACAGGGGCCCCAAGCACGTGCTTGTAGTGCTTATACGTTAATCCGCCACTGAGTATATAGCGTTACAACATTCGAAATACGAGTCCTGCTTAGTTAAATGAACAAAGTCGGGATATTAACATTCAGTTATCGAAATAATGTAATAAGATTATATCAAATCATTGCACATTTTCATTTTTGATACGCTCATATTAAAATTCACCCGGATAATCTGAAACACCGACAATAATAGTAATAGTTACTGTAATTTACACAAAATCTACAAAAGAATAAATTTCAATTCCGAGATATTCAAATATCTAATTTTCGGTTACTGCTTCCAAGACATTCATGGTAATAAAAGTCACCGCAAACACGAAATCTCGGCAGAATCTCACGACAAATGATCAAAACTGTCTTATCTCAAGATATTTATATTTTGAGATAAGTAACTACAGACCTATTACATAAAGCGATTTACTAAACGATAATCATTATTTGTTTCGTGAATTCCATATATTTGAAATCTTTTCAACGTGCATAAAACATTCCAATCTTCTGTGCGTGTACCATTTCATTGGGGAAAGACCAATTCTCAAATGAATCCCGAGAACTATCTGGCAGATAAACAAAACTGCTGAGCGAATTCTCTTCAAATTGATTTACTTGAAAGTGGTTTGAATTGGAGTTCGTAATCCTCGTTTCAGTTCAACTAATTCTATTTTAGAGTGATCGGAAATACAATGTAAACATAGGTTCTGAAAGATTTTCGGGGCAAATTTAATTAAAATATAACAAAAGGGAAATGACTCTACAAGAAAATGTAGAGGTAGTTGATCAAAATGCCATATAAAAATTATCGTATCAGTTCATGGAGGACATGAATGTATATATTGAAACAAAAACTATGGTACATTAATTGAAATGTTTCATGTTCTTCTATTTCAACTCAGCATTTGCACGTTATTTATAGAAAGTCCAAACTCGCTTTTTGTTCTCATGAATTTTCTTGCTTTCTTGAATGAGCTACAAATATACGTATATACAAATTCTGTACTAGGCCAACCATTTGTAATATGCGCTATATCGTCCACAAGGAGCGTTGACTGTGGTGAGATGAAAAACATCTAATTGACCATATGCATTGTGCAAAATTCACATACATGACTAGATACATATATATTTTTAAATACAACTAGAGAAGAAAAAATGTTAATTGACACGAAAAAAAAATTGGTCATTGGTCAACTTTATTGTCAATAAATTCAATGAACGATGAATCTACTCTGTGATAGTTCATATTTAAATGAGAGGTAATAATAAAAACTTGTCTAAAAATCACTCACTGAACAATTCTTTATTCGAATAAAGAATTGTTCAGTCAGTGATTTTTAGACAAGTTTTTATTATAACCTCTCATTTAACTTTATTGTCCTGGCGTTGAATATTTTCGGCCTGCAAACCGAACAATATCTAGTCTTAGCTTTGAAGAAACATCATCATTTTCAAGTTGACAAACGATATATTCAAATTTTTGATACTTTATTCAGTTATTTCAAGATATTCCATTGTATTCTCACTATTCAAATAAATTTTGTGATTATTATAGCACCACATTGTTTTCTATCTACTCGCATATATGGATAATTTCCATACAAATAGATTTTCTTTATAATCAGCACCGAATATCAGATATTAATTCCATACATAATCCAGTTCATAGATATAAATTTAATTTCGAAATTTGAAAATATTCAGCGTTTCTGGCAGATAATCGAATTCGATATTAATTTCGACATTTTATGACCGCGCCGAGTAAACGAAAGTGGGGTAGTTTTATCGCCATTATACCACTATGAATTTCACCCTTTAAATTGCATTCCAGGGCAACTGATGCTGCAAATTTATTCTGTGAAAGATTCATGATTCGCTCAACACTGATTGTGCGGGAATAACACGAAATGCATTCCTTGGAAGAATTTCTAATCGAATTTGAATTTCGAATTTATATTTGATATTACGAACTCCCTCAAATCGAAAAATTCTTAATTCACGAAAAACATTGAATATATTGAAGGAAGTCTTATAGAAAATTTTAGATAAGATTCAAAATAAATTGTATAATTATAAAATATTGTATATATCGTCCACTACGGTGGACAATACGAGTATATATGATAAATTCGAAATTCTTGGAATATGTTCAATATAGATATCATAATTTGATATGGAATTTCAACACTTATCAATTTCTCAGGCAACTGTTTTTACTCAACCAGGATGGTCTGAATTGTATCACATTTAGGAAGAAGAGAAAAAAATTAATCTGAAATATTCTCCTGTATCTCCATGACTGATTACAAGATTTTTCATTTCCAAAAATTGGTAATTCGTTATTGAACTACTCGAATCATATAAAAACCCATGTCTTCACTGGGACTTGAACTCTAATACTGACGCACCACAATCATGAGCCTTACCCCAATTTCCTCTATAATATTTCGTATTTTTATGAATCAACAATTGGAGCTTTTTCAACATCGATTTCAATGTTCTCTAATATTTTCACACACATATATATATATATATATATATATATATATATATATATATATATATATATATGTGTGTGAAATATATATATATATATATATATATATATATATATATATATATCTATAAATATATAATTTCGAGATTATTATCTATCAGAATCATTCAATGTCGAAAACTTTCACTGAGCTGTCTACACAAATGTTGTTAATAACAACGAACCTATTTTTTCGCGAGTTAATATTAAGTGTGCATCGAAAAATCATCGAACTTGTTGAATGATAATAAGAAACAATTGTTTTATGATTATTATGAATAATCAGTCTTATTCAATTAATCAATCAAGAATCGATGACTTTCAAAACTCCCCCAAGTCCTATATCCGAATGAGGAAAACATTAATACGTGAACTATTCACGTCAGCTCCCTCTATCGGAGTACAGACGTATACACTCTTCCCTGCATTCTACTCATGACAAGATTAGTGAGAGTACGTAGAGGCTTAGTAAACATTTCATTCAAACACAACAGAGCTTTGGCTGTCCTTTTATGTGTAACAATGGTCCCATAACTTCAGATCATCAGATTGACTGGTATGAATGATTTGTGAATCTTTAAACTAGCTATCTTTTTGCCCGCCTGGGTGTGATCTCATTATCATCAACACGTTCGTTGATTTTTATAAGCGCACTTAATATTCACTCTCGAAAGTTATAAAGTTATAGGTTCGTTCTCGTTGACAATATTTATGTAAACAGTTCCCTGAAAAATTTGAAATATTTCGATATTTCCATTAATGGTCTCAGTAGTGGCTAAATATATATATATATATATATATATATATATATATATATATATATATATATATATATATATATATATATATATATATATATATATATATATATATATATATATATATATATATATATATATATAAAGATTGTCACGGGAGACAGGGATATTACACCGGAGGTCATTTTTGACACTAGTTCAGTCTCATAATTACTATTAACCGCAATCTGTTTAATGATGTTCAATTCTTTATTGAAGTTTTCTTCTGATAAAGTTATATTGAAATTCGGGTTTTTTTGAATACTATATTTTCCCATAATAAGACCACTCTTACTACTATAAATCTGAAGTAGTTTCAGCTGAAACAAATTTCCAATAACATAGTTATTTCAGATTGAATTACTCGTATTATATTCACGATATATTTGATAAGCAAATCTTTAATTATTTTAGTTGTATCGGAAAGTGGAATAGAGGGAAATAGGTTAACTACATCGAAAGAGATAAATTTACGATCACTAAGCAGTATTACCTTTTCAATTTTATTGACTAGTTCATAGGAATTCTTGATGGAAAATTTTGGTTTGAAATTAAGTCGTTTGTAACGACGAATCGCGTCTTGCTATGTGGTCAATAATGTGTAAATCATAAGTTCAAGTGTTTGAATTTGAGTTTATATTCAAATAGAATGGATTTACATCAAGTAAACGCCAACATTATATATATATATATATATATATATATATATATATATATATATATATATATATATATATATATATATATATATATATATATATATATATATATATATATATATATGTATATATATATATATATTATTGAGTTTTGACAAAGTTGTAATATAACAACGAAACGTCAACAAAAATAAATTTTTTCATATCAAAAAAGGCCTGTTATTGCTAAAAACTTTCAAAATAATATATATATATATATATATATATATATATATATATATATATATATATGTTGGTCTGAAACATTTATTGGATATTCGAATAAATCTTTCAGGGAAATGGCTCCAAAGTATTTTTGATAAGAATTCTTAAACTCTATGGAAACAATTGAAAGTCTGTTTCCAAGTCGAAGGAAAAGTATCGTTTGTCTATCGACCAAGTAAAATAAGTATTTACGAAGACACAACACAAGTCATTTATATATAAATCATAAGATGAAGCCTTAAGATATATCTACATATTTTTTGTACAAATATAATTTATCGAAACAGTCAGCCAAAACTCTCGCGAGTATCCAACCTAGAAACATCCGTGGAAAAACAGATGTAGACCCAACATTGATCAGTAGAGACTGACTTAGAAAGAATGAAATAAAGCGGTAGCTAATTATATGTTTCAACGCTGGAACGCATTCATAGGACTCATCTTTGGAGATATAGAATCAATATTAAATGAGGACCATCGTGTTAACGCATCATTCAGTATTCAATTGGAATACACGGGAAATTCAATGGGAACATCATATGGGGAAAAGGGAATAAGCCCTTTCCTCCACGTGACATTCAAGTCGACAAACCCCGCTCCACCCCCACCATTCCTTCCCGCTTGACGCCACATCTAATGAAAACTCCGCATAACAGATCATCAATGATGATAATCTCATTGATGTTTACAAATTCTAAATCTTCATTGAAATGGAGGTTTACAAGGAGGTTTTCAGTCAAGTTGAAACTAATTTTTTGTTGTTTATGAAATATTACAGTTTTCGGAAATTCTATTTTTCAATTTTCTGTATTAAATTATGTGCATAATCTTTTTTTGTTTGAAGCTTGTGTACCTCTTGAATTTTTTATTTCTCAAATGAGGTGTTATCGCATTATAAATTTAATGAAGAATTCATGGAGGTGACAGATTATATTGATCTTATTATGTCCTTTTTTTCGGGTTCATACAATTCGTAGAATGAAAATGTGAATTTCAGGCATAAAAATTTCACCTTTCAAAGAAATGAATGATGTTGTGGGTTTGGAAAGGGTGAAAAGGCTATGTTGACTGTCATACAATAGCCATTTCATTCTGTTTGAAAGGAATTATGAGAACGCATTAAGTGTAGGTTGTCGAGTATAGCCACTCTTTTTTTGACACGTTATTCTTATTTTTAATTCTGTGAAAGAAAAAATCGAAATGGAAACCTTGGTTATGAAATCGTAATATAATATATTTTTCAGTTTTTCAGCAATTTCGGCAATTCGTTGCAGCATATTGGATATTAAAGTGACAACGAGACGTATTTAGAGATATTTTGAAGAGACAAATTAATAATTAAATAATGAGAGTATTCATCATTCAAAAACACGAGAATGTGTGTGTGTGTGTGTGTGTAGAATTTGAGTACCGGTAATAATTTCTCTAGTGAAGTGTTTTAAAACACATTTACTCTTTACTTCTCGATATTTCGACACTTTTTTGTATCTTTTTCAGGAGAAAAGACAAGCTGCAAAGTATAAACTCAAGAATAATACTGCATAAACTGAGATGTAAGTTGTTTTATATTTTTTAACCATTGAAATGATCATTGTAGTAATTACTTCGCAGCTTGTTGTTTTTTTCCTGAGAAAAGCAGAAAAAAGTTTCCAAATATCGAGAAGTAATGAATAAATGGGTTTTGTAATCACTTCTCCAGAGCGATTATTCCCGTTACCTAAATTCAACATAAGTATCGCACGGTCGAGAAATTACCTTTATATTCATTATATATATATATATATATATATATATATATATATATATATATATATATATATATATATATATATATATATATATGAATTCAATATGTCATAGACAAGTCAACTCAAGGACAAGTAAAAACTTTCCGATTTCCCAACAGTAATTTTCACATGATAACGGTTAGTTCTATTACTAACCGAAACGTCGTGTGAATTCGATTTCTGATTCAACCATGTGTCTATTAAATTATATTTATATATATTTTTTATATTTCATGTTCATCGGAAGTGAAAATTTATTGATTTTATGTTATATTGATTTATTTTATTTTATTCTCATTTTATATTCCTGTTTCAGCCCTCAGGACATGAATTATCAATTTCATCAATTTTTTCAGTTCAATCCAGTTAATTTTACCATTTAATTTTCGTCTAATGATAGTTCATTTCCGAATTTGAAATTAAGTTTATAGACAATGGAAGTCCGACAAAATAGTGAAGAATACGTCAGATCTAGTGTCAGTGAATTTTCAGCATTCTACTACTGTTAAACGTCGAATTTCAGAAAATGAATGTCTTGATTAATCAAAGATGAAAAACAAAAAACATAATTTCCCATAACATTATTTGGAATGAGATTCAATACGAGTGACAGGTTAGCTTCAAATTCATGGTTCACTACTGGAAAATAGAAAACGTTGAGTTTTCGTTGAGAGCAGTGATATTGAATTGAAATAATCAAAGTTATCATAATATACATTTTCATAACGTTGGATACCGTTCAGTTAACCTCTATTAGCAATATAATTTACACTTCTTACAATTTTATATACATAAATGTTTTGGACTTCTTTCCCTTCATGAAAAGTGTTCTGACTGAAATTACTTTGTGCGAATTAGAGGAGTAAATGTAAGAGTTTTTGTAGAACGAAGTCAGCTTACACACTCTAGTTGGTTCAATTATTATTTATTGGGGGTTTTTCATCATTTCTTGAAGTGATTGAGAGTTATTTACTCTGAGAGGATATAATCAAATTCCTTTCATGAAATATTTATTTCCATTTTGCACTTAGGATTGTATGATTTAATCTTTTGCAATTTACCAGTCATCTCCCTCTTGCTACCAATAGAAACTATAAAGCGAGTCGCAATCAGTTCTCAATGAGTTCAATCCGAATCGAATACACTGAAAATTGTTCGATATCTCTCCGACTTCTTTTCATTGAATTCACGTTTTCAAACTTTCAATTACAATTACACCCGAACTTTCTTGCCAGCTGCTCCTCAAAACTTTCAATTCGACGTTCAGCAAACTTGGAGTTGAGATCTTCAGTTCGGCCTTTGCAAATATAAGTCCATAGATTTCCATTTTTCCCATCTGTATGCTCGTCGAGGTGTTTCGATCAACTTAGTGCATCAATTGCCTGCAGACTTGCAAAATACTTTCCATTTAATTTAATTGGAAGTAAGCTAGTCACGTCTTGCTGCGAGTTTTCATCAGAAAGTGCACATTTAGATGTACATAAAGCCTGGATATTGCAACAAAGAAAACAGAAAATGGCGCTTAATTCGTTGCACGAGATCATAGGCGGCGGCTGCAGCGGTTAGACGCCCGCCTGAGTGAAGATGATTCCATCATGGAGAAACGCTTTCCATGTAAATGTAATTTTCTCTGTACTGGTGCAGATATATTGATATATTTTATGTACTGTGTGCGTTAAAGATGAACTAGTAGGTAAGTATAGTCGAGAAACACTCTCGACCTATATTCCTTCTTACTTCTTCGAACAAAATGAATCTCTAATGCGATGAGTTGTGATAGTTCTTGATTGAAATCTGTCGAATATTTTGAACGTGATACTAATACACCAATATAATCTTACAATAAGTTTTTCAGTTCAAGAAATAACAATGCAATAAACATGAACATTTAAAAAAACGTTAAGGGCAGATGTTGAAATTGAACCTACAGTTCAAGTATGGGGTACTTCTGGACTATAAGATGTCCTCTGAACATATAACTTGTACCGCGGATTCGACTTCTAGGATGCTGGGTTATCCGGTCAAAACTGAGGCAGCTTTGTTAATCTCGGCACAATGAAAACGCTGTACTATTCCTTCATTCGCAGTAAACTGGAATATGCGTCTATAATTTGGTCTACTGTGTACATTAATTCTATGATCGACTTGAAGGCAGTTCAGAGGAAACGTTTGAAGTATATGTACTTCAGATATTGTGGGCAATATCCTTCGATAGGCTTCGACGATTCCATTCTAACCAATAGTCTGGGAATTGAATTATTATCGTTGTTCTCTTCGAAACGTTTTCTTCGAAATTTTCTTCCCAGTAAAATAGTAAATATTCGCGTACCAAGGCCTGGTCTTGAGGCGGAATAACACATTTCATGTCACTTACAGCAGATCAAATGTTATGTCACGTTCTCCTATCAACTGTATAGGTATGTTATATTTATGATGGGTGTTGCGGTCGATTTGATATCTATTTTGATCGGCTATCAGTGATCTTGGCATGCCACTCAGAACATCGAAATGGGCTGTCGTGATATTTTCATGAACTTCTGTTGTCTACATATGACTTAGTTATAAATAATATTTTAATTTCAGTTAGTTTCATTTGTTTACTATATAATGCTATTGCATCCGATTTGAATTTTATTTTTGTTCATCAAATATATTTCGTTACTATATGGTCAATTTCTGCTGACCATATTGTTACCTTGTAATAGAAAATATTTTATTTTTAGTTTGTTCCATCTGGTTATTGTCCAATACTATTTCAATTTATTCAAATTTATTTTAATTTAATTTTATCGTTAAATCTTATTCTCTCTTTTACTTATTCGCTTATATTCTTTTTTTTTTTGTTCATTTTTTCTCATTTATTATTATTTGTGTACAATTTGTTATTTTTCTCGGTAATTGGGTGTATATCTGTTGGGAATAAAAGTATTATTGTTATTATTATAACATTGGAGTTGTATGAGTGATTTTAAACATTCCCATATAAAATATACTAGACTAGACGATTAATTCAAGGATATCTTGATGATCAAGGGCAGTAAGATCCTCTAACGTATTTCACATTAACATTTAACATTTGTTTTTCTATTTGGTTCTCACACTCTCCACATCAATTATCTATATTTCAAAGGACACGTAGGATCAGAATTTTGTTTTCAAAGCGAAAAACTAATAGCGTTACTGAAGAGATTTGGAATCAACTTAACTCACAGTGCGAGATTTTTCATTCTTATCCACTTAACACATATAAACGTCATCTATCTACAGCAAAACATTCAAAAATATATCATCAATGACAAGATGAAAAATTTTTAAATGAAATTTTCATATCAAAATTGAACGACAAATCTCTCACAAAATTATTTCAGGTTATTTTGTAAGGGAAACACCCTGTATTTATCCGTCATATCTTATTTACCATTTGAATATTGATGTTTAATATTTAAACACATAAGTTATTATGGAAATTACTTTTGAAAGGAATAACTTTTCAAAGAAAGAATATTGGAAAAAATGATAGAACTTGTTTGTTAGTGAACTGACAAACACTTTCGCTAAAAATTGAAACACGAAATATATAGATGAACTAGGTCGAATGAAAATTTCAGTTTCTATGTTTTTTTGTGTATATTCATTTTTATTTTTCCATATTTTTCGATTATAGAGGAAAATGGATTGAAAAACCAAACATGTAATTCGTTCAACATTAATACATTATATATACATAAATATATAAATAATATAACATTAATATAAATAAATGCATAAAACATAAAAACATAAAATTCAGAAATAGAAGCTGAAACATATTTTTACACATTCAGATAAATCGAATATCCCAACATGATAGAAACAAATAGAAACATCGAGAGGAGAACCAAATTCTAGACTCACTTCTGTACTGTCAATCAATCAGGGAGAACTTGCACAATGCTAAAATTCTTAGTTTGATTGACACATGCCAATGAAAACCACTTGTGAACGTCTTGAGAAAGAGGAAAATGATGTCTCGATAACTCTCAGCTCCCTGAGAGTTTTATTCGAAATATTTCGATTTCTCGATTATAGTCTCAGTATTATTTTTATTATTACGATTTTTCCCCACGAGGAGAGCGACTGAACTTGAATTCGCAATTATTAGGACTTTTGGTTCATCTTTTTTGCCTCCCAAAAACGTTTCAATCCTCCCTGAATGCTCTTTCTTCCGTTCATCTGTCCATTTTTCGTTGATGAAACAGAATCTTCATTGTGATGAAAATCTGTTTCATTCCAAATGAAACTTCAATTTCATTCTTCCAGATGAACTCATTTCATTCGCGAAACAGGAACAAGAATCCGGTTTTCACATTCTTATATATGTCAACAAGAGTAGAATAACTACGCTTAGCCATTCGTTGTGTTCTACTTTTGAAATTATATTCAGCAACAACTCCAGAATATTCGAAAATCGATGAAATTTATTATGCCCTCAATCTGTTCGCGTTGAACAAACCTGAAGCATTTTTAATACTTACATTATTTCACATTTTCCGCAATAATCAACTTCACCGTATTCTATCGCCATGAAAAAACCCTATCGTTCTATGAATAAATCAAGTGGATTTATGAAATCGCCCGCATAAGAAATGCAAATGAGATTTTCACGCAAATCCAAGTTGATGCTCCCGCTTTTCCATTATCACAAACAGGAAAATTCATGCTTATGATTTTGGAATGCACATCCAGAGAATTCGTTGTTCCGAATCTCCTGTACTTAAACCGGAGTTTCCGGGAATCGGAACAAATTTCAGGGGTTGGCTAACGGTTATCTTCACTCTCAAAATGTTTATAATTTCCGGAACTACACGGTTAATGCAATGGTGATGTTTCGTTACTGCTTTTCTGTGGCACTTTCGACGATAATTACACAGCTGAAGTTTATACAGTTGTTAAGTTAATTGATTGAAAACAATGGCCTCTTAATGAACACATGACCCAATTGACCAATATGAGGTACGAGGGGTTGCCAAAAATTTCATTTATACTGTTTATCATTACGTTAATATCGGTGAAATCACAAATTTTTACATCTCTCGTCCATTTTCAGAAGAAATGTCTCATGAAATGATGTATTGTAGAAAAGGCAACCTCTTTCAATTATTATTGTTGTATATTTTCATTTGAATATCTGGTGATGAAGGTTGTTGAAAACATCCTTATAAGAAATAACTTATATAATATCCACCTAATATGTTTTATCCACTGCTCGGTGTTTTCAGATGCTCACGAGTTTTTTCTTCAATAAATAAATATGTTTTTGTTGTTGTAATTTTTTTTTCTTCAGCATTTTGGACTACAAGATAGCATTTTGCTAGATGAACTTTGTTTTCATGAGAACTTGTTGAACTGAGAGATGAGAACTTGCTCGTAAACTTTCGTTGACAATTGAAGTGAAAGAAAAATGTGAGAAATGTTTTCTGAAGAAATATAGGACTTTTATCTTTTGGGCTGGCCCGTATTCAATGTTAAATATGTTCAATTGTTCGATTTTGAATGAGCTCATAAGTTTTGGAAGCAAACTTGGAATATTATATTTTTGGGAATTTCTTTTCCAGTGAAGATTGTTCTTTTGAAATTTCATCAAATAAGACAGTTTGTAAAAGAGTGACCCAATTAAGAATCTCAACCGAATATATGATTCAAAGAGCAAATATTGAGGAAAAGAAACAATATGATTATTCATCTCTAGGAAATGTTAGGGAATTTTCAAATTGAAAATGTAAAAAAAATTACGAAGCCACTAATCAAAAAAAAGCATCCAGAGGTTTTTTGAAGCACTCAAGTGGACCACATTTTAACTTTGGACATCCCTTAAAATTGATCAACGTTAAAATATTTTCATCATTGAAAGTTCTTATACATAAAATTTCAACATTTTTCATTATGAACCTCAACTGCTTTTATCTAGTAAGAATTGAATTAATGTTATGAATAATTAAGAACTAATTGAAAGATTTAGGACGTTATAATATTAATGCTAATTTTGATGGCATTGATACACTAGGAATTCTGCCAAAATATGAAAATGTTGAGCAGAATATGTTATTTGCAATAATTATATTCTGTTCTCGAATTGATTTAAATCTCTTTGTACGCAAACCAAATAATTATTTAATGGTGTTGGCATTTACTTGATTTAACCCATTATAATTGAATATAAACTTAAATTCAAACACTTGAACTTATGATTTACACTTCATTGACTACATAGCATGACGCGTTTCGTCTCTACAAACGACTTCTTCAGATGCTAACAGAATAATAACAACAAATTTGAAAAAACAGGTATAAATATCAAGGTAATTTGAGATTCTATGATTTTGGGTTTTACCTAACATATTCCATTCTGAAATCTTATTTTTATTCTGAAATCGTTTAATTCTATCTGTTCATTGAGCAAATTTCCAGAATTTTTATGCCGATCTCAGAATGGCATAAAAATCTACATAAAAATTCTGGAAATTTGCTCAATGAACAGATAGAATTAAACAATTCACCCTTGTTAAACCTTTTCAGATAATAAAAATTAGATTTCAGAATGAAAGATGTTACGTAAAACCCAAGGTCATAGAACTTCAAATTCCTTTGATATTTATACCTGTTTTTTCAAATGTTTTGTTATTATTCTGTTGACTCTACGGCATCTGAAGAAGTCGTTTGTAACATCGAAACGCAGAAGTTTTAAGTTGTATAAATATTTCAAGAAAAGTCACAGTCGCTATTCAGGTCACCTTCGTATACACAGACAATTCCAGTCAAGTATCAATTGGAAATGGAAACGCATAGAGTGGAAAATTGAAAGTAGTTTGGAATATCACATATTTCCTAATGCTTTCGATCGTTTTCCTGTCATATGAATGGCTTATATAAATTCCGACATTTTATCAATATAATGATGACTTCAATCAATTTCTTAATGCATTCTCTTGTCATGAATTATTGACATAAGAAAATGTATTAACTGAACATGACGACTTGTTAGGAAGTGATATGTGAGATTTCCTTATTCCCCTAACATAAATGGCAGCATTATTATTTCATATTGTATAAGCTTCCGAACGCTTTATTATATTAAATAGTCAATGGTCTCAATCGATACTGTGTGATAATTTATCCTGATGTTATTTATTAACTGTGTCCTTCATGTGAATAAACACTCAGTGGTTATGTACATAATAAAAATTCATTCATACATAAACATTTTCTCACATTTTATTTTGAGAAATCCCTCGCAACGTTTTATGTGGTATCGTTGATGACAATATTTTGATAAGTATATAAAAAAGGCTCGTTTTTAATAGATTTTTTAGCGAACTGGTAATCAGTTTCCATTCTAGAAAAAAGCGAAAGTTTTTCATTCGAATTAACTTTAATATTTTCTTCGAATCGATAGTAGCATTTAATTTCAAGTTAGCCGGTCTCCGTAGCTTAGTCGGTAGAACTCCCGACTATGGTGCGGTAGAACTCGGGTTCGAGCCCCGCTGAAGGCATGGGTGTTTGTGTTTGTCTATGATTTAAGTAGTTTAAATAATGAAATATGCTGGGTAATGTACATCGATTACAAGCCCAATGGCCGTTCGGAACCGGCGTTAAACTGTAGGTCCACTGAATTAAAAAAAAAAATTCAAGTATTCCATAAAATGGTATACTTCATTCAATTGAATATATATTTTTTCATTATACTCATTTCAAGTTTTCGAATGAAGCATTCGATTTTTCATTCGATTCAATTTATTTTAAACCACTCAAATATAAATATATTGATATGAATGAACCTATATATGTAATTATGATATTTGAAGAAAAACAATTGCTCATAGCAATTGAAAGAATTAAAATGTTTAATAATTTTGACAAAATCTAATTGGAGACGAAACATCAACTAAACTGAAAAAAATTCTATTATTGTTTATTACATATATACATATATATTGTATATATATATATATATATATATATATATATATATATATATATATATATATATATATATTTATATATATATATATAAAACGTGTACGAAACAGTGTTTCGTGTTTTATATATTAATTTTTTATATATCTCTTCAAGTACTTTCATCTTTAACTTGAACTACGCCGTTCTGATGATAGGCAATAACCTTGAAACATATGTAAACGGCTGTTATATAGAAAAATGTGTAGGTTTTCAACGTAAGTTTCTTTTACTTAATTTTAGTTTACCTGCATTAAATATAATTCTTAGAATAATTCTTTTATCGTTAAGATTGTCTGGGATTTCCAGAAGCTATAAAAGTCTCACAAAAGCCGGACGGTATTTCATTGTCGTCTGCAACGTTGTGTTGACTCTTCCCAATATGTTTTGGGTGTATAAAAGTGTACGAAACAGTGTTTCGTGTTTTATATATTAATTTTTTTATATATCTCTTCAAGTACTTTCATCTTTAACTTGAACTACGCCGTTCTGATGATAGGCAATAACCTTGAAACATATGTAAACGGCTGTTATATAGAAAAATGTGTAGGTTTTCAACGTAAGTTTCTTTTACTTAATATATATATATATATATATATATATATATATATATATATATATATATATATATATCATATTTATATATCAATTAGTTAGATGGAAATTCAGTTTCAAAGATCACTTCGACTTCAATCGTCTAAAATCTCCAAGAAAATCAACATTCTGAAGATAACTGAAAAAATACCTGACGACCTATGTGAAGTAATTGCTCTTCAAGTCAATAATGATGCCACACTTTCAATATTATTCCGCTCTGTTATTAGGATTGAGCAAAGAAACACCTCATACAGCTACAAAAATTGCAGAGTAGAACTATGGGAACAACTCTGAAATGTTATGGATATACTCCAATCGAAAGCCTGTTAAATTTCTCACAACTAATGTCAGTTAAATGGAGAATACTTCAAGCTTCATACTTTCAGTATTAATCCAGCATTTGATGAAGAAGTAGTACTTCGAAACGTCGTCATGCATATTCGTATTAAATTATGAGAAAATTCTGAATATTGTTTCATTATGTATAGTAATTTCCTCAAAGTATCGGCCTCATCAATCATCAATACTTTAAGATTTACATATATATTTATATTCAAAATTAAAAACAAATTGTTCCCATATGGAGAAATAAAAAATGACAAATATGTCAGTGATGTGCGCGCTTATAATTAAATGAGCATTAAATATTATGAACAACAACAAATTTACATGAATTATTGACCCAATCTCTCTAAATTATTGACCCAATCATTCTCTATCGCATATCAATTAACTTTCAATAGTACATAATATTAAATAATACATATTTAACAGTAATAACTGAATAACAGTAAATCGAAATACTTGGTTTAAGTTTCACTGGATATTATTCAATGAAACTCAAGAGAAATGTTTTCATTTAGTATCATTCAACATAAGATTCAACCAAGTGAGCGAAACTGCAGTATTTATTAATAAGAAAAATTTGAATAATAGAAACCAACTTTCATAGTCATTGGTGTTTATTTTATTTGCCAAAATCTCATGTAATTTCCATTATAGCTTCCGATACTTTCCTTTCCCAACAAAATGCATATCTGATACAATTAAAATTGAAACAACGGTGCAAAGGTCCAGATCTGAATAACAGAGATTATCACACATGCTGATATTGGAAGTTGCTACGACCAATCAGGGACACGATCGACGTGGGAACGCTGATGAATAGTTCCAATTTATGGAACAGAGAGATTTTAATGAGATGAAACCACCGATGTACATAACCGTTACAAAGCTGCAACATTTGGCGTCGTTGTTGGCAATTCTTGCTTGCCGTGAACTCGTCGACGGTTACCGCAACATCAAATTATTGCTTCATAAAGTTCTATGCTGCACGCTTCCATAGTATATACCTCGGGTCATTGCAAGAGTACAATGTATATCAACTTGTTCACAATAAAAGAAGATATTACTTTTGCAGTGGGTTTCACTCTTTGTTGTTCAATTGAACTGTTTCGATATACCGAGAAAATATCATCACTGCTGCTCTCTACCACACTGTGTTCATTGTCAATATTTCAAAAATTTTTTTAAAATATATATATATATATATATATATATATATATATATATATATATATATATATATATATATATATATATATATATATATATATATATATATATATATATATATATATATATATATATATATATATATATATATATATATATATATATATATATATATATATATATATATATATATATATATATATAATATATATATATATATATATATATATATATATATATATATATATATATATATATATTATATATATATATATATATATATATATATATATATATATATATATACATTGAGAGATAATATTTGTCAATGAAAACTTACATATTCCTATAATATTCTGAATCAAAAGTACCCGATTTAGAAGTACCCTATTAGAGAACAACTTATTATTCTGTGAAATTCCCTGTAATTCACGCTCAAATACTCTTAATAATAATAATAAGACACACCCTGTCTAAACTCAACTGCGATGGAAATAAAACGAACAATGAAAACCTTGATGAACTTCATCGATAATAAGAAAACATATAATCGAATAACTGAAATACAATATACATTCAATGATTGAGGCGGACTTTGTGCCTGCACTTTATCGACCAATTGGTGAATTATTGAGTTCATATGGGCCAGTACAAAGGGCAGATCAGGTTGGGAACACCTGTTCTAAATGAAGGGCGTTGAAAATACATGCAGTTGATAGAACTAGTGTTAAAAACCGAACAGAAAGAAATTTGTACGAATGGAGGGTGTAAGTGAACTTTTTCACATTTTTATGAATAGAAATCTTATCATTTGGTAATCATGTGACCATGTTTTTGTGACGAATAACCACTTGAAAATAAATTTAGTATAGTGGAGACAATTAGCTCATATCGTCGAATAGTTTCGATCAAAATTTGTCCTCATAATAGAAATATGGCTTTCAGCTTTCGAAAGATATTGGATGTGAGAAAGCAAATAGTGCGATAGAAAGTACTAGAAATGAAGATGTCTCCGTTTTCAACAGAAAGAAACTAAACTCTCAATTGGTAAATACATACAAAAAACTGAGGAAACAAATATAAAATAAGAAAATATATGAATTTACCAACTCTTGAAAAGTTTCACATTTTATTCTCATAGTTATGATGTGAAATTGACGAATGACCACGATTGATGAAACACTGCTTGCCCACCAAAACCGTAAATTTCATCAGCTCAGCCATAATAATAATAGTAATAATAATAAAAATAATAATTATAATGATAATAATAATAATAATACATTTATTCCCAACAGATATACATCCGATTACAGAGAAAAAATAACGAATTGTACAAAAATAAAAATGAATAAAAAAAAATGAACGATAAAAAAAACAGTATAGAATAAAAGAGAAAGCGAATATATACAGCAAAAAATTAAATTGAAATAATATTGAACAATAACCAGATAACTAAAAATAAAATAAAATATTGTCTGAATGAGATTGAATTCTCGCTTAACTCTTGGTGAAACATAATTGAATATTAAAATAAATTAAACTCTTGGCTTAATGTTTCACGATTTATTTAACAATATGTACAGTCAACATGTTTCGACCGTTAGCTCATTTTCAAGACTCAAAAAAATATTATCTATTACAAAGTTAAATATATCAGCAGAAGTTGAACATATAGTAACGAAATATATTTGATGAATAAAAATTAAATTGAAGTCGATTGCAATACTATATAGTGAATAAATGACCCAACTAAAATTAAAATAATATTTATAACTAAGTCACATATTGACAACGGAAGTTCATGAAAATATCACGACACCCTATTGCGCTGTTCTGAGGGCATGCCAAGATAACTGATAAACGATCAAAATAGATATCACATCGACCGCAACACCCATCATAAAGATTACATATACAGTTGATAGGAGAACGTGACAGAACATTTGATGTGCTGTAAGTAAAATAAAATGTATTAATCCTCCTGAGACCAGACCTTGTGAGACGGATATTTATTTTGATAAGAAGAAATGGTGAATGTCAATCGAATTGTGCAAAATTTTGAAGAGAAACGTAAGGCCGAACCGTTCACGCCTCAACTTCAATAATGCATTTTCCAGACTATCGGTTAGGATGGAATGGTCGAAGCATCTCGAAGGATATTGCTCACAAGTTCACAACATCTGAAGTACATTATCTTCAAACATTTCTTCTGAACTGCCTCCAAGTCGACAATAGAATTAATGTACACAGGAGACCAAATTGTAGACGCATATTCCAGTTTACTGCGAATAAAGGAGTAGTACAGCGTTTTCATTGTGCCAAGATCAACAAAGCTGCCCCAATTTCAGTCCAAATATCCCAGCATTCTAGAAGCAGAAGCCATAATACAAGTTACATGTTCAGAGAATGACAGCTTATAGTCGAAAAGTACCCCCAGATCCGTAAACTCAACACATCTATCTAGAATTTGACCTTCCAATGTATAACTACGATGAATTGGAATCAATTTTCGAGAAAATGATAAAACTTTACATTTACTGATATTCAGTTTCAGCCCATTGCTGTTACACCACAAATTAACAGCATCAAGGGAAGACTATTATCTGACACAATCATGACGATCGTTAAAAGCAGCAAATATTTTTAAATCATCTGCAAAAATCAGATGCATGCAGTTAAGATGATTATTAGATAGAATTAAGATGATAAACAATAACTCATTAATTACCAAAAGCAGCAGTAAAATATGAACTGCCTTTTCGCTTGATTGAAAATCATTGACTTATTGAGTTATCAAAAGTCTCTTTATTCACTAGAAATTTGTTAAATCCAATCCAAGAATTTTCACACTGTAGGTCGATCTAATTATAATTAAAATGGTTTTCAGAAATTTTAAAGATATGCCAGATGCAATAATTATGCTGAAAATATTGAATGAAAACTAGAATGAATATTGTCATCATCAAATTTGAATCATAACATTATATGAGTCGAAGGGGTCAAAATTTGACGTGGAAATAAGTGAAACTCCTCTTTTAATAATCCTCAATATTTCGTCATTTATTTGACGGCTTCAACAGCAGTAAACATAAACAGTTCACTGAAAAAAAATTCAATAAACTAAATTCAATGAATATGAACATGAATAGATTGCAATTGAAAACAAAAGTTTAAAGTCTCTTCAAGTATTTTCGTTCATTATATATATATATATATATATATATATATATATATATATATATATATATATATATATATACATATATGTGTGTAAAATAGTAAATAAAAGTAATATATAGAATGATTATTTTCAGTATTATTTTTCAACGAAAATTTGAAAAACTAAGACATGAAAGATGGGAATTTGTTCCAACAAGAGCTAATTATGTTCCATGTTTGCTTTTCTCGATGAAAATACAAAGTATGGTCTTATAACTGATCACAAACAAAATATGTCATACGTTCGGGATTCTCTGAAATCTAAATACGATACTTTCATTTGTATTTTATCAATTTTCGTAAAGGATCGTGTCCTCCATTTGGATTTGCCAACATGCCATAATGCTAGATTAAGTGGAATGCTAAAATTCAAATTTGGACATGTTCTGTTCACACAACGTCAGGAATAACATCACAAATATTTGTTTTAGTTCGATCAACAAATACGCATTACTTCGTTCTGTAAACGGAGATTGGTATACACGTACACAATCGTCTCTAATTTGATGTACATATATCATTTCATACACTGTATGTTCAATGTTTCTCCAAACAACGATTCGTGTGTGAAATAATTTTCTGATTAGGTACGATATAACTTCAAGTTATTCGAGAGAATAAAATTCAACCAAAAAAAATAAAAAAATTTTATGTATACGGAAGTCGTATTGGCTAAATTGATCAACATTTCAGAACAGAGATATCGACGAAAATTCGGATATATCGAAATTATATAGTGAGTGATCGAAATTGTACAATTTTCTTTAAAGACTCCCTTGCTCTGGGGTGTTCGCACGTGTATAAAATGTTTTGTATCGAGCATAGTTTTTTATTATTTTCTCGAGTTTATACGTGCTGAAGAGACGATATAAAACTTGTAGTAAATAAAAATGAGTTCATTTGGAGAAAGCAGGGGCTTCCTGTATCCGGTTTTCACTATTTACTCTAGGTATAATCCCATAAATATAATTTTATATATACATAGCGATAGTTTCACTTCGGGAGTGTCTTCCCTGCTTTGTTTCAGTAATTTTATTCAAAACAAGTAATGTGTCATTCAATATCTTCAGATATCCTTATTATTGGGATGTCGTGATATTTTCCTAAACTTCTGTTGTCCACATATGTCTTAGTTATAAATATTATTTTAATTTTAGTTATTTTATTTGTTTACTAGATAATACTAACGCAATCGATTTTAATTTTATTTTTATTTATCAAACATATTTCGTTACTAAATGGTCAACTTCTGCTGACCATACGTAACTCTGTAATGGACAATATTCCATTTTTGTTTTTAGTTATCTGCTTATTTCAATTTATTTTGAATTAATTTTCCGTTGTATATATTAGCTTATACTCTCTATTTTTGATTTTTTTTCTTGTTAATTTCTTTTCTTATTTATTATTATTTGTGTACAATTTTGCAATTTTTTGTAAATTGTAAGTTTTTTTGTAATTTTTTCTCTGTAATTGGATGTATATCTGTTGGGAATAAATGTCTCATTATTATGATGATTTGGTTCTTTTTGGAAACGAAGTAGTCTTCACTTAAAAACCCGTATTGAAGAACAAATTACATTTTTCGTATATTCTCTCAACTATATCAATAGTTGTAGGCACGATTGTTGACATACATGTTGAATTTTGAATCATAATGTCAACTTACCTTTTGCACAAAACTTAGTAGAAAATTGTCCAAAAATATATAAACGCAATATAAAATTATTGCTTGAATTCAACAAATATATTTCAATTTGATCGGCATACATTTCAAGCTAATAATCCATCCCTAAAATTCAATACAACTAGTTCAAAAAAGTAGAAATCTATTCTCTATATTCAACCGAATTTTCTGTGGAATCTTGAAAATCCATAATTCATTGAAACGTCAAATTTTCCTCTTTTATATTATACGTAGAATATATAATTCCATAATTTTGTTTTGAATCAATCAATAGATTAATTGACTGAATTGGTCAATAAAATTCTTAAATATTTCTTGGCATATATTTCTTCTAATATGTTGCTATCACTTTCAATTGAAACAATGAATAGACTTTTTTCGATAATCAGCCAATCCGAATGTCGACGTTGATGGAGTAAATTTGATATTTATTTTCCAATATTTTCATGAAAAATATTCTTGGTCGTTTCTCTCATTTTCTTCGAGAAAATATTTCAAATAAGGTTTCAAAACACTTGGAACTTGGAACTTCGGATATCGTGAGGAAAAAACGAGTTAAATGAAAGTGATAAATAGCGGAAAGATAATTTCCACAGAAGTTATACACATATTTTAGCACACATTAGCAATGTTCAATACTGTATTAGGTATACATGATTCTTTCTGCGTCCTTGTTTTGTTACAGAGAACTGATAAAATTCGTAGGTTCCAGAAAATATGAAAAGATTGCTAGAAGGATTTTAACGTCAACGGTGCTATGTTGGTATAAATAATACTCCATCATGTTGCGAATTATTTCTTTGCAAGTATCGAGAGTTTTCTTTTAGTTCTATTCTGAACAGAAAAATATTTGTATAAATAGTTTAATTTATGAGTTTCAGTGAGAACTGATGCAAGGTTTTATTTTAAGTAATTCAATCATTTTTCAGCAATTAAGCTTTAACGAATGACACGGAGGCTTCGCTCATCTCTTGGTGAAACATTATGTTAACATAACATATACATTAAATTGAACTTAACACACTTGGCTTATGTTTCACCAAATATATATAAAAACTCTACATAAGTTTCGGGTGGTTAACCCATTATCAAGAGTATACAATATTACTCAACATCACAGAGTAACATTGTGAAATGAGTAATACAAGAAATACATAATTATAAAGGATCAAAATAAATGAACATTACGTATTTAACTACATACAAGTGATTGTGCCAGTGCTGAACAGTGAATAACAAAATTATAGATTATCAAATTTTAAAAGAAATCCAAATATCAAATCTATTTAATCAAAACTGTATGTATGTTCAAAATCTTACATAATAAAGTAAAATGCATGAAATATGACTTTGTCCAAACAATCAGGTTAGAAGCTTAGAATCATCACCTTGAGAAAAATTAAACTTCATTTATTTCTATTTCATTATAAAGAATGCATGTAATTATACCATAATATATATATATATATATATATATATATATATATATATATATATATATATATATATATATATATATATATACCTATACGTAGGTATCCCCCTGTCTTTGCCAACATTCCCTATCGTGGAAGTCTCTCTCTTCCACGCAACTCCCAGCCAATCCACAAGCTCCTTATCTCATCGATCGTGAGGGCGCTTTCTTGGTCTTACCATGTCTCTGGGCTCCCAATCACCAACCACATCTGACCAACGCTCATCTCTTGTTCGGGCTAGATGGACGGCCAATTTTCGCTTTGGTCACTTTACACACTCCACGACATCCTTCACCTTTGTTTGGCCTCTTATCTAGCTGCAGCGTATTCTATCTCGTATGGTTAGGCCCATCATGTATCTTTCTATACTCCGCTGGGTTGTTTGGAGCTTCTGGATGTGAGCAGATTTCAAGGTCCGAGTTTCGCTGGCGTAGATCATCGCTGGTAATACGCATCGGTCAAACACTTTGCTCGTTAAGGATAGTGGCATATCTGATTTGAAGATGTGTTTCAGTCGGCCAACTGTACCCCAAGCTGTTCTGGTTCTTTGCATGATCTCCGGTGTAATATCCCCGTGTCCCGTGACAAACAGATATGTGGAAGACGCTGCTATTTCTGATGAGGATCTGTCCACCTCCATTTTCTCTCTGGTGCAGAAAGGGTTCAGCATTATTTTTGTTTTTACGGTGTTTATTTCCAGATCTACTTACTTGCTCGCGATGTTCAGTTCATTGATACGCTCTTGGAGATTGGAAGCATCGTGGGAGAACAGAACTATATCGTCAGTGAACCTCAAGTGGCTATGATAAGGCCCATTTATCTTGATTCCTTTCTCGCTCCAGTCCAGCTTCTGGAACATACATTCCAAAGCAGCTGAGAACAGTTTTGGAAAAACAACGGGTCTTCCTGTTTGACGCCTCTCATTATATGGTATTCCTATCATCAGTAATGAGGTGGTTGCAACTAGAATTCTAAGCAGGACAAATGCCTTCTTATAGTCAATAAATGCCATATATAGAGGAATTGCATATTCGTTGCATCTTGATATCACTTCGCGGATGGTGAAAATGTGATCCATCGTACTGTATGACTTCCTGAAGTCTGCCTCTTCTGTTGGCTGATATGAGCTGTTAGTAATTATCTTCATTAAGAGCTTATATACTGTGGGGAGGAAATCGGTCTTAGTTATACGGTCTGAACTAGTCTTATCGGTCTTTAGTTCCTCAGGTCCTCCGCATCCCCTTTCTCATAGAGCAAAATCATGGACGCGTTGTATTTATATTAGACTGTATTTATATATAGCGACATTGAATTTACGTTGCGAAATTTTTCTATAATTTGCTTCTCGACACATCTCACAAGATTTTGAAAACCCTCTCAGTATTATTATTAATACTCTGGCTTACACATCCATTTAAAAATAAGTTGTAAATGGAAAGTTATCTCAACGTAAATATATAAGTACGAAATATCTTGTAGAAGCAGAATTCCAACGACTCACTGTATCAAAATCTTTCCCTTCTATAAACTGAAGCAATTCATCAATGGGAAGATTCCGCCGAATGAACGTGCCACAAGTTGGTGCCGGCTACTCTGCAGCATTTCGCCCCAACAGCTTTTCATCTTTTCTCGTTAAACTTTATTATTTCGATAATCGAAGTTCTGTAAGAACACGAACTCAACAGCAGTTTTCTTTTCTGGCATGTGGCAATTACGGATTTCTGTTCTTCGGACGTGAACAGTTTTGCTTCTCCCCATTTTTCCTTATCGCCATCTAAAGAATCGATCGGAGGGGATGTCGTGGAAGAATAGACTATTCATTCGAATGCGTTTTTGTTAACCATGGGACAAAAATTCATTAATTCACGGGAACAATGCAGTGTGAACAACGAGATGAAATTTATTCCATTATTTGTGTTTGGTACATGGTAATTTCCAATTATGTAACAGTTTCAACCCCACAAAGCAACATGCTTTGCGGGCAGTTACATAACATTTTCTTTCTGAATGAAAATAGATAAATTCTTTCGAAATTTGTATGTGGCTCTCAATGACATGCATACTCATTTGTCGTATCAGATTAGCCTATCAATTGATGAATACAATCACATAATTTCCATTCAAAATCTGTGTATCACAATAATAATGAATATGCTGGCCGCCGTGGCTTAGTCAGGAAAACACTCGACTTTGGTGCGGTAGGATTCGTGTTCGAGACCCGGTGAAGGCATAAGTATATCTGTTTGTCTATAATTTAAGGTTTAATGATGATAATCGTTGATTACAAGCTCACTGGCCGTTCGAAATCGAAGTTAAACTGTAGGTTCATTAAATTGAAAACAAATTATAACTTCAACATAATAATAGTGATTTATAAAAACAAACATGCTCAACTAAGAGAAAAAAGATATACAAAGGACGGAAAAAAATCTTTCCAAAAAACCGTTTTCGAAATACACTACGAATACGTTTATTACAATAGATGAGGGTGATGATCCCTTGCATTTTGAAACCGAAACTGTGGAAACGTTACACCGATGACATATTTGTTATTTGCCCTCATGAACTAAACCATCTGAATTTATTCCTTCAAATAGATTTTTCCATCAAAATATCAAATTTACATAAGAAATACAGAAGGATGGAAATTTCTCTTTTCTCGACGTTCACATTATTACGTTAGACATCACGAAAAACTAATGTAGAACGTAAATGCAAAACCTACTCACACTAGCAGATATTTGAACCCCCAGTCTCACATCCAATTTTTGTAAATACAGGCCGTGGCAAATACAAAAACGACATGAATAAATGAAGAAGCTGAAAGTAAAACAAAGAAGGATATCAAAACGATCATATCAAAAAGCCCTAAACATCAGGGATGAAGCGAGTTGATGTATTTTGAGCTTGTTGGTTGTCATTAGAACTCCGTTCTTGAGAAGAACATCCCCCATCTTAACTTTTTCATGTATTTTCCTTCTATTCCGAGTTCTTTACTTTCAACCTGGCTACGTCGTTCTGATAAAAGACAACACGTTCGAAACACGTGTCAACGGCTGCTTTCAATTGCGGGTTGTATCCTTAACTTCTACTTTTGTTCATACTTCCTCCCGCGAAAAAACTTTTTTCCCATATATATATTTATATTTTGTCTCCCAAAAACGCATCACCTTCTCAGAATGCACCTTTTTTCGTTCATCTTTCCATTTTATTCGAGGTCTGCGATTTGATTTTTGCTCAAACTTCACATGTGCCATTTTATAGCGACACTCAGTGCGATTTTCGAGATTTTTCTATATCGATCTGTTGCGAATCCTTTTGGATCTCTTTCAGTCCCTCCGTGTGCATTTACTCTTTTTTGACTGAGATTGAATTCTCGCTCAACTCTTGATGAAACATAATTGAATATTAAAATAAATTAAACTCTTGGTTTAATGTTTCACGATTTATTCAACAATATAAATAGTCAACATGTTTCGAGCGTTAGCTCATTTTCAAGACTAACTACTATAAGGAAAGTACAACAAATTTACATCTATACATATATATCTATGGATGTGAGAAGGGAGGTTAATTGAAAATCTACTTGTTCATTTACGATTTCTTCTTTCTTCTTCCAAGAACTGCTTATTTCTATTGCTTCCAAAAGATCTAAACGTTTTCCTTTATTACCTGCGTGTAGACATTTAGTTTTCTCAAAATCTATGAAGTGATTAGAGTTAATGCAATGTTCTGAGAATCCGGCTTTATTAACATTATACAAAATCGACCTTTTGTGTTCGTCAACCCGAGTTTTTATTTTTCTATCTGTTTGACCGATATAAAACTCTGGACATTCATTACAAAAAATTTTATGTAATAAAATTTGTAAATTTTTTATATAATAAAATTTATGTATAAAACTGGACGGACAATGGAGACATCGCATTGTTCTTGTTTCACATAGCCATTTCTGCTATAATATTCGTTAGAATAATTTGTCAAAAATTATCGAAAGAAAGTTATAATGTACTTTAATGGCGTATATATATATACATATATATATATATATATATATATATATATATATATATATATATATATATATATATATATATATATATATATATATATATATATATATATATATATATATATATATACTCACAATATTCATCATTATACAAATAAGCCTAGGAAAATTCAATCATAATAAATAATAATCACACAGTTACGTCAGTTTCCATCGATTATTTTTCTCTGCATGCTCAGTAAACAGCCCGTATATCTGCAGAAATTGAAATCGAATAGCATACTGTGACTGAAAAATTATTCCTTTCATCATTCAACTTCTATATATATAATTCAACTTTTTATAAGATGTCTGGTTTTTACGATTCTCTATAAAATTGGAAATGCCAATCTTCTAATGTGAAAATCGAGCACAGTCGAACATAGCCTCAATCCGCTACGGATTTAGGAATTTGAACTAACCGAAAATCCTGAAATGAAGTGGGGTGGAAAGAACTAGAAGTCGAACATGTGGGAGCACATACCTCCACATGCTGGAACTTCGCAAAGGGTAAAATTTCATGGTGACGAAAATACGAATATGTAACGTAAGTTTTTGATGTTAGAGAATCGAATTCATTCTGAATAAGGTATATTTTATCACAAATTTGAAATGAAAAAGTCATGTGTTGGACTGTGTATAAGATATTTGTTACAATAAAGGATATTCGCCTAATGTGGACTCATTCATAACACCAATACCAATAAAATTGGTTTATTCAACGATCTCTTAGTGAAACATAGTTTAATATGATGAATTAGAAACACATAACTCAGTTTCAAATAATCATAATTATTGCTTACTTATTCTTTCAGGGTGTTACCCTATTTTCAAAGGTTATTTTAAAACACTTTCATAATTGAAATGTATCCGTAAAGAGGTGAAATATAATGTTAGTTTTGAAAATAACTAGAAATACTTTGAGGTGTTCAGCTCAACTTTTGGTGGTATAGCTTATAACAGTATATTATAGATAACAATACAATAGAACACAAGAATTTTTGATGTAAATTCTTGATGTGTTGAGCCAATATTCTACCTTTGAATGACGTATATAACTGAGCACAACATTCAAAGCAACTAACTTTTCTCAGACATTCTTTTGCACACCTCTTTTTCAGAGAAAAACATAGAAATATCAGTTTCTTTTTCTATTAAAAATCGGACAATACACACCATTAAGACTGATTAGTTAAAGGAAAATGTTTAAGAAGGGTGAATTTTATTACTCGGTTCGATAGAAAAAGGGACAGTATAACAATCTGCTTTTTAATAACTGAAGACGACAAAGGTAATTCCTAATAATCAATTTAGTCATTTATGATAAATGGCCAACACTTCGAAGGGCGGCGTGTATTTTTTTAGTTATTCATTTATTTTTCTATTTATTCCGTTTCCATTCATTTACTCATTGATTTATTTGTTTTTTCTTTCATTATCATGATTTTTCATTTGTTATATTTACTCATTATATTATATATATATATATATATATATATATATATATATATATATATATATATATATATATATATATATATATATATATAATTTGTTTTTCATGGTTTAATTATTGAAGATAATGAAATATAATCATTTCAAGACGATGTCATTTACTTGTGATTTGTAGTGCAAAAAACCAATAAAAGCCTATCGAATTACTGAAAATTTCAAAATGAGTATAGGCAAAGAAACATGGATTTCAATATAAATTTATGATATTTAATTTATGATATTTAATGACAACAATGTCAACTTACTTCTCTCAGAATACTCGGTAAACTAAAGATAAAAACAACCTATAATTCAGAAACATCATTTCAACTTGTATCCATAATTTGTAACAAGTAAAATCGATTTCCTGTCAACTATTAAAGACAAAGTTATAGAATAACTTTTACAAAATCACGCAAACAAAATTGAATTATAAAATGTACCTCGTGTTTCATCATAGAATTCAGTTCAATGTCAAAAATAATATTATTTTCATAAACTAGTGGTACAAACTCTTGATATTCCATGATTAGCCCGAACCACAAGCTGAGTGTATTGATTTTCTCTAGAAATACAAATATTAAAATTGCAAATAAGACGCAGAAAAGTTCGAATTTTTCATAGAAAAGTTCGAATTTTTCATAGAAAAGTTCGAATTTTTCATCGAAGATTTTCATGGCGCTTAACTCTTTGTCCTTATAATTTTATATTGATTATTATCCAATTCCTTTTAATAATTTTTGGGCTACAATTTGAACTGCAGAAGTAGTAATTGCCTCCTTTGATCTTACGTTCTACCGTCTAACAGAAAATGATGTCAGTCTCATTTTCTCATTATTTAAAAGAAAATCGTTCACTATACTACCCCATTTTCTACTGGTAACCCCTCAAAGAGGTTTGTCGACTGAAGGACCTTTCACAGCGCAAACTTAAATTCTGTTCTGGTTAAACGTTCCTTTGGTTCTTGAATCTGACAGTTCTCTAATGAATGTCTTGTTGTGTTGCATGATTATGGTTTCGAAGTGTAGTGGCATTTATTTCATAATATTTCAACAATGTTTCACTACACGCATAAGTTTAAAGTGATTTTTTTCTGAATAATGAACTAACATAACCAATCGGGTCGATTCTGCCAAAATACTACTCATATTATTTCAAACGTCGGGCTATAAACAGATCATCAAAACTGCTTTAATTGAGGAACTCGATAACTGTTGTTACGAAACTTTTGATAATTACTAGAACTAGATTAATACTTCGAGTGAATATAAGTTTTCATTGGCATATATTGCGATTGCCTTCCCGAATGACAGTTGTAAGGACTTAATATGCAAAACCATATACCAAAATTATTCGGAATTTTAGAAAAGTGATGAGGATATGTTGGAAACCGAGTTATCAATACAAAAAATAGATCAAATTGATATTTATCGTTATTCCCTGCATAATGTAGCAGCGGTTGAGATATGCATCGAGCTTGTTGGCTCTCATCAGAACAGTATAGCCAAGTTCAAATTGAATATAAACTTAAATTCAAACTTTTAACCTTTTGATTTACACTTTATTGACAACATAGCATGACGCGTTCCGTCGTTACAAACGACTTCTTCAGATACTAACAGAATACTTCTGTTAATAAAGTCTTTCTGTCCATAAAGTGTAAATCAAAAGTTCAAGTGTTTGAATTTAAGGTTATATTCAATTATAATGGATTTAAATTGAGTTAACGCCTACACTATTAAATATTAAATATGTACAAGTTTAAATTGTACAGATTTGTGGTTGACGTAAACGAAGGAATTCTCCGGAAACCTTCTTCTCTTGTAGCGAAGGTGGGAATTTAAATAAACAACAAGAGGGTTTATCGTGGGATAAATATAGCAAAAAATGACAATATAATCATATAGGCCGTATAAGGAAGATCAGTGGTTGATTTTGCTGGAGGTTACTCGTATCAGAGCAGTTAAACCAAGTTTAAATTGAAGCAATTTGAATCCTAAATTCTCAACAGAACAAAAAATCTCATTTGAAGCTTATACATGTAACTCTCCAAATAGGAGATAATTCTGGACTGAACTACACAATTATCTCCGCGAAATTCCTCTGGTTTTCCATAAATAATGAAATTGTATCAACATGTTTCACAATTCCTATCTGAATTCAGATACTAATTGAATTTTACTATACTAATTTGAACTATAAAACTTGGAATTATCTTCTCGAAAAATTCATAAAATGCCAAAATGTTTCCTGGTAGTTTTCTGTAGAGTGAGATATCTACCCTAAGTCCCTAAATAAACACAAAATTAATTCGAACCATAGCTATTTTCCAACACATAAATATGTCATTTAGACGAAAAATAAGGTTCTATACAAAAAATGTATAAAACATAAAATGATAATAAAAAGTGATATGAAAACTAAATATGTATATATGTATATATATGAAAACTAACTGCTGTATATAAACATTCAAATAACAGTAATATTTTCCGTTAGCAAAAAGCGTTTAGATTTAAGTATCGATTTCTTAATTGCAGATTCTACAAAAATAATGAGGAAACAAAATAATTGCTGTTCATGTCAAATGTGAATATGTTATTTTCAGAGCAAGTATTCAGAGTAGACTTCAAATTACAACCAAAAAACTATTTGAGATGGGTATATCTCAAATTCCAGTGATATTGCACTTCTATAACAGAATATTTCGAAATAAATATTCAAATTTCGATCCTTATATCCAAATGATCAATTCTCATAAAGAAGCATGAATTATGTCAAAATAAATTCTTGAAAGTTAAGCCTATTCTCAAATGCTTTGAGAGATAACGTGAGACCCATTGAGATTTCATATACTCCCAAATTCAAACCTTTCCATTGCAGGTTTGAAGCAATAAATTTTCTCCCGTTAGACCGCTTTGAAAATCAAATTTATTTGATATCTTTCCTCATGGACACAGATTTACAAAAACCTATAACTATGTCATAAATTAATGTATAAATTAATTTGTACCTGCATTTTACAGGTACGATTATAATAAATGACACAGAGGTCTCGCTTATCTCTTGGTGAAACATTATGATAAAAACTATAAAATCAAAAATTAACACACTCGACTTGAGTTTCACTGAATATATTGAAAACTCTACATATGTTATGGGGTGGTTAGCCCATTATCAAGAGTATAAAATATTACTGGAATTGTATACTCTTGGATTGTGTACTCTGGAACCTGTATACTCTTGATAATGAGCTAACCACCCGAAAAACATGTAGAATTAAAAACTAACACACTTGACTTGAGTTTCACTGAATATATTGAAAACTCTACATATGTTTCGGGTGGTTAGCCCATTAGCAAGAGTATACAATATTATTGGAATTGTATATTCTTGAATTGTGTACTCTGGAACTTGTCTACTCTTGATAATGGGCTAACCACCCGAAAAATATGTAGTATTTTCAATATATTCAGTGAAACTTAAGTCAAGTGTGTTAATTTTTAATTTTATTCGATTATAATAGTGTACAGCATAGGTTAATGCGGATTTTGCGAAAATGCTGCTGAATGCATAAAAAATATAGACAAAATTTATTATAAATAGCCAGGTATTCAAACATACGATAAGTCAGGAAAAAATTAGCAATTTGAAAAGTTATGGAAATAAATAATCGTTTGAAATGAAAATAGTCGTTGATCATTCAATGCTTTTTGATGTTTCATAAAATATTCCAAAGGATATACAACTTAGTTCTCTTGCTAAAGCTTGCTAGATGTTTCTGATTGTATACTAAAATAATTGAGTGAGATTTCCGTTGGTGTTTTATGTATAACTCCTATCTGTATATCTATTTTAAAATTACTCAACTAGTTAGCTATAATTTGAATAATTTTACTTCTGGAAATTTAATATCGTTATATTAGTAATTTCAAAAGGTATTTTTCAGAAACATTGATAACCTTAATCGTATAACCTTGCTTGTTTACTGTTGAAATAATGTATAAATATAGATTTATAGTATAGGTGTCTCAACTTCAGAAATTTGGCACAATTATTTTCAAATCAATATTTCTATAGTTGAAAAGTATATAGCATGATGATAATACTCCTGAGCTATTACTATTACTAGACTAAACTTGTGATATGAAAGTTAACTCGTAACACGATTTTTGCATGCAGATATTGCTAGATCTATCGTCTTTTTCGGCATTTGTCGCAGGCGATGTGAAAATCGTTCACAATAATTGAAGTTCACGACTTTGATCGATTTGTTTCAATTTAAATATCTGCATAAAGTATGTGAACCATAATTTCAGGCAATTTTATAGGGATGATTCATAAATGATCCTCAATAAGTCTTATATAAACACGAGAGCATTACAGGATTAAACAGAAAGTAGTTCCTCCTTATAGATTAACTTCCTCTCGACCATACTCAACTGAAGAACCAACTTTTCATACACCAAGTCTTGAGATTAGCAATCAGCTGAAATAAGCAATACAAAACCTGATACGCCCGAGGGTTTTTGAAAAGGAAAGGTGAATTTTTAATTTTTGCAAACAGTATATATTTATTCATCAATACTTATTTCGTCCTCTTCAAAGTATTCCCCCTTAGATAAAGGGTGTTTTTTAAGAGATATAGAACTTTAAATTGCAATAAAACAACGATGGATCATTCGAATGACAAGAATTTTTTTTCATTCGAAAGATAATCTTGTGGCATTATATTTTAAATATGATTACTGGCATATGACCGCCACGGTTGGCTCGGATGTAGTCCAATCTGGACGTCCAATTTTAGATGACGTTTTCCAACATTTGTGGCCGTATATCGGCAATAACACGGCGAATATTGTCTTCCAAATGGTCAAGCGTTTGTGGCTTATCCGTATAGACCAATGACTTTACATAGCCCCACAGAAAGTAGTCTTGCAGTGTTAAATCACAAGATCTTGGAAGCCAATTCACAGGTCCAAAATGTGAAATTAGGCGGTCACCAAACGTGTCTTTCAATGAATCGATTGTGGCACGAGAGAAGTGTGACATGTTGCGCCGTCTTGTTGAAACCACAACTCCTGGACATCATGTTCGTTCAATTCAGGAATGAAAAAGTTAGTAATCATGGCTCTATACCGAAAACCATTGACTGTAACGTTCTGGCCATCATCGTTTTGAAGAAGTACGGACCAATGATTCTACCAGCCCATAAAGCGCACCAAACAGTCAGTTTTTCTGGATGTAACGGTGTTTCGACATACACTTGAGGATTATCTTCACTCCAAATGCGGCAGTTTTGTTTGTTGACGTAGCCATTCAACCAGAAGTGCGCTTCATCGCTGAACAAAATTCGCTCATGAAAATCGGGAACAACGGCAATCTCGTTTTGGGCACATCGAATCTACGCCTTGCTTAATGATCGTTTAGCTTCAATTTTTGCTCGAGTCGGTTTTTTCAAGCACGCAAACCAAGATCCTTCCACAAAATCTTCCATAAAGTGAATGGACACAGATCCAATTCCTGTGCTCGATGGCGGATGGACTCATTCGGATCTTCCTCAATGCTACGCTCTGCAGCAGCAATAGCTTCTTCTGTACGCACTACGGCGTCTCTGGGGATGCGAGTCATCAATAAGAGTAAGCGTGGTGCGAAAACGTTAATCGAATTAACTGCTCTGATGGACGATTTTGTCGACGATAAAATGGACGTAGTGCGCACAGAACCATTATTTTCGAAATAAAATTGCACTATATTCAAGCGTTGTTCAGGCGTGAGTCTATTCATGATGAATAACCAAACCAAACTGAGAATAAATCTCTTGTCAGCTGTTAAATCGGTCGCCATCTTCAACAGTAATGCCATTTTCAAAGTTCTTTACCTCTACAAAAAACACCCGTTATAATACACTTATGCCAACCCTTCTTCATATCCTCGAAGCACTTCTGAAATGCGCTCTCATTGGTCTCTTCAGTTTTGGAAATAGGAAAAAGTTGCATGGAACCAAATCGAACATTTTGCCTTTGTCCTTTCTCAAGAAGAAAAAATTTCTGCCTCAAAAATTAAAGGGAAGCTGTCAATTGTAGTTCCAGTTTTTTTACCTCACCTTCAAATTTGATAGTGACATTTACACATACTTCTAGAGTCACTGACTTCTATTCAGTGTATTCAGTTCTATTCGCAACCACAAGATATCGTTCATCACTCTTAAATATTAATATTGTTATGAAAGTTTATGAATCTATGAAATGAATCTGTTTCATAGATATACATACTTTTCATTTGAAAAACTGTGTCATACGTTTCACTATTACGATAACTTCGAACTGACAAAATATTAACAAAAATATAGGTAACACAAAACAAAAAAATAACTTGTTCAATCCGAAATATGGAATCTCCTTTATTTTTAGAAATCAATGGAATATAAAATAGATGGAATTCAATTTTTGTGAATCAGAGAAAATAAACGAATTGAAAATTTCATAAAATTATTAAACGATCAACTGGATATAAATACACCATCTGCAATTAATTTATTCTTCGATCTTCCTAAGAGAAAGTTTCAGTTATTCCAATATATGAACGAACTCGTAAGTCACCATTGTCCAATAAAAGTTCATAGAAAACAATGTTTTTCGATAATATTCCAACTTTCTCAATGGATTTACATTAAGTAACGGCCGTTACATTTTCATAACGTTCACCACGGCAGTGAAAATTCAGTAGTCATGGTATGTATTAATTCAGTCATGATGCGTATTCTCCATTACCAAATTTTATTACAATAATCAACAAAGTCATTTCGAAGATAATACCCACAACAAATTTCGATCATCCCAAGTTTTGTATACACGCATAAATCTTTTTTTTCATCATCGCATTTTTCCGGCAACCCTCTTTTTCGATACCTTAAGTGATTGATGACTGTAGCAACACGATACGTCGCCTTAGGCCAAACAGTCCAATCAAATTTCTTATTTTCTGTATATTTGGAGAAAACACATTACGCCTTGATTTAAGGCCTTTTCGGTGCGGCAACGGGATATAAGACAAAAGTTTAGAGGCGTAGTTAATCACTCTATATGAAAAACTACCCTCGGAAAAGCAACATCTCTTCAAAAATGTGTTAAGAAAGTGGTAATTTCAGGGGTGTGTGAATATAATATGATAAAAAAGTATGTGTTCATCGGTACTGAAATTTGATTAATTGTATATTAGGCTCTCAATTATTATACAATTTTTTTGATTTAAATTTGGCTCAATTTCTCATTTTCTCACTGTCAAAACACTTCAATACTCTCGGCATATTTCGGTCCACTTAACCTTCATCAATAATTTCATATATCAGTTATAAGTCAGATGTATTGAGCACTTGTTAATCAATTAAATAAGAAGTCAATTGTCATTTCTTGCTGTATTCCAATAATTATATGTCAGATCATAATTAACTAACATATTCGAAAGAGTTTAGTGGTCCCTTCGATAGAGGGAGCTCACGTGAGTAAATCACTGAATATTTTCCGTATTTGAGGGGATAGCGCTTTGCGTATTTTGATATACGATCGAAATTTGAATTTTTGGATGCGACCACTGATGACACCCATAATAGAATGAAACAGAGCTCCATGATATTCCCGACAAGTTATATGTACTCTAAAACGCATTAAATATTCACTGTCATAAGTGATGTTAAGGGCTATGTTTTCATTGACAACATTGTGTAGGCAACTTCCTGAATGCTTTGTTGGAAACATCCCACCATTTCAACTATGAAAAATTTTTCAACAACTTGTGGTGAGAAACCCGATGAAGAAAAATAATCAAAATTGCGCCAATAGATAGATAGATTAAGTCTACGTAAGGGAAGCTCTAGAATCAACAAGTATACATTTGAGTTTATAATTTCCTGCGGAATCGAAAAATCGTCTCAATTGGTTTCGTATGTAGTGAAATTCAAAATCAGATGTTATGAAACTTACTCAAATTTCAAAAAAATCGAAGAACCCATGGAAAATTATAAGAACACAACATGACTCATTTACAATCGGTATATAGAAAATGAAATTTTTAGATTAGGGGTTTGCCGTTTTTTCAAATGAGATACTGTGACAACTGTAATAAATGATATTCCATAAATATTATCGATTTTTTCTGCAATTTCTCGTATACCTGATGTGTTACTCCGCAGACGACACTATTCAATAGCCATCGTTTCGCCTAACTGAGATTTTCACCCCTAACAGGATCCCCGCGGAACAAACCGAAAGAGAGCGCGCGGATGATGTCTAAATCCGGATAAGCCCTCTATTCCAAATAAACCCATATCTAAGTTGATTTTGATTTTATGTGCGGCCTTAGAGAAGCTCCGTTTCCTCTTATCCCAAAAAAGGCTATCTCGATTGAATTCAAAGTGTTCGCTGACATGGAAATGGGGAATTATCGAACGTATTCAGTGAGGTAGACCCGAAGACATCGTAGATGTAAAGTTTCTCTGACAACCGAAGCGAAGATTCAAAGAAAGATGTGGGTATCAAAATTAGGACCTGAGACAGACGCTAACAGTTGCACTTCTTAAATATTGGCTCTTCTTGCCGAAGGAGCACAGAACAAATGTGAATGTGTGGTTTTCATATGACCAGCAAATAATGAAATGAAAAATAAGCAACGTGTATAGATATGAAAAGAAACATTTGATATCATACCAGCTGTCACAGCGAACTTCATAACACCTAACAGTCAACAGTAAATGAACTAAACTAAACTTAATTGAACGCAATGAAATCAATACAATCTTATAATAATGAAATTGCTGATATGTTTAATATGCCATCAATTTATATATTGAGATATAATTCGAAGGGGAAAATATTAGCGCTCTCACCTTGTTACAAGTGTCAGTGATGACTCATCATACGTCTATCATCTACGACGGCAGGCGACCTCTTTCGCAAAAACATATTTTCCGTCATTTCACCGTTTCTTAGTCGCATTGAATGTTTTTTTCAATGAATTCAATTTTAATATTATACCTTGATGTCCCATTTCAGACAGAGAAAAATCCAAAAACACAAGAATCATAAAAATCGGTGAAGTTATAAATGGTGTGACGTGTAATTGAAACTATTTTGTTTTATAAATATATATATATATATATATATATATATATATATATATATATATATATATATATATTATATATATATATATATAATGTTTTTAGCAAAGACAGGCTATTTTCAATGTTAGAAGCTTTATTTCCGTTGACGTTTTGTTGAACATCACAACTTTGTCAAAACTAATGAATAATTGAGTTTTATGAATTACCATAGATATCAAAACGTCAAACTTGTTTTTTGAAAAAATCAAATTGGCTTTTTTGTATTGTTTTCAGAGGAACATTTCTGGCTTAGCATTAGCTTCGGAAGTTTTAATTTTCTTCATCATGAAACCTCTGAAAAAAATCATTGTAATTCAAGTAATTCAATTAATAAAATATATATACATATATATATATATATATATATATATATATATATATATATATATATATATATATATATATATATATATATATATATATATATATCAATAATATATAATTATATATATGTAAATAAATATAATTTCACATAGTTGTTTTATGTATCCAGAATATTTATATTGAAATATTTTCATGGGTTCATGTGTGTGAAATTGATATGTATTCATTCAGATATGTATTGGTAATTGTTGTGTTTTTATTTTATGAGTGTTATTTGTAAGGTTTATCAATTCGTTGTAAATATAATTAAGATGTTTTAATTATGTATGTTCCTTCATTTATTGTGTTTTCTAAATTTTCAATTTGATTTTCATTATTTTCAACAAAAATATCTACATTTCCATACCATATATTCCAAGATCAAGTACAAACATTGCGAAAATTTTAAAACCTAATGGTATAATTATAGTTCATACTGCACAATATCAATTCGAAGAAATATATGCCAAAAGGAGGGTGAAACAATAACTCAGAAATAAACCTATACTGTTAATAATATACCCTGCAATAATTGCAGTGAATAAAATAACAGCCTTACATAAACATAAAATAACTGAAAACATGATTTTGATTACAACACAAAGATTTTAGCAACTGAGCAAGACAAAAATGTAGGGAAATTTCAGAAATGTTACACATTCCTAAAAATTCAGAAAACACAATTAATATAATTTTGTAAAACTAAGCAATGTGTTTTTATTCGATACATTGAATTATGTTTCCAAGAGATATGTGAATATTCAATCAACTTGAACTAATGCATATAAAAGTTCTAACAAAATATGATAAAAACACTGGAAAATCAGAAAAAGAGGATGAGGTAATAAATTTACCTGGAAAACTTCAACAGCGGAATAGAAATGTGAAAAATGACTAAAAGGATGCACCGGTTTGCACGGCATTTATCGATTTTATTTCTAAATATTTTGTACAAACAGTATGCCGATATGTACGGGACACCGCTTCATTTTCGAAGAAATTGGTGCGCAAAATGATCCTCAACATGAACAGGAAAATGTTTCAGGAGGAAAACAAATCTACGATAAATCTGAAGGAAAATTGTTATCGAATTCAAATAGGATTATGAAAAATTACTGAAGAAACATAATCGAATGAAATTATTTACTAACAGATAAAATAAAATGAGAGGTAATAATAAAAACTTGTCTAAAAATCACTGACTGAACAATTCTTTATTCGACTAGTTTCGCCTTTTACAGCATTATCAAGAATGATAATTCTTGAATGACATTCTTGATAACGCTGTAAAAGGCGAAACTAGTCGAATAAAGAATTGTTCAGTCAGTGATTTTTAGACAAGTTTTTATTATTACCTCTCATTCAAATATGAACTATCACAGAGTAGATTCATCGTCCATTGAATTTATTGATAAAATAAAAGTCTGGAAGCATCTATTATCTCATATCCCATCATATTTTTAAATCTATAATCAAATTTCAATAAATGATTCCAATTTTTAAAACTTCTTTTTCACTTTAAATAATCTTGCATACTACTTTTCATCATTTTAAAAAGTTCTGAAAGTTGTAACAATGAATATTGGAACTGCATCTTCACTACTACCATTTTATGCAAGACGACTAAAAAGAAATATACACGAACTTGTTTCAAAGTATTGAGATACAATTTAATACAACCTAGTTCTATTGAATTATTCAAGGAAAGCGTTCAAGTTCCAATGAAAAATACCATGAATAAATGTCCCTGACATTGATTTCATATTCAAATCCAACAACGCTAGTCAAACTGAGATAAGGGAACAAACCGTTCGACTTCGCCATATTTTTCAGATGATAACACGAACTAAGGTCATATAGAAAGAAAACTTCGCGTTTTCTCTATTAACACGTATAACTCTTCAAACTCGAGAAGTTTCAGAACTCTCCAAACTTTCGCAATGTGAAACCATGGAAAGAATTTCATTCCTCATCTAGTGAACTTCTATTAAATGAAAGACAAAGCGAAGTTTTTGAAGTATATAATAAATATTTTGTAATATAATGCTGTTGTTCGAGTTTAATTTCTTCAAAGAGGATGAATTTCAAGAAAAATTGAAGTATTATATATAGAGCTGTAACTTTCGCTCCTCCATTCATCCAGCATTTCATGGGAGTTCAAGTAATTTGATTTTGTTACGTATTTTTCATATCTAATCACGACATTTTTGCTGTTTAACTAGTATAGAACACATAAGTTGTTGCATGAATACCGAAATGAAGATCGTTTTATGAGATTCATTCTAAGACTGTTTGATTTTTTTTATTTTTAATTTTTTTTATTTTCAATTTTTTAAAATTTTTTACATACAAGGTCTCACTCAACAGAAAGTTTAAAACTGTTCTATAATACAGGAGCACATATTACAAATGCTAATAACCTATAAACATAAGTTGTATCTAATATGTTTATCTTATAGAAATTTATTATACATTACATCGAAATAAAGTTTCCGATGCACTGACTTGAATCTTTTCATCTTCAAACAAAATACCTAATACTACTAAAAAAAAGACAAATACATCATGAAAGGATAACTCTATAAAAACTGATAATTATTCTATTATCGACCTTTAAATAATCTCTTTTTAAATGTCCCTCAAAAGTTAAGAAATACGGAGAGAAAATATCCAAGTTGGTCTCTATACTTATCAAGTTTAGCCTTTTGAAAGATCTATTGATGGGTGAATTCAAATATTTGTTTTGCTCTAAGGCACGTACATGCAGCAGAATACATTAAGCCATTAAGTAATTTGTAGGAGAAACATATATCAAAGTACTCACGTCTCAAACTCAAACATTCCAACCTATAAAATTTCGCATTTACTCTCATATGAGACTCCATGACGGTATCTGTTTGAACGGAAATTAAGAGCATCAATGAATTTCCGTTGAACATTTTCTAATCTATTCATGTATTTATCATAATTTGGATTCCAGACGACCGACGCGTACTCTAACTTGGATGTCACAATAGAATTATAAAAAGCAATTACAGACTCAACTCGACCAAAAGGCCTAGTAATTCGTAATATGAAACCCAGATTTCTGTGAGCCTGTTGAACGATTCCTTCAATATGCAATTCTAAGGTTAGTTTCTTATCAAGCTAACACCCAATTTATTCGCTGAACTGACTTCAGTCAAACATTGACTCGACAATGTCAAATTGGAAGAGATAGGATTTTTACGTCTGGAGAAAAGAATATGATGGCATTTGTTCAAGTTTAGCTGCAAATTATTGAGTCTGCAGTAGTCAGAGAGTGCATTAAAATCGGACTGTAAAAAAGTATAATCGTTGAAGGATTTCATCTGCTTCGATATTTTGAAATAATCCGCATATTCGGTATATCTAAAACATTCGCTAATATCATTCAAAAACATAAGAAAAAATTTATATTAATAGTTGTAGTTAGAATGGGGAAATATAATTGAAATAAATTTTCAATAACGATTATAATAAGAATTTGAGTTACCCCTAATTTGCGACACTGATTATTCGTAAAAGATTGAAGGATGATCTTAGATACAGTGGGTGGTCTCAGAAATTTTTCAGATTATTCAAAAATATAGTGGTTATAGGAAATGTGTTTCTTTGCATGTGTATTGCAGTCCATCAGAGACAATGTTCCGAGATAAATTCTTGAAATCAATCTCAAGGGGTTGTCCACTGTTGTAACTTTCAATAAATCTCACTAGCATCTTTCTATAATCTCTACGATTTGTAAATGAGAGGTAATAATAAATACTTGAGAACATTATCAAGAATGCCCATTTTTGATAATGCCTTAAAAGGCGAAACTAGTCGAATAAAGAATTGTTCACTCAGTGATTTTTAGACAAATACTCATTACCTCTCATTCAACTTGGGTCCATTGTTGTTTATTATTATATATATATATATATATATATATATATATATATATATATATATATATATATATATATATATATATATACATATATATCTGTCTTCACAACTTAACTGCATGCATCTGCTTTTTGCAGATGATTTAAAAATATTTTCTGCTATTAACGATCGTCATGATTGTGTCCAATTACAGTCTTCCCTTGACGCGGTTAATTTGTGGTGTAACAGCAATGGGCTGAAACTGAATATCAGTAAATGTAAAATTTTGTCATTTTCTCGAAAATTGTTTCCAATTCATCATAGTTATACATTGGAAGGTCAAATTCTAGATAGATGGGTTGAGCTTAAGGATCTGGGGGTACTTTTCGACTATAAGCTGTCCTTCTCTGAACATATAACTTGTATTACGTTTTCTGCTTCTAGGATGCTGGGTTATTTGCTCAGAAATTGGTGCAACTTTGTTAATCTTGACACAATAAAAACGCTATGCTACTCCTTTATTCGCAGTAAACTGGAATATGCATCTATAATTTGGTCTCCTGTGTACATTAATTCTATTGTCAACTTGGAGGCCGTTCAGAGGAAATGTTTGAAGTATATGTACTTCAGATGTTAATGGCAATATCCTTCTAGAGGCTTCGACCATTCCATCCTAACCGATAGTTTGGAAATTGAATTATTGAAGTTGAGGCGTGAACGGTTCGGCCTAACGTTTCTCTTCAAAATTTTGCACAATTCGATTGACTCACCATTTCTTCTCAGCAAAATAAATAATCGCGTACCAAGGCCTGGTCTGAGGCGGAATAATACATTTTATGTCACTTACAGCAGATCAAATGTTATGTCACGTTCTCCTATCAACTGTATATGTAATCTTTATGATGAGTGTTGCGGTCGATGTGTTATATATTTTGATCGGCTATCAGGTATCTTGGCATACCACTCAGAACAGCGCAATGGGATGTCGTGATATTTTCCAGAACTTCTGTTGTCTACATATGACTTAGTTATAAATATTATTTTAATTTTAGTTATTTCATTCGTTTACTGGATAGTACTAACGCAATCGATCTCAATCTTATTTTTATTGATCAAACATATTTCATTACTGAATGGTCAACTTCTGCTGACCATACGTAACTTTGTAATAGACAATATTTCATTTTATTTTTAGTTATTGTTATCTGGTTATTGTTCAATACTATTTCAATTTATTTTGAATTAATTTTTTCGTTGTATATATTCGGTTATACTCTCTATTTTCGTTTTTTTCTCGTTCATTTTTTTCTGATTTATTATTATTTGTGTACAATTTTGCAATTTTTTGTAAATTGTAATTATTTTGTAATTTTTTCTCTGTATTTGGATGTATTTATGTTGGGAATAAATGTCTTATTATTATTATTATTATTATTCAAATATGAACTATCACAGAGTTGATTCATCGTCTATGAATTCATCAACGATTCGTATACTCGCAACTGGCCCCAAATAGTTTTCTTGAAAAAATATGATATAATTGTTACAATCCCTATTTTGTAGCTATATCTAGTGGTAGTAAAGTTGGGGATGTAAATTAGACAAAGGCTAACATGCCGAATTCGCCCCCGAATATTGATCAATGAGGATGTGCAATTATCGAAACAGGAGATTAATCGGTCGGATCGATTTTATATTGGCTCATATATAGGAGACTGATGTTCCTTCAAAAGGAAATACCGATCACAATCCACTTCACATAAGGAATTAGATACTTTAAGGGTTCAGACGCGTTAAAATCTGGTTGAAAGCATACCTCAACGAGTTATGCTCGACTGAGTTCCAATATTATCATAAGAGTACGTTACTAACACGTTTTCTGGGCTATCGCACTTGAGGAAACAAATCGGGGTTGAGTTGATAACGTTTTAACCTCCGCTTAACATGATCATGTTACCTCGCGTTCATCGAAAATTTCGTGTTATAAAGGTTTCAACAATCCAAAACGATAGCTTCGATAGTTTCAACATAAAATAGAATGTTTACAACCTTGGAAATTCTAAAAATTCATCATTCCAAGATTTTCCAGTATCATTTATCATTTTCCCAGTTATTTATCAAGAAAATGAAAACAATATTTCAGGAACTTCATCAGTTCAGACAGAAAATTGCAGGAGTTCAATTGTAGGAGTAGCACATTCAATTTGAGTGTTCATATACAGAAGCTAATGTTTAGATATCAGAATTTTAACTAGTGATTTCTTGTTTTAATTACATGAGGGAAATCAATTCGTATTGTATATTCGTATTATGTAAATATACCTATATTTCGAGAATATGCCTGTAATAATGAAGTCTAAACCGAATTCGGTATTAGCTAATTATTAAATAAAGGTTGATCATCCAATATTTAGAGATGCTTAAATAAAACTCATACTGTTGCAATCATTGAAAGACTTTTTAGCTACTTTGGAAAACGCTACAATTTGTAGAGGCTACAGAAGATGAATATTCCTTCAACTCAAAAAGACATCAAATAAAAAATTTTTGAAAGTATTTCAAATACTTCAAATAAAAAAATACTCATAATTGAAAAACTTTTGAAATCATATTGAAATTATATTGAAAATCAATATAATTAACTTTTTAATTCAAATATGATTTTTGATATTTTCTTTTGAATTTGTAATGTAGTTTGTAGTTTGAATGTAATTATGTAGTTTGTACATAATTACATTCCACATAAAATGTTATATAATGAAAGTGAAAATATTCCACATTTTGTAAATCCCTTGTTAGCACACGTATTTCAAATGGATATCCCATAAGATCATAAGATATCATTTTCCACGAAAAATAATTATTAATAATGACCTACACAAGAATTTGCCAGCCACTGTTTAGCTTTCATGATACTGCTCGTTTATTTACTCCAGTTTTAATGAGGATTTTATTTACGGAACCCCATAAAATGCAAGCAGAATAAATATACAGCTTTCCTTTGGGCAAACAACTCAGGAAATCTATTCCCCCTAAAGGTTTGAAGTCGAAAATGCCTGCGTTCTTGGTTTTCTTTGCGCCGATATTTTCAACTATACCCACTCTAGTCATAAGTATTCATTTTGAACGTATTTTGTTCACGATGTGAATAACAAAACAGGAAGCAAAAAATAGAACACAATGAACCCCACGGATATGTTTATTTGAGATGTGGATGTCTGAGAAAAAAATTCGAAAAAATGTTATATTCGTAGGAGGTAATTTTCAATCGTTGCTTTTTTCTGATTTACTCAAATCACTAATCAGGAAATTTTTTGAATTTCAATTTTGGATTGTTATCGTATTGTTTACAAATTTTAAAGTTTTATAGTCCAAGCTCTATGATTTCACTTGACTTTGAATAGGAATTGATGTGAGCTAACTTTGTGTTTGGGACATAAACAACATTTAATTGTACACAAACTAAAGTCTCTTTCAACATCATCACCATAAGATTCTCTTGAAGATTGAACTTTGTAAACAGTGTTTGACTGTTATTTAAGTATTAGTTGATAGTTATATAGTATTAAATGTAAAACTCATTTACACTTTTATTGTGAAGGACGCGTTTCGCCCGCTTACCGACTTCTTCAGGCGCTTACAATTTACTCATATTTCGTAAGCAACTGAAGAATTCGGTAACCGGACAAAACGTGTGACTTTTTAAGTGCCTAAATTTATCTCATATTTCTTTATATAAATATATATAAATGAATGTTGCGTTCAATAGGTACTGAATAATTATTTCGAAACTGTTTTATGTACCTTTTTCATATATTTTCACCTTTCAACATTCAAAATAAACCAAAAAAGCGCGTCGAAAGTTCTGGCAGCCCGCTTTGCCTTTCAATTTACGAATCTGAATTTCGTTTTATTATACGCATATCGAAGTAATCAAACGTACAAATGGGGCTTTGAATTACATAAAAGAGTCATAAATTCAGTCGACAAAATGCTCGATCGATAAGGCAGTTTCAATAAATTAAGTTAGGAGAGTCTGATCGCAATAGCAACTTCAGATTCGCCTAAACAGTTCGAGAAATAATTCAATAAATTGTGTTCCAAAATCGTGCCCTGGAAACGCAGTAATTTCTTCACTGAAATAAACTGAAATTTATACATGTGTTTGAAAGCACTTTCAATTATATTACATTAATTGCATTTCGAAAGATATAAAAAAGTGATTCAAATGAATAAAATATTCATTTCCATGGAATAACAAGTTAATGAATTTCAAATTGTCATTATTTGCACGTGCCGAAATTTTTCATCCCTAAAAAAACTTTCAGTTAGGTGAATAGAAACTTACAGCTAAACAACAATAAAAAATTAAATAAAAATTCCAGCTATAAAAAACGAATTGGGAAATTCAAACTGACTAAGCGTTCGTATGAATCAAATAATTTTTCTAATCACTATAATCCAAATCGAATAGAATTCATGCATAATCGAAAATCTGCGAATTTATTTTTGGAACCTACTAGAGGGATTAACCATCAGGTGAAATGGAATTTCCATAAAAAAGACATATATTTCAGAAGCTTAAAATCCAAAGGGTATGGTAGTAGATGAAATTGAAATTATTAAAGTTGATAAATATAAAAGTGATTGATTTTGGAAAGTGGAAAATTTTGTGAAACTATGACAATTATATTTTATTCTATTATAAATCTCATTGGAAATATGATGAAAATAAGTAGAAAATTATCGAAAATGTGAAGAAACGTTTACTACAATTCCAAAATTTTCAATAAACATACTTATGAGATTATTGTGTCTCCTTTGTTAGTGGTCATACTCCTCTGAAACTGCTCAACCGATTTTGATGAAACATAATATATACTCGGTACATCTACGATCGATTGGAATCCATTTTTAGTACCCCCATTTTGATATGGGTAAAAAAATTCTTTGATTTCGAGTGAAATTTGATTTTCTTTTGAAATTGATTAATTGATTCACCCCTTAGTGTTCCGTTTTTTCTACCATAAACCCTAATTTTTCAATAGCGATATCAGTAATTCAATCATTTCTAACTGTGGTTGCTAATCATATGAACTACAATGATGAATTCCATATCTTCTATCATCATCGTCATCATCAGCCTCTGTCCGTCCACTGCAGAACGAAAGCCTCTCCCTGTCTTTGTCAAGATTCCCTATCGGCAGTCCTTCTCTTCCAGTCAATGCCCAGCGAATCCACAAGCTCCTTATCCCATTCATCGTGAGGGCGCTTTCTTGGTCTTACCATGTCTCTGGACTCCCAATCACCAACCACAGCTGATCAACGCCCATCTCTTGTTCGGACTAGATGGCCTGCCAATTTAAACGTTGATCTTTTTAAAAACTCCACGATATCCCTCACCTTCGTTTGACCTCTTATCCAGTTGCAGCGCATTCTATCTCGTATGGTTAGAACATATATCTTTCTATACTCCGCTGAATTGATCGAACCTTCTGGTTGTGAGCAGATTTAGGTCCAAGTACGCATTGGTCAGACACTTTGCTCTTTAAGGATAGTGGCATATCTGATTTGAAGATGTGTTTAGTTGGCCAACTGTACCCCAAGCTGTTCTGGTTCTTTGCATGATCTCCGGTGTAATATTCCCGTGTCCCATGACAATCTGTCCCAGATATGTGTAAGACACTACTATTTCTAGTGGGATCCGTCCACCTCCATTTGCTCTTTGGTGCAGAAAGAGTTCAGCATCATCTTTGTTTTTACGGTGTTTATTTCTAGATCTATTTCCTTGCTCGCGATGTTCAGTTCATTGATGCGCTCTTGAAGATCGATAGCAAGGTGGGAGAACAGGGCTATATCGTCAGCGAATCTCAAGTAGCTGCCATTTATCTTGATTCCTGTCTCACTCCAGTCAAACTTCTGAAACATACACTACAAAGCAGCTAAGAACAGCTTTGGGGAAAACGAATATTTCTATATATATGAACTTTGTTTATATATATATATATATATATATATATAATATATATATATATATATATATATATATATATATATATATATATATATATATATATATATATATATATATATATATATATATATATATATATATATATATATATATATATATATATATATATATATATATATATATATATATATATATATATATATATATATATATATATATATATATATATATATATATATATATATATATATATATATATATATATATATATATATATATATATATATATATATATATATATATATATATATAGAATATATCTTCTATATATTCTAGATATATAAACAAAGTGGTGTAAGTCAAACGTTACACCATTTAGAAGTTAAGAACCGATTTCTGAGATTTTAATGATCTTTGTGTTTTTTATTTGTCTTTGTCCGGAACAGGATATCGAGTATTGAAATATGATATTGAAAAATCGAAACTTGACTGGATGAAATTCTGACGTAGAAGGCTGAAATTACAAAAATATGTATCAACTGAAATAGACGCCCAGCGTCGTAGTTGAAGGACTGTTTCAACTGGAGATTAAATTAGAGGGATGACTTATCACTGACACTCGTGATGGGTGAGAGCAGCAATCGTTTCGCCATCGATTTATATCTGAATATATACCTAATCATTGAAAATTTTAATTTAAATAATTCGAAAAATTCTATTTTTTTCTCATTGCCAAGAAATTAATGAATTTTTATTACTGTCAAGTTGTAAAATACTTCAGTAATCGAATATTTTGGTAGAATAGGGCTGGAACTCGAACCATACCGAATAACACATGTGCTACAAAAAGTTCCTGAAATTGTCAGATACGAAAGATTATTTGCCTGATGTCAAATTACAACCAGAATAAATTGAAGGAAACTCAGATCTGTAGTACAAATTGATGCTGCACACTTGAGAGAACACGAAATCTTAAGCAAGTGTTTGCATTTAAGTTTATATTCAAGTTTAATTCAATTTCATGTTCAGGAGTTTAATTTAATTTAATATTTAATTATGTCTCATCAAGAGTTAAGCGAGAATTCAATCTCAGTCATTTTCTTAAATATTTCATTCAGTGCCATAAGCACAAAAACTTCATTTCCATATATATATATATATATATATATATATATATATATATATATATATATATATATATATATATATATATATATATATATATAACATGCTATATTCTTGCACTTGTAGATATTCCCTATCAAAGTACACTCTAACTTTCTTTCGATAATGTATTGGACAAATTCAAGAGAACATTATAGCAGTTCTTGACCGTTGTTCAAAAAATTTAATTGAAAGGTTGACAAAGTATGGAGATAGCTCATTCTTCATTCAATTCAATACTTTTTCATTTATTTATTGATTTTCATTTATTTATTTACAATCAATAGTGGCCCTCAATAGCGTGATTTAAGTCATTGGCTCACTCAATAGCGTGAGCCAATGACTTCAATCATGTTCTTTTCCGTAAAATAGATTGAAATTATTCACATAACGAAATGATCAAATCATCGATTCATATCATTCTGTTACTGGATGAATGAACCTTTCAGATAATGCTGATAGTGTGAAATGCATTTGGACGAATTTTATAACTTTAATCAAAGTTTCCTCATCTCCCCATCTTATAATCTTCCGAGTTCTTAAGAATCTCTTCTGGGAAAAGCATTCCATATTCAGAGCACCTGACCTAGAAATTGTCAGTTTATTTATACTATTAAAAAGAACTTCTTTAGATTTCTACTACCCTAAGGAATGAATCAGCTTTCATACCAATGTTATTGTAAAAATCTGTATATCGAAAAATTCACATTTTTTCAGTTTTTATTGTTGTTGCAGTTACCTAGATTCGTACTCGAATTCAGTAATAAAGTTTCAGCATGTAAATTATTCATTTGCCAATATTTCTAAAAATAAAAATTGTTGGGATATACAACCTTATATAAATTCAACTTCAATTTTCATCGCTGAATCAAAATCATGGATCGAAATTAATGATGATTCGTTCGAAAATCAGACTTTGGACATTGCTTTCAATTTTTGTATCCGCTTTGATTTTTTGAAAAACACCTTGATTGTGGGAAATTTCAAAACTCATGCATTTTCATAAGCGTTAGCTCTTAAATTAAGAACATAATGCACAAATCTAGTTGGTATATTGGTAGAATACAAATTCAACCTCATTTTCATTCATGAATCAGAAACGTTTTCAAAATTTTTATTATAAAAATTTATATATAAATATATATATATATATATATATATATATATATATATATATATATATATATATATATATATATAATGGTATATTGTTCCGCGAATACATCCGTTGGTTTGTTGAGTGCCTGTTGGGAACTGGCAGACGTTTCGTCAAGGTCTCACTTGACATTATCAATGCTTCAAATGATGGTTATCGATTACTCGGAGTCTGGTGACTTTTTTCAGTCACCAGAAGTGACAAACCAACGGATGTATTCCCGGAACAATATACCATTATATTTTTCCATCCGTGAATCTCTACGTTCAAACATATATATATATATATATATATATATATATATATATATATATATATATATATATATATATATATATATATATATATATAAGAAAAAATATACAAAAAGGGTTTCATTTGAAAAACAGACTTTTCGTATTCAGTTCGAATTTTTGAACAACACGAGAATTATTATTTCAAGATCCACAATCGTCATTGTACACATTGAAACTTACACATTTTTGAAAACTAAGATTTAGATAAAAGATATTATGCACACAGTATAGTTGAAAAATTTCACAGAAACGAAATATGTATCTAATAATATATAAGATATTCCTTTAAATAATAAAGTTTTCATCTACTTCCGGTATAATCGGAAGTGTCACCAACTTGTAACTTATTGAGCTTATCCCCCACCTTCCACTTTGATATACTTACATCTTTTCATAATTTTTCTATCCTTATTATATACACACACAAATATATATATATATATATATATATATATATATATATATATATATATATATATATAAATATATATATATATATATATATATATATATATATATATATATATATATATATATATATATATATATAATTCTATATATATATCCCTGTCTGACGCATGCCAATAATGAGAGGCGTTAGACATGGAGACCCGTTTTCCCCAAAACTGTTCTCAGCTGCTTTGGAGTGTATGTTCCAGAAGCTGAACTGCAGCGAGAAGGGAATCAAGATAAATGACCGCTACCTTAGCCACTTGAAATTCGCTGACGATATAGTCCTGTTCTCCCACGATACTAATGATCTTCAAGAGCGCATCAATGAAAATAACATCGCCAGCAAGGAAAAAGGTCTGAAAATAAACACCGCAAAAACAAAGATGATGCTGAACCTTTTCTGCATCAGAGAGCAAATGGAGGTGGATGGATCCCACCAACAATAGTAGCGTCTTACACATATCTGTGACAGATTGTAACGAGAGACGGGATATTAGGATATTACACCGAAGATCATGCAAAGAACCAGAACAGCTTGGGGTACAGTTGGCCGACTGAAACACATCTTCAAATCAGATATGCCACTCTCCTTAAAGAGCAAAGTGTTTGTCCAATGCGTATTACCAGCGATGACCTACACCAGCGAAACTTGGACCTTGAAATCTGCTCACAACCAGAAGGTTCGAACAACTCAGCGGAGTATAGAAAGATACATGATGGGCCTAACCATACGAGATAGAACGCGCTGTAACAGGATAAGAGGTCAAACAAAGGTGAGGGATGTCGTGGAGTTTGTAAAAAGATCAAAGTGGAAATGGGCAGGCCATCTAGTTCGAACAAGAGATGAGCGTTGATCAGCTGTGGTTAGTGATTGGGAGCCCAGAGACAGGGTGGACCAAGAAAGCGCCCTCACGATCGATGGGATGAGGAGCTTGTGGATTGGCTGGGCGTTGCCTGGAAGACAGAGAGACTGTCGATAGGAATCTTGGCACAGATAGGGGGAGGCCTTCGTTCTGCAGTGGACTGACAGAAGTGATGATGATGATGATATATAATTTAAATGAAGCTAACTAGTATTCCGATTTTCAATATAATTAAGTTTTGACATAACAATATTGTTTCGCCAACACAGTGGCTTCATAAATGTAGATAAACTGAACTAATACATTGTGGACGGCCAGCATTTATCCTGAAGTGTGTAGTAAAGACCATAGAATACTTTTCCTATGAAGTAGGGGAATGATCATAAAACATATTTCTTCTGAAGTGTGGGGAATGACCATAAAATACTTTTCTTCAATTTCCTTTTACTGGATTGAATTTAATAAAGGAGAATTATTGATTGAAATTTGATCATTTAATGAATTATTCGATTTCCTCCTGTTGTTAATTTCCATGGCTACTAACAGGGTTAGTTTATAACTTTTTCGTTCCGTATGCAATATTTCGAAGTTGTTGTTGAAGACATGGCTCTCTTCTATAAGATGTGTTGCATACGTCGAATTGGTTTTATCTCTTTCAAAGCATCTTTGGTGTTCAGATATTCTGAAAATTCATGCCAGTTTGTTATCGGCAATAGTATCGAGTTTCGTATGCATCTTTCGTAAGATTAGTTGAGTATATGAAGTTTTAATTCTCATTTTGAATAACTATTACATATGCCTCTCTTTAATTCTTTCGAAGAGATAGTTTGGATTGTTTGGAAACATGCCACTGATGATTCTGATGAAACAGCGTTATATGGTATTTCCAACGAGCTCTATGTTCCTCGGAATACACTAAGTATTCACTGTCGAAAGTTGATAGTTCGTATTTCCGCTAACATTTGTGCATGCAACTCCTTGACAGTTTTATCGGAAGTATTTTGAGTAAAAATTTCAGAATGTACCAACGATATATGTATTTATATGAAAGTATATGCATATTGAGCATAGATAGAAGTGTAATTGAAAATTTTCAGTTCCTCCTTAGGGAATAGAATTCGTTATGTGTTAGGAAAGTATTCAGATTACGTTCTTTGAAATGGATGGGAGGGTTATTCAAACTTTCTTACACGTGATGATTTCGTGAGGAAATTCATCTTCATAATACAAAGAAGAAGGTATTGGGGATGAAATCAGGTTTCGAAAAGTTTCTCGCGTATACAGCCACTTCAACTGATATCAAGCACAGATTGTAGATGGAAAACTTGTAGGTGAATTAAGTTGATGTTGGAGAAATGAGTGTGCTTTTCAGTTCGTGTAAATAATACTATAATAAGATGTTCGCATTCGAAGATATGGTGTGGTTACTGTGTTTATAGTGCTCCAGAAATAATTAGACTTTGAATCAAAAACGATAAAGCAAATCAATGAAGACTGCACATATGCTGGCTAAAATAAATAGATCCTTGATAACATCATTGATAGCACAACACGCTATTTTGAGTGAGAAAATATTGTGGAACGATGTGAACTCCTGAAAGGTTTTCTGATACTTCATCGTCTAGAGGAGATTATATGCAGTATTTTAATTCATAATTGAGATTTTTCTCTTCCATTATATCGCTTCATTATAGGTCCATTTGAACAATAAAAAATAAAAATTTGTTGTGTCTTGTATGTTCGGCTCGATGGAGCAAATGCGGTGTTGCTATTAGTGGACTGTATAATTTTTTTTTTAGAATTCATGATGTATTGAAAGTACTGTGCTTTTTGTGTATTTTATTAAGAATCTTCAACTGAACTAATAAATTGTGGTCTTTGCTGAGAGCTCTGACTTTGTTGGAATACTAACATAAAATCTCTACTTAAAAAAATAATATTTGAATGGGTCACGTCATATCTATAAGCAAGAAAAATTATTTGTGCATACTAGAGAGAATATTACAAAGTATTACCCTGAATAAAACAACTTTATCGAAATTGAAGGTGATCAACTTTCTATTTATATCTATCATATTGTGATTAGGCTTTTTGTTCATAAATGATTCTCAAAAACAGGTATTCAAGTAATTAATTAACATTGGGACTAAAGAAATACATATAATTTCTCCAAATGCATTTCCTCTTATTTTTATCAATATAATTTATAATTTCCTCTTATGCATTTAAGATACTAGATATAAAATGGCCCCAAGAGAAGTTAAAGTTCAAAGAAAGGAGGTTCAAGTTTCACTTAGACCCCAAGTAAGAGAAGGCGAAGTTGTTTTCGGAGTTGCCCACAAATGATTCATCTGGTAGAGTAACAATATCCTGTATTACTGGAGGAATGAAGGTGAAAGCTGATCGAGATGAGGCTTCTCCGTATGCAGCTATGTTGGCAGGTCAGGATGATGCTGAAAAGTGCAAAACTGTGGGAATAACAGCTCTACATATTAAATAAGGGGCAACTGGGGGAAATAAGACAAAAGCTCCTGGACCTGGTGCCCAGAGTGTTGTCAGAGCTTTGGCACGTTGTAGTATGAAAATTGGACGTATTGAAGACGTGACACCAATTCCCTCAGATTCGACCCGTAGGAAGGGAGGTCGTCGTGGTAGCAGATTGTAGATTTTTCGTTGGTACTTTTGGTTTAAACCAATTGCGTTATATACATAAGTAAGATAATAAAAAAAATGTGAATCAACTCTAATTTTTCGAAAGAATTCTAATGAGGTCTTTTAGGTATGAATTCGACTAAATAAGGTATAAAGCTGCAGGTGGACACTGTACCAAATACAGAGATAAATCCTTTTAATAATGAAAATAATTGATATAATGAAGAACTTATACTAAACAAATAAAAGTTTTCTGATATTATCTGTACTAAGTTTACATCCAATTCCAGAAATCATTTTTAAATAATATAATATAGAGGCTTTTATGCTAACGAATAAGAATTAGAGTATGTGCCATAAAATAGTAATAGTAGAAATATGAATAATTCTCTACTGGGGTAACACTATCTTGACTGATCAACCAATTCCCTCAATAGGCTTGACCTTATCCTGATTGACAAAAGAGCCAGAAAAAGTACTACTCTAGAGTTGGCTATTCCAAATGCAACCTCGTTGAGAGGAATGCGAGCTTCTTTAAATATCAAGAACTTGATATGCGAGTGCAGACAGTGGCAAATGAACATCGCCAAGACTGTTCCGATAATCTTAGGGCAAACTGGTATCATTTTTAAAAATATCCTGTCATACTTGAGAGAACTTGGTCTCATCGAACATCTTTATAAGGAAATACTTAAATGGGTACTACTTGTTAGATCAAGGATTGTCAGGAAATCAACTTCATACCATCTATTATCTCTAGAGGACCACCGCCATATTCCTAATAATTTGGAGAAGGCCTCCACAAAGCCTAATAACTCTGTGTAACAAGTGAAAATTTCCGGCATGATTAATACTGAGTGTTCAAAAGAGTACCTCGGGTATTAAATTATTAAAATATATTAGAACCTACACACAACCAAAACGTTACCATCAAATCCATCAGGTCGATTCATATAGCTTCAAAATCTTCTATAAAATCCAATTGAAATTATATCTAATAGGCTGATTGATTGGTATGATGAAAGCAGGAATAAGTACTTGAAATTCTGTGAATCTTATATTTCCTGTGTTGTACAATTCCACTTTTCTCTCTTTACCTGTCGCTAACTTTTATACCTTAATGTTGAAAATCTTCTATAATGCGAAGATAGCTCGTGTTCATAACTACAAATATGAGACAATAACAATAAAAAATTACATACCAAAAAAGCACTAACAGTCGACTTATTCTCCACGCCTATTTTCTAAAAACAATTTATTCAAACACAATCTCTTTGTCGCCTTTGAGAACCATTTCTATGAAAAACGATATAATAACAGTCGTTCGCAATGCTACAACTTTACGTATAGACTGAAACAATGTGAATGACATACACTGCACGTAGAAAAGTAACGATCTATAACTTTCCTTATAAAATTAGAATACACTGAATTTTTCATGAAATAGTTTTGTCAATTGTATTCTATTAGTTGTTCTCAGTTTAGAACATTTTTGAAGCTTTTTTCTTACGCTTGATAACCAGTTAAAACATATATGAAACATGTATGTAGAACCAATTAATTAAAAAAAAAGTTTGTGGCTTAATCTACAAATTAACTGTTTCAAAGTCTGAAATTAAATATATCTCCAGGGACGGGGACTGAAGTTCACCTCTCAGGTGAAAAAATAAGATACTGCTCCTTCCTTAGTGAAGTTGTCCCGGTTTTTGGTATCACTATTTGCCGATTATGCATCGATGGTTGTTTCTGGCAGGACTCCTGAAGAACTTCTGGAGTCATGTGAAGGCAATGTGAGGGAGTTTGTAAGTTGGTGTCGAATGAACAATCTGATGGTGAACATTGACAAAACTGTATATGTGTTCAGTTTTGTCTGAAGGGTAATGGAATTAGTACCTTGGATGTTAAATATGGGGACAACACTATATCATCATCCAAATCAACAAAGTTTCTTGGAATATATGTAGAAAGAAATTTGAGATGGACATCACACATTGAGGTCTTATGTAAAAAATTGAGTAACTCATTTTTTGCAACCTCTAGAATCAAAAATATCGTACCTAGAAACTGTGTTATGAATGTGTATTACAGTCTTGTATATAGTCATCTAAATTATAATATTCTGCTCTGGGGCTGCTCTACAGAAATAAACGGGGTGTTTATTACACAGAAGCGGATACTTCAATTAATATGCAATATTCATCAGCGATCATCTTGTAAACCTATCTTCCTTAATAATTACATACTCACCTTGCCGTGTTTATATATTTATAGATGTTTGTTATATATTGAAGAAAATGAAGATAGTATTATTAAATTGAATAGTAATCATGAGTATTCAACAAGGAACATGGATGTGCTACTTATTCCTATGCATAAAACAGCTAAATTTGAGCACTCTCTCTATTGTCAGAGTATTGAAGTTTTCAACCATTTACCATCGTATTTGAAAGCACTGAAAGCTCATTTGCTCAAGAGAAGAGTTGAATCTCTGCTCTTAACAAAGGCATACTATAGTGTGGCAGAGTACTTCGATGATTCGGATGTAGTCAATAATGTATGAATCAATTTGTATCATATGTTTGTATATTTTTTAACACAAATGTTCTTCTTCATGTGAAATTGACTCAAATGCTTAGAATCTCTGAGGAAATTTTTTTTTCTATCAAAGTTGTATATTATTGTAAATATAAATTTAATCAATATTTTTGTTTGAACCAATATTTTTGCTTGGGGGTTGAATGGAAGATCAGACTCAAAACTGAATTCAGTCTTTTTGAGAGCATTCTTCTTAGTTGTAATTATTTGTATCAATTCAAATGAATGTAATTTTACAATGTAAAGAATGTTTCTCGATAAATTTATTTTATTATTATTATTATCATACCAAAATTCAAAAGATAACCTAAACCTTTTCAGATCTCCAAAATTTGACGCCTTCTACGAAAGAAAGGCGCTGACCCGTCCTTAGCGCCATCTCTGATTTCTCGTATAAACGTATATTATACGTATATACGTAAAATATACGTATATACGTATGTATGTATATGTATTCGTCAAAAACGTCATTGAAATCCCCACAGAAATAATGTCTATATAAGATAAGTGAGTGTATATTTCAAGGATCGTCAGTGATTTCATAGCGCTTACAAATGCAATTTAATTCATTCATAAAGTTTTGCGAGCAGGTGTTCCAAGTCAATTATTTCACTTTCTCAACCTGAAATATCCCATTTACGTTTAATTAATTAATTCCGCATGAAAACTTCTCGACTAACATGTTTTCTCCATACAAAATTTGCCTTATCTTATGGGTACTGTGAAAATTGGACGTGACATAGAATATCGCAGATACCTAAAAGCTTGAACAAACAGAATACATTTTCGCTTTGAATAATTCATAGCTATGTTCCAACCTTTACTCTGGAATGCTTCCACCTGTTCTATTTCCAACTCTTCATTCTCCTATTCATGTTTACTTTGAATTAGGGAGTATCTATGCGAAATCGTAAAATTTTTCTCAAAGGTAAAAGAGTCATATAGAATAAAAAATTGGATACGGAAACACTTGAAAGATTTCTTTAGGAATCGTACAGAATAAGGATTAAGCTTCAACTCTTTTTAATTCTTCTTCATATTTCGTGATATTTCTGTTGGATAACTTAAAGCAAATATCAAATAAAAATTATAACTATCCACAAATTGAATCGAAAAATCTAACGAAAGAAGAATGATTCTTTAAAATCGTATCACTCATTAAATGTATTTTTTCTGAAGCATTATAGAAGGTAACAATAACTCTTTTGATTAATATAATAAAAAGAGTCTATCGACGGTTTATCGGATAATTGTTATCATATATCTCTAAAACTCTGAAAATCTCAAGAGATCAAGATCAAGCATCCGTTCTGCTGTCCTGATCAGATCAAGATCTTATCAGAGCAGCAGGTTAAAAACTTTTATGCAGAATAGTACTTCACTAATCATTGCGTCTAGTAATTATTCAAGTTCATGTGGAATGGAAGCACTAAAAGTACGTTTTATCTTTCTAAAACCAAACGTTTTTTCAACAGCTTGAGTCAATTATAAAGTGGGAAAAATACAAAAAATTTGCAACTCATGTAAAACTAAATTAGAAACAGAATGAACAGTGCAACTCTGTGGTTCAATTAAAATGAAAGATTAGCTACAAACCAACAAGTAAATCTTGTATCTAAAAACTTATATCTAAGCTGTTATACCTGAAAAACAGTTAGACGAGAGTTCGCCTAATATCACTGGGCCAGCATGCAAATATGTCATTAATATCATGGGAAGGCTTAAAGCTTTACGAAGTGCAAAGGAAGCAAGAATAATAGTACGAGCCAGAGGTGGATGAAAAACTTTCGTATTTCTACAAGGTAATCTCGGAAGACACAAATTTATAAAAGGAAGAAGAGAAGGACAATCTACAAAAACCTAATCAACTATTTCATAATTGATTAGGTTTTTTTTGGGTTGGGTTTTGATTTCATAGTTGAAACAACATAGTTTCCTCATATCTTTTACGTGTTCCAAATAGTGGAACATTAAATCTGGTAATGAGAATCTCATGAAATATATATTTTTCTGGATGAACACCATCATAGTAAAACCATGAATTTTTCAGAAAACGTATTTGCAGGATTCAATACCTTTTATATAAAACACGTATTCTGAACTTCAAACGACACTAGCATATTCTAGTTTTAATCGTATTAAAGTACCATATAAAAGCATAATTGATACAAATTATGCTCTGTGATCAAATTATTAGATCACAGAGCAACTGTGTTCAACTTAGTTGGTGTGATGACAATTATTTGAGTTTGAATGTGTCAAAGTGTAATGCTGTTTCTTTCACAAGGAAAAGAGACCGAATTGACTGTGATTATAGCGTCAGTGGTCAGGTTCTTTCTCGTTCTGATAAGGTGAGAGATGGTGGTATAATCTTCGACCAGAAGCTCTCCTTTGTCCCACACATCGCCTAACTTAATTCATCTACAGCGAAAATATATGGATTCGTTATACGTAATGGCAAATATTTCAATAATTCCTCAACATTCATAGGATTATTTACCCTATTCCGTAGCAAGTTGGAGCATGGCAGCATGATCTGGCATCCCATTTACACTTGCCATCAACGCCATCTTGAGGCTATTCAGAGAAGGTTCGTGAAATTTGTAGTTTGGAGGAAGGATAAAGTTTATCCACCGAGAGGAGCCAACCTAACAAATTATTCAGTCGATTTAGTTTAATCTCATTGCAGAGCAGGAAAGAAACTTTATCAATCAAATTTTTGTACAAATTATTGCACAATAGTATTTATTGTCCTCCTCTCTTGTCCACTTTGAAATTTCGTGTTCCTAGGCAATATTCTCGTAATACAGAATTATTCCACCTAGAGACTCCGAGGACCAACTCCTTAATACAATCCCCCATTTGGTTTATGGAGTCTACATCCAATAGAGTTGCCAATAATTGTGACATTCACTTTGAGTCCATATAATTTATTATTAGGAGTTATGTGAATAAAGAAAATTGACTAAAATGAATTGATTTAGATTGAGTTCTTTGTAATATTTCATAGAATGCTATAATGTAGTTATTAGTTACTATTTTTTGAGATTAAATTGAGCTCTTTGTTATATCTTTTTCATTTTAATTATTTAGTTAGTATTCAACATTGTTATTATTTTCTGGAATTGAGTGTTATACCTGTTGAGATTAAAGAACTTATTATTATTACTATTATTATTATAAATTGAGACAACCATTCGAAGTATCTGATTGAAAAATCTAATGATTTGTGAGAACTTGAAACAATTATGTGAATAGCAGAAGTTGGCTTTGTGTGGAAGGCTTATTCTGATTAATAGGTTATTGAACTACGACTAAACGACTATTTGAAATTAGTATTTCTGATAAATACTCAAAACAACAAATTCCTATTATTTCTTTCCCGAACTCCGCCTATGTTAATAGGGATGCAGCCCTTGACGTGTTTGTTATTGAAAATAGAGCACTCACAAAAGAATCGAAAGTATTTCCACGCAAAGTAGGCAGAAGCAAAAATACACAAATTAAATCCATTTTCCGCCCCTTTTAACAAATATTCGTATTCTACAGTATCTATGAATGTGGGTTGACGAATTGGAAACGAGCTAATGGATGGTTTTGAAAGAGCTTCGCTTTTTCCATTTTCTCTTGCTTTAGAAGAATACCTACTCATAAAAATCCGGGATTATCTTTGGAGCCGAAAACGTTTCATTAATTCTGGTGCAATTCATTGGAACGGAAAAGGTGTATGCGAAGGGAAATGCGGGACAGCATCCTTTGAAAAATGATTTTGTTACCCCTTTCATCAGAACTTTTGTCGAGATTCTTTTTAGAAAGGTTGAATGTAATCGCATTTCTATCGTGTCTTTTCTGAATGTAATGGAAGTCACTTTTTCTTAAATTAAATTCGGTCATGCATATTTGCCCCCATTATATTTTCATATAATTTTTCAATATATATATAAAATATACATACATTGAAATATTTCACAAATAACACTCGTAAAATAAACACACAACAATCACCAAACATCACATCTCAACACTCATTTTTCCAGATCTACCTTCAGTTTCAGACACATAAACCAACAATATACATATTCTGGATAAGTATATAAAAAACTATATGTACTTATAAAATGTAAATATGAATCACACTTATTAGAATCACCTGGATTACCATGAGTTTTTCAGAGGTTTCCTCATGGCGAAGAAGACTAAAACTTCCGAAGCGAAATCTAAGCCAGAAATATTCCTGTGATAATGAAAATCAATGAGTGAAGATACAAAAAAACTAATTTGATTTCTAAAAAATGAGTTTGACATTTGATATCTATAGTGACTCATCAATTCAATTATTCATTAGTTTTGACAAAGTTGTAATATAACAACGAAACGTCAACAAAAATAAACTTTTTCATATCAAAAAAAGCCTGTTATTGCTAAAAACTTTCGAAATAAAATATCTTAAACAGGCAATAAATCAATTTCAAGAAATATAAATATATATATATATATATATATATATGTATATATATATTTTTTTTTTTCAATGTTTTTAGCTTTAACATGCTTATTGTAATGTGAAAGCTTCATTTTCGTTGACGTTTCGTTGTATATCACAACTTTGCCAAAACTAATGAGTAATTGAATTTTATGAATTACTATTGATATCAAAATGTCAAACTTATTTAAAAAAAAATCAAATTAGTTTTTTTGTATTTTCACATATTGAGTTTTAGTATCAGAGGAATATTTCTGGCTTAGCATTCGCTTCGGAAGTTTTAGTCTTCTTCACCATGAGGAAACCTCTGAAAAACTCATGGTAATCCCGGTGATTCTTATATAAGAATTATAATAATTATAAAAATCACCTGGCTTACCATGGGTTTTTCAGAGGTTTCCTCATGGTGAAGAAGACTATAACTTCCGAAGCGAATGCTAAGCCAGAAATATTCCTCTGATAATGAAAATCAATGAGTGAAGATACAAAAAAACTAATTTGATTTCTAAAAAATAAGTTTGACATTTGATATCTATAGTAACTCATAAATTCAATTATTCCTTAGTTTTGATACTGAAAATCAATATGTGAGAATACAAGAAAACTAAGTTAATTTTTTTTTAATAAGTTTAACATTTTGATATCTATAGTAATTCATAAAATTCAATTAATCATTAGTTTTGGCAAAATTGTGATATACAACGAAACGTCAACGAAAATAAAGTTTCTCATATTAAAATAAGCCTGTTATTGCTGAAAACATTGAAAATAAACTATCTTAAACAGTCAATAAATCAATTTTTAATATATATATATATATATATATATATATATATATATATATATATATATATATATATATATATATATATATATATATATATATATATATATATATATATATATATATATATATATATATATATGTTTAAGCAAAGTATTATTTGCTCAAACCACTTTATTATATCAAAATGGTATTTGAAAATATTTTCATTTAATTATGTTGTATTTTTTTCCTGTTAGGGAGTAGTTGCTATTTTATTTTCATTTTATTCTACTTATTATATTATTTAATTTTCACTTCAGTTTTGATTGTAAATCAAATTCACCATTTGTTCTGGTGAATTTTTCAATAATAACAACAAGCTTAAAATGGAGAAATCTAATTGTTTTTCCCAATATGTATATGAAGAAACGTATCTATATTTCGATAGAATGGATTTTAATTTCTCCAGCCGAGATCTTTCAACGGTTCTAGCCGAGTTATTCCTGTTGATTTATGCCAATGTGATCTTATTGGCTGCTGCCAAGGTAATTTTGTTAAAAAAGTGTTTTGCTTGCTCCTACCAACGTAATTGTTGTTGGGTTTCTGTTTCTTGTGTTCAAGTGTTTGTGAAATCTCACTTCAAGGTATATTAATGACTCCTATAGATTTAGGCCAAATAAAAATCTCATCAACAACCGAGGTTTTTCAAAAGTTTCTGATTAGATGAAGATGTTATCTCCAAATTTATCAAATTCAAATTTTCATCAAATTGTCAAATGACAATTTTCATTAATAAAAAAAATGAAAAACATAACTTATAAAGCAAAACAAGGAAAGTTTATTTCTAGAGTCCAGCGACTGAGTCCATAAAGGCGTGAACTGAATCAACAATTCAAACTCCCTTACGGCTTCACACTCCATAACAGGGAATGTGAATTATATATCAGAGGGATTAAGCTCTGTAGGGGCTCTTTCCAAGTTATCAGGCCCGTGACGGCGATCCCCATGGTGGCGACCTTCACGGCGGAGACCTTCATGTCGTTGATTTCCGTTATATCCTAGAAATTTCCTGATAGACCTTGCTGTGGCAAGTAGTACCGATTTCGGTAATTCCTTATAGAGATGTCGCCAAGTCCTAATTCTCTGATATTTTTCAGATTTTTTGGTATTATACCTGTGGATGTCAAGATAATTGAAACAATCCTACCACGTCCATGTTCCACTGTCTCTGCACTCGCACTTCAAGTTCTCGATATTTTGAGATTTTTTCAGCATTCTTCTCAACTAGATTGTTCGCATTTGGAAGGGCAATCTAGATAAATGTAGTTTCCAGAAATCTTTTTTCAATCAGGATCAGGTCAGGTCTATTGTGGAGAACTGTTTGATCAGTCAAGATAGTGCGGTCCCAGTAAAGTCTAAACTGATCATTCTCCAAAATTGGCTCCGGCATATACTTGTAGTAGGGCACCTTTTCTTCTGAAGACAATGTAATTTTAATGCCAATTCTCGATGTAGAATCTTTGATACAGCGTCATGTCTTTCCTTGTATTCCATTGGTCCGAATTTTTGACATCCTAGTGTTATATGTTAGATTGTCTCTGATATTTGGCATTCGTATAGGCACCTATTTTGTCTTTAACGACGTGTTTCAGGTAATTACGGGTTGGAATAACCTGATCTTGAATAGCTTGGACTGTGCCCTCAGTTTCTGGGAACATTTTGACTGTGACCAACCAGCTGTTCGACGCTTCACTGTCGACATTTTTCTTCATTTCTCATTAATGTACCTCCCGTGCAGCGGTTTTTCTCTCCAACTCTCTAGCTTTTCGTTATTAGGTTGATGATAACTTACAACCTGGCCTTCACTGAGTTTCAGAGGAGTGGAGTTATCAATTTGGCAGATCAATCTGTACAGATGTGAGTCAACAGACTTCTTGTGGATATAGTCCCGATTAGTCCCTTTTTGCTGGTTCAACAAGTTACTGATGTCTGCCAATTCACTACCGCCCTCATATCTTGGTAAAGTAGTCCTTTCAACTGCGCTTTTGGTGGTGGTTATTAAGCTTCCTGAGCCATGTTCTGATGTTATTATTATTATTATTATTATTGTGGTATATAATATATATCAAATCAACGAAACCAGAAAGTAAAATATTTCATTTTTGCATTTTTATGAACTTCTCATTTCTTTCGAGTGGAATAAATGTAGGCGACGAAAACTTCTCTTGAGTTTGCAGCTGAAGGCGGACACTTAGTTCGGCTCTGGCCACTGTTATGTTGCTTTTAACTATAGAAACTGTTTCCTTCCAAGATGCACTTTGGAAAATTATGTCGATTTAGTTAAGGTATTGCGGTATCTATGATATAGATGAGTTTTCTGTGAATAGCTCTTTGTTCAAGCAATAAGTATCAAAATGATAAGACAATAATCATTTAAGATTACAATGATAAACGGTGCCGATTTATAATTCTCGAGAGGATCTTCTGTTGTAATAGCCGAAATAGAGTTCTGCACTGTTCCGTATCGGCGTGAATTTAATTTTCAATAAAAAAAAAAACAGAAAAAATTAATGTGTTATTATAGCATAAGATACTATTTTGTTTATTTTTGCTAATATCAGTAATGGAAGCCAATTCTGATTAACAGTGGCACTATGTTCGGAAGTTCTACTTCAAAATTGACCTTCCAAAAGTCGGTTTCATAGGTTTTCAGTCCGAACAAATAATGATTATAATAATAATAATAATGTCAGGCAACTAGCAAACAGTAAAATATTCGCGGAACGTGAGAAGAAACACCTGTTCTTCATAATGATATATACGATTCACTAAACTCGTGTCAAAACAGTCATGGCGAACTGTCGCTATGAACTGTATCACAGGGGAACATTTACTTCTCCCAGATATTATAACGGGTGTTTTTTTAGAGGTATAGAACTTTAAGTTAGCATTACTGTTGAAGATGGCGACCGATTCAACAGCTGAGAAGTGATTTATTCTCAGTTTGGTTTGGCAATTCATCATGAATAGACTCACGCCTGAACAACGCTTGCAAATAGTGCAATTTCATTTCGAAAATAATGGTTCTGTGCTGAATACGTATCATCATTTTTGTTTAGCGATGAAGCGCACTTCTGGTTGAATGGCTACGTCAACAAACAAAACTGCCACATTTGGAGTGAAGATAATCCTCAAGTGTATGTCAAAACACCGTTACATAAAGAAAAACTGACTGTTTGGTGCGCTTTATGGGCTGGAGGAATCATTGGTCCGTACTTCTTCTAAAACGATGATGGCCAGAACGTTATAGTCAATGATGATCGTTATAGAGTCAAAATTACTAACTTTTTCATTCCTGAATTGAACAACCATGATGTCCAGGAGCTGTGAATTCAACAAGACGGCGCAACATGTCACACAGCTCGTGCCACAATCGATTTATTGAAAGACACGTTTGGTGACCGCCTAATTTCCCGTTTTGGACCTGTGAATTGGCCTCCAAGATCTTGTGATTTAACACCGCTAGACTACTTTCTGTGGGGCTATGTAAAGTCATTGGTTTATGCGGATAAGCCACAAACGCTTGACCATTTGAAAGACAATATTCGCCGTGTTATTGCCGATATACGGCCACAAATGTTGGAAAAAGTCATTGAAAATTGGACGTCCAGATTGGACTACATCCGAGCCAGCCATGGCGGTAATATGCCAGAAATCATATTTAAAATGTAATGCCACAAGATTATCTTCCGAATAAAAAAAATTCTTGTCAATCGAATGATCCATCGTTGTTTTATTGCAATTTAAAGTTCTATACCTCTAAAAAAACACCCTTTATATCAAAGAGATTAAGTTCTGTGGGGCTCTTTCCAAATTATCAGGCATGTGGCGACAGTACCATGCCGACGATCTTCATGACGTTGATTTTCGTTATGTCCAAGAAACTTCCTGACAGTCCTTACTGCTGCAAGTAGCATCGATTTGTTTAATTCGTTATAGAGATGCAAGCCGAGTCGTAGGTCTCTGATGTTTGATTGGAGATTTTTGGATTATACCAGTAGATCCTAAGAAGATTGGAACAGTTTTGATGGCGTTCATGTGCCAAGTTCTCGATATTTAGGTATTTTATCCCCATTGTTCCCAACTAGCCTTTTTGCATTTTAAATACCCATCTAGATGAAGTCTCCCTAGGGGCCATTCATTTATTACGTAAGACTAATTTCGCTAGTTTTTGACCCCTTCCCCCTATTATAAGAAAAATAAGAATAGGCCGACCACCTCCTCCTGTTTTATATATTTATTACGTAAGAATCTAAAGGAAACAATCATTTTTTTAAGTAACAATTTTTAGAAATGTTTATTTGTACTTACAAAGGTGCTAATAATTTTTATTTCTTGGTAGTAATAAACTTTGGTTTTAATCATTCATCTTAAAATCATACATCTGAAAATCTTCAAGTGCATAAGATTTTCAGTCCATGGGCTCAAAAACCACTCGGAAAGTAGCCACTGGAACATCTCTAATAATAGGTGCTGCTTGTAGTTGGTTATACACGTCGTCGACGTCCATCCATTCTGCATCAGCCCCGATGCGGCACAAAACCTCTTTGCCTCGCCTTGAATATATAGTTAAAGCTTTTTGTTTTTCAATATTTGAAGTACGGCCATGAAGTTTTTTGTGAAGCTGCTCTGCCTTTTTCGATACAAAGTATTCAGAGCATACTGAACAAATTCTTTCATGAGCGCATCTTGTATTAATGGACAGTAAAAATCGTAAGGAACAGTCTTGAATAGGGCCTCAATTTCCATGTTTAATGATTGTCGCACAAAGTTGCAAAGTGATCGGATGCTTAAACATCCTCTGGGGAGGGAATTATGCGAGAAGGTTCACTTCTTAAAAGATATGGTGGAGAAAAAAACCCTTGCGGATCTCGGTACTCGCGCAGTTGTCCGCGCTTTTGTGATTTGTGATCTTACGTAAGAACTATAAAGGCTCCTTCCCACCCCCTTGTAAAAAAAGATAAGACATGGCCGACCCCTTTCCTCCCCTAAATCGTCTTACGTAATAAATGAATTGCCTTCTATCTCCTTTGTCAGCCAGGACAAAGTAAGGCCTATTGTGGGGAACTATTTGATCAGTCAAGACAGCGCAATATCAGTATAGCTTGCTCCTCCAAAGTTGGCTGAAGAATATAGTTGTAAATCATCTTTTCCTTCTTTAAAAGTTTTAATTTGAATTCTTGTTCTTGATCTACAATCTTCACTACGGCGTTGTGTCTTTCTTTGTATTCCGTAGGTCAAATATTTGGCATCCCATTGTAATGTGCTGGATTGTCTCTAATGTTTGACATTCGTATCAGCACTTGTCGTTCCTCACTGTTGGGTCGTTTTAAAATCGTGTTATCAGGCAACTTGCAAATAGTGAAATATTCGCGGTGCGTGAGAAGAGACACCTATTCTTCATAACGATAGAATTGATTTTCTACAATCGTGTCAGACCAGTCATGTCGAACTGTCGCTAAATGAAAGACGACTTCATTCAACAAAGAAAGTTAATATTGGCCCTTGTAAACTTTACGTATGTTTTTTTTTCACCGTCTGGCCTAATCAAAGTGGGTTTGTAAGTTTTCAATAACGTCCGTATCATGTAGTGTAAGTTCATGTATTTTTAAATTAAGTTACTTTCGAATTAATTATAGAGTACTTCCATTTCGATGTACAATAACAACTGTAGCGGAATGTAGTTAAATGTATAAAAAGAATATAGGCAATCTTCACTTGTGTGTATTTGACATCTCATACTAGACTGACTCCTTCACAATTATTTCGAACAGTTTAAATATCATATTGACATCTATTTTCTATCACTCGGCACTACGAGAGATATCTCCCTAGAAGTACACGTCGAACGAAATATAGAAGTCAATTTTATTCATATGGATCAAGTCCATTATGGATTTCATTGGGATATACTGTATAAATTCTGAATTTATTCATCGATATGTTCCCAGCGATATGAACCATCTGTGTCACTATAAATAAATGATTAAGCCCTGTTCGTGTTTGACAGAGATATATGCGCATAATGAAGTCATTTGTTGAGTAGTAAATAAAATATTGTCATATGTTCAATTCAATTTTTGGAATAATACATATTGATATTTTATGAATATAATAAATTAGATATTTCATAAAATATGTACATATGGGATTTAATGATTTTTTCCAATTATCGTTAATTGACAACATTGACGTACGAATAATTAGTTCATTCTTCATTGAAATCAACAAAACTGTGAAAAGCTTTTTGATCTTGACACTATTTCACATAATTTTTCGTATCATTCAATTATTTTAATTGAGGAACTAAAAAAATCATTTTTTTGAAAAGAATGGGAAAAAACCTATCGACATATGTGAAACTATTGTTGTTCAAATCAATAATAATGCCACATTTTGAATATTGCACCATACTGTTATTTGGTTTGACTAAAGAAAAAATTCAAAAATTACAAAAGTTACAGAATAGAGCCATTCGAACCATTTTAAAGTGCAATAGGTATACCCCTGTCAAAATTATGCTGAACTCTTTGTAACTAATGTCTGTTAAACAAAGAATACTTACTCTTTGCTTCATATATAATCATAATTAAAATAAAAATCAGTTGCTTTCAGTAATGTAATTGAAAATGTTATATATGTCAGTGATGTGCATGGGTATAATACTAGAAATACTGATTTTTCATCCCAAAGTTGCAAGCTCTCTAAATCTAAAAATAGCATATACTATGACGGATTTAAGGCTTTCAATAATTCATCAAATATATTGAAAACTAGTATTAGTATTAAGATATAAGCGTGATCGTAGAAAGTATATTTTTAATAATGAGATAGGCATGTAATTCAAAATTGACAGTTAAAAATATGTAGATTTTTTGTAGATCTTCAGCTGAATAAATATTATTATTATTATTATAAGAACAAAAAAGAATGTTATTCTAATTTTATTCATAATAAAGTGTCTTATGATCTCTTGGTGAAACATTGTATATTAATTAAAAAACACTTGGATAGGTTTCACAAAATTTATAATAAATAAATACTCGACAATGTTTTGGGGTGTTACCCCATTTTCAAAAGTCAGACTGAAGTTAAACTGAATTGAGTCTTTTTGAGAAAGATTGACATCTTTTGAAAATGGGGTAACACCTCGAAACAATCGTCACGTATTTATTTATCATGAATTTTCTGAAACCTAGTCAAGTGTTTTTTATTTAATATACTAATTTTATTCTATAGTCACTATTATGTTTGGTGATTTACATACGATATGAGGTTTAACTCTCATATGGATCTTTTTCAGTTACTCAAATTTTATGCCATATATACTGGGTGTTCCACTAAAACTATGCAAAGGATCACTTCGAAAATTTGACCTACACCTAAGTCGACTAAACTCACATCGCCTAAAATAGCTACAAGTTAATAAAACTTCCGGATATAGGTGTCAACTTTCTTAATTCATATGGAACGACTCATATATTGATAAATATTTCAATCTAGGCATTATTTAAGTAGGCATTATTAGTATCATGTCATAGGTACTTTTTGAAATATTCATGTTTTATTATTAAATATGACGTTTGAGGATTCTGAAATAATAATTAATAATTCCTATAAGTAGAGCTGCATTCATTGTTTCCTATACTATTCTTATCTGAGGAAGAGTCATTCTAAAAGAGTATCAAATAGTTTTGGTGAATATCAATACGGAGTGATCAAATAATCGAATCTAAAATGAAATGGTGAAAAAATCGTACATTGTAAAACTTAATCTTATTCAGGATCTCATTCGTATGCAGTTGAATGTCTCTGAAATGTTTAGTGTCTAAAATATTGCCATATGGATAATTTCCGTACAATACCATCTAAGTAGCTATGACGGCAATGAAAACGAAAAACGTCATTATGATGCTACTCTTATCATTTAGAAATAATCGATAAAATGCCAGCGCGATTAAATAATACAAAATAAAGTAATTTATATTAATTTCATATTCAAATAGTTATTTAAACAAGGATTCAATTCATTTGTCAAGTTGATTTCATCAAATCTAGATGTTACTTTCTTTTGTCCATTAGAGGTTCAATAAAATAGAATAAATTGCCGTAAGTATCTGCTTTTGCAGATTATTCCTCCAGAAAATATCGTATATGCCACAGAAAGTAGGAATTCATGTATTTTTTTCCTTTTTCAAAGCATTCTAATGAATGCTAGTTATCTCTTCAGAAGCACTCTGTGCTTGTGCTGTATGACCTACACCTGCTGTGAATGTTGATGCTGCAGTTTAATGCCGATTGCGAACGGCCTAAGAGCACGATGGGAATCGTACCACCAGTGAGTCGAAAGCGTTATAGGGTCACTTTACTTTACCTAATACGAACCACCTTATTTTTGGGGCGTAGAGTTCGTAAAAAGCAAGAATCTGGTGGGTAACGTTTGCCTTCGACGCCTGCTTAAGACGTGATTGTCTATTTTTATGCTTTAAGTAGATACTCGTAGTTTAATCATGAATGATAATGGTAGAGTAATTTACATATATTACAAGCCACTTGTCCCTTCATATCTAGCATTAAACTGTAGGTTTACAAAAATGGAAAAAATTCATTGGTTCATTAACTGGAAGCTCGCAAATTGAAAATTGAAAATTTACGGATGTTTAATAATTCGAAGATAATTCTGGGTGTTTATGTTGCACTCAAATGAGAAGGGACTAATAAGAGGCGCATTAACTATTCCACGCGAAGCGTTAATTTTATGAGAATACTGGCTTAAAGTTTATAACTCAATGAACATAATCGACTGCTCGATAGCGACAATTTTATATTGACAATTAGGTACTCAATTGGTAAGTGAACATGGACTCGTCAGTGAAACAACAAATGTTTCATAAAAGTTTAAAATAATTTCGTCGTTTCCTTAAATGTGCAATGTTATTTTGAAAAGTCTTTCAATTCAATTGTAGTTTGATGAAAAAGTACTGACTATCTGGTGATACATGTGGTTATTTGGAATTTTCAACTTTCGACTATCATTTTTCAACTATCTTCGTTAATGGCAAATTCAACCCAATTTCAGTTTTAGCTATTTGAAGGAACTCTGAATCTAGTCAACATTTTTTTACCTAAAAATGGCTCATAAAGAGTCTGTAATTTTGACCATGAAAAACTGTCGTAGGACTTATGCCCAGAAAATAGAAATTAAATAAGAGTCATTAGTAATTATCAGTTTTTGACCAATATTCCTAGATCTGGAATTATGAATTGTCATTAATTGCGAATGATAATCTACATGCCAAAAGTGTAGCCTTTTTGTGTTAATATTTCTTCTTCTAGTGCCTATCCGTTTCTTATGTTGGCAAACATGTCGACAAATATAACTTTGTAACCCCTCGAAAGACTTCTGCTGAGATCTTCCCAAACCAAAATCCGTAAGTAACAAGACCATGAGGTTCTGTTTTTTCCGAGTCCTATTCTAATAATGTCAATGCTCTAATTGCTAATAATGCAGCCACTTTTATTTTTTTTCAATTTTTGAAGAGTGATATATGCATTTGCTAAAAAATAAACCTCCAGGTTTTTTGCCACATAGAGCTCTCCTATTAAGAAGCCTCAAATATTCCATACTAATTCATAGTTTTCAGTGATTGTACAGAAGTTTTTTAATGATTATTTCCCAGAACATTGTATCTGATCAGGATGTGCGCAACTGTGGCCGCCAAGCTCACCTGAACACAATTCTCTTTACTTTTTGTGTGAAGATTTTGTAAATCACCAATTTACATAACCCAAATCACAACCATGAAAGATCTTCAATAGTTCAAAATAAAAGACTGTTTCTCATTCGCAAAAATCCTGGCAATTTTAAACGTATTCGCCAACTTCTTATATGTACATCGAGATAACTCTAGTGTTTTAGTATATATATATATATATATATATATATATATATATATATATATATATATATATATATATATATATATATATATATATATATATATATATATATATATATATATATATATATAAGTGTAAAACAAAGTGTTTCAACCAAAAAATTACATCTTACGGTTAACTAGGCTGAAGATGTAGCCAGACTGTACGCAGCAGTGAAAATAGATGGAAAAACAAATTTTTGAACTTACAGAACCAGATAATCTCATTAAAAACGCAATATAAAATATATAAAATCAGGTGTCACCGATACTGTCAGGAAACACAGACAAACGTCACTAAGGATCACAGAGTGTCAAGTGCAAAACTCTCTGTCAATCATCACAAGTGAAAGAACACAAAACGTCAAACAGAGCTCAGGAATTGTAGCTGGGCTTATCGAATTTTCTTCGAGAGTAGATAACTATAGATGCAACTGAGCCTAGCAATGTCTGTTTTTTTATTAACGCTATTGCCATTAACATTAATATGGCACATTTCCAAAAATATTCTTTTCTTATAGCTACTAACTATATCCAGTATTTTGAAAAAATATTTTTGGAAATGTGCCATATTAATGTTAATGGCAATAGCATTAATAAAAAAGCAGACATTGCTAGGCTCAGTTGCATCTATAGTTATCTACTCTCGAAGAAAATTCGATAAGCCCAGCTACAATTCCTGAGCTGTTTGGCGTTTTGTGTTCTTTCACTTGTGATGACAATTGACAGAGAGTTTTGCACTTGAACTCTGTGATCCTTAGTGACGTTTGTCTGTGTTTCCTGACAGTTCGGTATCTTTGACATATGATTGTTGTGACACCTGATTTTATATATTTTATATTGCGTTTTTAATGAGATTATCTGGTTCTGTAATTTCAAAGTTTGTTTTACCATCTATTTTCACTGCTGCGTACAGTCTGGCTACATCTTCAGCCTAGGTAACCGTAAGATGTAATTTTTTGGTTAAAACACTTTGTTTTTACACTTATTTATTTTGCAGAGTCCTGATGAAGAATATAAACATGTTCGAAATATAGACAAGGTTAATATATTGGTTGTGTATCAATTATAGTGGCCCTACTTTTGCCGAGAACTCATCATCTTTTACTCATTAATATCCTACGGCAATACTCCTATTCATAAAATTCAATTATTCATTAGTTTTGACAAAGTTGTGATATACAACGAAACGTCCACGAAAATTAAAGTTTTTCACATTAAAATGAGCCTGTTATTGCTAAAAACATTACAATATAATATATATATATATATATATATATATATATATATATATATATATATATATATATATATATATATATATATATATATATATATATATCAAATTATTCAGAACTTCTGAAGTTCTATTAAGTTCATTGTTCGATAAAAAATTTGTGAGTGAAGCGATGAAACATGCGAACATTTTGATTATTATATTAGGTTCGAACATGCATCCATGCAATTTCAATAAACTTATTAGGAATAGTTCGATAGATAAATATTGAAAACTTCATTTCGTTACATCTACTTGATTTGAAATTATTTCCCTCTTCAGTTGTGATTATGAAGGATTGACTTTTTTATGAAATTATTTACCTCTTTAGATTTCATTATCAAGGATTGACTTTGTTATGAAACTTTTTTGGAGAAAGTTGATCAAAAGAAGAATATATATTTACTAGATAGTAACATTAACTTTGGAGTGTTGTCTACATCGATATGTAGTAAAATCCAGAACTAACAATCTGTTTTATGTTTTCATTTTTAAATTCAAAATTGATGAATTACCTTCATTTGTAATATTTCTATAGTATTGATAACTTGAAATTGGTTCAGAAATATTTTTGATTTTGTAAATCATCAATTTACATAACCCAAATCACAACCATAGAATTTTCTGTAGTACAAAATAAAAGAGACTGTTTCTCATTCCCAAAAATCCTCGCCATTTCAAACGTATTCTCCAACTTTTATACATCGAGAGAACGCTTGTGTTTTAGTGTAAGGTGCACATTTCAAGATCAGCTTTTAAATTTACCATTTTCTCTATATGTTTATCGCAATTTCATTAGGAACATGCATCCATGCAATTTTAATAAACTTATTAAGAAGAGATCGATAGATAATTTCCCTCTTCAGTTTTGATTATGAAGGACTTTGTTATGCAATTATTTTCCCTCTTTAGTTTTGATTATCAAGGATTGATTTTGTTATGAAACTTTTTTGAAGAAAGTTGATTAAAAGAAGAATATATGTTTACTAGCAACATTAACTCTGGAGTATTGTCTAGTTCGATATGTATTAACATCCAGAACTAACAATCTGTTTTATGTTATCATTTTTAAATTTCTAAATTGATGGATTACCTGTATTTGTAATATTTCTATAGTATTGATAACTTAAAATTGGTACAAAAAATTTTTTCTTCTTTAAAAAGATCTAGAAATTTTCTATATCAAAAGTTGAGTTATAACTGCAATTTTGCTAATTACGTTATATTTCAGTTACAGATTATGATCCAATAGATGAAGTGGAGGAGGTTTCCACTGAAAGTCATCAATCATACCTTGAAGCTCCGTTCAAGTGAACAGCAACGCACGAAAACTTCAAAGATGCTCGTAGAAATGCAATGGCGCACTAGCAAGGTGTAAAAACCGACGCAAGCTTCCTATAGAAGCGTCGCGTAACTACTGAAGCCGAGACGCGTGCATCGAAAGTTTAGAAGTTGCCGATGGTTACGAACGTGCGAATTGCATCCAACTTGGTTGTCTTTTTGGCGCAACTCAATCAGAATGAATGAAATCGAGCATTTCTAGCTGGAGAATTACTTCCCAAGTTTTAATTGAATTCAGGAAATCACAAGGATTCGAAGCAGTTCATTTTTCTCATTTATTACAATTAATGGGAAATAAAATCGGCGATAAATTTCTGGATAAGTAATATGAACCTCCCTTGACGATGAATCATTTCAATTAAGATGAACACAAAATTGGAGGAGACAATAGATAATAAGTTTTCTATTCTCAACAGGTATAACATCCAATTACAGAAAATAACAATAAACTAACTGAATAAATGAAAAAGATATAACAAAGAGCTCAGTTTAATCTAAAAAAAATAGTAACTAATAACTACATTATAGCATTCTATGAAATATTACAAAGAACTCAATCCAAATCAATTCATTTTAGTCAATTTTCTTTGGTCACATAACTCAATATAATAAATTCTATGGAGTCAAAGTGAATGTCACAATTATTGGCAACTTTATTGAATGTAGACTCCATAAACCAAATGGGGGATTGTATTATGGAGTTTGTCCTCGGAGTCTCTAGGTGGAATAATTCTGTATTACGAGAATTTTGCCTAGGAACACGAAATTTCAAAGCGGACAAGAGAGGAGGTCAATCAATACTATTGTGCAGTAATTTGTACAAAAATTTTAGTGATAAAGTTTCTCTCCTGCTCAGCAATGAGATTAAACTAAATCAACTCAATAATTCGTTATGATTGACTCCTCTCTGTGGATAAACTTTATCCTCCCTTCAAACTAAGAATTTCAAGAACCTTCTCTGAATAGCCTCAAGATAGCGTTGATGGCAAGTGTAAATGGGATGCCAGATCATGCTGCCATACTCCAACTTGCTAGACTATAGCAATAGATCAATGCGTCATATCATTATTAAAATTGAAGTCAATCAATCTGATTTTATATAAGACCTCACATACACATCACAGTACGCAGCAGAAAAATAGGTTAATGTCAATGGTCGAAGCTAAATTCATTTACTTCATTTATTTATTTAGAAATACACGATTCCGCAGCTATCAGTAAAAAGCCTATTACTGAGTGGGGAAAATACAATACAATTTACAATCTATATAGAATGAAACTAGAAACAGAACCACAAAACTTACAAACAATATATTTGAACGATATAATAACTCTGATATAACCTTGAAGTTCACCCACAAAACTAGACGAAAAACTGATATCGAAAAATTTTATATTCAAAAACAGTGAGGACACAGCTCGTCTGAATCACCAAAGACTCATGCAAATATGTAAATGATATCATGAAAATGCTCAAACTCACCACAAATTTTATGGAGTGGTGAAAAGACCACAACTTTAGTACGGACCAAAGATGGATTAAAACGTTTTTGAACCGACTTAGGATTTCTTATAATGGGTGATTTTTCAAGCGTAGTTTTTTTTAATCGAATAAAACACTCAATTTGCATCATTTATTCAAAATTTTTATTGAAATTGATCACCATTTGCATTTTAAAGTTAACTTCATGTAAATGCTGTCCGCGGCTCCGTATCCAATGGTTCATTCGGAAGGTCCAATTTTGCGTCACTTTTTCTAGCATTTCGGCCTGTATCCCACGAATTACGCGTGTTATGTTATCCTGTAAGGCTTCAATCGAGTTCGGCTTGTCCACATACACTAACGACTTTACATAACCCCACAAGAAATAATCCAGAGGCATCAAATCGCATGATCTTGGCGGCCAATTCACAGGGCCATTTCGAGAGATAAGCTGCTCACCAAATTCATCCTTCAACATATCCATTGTTTCACCAGCTGTGTGGCATGTGGCACCATCTTGATGAAACCACATGTCAACCAAGCTCAACTCGGCCAACTGGGGAAAAAAAAATTGCGTATCATGACTCGATATCGTTCGCCGTTGACGGTAACGTTTCTTCCACGGTCGTCTTTGAAGAAAAATGGACTAATGATGCCACCAGCCCATAAACCACACCAAACTGTCGTTTTTTCGGGATGCATCGGTAATTCTTATATGGCATGTGGCTGTCCATCAATCCAGATGCGACAGTTTTGTTTATTTACATATCCGTTAAGCCAGAAATCACCAAGTCGATTATGACGACCATAATATGGTCGTAACAAACGATACACATTTTTCACAGAGCACGAATGTTGATAGTAAATTTCAACAATTTTCAATTATTGCTCGTTTGTAAGTCTTTGGATGATGAATTGACATAGTATACCGAAAACTTTTCACTTTGACAGATGACGTTTGGATGCCATTACCAACCAGTACCGCCAACCTGAAAAACTTAACTCTTAAAAAATCATCCATTATAACACAACTAGGTATCCTGCTTTTCAAACGGTACTAATATATTCTAGTTTTCACCTTATGCAGTGTTGTATTGTATATAAGCATAGTTGATTCAGATTGAGACAACCATTTGGAATTTCATATAAAAAAACCTAATTTTTCATAAGAACCATTTTTACTTGAAACATTGTTATTCATGTGAATAGCAATAGTTAATTTTGTGTCAAAAGTTACTACTAAATCCCTGAATTCGCTACATCTATCAATTTTATTGCAATTCACGTTGAAATCAAAACAAACCATATTTTTTACGAGCAAAAACATGTATTATAAGTATTATATGTATAAGAATATTATCTACTTTGCATCTTGCAACAAATGTTCATAAAAATATCGAAAAAAGAAAGTTTGAAACAGGACGCTGTGGAACCCCCGATCCCGCAATGAAATTCTGATTTGAAACCAGTGTTTTGAACAAATAATTTTCTTGGCGTTAACTAGGTTGAAAAAACGTTAACAAATTTGTTAAATAGTCCAAAACGAATGAGCTTTTGGACAAGAATGCGCTGATCTAACTTATCAAATGCTTCACGTCTTATTGTGAGGAATTACCAAAACTATTAGCAATACACTTGTATTATACAAGTATAACAGTAATAATAATAACTTGTATAACTAGTGTTATAAAAGTTAGGTTAGGAGCAGTTGATATACCGGAGGTAAAGTCATATGTTGTTAAAATAAAGCCTACATGTTATACAACTAGGAATCACTAACTCAAAAGATCTCAAACGGAATGAGCACATCATAGGTGTTTCAAATAATTTGTCTATCGCTCTATATTCAATGAGAAGATATTGCATCTGATGAAGTTTGGAAGGTGGTTTATTACTCAAACTTTCACTTCATTGCAATTGCAAGTTATAGGATTGTCCTGTGGGGAAGCAGTACTCACCTCAAAAGAATACTCCTGAAACAAAAAGAAGATATATTTTTCTTCTATTTTTGATGGGAATGATCACTGAAAATATTATGATATTGTATTTTCAGTGTAAACGTAGTCTTAAATTTTTAATGTTTTTTGGATCTTTGAACAGACAAAATATACATCGAAATTACGTCTCTCAATTCTACAGAATTTTATAGGTTCAGACCTTCTTAAATATGTCTTAAGACCTAAAATTATTACCTCCTAGCAATAAACCTACAAACTCAGGATAGAACGTTGCATCTTTCTTGAAAAAACCATTAAATATGCAAGACTACTGTTTCACTTATATTTTAAAATCATTTAATTATTAAATCATCTATTATTTAAAATTATTAAAATTTTCATTCTTTCTGACCAATCGCAAAACAAAGACAACTAGTATTATATCGCAAACATAAGCTGTCTTTCAAATTATGATCAGTCTAGCAACTTCTATGTTCTCAATGTTACTGTATACATTTTGAGAAAGTAATAATTATAAGTAGCAGACTCTAAGATGGCTCACTAATTATTGAACTAGTCCAATAAAATACCACCCGTCAAAAAAAATCAATCATTTCTCAGTGTCAAAATCCGCAATATACAATTAAAGTATTTTTGCCGCGAATGCGGTCAGACGAAAGCAAGTGAAGAAAAAAACAGGGAGGTTAAACAAACTATCACTTATTTCCTTCTACTGAGGAGTTCCCGGGAAATTCAATGGACCTTGCAAAATTCTAAGCGTATGCAGATGTGCCTCCACTAATGGAGACCTTGAAAGCCGGAGACTACGGAGGGTTATAAGCTTAAATACCATTCCGCAGGCACATCTTGTACTTTTTCAATATCCTAATATTGTTGCGTAGTTCAAGAATCGTAATTTCACTTGGACCGTATAAAACAGAAAACTACAATTTAAAAATGTAATTTGTTTTTTTCCTTCTTCTTCCACTCTAAGGTTTGAGAACTTAAATGGCGCTTTCCCCTTAAACATAAAATCATATGTGCTAACACTAGAATCATATGTCCTAATTTTGTTTTCTTTTGTCCAACGATGAGCAACGAACGAACTAGTGTCAAAGCGGTTGAATATGTTTGGCAATGACATGTGACAATTGACATGTTATGTATACGGTGATTTAATCAGCTGAGTCATATTTTTATCGATTCCAGAAAAATATCCAAAACATAACAAACTGTGGTATACCCAAACTGTCGGTTGTTGGTAAATAATTTCAATGAATATATTGTAGGAAGTGTGAAATATAAAACGCATTAAAAATGGCTTCAGCTGTTACAGACAAGGTTAAAGAACGCCGCAATAGAGTATGTGAAATAGTGCGAAATCAATTATCTTTATATTAATTAAACAATTTCCTTTTAACAGGTGTTGGTTGGTCAGTTACCAGACGATTTCCTTCGCATTTCCGTATCTGCACAGCAACAACAGGAGGCTGCAGATAGACAAGCGGCAATTGCTTTATACCAATCATATACTTCTCAAACACTTGGCAGATTGAGTATAACAGTAGTGCAGGCAAAATTGGCCAAAAATTATGGTATGACACGTATGGATCCCTATTGTAGGCTCAGAGTCGGACATTATGTTTGTGAAACTAATACAGATGCTAATGGTGGTAAAACTCCTAAGTGGAATAAAGTTGTGCAATGGTGAGTATTTTGATAATTCTGTTTACCTCTACATTTAACCTCTGTATTATGTTACCTTCATTGTGTATTCACTAAGTTTGAGCTCCTTGAAGATTATTGGTTGTAAAATATGTTATTTAAGCAAATTTTTTCTTGAACACGTTTATATATTAATTCCATGTGGTGGTTTGTCAATGCAAGCAGTGCTGATTAATAACCATAAGACATAAATGTTTTCTTCACATCTTATACCTTAGATACTTCATTTATGTCCACCCCACTTAGAAAAGGAATGAAAAATATATATCACTTAACTTTAATTAACTAAAGCATTAGAGTAAAACTGCATGAGTGACATATAAAAACATAAGTAAGCAATTAAATAGCAATTACCACAATCTAATATTTTATTAATACGTGCATTAGTCAAATTATAAGTACGACAGAACACTTACTTTCATTTCTTGAAACATCTGATGAGATTCCTAGGTTGCTTCCTAATATATGTTGCCATTGTACTAAAAATATTTTCCTCGCTTTCAGATTTCTTATTTTATACAATAGAAAATTAAACAATCTATGTCCCATATATTCATGGGATCATTCCTCACAGTTCAGGAGAAAAAAGCTGTGTTAATTTTCTAATGTGCAATATATTGCCCTTATAAATATATTCCAAATAACACAGTTGTAAATTTCCCCATATTAGACACTTCAGAAAAGAGTGCCTTATAACCAAAACATCTGCATCACTATATATTCGACATGTTAGATTTTCTTATATTTTTTATTTCTTCAATTTGTTTTCAGTATGCTTCCACAAGGAATAAATACTATTTCTGTTGAAATTTATGACGAATGTTCCTTTACAATGGATGAACTTATTGCATGGTCAACAATAGTTATTCCTCAACAAGTTTTAGCTGGTGAAACACATGAAGATTGGTATCCATTGACAGGAAAACAGGGAGAAGGGGTGGAAGGCATGATAAATCTAGTTCTGAGTTATACTGTAAGTACTCATTCAAATTTACGTTAGATTGAGATGTTTCATCTGTGATCAACTTTATGTTTTGATTCTATTGAGAAAGTCAATAAAATGTTTGACGAAATATTGAGAAACTGTAAAGTGAATAATTGATTGTCACACAGACTGCATATATATATATATATATATATATATATATATATATATATATATATATATATATATATATATATATATATTATTTATTAATATATTATTCATATATTAGTTTTGACAAAGTTGTGATATACAACAAAAGTCAACAAGAATAAAGTTTTTCATATTAAAAGATGCCTGTTATTGCTAAAAACCTTCAAAATAAACTATATTAAACAGGCAATAAATCAATTTTAAAAATATATGTATATATAAAAATTCGCTTCTTGGGTTTTTTGGTTCGATTAAAACAAAATGATGTTAAATTTTTTCCAATAACCTTTCAGTTATTATTTTAACTTTTATCAAATTGATACAAATTGTCATATGATCGCTAAAACAAAAATGAATATAAAAATAATGCCTACAAACGCACTGATGATTTAAAATCTTACAACAATCATTAATACCTCAGACACAAAAGTCAACTGAAATAACAATTATACTGACAATTACACCCAAAATATCTAACATTTTTCTTCCAAAAAAAGAAGAAGTTTCCACAAATTTTTGGCTATCCTGTTTGATTTTAAGAGAATACTTATGAATATGAGAAATATTCATATATTATTATATTTTTATTATTTCTATTATAAATTCAATTATAATTTATTGTAATTTCATTATTTGTAATTACATTATTTACAATTAATAATAATAATAATAATAAACTTTATTGACTATAGATCAATTGGCTATCGACCGAGGTCTTCCTGCCAGTTACAATTTATTTGTTATTTTAACATTATATTTTGTTGTAAGTGTGTAGCTTTATAAGGATTTTAGGTGTTCCATTAATGGAAGGGCTGGTAATTTGATTGTGGGAGCGTCTTCTTCTTGGAATTGATGGATTAAGTGGTTTATAGTTTCTATATGGTTTTCGTTGTCAATAAATTTCTTGCTGAGCCTGTGTATTCTTGTGAGTATCGGTTCTATTCCTGTGGATTGATATAGTAGTTGGTTAGAGGGGTTGTATAACGGATTGTTGGGATTTCTCAGTTTGGTTATTTTTCTGAGGCAAGTTCTTTCTGCAGTGGCAATGTTATTGAGACTTGTTTTGGATATGTTAAGAATTGCTGCATGGGCGTATTCCAGGATAGGTCTACATATCATTTTGTAAATTGTACTTGCTGTTTTGATGTTTATGCCTGAATTCTTATGTTAGTGATCTGAAATGTCCTGCTCTATTGATGGCTAGCTTTTTTTGGGTTTTGATATGATTTTTGAATTGTAATTTATTGTCTATTTGTACCCCTAAATATTTGCATTTCTGTGAAGGTTTCTGAGTTTATGGTTAAATATTATTAATTCTGATTTTGTTGGATTGGGTTGCATTCTCCAAAGTTTCATCCATTCTACAGTGTTATCTGTTAGTTCTTGTAATTGTTCTATGCATTTATTTGTTGTTTTATCATGGGATACTAGAGCTGTATCGTCCGCAAATTGTAGCATGTATGCTTGTTTGTTTATATGGTTGTGCATCTCATAAACGTGGCTATATATATCGGAACAGAACAAATTGTACAACAACGGGGAGAGGGGCGATCCTTGTGGGAGTCCCTGTGCTGGTGTGAACTCTTTTGAAATATCATTTTTCACCTTAACTTGTACTCTTCTATCTGACAAAAATTGATCGATTAGTTTCAGCATGTATATCGGATGCTTTTGGGATAGCAATGACTATTCCCCTCCTCCAGTCATCGGGAAAGTAGCAGTTATTGAGACAAAAATTATATATTTATAATATATTATATATATATATATATATATATATATATATATATATATATATATATATATATATATATATATATATATATATATATATATATATATATATATATATATATATATATATATATATATATATATATATATATATATATATATATATATATATATATATATATATATATATTTATAATTGTTATTATAAATAGAATATTCATTCATTATATTATATTTATTGAATTTATATTATTCATATAATAAATATATTTTAATTTTATAGAAATATCAATTATAGATAATATTAAAATTTTTTATGCTTACAGGTAAGCCCGCCTTTCTACGCCCCTGAACGACCCATTATGGTTGTCCCAAATGTTGGTACAGGAGTGCCTATTCTAGGAGCAAGTGCTCCAACTCGACTGAGAGTGTATACAACTCCTACTCCTCAAACACCCTCACCTGTACCTATACTGAGTGAATCAGAGTTGAAACAAATTGAGGAAATGTTTCCAAGCATTGACAAGGAGGTCATAAAACAGTCTTTGAAGCTAACAGAGGAAATAAGGAAGGCACAATAAATTCATTATTGCAAATGTCCTCTGATTAACTGACTGAAATTCTTCTAATTGGTTGAAAAAAAAGTTGGAGAAGCAAAAAATTATTTAATTAAAACCAAATATGCTGCTTTGAAATTTGTATTATAGTATCACAGTTGTATTTTATTCTTATTATTCAAAAAATTTTTCCTTCATCCAGACATGAATAAATTTGTAATTATTTGTACAATTGAACCAATATGTCACTTAATTATACAACATGTGAATGGATGTTGAGGTAAATGTGACTTATACATGTATATGCTTAATTTTAATGGTTCAAAAATTAATTATAAGTTTTAAAAAATTTTATTGATTTATTATGTGGGAAACATATGTTATCGCAAAATCCTTGAAGACTGAATCTCACATTTATGAGGATAATAATTATTCATTTTGATATATTAAATATTAATGGTAATGAAATATTAGATGTCTGATAGAAGCACTCTTTTGGAAAATTTCCACTTCCAATCAAATACTTTCACTCTCAGCCATATCAGAATAGGTGCTTTTTGAGGGAATTATTTTTCAATTTCGAAATCTATTGAAATAAAAATGTCTATTAATTTTAGAATTTCACTCTTCATTAAAATATGTAATTTTTGTCATGTGTTAAACTGTTACAGATAATAATTTCATGCGATTCAATAATACAACAAATGTATAATATACCTATATAACACTTCATGTCTTTTGCCAAAAGCAAAACACTTATAAAAACCTTCGTCAGTGAAATATTCCCTGTGCAAATTTGAATTCTAGTCTTTCCTTGTATTTTGTACATAAATATTATCTTTAAAGTGCTACACAATTCGCTATCCAAGTGATTATATTTTAAAGTGGTAGGAATTTGTGTTATTAACAAATTTTATTTTATGAAAATATTTTACATCAAAAATTAATTATTGAATTTTGGTATAATACATTTTTGACAAATATTTGTTTATTTCTATTGAAATGAAGGTAACGGCCATTAAAATTTATCGTTGTTAAATTTGGGTATGTTTTATGAATATTTTATTATAATGTTTTTAAAATTCTTTAAATCTTTATTTGTATACCCTTTTTTTATAGAGGGTGTTTTTTTTATATTCTAGAAATAAATTATATTTCCATTTGAATGTAAATCTCAATATTAGGTGCCAAATTATTTAAAAATATAACTGAGCAGCTGATTATATCCCAGACATTCTAGTGAAATTATAAATGATGTTCTCTGTAAATATGCTAAATTAATGTTTACCCCAAATTATTTCCATAATTTTGGTTAAATATGAGAAATTACAAGTTGTTAAATATCTGCAGTATCAAAAAACACTTGCTTTTTATATATAATTATTATTATAATCAATTATTCAACTTATAATTTTATAGTTATTCAATGCTAATAATTTTTCAGTTGTCATTTGATACTATTTTATGTCATTTAAGGATTAATGATTAATCGATGAATAATATAACTTGAATAAAACTAAATTTCTTATAACTACCTATTGATAGAATTTAATCTAATTTCATCAATATCCAAGTGATTTGAAAAAAAATTGCATAATTCATACTTAATAATGCTATAATCATATCCTTGTACACTATCAATTGATTCAAAAAGAAAAACGACTGGTATGAAGGAAATATATAGTTATTTCACATATAGTGTTTCATTTTTAAATCCATGTAAGTTTAATATAAATAAATTATAATAATTATAAAGTATTGAAATTTGTTGTATATTGTATGCAGATACTCTCAAGAGCATCTAGTACCAAAGCTTAGGTGTAATTTCAAAATGTTATTTTGATATTCATTATTTAATCGTTTGTTATTATATTGAAAAGATTTATGACTAATATAAATAAATTGATTTGAATCCAAGAATCTTTTTTTTGAAATAAATATTTTAGTTGTAGACTTAATTATTGCTTCTGATTATAACATCAAACAGTTTCACGAATAATGTATAAATATATATATATATATATATATAGAAATATATGTTAAGGTTTCCGCGGTCAGAAGTATGTATAAAACTTGGTTCTCGGAATGAAACGATAAATTATCATTTTTATAAATTTATTAGGCAGATTATAAAGGTAACCTTTTCTCATTTTCCTTATTGTTCGTGGAGTAGGCAGATTGAGGCCACGTAACCGAATAACCCTTTTCCCTACTAATTTATTCCAACTCCTGAAGATGGCTTCAATCGAGATTATATATCATTCCGAGAACCAAGTTTTATACATAAATATATATATATATATATATATATATATATATATATATATATATATATATATATATATATATATATATATATATATATATATATATATATATATATATATATATATATATATATATATATATATATATATATAATATATATATGCAGAAAATATTTATATGTAAATTTGTCTTTAAATAAATTATTGTTTATAAACTTATTTTATAAAAAATATGTCCGTACGTGCATGGTTAGCGCGAATAATATTCACTTCAATATATATATATATGTGTGTTCTCCAACATAATTCAACACATACTAATGCATTCTCTAGATTATTGAATTATACTTGTGACCCACTTCAAGCTTTCAGTGTAATACCATAATATTGAATATCATATTATATATTGAATATCATATTATGAATCATTAAACCAACTTAAAATTTAAAAAGAAGATATATCATTAACATTATACCTATACAAAGTGAAGGCATAAAAGGTTTTGCTTCACAAAGGCTAATTTCATCAATATTGTAAATATACCATCCGAAAGTTCCTATTCGGACCTCATATTGAACTCTAGATGGTATATTTGTTGAAATAATCTATTTACAATATTAACTTCAAAATGAATAAGTGTTGTAAATAGAATATAATATTATATCAGTGCCCTCTAGTGATAGGTTATCGATATCCAGATACATCAGAGTAGAATTCTTTGTCTAGCTCTAAAACCTCGTCGAAAGATGTCAAGCAGACACAAAAATCCTCGTTATTTTTCAATACAGAGTACTATAACTGAAATATTTATTTTATCTTGCGTAAAATTTCCTGTTGATTTGATTTACATTTGCTCTTAAAGCCGTCAAAAGATGTCAGCAGGCACAAAAATCCTAATTATTTTTTAATACATAGTAATTCACTGGATTTACGAGTAAAATATCGAGTCTCAGCATGCATAAAACTTCCTGTTAATAATTCTACATTCACTCTAAAAACAAAAGATGTGACTAGACACAAAAATTCTTGTTCTTTCCTAATACAGAGCACGAGAATAAAAATATTGACTAGTATACATAAAATTTCCTGTTAAAAATTCTACATTTAATTCGAAAAATGTCGCTCAACCAAATTTATAGAAACTTTTTTTAGCCCACTAGTATTCGAAAATAGTACTTCTTGAAAGAGTTTATCATATAGCAAAAATTGTATTCTTCTATATTAGAAATTCTTCGCACTTCGAACAATTGATGCAACATTTCGAAATAATCGTATGATTAAAAGCACTAGGGTTACTTTCGGTGAAGTAACCCTTTATGAGCAATATAATCTCAATAAAATTGACAATAAAACTTTTGTAGTTGAAAGTGGAATTACAAAACTTACGATTTTCAAGCGGATTATACCTTTGAAGATATTTAAATCGGTAATTTGTGGACACTAAAGGAATTTTCACCAGCAACGCATTAGAGAATTGAATTTATTGAGCATACGAGTTGAGTTTCTGATTTGAGCTATAGAACTTTCACATTTATATTGAGTAATGTGAATAAAAATAGGGGTAGTAAGTTCTAGAGTTTTCCCGGACGAGTAGTAAATGCTTAAAAAATGGTGTGAATAAAACTTTTGAAGTAGATTGTTCTGTAGCATATGCTTCGATATTTTCAAGCCTGGTCTGGGGCATGCTAGACTTTTTCCTAGCATTTACTACTTGTCAGTTCAGTCCTCAGTTTCTTGTTGATCATGGCTGAGTTTATGTCTATTCGTAATATTTATTCTGTTTACTCTAGATTAAACGAACGTAATTGTAAAGAACTGTTACGGTTTAACAGTGAGAGTGTTGATTACCTTGCGGCATAGTTTCTTGAAGAAAGTGATACTCGTGGCGGTGGTATTTCCAGAAGATCGCAAATGGAAATATTTCTGAGGCTTGTGGGTGATCCTGGCTTTCAGTCTGGTGTAGCTCAAGATGTGGGTGTACATCATACTACTGCTAACAGGACTATAAGGTACGTGATGAGTAGGGTAGTTGAACAATTACATAATTGGATACGGTTTCCAACTACGGCTGAAGATATGACTGAGGTTAAAGTTTTGTGGCCGAGACATTTTCGTTTGCCGTCTGTAATTGGTGCCCTTGATTGTACTCAAATTGAGATACAAAAGCCTGGGATGCACGGTGATGAGTATATTTGTAGAAAAGGATATCCTAATATACCTAAATGTCCAGGTAACATGCAATGCATTGGAACAGTTTACAAGTATTAGTGCAGAGTGGCCCGGGAGTGTTCACGACGGCAGTGTGTGGAGGAATAGTCATGTCAAACACATCGTGTCACAGTATGATGGAGCAGTTTGTCTTTTAGGAGGTTCAGGATACGGTTTATCGCCGTGGTTGATTACACCGTTCAAGCCTGCACGAACGCATCAAGTACGATAGTTCAATCTAATCCATGCTAGAGAAAGGGTTATAATAGAAAGGTGTTTTGGCCAATTGAAAAGGAGATTCCTCAATCCTGGGAAACTGTTTTAGAGTTGCATTAAACAACATTCCACAAGTGGTAGTAAGTTGCGCTGTGCTACACAACATTGCCAAGCATCTAAACTAAAGGATGACTTTGAGTATGGGGATCTTAAAGCGTCCCAAATGAAGATGTTCAACCTGGGGTGGTTTGTTATGAAAATCCCGACACAACATTAAGAGCCAAAGACAAGCGTGCAAATTTGATGGTGGATTTGAATATTCAGTGAGGAAATTGTTTTTGTGAAATTGAACTTAGTAACATTTTCATGTTTTTCTCACACAAGCATCTTCTTGCACACAATTTTGTATATTTTTTTGAATTTTTTTTTGGGAATATGAGTTTTGTTTATTTACTGAATAAAATCATCTTATTTTATATACTAGTTTTTATCACACCATTACTGAATTATTTCAAATTACAAGTTTGATTACAATGGTAAGAATTATAATCCTAAGAATTCTACATTATTAAAATCCAAAGGAAAATACAACTTATGTAGCTTACAATTAATTACAGTGTGAATAAAGTGTGGCTATCATCAACAGTTACATCAGTTTGAGTAGACTTTTCAACGGTTTGCTTCTTCTTGGTTTCCAACAATATAGTTTCCTTCTCCAGTTTGATCTTATTCAGTTTGTATTATTGCAACAAAACAATCCTTTGTAACTGCGGTGTGGACAGGTCTTTAGTTTCATCTGGTTCATGATTCGACACAATTTTTCACTTTTTCTGATCTTATTTTTGTGGTGGTCGGCATCAGATTTAGTTTTCATCGGCTTCTTTGTTTCTTGGCTCTTCGGTTCTTCATTTTTATTTGGTTTCCCTTCAGTTTCTGTATTCTGCAAACTTTCTTGGATGTCATCACTGGTTGGTTGCTGAACTGGGGCCCGGAACTTATGCCAACTGAAATATTACCCGGGATTTTATGGAATACTGGTTTATCATATTCTATCAACTCCAAGAATTTTTTTCCCATGGTTGTATTTTTATTTTCCCGTTTCCCGTCTTTTTTACGTCAGTCTTCTTCTTGACGGTAGACTTCACATTGTTCAATGCTTTTATTAGTTGGCCTACAGAAACTTGTTTCCCCAATGCACCACAGTGACAGGAATGTTAAAACCTGGCATTTACTTGGTCTAGCATGTACTACCCGCGAGTAAGTGCTTGGGTTTTTCCGGATTCTACTAGACTTGCCCAAGTATTTTCTACAAATCTTTATTCACACTAATTTGACCAAATACTTACTAGACCTAGTTAGAAGGTCCTAGTTTTTATTCACATGTCTCAGTATAAATAAGGTTACTTTTTTAAATTATTTCTTTTAAATTTTTGTTACAGGTTTAATAGCTCGGTACTTAAATACTTATGTCGAGTATATTATAGAGTTTTTTGAAATTTACTTTGTGCTTTCAGTCATACGATATATTTTTCAATATGTTAAACCTCATTGACATTTGTGTTGATGTTGTAACAAAATTTCATAAACTCCGTGTTTTTGATATTGACGGGTAGTAAGTCTTACTGTACCTTTTTATTTTGTCCACAGCTCTTTCTAATTATCATTAAGCAATCAATTTTATTACACGTAACCTAATATCTACGTCAGAAATTATCGGGCCTTACTCGGTTCGCTAATGACTAAAAATTACAACTTATTGTCCACTACCTATTGTAACAGAATAATACGTCCTAATTGATATGGGTAGCGATACAAACTATTATGTGTGTAAACTACGTAATGGAGAGGTATGACACGCTTATGTTATGCTAATTTCGGTACTAATCCCTCTGTATAACAGGGGGAGCCCATGAGTCTTTTACTTAGCATCCAAGTGCATATAATAGCTAATCTCTGAGAGGCACATACGCGGTATTTAGCTGTGAGGCAGGTTTACCCCGTCGGCTTAAGGGGGATTTTTCTCGCATCATCAACATGGGAACCGCAAGGTGTCTAGAAGTACAACGGCAATTTTCGGTTTTATGTTATTGTAACGTGACGTGAAAGCTAGACTTGGATTATATATTGGTGTATACTGATTTTTATCCCTGTTGTATGCGATAAAACCAATGTATTCATGAATTTTTTCTGTATTTATTTCGGACTAGGGGGATGAAATGATATTAGTTGAAAATATTAAGCTGATCTTGTTATTTAATTTATATTTAACGGTACGATTTTAAATAAAGGATAACTAAACCTGGATGATTCTTTTTATTCATTATTTTTATGTTGCGATCTAAGAACGGAAATATTCAGTTGCAATAATTTGCTAAATGGCATTATGTGACTGATTTTATTAATTCAGGTAATAAGCTGCTAAAATTCGCTAAATGGCATTTTTACTTTGGGTTTCCGAAATGAAAATTAAGTAAATAATTTGTCGAGGAAGTCAATTCAGAATTTTTTCAAAATAATGCCAATCTATATGTACATCACAATGCTTACATTATATGTTTATGAAAATTATTTTAGAAATGTTTGGAGAATGAAGGTTCATTTTGATTTCATGAAAAAGAGATCATCACAAAATGAAAAATTATATAATGAAGACCACAGTTAGTTTCAAATTGACAGTTTTAAATTGACTAATTGTCAATTAGTGAAATGAAAAAAGAAGTATTAGCTTATTTTCAGTGTTTAACTGGAATAGGAGTCCAGGAAATGAAAATGAGTTACTTCTTTAGAATTTCCTCACTTTTCGGAAATGTTTATTTTTTTCTTCAGGGATGAAATTGAGAAATATTAGCAGTTTATTAACATTTCAATAGTATATGCTATAGAAAAATATTCTTACAGTTATTATGATGTTAGTAGTTTAAATGGAAAACGCATTACTTACTGGAAAACGCATTTGTTTGTCGACTTACGTTTTCTTCATTCTACTCACTTGAGATTTGTCTATAATTCGCTAGATTTATTATTGTTCTTCAAAGTTATATGATGTATTGGCATAGATTAGTTGAGAAAATTCTTGGTGGTCACCAATCTTGCTACAAGGACGGACACTACTGAGGTATCTCTATTGCCATAATGTGTGTTAGTGATTGTGATTTTCTACGAATACACTTATTGGAATGGGTAGGAAATTTAATGTTGACAAAACTCATGTAGTCAGCACGAGAAATGAGACTGTGGCAGAATTGAACACTTGCTTCTCTAAACGTGTGAAGGCATAGAAAATTTATTCAAAATCTTCATATCTCGAGACCCAATACATTCAACTAAGGAAAATTTTCTCTCATTAGTACCAATACATACAATACAACCTCTTATAACATGATAAAATTATTCAAGTTCAAAAAACATCGATTCCTAAAGGCGCAAAATAAGTTTTTTTCATATTAGATAAGATTGCTCTATCTTTTATATAGCCGATTCTAGGATAATTAGTCATAAAGTGAGAATTGGAAAAATATCATTTCCATTTCTAATATATCAAAACCTCTAGATCGAAATGTGAAAAGTCACGTCGTCGTCGCCCCTCTCTGATTTTTCAACCCTCGTCATCTTTCGTCGGATTCGTGATAAAATGACATCTTGTTAAGTGTATTGACATTGTTCTTACTTTATGTAAACACGGTACGTGCGCGTCCCGCGACGTCGGACTCGACACGTAGAGGGTGGATTTGGAATAATATGTGACTGTGACAAAGGGAGTGGATTCCAGATTACAGAGATTTATATCTACGGAGCCGCTCTCGGTTGTTTCAACAAACTCGGAGCATTGACGAATTGTATGCAGACGTCTGAATGGGACGAAAGCGAATTTGATTCGCAATCGGCATGAAATTGGAATACAACGCCTCTTTGTGACTACAGACAATGCATATCTATGTTAAACAGTGTTGCAGACACATGGAACAAATTCATCACTGAATATTCTGGAATAGAAAGGGGATGAAATTTCATCAATGCGTCAAGTTGACACAATTTAGTCACATGAAAAAGAAACAGATGAATAATGAATAAATGTTATATTTCTTGAGAAATACACTATAGAGTCCTAAAATTCTTTAAAAAAAGTTTCAAATCTGTGAAATATCAGTTGAATCGCGTCAAATACTTTTCCAATTATTAGCACGATTGATATTCCTCAATTACACTCGAAGAAAAAAACTTATCCACCAAATATACGAGACGACTAGTTCTCTTTTGGCTTTTCATCTGCCTCCTTTTTAGCAACTTCTGCCTTTGAACAGCCTCAACAGCGCTAGCTAACCTCTTAAGTTGATTAAGTTCTTCAGGGCCCAACTGATTAGAAATTCCAGGGAGTATTTCAGTGATTTGTTTGTTTTCTCCATGACCAGTTATGGCAAATGTATTTCCTGCTAAAGAAGCTTTAGCTTTGGGATTATTAAAATGAATTAGTGAACCATTTTCTTTAATCGTATTCACTTCTTCTATTCCGGGAATTGTATTACCAGACAAATTTTTCAGGGAAGACTTCTTTATCATCAGTTGCTTGAGTAGAATGAACAACCTTCTTTTTACGTCGTGGTGTATTTTTACCACCAATTCTAACTTGTGATTGAAGTTTTTTCAATTTTACGGTATTCATTTCAATTTATATCTGAAAGAGAATATTTAACTTCTCTAACTGGATAATTCAAGTGCGTTCGTTTGAATAGCATTTACTTTTAGATTTTTAAATTAACGGTAAGATTTGCTAACACTACACAAACCACATGTGCTTTATTGAAACCGGTGCGAGAGAAAAGAGGAAAAGTTGAAAGAAGAATATGACATACCTGAATGAACCAAATAGTATAAAATATACGGATGTGCATGAGTTAATATATGCTTCACACTATATATTTTAGTGAAAAGCTTGATATATGTATCCCTATGATATTCTGTGTAAACATTCTATTTTTATACGGAATATCTAAATAATTTGAATAAAATTCACAGGAATCTGCACAAATGTTGACAAGAGAAACACAAACTATGAACTTTTCGAGAGAGAATATTTAGTGCATTACGAAGAACACTGGCTGGAAATACCATATAGCGGTGTTTCATACTATTATGGGAATAATCAGTGGCATGCATCCAAGAAATCGAGTTTCAATGTTTTTTCTAAATGCATCAAGGTTCTGTGTCTTCAAAGGGTGGATTTCAATCGGTCTCATAACACGATCTACCTAGCATTGAAGAAACGAGTTAAACTGTATACAGTATCCAGTATCGCAACAAGTGAGTAGTTCCATACAAAAATATTACAATTATTTCGATTAGTATCGACGAATAATTTAGATATTTCGAATAAAAATTTCGCAATGGTGTAGGAATAGGTAGCAATGAAATACCACTAAATTCCAAATATTTCTGTATTCAAAATATTTTTCATCTCCTAAAATCAAATATTTGGCAGGTTCATCCTGCAAACATTCGTCAAGTGGCGTCCACTATGGATTTAAGGTTTCGCGCAGTCTGATAAAGATTGAATAGAGAAGTTAAGATCCGTATTATCCATCCATTTCTTTTATCCGTATCCTGATATAAATCGGAGGTCCATTGTAGAAACAGAATAGATTTTTTGCTCTACAGAGAACTCGACTCATTGAAAGCACAAAACACACAGTTTCGTTCTAGAATAGAATCATCACTTGTGATTCCCTGCACTGTCATCGATTCCAACGATTTTTAACATTCTTCCTTGAGAGCACCAAATTAATTAATTAAATGTGATTTATTAATTTTTCAGTCTTTATTGATCTAAGCAGTTGTTATATTAGTAGAGTACGTGCTTTGTATGTTCAGTATCTTTGTTTAACCAACTGGACTATATTGCTAGTTGGTGTGAGGACAATTATTTGAGGTTGAATGTATCAAAGTGTAATGTTGTTTCTTTCACAAGAAAAAGAGACCGAATTGACTGTGATTACAGCGTCGGTGTTCAGGTTCTTTCTCCTTGTGATAAGATGAGAGATCTTGTTGTAGTATTCGACCAGAAACTTTCCTTTGTCCCACAAATCACCCAACTTATTTCATTTGCTGCGAAAATATATGAATTCGTTATACGTAATGGCAAATATTTCAATAATTCCTCAGCATTCATAGGACTATTTAATACACTGATCCGTAGCAAGTTGGAGTATGGCAATATGATCTGGCATCCCATTTACACTTGCCATCAACGCCAACTTGAGGCTATTCAAAGAAGGTTCTTGAAACTCTTAGTTTGGAGGGAGGATAATGTTTATCCACAGAGAGGAGTCAATCATAAAGAATTATTGTGTCGATTTAGTTTAATCTCTTTGCAGAGCAGGAGATAAACTTTATCACTCAAATTTTTGTACAAATTACTGCACAATATTATTGATTGTCCTCCTCTCTTGTCCGCATTGAAATTTCGTGTTCCTAGGCAAAATTCTCGTAATACAAAATTATTCCACGTAGAGACTCCGAGGACCAACTTCCTCAAACAATCCCCCATTTGGTTTATGGAGTCTACATTCAATAGAGTTGCCAATAGTTGTGACATTCACTTTGACTCCATAGAATTTATTATCAGGAGTTATTTGAACAAAGAAAATTGACTAAAATGAATTGATTTAGATTGAGTTTTTTGTAATATTTCACTGAATGCTATAATGTAGTTATAAGTTACTATTTTTTTAGATTAGATTGAGCTCTTTGTTATATCTTCTTCATTTTAATTATTTAGTTATGTATTCAACATAGTTATTATTTTCTGTGATTGGGTGTTATACCTATTGAGAATAAAGAGTTTATTATTATTATTGGGTATTATTAACATACCTGCATCATTTAGAGATTGAATAACGTGATTTAGGTTGACTTGATTCAGTTCTTGTATTTGAAATGTCTGAATCAAACTTAAAGATTTTCTGAACTGTTGTTCTGAAGTTCCGTGATTTGTCCCTACTCTATGCTATGTATTCTACTCTATGCCCCAGACGGAGGCAACTCTATTTACTCTTGTGCGTTGGCCATGTTGAAATTTATGTTATTTTTTCTGTTACAGTAACTTATATAACGTGCTATACACCCAATTCAGTTCACGACAAGTTTGGGGTCATAACTACCACACTAATAATCATTCTTGTTGGAAAGATGTAATCCCGTATCTGAATTACTGAAACATCTTCTTTGAACACTTGATCTACTCAAAATTTCTTCAACAGGACTTTGGTCTTGGCCGCCTATACCATTGTGCCGATCTTCCATCAATGTTGGGTCGTGTTCTATTCCAATGTTTTATCCCTGAGGTGCATTTTGATAAGGCCGGATCAGCTCATTAGGGGCGCCAGATATGTTTCCGTCTAATTGGAGCTCAGGATCTGGACAACTGTGTATTAGGCAGTCTTAATTGATTGCTGATTGATTATTGCTCGATACTGGTGTGTTATTACATTGATTCGAATACCAAGCTACCAATTATAATTCCCTATTGCTTTTAATGACGGTAATGGATTGTTGAATTCATGTTACAAATCAACCCATACTCTAAAATTCATATGAAAGGAAACAATAAGATTCTTATAAAAAGCGTGACAGTGGTTGGTCTGTCCAAAAGAATTCATGCAATTATTTGAACGTGACTCGTTTCGTCGGATTACCGACTTCTTCAGACACTTACAAAATATTTCATTTTCACAATAATTCATATTATATAATGATTCATTTTGATTCAATAATTCATATTCTGTAAGCGTCGATTGAAACGCGTCAAGTAATGTCTTTGAATAATAGTTATTGAAAATGTCATTAAATAATATTCAATTAAAGTGTAAATCAAAAGTTTAGGTGTTTGGATTTATCTCATATTCTAATATAACTGATTTGCACCAACTAAATGACAGTACAATTCAAATAGTATTATCTATCGATCAGGTGATACACGTTGTCTTCTTCATTGAAATATAAAATTGAACTCTCTCTTCACTGATCAAACGCTATATCTTGGTTCCTTTTTCAGATTTGTACAGTCTACATAATGACACATTAGCTTCAAGAACAATGTCAAAAATAATAATGCAACTAATTTAGCTCCGTCAACTGTTAACAAATGTAACGAATTCTTCATTTTCAACTATTAATGTCGATCTGCAATTCAAAGAGGTTGATATTTAAAAAGAAGAGGAAATCACATCCATCTGTTCCACGGTTCGATATCTCGTTCCTTCAATTTACCATGGGAAAACCAATAATGCTATTCTATGAGGTTAAGTTATCAAATGTTGAATTATATTGCTAAAAATAGATACCTATACACAGAGAAACAGGCATTTCATATATAATATTGATGCATAACATCACTTTGCCAAAATAGAATGCGAAATCGAAATTTCACTCATCTGTCAAATTCAACAAGTTAACAACGCATAAAATGTTCAGATCAAGTGTGCAATTGAATCATAGTTGTCAAATTGTACAGTCAGTATAATTCCAGTGAAACCCATTATCAAAATGTAACTAATATTCAACGACTACATTTAATAAATATACATAAATGGGACAAAGCAACTTCGTTTCGGCAATTAACGAACGAACATTCGTGAATATTTGTGTATTGTCAGTTTTGAATATAGAATGGAATCAGTACCATAGGCATTTTTTAGACGCTAGATGAATTATGTTTATATATATATATATATATATATATATATATATATATATATATATATATATATAGAAGAAATTTACTACAAGAATAAGAATCCTGTAGTTCTAGATCGCACTTGTAGATATTCGATATCAAATTATACTATAACTTTCTTTCGATAATTTTTTTACATTTCAAAAGAACATTATAGCAGAGATGGCTATGTGAAACATGAACAATGCGATGTCCCCATTATCCTTCTAGGGATAAATGTTACAGAATCTTGAAATCGATGCCCACATTTATTGAAAGACAGTCACTGTTTCCTACTACAAGGTACTCTTCAGTCTCGCCACGTGCAACAAATGAGAGGCAACGATTTCATTCCTCACATACCCCTCTATTGTTTATAAGACAGAAATACAGAATAAAACGTTTGGATCTCCCTAATCTATAAGTACTTCTCACCCAATATTGATCGAATTTTATCACGAGCCAATTTCCATACATTGCTGCAGCCTAAAAAATATATTACATTTTTCATGAAGACAACAACATTCTTGTCGCTGTCATTACATAGGCCTAATTCTTCCTAAGACACTTTTTTAGATAAAAATTGTAGTTATTTGATTCTCACTATAATTGAGTTGAACATTTCAATATTGTTCCGCCAGTAGCTTTATCAGATGTAGATGATAAACTAGGCCATTGGAAGCCACTGTGTTGTCGAAACGAATGTTGTTATGTTTAACTTAATTATAGTGAAAATCGAAAAACTACTTAGTTTGATTTAAATTATGTATTTAGAGATTTTCATCAAGTATCGGCACAATCGATTAATGATTCGTGAGACAGTTACTGTTTCGTACTAAAAGGTACTCTTCAGTTCGCCACGTTCAACAAATGAGAGACAACGATTTCAATCCTCACATACGCCTCTATTATTTTCAAGACAAAAATATAGAATAAATCGTATGCATATATTAAATACATCTCAAATGTTAGGAATCAATGAAAAGCACATGAACACATCTGATACTGAAAGTTTCAAACGTCCTTATCAATTAATATACTACATTTTACAAGTCTAGTTTTTTTGGAAATCTCATCTAATTTGATGAAGTAATGCGCCATCTAGGTGGCGGTTGTAGAAACGCTTGTTGTCATTTCTCAAAACATGAAAGACATTTACTACAAGAAAAAGAATTCTGAAGTTCTAGTGCTATATTATCGCACTTGTAAATATTCGCTATCAAATTATACAGTGTCTCCATTATTCTTCTAGGTTTAATGGTTAGAGAAACTTTAAATCTCCATTATTCTTCTAGGGATAAATCTTAGAGAATCTTGAAGTCGATTGAAAGCGTGAGACAGTCAATGTTTCGTACTGTAAGATACTCTTCAGTTGCGCCACGTTCAACTAATGAGAGGCAACATTTCAATCCTCTATTGATTGTAGTACAGAAATATAGAGTAAGTCGTATGCATATATAATGCATAGATTAATGTACATCTCAAATCTTAGGAATCAATGAAAAGCACATGAACACATCTGACATTGAAAGTTTCATAGGTCCCTATCAATTAAGATACTACATTTTACAAGCCTAGTTTTTTGGACAATTTCATCTAATTAATAAAGTAATGCGTCATCTAGGTTGCGGTTGTAGAAACGCTCATTGTCATTTCTAAAAACATGAAAGAAATTTACTACAAGAAAAAGAATTCTTAGGTAGGAAGTAGGATCAACTGTATCTACTAGAGAACCGTAAATTTTCAGATTGGCATATTAGATATTAATTTTTCGAACTGCTTTTCCATTCGTTTCTTGTCATTGCACTAACGCTGTTTTAATTGAAAGCAATTAACTATTTTGAAGTTATTCGACACTGTGGTATTATGACAGGAAAACATATTTTCAATTGTACGAAAATTGAGTTCAACTATCACCGCAGGGTACACAGTGAAATAAAAACAAATATTAAAACAAACTTTCACTTAATTATGTGTGTTTTGTCGTTCCAACCAATAACAAAATGAAACACTCACGAAAGTCCAACATAAAACGGGATATCTTCATCCTTCGTTTCAGAGTGAACAAAGCATATTATTTGTTTTCTGATGCCCTTAATGGAAAATATGGCGGCGACTTTATTACAACGAATTACGATATATACGTTGTATTCATTTATATCCTACCCTATCGCTTAGTTCTATTAAAACTGCAATAAAAGTAAAGTATTTCCTCATACGAATTGTTTTCTCGATATAGTTAATGGAACAAGTTTGATCAATATCTTGGGCAATTTGTATGAAATATTAGTTACACATGAAGTTCTCACATGAATAAAATAAAAATGATGTAATATTCTTTTGAGGTCAAATAAAATAATTTCTCATATCCACTTTATATTCAGATTTTCAACTTTGCCTCATTTTCCTTATCGATATTTAGTAGCTGAATAATTTTCATTATATTTGAATATAAACTAAAATTCACTAAAAACACTTGAACTTTTGATTTACACTTCATTGATAACCTTGCATGACGCTTTTCGTCGTTACAAACGACTTCTTCAGATGCTAACAGAATACTGACAAACAACCTCTTAGTCAGTACCTGTTAGTCAGTATTCTGTTAGCATCTGAAGAAGTCGTTTGTAACGACGAAAAGCGTCATACAAGGTTGTCAATAAAGTGTAAATCAAAAGTTCAATTGTTTGAATTTTAGTTTATATTCAATTATATGTTTGTATTTTCAATTATTTCAACGTTTTCTTATACAAAATATTTTATTTGAATTTATATGAAATACAATGTGGTGTAAATTGTTTATAAGGATGTGATGTCACAAAGAAACCAATAATAACCTAACTTCCAATACCGTTCATTTGTTTCATCACCTTTCGTCTTGTATCTAAAATCTGAGAAGAAAACTGCTAATTCTCAAACTCTTGATAATCAAAAACTGCTCTAATCAACAATAATTTTAATATTGTATGCGAGTACTTCTGATAGTCATTCGTTGCTCAAAGCTGTCCTTCCATAGGTTTCTTGAATTTCCGGAACAGGAAGAAGTCGAGGTGGCTGAATCCGGTGAATACGTTGGTTGTAAAGTGATTACGTTGCTGTTTTTGGCCAAACAAATAAGCAATTTGGGAACAAAATTCATTGTCGTCACATCCCTAAAACATACAATAAAATCGCTTCACGGACCAAATAAGATGCCGATATCATCAGCAAGTTCTTTTATGGTAATTTGACGATTTCTCAACAGTATTTTCATAAAGTTTTTATCAGTTGATGACGTGATGTGGCGTACAGAACAAGGTTCGTCAAAAATGTGTCTTTTTGGCATCCTTGGAAGAGTTTATGCCACTTGTACACATTTTTCCACTTACATTAGACTTACCGTATGCCACTGCCAACATTTCAAGAGTTTCAGAGAACTGGATTCCATTTTTCACACAAATTTAATACAAACTCTTTGATCAATATTTTTCGACAGTAGAAAATCGCCGACCACTCCAAACACTTCTACCCTTAATGCCTCTCACAAACAAATGCTGCACACTTGAAACACTTCACAGTTTTCCAGACAAGTGTACCAACATAAGAAATAAAAATTGAAGATCGAACCTACGTAGTCACCTAACTTTTTGATCACGCCTCGTATTCACTTTGTCAGTGCATCTTTGAAGCGAAAAGAAATATCAAGCAGTATATTGAAAATATATGCGTTAACTCTTCGAAATAGGCAAATTCGACTTTCTACGTCATTTATGAAAATATAAAAGTAATGAAAATTAGCTCTAACGTACCAGTAAATAATTTAGATAAATATTTTTGCGAGACAGGAATAATGTAAATGAAAGCATAGCAACTAATCTCAGATTGAATTGAGACAGTTACGTTATATGAGGAATAATTTTTATAGCTTATATTTGAAGATATAACTGTATGATAACAAGTACATAAAATTTATTAAAGTCAGATAATTCTGTTATTTTCCTGATCTGATCGACCCCCTCTTTTTGGTATCTTATAAATCTTATTCCTTCGTCCCGTTAGAGAGGTCGGGTCGTTTCCATCACTCTAATTTATATTATCGAGGACATACCCTAATGCGAATTCACCCTCTGCGTTCTATCGTCCATTTGTTTTGATTGTCATTCGATTAAAATAACAGGGACGGAAAATATTTCCAGAACTTAAACTAATCAAATATTTAATTGTTCTAACCAGCGAACATCATTTTTAATGTTTTAGTATCAAATCTGTAGAATAATCAGAGGATTTATTTTGACCAGGGTAGAGTTTACAATTCAATTTGTGCAGATTTTATACAGCTTAAACAGATCACGTTTAACTACTCTAAAGCATCCCATTGCATTGATGAAAAACCTCAGCTTTAAAATAAGTCCGACATGTAAATTTGCCATTTCTGCCAGAGGTCCTTCTTATCATCAAATTATTCAAAAAGCTCCGAGATAAATAATAGGCGGGTGATTTTAAGGTTTCTTTTTACTCGGGATCTAACAAAACCAACTAAAAATATTACATACGGTTATATTACGGCATGGAAAAATGTTTTAGTGCAGAAATAGATAAACAGTTACACAAGTGATTTCTTATGAATAATTAAGTAAAAACCATGAATAACCATGCATAATGAAGTAAAATCGACTGGGATTTACGCTTGAACTTGTCCGAAGGTAATTACATGGAGCTGAGCTTTTCTTAAAATAAGCATAAATACGACTGGAAACAAAGAAAACGAAATATTTTAACAAAACTGATTTTCGAATCTTTTACTCATATTTTTGAAAATATTCTACAGACATTTGTGGGGTTGCCGACTTCTACAAGAAACCCAACCCATACTAGGTAATGAATTCTTCCGTATAGGAAAAATGATAATTATATTTTGGCCTGAAAACGAAATTTTGAATATAAGATTTAAAATACGTCAAAAACGGTTAGACTTATGTATAGCACATCATACACAAAGCATATCTAGAATTTTCCGAGAAAAACAAAAATGCAATAATATATAGGGTGTTTTCTTTAAAATACGGAAGTTGGCATCTACTTCAGGTATAATCGGATATAATCGGAAGTGCCGCCATCTTGAAAAGACTTTAGTCGGATGGCTCCCATCCACATTATTTTCTTACCAAGTTTTTAGATTTCTCTCAATTCACTAATTCTTGCTTCAATAATATCTCTTATTCCAGTATTACAAAAATATATGAGTAACAAAACAATTAATAATTATAATAATAATAATACATTTGTTCCCAACAGATATACATCCAATTACACAGAAAAATAACAAAAAAATTACAATTTACAAAAAATTACAAATTTTACACAAATAATAATAAATAAGAAAAAATGAACGAGAAAAAAAACAAAAATAGAGAGTATAAGCGAATATATACAACGAAAAAATTAGTTCGAAATAAAATGAAATTGTATTGAACAATAACCAGATAACTGAAAACAAAATAAAATATTGACTGAAATTGAATTCTCGCTTAACTATTGATGAAACATAATTAAATATTGAATTAAATTAAAATCTTGGCTTAATGTTTCACGATAATATTTAACAAAATGAATTTGTCAACATGTTTCGAGCGTGAGCTCATTTTCAAGACTAAAATACAGTTACTTTATTTTAGTCTTGAAAATGAGTTCAGGCTCGAAACATGTTGACAAATTCATATTGTTAAATATGATCGTGAAACATTAAGCCAATAGTTTAATTTAATTCAATAAATAAAATATTGTCTATTACAAAGTTACGTATGGTCAGTAGAACTTGACCATATAGTAACGAAATATGCTTGACGAATTACAATAAAATTAAAATCGATTGCAATAGTAGGTACTATCAGGTAAAAAAATGAAACAACTAAAATTAAAATAATATTTATAACTAAGTCATATGTATACAACAGAAGTTTAGGAAAATATCACGACATCCCATTGCGCTGTTCTGAGTGGCAAATACAATTGCCTGTATTTGGTTACTACGTGGTAATTATTTGTAAGCATATTGCACATAGAAGTGACCAAGAAATGAGCTCGATCTAGCTATTTACATATTTCAAGTAATTTTTATGTTGAGCATTATTAGGTACTACCTTCCCAATATTTGATTTTATATCAACCATTTTTTTCACTCCAATATGTGTTACATTTATTGTAACTTTTTTTAATTAAATAATGGTACTAAGTTTAATAAGATTTTATGGGACTGTACTGTATTGCAATGACTGCATATTACTGTATCCTCCAACCTGTTAACATCATCATTTTTTATTATATTCATGAAACTTTTGATATTATTTTTTCACTATTTCAATCAATTAAGTGAATATTCTTATTGATAAATTGTACAAAATAGTTATAACTCCTTCTCATCTTTAGTCACATGTGAAAAATGTAAGTGACAAAGGGTCAATTGACTGGAAAGTCTCGTGTTGTTCCCCCCATTTGATCTCGACATTTTATGGTTCACAGCAACTAATTTCATCATTTTTATTATAGTGTTCGAGTGGGTGAGTGTAAATTTTAAGCAGCTTCAAAATGAAATGGACTGATTTATCGTATAGGACGCCTAACGTTTGAAATCTATCTACTGAAGTTACATTTTCTGATTCACTGAATTAAGGAAAGACACAGTAAAGTAATAAAGCAATACGTCTATGTTTTCGATACTTGAGCTTTCTAAAAGACGAAATTGATCGACCTTTAAATAAAATAGAAAAATTTTTCCAAAACCAACACGTAAAGAACAAAACCGTTTATCTCTGTTTTTTAGTGTTTGTTAGATTTTTAACAAACGAGATTGTTGTAGGATGCCATTTTTAGTACGTTTCTTAAGTGCCACATCGAACGAGAACATTTGATGACTGATTCAGAAGATGATTGCTTCATAAAAAAATACATTATCGAAAATAATTTCAAATATCTCGAGGAGATTGTATTTCTTTCAATGGATACGAATTCTAGTGAAACAGTTTAGACAATCACAATTTTTTTAGATGTTAAAGATTTGTTTTCGAGTTCTAATAGGCAAACAAAATTTTGATCGGCGAGGTCAAAGCATTTTTCATCTCTTCGAAGAGTAAGTATCACATAAGAAACTTTTTCTGGGTTAGCCATTTTTCAACAAGTTTGATATTTCATTACATTAATGAATTTCAACGAATATGAACTATTTCACATGTAGGTCGTATGTTTTTAAACCTGCAGTTCGAAATAAGTTCGGTACGGCACTGACTGCCGATGAAAAACCTTCAATAAGAACGTTTCAGTCCCTAATGAGCGAATAATACTATCGAGGGGTACTTTAACCACATTACTGAACGGTAAATTACTACGTATATACAAACTTCGATATTATACCCTCGATTATCTCTTGTGTTGATTTAGATATTGTGCTTGAATTTAAAATTGAAAACTAAAACAATGATAACCAATAAGTATTACACAAGCAATGAAAAATGGAATATGTAATTTTCAGGCTCGGCAAGTTACTTAACGCAGTGTTGCCAAATATCAGACAGTTCACAGAACGTCAAGTTTGTTGCTGAGCAAATTGCATACAAAATTAATTTTTCTCCCCCACAATTTAAACTATGTGAAGCGAAAAATTTTACTTAATGGCCTTTCACGGAAGCAATGAAACCTGTATTAATTATCTCGAAAACTTGAGAACTCTGCTGACATAAAACCATTAATCTTATGAAAAAAGGGAAACCTTCACCGACCCTTAGGTACTATTTATTTGTGTTATTTGTACAGAAGCATTGCGCCGTCAACAGCGTCTACAAAAGAGGGCTTACACTACTAAATATGTGAGGCTCTTGGAATACGTTGCATATACTTCAAGGGAAACGGTATATAACACTACAGTACGGATCTTACAGAAAAATGTGAGAATATATGAATTTCAACAATGATAGTTATATTGTTCGATAATGCAATTTTAAGTGTAGATAATGAAAATTTATTAGAATACATCACGATTTTTAGGTGTGCTATGCACCAATGGCACTATTTCAAAGAAAGACAATATAAATCAGTAATTCCCAAAGTGGTCCACAGGGGTTCAAGGAAGACTCGACGGGAGTTACAAGAAATGGGGGTCCACAATAGTAAGCGGGATCCATGAAAATTAATTTGGTTTCGATAGTTCACAACTAAAATGTTCGCTTGACTTCTGCAGCAACATATGCAGATAATATTTTAAGGAGCAAACTGAATATCATAGAACAGGGTGATTTGCGGTTATTCGTTTCAAAACAAAAGCCGAATAACTGTCCTTCTATCAAGTACATTCCTCTCATTAAAATTATATTTTTTTGATAATTACCAATGTAGAAGTTACATTACGTTATAAGTGTTTAATTTTGATGATATTACGACTGTTACAACAATAATAATTTATAAGATTCAATGGACGATGAATCTACTCTGTGATAGTTCATATTTAAATGAGAGGTAATAATAAAAACTTGTCTAAAAATCACTGACTGAACAATTCTTCATTCGACTAGTTTCGCCTTTTACAGCATTATCAAGAATGAATGTGCTAATGCTGTAAAAGGCGAAATCCCCAAAGGCGAAAGCATTTATTCTTGATAATGCTGTAAAAGGCGAAACTAGTCGAATAAAGAATTGAATATAACTTAAATTCAAACACTTGAACTTATGATTTACACTTTATTGACTACATAGCATGACGCGTTTCGTCGTTACAAACGACTTCTTCAGATGCTTACAGAATAATCCATTATACAATACATTAAATGCATAATACATAATACATTAAATACATAATACATTACACAATACAATAATACATTATTCTGTAAGCATCTGAAGAAGTCGTTTGTTTACGACGAAACGCGTCATGCTATGTAGTCAATAAAGTGTAAATCATAAGTCCAAGTGTTTGAATTTAAGTTATATTCAATTATGATGGATTTACATCAAGTAAACGCCAACACTATTAAAAAAAAAAAAAAAAGAATAAAGAATTGTTCAGTCAGTGATTTTTAGACAAGTTTTTATTATTACCTCTCATTATAATAATTTATAATGTAATAATTGCTATATTTGAATAAATACTTAAAACACAAGAAAATATACTATATTTCTTTTTACTACATTGAATGGGAAGTTTTCTACATAAAAATTGTGAGAATTGATTGATTCTTGTGCTGTGAGTAACTGTAGATTCCATAAAAGTAAAGTTGGATGGAGGCAATTTTTCGATTGGCATTCTTTGCTTTCTCACATCCACTCACAACACAATCAATTAAAATTGAATTGAAATTTGGTTACGTCGATATTATCAAATAATTAACCCTATCAAGCAATCAATTCTAATATTTTTTCCCGAAAACTGATAATTCGTCGTTGAAACTCAGCACAACGCAAGTTTCCGTATATAGATCCAATCTTGCCCTTTTTTTCGACTTGGAAAAATGCCAGAACCGTCAGAAGACGTCCTCGAATACCTAGAGGACATACCGCTACTTATTCGATGAAATTCAAAAATTTTCTATTTTACTATATACTTGTCATAAAAATTTAATGTTTTAATTTGTAATGCTTCAAAAATTCAAAATTAATTACGCTCAATAGTCATTTAAACAGACTTCAGCTAGAAAATTTCTCAATATACGTTATATCATGATTGTAACAATAAATTATATTTATAACTGTTAGAAAAATCGAGTAGTGCCGAAAGTTCGCGAAGTTCCGAAATTCGAGTAGTGTCGTAAAACCGCGAAAGGCCTTTCCGAGCAGTGAATCAAGTGCGGTACTTCTACAATTATTCCTAATTAATATTGATCAATTATATATGTATAGAATCCATATCAACATACCATCTAACTGTACATTACGTGGGTAAAGTTTTCTGTGGTTTCCTTTACCATCAAACGTCGGACGAATTGAAAATCCGACGTTCGACCGAATGGCACGTAATCAAAAAGTCGGCCACAGCCGCAATAAAAATGGCAAATTAATTGTATTCAATTCAATAACTCTATTATCTTTTGTTCAGATAATAAGAAAATTTCTTCTTTTGTACTTTTCTAGGGTTGAAGAAGGTCAAAACGGCCTTATAACCTCCCTCCTTTTGTTTTTAAAATGTATTTTATTGTAAAAAATGCCATATAAAAATTAATAAACGAATTACTACTACTACTACTACTGCCCTTTTTTTCGAGATTTAAAGATTGGTAGTAATGTAGCTGCTGGGGGTTCGTCGGATCCAGCAAAATTTTGAAAGTGGTATATGAAACAAAAGAGTTTGGGAACCTCTGATATAAATATTATTATTAGTAGTGTTGGTGGAAAAACTGAAATCTTCGAAGCAGAAAATATTACTTTCATTGGATGCTAACTTTTATATTCGGAGATTGTGCAGAAATTTAAAATTAAAACAAAAAAAATAGTATAATTGAAGCACTAACATTACAAATAGTAATTCGGCTTTACTATTGATTAAAATATTTTTAAACAATTTGTCATTCAAACTTTGAATGAAAATTTTGTTTTCGATGTTTGCATATCTTTAATAATTTTATTATATAGTTTTATAGATATATATATATATATATATATATATATATATATATATATATATATATATATATATATATAAGAGGGATAATGAGTATATGTACTTATATCAGTCCCAGTTTTCATTCGTCTATAACAAACCATATACATTATACTAAAATTCTTCGATTACAATATTAATGACAATTGTAATACGAGGTTTAAGTTTGAATTTATTTAAATAAAAAAAATCGATTGGAAAAAAGAAAAAACGTTTTGAATGTCCATTATTCTCATGTGTGAACTACCCCAGGCCCAACTATAATTTTCGACTGTCTCGTACAAGGAATTTGTATTCAATCCGAATAATAATCGCGACACTTTTAACACTTGCGAGGGGAGCATATTGTTCGAATGTAAATAAGAATTTGATTACAGGCTAAATATCTGTCAGACCCCGTCACATTACAAAGTGTTACGTAAGGCCACGTACCCACATCCTAAGCCTTTTGTTGTGCTTTTAGACCGTGGAAGAATTGGCCATTAACAATGAGAGCGTGCTGTGCATTGTCTGTCCGTCTGTCGGGCACCCCATCCCTTCGCGATCTTCTAATGTCCCCAAATCCACCCTATTAAATGGCCCGCCCCGATTGCTACATTTAATTGAACGTCCAAATGTTATTATTTAGACGGAAGATAGAGGTTGATGGGTTTCCGGGAAATCATGGAATATGTCACGTCGAATCTGCGAGATAAATTGCACGGTACAATTAACTTATGCGTCGTATTGTAATGGAAATTGTGGGATAGAGAACCCTGAATTTGTCATCCTGAGAAGTAAAAAAGTGAAGGTCACAATACGTACAAGTGTATTGTATTAAATATTCAAACAAATCAGCTGAGAGAATACGATATATACCTACATAAATATAAAGAGAGAAGAAAAAAATTAAAGAAGAAATTATTCTAAGGATTTATGTCCAACCTAGGAGATCAAAAACAATGTATAAAATTATACACAAAAAAAACTATACAAAGGGTTCTGAGGCAGAAAGTTTCGGATCCTGGAAATCGAAGTGTTAAACAGATCGATATCCACTTCTCCTTTGCACTTATAACGTGTGATGTTGCTATATTATTCTATGCGTGGAAATATTAAACGACACTTGTATTGAGTAAATATATTTATGATTATTTACAAGGAACGAACTATTGAACACGTGGTTGTTGTTGTGTTATTCGATGGAAGTTTGAATTACAGATTGTTGAACATAGAAGTAACTGTCAGAGAAGAGCTCTGACAGAGAAGCGAGATTGGATGTTGGTAGCCCTTTTTATATGCTGACAGTTGAAGGTGGGGCGTCTAATGTGATCACAGAATAGTGATACTATTATGTGCTGTGCTAAGAGAATTTCAGAACATTTATGAGTAGTGTCTGGAATTAAAAAAGAGTGCTTTTTCTAGTGTATACACAAGGAACATGAAGTCTGTTTAGCAAGTTCGGACAATCCATATTACAATTCAAAAGTTTGAGAATTACTACAAAGCAATAGTACCTACAAACGCCGCTGCATTAATGAATGGAAGTAAATTCTCCCAAGTAAAATATCCTGTGGAAAATACTTTCTTGATAGTCTCATCTGCCTTAGTGCTAAGATATGTCAAGAACTTGCGCAGAACTACTAAATACAGTGTACACATTAATAACCAATATGAAGATGCTGAATACTGTACCGAACACAGTCCTGCGAATCTCTCTTGGTGCACTATGATCCAGCTCATCTGCGAGCCTACATGTTGAAGCACATGAACTGCCCACTAGACCTCCGTCGGAAACAAATTCTTCTTATATATGGCTCCAAAGTGGGAGCTATCCCAAACCACCCCATCCACCATCTGATCAAAACAACAAAGACGTTCGAAAACATACATTCAATGACACTGTATTCGATCCCGCAAATTATCAAAATGGATCGGGATTAAACAGACCAATCTGCTATCGTTCCAATAACTGCATCAGAAAATGCACCTTGGATCAGACATCAACCAAGACTGAACGTAAAACTACACAGAAATGATGAACACGAAACACCTGATATATTGAAGCAATCATTGAGTGGAATGATGAGCAACGAAATATTTGATGATAGAAGATACACAGACACCTCTAAAGATGAACAAGGAGTAGCTTGCTCGATAAATATAACAACTACTTGATAATAATATGACTATTCTTGTACGTGGTGTAATTGCCTGTTGATTATGGACAGTTTCTTCAAATATTTTCAGTAATAACAGGCTCTTCTAATTTGAGTATGTTTATTTCAGTTGACGTTTCGTTGCGAAATGCAACATTTTCAAATCTAAGGAATCATCGAATACTATGGATATCAAACGTCAATTGTAATTTCGACAATGAAATCGGTTCTTTGACGTCTTTAATATTCACAGAATAATATTCTAAAACATAGGATATTTCCCCCAGGTAATATTAATCCGACAAAAATAAAACCCAAAAGTTTTTTTATATTCTCAAGTACCAAGTATTCCTTAGACTACAAACAATTAAAATATTAAAACCACTTCATCCCCAAACTCACACATGAATATAATTGCTAAATGTAAACTCTAATATCTTGGGACACATATTGGTAATATAAGGGCCAATTATCTTATTCCCAGTGATGGAACAACCCCATTCTGTTGCGACGTTACACAGTTTCGAATTATTAAATTGGATTTCTCCATTGCAAACTGTAGAGGGTTCTGCAATTCATCCAATTTTTTATTATAGAAATGATCCATTTACTTATAGCGAATAAATCAGATTTTCATTCTCCCCTTGCGTCGTAGGAACGCCAGGGTAAACACGACGTAATGAATATGTACGTCGCTGTAGACGGCTCGATTTCGGATTAGATTTTATATTGATATCAATTGAAATGTAGGCTGTGTATGTTATTTATGCTATTCAGGGAATTTGTTCGTTTCAGGAAAATATGTATACCATTGAATATTTGTGTATTTGATCGATTAGAGGAAATAACAAATACTTCTGTTTGTCACTCTGAAAAAGCTGTTTGTATAAAATATACTAAACATATCATTCTGAAAAACGGTTATATATTGCATGGTAATTTAGAAAAACAACATTTTTACTGAACCTGAAATAATCTTTTCTACCTTTTGTGCCGCAAGGCTCTGTACTCGGACCACTTCTATTCATATTGTTTATAAACGATATGCCTGCGAAGTTGTCCCGATTTTTGGTGACACTATTTGCCGATGATTCATTTTCGTTTCTGGCAGTATTCCTGAAGAACTTCTGGAGGCATGTGAATGCATTGTGAGGGAGTTTGTAAATTGATCTCGAATGAACAATCTGATGATGAACTTTGACAAAGCTGTATGTGTTCATTTTTATCTGAAGGGCAATGGAATTAGTACCTTGGATGTTAAATATGGGGACAACACTATAACATCATCCCTATCAACAAAGTTTCTTGGAACATATGTAGACAAAAATTTGAGATGGACATCACACATTGATGTTTTATGTGAAAAATTGAGTAACTCATTTTTTGCAATCTCTAGAATTAAGAACATCGTACCTTGAAACAGTCTTGTATATAGTCATCTAAATTATAATATTCTGCTGTGGGGCTGCTCTACAGAAATAAATAGGGTGTTTATTACACAGAAGCGAAACTTCGATTAATATTCAATACTCATCAACGAACATCTTGTGAACCTATCTTCATTAATAATTACATACTCAACTTACTGTGTTTATATATTTATAGATGTTTGTTATATGTTAAAGAAAATGAAGATAGGTTTATTAAATTGAATAGTAATCATAAGTATTCAACAAGGAACATTGATGCGCTACTTATTCCTATGCCTAACAGCTAAATTTGAGCACTATCTCTATTATCAGAGTATTAAAATCTTCAACCATTTACCATCGAATTTGAAAGTACTGAAAGCATTTGTTTAAGAGGAGAGTTAAATCCCTGCTCTTAACAAAGGCATACTATAGTGAGGCAGAGTACTTCGATGATTCGAATGTAGGCAATAATGATGAATCAATTTTTTGTATCATATGTTTGTATATTTTTTACCACAAATGTCCTTCACCATGTGAAATTGTCTCAAATGTTTAATATTTCTGAGGTAATTTTTTTTTCTTTTCAAATAAAGTTGTATATTATTGTGAATATAAATTTAACCAATATTTTTGTTTGAACCAATATTTTTGTTCGAGGGCCGAATGTAAGATCATACTCAAAACTGAATTCAGTCCTTTTGAGAGTATTCTTTTTAGTTGTAATTATTGTATCAATTGAATGAATGTAATTTTACAATGTAAGGAATGTATCTCAATAAATTTTATTTTATTGTTATTATTATTATTATTATTACCTCATGTCGATGACTTCTACCAGGTAGTAATATTATACCGGGTAGTATATTTGAAAGAGTAGGAATAACATATTTTTCTGAGATATAGAAAACTAGATTGATAAATTGAGTTTGACCAATAGCAATTCAACTATACAACAATTAATACAATCTCATGCAGTAGACAATCCAACAATTAATACAATTTCATGCAGTAATTTTCACGTGATTCGTTTACAAACATAAATACATATACAATAGGCAACCTCACTTGACGAACATGGCCTCATTGTTCACAGTTCCTCATAAAAAAATATATAATTATTTAATTTTAAAATTTTTATTCAATAATATAAATTTTGATAATATTATAATGTTAATAGTCTAGAGATTTTATTCTTGAAATTAATTGTAAGAATAATTTTGATATCTTTAATGTATTCCAAAACTCATTTAGAAAGTATTTTACTTAAAACATCAACGTTCATGATTTATATTTATACCGTTGGTACTTCTCTAGTTGAATAAAGAATCTTACCTGTTATATGTCTTATCATGCCTCAATCTGTCAGAGAAATATTCATAGATAATATTCAAAACTAAGAATAAGCACACTGAAATGATCTGCAAAAAAAATGATTGCAAAATGTGTCTTATAAAAAATGTATTCGCTGGAACATTGTTGTCTTTCATCCCATTCTTAAAATGCCGTCAAATACGCCTGCGCTCTCTTCCGGCAGTTTGAAGTAACTGAATTTATTTTAGTCGCGTCCAGATAGCGAAGCGAGTTGTGACGTTACTCTATGTTCTCGGTGTAACCAAGCAGAGCGTTTTCGTATACTTTCCAAACTTTCAAAGTGTTATCTCGACTGAATTTACCGGTGAATATTTTCAAAGACACTGTCCTAATTGTTAACGAAGGGCTGGAGATGCGGTCCAAAATGTTAAGATGCGTCCTTGGTGTTGTTTTACTTCTCATTAATGCAGGTGAGTCAGTCAGGTTGCTCGTTGTTTACTTCTATGTTTATATCACGGTAGATCAGACTTGGTTTCAGATGAGAAAGTTCGAACGATTGACAGCCTCCGAAAACTTTTTAACGTTACAACTGTCATCAAAAAGTGATTTGATTTATATTTTGACGGATTCATTCGTCTAATGAATTCGATATAAATAGTGAATAAATAGGTTATATAAATATAACGTTTGTTGGCATTCAGGAAAGGTGAATGTGCTTTTAGAAAATATCTTAGCAATATGTGACTATAATTCGGAAGTTGAATTCTGATTTTATTAAAATGATATTTGTGGAAAAAGTGTCCTGTATATATGTTTTAATTTCCATAACATGTTATGCCTGAAGTACCCAAAATTTGTGCTGGAAAATCAAGGTTATGAATTTGAAAATCCGGTTTATTGACGTTCCACAGAAACAAACATAAATATAAAATTTGTTCTGAATTTTTCAGAAGCTGCGAATATATACGAAAAGAAATAATTCCATAATTTAAATACCTAGTTGAAGAAAACTGATAAGTACTTTTTTTCTGATTATTATGCTATATGTATTGGTTTTCTCAATTCCCATCAAAATGAAATTCACAACTACTTATATTCATTGTTTCTTGTTTTCTTGGATGGCTTACAACAGAATTTTAATTATACACCGGAACTTTCTCAAGAAATAACTGTAATGTCAATTATAAATATAAAACAATATGAAAAGTGCGGGAAATTTGACAATATATATGGGACTGGGTACTTTCAATTTTCTTCTCTAAATAATTCAGTAATTTCCATTATGATTTCAACCGGTTAAATTGAACGTTTTGTTTTCATCACTGTTTCCATTTATTGGCGATTGCAGTTTACCGGTTAGTAGTTACTACACTTTCAAACGAATGTACTAAGACAAAATTTCGTTTGCACGTCGTTGAATGGAGTCATAAAAACAACGTATATTGTTTCTAAATAGTATTTATTTAACTGTAAAAGCATGTGGTTTCTAAAAAACTGTTTCACTTTACATTTTTGTTATACGATTAGCTTCACATAATTTAGAACTTATTGAAGTTTGTGGTTGATAGTTTATTTCATTTGTTGATTTTCATTTTGGAACACATTTCGTGTATCTATTCTATTAAAATACAATATGATGAACGGATTTTTTCACTGAATTGATTCCCTCATTTAATTTGACCCATTTGATCACTTTCTCATAGAATACTTCAAGTTGCACGTATTTTTCAATAATTTTTAAACATTAACAATTATTTAATTTTTAATCAATTAAATAATAATTATCCAATTCAATAAAACTGTTCAGTCGATCTATCTTACTCAGTTCAATGAATCATTCGATATTAGAAAGATTTTGGATTAAATTGATTGCCTCTTACTTTTAAAATTATGAGTACCTACATCATCTACCTAGGTACTATTCAATAGCGTATTGAATTTTTTGGTCGAAATATAAAAAATGTGAATTGGTATTTATTTTATCAACGAAATTTTATTAACACTTCTATATATATTTTTTATTCAAATATCTACGAAATATCGCAAAATCAATACCTACCTAAATACATGTCAACATTCTAGAAGCATACGAAGTCAACAACTTGAACTTAATAGAAGATGATTCAGTGGTTTCGCCTGTCAGCAAATTCTATTGCTTTATTCAATTTGAAGACGATGACCCCTTTTATATTAGTCCGCCCTACACCTACTCGAGTTTTATACTCTTCTACGACTTCCTAATGAAAAACATACTCAAGAAATGGTAACCGGATACCATTTACGATGATATGGATGATGCTCATCTTCCACATGTATCTCGATGAATTAAGATGAGTTCACAATGAACACTACACATGGCACGTTATGGCGTCTTTATTGTGAAAATTTATGTAATATTTAAAAATAAACCAACCTAATTCCACTTTTTATGAGATGCGTGCTTTCAGCTTATTGTTTTGTTGCTTCTGTATGAGATGGAAGTACGTTGTGCTAATTCAGTTGGGCGGTTATTTTTTTTTATTGAATTTTATATTATACAACATCGAGGTCAGCGTTGTTACCACCCATGAGCGTCGTTACTTTTGATGGTAATTATCGAGCAGGACGGCAATTTTGTTTATGGGCATGTGGCATGTTGCACTATGTTACAAAAAAATTGTCACAAATTTTTCAAAAAATTCTTTTGAAATGTAGTTTTGATAAAGCTTATTATCTATGTGCTCACGTAAATATAAATACTACTATATGCAGCAATATATAACTTGAATTTTCACTTCAAAATAGGGACTTTAGCTCTCAAATTGAAACGATTCCACATTCATATGCAAAAGATATTCTTCCAGTTTATGAATAGATTTTCCAAATAAAAATATTCTCCGTTTGTTCTTTAATAGTTTCAATGTTCTGATTTCCTTCAAATCGATCGGAAGGCGATTCAAGACGAATACTCTCATATCGGAAGTGCTCACTTCGTGTACATCTTTGATTTTTTTTTTAATTATCCTTAATCTCTGTCGGGGGTCAGAATTTCCCGAAAGAAATCCTCGAGTACAACCTACAAACTCCAACAACATATGTATTAGCTTCAGTTGCCTCCTATCCTGTAAAAAGACCTTACTTAACATGTGTTGACAATCCCCAAAGATAAACACTGTAACGTAGTAATCTGAATGCAACGTGGTCATGGTAGATTGATCGTCACTGCTTGACTTCAAAAATTGACAATCCAAAACTGAGCATCGTAGACAAATTTTCAAAATGTGCTTTCCTGTTCAAACTTTGCCAATTGTCAAACCTAAAAACTTCACCTTATTTGACCTTACCAAAGTTTCATTCCTCACCTCGATTTCAACATCTGAATCAAGCCTATGTGTACATAATGAAATCTCGGGTAGTTAGGTTATTCTCAGTACAATAAAACACTAAAATGTAACACTCCTGGAAATTGATAATTAATCATCAATAATCCATTAATGAAATCACTAGTTGATCTTATTTATTGATATAATTCTTTGTGATATTACTACGAGTATATATCCAGGTTCGTACAACTTGATTTCGGCTACGCCGTTCTGAGGAGAGCCAATAAGCTCGAAATACGTGTCAACGTCTGCTACTAATTGCGGGATATGCTTACGGTGTCTTCGTGTCTTTGATTATATATATATATATATATATATATATATATATATATATATATATATATATATATATATACATTGCTTGAAATTGATTTATTGCCTGTTTGAGGTATTTATTTTGAAAGTTTTTAGCATTAACAGGCTTTTTAATATGAAAAAGTTTATTTCTGTTGACGTTTCGTTGTTATATTACAACTTTGTCAAAACTAATAATTATTCATTAGTTTTGACAAAGTTGTAATATAACAACGAAACGTCAACAGAAATAAACTTTTTCATATATAAAAGCCTGTTAATGCTAAAAACTTTCAAAATAAAAAAATATATATATATATATATACATATACATGCATTAAAACGTTTGTTTCACAAATTATTGGATGATATATTCACCGATTGAACCTCAAGAACTTCTTATTTGTTTTTTCATTCATTGAAAGTGTTATTTCTATTTAGACTGAATGTACGTAAATGAATATTTATCAATTTGTAGCAGTAATACTTACAATGATAATATACCTTAAGTCTATTCCTAGAAGAATGATAATTGTTTATTGTATCGCTGAAAATGTAAGAATTCAAATGACGTGATAGGTACTATACGATCTATCAAAATGATACAATATTTATTCATGTTATACAAGATTGAACATTTTTCTGTTGAATATTTTCATTCACCGTTAAATGAAGAAGTACAGTTTTTTATTTTCGGATATTTTGTTTTTTATTTATATTTATGCAGCTGCTTATCCGATGAAATCTCTTCTCCATTTGGAGAGATTTAAAATATTAATAGTGCACTGTTTATATCGACTGTTCTTGGAAAAATTCAAGACAAAATGAATATAACAATATAGAATACATCTTTCATTCTGATTGTAATGTTCGAAAAGAAACGTTAACTTAATCGTCATATTTACGACTCCATATATTTGGTTTATCAAGAACATTTTAACTATGTTGATGAAATGAGAATGATTTAGAAACGATAAATCTGTCACAAGAAGTGATGAATTTAGGCAAGAGCAGATCAATTCTTAGGTATAATACTAGGTATATATACTAAGGTATATATACCAACTAAGGGTCCCAACTAGGGACGTTATACGCTTTTGGGTCAAAAGTTCAAGAGGCTCTGTAGCCGAACGGTATAGTTTACTTATACTTACCCTTTATACTGAGGCTGGTTCGAACCCACATGGTCCGAACGTGGGTTCGATCTACGTTCTTAGGCCATTCAGAATCGGCGTTAAACAGTAAATCCAGTCGGATCCAATGCCGATGAAATCTGAATATCGAGAATTCGAAATGCCATTGCAGGGACAGTGGCACATAACTGTTCCAATCACCTTAAGATAGATAGATAGATACTTTATTTCTGTCGAATTCAAAATACATTGTAGAAAAGGTCATATAAAAGAACAAAAAAATATATACGGGCTTACAAACCAGCACCAAGTTAATGAATAAATCTAATTAATCAATTAAACATTACTCTGACAAAAACTCATTGTGATTGTAATAACATTTAACAACTAAAAATTTACTTAATCTAGATCTGAAACTAGGTACCGAAATAGCGTCCCTAATTTCGGTGCCGATTTTATTATATATTTCCAGATCCAAGTACACTGGTGATCTCCTTCCAATTTTGAATTTATAGTTTGGCATAACAAGATTATTTCTATGTCTTGTTTTATATTGTTGTTTGTCACTATGTCTAATAAAATATTTTTGACTTTTGTGGATTAGTGTAGCTACCTCCAGTATATGCATGGAAGTAAGCGTAAGTATATTCAGGGATCTAAACGCCGTCCTGCAAGAGCTCCTTTGGGAAGTCCAGCTAGACACCTTATTATTCTCTTCTGACTCAAAAACACGTTACTGCTTCTTGATGATGAACCCAAAAAACGATGCCATAAGAAAGCCTGGAGCATATATGTGCATAGTATACAGATATAAGCTGCTTTAAAGTCAATACAATTCTCAGTCCTCTGAAAAGGTAGAATAATGAACTTAATTTGGTACACACATTGTCCCAGTGTATCCCCCGTTTAAGGTGTTCATCCACTGCAATTCCCAGGAATCTGACACTGGTACTTTGGGTTAGTTCAGTGTTATTTAGCTTCACACATTATTTTTTTAATATTATTTAATATTTTCATTAATATTTCATTATAATTGAACCGTGAACTTAAATTCAAACACTTGAACTTATGATTTACACTTTATTGACTACATAGCATGACGCGTTTTTCTGTAAGCTTTTTTTTGACGCATTCTGTTTCATTCGAAGAAGTCGTTATGTAAACAGTTCAGTTCAAGTGTTTGATATTCAATTCATTAATATTCTGCGTGAACGGACATCCAGCTCATTCTGAATGTTATCTTGTAAAGTCGATTCTGTTTCACCAGAGACAACCACTGTCACTGGTATAATCCCTAAAAAGTTCCTGTTAAACATCAGAGTATTGGGACTTGGTAAAGATCTTTTTAAGGCATTACGGAAATCGGTGCTGCTTGCCACAGTAAGGACAGTCAACAGCGTGAAGATTGCCGCCATGGGCCTGAAAATTTGGAAAAGTCAGCCACAAATCTTGACCCCTGTGATATATAATTTCTAGGACAAGTGAAAGTTTTCCTGTGAGGGAGTGTAACGGCCGTAATGTTCGAAATCGGGATGAAATATTCGTATTTCAAGTATTTTGGGGCGAACCCATATTTCGAATTTCTTTTTAAAAAAATTGCTATTCAACAATTTGCTTCTACGTTTTTGCGATTGTTCCCCGTTTGAACTCGAAACCCATAGACCTTCGTTCAATTATTCATTCGGCTCTTTGCCCTTTTCAAAAATCCTCTACCTCTGAGAACGAACTTGAACGGAAGTTCTTAACATCCCGTATTCCGAATTAACATCCATACGAAAGGCGAATACAAAATTCCGTCTTTTCGCAAAGGGAATTAAACCGAATTTATCTAATGACTGCAGCTAAACTGGAAAACGAAGGATACAAGGCAATGTGAATAAACTACCGAATTATTCCGGGGTCCATTTTATTTCGGAAAATTTGCGAAGCAACAATGTACTCTTTGCCTCGGCATTCACTTTTCCGTCCTCGTCACGTTCGTTGTAATTTGGGGGGGTGATTTGCGAAAAACTGAATTCGGATAAAAGGATGGAGACGCATCCGATGGGCCCTATTCATCGGCGAGCCTTGCAATTATGTATTAAGTGTATTAGGTCCGTCAATTTCGTAGCTACGAGGGTTGCTATTTAGATTTTCGTCTCGGGAAATCCTTAATGTTCTAGGCGCCATCTGGCGTCTGCATCAGAGAACTTGACTCTGTTCAATAAAACTTCCACAATAATATTTTTTTTTCAGAGATTTTCGTTTACAGTAAAATGAAAATATTTTCTCTTTCAATGAAGCAAATAACTCATGAACATTTTTATAAGGAATTATCGTATGAAGGTGTCAATGCACCTAATTTTTTTTACTGCCAGTTCAATAAATACCACTTTACAGTTTGTTAAAAAGGTGCTCTAACAACTCAATCCTGGCAAATGCTCACTATGGATTGTTTCCCTCAATTTTGTCTAAAATTTTATTGAGACCAAGTAGGTAATTATAGTAAAATACCCATTTGAAATTGCGCAATGTCAAATGGTGTGAAATTTAGAAAAATATTTCTGCGTTGCGCCAAGGGTTATGTAGAGTATTGCAAATTATATTTCTAAGTATTTGAGTGACTCTATGGTTTTTCTATGGAAAAATTCACAGCACAAGTTTGCTATCTTCATTGCTATCTTCATGTGTATTGTTTGTATTATTTGTATTCATGTGTATTGTTTGTACATTATTGATATTATTTCTAGTTTTATTTTTTTATAAGTTGTATACTATATTGTATTTTCCCACTCAGTAATTGGCCCGAGCTGTTGAGTGGTGTATTTGTAAATAAATAAATTAATAAATAAGCGATATTTCTGTTAGGTAACTAATACACAACCATTTGTTGTTCCCAGTGAAATAAGGAAGACGATGAAGAAGGATCGTGGGAAATATAAATCACAAAAAGGCTCAAACAACTTGTACAAAGATCGACTTTTTTGGTCATCCCTCGGATTACCCCGATTTAACAACCACTAACTTTTTTTTATTGTTATTCATACAATAGAAATTATGTGATCAACGATTTAGGAAGAATCGGTTCATTATTCAAAATGGTTTTAGAATTACTTAGTTCAAAAGAAATGATTCAAATTTTTTTTCAAAAACATAAAAATGTGTATTGCTCGCCATTATTATTTGATTGTTCCCATTTGTTGTAAGTCAATAACTGTAAGACATACCAAAATCGTCAAAATATAAGCTGGAAATGAGCGTTGACATAATTAGTCGATAATAATTTTATTTGAGTAATAAGCTACGATTTTGACAGTGCCTTTTCAATTATTGATGGGTAAAATCTATTAGGTACTCCTGAGAATTCAAATCTGCTACGATAACTAATATTCTAAATACATCAAAGAGTATTTAAACGATAATAATAGTTTTGAAACACAATTTCGTCTAGATTCTATGTAATGTCGGAACAGGTTGTCGCTCACTACAATAGAAAAAGAGATTACACAAATTCACTACAATATCCTTTACTCTGAATAGTGTTTGTTCAAATTAATTTTCAATTTTTATGGATATATATATATGTTTATGTGTATATAAGGTGTTATAATTTCAATTGAAGTAATGTTGGCTAATGATTGAATTCAAAGCCATTCATGAGGCCTTTCCCATTAAAATAAAAAAATAAACTTTCAAAGCGTTAAATTTTCAATAATTGAAAAATTGTAGAGCAATATTTGGATCCCTCTTCTCACTCAAGACGTTTACAACGTAGCGCCACCTGTTATCCACAATGATAAGTGAATTACGCCAATTGTAAAGGAAACTCGACGAGTGATGCGGGCAGGTAGCAAACTTCAATGTGATTAAAGAGCCCTGTACAAGTGTCTTTATTTATTCTATTGGAGGAATCCAGTAGACGTTTTCTCCAAAGATAATATTTATTCTGTCTGTAAATGTCTGGGAATTGATGTTTCTTTTGATTTACTGCTTATATGGTCTCGATATATTCCTCAAGCTCAAATTTATATGCATAACAATTTTATCGATATTTTGTATACACATCCGCAGCATTGTATTTATCATTGCGAAGAAGAAAAGCTCATCATCAAACGCACAGGCGTTTCGCTGAGAAATGTAACCTGTTAAGGAGTTGGACTCAATTGTGAAAAAGTGTTTCTAATAGTGCTGATAACGTTGGGGTTTTTAATTTCATACAAAGCTGAAGTTGAAAAGTTATCGGAAAGTGTACCCAAGAATTTATTCAAACCAATTGTTGGATGTTTCTGAAAGAACGCGAACAATTCAAACGAATAACGACTTCCTCTTTCGTGTTTATTCGCCGAGTTGTTTGGTCTAAAGCAGAGTTAAGGGCATAACACACAGTCGAGTTATGGTCCGAACTCGGCGTTTACAGCTTTAAATCTTCGCAATAAGGCACATATGCATACATGTGAATTATGTCAGTAATATTTTGTTGACGTAATGACGTCATTTGTAAAGTGTTATCGACGATCTCGATGGCATATGTTGGCTATGAAGTCACGTTTGCGTTCGGACTATGTATTTTCATGATTGGTGTGGAGTGGTTAGGTTCGGTTTCCAATTAAACGTGACAGATTTATCTTTGTTGTCAGCCCTTTGATCAATTCCCAATATTTATTTTTTTCTGTACGTAAAAAGTTTATTTGGTGATTTATTTATTAACATTTTAAATCGGTCGATTGGCTACATCAGTCAAGTAGAAACATCAAAAGAACTTTGTAATATCCGAAACACAAAGTGAGCGATCAGAGAAAAAATTGAAAAATATGGAAAAATTGAATTTTTTATGTGGAAAAATCATAACTGTTCATTTAATTTCATTATGAATTAATGAGAGATTTAGTTGCCTGAAAAATGAAAATATAATTGGTGTATATCCCAAAAAAATGCCAAAGTTGATTTCAGTGGAAAGAAAATATAATAAACGATTTTTACGTACTAGATATTGTAGAACATGAGAAAAATATTTGTTTTTATAATGGAAATTATATTCAATAATGATATTTAGGTATAATGTAAAGCATATTATAGTAAATTTATGAGAGAATTACAATCATTTTCTTTGAATTGTTATTCAAGTTTCAGTGAATTACCTTATTGTCATTTGCAATCAATTACTTAATAATTGCCTTTCTGATGTTGTTAATGATAGTGAATATGATAAACGTAACTATCAACTTCATTGAGTTTTGTAAATTTATTTCTTTCGTGGCAGTCAGATAGAAATACAATCTCAGTCCAGAATAGGTATCATTTCCTAATAATTCTCAGGAGTATTTGTTGTAATTTATTCCCACGGTGCTCTAATTCATAGATCGCATGAATAGTGCTAATATTGATGGCTATTTTATATATTGATATTGATCACTTACCAAATCCTGACTGTTGGCCTTGAATGATTACACTCGAAATTAAGAGAAAAATATCTTCCAAGTTTTCGTTATCGTATTATGAAAATACGAGTAAAGGAATTTTTGTATTTTTTATATCTTCTTATTTACAAATATTCCACAAAATTCTTTAAGATGTTCGGAAATTATGTTTGCATATTTCTAGATTTTTTATGTAACAAGCTTTTCATAGAGGACGGAAGTTTTAAAATTTCGTCTAATTGATTACATCACGCTAATATCGTCACACTCAGCAGAAATGTCGTGTCAGTAGTATAGAATTAAGAAGAAAGAAGTATCAGGAGCTCAGTACATATATATGAAACATTCTCTGATTATCATTATTTATTTTCTTTATCGTATTATGAAAATACGAGTAAAGGAATTTTTGTATTTTTTATATCTTCTTATTTACAAATATTCCACAAAATTCTTTAAGATGTTCCGAAATTATGTTTGCATATTTCTAGATTTTTTTATGTAAAAAGTTTTTCATAGAGGACGGAAGTTTTAAAATTTCGTCTAATTGATTACATCACGCTAATATCGTCACACTCAGCAGAAATGTCGTGTCAGTAGTATAGAATTAAGAAGAAAGAAGTATCAGGAGCTCAGTTCATATATATGAAACAATCTTTGATTATCATTATTTATTTTCTTCAAGCCATGCGCCATCTCTACGTCGAAAGTGTAATACTAAATAGTTTCAGCAGTAGTGATACAGAAATCTGAATCAATATTTGGGTAATATGTACGATTTAGATTAAATATTGCATTCAGCTTTGAGTAGAGACATGCTTGAAGCAAAAATCGTGCTTTGTAATTTTAATCTAGATATAGGTAATGTTTTCAAGTCTAGAAGCTTTTCATTTTTGACGTTTACTCCGGCGACTCACAAAGTTTTTATGTCAAGGTGTTGGCAGGAAAAGTATATTCTCGCACTACTATGCCGTGTCGGTTCAGTTTTTTCCATTGTTCGAAAAAAACGAAAGAAATCAACTGCAATATTTTATCGATATGTTTTGCTTTGATTCTATTTGACACAGTCAAGTTAATTTTTGCTTTACACTAATGAATTGTAAAATGACGTTACACCGTTTGTTAAATAGAAGATATTGCAAGAAGCGTTTATAAATCTATTACCATATCATCAACCACAACGTGACGGTTCAATTTCTTCAGAAATAGATACTCGATACTTTTGAAATATTTGCTGATTCAAGAGATAATGTTCTATTTAAAGCATAAATGTTATTTTGCATCACTTCGCAGATTCTGAAGTTTCGGAAATATTATATCTTCTATAACCCAGTTGATACAGTCGGCGTCTTGTATCCAATTATCTAAGACATCCACCATTCAGTGAAACCTAACGATGTCATTCGGAAGGTCCACAGGTGCTTCCGCGGCACGTTCGAATTTGGCGCCCGAGGTGTCACTTTTCAAGGCCAACTTAATAATCTAAGAGTGCCTTGGCGCGTCACGTTTCACCTGTCCGCCGTTCACGGATCCGGCGTTCTTGATACACCACTTTATGGAAATCCGTCGAGTAATAACTTCCCTTCAGAGCCTACTGCGTAAAGAGCATTCCGTTCAAAAAGAAACACGAAATGGTCGTGAAGTGTTGAACTTTATGTCGTCACGATTTCGTCATTACCGAGGTGACGTTTTATTGCACCCTTCTACGAAATGATGTTCAGCAAGTTTATTTTTGTACGGCACGTGTATTTAACTATTGGGATCAGAGCAGAAGAGATCGGGTGGTATCCAATCTGTGTAGAATCTATTCATGTTGAAAAATGTGTTAGAATTTACGAGTAGTTAACGCTTCTATTGAATACTTAACTGTTTATTTCATTTTCTGTCTTATAAATGGAATATTTGCGTGTATTTTATGCATTGAATTTGATAATAATTAAAAATGTTCATATCAAAATATCGTATAATTTTGACCACCTTTATATAAACTAAAGAATTTTTCAACATTTCTACTACTTTTCTCACGAGTTTAATACGCTGGTCAATTATTAATTTGGTTAGTTTTTTTGGTGTTTGCTCATCGAAAAATCGATTATAAGATATGTACTCAAATTGAAAAAAATTTGCAAAGTAAATGGTACCTATATTGAGTATTTCTATGATTTCTTAGCAACGTGGGAATATCATTTGGAGAAAATTTTCGGAAAGTTTCAATTTTTTTGAAACAGAAACCATATAAAACTATACGAATAAGCCTTGGTTTTCAAAAGAGAAGCTATGAAACATAATCGTTACTTGTTTAATATTTCACTGTAATAAAATTCAAAAGGTTTGTTATTATGATTTGCTTTGTTTTTCATTCTTGTATTTATGTTTGTACATCGGTTATAAATGATCAATTTATGCATTTTTTATGTACAAGTTTTCGTCGAAAAACAAATAAAATATTTTCAATACATTAGCAGTGTATATTCCAACAGATTCAGTTATATTGCATATTGCTATTTACTCAAATATTCGATTTAAATGTACATTATGCCAATTTTGATTTTGAATTAGAGCAGGGAAATATATGATCCTAAATTATTTGGACGGCATTCGAGTGGGCTGATGGCGTTTTGGTGTCCTCCTGTAAATTGTTATTTAGAGTAATCTGTAAAATTTACTTAGTGCTATTAGTATTCATAAACTTTACACGTTTTGACAAAACATTTCTCTTGTTTCATGTATTCGAAATTTAGATATTTAGGTACATTCGTAATGAAAAGATGTATGAATGCACACATTTTTGTTATGTTATTCTTATTCCTTTAAAAAATACTATATTCATTTACTTATTTATTAATTTATTTCATATTAAACAAATGTACAGAATTTTCATATCGAATTTTTGCAATGTTTTATTTATCTCAATGTTGATTCAGTTATTCAAAGTATTCTGAACCGATCGAGTTGTAGTTGGATGTAAAACAACCCGTATTGAAAATATGAAAGCTAATATAATAAGTACCTACGTACTTATAACACTCCTGCTTTTTGGGTTGACAATAAATCAACGCAAGATTTACAATATTTTTGAAGAACTAAATTTGAAATATCTTTATCATTTTTTAGTTCAGTATTCGGATACTCAGCTCATTAAAAATTTTGGTGAAGGCTTTACAAGCTAGCTTTGAAATCGAATTTGATTTTGATCTCCCCATTCTTCATTTCTTACTTTCTAGTGCTTTAGTGCGAAAAAAAGCTTCCTTCAAGAAAGTTATCAATGAGAGCTGATAAAAGTTTTAAAATTATTCCGAGATTTTTTTTTGTTGGGTAATCAACCTTTCTCAACAGTCATCCAAAATTAACCTAAAACTTCATTGTTGAAATTTGATGAATTTGTAAATAAGACATTCTGATCGTAGAATTTTCAAGATTTTTCAAATGCTTATCGGCTTATTCCATTACAATTGAAACTAACAATAAAAATTGATAAAATGCGAGAAAATTTCTATTGAAATTGTTATCCTTTTTTTAAATTGATTTTTCTGAAAATATATTTCTAAAATGAAGTACAACTGAAATTATGATAACTCATATCGTCATTTTTTGTGTAGCGGTACGTTTTGCGTTCTCGAACTTCATTCAAATATTAATAAATGTGCAATTATCTTGGAAATATTCCAAAGTCAACAAATTCTTCAATTTCGTGAGAATGCGTATTTTCCTCGGACTTATTTCAGGAAGATAATCTTGCCAAATTATGTTATTCCAGTTACACATTGTGTACTCTCATTCATGTGTTCAATTAGAATCAATATGTTTAAGATTTTAAAATTACATTCGGAAAATTATTTATAACGAACGAACCTAGTGGGTGGCCTTTATTTATTTTTGAGAATATGTTGGGTTAAGTATGTAACAGGGGTTAAGTTTTCTCGTATATATGGAAAAATTTGAAACGAAAAATGCAGTTTTTTTAGACAATTATTTACATTCGTCTCTCCGATGAAAAATAACTAACTTAAAAAGCTATATAAGAATTATATCATACTACGTGATATAGTTTTAAATACAACTATATAATAATAAATGAAATAAAACTGAAATTGTGTTTGTAGGGTTTGAAGTTTTGAATGTTACAATTTCAATTTTCATGATTATTTTTTAGATAGATATTTTTTTTTAGAACCAAGCTTTTTGAGAATCGAATTTGAATATTTTCCCATACATTTTTCACCATTCATTATTTCTGAAATTAGTTGTTCTCATTCTTAAATATCGAATTACCTGGTGGACATCGTATTCAAACAATACACTCGTAGAAGAATTCGTGTAACTGGTACTGAAAGAATCGATTTTTGGTAAACTTGGAAAAAAAAAGACGGAGCAGCAATTAAATTAAAATAATATATATATTGCTTAATTAAATATAATACTATACTGCGACAAATATCTATTTCAAAATTGTCATTGATTTGGTGCTTTTTTCTGAAAAGCCACTAAAAAAAGATAGATAACTTCAATTTCAATCACTCATATCGTCTACTTTTGTCTTTCGGTACGTTTTTCGTTTTCGTAGATCGAAGAATACGACTGACCACACCTACTTGTTAAATAACGAAGAACCACAGGAATGCAGACTACGTCAAACCCTCCAGACCATAAAACATATTTTGATAGAGCTCCCACAGCAGGAAGAATGTACCTTAATAAGACAATATTCTGGAAACCATTCGAACCCGCAAAAAACAATAAAAATAATGATGTAATTAAAGCATTAAGATACGTTCCAGTGAAACAAAATATGTTATAGATTCATTTATTGGGCATATGTTTTTGTATCCCAATACATTCCTGACAGTGACGTTTCTACAACAATAAAAACCAATAGAAATATATTCGAACACATTTTTAGGTCCACTAAACTCGTACTGTTTTCGTCCCATAATTCACGATTGTAGAACATATTTCACTAACATAAACGAAAAACGACAACTAGATTGATCGCGTTCACAACAATAACATCCTCCAGGAAATGCCCGTATGAAGCGTGCATGAAGTCATCGAATTTGGGAAATTGGAGGAAAGACGGATCGGCCTGTGAACTAGGTAAGAGTGCGATAACAAAAGGGTACAACGGAATAATTTCTATTAACAGAAACTAACGGATGCAAGCAATTAAACGAATTAACGTGTTTGTTTTAATTATCGAGTCCCGGACGATGCAGCTGGGAACAACTGGTCCAGATACATCGGAGACGAAAACTCGAAATGTTTGAAAGTGGAGTCTATTCGACGAATTGTTTGAAACAGCGGTCCCAAAACTTGAGGCTTTACCCCACTAGGGGTAGTGATTCAACCTCCTATCATTGAAATAATGTCATTTGGCATCTGGTATGCACTCTTGATGGAGTATTGTTGTGAAGAATAACAATAGATATAATGCGAACAACTCACCTTAACACAAAAATTATTCAATTCTCTAGAGATATCCTTCGGGATGCTAATCCTTTGTCTAAAGCGAATACGTAATAATTATATTTTATAAGGTAGTTACGAAATCTTTACGTCACTACTCAATTCAATTCCTTCTGTTACATGATTTTAATTCCTTTTTGGCAAATTTTGTTCAATATTCACTGATCTCTTGGTGAAATATCGTTTAATATATTGATTAAAAAACACCTGGGTTAGTTTCACAGAATTATATTGTTTCTTGACAATGATTTTCAAAAGCTAAAATGGAGTTGCAGTTAATTTTTTAAAAATGGGCTACTTAACACCACGAAATAATTGCCAAGTGGATAAAATTGTAACTATCGAATGAACTGTGGAAATGAATTGTGGAAGTCGCTCATATTTTTTTTTACCTAAAGGCAATTTTCCAGGAAGTATTGAAGGAAGTACATGAAGTAATCTACAGAAATGTATACATTGCAAATATCGTTATTCGTTGTAATTTTTCATATTATAATTTACTACTCTGTAAAATGTTGGTGATATCACCGGCTAGCTCAAAAATTGGGGAGACGTATATAAATTCACCTGATTTATGTACAATATAGATAGTGAAACTAAATAATTTTTTTCAAAATTTCTATTTAAGATATTGATTGCAAGATTACAAAAAAAATTGGTTTTGAAGATCACTCTTAGCTTGAATCCAGATTTCTTCCCTTTTGATTAAAATGTCTTTGTCCACTTCCTAGTTATTGGACTATTCCTAGAGAGCCACTCTTGATTTGGTGGAGCCTTATCTTGTAACTACAGGGGATATGCTAAAATATATTCAATGAAAATTCATTTGTTGGACTCTTAGCTTGAATCCAGATTTCTTCCTTCTTGATTAAAATGTCTCTGTACACTTCCTAGTTATTGGACTATTTCTAGAGAGCCATTCGTGATTTGGTGGAGCCTTGTAACTCCAGGGGATATACTAAAATATATTCAATGAAAATTCATTTGTTGCAATTCATTCTGACCTTATTGCGTAGATTTATCTTCTATCTTGTTCACAACATTTTATTCATAATTATACATCAATGAAAAGATAACGGAACCAGTTTTTGTGTAAGAAAAAAAAACACAAATTCATATCAACGCAAAAATCGAAAACTTTTGAGACGAATAAAAAACTTGACTGCCTTATTGAAATTATCGGAAAAATTCATGCAGCAAATGAGTAATGAAGAGAAAATAGAAAATTTCTAAGATTGGTCATTCTATTGGAGGCCATTTTAAGATTTGCTGGAAATTTGGAATGTAACTTTTGGTACATAAATTCTGGTGAAGAGAAAAATAATAATCGATGAAATAATCAATAATTTGAAACACTTACCGCTTACAAGCGCATTCAAAGTTGATGAATATATAAGATATAGTATTTAACAATCAAAAATTTTCTCACCAATTCAATATTTTCTACGAGATCTCATCCAGAAAACGAAAATCAGAATGAATCAATTTATTATCATGATGTTTTATCGATACTTTAAGTGCGATTATTCTATGCGATGTGGTCTTACCAAATATTTATTTAGCCAATGTAAGGTATTTTTAACCGTTACAATATGCAGAAATAGTTAAGGGACTCCTTAGATATATATTTTTCGTTGTGTAGTTTACTAAGTGAGTGAAATACAAACGGTTTGACTTTTATTACGTTTTTATCCCGAAAATGAATGATGCATTTTACTGCGATCACATTATGTTTCACCCTATCATGTTCCTGATATTTTCTAAAATTTATTATAAAGGAATGTAGTTTGCTGACTGTCATAAAATAACTATCTTCAAATGTCGAACATTTATTTTTCAGAAATGTGTGATAATGCACAACAATTTGCGAACTGAATCTACATCAAGTGCCTACGATTATGTAGTTTATGGATTATCCGGACTCGTTCATAGTTTTTTCTTAAGAAAGAATTTTTGTTTTCATGGCAATGACGCAGGTGATTTTCAGAAATATACTTACTAACTTAAATATTTGATAAGGCGAAAATAACAAAGCCTCAACTGTATAAAATGATCATTGCTTTCCATAAAGAAGACAAGATCGAATAATGAGCTGATAATGTTTCGTATAATAACCCCATTATTTATCCGAGAAAAGTTTTCTTTTGATATACCTGTTTGGATATGGAATGGAATGTCACTTAGTCTTAGTTGATATTGTTACTTCGACATGATATACAGTTTTCCTTGACGTTTCACTTATTACCTAAATAATATTGTTTTCGAAATAGTAATAGATAATCATGCTATTAGATTACTGATTGGTTTTTAATATTTTCATATACATTCATACCTACAAATCTTATTATGTATTTGTTCAAACACACACAATTAATATTTTCCTTATCTATTTATTATTTTGTTGTCATGTTATGGATATGTTCTTGGAATAAATACCTATGTAGCATACACTAGAGGTTGATGACCACCGAAGTCATGTGTATTAATGAAGGAAATATATTAACGAAGATAACACCCATGGTGGTCATAATTATGAATGAAATAAATAAGCGAAATGATAAAAGGTTCCTCAGAAAGTTTGTTTCGTATGAAAATATTTTTATAAATTAATCTGATATTTTTTGTGACTCCTGGCAAGCTTGTCCTATTTAGAAAGTTGTTTTATTTGAAAGATGCAAAAATCTTTAATTGTCTTTCTTTCGTTTCGTTGTATATCATAGCTTTGTCGAAACTAATGAATACTTGAATTTCATAAATTACTATGGATATTGTAACGTGATTACTTTCCAAAAATCAACTTAAATATCATACCTGATGGATCAAAAAAGAGCCATGTTGACTTTTTTAAATATATAAGATTGACTTTACGATATCCAAAGTAATTTGGATATTTCAGTTATTCATTATTTTTTACATAGTTGTGATATACAACGAAATGTCAACAAAAATAGAAATGTTTGCATTACAAATAGCCTGTTATTATTTAAGGCCTTATATAAGAATTATATAAGACCATTCAAGATTGAATTCCATTTCTTGATTTTGATATCTCTGAGTTATGAATTTTTTCAATTTTTTCTCAGATTCCCCATTTAAGTCAAGCTTCAATAGACTTTGTATTGAATCTGTATTTCACTGTATATTGAAATTAATATAATACGATGATTCAAACATCTTCAAATGCCTCTCTTCCCATAATGCATTACTTCAGTGTCCAGCTTTGGAAATAAACAGAGCTGTACATTTAAAATTAATTTACGAGAGCTTAGCTTTCGATTGAAGTCTGGAAGTACACAGAGCTGTCAGATATCAAGTTTTGCTCGCCTTAATTTTCATGTTAATCTGTAGGATTAAGAGAAGAGCGCTGTTATAAAGTCTCTCCGTTGAACTGGTTAAAATAAGATATGAACATCAACGAATTTGACGAAAATGAGTCATTTTCAGACGATTCGAATACATTTTGCTGATATTTGCTCCAGTTTTTCCCATCTGAAATTTAACATTATAATTGAAATAGAACCAAACCAATTTCGAATTTTGATATTTTTTAATGAATTTTAATTTTGCACTACTCGTAATTAGAGCGCCAATTATTTGCAATTATTATTTTCCTTGTGAAATATGAATTGAAATGTCATTCATTTGGTGATACTTCATATTTAAAACTTTGAATAATCAATAAAAAATATATAAAAGAGACGCGTTTCGTCAAACATACAGACCCCTTTGTGTTTTACTAAACCTGCACTGAAAATATTTTTTAAATACGTGAGAAATTAATTTCATTACTTCTTAAAAATTTAGTACCAAATTACTGAGTTTCTGACTATCTTTGTTGAATTATTGCAACCTATACCAAAATAGAGTAACTTTGCTAGGTTTTTTAGAATATTGTCAAATCCGAAATGTTTTAGTAATTTTTGATAGCTGGAGATGGACCAAAGAGACTGTTGTTAGAAGAAATAAGAGAAAGAAGGGGCCTTCAAGATAGAGTAACTTTAAAATGTTTTTAATAAATGACATCGAGGTTTCGCTTATCTCATGATGAAACATTATGTTAAAAACTATAAAATTATAAAATTAAAATTAAATTTTTAAATAAAAATTAAAATTAAATATAAAATTAAATACTATGAAATTAAAAATTAACACACTTGACTTAAGTTTCACTGAATATATTAAAAACTCTACATAAAACTATACATAGGTATGTAAAGTTTTCAATATATTCAGTGAAACTCAAGTCAAGTGTGTTAATTTTTAATTTTATAGTATTTACTAGGTTGTTATTAAAAATTGTTTATTGTGTTTTTGAAGAAGTATTAATGGTTCATAATCGATATTATGTGTCCGTATTATTTGCATAATATGGATTAATAATTGCATAATATCTGAATCTATAAAGATTCAGATATTATCTATATCTCTTATCCATATATCTATATTTCTATGTGTGTTCTGATCTTCGAATAATGGAAATACTTTCATCAGAAGATCAGGAATACTATAATCTTATTTGTATGATAACAAAATAGAGAATGTGTCAACTATGACTACTGAGTAGAAAGTTTTCGATTCTTCTTCTAATTTTCAGGGACGTATTAAAAAACTTCAAGAATGCGCTTCAGGTTCTCCAGATCTTATACTGTTAGATTATTTTTTCTTGAATCAGAAGAGTAAGAGCTTTAAGGAACTTATTAGCCTCAGTTTGAGAACGGAGAGGTTTTTGATCATTTGTGACGATTTTGTTTCAATTTCATTTATATTCGAACAGATTCATTGTTCAGTAAATATTAATTGATTTAAATTCACGATTTTACAGGCGTTAGCTTGTATGAATGTGTATAAGCAAAGAAATGAAATATTAAAAACAATAAATTAAAATTAACACACTTACTTAAGTTTCACTGAATATATTAAAAACTCTACATATGTTTAGTGTGGTTAAACTATTATCAAGAGTATACAATATTAATAAATTACGGGTGGTTAAACCTTGATAATGGGTTAACCACCACATAATTTTAATTTATCGTTTTTTACATTATGTTTCACTAAGAGATAAGCGAAACCTCCGTGTGATTTATTAAATGAAATACTGTTGAGATTTTTTGAGTGTGAGTATCCTATTTGAAAATGAAAGATGAGAATGTGTAGGGTCTCTTTGAGAGTGAATTGAAAATAAAAATATCTCAAGTTATGCATGTCTGTGGTTGAATGGACAGTTTGACAAACTCAAACTTTATTATTTGTTCCCGATTTTGTATAAAACATTATTATACTAAAACGTTACCCAACGAAACTTTATTCAATTGAGATTCAGAACTCGTAGAAAATGGTTAATTTCAAATATGCAAACTGGGTACGTGCTTCAGAGTTTCTTGTTGTTCTTCGATTCTGCGTAAATTATCCGTTTCACTGACAAATTCAGAATATATTGAAAGGGTTCACATTTGAAGTCGTATGATGAATGCTTCAACAAAACATCCAGTTTTGCAACAAAATGAAACTGAAAAGCTTTCTGTCAGGCGACAGAAAATCGTCAGGCTTTCTTCTGCTATGAGGATAGTATCGGTATTGATGTTGAGTGGGCGTTTCTTAAAAAAAATTGCAGCTAACATACTCACAAGAAATATATATTACTTTTATATAAAACTAATTGAAATTAATGTGGGCCAAATAGTAACAAATGGGGTGATAGATTTCTTGGGGTCTCAAATGTGAAATTCTCTGATTTGTATGAGTTTATTATCAACAGTTCTGACATTATTCTAAGGTGACATCCCATTGCGGGAAAATGAAGCTACTACTCAAGAACTGAATAAGAAAATTTGTGAAAAGGTACTAACCATCTAGTCTAAGACCTCTAAACACAATAAACAAAATATGTACAACAGGTAAGGCTAATTATTAAGAATTAGCCAAATACATAAATGTATGATTGAAGAAAGCACTTCAGTAATTATTAATTTTGACACTCTCAACTCTTTCGATTATTTAATGTCCACAAGAAAAATATTTATATGGTAAAATATACGATTGATTAAGAATGAAGGATGTAGGTGTAGAGAGGATAAAAAGGTACGTTAAAAGTGAGAATAAGTCCGAAAATAATTTTTTTAAATACATACAAATATATGCCCAAATAAATGAACATTTTCCGAAATTCTTTCATTATTTTTTCTGCCTAGTGCTTTTTCATTTATCGTGTTCGGTTAGTTTTCCGTTACTACTTAATCTATCTAGTCTCTCTTGTATCGGATTTGAAGATCAACTCAAATTTTCTTTGTTTCCATGAATTGTCGGTTCCGTTGTTGGCTTACCGACGTCATTCTTCATTGCTGCGGTCTAAAATGAATAGATAATCAAGTCCGGAATCGATCGGTTCGAAAATGAACTGTAGATTCAGTACTAGTAGCAGGATGCAGGGTAATTAGTAGATGGCGCCAGCGCTTACCATCCGCCGGCATCTCTTCTCCGTATCGGTTCAATTAGCGATGGTCCACAGAAAGCGCGCACACATCAGCCGATAAGAGCCGTCTCAATTATCTTCTGTGCTTCTATACGGTGCATGCGGCATGTCGCGTGGATTTGCCCACGAGAAGTTAATGTAATGCAGTCGTCGGATGCCGGTAATCTGGACTGGCAGCATAGAGTGTTCAAAATAACCCTTCAATTACCCTTCGTTGTTTGTTTAATAGGTTTGGTTGTTCAGTAAAGTAAGTGGTAGAGATTGGCAGTTACGGATTTTTTTGGAAAACCGAACGGAACGGTTCTTTGACTGAAAATCGATATTCCGAAAATTCCGAAGTATTTTATTGATTTCATATACAAATTAATTTTTCAGTGCACTGTGTTATAGTGTGATAACAGTGTTATTCACTGTTTATATAATATATTTTACAATAATTTATTTCATTTTATCAGTTGTGATTTAATATCACAAACTCTTTTTCGAAATTGAACTTCAAAATTTGGAAGTTAAAAATTGAAACTTTTGAACTTCAGTACTACCAGTTTTGTTTTTAGTATATGTTGTTTTTCCTGTTTTGACGACCTCTGTTGTAAAACAGTGATGTTATGTAAATAAATAAGTAAATAAGTAAACTTATAACAAAAATAAATGATATTGTGATGTCGATGTTATTGAGTGAAATACAATTCATTCCATTTGACTGTTACAATAGTAACAGGCAAATTCAATAAAGAAATTAGTTAATGAAATGGAAAAAAAAGTCAAAAAATAAAAGGCAATTGCGATGTTATTGAATGAGCTGGTACTCACAGGCAAATTTGATTGAAATATTCACTAAATGGAAGCTAAATACGATTTTATATGAAAATTCATATTTGAAATAAAAAAATATCTTTATTTTTATAAAATTTATAAGCATAGAAAAAGCATTATTTCAGATCATCACATTTAGTCTACTTTTTTCGTAGAAAAAACAATATTCAACGTTTTGTTCAGGTTATATGAAATATGAGTCACATTTCCATATGTCCATATACATAAGATTTATTTTTACATCATTCAAGAAACCAGTTCCTGTCATCGTTACATTTCGTTCTTAAACAAGCGTTTTTTTACAGAACATATGTGGTAAAAACCTTATGTCCATATATATCATTTACAGCATCATCGTAGAAAGAGGTTTCTTGCAAAATTACATCTTCCGTTCCTGTACGGAACCATTTTTTTCTACAAAATTTGGAATATAAATCTTATGTCCATATATGCAAGATAAATTTTAACATCATTGAATGAACCGATTCGTCTCATCATAAAAGCATTCGTTGGGAGATCCACATTCCGATTAACGTTCTCTTTTACAACCATTGCACTTTACTGCGCTGTTTTTCATAGTAGTAGTAGTAATGTTTATTGTAGAAAAAAGAAATGTTCTTCTTACAAATGTTAGGAGATTGACGAATCATTCTTCCATTCCTACAAAATAAAATTTACATAAATTAAACAATTATGTTGATATGTATCTCATTCATTATACAGTTATGTCATATGTATCTCATTCTATCATATGACGATAGACAAACGAAGTAAAAAAAATTTCATCAGAAAAATTGTTTCGGTTGAACATAAAAAACCGTTCGTTCGTTCCGCCGTGAATGAGAGTTACCTGGAACAGTTTCTGAAAATAACACTAATAAGAGCGAAAAGCCAGATGTTCAGAAATCAGTGACGTCAATCAATACTTTTTTTTTTTTTAATTCAGTGGACCTACAGTTTAACGCCGGTTCCGAACGGCCATTGGGCTTGTAATCGATGTACATTACCCAGCATATTTCATTATTTTAACAACTTAAATCATAGACAAACACAAACACCCATACCATAAGCGGGGCTCGAACCCGAGTTCTACCGCACCATAGTCGGGAGTTCTACCGACTAAGCTACGGAGACCGGCCAATCAATACTTAAAATTATATGAAGTTAGCAAAATAATTTAGATTTTCAGTATGCGTTTCTTTTTTTCTTGGTGAAAATCGAGACTGTAAGTATATTTCATGAATTCTGGAAATTTTTGAATAAAAGTTTTCACAAAATTGAAAAACATTCAATATTTCCAAATATGCCTTTCCAGATTGCTCTTCGCATATTTCTGATTGTTGAATGTAAAAACTAATGAAGCACTTTGACTATTTAAATTATTGACCAGACAGAGGTTTTAATAATCTAATAATTTACAACACTTTTGATAACTTTGTAGAGAAGAAATTCAAGAAAATTTCAGTTAAGTAAAACGTTGGTTAAATATTAGATGAACTCATGAAGAAATATGGTTCAATGTATTAAATAAAAACCCCTTGCTTAGTTTCACAAACTCATATTATTTCTGACATTTCCTTCAACTCTTACTCATCTTCGAAAATGAAACAGCGGACTTATTCTCAAAACTAATATTACTATATTTTTCTCATGTTAGTTTAATAATAATAATAATAATAAGACATTTTTCCCAACAGATTTACATCCAATTACAGAGAAAAATAGTTTACGTCTTAGTGGTGGTACCCCCTTTTGAGAGGTTGAAATGATTAACTTTGATTATATTTTCGGAATTGGGGTAACATTCCGAAACAATTTCCAAACACAATTTAATTCTGCGAAACGAAAGCAAATGTTTTTTTTTTCAGTATGGAAATAATTTTTATTTTCCGTATTTATGTACATTAACTGTATTTTGCCAGTTCAGCCCAAGTACTTATGTCTTCTTAAAGATAATATTTAGATGATGTATTTTTCAATTAGTCGATTTTACTTCATCTCGAAATTAAGTTGATATAGATTTGTCATAACTACGAAAACAATTCGGTATGTTTTATTATTATTTCAAATATTTTTCATTATTATATTAAGTAATTATGCCGAATATAATATACGAAATGCAAAACCAAATGAATATTCTATTACATTCTGGTAAATGATTAAATAAATTATTCAATTTTATTTTGTTTAAAAAAGAGGAGTTGCTTGTTCAGTTTCTTTACTCTAAGTAAGAGTAAAGAAAATGATAAATATATCTGGAGTATTTATCGAAGGCGAGTTCAGTTTTTATTTTATTAGAAAAGTTGTTTACAAATTAATACCATAATTTCGAGTTTCATGTTGTTTAAACACTTCACCCTGGCCTCATCTCTTATGTTATTATTTGGATTAACTTTCAACTCATACAAAGTCGCTTCAATGTGATACATATCCGATTAAAGCCCTCGAACGCTACCCTGCACCATACTTTTCTATTTTTTCACTTGTTTCACCCTCTCGAATTGATCCCTGAGGTATCGTACGGTTGAAAACACTTGCGGGCCTGAAAGACTAACCAGATGGTAATAACAGCCTAGTAACTATCGTATCCTACAGGATAGGAACCCAAAACATATCGACTGTTTATTGCCAGTCGACAGGGGCCATATGCCTCCTACCCGCAGGTAGTTCCTGCCTATTTCTGTACAACGTCAGTTTAATTATCATCGTAAGATGGACTCTCGAAGCTTCTGTTTTCATTTCCTGCAACTTGAATGTTATTTATTACAACATACCACTGTATGTTGTGGTGACGGATATCGCCAATTTTTGAAAACTAATTTATCTTAACTTTGTGTGGTGACAACCATCGTTGACATTGAAATAAAACTGAAAATGAAGTCAACGTTTTACTGAAAGTGTCACTTTACAGGTTATGTTTGACGAGCTTTCACGACTCCGGCATTCCAAATGGGGCGCCATATCGAATTACGCAATGTCACATTGAAATTTGGGTTTTTACAAGTAGTGAGATGTACTTTTTCACAAGTATTTCAAGTATTTTTCTGAGAAACTAATTCGGTGAAATATTACTTTTTTCTAAAGAGTTAATGTAAGATATAATAGCTACAAAAAATAATGTATTTCGACAGGAATTGCGAAATCGTCATTATATGGGAGAAGGTGGAGAACGGACCTAACAAATGGAAGATCTTGGTTCGAATCCCCAATATATTGATTAATGTATCTCATCCAATAGCTATTGGCAACGGGTGTTGAAGTTTTGCTTCTTATGTAAAGACTGTAAGTTACAATATATTGAATTTGAATCGCAACTGCGACATATATCGTAAGTGGCCACATTGGAATTAGAGTCGACGTTTCATTGTCATGATTTCAAAAATTCTGAAGGATATTATCTAGGTATATATTTTCTGTGGAAATTTTGAATCGACAAAAATAAACAAGGTTGCATTTTGATGAGTTATTATATATTATAATATGTACTAGAACACAAGGACAAGAATGAGCGTTGAGATCGGTAAATCTGTAATATTATCATTGTAAATTTCTCATTGAAACGGTTCTATTTATTATTAATCCTTATTAAGCAATTGATATTTACATCTTCCTTCATCATATTATAAGATTAATTTTTGTTTATATTTGTAATGACTTGTATAGCATGTAATTGTCAAATATCAAACACTTATTATAGAATACCCCACGCTATTTCGAATAGCATTTTACTTAAGAAGGTATAAGATTTATCATGAATAATTTTTAAAAATAATTTTTGGGTAATTTTCAGGCATCTCAACCTACGATATCATAAGTTATGAGCGATTGTACAAAGGCATATAAAGTATGTAGAGATGAGCTTGACAGTTTGTATATTTTCCAAAACATCTAAATTTGTAAAGAAGTTCTCTAAGCTTTTTGCAGAGTAATTTTACATGCCCGTCCCATTACACCTAAATATTTAATTTCGTGTATACGTTTTAGGCTTATATCGTTGATTTTACATTCAATTGAGTATAACTTTTCCGCAGCAGATATTTTGTTTCAAGAATAATGTACTATCTCTTGTTATAGTTTACCTTAATCCTTGTTTCGTGTGTAAAGTGTATAGATTCATCGTTCACGGTTTTTCTTGACATGGACAGATCGGTGTAGTGCAACCCCGGTTGCATTAATTATCTGGCAATGCGCCCATTCATCTGCATCCATTTTCCGCATATCAGAGCGCAAAATGTATATATCTACGTACACGGCACTTGAGAACGAAACATCTGTTAGGCCACGCTTGGCCCATATTTCACAGGTCTACCTTTGTGATATTGCCCCATTAACTGCACCTATTTACACTAGCTTAACCGTACGTTCGAACGTAGCTGTTAACGAGAAGAGAAGGGAACGCATCCCCGCGGGGAGTGTGCCCTTAGTGGGGGCCGCGGCGTCCATAAAACTGGATTACCGCCGGACACGTCGATAACTCACAAAATGAAATACTGCCGATACCGGCTCGATAATTCAAAATTAAAAGACATTATGGACCTCAGTACAGTGTTCGGAGAGTCGCTTGGGACGTATTTCTCTCCCATGCGAAAGCCGATTTAGGATCGTGCTTTTTTGCCCTTCGCACAAACTTCTCCGAAGGTGAATAAACAAACTTTCGGATGGCTTTTACTTTTTAATCGTACGATTTTCGAGGTAATTGCTGGGAATTTTTCTACCAAATTGAATTTTAAAATATAATTTCCGGCCGGATATAAAGACATAACAAGTTAGCTGAAGTCTTTTCAAATAGTGATTATTCGAAAAATACAAAATTATGTAATTCGTTATTTTCATATTTGTATTTTTCGATTTCCCGAAGTTTTTCGCAATGTAAATTTCATAATTTGAATAAAACTGAGCAGTTTTCTGATTTTCTCTATAATAAAGTTAAAACATAACAATATTGTTTCGCCAACACAGTGCCTTCATCAGATGTTGATGATCATGTTGATGTTGATGATCGCCTATGTTGGGGGAACAATATTGTTATGTTTCAACTTAATTATAGTGAAAATCATCAAACTAATTAGTTTTATTCAAATAATGTATTCAGATTTTCATCAAGTATCGGCCTAATCGATTAATGAATGTTAATTTCTGTAATTTTCTCATTATATTGTGGACATTTCATTGTTGAGTGATTTGATTCAAGTACCTACACGTTTTTCTATTTCTCAATTTGGATTGACGAATTAGACAGTTACTGAAATTCCTTTGAAACTTTTAAAATTATCCAAAATAAGTGAACTTATTCGAATACTTTCAGTATTAATTCTTTGTGTATAAATTCTAGCAGATATATATTTTCGGAGAAATGTATTACATGTATTGAGTTAAAATAACTCAATACATGTAATATGCATGCAGCATTTGTAATATTGAATAAATTCTTTAGTTATATTTTTTTCATATTAGAATTTTTATGAACATTAAATGTATATTAATTTCGTTGAATCGGAATCAAGAACTGAATTTCAGAAGAAAAGAAATTCTGAATCAATGAAACGTTATAAAATTTCGCGTTCAATGCTTTGTTGTAAATACCGAGTATTCGTATATTCGTTTCGAATAACGATTGTTTCCTACTCCTTATACTGGCGAATTTTCGAAATTACGGCTCCTTATACGGTGCGAATTTTCGGACCGGAATTTTCGAACTCGGATTTCAAGTCCAATTGGCAAGTTTTCTATTATACTCGTATGTCACTTAAATCAGATGACTCCTTAAGATGCTAAATATTTACATTCTTCTTTTCTAAGTAATGGTGAATGACTATTGGTGAACTACTTGAAGTGAATGAAGAAAATGCATCAGGAAGGCATTACAGTTAGTGTCATTTTCATTTCTTATTTAAAGTTTTTTGCCGCATACTTATCTGAAAGCTCTACTATCTTTTTGCCGCATACTATCTGAAATCTTTCATTTTCACGATTATATCCATTTTTCTGTGTTGTGTTGATATGTTAATGTGCTTTGTTTATAACAACTGTTCAGGATTCCTGCTTTTGTGATTATATGATTGTTGCTGTGTTTCATGTTGTGGAAATAAACTAAAAACCAAAGATTCTATAGTCAATATAGCGAGACATTTCTTATATTAATGAGTGTACAATCACCGCAGTTTTTCTTAGAGAATTGTCTTAGAGGTGAACTCAACGGCCATATATTGAATTCACGAAACAGCTTGATGACCTTTTTTTTCGCAGACCGGCCCTGCTGTTATTCGTAGACCTATTTGGAATTTCCCTTGAGAGAACAGTGCCCCAGGCCAAAAAGATATCCTTAATCCCTGAACTCCCTTTCACCTGTCTCTAACGTTGCATTTACGTCTTTTTTATGAACCAATTAAAGGAGGTGTAGCCGGTACCGATGGGAGCGGGGCATCTGGCTTTATAGTCATCCTTCTAATCCTTCGGAAAATGATCGAGGCTCTTCAATTAAACTGGATTCCCAAACGCTTGGAACTAAGGTTTCACGAATGGTCCTCGCCAAGGTATTTGGAAAATTCCATTTGTTCATTATTGAAAGCTCTGCCATATTCGGGAAGGAAAATGGATACTCATGTCTATTGTTCGACGGCTTTTTCGGTTTTTTCCGGATCGCCTCCGAACTATTGGAGAGTTGTATTGTTGAAAGTTGGAATCTTTTCAGTTCGTCTTAATTCCGCAGCTGTTTCACTCTTTTAGTACACGTACAAAAGATAACGTATGACATTATTTGCGATCGATAGTTAAAGCAGATGTTGATGAATTGTATTGAATTCGATCACCTCAAACTTATTGGTGGTGCTCTTAAATTTATTATGTCCTTAGTTTTTAAATCATTAATTTAGAGAAAAAAAATCAAATTTCAAAGTCAGATTATGGCTCAAATAATCGATCGCTTCAATTGTACTGGTTATAAAAAAATGCTATTTTTCTGTTAGTAATGATAATGTTTTCATGATTGTAAAAAATGACAATATTTATTCAAAATTTAGTAATAAAAATATTCACTGAGATTGAATTCTCGCTTACCTATTGGTGGAACAAGATTAAATAAAATCTGAAAAAAAAATTTCTCTTTAAAATAGAATTTGAAAACTCTTGGCTCACTATTTCACAAATATTTCTGAAACATTAAGCCAAGAGTCTGATACAAATTTTATAAGAATATTCACTCTCAATAAAAAGGTTAATTTTGCACTAAATAAACATGAATGATTTATTTACGTGGATAATAGTAAGTTATTTCGGAGTAATTTAGTATAGCAATAAGTAATATAGCAATAAGTAAACATGAGCAATATTTATAAATGAATACGCCATAAATGAATATCGTTTTCAGCGATACTAATTTTTTCTAGTTTTAATAAATAAACATATCAGAATACAACGAAATTATTTTTATTTTCGGAATTCTGTAATTTATTGTATGTCATTGGTGTACATGATTTATCTTGATTTTTATTCATTGCTTAATTATATATTTGGTAATTTATTGTTCTCATATTCTAGGAAATATAATCAAGAATTTGTTTACTTTGATTGTTGGACTCTTGTCCTATCGAATATATCCATTCTATAATTAATAATAATAACATGAAAAATAATTGAAACATGTTACTGTCATAAACTTCTATTGACACTTTGATATAGAAATAGTAAAATTTGTTCGAATTATTTTTCATGATCAATAAATTATCTATTTTGTGAAATATTCAATAAGATATTCGTTATAAATAATTATCATTTCATTATATATTATAATATTTTTTTTCAGTATATTGGACACATATTTGCTGGGTTCTTATGGTTCTTAATGAAAAATAGAAATTCTTTGTTTTTTCTCAATTTCGTTCCTATTTTCTCAATGGTAAAATATACCATTTTCTTTGTTTATTTTGAAAAAACAAGGTATGAAAGATTTTGAGAATGTCAGTGACATATTGTAAAATACTTAATGAAATATTGTCAAACATTATAATTAAATAGTGTAATTAAAATATTTGTGCAAAGTACAAAGTTACATCCGACTTACGTTTTGCACTCACTGAAAAGTGTATCGAGCAATGTTATTCGGCGCTTATTATTGTGTTATCATTTTTTTATACCTTCGTTTGGAATGATATTCAGATGTACACTGTTCTAGTCAACAATTAGAATCGAACTTAGTTCAATTCTGGAATTCCTAGAGTTAAGAAATTTTTTTGAAATTCATGATTGGATAGTTTTCAAGTACAAAATCTTTTAGCAGAAACTTTTTCGCATATTTTCGTTTTCTGATTATTGTGAGTATATTTTGTCGATACTAAAGTTCTAGTAGAGTTCTAGCTCAGAACTGAATGAAACCACTTTTCGTAATGTATAATGCACACCCTATATTTGGTAGTAAGGGAAACATTTTAATCTACAAAATCAGGCGACAGTACTTCACGGAAATTCAATTTACGAAATTGAATTTATAAAATCTCTTCTGGAATTCAAATTGGAAACCTCAGATTCATGTTCTGAAAGGTAGATTATCCGAGGTTCCCATTCACGTTTTCTGAATCGACAGGTCTTTTCTTTCGTCCCAATTTTCGGCATATTATTCCGCGCGATGCGACTGTGCTACTTTTTTTTTATTAATTTCTCCGAACGTTTTTCATTTTTATGCCATTACTCATTTTGCGGGAACATTTGTCGCCCGTATATATCCATAGGGAATGTCGGAATTCGTTGTTCGATTTTCCAACAGTATTTCCTCGGGTGGGTTCAGATATTATGCCGAGTTGTTCATCGATCGCAACTTTTCATGTCCGCTAATCAGAAATTCTTATGTTTGAAGCTTTAACAATTCGTTAGGCTTTTCGAAGAAATCGATTTCGTTCGAGAGTTTGCATAGTGGTCTTTAATTTCTCATAATTTTCCGGATAACGAATCGTTAGCAGTAATACCCGACAGCGAAGGTTTTGCATCTATGTTCATATTGATTCTGAAATTTTCATTTATTGAATAATTAGTTTTAAGTCGTTATACACACTATATAAATGTTTGAACGTAAAAGTTTGAAGAAGTTCGAAGCTAAATGAATACTAGTATATCAGATTTGTCAAGAAAGAAATAATTGAAATGTCAAACCAGAAACCAAAACAAAAATAATGAAATTGACAAAAAAATTCAGAATTGAACGAAAATAAATGATAATAGTATTCAAATGATGAATTTTAATGCTAAAATATCAGAAATTGAAGCACGACGTTACCCGACAGCGAGGTTTTATCTATGTTCTGAAATTTTCATTTATTGAATAATTAGTTTTAAGTCGTTATACTATTTGTTTGAACGTAAAAGTTTGAAGAAGTTCGAAGCCAAATGAATACTAGTCTATCAGATTTCTCAAGAAAGAAATAATTGAAATGTCAAACTAGAAACCAAAACAAAAATAATGAAATTGACAAAAAAATTCAGAATTGAACGAAAATTAATAATAATAGTATTCAAATGATGAATTTTAATGCTAAAATATCAGAAATTGAAGCACGACGTTTCCTTGAGTAATGTTATCGTGTAGTACTTTCCTTTTTTTCATTCTGAAGTCATTGTCAAGAAAACTCTCTTAGACAATATGGTCGTTTTTCAAATTGAATATCCGATGAGTACAACAGATTAGAAATGACCTTAGCGAATTATTGTAATATTTCAGATATTTACTCTTTCAGTATCATTCATACATAAAAAAATTGATTATAGAATCCGTAAAAGAAGCATTTAACCACGTTTCTTCTGATTATTTGACAAGTACACTTGGATATATACTATATGCTGTGGAAGCAAAACTAATTTGAAGAATATTTCTCTTTACTCAATTAGGATAACTCTACTTATTTATTTATTTTTCCTAGGGCTTATTCAAAAGCATTCAAATTTGAATCAGTGTCATATGAACGAAAATCACATTATACAACTGTAACTATACAATGTCTAATTAATGGAGAATACAAAACATAGTGAAATTCATCCTAGAGAATTTTGTGATTGTTCCACCTAAAAATATGAAAGATGCACATCATGAACTCAGGTGAAAAAAATGAATACTCAAGTGAATTAATATCAATACACTGACCTAATTCAGTGCAAAATATGAATACTAAAGTATTTATTTATTATATTATCGAATACTCAAGTGAAATTATATCAATACACTGACCCAATTCAGTGTTATCTGAATAATTATTATTATGAAATAATTATCCCTATTATTAATCCTGAAAAAACAAATGAATATTATTAATGAGGAGATAGAAATTGGTCAAACATAGGTTGCAAAATGCGAAATATGGATGCAGGATAATATATTTGCTCTCGGCTAGTGCGTGCCATTTTTAGTGTCAACGACATTTTCCTAATGAAGCTTGATGATCACGTCATGACAAATTCTTATATATCTCTTTCCAAGCAAATTAGATTTCTTGTAGAGATACCCTTGCAAGGTCGAGAGGCACTTACGAGAACTGCCCTTAGATCGAATATAAAACAAACGTTTATAGTAAACGTAACGTGAGGACCTTTGTTGTCATGCTTTGATCATCACTTGAAATTAACATCAACATCCATGGTTAGTGCATACGACATGATTGAAGGATGTCTGCCATATGATGATAAGCGTTTATGATTTACTTTACGACAAAATTAGCTCTATTCGAGGTGATATCGTTATACGTTGAATCTTCATAAATTGAAACGGCCTGTTGTTGGAAATCTGCTCATCACTTTGGCAGTATAAGCTTTGTTAAATTTCTTATTCTATTCAGTGGTTTTCATGTGTATTTTACGTGAGTATACCAAATTGTCTGTTTACGGTGACATTCATCAAAATGAAAGTCATATAAGTGTAATATCTTTCGAACCACTTGAGGTTTGAGGTGAGGCTGAAAATTTTTCATGACGATTTAATACCTCGAAATATTCTTGTTAATTCTATAATTTTTGTGGTGTTAGTAAATTCGAGATGCCAATCAACATAATATTGTTGTTGAAGTACCTATAAAAAATTATTTCACATATTGTTCAATTTGTTACTTGATGAATGCCTTGCATTTCTTGAAAGCACCATATGTACATGATGTTTCTTAATGAAACTGAGTAAATACTTTGTGATTTTCACTATATATTTTCACTTTTGTTGAACATAAGATTATTGTTTCACCAACTTTGTATTTTCTGTGAACAAACAACTATATGGACAAAATGAAGAATCAGAATAAGAAAGGAAGTATACTTGATGAATGAGGTTCTTACTCGTTCTGATAAGGTGAAATGAAGAAATTCACATCATCCAACTCATTTCATCTGCCTCGAAAAAATGTGGATTCATTACTCGCAATGGCAAATATTTAATAATTCCTCAACATTCATAGGACTACTTAATGCCCTAATCCGTAGCAAGTTGGAGTATAGCAGCATGATTTGTCATCCTATTTACACATCTTGAGGCCATTCAGAGAAGTTTCTTGAAATTCTTAATTTTGAGGGAGGATAAAGTTTATTCACAGAGCAGAGTCAATCATAATGAATTATTGAGTCGATTTAGTTTAATCTCACTGCAGGACAGGAGAGAAACTTTATCACTCACATTTTTGTACAAATTACTTTCACAACAGTATTGATTGTCTCCTCTTTTGTCCGCTTTGAAATTTCGTGTTCCTAGGCAAAGTTCTCGTACTACAGAATTATTTCACGATAGAGATTCCAACCACCAACTAGCTAATACAACCCCCGACTAGGTTTATGGAGTCTACATTCAATAATAATAATAATAATAATAATATAATTTTATTGAGAAACATTCCTTACATAGTAAAAGTAATAGGGTTAGTTAGAGTTAGAGCATAGTCAAATAATAGAGTTCAATAATTGTGACATTCACTTTCTCCATATAAGTTATTATTAGGTGAGTTATGTGAACAAAGGAAATTGCCTAAAATGAATTGATTTACATTGAGTTCTCTGTAATATATCATTAAATTCTACTACTTATTTAGTTATTAGTTACTGTTTTAGTTTTTTTTTTAAATTAGATTGAGGTCTTTGTTATAATTCTTTCATTTTATTTATTTAGTTATTATTCTACACTATGTTACTATTTTCTGTAATTGGGTATTATGCCTGTTGAAATAAAGAAACAAAATGCCCGGTTCTAGTCTATAGATAAATGGTTTATGGCAAATGATTTCTTTAGTACGCGTACCAATTGTAGGGATGCAATTCAACAGCTAAAATGAGTAATAGAGACTTTTTGTCACTTAATAAATTATTGGACTTCCAGTTATTCATCAACATGGCTTCTAGTCGACTGAGTTTGTACCATCCTTTTCTTTCTGAGGGCAATATTTAATATTAGTTGTTGAAAATATGTTTTTCTTTCAAATGGTTGCATAAGTCTAATCTGTTTTTCTGTCTGGCGCCTCTTTAATGTTCAGGTATTGAGTACCACTAGCCAATTTATAGATTGTTCGAGATTTTTTATTTGCATTTCTGATGTGTCTGAATCTCCCTGCCCTTTGATATTCCAGAGTTTGAATGGTATTTTTAAATTTTGTTTTAATTTTTTTTGAAATTCATGTTCGCTTTTTTTCGCGTAATTAAATTTTTTATTTTAAATTCTTATAACTATCTGGTGAAAAGGGCACATGTACTTGAAAAATGATCAAATACAATCGTGTTCTTGAGTGATTATCAAAGAAAGATGGAATATATCCATTATTTTGTGCTCTAGTGAATACGTTATTCTTTGGTGTAATTCTCTACTGATAAAGGCTTATATTTATTGGTCTATATGAATCATGCTGTTGGGTGATTTATGTTGAAACGGATGCGAGGACGAATAATGTGTTGTTACGTCAGAATGGGAGGGTTTGTGGAAAATAGAAAAGTATTGTTTTTATTGTTTCTCTTAATTGTTATGTCTAAGAAGTTTATAGAGTGCTGGGATCAATTCTCTATTGTGGTGAACTCAATATTTTCATGAATTGAATTTAGAAGACACGAAGCTTGACATGATGTCTTTGTTCTTAAACATGGAACTTCAATGTTTGGAAAATCAACATTGTATTTAGCTGGGATTATATAGGGTGTTTTTTTTAGAGGTATAGAACTTTAAATTGCAATTAAAACAACGATGAATCATTCGATTGACAAGAATGTTTTTTTATTCGAAAGATAATCTTGTGCCATTATATTTTAAATATGATTTCTGGCATATGACTGCCACGGCTGGCTCGGATGTAGTCCAATCCGGACGTCCAATTTTCGATGACTTTTTCCAACATTTGTGACACGGCGAATATTGTCTTCAAATGGTCAAGCGTTTGTGGCTTATCCGCATAGACCAATGACTTTACAAAGCCCCATAGAAAGTAGTCTAGCGGTGTTAAATCACAAGATCTTGGAGGCCAATTCACAGGTCCAAAACGAGAACTAGGCGGTCACCAAATACAGGCGGTGTATTTCAATGAATCGATTGTGGCACGAGCTGTGTGACATGTTGCGCCGTCTTGTTGAAACCACAGCTCCTGGACATCATGGTTGTTCAATTCAGGAATGCAAAAGTTAGTAATCATGGCTCTATACCGAAATCATGGCTCTATACCGATTACCATTAACTGTAACGTTCTGGCCATCATCGTTTTTGAAGAAGTACGGACCAATGATTCCACCAGCCCATAAAGCGCACCAAATAGTCAGTTTTTCTGGATGTAACGGTGTTTTGACATACACTTGAGGATTATCTTCGCTCCAAATACGGCATTTCTGTTTGTTTATTTAGCCATTCAACCAGAAGTGCGCTTCATCGCTAAACAAAATTCGCTTATGAAAATCGTTGACAACGGCAATCTCGTTTTGGGCCCATTCGACCAATTGATTTTAATTAATTAATTGATACGATCAATTGCCAAATCAAACTGAGAATAAATCACTTCTCAGCTGTTGAATCGGTCGCCATCTTCAACAGTAATGCCAACTTGAAGTTCTATACCTCTAAAAAAAACACCCGTTATTACTCTAAATTCGTAAGGGAGGTCGGTAGTAGGCGGAAATTCCATAGCACCTCAAATCATCTGTTTCCAAAAAAAGGATTATATTGCCGTGAGGAGATGAGTGACTTGAATGGTACTCGTGGTTTGATTATTTAGAAATATCAAATTGTATTATTAGATCTATACCCACTTTTTACGTATTTCCAAATTTCAAACTCTGTTTATCAGACTTTTTCTCAAACGAATTGAGCTGGCTTGGTCTTTTTCTGCCTATTGGACTTTCAGTGTACATTATGGAATTATTCGAGCAGTTAAGTTTTATCCCTGTAATTCGTAAATGTTCTAGATCGATTATTTTAATCATGTAAATGTGGGTTGAACCAGCTATAATACATTCATTGGTTACACTTCCATTATTTTCCTTATTCTTCATTCAATTAAATTGGGACAATCATTTTTAAATGAGAATAGAAATATCAATATTGAAAATCAGAATGTTGAAAGGACAAGAAGTTCTTAAAGTATTTGGGAATTTTGTTAAATGAGAAATTAAGTTTAAATGATCATATTCACTTCATATCTTCTGAAGTTCATAAAAATTTCAACTGTATGAAATGAATTCGAAATAAGTCTTTCGACATATATGAAGTTATTGCTAATTAAGTCAATAATTATGCCCACTTCATATTGTCACTCTGATTTTTGACTTGGGCAAAGAAAAAACTGAACAATAACAAAAGTGCAGTATAGGAACATGAGAACAATTTTGTATAAATGAATCCAATCGAAAGAATGTTGGAATTGCTTAGAACTTATGTTTAGTTATACAGAGAATACTTTATGCTAGCTACACTTTTATTAAGATTACGTATCAAAAATAAATTGTTCACATGTAAGGATATAAAAAATGTAACATGTGTCAGTGATGTGTACCCTTATAACATTAGGGCCCGGTCTTTTCACCTTCAGTTAGAGAAGCAGATAATCTTTATTTGCCAGTTGCCAGATTTTTTCCTCTTTTCACTTTCAGTGAGAGTAAACGCTGTGTACTCAACCAATAGTTGAGGGCATAGATTCAATTAATTTTTCAGTCAGATACCCAAAAGTTTGACCGAATATGAAAAGACCAGGCCTAGGAATCCTAATAGTTTTTATTTGCATTTGCAAATCTACAAATTTATATAGATTTTGTAAATGTAGAAAACAGTATTTCATGCACGATTCAATGCATGCATGAATGCGTAAGTTACCAGAGTTCATTTTAGACAATAATAAATGTGTAATAATGAATATTGAACGTAATTTAATAATATGCTTTTTAACATCTAGGAATTTTGTAATAACTGGTGCTAAACAAATATTATTATTTTTTCCTGCATCAATTCCTTTTCCAATTGTATTGAATTAATGTGTTATTTACGTGTTTATTACTTTTGTGTTGGTGAAACAATATTAATATGTTCAACAGAATACAGTAAAAATCACAAAATATTTTATTTCATTTCAGATTTATTGTGTTTTTATCGAATATCGGTCCAATAAATGACAGCAATGTTTAACATATCAACTGGAGATCTCTTGAAATTACATACATCAAATGATTCCACAGAGAATGAATAATAGAGAAAAATAACCGTAAACATGAAATATTATTGAGGATGATCTGATATTCAATGAATGATTTATGTGACTACAGAATGAATAAGGAAGCGGATAAATTTATTATCGGTAATTTTTAACGGTTTATCACAATTCAAACATCTCTTAATCTTCTGAATAGCCAGGTAACCTTCGTGTCTTTTAAATTTTAAATCCACATTCTTGTGATTCATTTCAATCTAAAATGAATAGAAATGTTTCATTGATTTTCTGCTGGTTTCATTGGGAAAAATGATCTAATATTCGATTTAATAAAATTCAAATTGAGTAAGATTTACAACGTAGTACAAAATATATTCCATCAGTAATAATTCCGGTTGTTTTGGCCCATCATCAATTTGTTCAGGTGAAGATTGATATACAAATGGAATGTGAGACGATTTGCTTCATCCAATATTTGTCACTGCCTCGTTTCCTTTTAAAGCATATATTTTTTCGTACGGCACAAATTCCACAGATGCAAGACGCGTCAGACTGAATGAAAAAGTTGTGAAGAAATGGATTTTTCCCACCCCACAATCTTGTTCAAAAATGTTCGAGCCGTATGAAACGGTTCTACTTTCACATCTAATAAACTCAATATAAACAAAATAGAACACATGGGCTCTTTCCAATGAAATATATCCGTGCGCGATAATAAAAAAAAGAGACAAAGAAGCTGAATATTGGATGGGGAACATGAAAGCTATTTCCGGACTATCAGTGCCTGAGTTGGGTTTTAGTGAAGGAGGGCTTGTCTGTAATATCTCATTGTCATGGAAATGGTTTTTGTAAGTGTATTTTAAATTGGAAATGAATATCATGTAATGTGGCAAGGAGATACATTGAGGAACAATATTGAAAATGGAAAATTCTGAGAATATGGTGGCTTCTTAACATGAATTAATTATTTTTCCGTCTTGCATTGCTCCTATTTGTTTCTAGACTTTCACTTTCAATTGGCACAATTATACCACTGTAACTTTCAGTATGATATCGAAATAAATTTCAATCAGTTAGAACGAGCTTCACTCAAATTTCTACTATTGCTCAGTGAAATGCAGTGAATATCATATTTCATCATATTTGAAATTTGAATTGAGTACCACTGTGTTGTCTGAGATATTGTCTTGGGGATTACCGTGAATTTCACAAAAGTGTCCACAACACGGAGGGAACTAGAAAGATCATAGACATAGAGCGTCGTGCTTACAAAAACATATCTTGTAATCTGGATATAAATTACAATACTACAATATGAGATCAATATTTCCTACTGAGATTTTTATTGACCTTCCCAAATAGTCCAACTCATGCATCTAGAGGGAAAATTTTTAATTTAGTACTCAAAGCAAATTAATTTACATTATGCATAATGCTCATTTAGAAATAAGAAACAGTTTTGGTACTCATTTTTATTATGGACACTCTTGAGTGTTAGCGATTTCTTTGACTTAATACCACTATCCACCGATCTATTGGCTCAAAAGTACTTTTTTCACTTTGTAGTTATAACATAGTTAGGGGTTATTAAGACGAGTACGAATGGAAACAAATGTAAATATCATATTTGTTTTCATCATCTTCATTTGGACCTTACCAAAATGAATTTTCATGAGAATTTGAAAACCTAGAACACATAAAACAAAAAGAAATGCAAGGAGGATTAATTTGTTTTACTGTCTTCACTGTCTTATAATGGGAGGTAATTGTTTCCTTATTTGAGAATAGGATTTACAAAGATTTTTGAGAATAGGACAGAGTCGATTTATTTGAAATAAATCGACTCAATAATTCGTTATGATTGACCCCTCTATGTGGATAAACTTTATCCTCCCTCCAAACTAAGAATTTCAAGAACCTTCTCTGTATGGCCCCAAGATGGTGTTAATGGCGAATATAAATAGAATGCCAGATTGGAGTTACCAGATAGAATGCAAGTTGGAGTATGGTAGCATGTACCATACTCCAACTTGCTACGGATTGGGGCTTTGAATATTCTCATGAATGTTAACGAAATATTGAAATGAGGAGTTATTGAAATTATTGAAAGGCTTAGGGATGTCATAGAAATAAAGGTTGTGTAGGTTCTGTGGTAGGGGGAACCTTGGGGGAGTCCTTCTTTCGGAATTTTTCATTGAGACTGAAAACATCCGAGAAAATTTTGGACGTTTGGGTTTTTGGATGGCTGCTTTTTAGATATGTTACTTTTCATTATTAAAAGTATATAATATCGAGTTTACTGTAGTATAAGAAATGAATAACTTGTAGTAATTGAAAGAGTACTTATAGATTACAAAGAAAACCTGTAGAATAAGTGGAAAAGTGTAGTAATGATATAAAGTACACTGTACACGTTCTGTACACTTTCGAAGGCCTGAGGTTCATAGAGAGAGGTTATGAAATTCTTCGGTGTCAATTATTAATGCAAACGAGATAACCTAATACAATACTATAATAACAATACAATAATAACTTAACAAAATACATAATTGATAATCAGTTTGTCGACATTTTTCCAGGGCTCATCTATTGAGGATGAGCTAACATCTCGAAACATGACGAAAAATGGTTTGTCAAATATAGTGAAACGTCAAAACCACTAGTTTTTTTTTAATTTATGCTTTGTTCAAGGTATTTGAAATTTGGGTTTAAGTGTTCTGATGTTGGTATAGGATTTTTTAATACCTTGCAATGCCCAGACGTGGATGCGTCTCGTGCTGGATCTTCGGCTCCCGTTTCTCACTTAATAACCCGGAGGCGGCGCGGCGTCGCGCTGCATTAATACGCCCGCCTCGGCCCCCTAATCTCATCATCTCGTCTTTAATATGTATCTCATCCATTCCGCATTACTATGCATCAAATAGTTCCCGTCGGCAGCTTAAACACCTACAGATGGAAATCAAATTGCAATTAGCCATTTCGAATTCATACTCGCTCCCTTCGCATAATCTGATAAGCTTGTTCGAACGTCGTTACGAGTTATGCGAATCGTCGTCTGATGCGACAGAATACCAATTTGAACCAATCGACAATCGGTAATGTAAAGTGGACTGGATTTTCTATCGCCCATTTCTTATAATTTCAAGTGAATTCATAGAAAAATTGACGTTAAAACGTTAATTAAAAAAACAACCCTCTGAGTTAATTGGCTACGTGACTACTAATGAAATGACGTTTTCGTTCGTTATTTAGAGGATTATTCATGCTTCAGTTTCTCTAAGGAGTCTGTCTGAATACTCGATAAGGAATTTATTCATTCCTAAAAATCACTCAAATTTGGGAGAGTAATTCATCCTGGATACATATTCTTTCGCGCAAATACTAGGAAATAATGGTTATGGTTTCTTTCAGGGTTGCCACAAATCAGAATATTTATTGAAAAATCGAGAAATATAATTTTTCAGATTTAAATTGAAATTGAATTCTCTGGATTTTTTCGTTTTATTTTTCGAAATGTTTACGGTTTTCCCCCCAAAATATTAAAATAATGAACCCTATAATCACTTATTTGACTTATTTTCAATATTTCATTATATTTGCTCGAACACATTCGTTGATTATTTATAGTTAGAAAATCTCATCGCGATATACAGAAAACCGATATGGAAAATTATACATAGAGCTTACATTATAATTACCGTTATAATTATAATGTATAATATTATATATTTCTTCTCGAATTATATTTCTATATGATAAAAATATTCCTTTGTCTTTTTCATATTCGGTTAATGCAAGATAAACTAATAAAGATCCATATGATTTGAAGTGAATCTCGTATATCTACCATCTTTTCTTGTTTGAATCGTGTTCTGTTGAAACCAATTCGTGTTTTCTGGAGCGGTGTTTATCAACTGGATTTACTTCAAGGGACGTTGAAATATATCGTTACGTACTCGTTGACTAGTAAGTTTATTACTTCGACCCATTGGCACAATTTTCTCACATAAATAAAGCAAGAAAATTATACTTTCCAAAGCTTTGTTTAGGTTACAATTTAGACATGAACATTCAACTTACTGGAAATTTTTCATCCATAATACAAAATTAAGTGAAACTAAAACAAAATTTCTATGCGAATGATATACATATATATATATATATATATATATATATATATATATATATATATATATATATATATATATATATATATATTTCTTCAAAAATTGATATATTAGCTGCAAAGACAATGAGTCGAAATGTGAAGAGCGTAGGTAAATCCGAAATAATCAAGAAAAATTTATTAAAAATTAAAACAAAAATTGAATTTAAGTAGATTACTGTTGTGAACTGTGAAATTTAAGTTGATTAAGTCTGTTGCTGAGTGAACTGTCAATGATATGTGTTGAACCAGTTACACCAATGCGTACTGCAGGTGCAAGAGCAAGTCTCTTTAAATGTTCGGTCGTAATAAAAGTCGAAGGACGAAATGTAATTTCACAAAAATAATATAAATCAAGAAAATCTTCGACGGCTTTGCATAAAGATTGGGGTTATCTGCTGCAGTCTATATCCATAAATGATTATATATATATATATATATATATATATATATATATATATATATATATATATATATATATATATATATATATATATATATATATATATATATATATATATATATATATATATATATATATATATATATATATATATATATATATAGGTAATTGAATTGTTATTTAAGTGCAAGATCGGAAGATAGTTAAATGAGTTTTGTTTCCTCAAGTCGAGTAATATTGTTATTGTAATTATCAGTGAATTGATTGATTATCCACAGAATACCTGAACATCTTCTGGGGGATAATACTGAGCCAGTTTATTGTTTCGCCGCGATCATATTATTTACAAAATCTAGTGAATGTTTGTTATTGTTAAGTAGATGCTGCTGTAATTGTGGTTGTATTATGACAACACTTCGAATTTTGGATAAATAACTGGATATTTTGCGGCCCTGTAAATATTTCTTGCGAATCGATATTGCCCGCCGACTGGCGGTTTAGAAGTACTGTTAAACATAGTTTAATTTATGAATATCTACGTTGGACTGTTGATACTTATTTTATGTCTTTACATTCACATAATGTACCTGTACACTCGATTTGAAATGAAATATTTCCTTTTTTTCCTGATTCATAAGTTTATATGCTTTGTCGACTTGTTACAGAAATTCAGAATTTGATTATATCAAATGAAATAATAGGTGTATACAATCATGATTTCTGGAACTAATACATAAATCAATCAGATACAACAATTATTCCGATATTAGTCAATTTAATTAGAATACTTTTTTCCAAAATTAACATTTTTTTTCCATGTCTCCGTGGCCTAGTCGGGGGAACACCCGATTATGGTTCGGTAAGATTCGTGTTCGAGCCCGGGGGTTCGAACAGGTATCCAGTAAACAGGGATACCAACTTGGGGGTTTTCCCCCCTAAATTTGAGGGAACAAAATGTTTGATGGGGTTTTTTTGGGGGCTTAAAATTTTCATGGTTAATCTTAGGGGTATTTTTAAAGCAAGTCAAAATATTTTATATCATAATTTAAATAACTTAAATTAATTTTGATTTCTGTCTTTCAATAAATAAATCCATTTCATGACAATATTCAATACTATTTCTTAATGTAGGTTGGTTAATGAATAATTTTATAATTAGTAAATAAATAATTTAATTTTTATGTAAAATAATTCTATAACTATTCCTAATATTCTCATTTCCAAAAATGAAATGAAAAATTGAATAATAATAATTAAAAACACTAAAGTACCTTATAATTGCTGAATAAAACCTCAATATATATATTTTTTCTTTGAATTTTAAAACCAATTCTAGGGGATTTTAGGGGTTTTTCAACTTGACTACGGGGGGAAAAGATAACACGAGTTAAAAGGTAACCCTGCCAGTAAATATGTAGCCAGGGGGCACTGCAGACCCAAAACACACCCCCTCATCCCAAAATCAATTGCACGCAATAAATATACATTAATGACATCATTTTTTTGGGGTAGATCGATTGACTTCTCCTAAATTAAATCCTGTCTTCGCTACCTCTTCAGACAGTAATAGCAACAAATGTGATTATACTTCACTCAGTTTATTAAACCCTGAATATTTTCGGTTGTTTTCGAATGATGTTCCAAAAATGTGCGGGACGAACTCTTGATTCGAAATATTTTACTCAGGAAAAAATTGCTTTGACTATCATTATTTTTTCCCATATTTTCTGAATGAGTTTATTGTTATAATGAGTTTGGTCCCTAAACTAATTTCTTTGTCCCCGTTTATATTCTCAGTCATTTGAAAACAATCGTGCACGGCCAACTATTATTACTGATTTTATTGTCGGAAATGTCGATTCAAAATGGAGATTGAACGAGAACTCAATGAGAAAGGCGAGTGAAACGCAATACTTCGAGCATCTCTATTCCAATTTTACAAAAGAAAGCTTTGTTTAGGTCTTAATCAGCGTAATGGTGTTCTCAGAAAAGAATTCGACGTAACTCGATATTCGTCAAATAACCAACGACATTCGATCCGTTTCTGGCCATTGCGAGAATAATGGACGTAATGTTTATGATATTAGGATATAACCTCAAGATGAACGATCTATTTCTTAGAAGCAACGGCGTAGTATTGTTAACGCATTCTTGTGCAAAAGCTATACCGGGTGTCTCGGGTACATTTTTACTTGAGTAGCGTTTAGAGAGATTGAGAAACGTTAATTTTTACTTCTTGTGGAATATCATTATATACTTTCATTAGTTTTTGTTCGATACGGTTTTGTTTTGAATGATTAAAAACCATTTGAATTTAATAGAATCTGTTATAAGGGAATATGATTCCAATGAACCAGTAATGTTCGTTTCGTTCTGATACGTAGATTTAAAACTTTCTCGCAGTATTTTGTAAAATCGAATGGTAAAATAATTTCACTAAATCTCATTTCTAACCTAACGGTTTATTTTCTTGCGGTTGCTTAATGTGCCGAACTAATGAGGTAGTGCTTTATTCGTGGGAACTTTTGATTGTAACCGCGAAATGATGATCTATATATTTGTTGTTTCGGACAATTTGCAATTTCTGTAATTATTGAATAAATTGGATTTCATGAATTTTCTACCGTTGGATCATTTCTTTCAAAATCACTGTTTGATTTTCATTTATAGAATGATATTAATCGAATTGCGCTCCTGATGATATTCCTCATGAGAGAGTGAGTGAGGAAATATTTGGAGCTTCTGGAAATTGTAGGTATTAAGTCTTCCTTTACTCTTATCGAATAGGTTTATACTACATGTATTTTTTCCTATTTTTTCTACACACTTTTCAGTACCCGGTGCTTCATATCTGTTATGCAGCTATGCATAAAACTCTTTATCGGTAACGTAAAACTGGTATCCAGTATTGGTTTATTCCACATTAATGATCTCTGTTGCAAACCAGCGCTCAATTTCTTCGACAATGCTTCCTAACTTGGACATCTCACTCTCCTTTTTATAGCGCATACGTTTTGGTCAACTACTCATTGATGAAAAATGTATAGGTTATGTACGATTTATAACTTTATTGGCAAAACCGGAAACATGTGCAGATGTCACCGGAAAAATGTGTAGGTAAGTGTCTTCTCCTCATGAATGTGGTGGAGATATCTGTTGTGTGAAATGAATGAAAAATCAATTGAAATCAATGGAAGTGAATATAAGTTAGTTAAATTGAGTGACAATGGTCAGTATCCATTTTCTTATGGTAAAACTATAGATAGATTATAATATATTGATTTACCATTAATAGCATTCTGATAGGTCCTTCGACTTCCAGTTCGAGAAATGACAAAGAACAGAAGATCAAGGAAATAGGACACCAACTATCTATCCCTAAATTTACGATGGAATTCAATTTACATTCCTGTCTAAAATTACGAAAACTTAAGTATGTATCTAAACAACGAAAATAAATTCACTACAGAAATAACATTTTTCAGTCATAACAGCTACTAACTCATTTGAATAAAGATCAATGAAAATTTTAGATTTCAAAATAACCACCGTAATACATATATGGAAGTAGAAACTGAAAATTGATAAAGGAATATGTTTATAGTTTGATGAATGATTTTTGATATGAAATGAAAACATCCTGAAAGGAGTGCAAATGCTGCAATGTTCAAGAACGATATCAGTAAGCTTATCTATTAAATAATCGTTGAATTGCTTGAAAAGATTCGTTTGCGGCGCGAACAAGAAATATCATATAGACGAAACAAACTAGTTTACTGAATTACTACAATTGACCATACCATAATTAAAGCCAATGGGGCCTACCATGCACTTTTTGTACCTGGAACTGATCGAACTAAGCCTAATTTGGGATATTCTTTGCTCAGCTACTCTCAGCATTTAATGCTCTAGGACAAATGATTAACACTTCGTAAATTCAGGGTATTCGAATATGGATTTCGAAGCCTGAAAAGTTTGGAATTTCTTCACTTATTTTGATCAGCTGTCTTCAACAATTAATCAACACTACTACATTTGTAAAAAGAGCACGATTCAACAAGCCAATGTTTTGTCTCAAATCTCCCATTTCGAGTTTTATTTTGGAAATGAACATGGTGTACTCTTTTATTGCAATTTTGGAAGTCGTGTAATGTGATTTACTTCCAGTGAAAAAATTACCTAAAAAATTCTGAAAGGAACTTCTATGAATGCAGTATATTTCCGGTGAAAAAATAACGCAATAAATCTCGGGAACTTCAGATGTTCAACCAGCCGAACATTGGAAATCGGAAAATAAAATAAAAGGAATTGGAGAGTTGTACATTTATATTTCGAACTGAGGCAATGTAATGTTAGAATATCAGCTGTGCGCTCGCTCAGATCAAAATGGAAAAATGATCAGTGTTGATCGAATTGGCATTGAAATTCTATCTACAAGAGCAGGTCGGTTATACCGTATAGAATAACGTGCATATAGACGGTATTAGTGTGGCGAGGTTACGGAAACGCTCGACTGGTCTTTCCGTTTTACCGGATGCTCCAATGATGCATGCAATCCTCCGGACGGTTCGCATTTCACGCTTATAATGCCCAATATGTATCGATTCTGGATTGAACAACATCGGACCTGTACGATATTAGACTTGGAAGTGTACGGAAACGTGAGTTTTTGTAAACGTTTGAATTGTTTTATTGATATTAAATATATATGGAATAGGAGGTTGTTAAGTTTTATATGGAATAAGTGTTTCTTGATGTACCAATGAATGTGGCAGAGGAAAATAACTTTGGAGTATCCTTTTTTATCACTTTTAATTTTCGAAATTGTAGCCAAATATATATTCATTTTTGTGAAATATGTGTTTAATTCTTACAAGTTACAATAAATATACATTTGGTGGATTAGGCATCAATTATGTGCAGTTTCTATCAATAATGGAATGCATCGATACTTGACGAAAATCCAATACTATACCGTAGATGAAACTTATTCGTTCAATATTTATATCCGTTTAAAAAATGAGTATTGTAAAACGGTGGAAAACAAAAGGAACAGAGCGTTGTTGAAGATCGAGGTTCACAGGATCCAGTATTGGAACGTCTGCTGTTCCTGGTCTTCATCGACGATCTCCCCTTTTACTTTGTGCCTTGGTGCAACTGGTTGCTGATGACTTGCTTGAATAAGATTGAGGTTACTGAATACTTCTCTGCGAATAGTGAGCGTTAAACGCAGGCAAAACGGCTGCACTTTAATTTTCTTTGAGAAGTAATATTGTGAAGATTGATTCCAACGTTTTCAAAGAGTTCATTGGTTTTTCTATCGATGTTGGTTCAACATGGAAACATATTAAGTCAGTTGTCCGACAAGCTTGTGAAGAGTACTACTTGTGGACTTCAAAGGTGTATCAACAAGAGTTAGACTACCGATTGTGCAGCAGAAATGGTTTTTCACAGATAGAAATCATGACTTTGCCTTGTCTTTATACTGAAGAATGCCTAATTTATTGTCATGAATTGAAATAAATAATAGTCTTGTATCAAATGCAGATTTTCACAAACCTATATAACACAAGAAACAAACAAGAAGTGCAGGCTGATGCAGACTGAGCAAGAGACAAATGGTCAGAAATTTCTATTGCTTCGCATTTTATATTAATTTACCTTTTCGTGTTGCTGATCATGACAAATTTAAGTGGTATATACATTGAAGGGTTATATACATTGAGTATGTGTTATAAATCCCTAATTTCAAACTGAAATTCAGCCATACGAATAAGTAAGTAGATAAAAACTCTGTCATTATTTTTATGTTCAGATGACTACCCTGATTCCTATAATTCTGAAAAATATTCAAGACCACTGATAAACAGTTCTGAATTCAGTTGCATCAACTGCCAACGAACACAATCAGTAGCAATGTCCTTCGCGCTCAAAAACAAAGTTTCTGTAGTACCTTTAGAAGAATCCCCTCAACGAAATTGTCAGTTTTATCATGGAATATATGTTTCCTGAAATTAAATAGTTTAATACATTATTATCAAACAAAAATTTTAAATACATATTTATTCTTAAGATTAATTTTTAGTACTTAATTACTTATCAAGTGTTTGTTTTTTGATAACACTTCTACTTCAATTAATTTATGGAATCTCTGTTTTCATCTTCGATTATATTTAAATCGAAGATACTCTTCGGTATTTTCGATTTATGTAGTAATTGTTGCCCAATGTGCTGAATTAAATTGAGTTAACTTGAAATCTTAATAATTATTCTAGCGCATGCACCAAATTGATTGAAGAATAATATGAATTGAAAATGAATTCAAGAATAAGTATAATAGTTTAGTATTTACTGGATGTTTATAATATATGAAGTTGGAAATACAAAGAATATTTCGAAAATATCTGATAGTAATCTTCGAGTTTCAAAAGAACAATTTTCTATTCATTATGTATTTCAATTGACTTATTTTGAACTATTACAGAGTGTCATAAGTAATCTCTTATAATTTTTTTTAATTCACTAATTATCACCTGGAGCATATCGAATATTTATAATATCTAAAGTAGTGTCCTTGTACAGAATACTAATATTGTGTGACCTTCGGGTGAAATTATTACCTATCAATGGAAAAAGGCATTACATTTGATTTAGTCCATGATGAAATAATTTCTTCGTTGAATATAAAAAAGTATCTTGCGGCATTTTAATAGCTTTTTTGCGTGCCTGAATATTATAATTTAATTTATCAACACGTGGCCGATTTCTATAACGTAATAAAATATTCTGCTTTAGCTATTGGATATTGTTCGAGCTATTCTAATCGAGCGTATTTTTCGACTAGTGAAAGTCAGTATTGAACACCTATATAGTTGAGTATGGTCTTAAATTAAAATGAGAATTATCTGGTGATTCATTTTGATTCATTTCTCCGTTGTTTTTTTTTTAATACAGTGCACCTACAGTTTAACGCCGGATCCCAACAATTATCAATATTAAACTACATTCATCATTATAGACAAACACATACACCCATGCCTTTACTGGGGTTCGAACCCGAATCCCAACGCACCATAGTCGGTTGTTCTCCCCACCATGCCACGGAGACCGGCATCCCTTAAAGTTGTTCGTTAATCTCAACTTATATGTCGTCATTAGATATATTTTCGTCATATAATAAATACTGAGTAATTATGATTAACACTGGGAAGTGTCAAATTTGCTGATACTTTCGAAAGAGTTAAGTATTCTTGGTGATATCATCGAATAAAATTGTATTTCTGGGATTAGTTCTATTTGAGGAATTTTTATTCATTCGAAATATTTACGGATGTCTGAGAATCGAGAATAAATCCGAATATGTGATATCTGAAGAGTATGATTCGATGTCAGAAACCTGTTCTTTTCTTCATCGGGTAGCCAGGTATCAAGCTATCGAAACATGCATTGAATTTCTTTGAGATGTAGTTCTGAAAGGAATTGGCAACATTTTCAACTTATTCGATTGGCTGGTTTCCACTTCCAGAGAGGAATAGTTGACGAATTACGAATAAAATCGATAAGTTATAAATTGATGTTGAACTTTCCTGATCTGAAATGCATTGGACATGAAAACTTTCGACTTTTTTTCAGTTGTTACCAAATTTTTTAAAAAAATTTGCGTTTGGAATTGCTGTCTTATTCATAATGAAACACTGTCTTGTTCATCTTTAATCGTATATTATAACTATCAGCACATTCGAAAGTCCATGTCTTATTAGGGATTTGAACCCCAGCGCTCTCCATTGGCGGATATTCATTCCACCTCTCTTTTATGGTAATGACACTTTCGTAATTTAATATTTAGGTATTGTAAATTAAATTGACGATGAATCAACTCTGTGATAGTTCATATTTAAATGAGCGGTAATAAGAAATACTCGTCTAAAACTCACTGACTGAACAATTCTTTATTCGACTAGTTTCGCCTTTTACGGCATTATTTATCATTTATTCTTGATAATGCTGTAAAAGGCGAACCTAGTCGAATAAAGAATTGTTCAGTCAGTGATTTTTAACAACTATTTCTTTTTACCTCTCATTTAATAATTATTAACCATTGAATGAGGGTTAGTTGGTACACATTCATTTCCTGAACGAAATTTTGAACTGCTTTTATGTTGTTTTCGTTGACATTTTCAACCCTTTTTGGACAGTTATTGGATTGAATTCCTCTGAATATCGTAGAAATCTTGCTTAGTGGTATTAATTTTGCCAATGAATATTTAAAAATAAACATAGATATTCTGATTCAATAATCGTAACCTCATTTGATATAACCAAAATTATCGTGAAGAGAATGACATTTCTTCTGAAAAAGATATAACGAGAAGTTGAGCTTCAAAAATTCAAACAGTAAGTTTAATGATAAGCTTGTTTAAATTAGTAGCACATCAAGTCATTGACAGTATCGACGGCGTGTCAATAAAACGCAGACGACCCTTTTTGGCTTCCCCTATGAGCGATACAGTCTGTTGTGCATAATAATGAATCAGTTTATTGGCCTTTTTCTGAATTTCCTACCCCATCTCTTATATTTCAGTGAAATTGGGAAACCCTACAGCAGTAAATTGATACGGACTCTGTCGTCCTTTTGTTATTTATTACCCTGTGTGATTTTAATTTACATAGGTTTCGTTCATCATGAATCGTAATTTGGTTGATTTGTTGGATGTTGCATTTTGGTCTAATTTGTTCAAATGCTCAAAGAATTTATCTCATTCTAAAAGTTAGTACAAAAGTAACTTATTACAAATGTTTTTCAAAGTATGACTCACTTTATGACATTCAAGAAAAAGTTATTATTATTCTTGAATTATATATTATTACCATTCGAAAGCGCAAAAAAGCATAGGATGTCACGTTTTTAAATATTTTCTATTCAGTGGACCTACTACAGTTTAACCCCGGTTCCGAACGTCCCTTGGGCTTGTTATCAATGCACATTAACAAGCATATATCGTTATTCAAACTACCATTCCTTCAGCTGGGTTCGAACCCGAGTACTGCATCATAGTAGAGTCAAGTCAACAATCTTTATTTACAAATTATTTACAAAGGCAATACAAACACATATAAAAATATATAAAGAATAATTATGCTATTACACATGTTTTTATATGTTAGTCATTATATTTACAATTCCTGCTTTAAACAAAAGCTTATAATGTAACTTATTTTATGGTGTAGCTCATTAAAGCCTTGCACAAATTGGTCTATTTTCGATTAATGGTTTTGTAAAAATTTATAGTACAGTGTTTTCCCGACTAAGCCCCGAAGACTGGCTGACGTTTTATATTAATATCGTCAAAGTTTAAATGCTGTTTGGATGGTGAAGTTAGTTGAGTGAAAAAATTTTTTTATTCCACCATAAATTTGACGGTTCACTAAAGCGAAAGTTGTATTGTTTAAGCTTTGTGTAACTCTGTGCGAATAATAAGTTAAGTGCGAATTGAACACGTTATATTTTTTAGCCTTTTCGAATTTTATGCACGTGTTGAGGGCGCAATGGGGTAGTTCTGTCATAGATATTGTTGGCCAGATATTTGAACCTATTCGTGAAACAAATAAACAATTAAATTCAATGGACGATGAATCAACTCTGTGATAGTTCATATTTAAATGAGAGGTAATAATAAATTCTTGTCTAAAAATCACTGACTGAACAATTCTTTATTTGACTAGTTTCGCCTTCTACGGCATTACCAACAATAATGATAATGCCGTAAAAGGCGCAACTAGTCGAAAAGAATTGTTCAGTCAGTACAAAATATTATTTGAACAATGACACAAAGAAATTGTAAGCACAAGTTTGTTTGTACAAAATAATATTCCGTACATGTATAATTGAAACGAAGTTAAATTATTGCAATATCAATTCAACATAAATTAATGATATGAATTAAGTACGTGAGAAATGTACTAAATTACAAGTCCAATGGCTATTGAGAATTGGTGTTGAATTTTAGATTTTAGTCTATAATAATTTCAAAATTAATATTGAATATTCATCTATATAGTACAAATGTTACACTTCGATTAAAATGTATGAATGACTTTATTATATTAAAATGTATGATCAACTCCTTCACAAATAAAGTAGATTAGAGAAATAAGATAAAGATACAAAATTAAACCAAGATCTAAGAAGAACAAATAGACCAACTTTTAATGTGATTTAATCGGCTCAAAATCTCAAAAGGTATTTTCATTCATAAAAGTAGATTCTCTAGATACTGGAATATGGAAATTCTCACACATAAATGTTCACATATAAGTGTGAAACCAACTGAAGTCAATTTACAATGTTATTTGTTATCTATCATTCATTGTAAAATCGGAAACGTTACACCAACATATCATATTCGACGATAATATCTCGGTTAAACTCAATTTGTAAACGCAAATTCATTACGCTTATTAAATTGAAAAAAAATCCGATTGAATGTATTTTCTAATTTTGCAATGAAATTTGTTTTTCACTCTGCAGTGCTCTGATGGATTTACCGAAAACATATGATACTTTTTGTTCATAATCCCGATTCGTCCAACGCACTCGCATATCTGAATAGACATGTTTAATTAAATGACGCGGTACACACGAGCTTCTGACGAAAATTACGCGAACGGCAGATAACACTGGCGAAACAATCGGTCGCTGTTAGAATAGAGAAACATTCAAATCTGCCACATTTGTGGTCTCTCGCACACACTAAAAGTCCCACACATCGACGAAAAAAAATGAATAATATTTCCCTGTGTTCAAGATGAAACTTTTAGTGGAAAATTGATAGGTGTATAGAGCAGATACAGATCATAAAATATTTATTCATTTTATACTTGGCGAAATTCATTGTATGGATTAATGTTTCGGGTTAGCAAACAATCATCAAGAGTTTGATACAACTGAAGATAACTTCAGTATGTCGAAAAATTCTTTGGAATTTAGGAAGTCCTTGCAATCACAGTTTACATTACAAAATGTTTCACCATATGAAACAAATTGAAATTAATAGAAAAGTTCATTGGGGTCGTTGCAATTACATTAAAAAAAGTCGAAAATTGCCAAAAAGTCTTATCGGTTTCAACGTTATTTATTTGCAGAAAATCATTCATAAGACATTAGCTATTAACAAATCAAACCTACTGAAATCTCACAGTAAGTTGATTTGTTAATAGCTAATGTCTTATGAATGATTTTCTGCAAATAAATAACGTTGAATGCGGACAAAACGTCGCATTTTCATTTTCCTTTGGGACGTAATATTGTAGATGTCGATTCTAATAATTATATAAAATTTCTTGGTGTTTCCATTAATGTTTGGTTCAACACGGAAGATATACTCTTATGTGAGTCAATTCTCCGACAAGCTCGCGAAGAGTATAATTGTCATCCACAATTTATCAGACTCTGTACTGAATATTTAATAACTTATTTTATTTCCACTTTCATTGTTCTGTTTATGTAACAATTTGAATGGGGTCAATACTTATCTATCTCTATCTTATGGTTTTCATGTCTTGCCTTATAATTTATTTCTTCAAGTTTTGGTGTAATTTTATTCGAAATTTGTTTGAAATGATCAAAAATCCTCAATGCAAAATAATTCATAAACTGTGAAGTTATGTAATTGACTAATTTGTTTTCTTATATTGGGAAAATATTGCATAGTTTGAGCTGTGACTTGAATGATATTCTCATTTTACGATATATTGAAGGAAATTGGTTCTTTCGGCTCTCCCGATTTCGAAGGTACCTCATTATTTCGGCCGTTAATTGTTTGAGTTCCACTCGCATGAATTTGACGGACGGTGCGTGGAAACTTTATCTCAGATCGTTGAATGTAGTGTTTGTGAAATGGAAAGATAAACGAACACTGCGAATGGGTTAGGACGAGTTGTGTCTCCAAAAAGGGTGGTGGATAATTGTCCATGTGCTGTGTATCATAAATTTCAATTATTTTGGAACGATTTAAGCGATTTTCGGCTATAGTACGCAGTTTCCACGGAATAATTAGTTATACAGCTTAGCAAAATGGGGTGGAAATATTCAGTTTCCAGATTTTCATCGAATGTTTCTAAAATTTATTCGAAGGTATTCTTGAAATGATAGTTATATGTCACGATTTTTTTCGAGCTCGAATACTATGAAGTTTGCTGTTTTTAAAAATGGTATATTTTTTGGTATAATATTACCACTAATTGCCAAAGTATGACAGGTAATGTTACCGTAGTATTTTATGGCGTGTTTTTCTGATTCGATGGACCAGAGATAGTCAATCTTGTCATTTTAAAGCCACACTTTCACAGTACACGCTGCTGAATTTTTTTAAAAATTTTAGTTTGTTCCTAATTGCTCTGTATCTTTTCCTGATCTTTAGTACATTACTTATTTGATTATTCAAGTTTTATGACTCATGAAATCAATTTTTACATACACAAACGTCCATGTCTTAACCGATATTCTGTCCTATGGAAGATCCTTCACTCACCCCACTTGTTCACTTAGAAATAATTCACTTATTTGATGTTATATTGTCAATTCATTATCTTCATTTAATTCTTAATCTTTACAGGTCAGTTTATTGTGGTCACTTGTTTCATATTTTTCAATTTACCATTGTTTCCTACGCCCCAGAGGGGGATAGAGATACCTTCGCAATTTGGATGTGTTCGATACGGTTTATTCGCAATTATTAAATTTTGTCAAACACAGATTCAGCGATGTGTTGATAACTAAATTGACGATTAAGTTTAAGTTTTCAAATTGGATGTTCACGTATCGCCGAACCGGAACAATTCATATCATATTCGTCCACTTAACAAGTTAAGCTTCTTCAATCCTCTCGGTTCATTTCACATACGATGCTCAATTATTATTGATATAATAACGGGATTATTGTAAATCCCTTTCGAAAATTTAACATTACATATTCAACAAGTATCTCTAATTGCCAATATCCTAATAAGCATTAATTGCATGATACATATTATTGGTTTCAAGACTTGTTTTATTCTATTTTTCATTCATCTGGAATCACTACAAGATCGATAATACGTCTACTTATTCTTTCATTTTTCTTCACTACAAATTAGAATATGTTTATTGAGTCTGTGTTAAAAATTATCATTTACTTCTATTTTGTCATGAGCGCCATAAAAGTATGGCACTTTGGATAGTTCTATTCTATCTGATATTTCGAAATCATCAATTTTGTGAGAAGTAAAAGCAAAGCCATTTGATACATTAGTATTATAATCGGATCACTCAGATTTTTGAAAGTTCATTAAACAAGCAGACAACTTAACTGTTGTTACTGTTTATCATGTGGAATTTGGAACTCCTATCAAATACAAATTCTGCGAATAAGGTTGAAAGAAGGTTATTTTACGTTCAATACTAATTCACACTATCCGAGAAATGTGTAAAGGATTCTTTTTGTCAATCTCAAATTAAATTGTGTGAGTGAATGTAAAAATTGTAATGATTTATTTATGGTTTATGTGCAAGGTAATGGAAGTTACTACAAGATATATGTCATTTCACGATATGATAACTCGTTCACATTTTTGATCTATATATTCCAATCTTCCTTCAAAGGAGTTGGGCAATGTATATTCCCCATTATTTTGTCTGACTTCCCTAGCCTATAAATTTAAGTTCAAATTAATAATGAGAGGTTTTGATTGAATAAAGAAATTGAATAAATTAATCGTAGTGAATCGAAGTAAACTGAAAAAGGTTGGTATCTTGAGAGCTAAAACAAAAATTCTTAGTTGAAGCTGAAAATGGCAGTCAAAAGGGAAATTATGAACATAATTTGAATTTAACATAAAATATAATTGAATAAATGATAAATAACTGATTAAAATAATATTGAATGCAAATTAAGAGAATAAAATGGAAATAAAATTAAAATGAAACGAAATGAAATGAATAAATTCTTACCGCTAATGGCTAACACAGAAGAAATCACAAATTCACACAAAGAATTCAAACGACTTTCCGGTTAGTAGTGAATCTAATCGTTCTCAATTAAAAACTTAAAACGGTTCTAATCTTCCTGTGTTATGTTTATCATTGTGAGCGTTCACGTTAAAATTACAATTCGAACACAAAATATGGTATTATTAAATAAAGGTTCAATTGGCGTTTTTTAATTTCTTCCCTCACAATAAATTTCAAATTGCAGAAAATTGATTTCCCAAATTTCGAACGATTTCGACTGTATCTCCGTTTCAATTAATTCATGCATATGCAAAGTCAACATTGATACTTCTTGAATAATATAATAAGTTAAAATTATTCTGAAATGGAAAACTATAGTACAAATTTAATGCCATAAAGATATTGTTCACTGTAGTGAAAAGTTTGGATTATATTGAATTGGGTTCATACTGTACGAATTTGTTATTACGTGTATGGTTCGCTTTAGTACAATTTTTAATGTAGTTAGAATTCGATCGTGGTAGTCTGTTGTGGTAGTAATAAAGCATATCTTAAGGAATTGTTCATCTGAAATTTCTGTTAGTTATCAGTATATATTTTCAATGCCAACTTTTACAACGTTACTCGGTTGGCAAACATTCGGCTCACTCCAAACAACCCGCGATGCTTCCCGCCCGTTTGCACGCAAATAATTTTTCAGCCAGCTGTCTCGTCCCCCGAAATTCGCGTAGTTTATGGAAAACCACCCTTCTAAATTTGTAAGACGATGCTACTGTGGCCCCGCCGGCGGAAGACACACCCGCTCACTAATTTTGATATAATTAGTTCGGTTGGCAATAATGCGGCTTCCTCTTAATTTATGTTTGTCGAATGTGTAAGCAAGTGCCGGATTTCATCTCGTTTGGCAAATTTACGGCCGGCAAGTTTGCGATTAATGCGTTGCTGCGGGTTGACGAGACGCCGACGTCGATAGTTGAAATATAGAAGAGAAGGATACACCACGAGATGTCGAAGTGAGTATCCAATTTTCTGGGACATGGATTTATATTGCTAGTTATTGAGAATTGTTAGAATTATGAGATCCCAATAACGGAATCAAATCAAAACTGAGATAAATGACGGAGACTTTTTCATGAATCCGTTTTATATAAATCCTTGTACTTCAATTTGCTGACATGATTATCAATTATTGTATTGCGAATAGTGTTTATGAATAAATTGAAAATTGATGAGAAATTTGTAGAAAATCAATAATAATTATATTATTTAGTAATTAATCGATTGGGACGATACTTGATGAAAATTGATACCAAAAGTGAATGAAAATAGAATGCAATAAATTGATGAATCGAATAAAATTTTCACACATATAGATTTAGAATTGAATTAAAATTTCATTCATTTCAAAATACAGAAAATTAAGATAGTTTGTGAATATTGACTTGATTGGTGGATGCGAAATTTGTATTTTCTTCCAATATACTCACACCTAGTTTCACAGAAAAGTCAACAATCTGATGGACAGAAAACAAATGAAGAAGAAACATATAAGTATGTACGAAGTAAATGAGTAAATAAGAAATATATAAGTAAATACATAGAAAAAATATACACACAAAACAATGAAGTAAAATATATAATGAGCAAGAAAATTAACTAAAAATGAAAAAGCAACTACTCAATACCATGTCTATAACAGAAGTAAATGAATAAAGCAACGTTGTGAATACAGAACAAATTAAAATTATTTTGTGGAACGTATAGAAAATTAAAACGTATTTTTGATATCCTGTAGCTGATTTCCATATAAATTATTTAATCCATTCGATATATACATTGAACAACTATCCCTTGACTCTTGAAATTATAGAATCGCTTTGAATTCGTTTATTTGTTTTCGTACTTCAAGAATATTCCTTCCAGTAATGTGCTTGAGGTCAATTGAGTTCCAATCGATATATTGAATTGAACTACTCACTGGATTCTAAGAGCACTTATTAATTAAGTGATATTTGAAACGGAGAAGTAAAGTGAACTTATAATTACCAACTTGAAGTCAATATGATACAAATTTTGATGAAGTGATCTGATGAATTCTGATTGAACGATCAAGAAGCTTGAGCTGCTGAAATGTGTCTAAATGTATAAGTGAATAGCTATTATGATAGAGAAATATGGGACAAAGTGTAAAATTATTGGATTGAAAATTATGAAATTACTGAATAACTCCAATTTAAAAATGAATGAAAATTTGGAATACGCACTCGAATGAAAACATTGAAATATTTACTGGTTATGAGCTGAATGGAGAGTGAAGAGTGTTCAGAAAATTCTGCACCAGTTTTCGTTTAGGAATCTCTTGTTTTGTCAAAGCGAACTCTTAGGTTGAATTTTTCTAAGTTCTTCAATTAACTGAATAATTGTTTTGAATGGAAATATATTTTGTTCGCCATCCCGACATATGGCTTCAATCCAATTTATTCCCCATGACCCATTTTTCCCGAGTCAATTATGCGCCAAGTCCGGATGAAATTTGCCCCTCTCTAGGTCCCATATCAATCCACAAAACCAATTAGTCCAAACACTGCCTTAAACGTCGTCCTATTAAAAACGGGATTATTTCTCGCTGCCCGAAATGGGAATAATAATCCTTCGGTATTATCCGAACGGGATGACGGCAAGCTGCGGATGTGGAATTGGAGGTCAGTACAAACCGCGGACTTACGTTCATTTCATATCGGCTCGATCCTCCCCGAACGTATTAATAGATAAGGGGGTGAAAGTTGCCAATTTAAGTTGTGGTTTTCGGTGGTACTTTATATCCGAGAGAGAAACATGAACGACCACTACATAGTCCAAAGGTTATCGTATGGGCTGCCATGTCTGGGGAAGGCATCATTGGGCCGTATTTTTTTGAAGACCGGCGAGGCCGAGCACTCATGGTAAATAGTGAGCGGTATTGCGACATGTTGCGGAACTTTTTGGCTTCACAATTACAGGAGTTTGAAGGTTTTAATGCGGAGACATGGTTTCAACAAGATAGGGCGACTTGCCACATTTCAAACCAGTCGCTTGCGGTTGTCAATCAACTTTTCCCAGAAAAAGTGATCTCTCGTCGAGAAACCATCAACAGGCCTCCGAGAAGCCCCGATCGGATACCCATTGATTATTTCATGTGGGGATACCTTCAGCAGAAAGTGTACGCAAATAAACCACGAACTCTACTGCAACTGAAGCACAACATCCGCACTAAAAGGCCGCTATTTCCGGAGAGATGTGTACACGCGTGGCGGCTAATTTCCGATTTCGTTTCTGTCTTTGCTGTCAGTGGAATGGCAGCAAAGCGAGGGTCAACATTTGAAAAACATAGTTAATCTTTGCCAATTAATTTTCCAATATCTGCTGTGAAATTTAATATATATATATATATATATATATATTTTTTTTCTTTACTGACTTGTGGTTTGGTTTTAATTGAACTTACCAATACCCCCTACCCTTTTTGGGCACCCGATAGCATTTCGTGGCGTATTATGCATTATTTTAATGTAAGGGCCTAATATATTGATAATAAGCATAATTGAATGATGGGAGAAACCCCTGTTAAGTGGATTTATGTGATGAATTTCAGGATCCGGACGTTAATATTCATGATATGGTGGATCCAAGAATTTTGATAGATGACCAAAATGGAATTCATTAAATAAAAATGAAGCTTCGCAAAAAATCTCGAATTTTGTGAAAAGAAGGCAAAGTCTTTGTTAAATCGAACTTCATTAATAATAATAGGAAACATGAGCATTATAAATATTGCCTTTTTAGATTTATCTAGAATTGAAGCTTTGAGGATTTTCTGGTGGCCTCAAGAATGTGATCCTGAATACAAGTTATAATATATACAGGTGTTAGAAAAACCTCATGATGGATGTTTTATAATGAAACAATATTCAGAATTTTCTCATAATTGAATACGAATACGCATGACGACGTTTCTTTACTACTAGTAGTACTTACTAGTAGTATTTAATTAGAAGTAGAAGTACTACTTCTTTATCAAATGTTGAATTAATAATTCTGTATTAAATTAGTAGAAAATTCTAAATATTATTTCATTATGGATATTAATTTTCCCCAACTTTCGGCCTCATCAATCATCAAATAGATGTTTTATATTCGACCAAAATGAAATTCAATGAAATAAAAATGCAGCTTCCTATAAAATCTTGATTTTGTGAAAGAAGTCTTTAATATTAATAGGAAGCATGGATTTCATAGAGATTGCCCCTTGAGATTTATCTACAATGAAAACTTTGGAATTTTCGTTGAGAGTGTCTCGGTTTCAGAAACGAATCAATCATTCTTTTCGTCGATCATGTTATCGTTATACATTGTCCTCAAGTATACGAAATATATAATTACTGTAGCTTCGAAACTTCGTTAATTTTCAGGCTGGTCTTGCAATAGGACAATTTATAGAAATTAGACCTAATGAAAATAAGATGAATTGTACTTTATCTGAATACATTGAAATTATATAACTCAACCTTTTTATCAATCTGTTTCTCGCATTTGAGTAATCATTAATCGTGAATACGTAAAATACGTAAAAAATTCGAGTAACATTTCACTTGGACACCAATGTTCAAGTAACAATATTTGAACACCGTTCAAATGTTGGTTAGTGATCGACGAGGTCGATACTTGGAAGATATTGATATAAACTCTGAAACACTAAATGAATTTCTGTAATGTATTAAACCAGTGTTTCCAAATCATTTTGGGTCATGTCCCACCGAAAAGGGCGAAAAAGTTGAAGTTAAGATGTGCGATACGTTTGAACTCGTTTCGAGTCCTCCTTAATTACCCAAATGCCCTCCTTAACCATCAAATTTCCCCCCTGTAGGCCCACATTGGGAAATACTCTATTGTATGATAACCATGACGTGCGTTTCGAAGCACAGCTTCTTTTTCAGATGGTAAATAAACACTGGTACAATTTTACAAATTCATATGTTTATTTTTGAGCGCCAGAACATAGTATAACAAAGAGAAAGAATAGTAACTAGGAAATGAAATCAAAATTGATTGAAAAAACCTTGAATTAAAATTGGTAATTATTGGTTAAAAAGGATATGTAGAAAAATCGAAATTACACTAGAAAATGCAAAACAAGATGTTAAAAGTTAGGTATAAAAACCAAGAGGAAATAATCATAAAATTGCTAAATCATAATCAAGAAGTTTTATTCGATTCTCAATTTTCAGGGATCCAATAACTATTCTTTTCTAGCTGGTCCCTAGCGAAAATTCTAGCTCTTAGAACAGTTTCTAATCGCATAAAACACTCTTCTGATCAGTCATATTCAATAGCATTCAACTTTATGAAATGAATTCGAACAAATTCCACTGCGTTTCTATCGTAAACTTAAACAGTTCACACTATCATTAGTGTAAATTTGCAAATTTGCTGGAGATGAATGTGAATCCGAAATCAGTTTTTGTAGTGTTTGAGTTAAAGTTAATAACATCAACAAAGTAAAATTTGTTTAAATTTCATTTCATTGAAATCAAATGGGAGAAGCCGCAAACAATTTAATTTGATTATTTAATTATTTCGCTTCTAGTAATGTATAATAATGAAAATGTAGTACCTAATAACCTGAAACACGTATAGCCATGTAATATTAATATGGTAACATCATGAGTAAGGAACAAACTGCATTCATCTGTGACAATAGAGGAAACATTATGGAAAGTTCTCACTTCTAGTCTTTCTTAAAATAAAGTTTCAAAACTAAATATAGAGTAAGTAGATAATTATGAAAAAACGCAATTATACTGGTATTATTTGTAATTAGTATAAAATATTTTCATGCGTAAAATGAAGTATTTGAGTTCGATCTACTCAATGACTGGACTATCTCTTTTTCATTGACTGAAGACTAGACAGATGCTCAAATTTTGCTCAAGTGGGTGACAAATTCAGTATTTTTGTATCCAAGCAGTTCGTCAAAAATATTACTCCGCAATTTCAACAGTGTATATATCGTATTATATCACGCTGAGAGCGACCGTGAGGAGAGGTTTTCGTTCTTTCTTCCATAAAAGGTTCCGTTTGTTTTTCGAATCCCCGCTACAAAATTTTCCGCTCTTGAATATAAGAACGAAATCGAATTTTCCAATTTATTCCCATTCTTTTCCGGATCGGAGCCATATTTCTGTCGCGTTCGACGTTTACACGTGTCGATATAACGAATACTCGCATTTACACATAAAGTGGATTTCGATAAAATTCATTTTAGCAATTCGAATCGGACAGATTATTATCGGAGGGAACGCTCTGAAAACCGATGAATAATTGTGTCAACACGGCTCTACATCACTCAAAATTTCAAGAGGAGTAATTATCTTGTTAATCTGTCGGCCACTCAAAATTACGTAATAAACTGGATGATTCAATCAATTGACCCCCCTTTGTGCGTCGGCGGCATATGAGGAACCGTCCTGGTGCTTTGCTCGGTTTTGTGTTATCTTTTTCTATGAATCAGGACATCTAATCTTATTTCAGAAAAATTATGGGAATTTCGTTTACTGTTCAAACTGAATAATAATAATAATAATAATAAGTTCAACACAAACCAGCATCTGCTTTGTATCAAATATATATATATATATATATATATATATATATATATATATATATATATATATATATATATATATATATATATATATATATATATATATATATATATATATATATATATATATATTTCTTGAAATTGATTTATTGCCTGTTTGAGATATTTATTTTGAAAGTTTTTAGCATTAACAGGCTTTTTTAATATGAAAAAGTTTATTTTTGTTGACGTTTCGTTGTTATATTACAAAAAAGTTTTGACAAAGTTGTAATATAACAACGAAACGTCACAAAAATAAACTTTTTCATATTAAAAAGCCTGTTAATGCTAAAACTTTCAAAAATATATATATATATATATATATATATATATATATATATATATATATATATATATATATATATATATATATATATATGCAAATTGAGATTTTGTGGGATTGCTGCAGTCAAGCAAAAACTAAGAAGACTCTTTTTTCTTTACTCGAGCTTTCGAGACAAAGAAACACAGAACAATACATCAGGAACAAGAACTTACGAATGTGAAATTATGAAAAATTATGTTATAAATTAAAAACATTGAAGAGAATCGACTGAACGCAGCATCATTACAGTATGACAGGTCGAAGTATCAAAACAAACTGACATTCAGCGAACACATTGGTAAATATAAATACCAATTGAAAACAGTCATGCAATGAGCATTACAAGCGGAAGTATACACAATAGCATACTGTACAATCAGGATATTAATACTACATAAAACCACAATTCAGATTGAATCGAAAAAGGACAATTATGATCATCAGTCTACAACGACCGTGTGTGCCACGCTTGAATGGACCACGTTTCTATTTTTGTCCAATTGGATCAAGTAGGCATAAATGCCACTCAGACTATCAATGTCTTTTCTAGAATTCATAGCCATATCGTGTTGAGCAACCGAATCATTTCTAGGAAGGTTTTTTTCCCTGTTTTACTTTCCACATCCAAGACAGTGACTCTCTCCAGATTATTAAAATCAGGCGAATGCAATTCAGAATTAGCATGCCTCGACAGCATACAAGAATCCTTCCTGGTTCTTATCTGACTTTTATGCAAGGTGAACCGCTGCTTTAGCTTCGTTTTCGTCTGACCGATATAATACCGAGCACAATCTCCACAAGGTATTTTGTAGACCCCGTTAGATTTATTCATTATATCCTGTTCTTCATCTTTCAGTTTGGTGAAAATCGAAGGGACTGTTTTCACATTTCTTGTGGAAATCTTCAATTTTTCTTTAGGTAAGATATTGATTAACTTAGGTGTTAAACTTTCCACAAACGGAAGCGATACATACAGTAAATTAACAGGGGTAAATAAAATAAAACAATAACAAAAAATAAACAATAACAGGGTAAAAATAAACAGGTAAATACAAAATTGGTATTTGTATATATATTTAAAAACAAACTTCAAAACAAAATTATATCTTCAATAATAAAATAACTCAAATGTCTTCACTATAAAGGTAAATAAAGATAAAGATTTGAAACACTAATTACTGAACTAAAACAAGGAATAAAGTCTAAGGATTGAAAGTATAAGCTTCATTAGGTATTCTAGCAGTATTTTATATATTCTAGCAATAACAATTGTCAATAGAACAGTCATAAAAGTTTTAATCTTATTATTAACTTTGGTCTCATTAAGACTTAATATCTAGGTGTCTATCTTAACTTAATCAAGTCTATTAATCTCAGTCTCTTTTTTTTTCAAATTCATTTCGAACTTCTTTAATGATTTCGGGAATTCAAAGCTGATGACGATTTTACTTTTGGAATTGGTAGTTTCTTTACCACCTGATATTCCGCTATAATACTGATATCATCAACAGTAGGCCACTTGAAAAATCTGTCATTATTTTTTTTAGCAAATTTAATGTCGTATTCTGAACGGCTTCTACTCTGCACCTGTCCGACATATCTATGGACGAGATTTCTTTGTGAAACCTTATTAACTATAACCCAATCTTCGCTGGTGACCGAGGCATTATCGTCTTCATTTTCGCTATATTCGCTAGAGCTATCTGTTTCACTCGACACACTTAAATCTTATGGTGGTGATGGTGGTAATTCTTCGTCTTCTGAAGTGCTTTAATTTTGCGCTTGTGAATAGAGGTTACGTTTCACTACTTTTGCTTTAACTTTCGTAATTTTCTTCTCTTTCTTGGGGTTTCTAGCTTCCAATTCACTCTAGATGGCTAGTTTCTCTGGCGTGTCTGTTAGAATCATTGTGAACCCTTTTTTCTTCAGTTTGCTTTTTCTTGTTCGTGCCTTCGAGTATGGCCTTATGACTTCAGGACTTACAGAAGCGTTCGATCTACTCTTGTTAGGTGTCTCGGTCACACACAGTGGGAGTACAGGAGAGGCAGTGTTTTACTGTCTCTGAACCGGGTTCCCATAGATAAAACCAGTCGAAAACCTTGATTTCTATATCAAAAGTGATGAGTTGTCGATATTCAACTGTACGCGATGAAGAGGTTTCATCACAATCTGAGCAAATACCTGTTCTGCGTTCTGTTTGTGCCAATCACCAATGTATGGTTCTATTTTTGGATATTGAACGAAATGATTTCCATTACTAGGTGAATAAATTGTACTTCGTTGGATGCATTATGCTTTACTTCGTCGTGTCACTGATGTCTGATTCGTAAACCTTGGAAACAGGGAGTGTTTATTCCGATAATTGCGATGAAATAATTGATCATTGTGGAATGATAATTAGTGCAAATAAATATTCATGATAGCAGGGAGTATTCCATTTGAAAACACCGACTAATTTCCTCATTTTGTTCTACATAAAGCTCAATATTTCATGTTTGAAATTGATTCTGTTCATCTATTCGGATTATATGATGTATATATAACTGTTTTTTTGTCGATGATATTTTAGTGCAGCGTTTTGATTCTCTATCTATTTATGTATGCTGAAAAATTATTGAATAAACAAAGTTCTTCACAGTTGTTAACTCTTGTGAAAGTTATAAAATGATTTATCGATAATATTAAACAATTTTTTATGATGAAGCTGTTGAACAACGTTTCTGATATATTGTATAAATATCTTAAATCATGACATTCTCACCTATTTATATCAATGTATTGCTAGTAATTTGTGTTTATACGTCTTTTTCATTGTTATAAAAGATTTTTTCTAATATGTATTCATATTCCATCAGCTATTTACAGAAAGTACCATTGAAACGATTGTCCTAGGACTGGATCTAAGCAACTGAAATGTCTTGTTTGGATGAATTAATTGTTGAATTAACAATTCTTCAATTCAATTATTATTTGTTATTGGCAGTGATCGTCATTCTCCAAATATTAATTTTATTTAATATATTTTACCATAAGCAAATGTATTGATAGGGATCTATTTTGAGCCGAAGAGGAAGAAGTATAGATATCGAAATTTCAGGATCAATATTTTACCTATCTGAAAAGTTGTCTTTTTCAACGTGATGATTTTAGTAATATCATTTAGCATATGGTCCCATGACCCCTTTAATTTTCACTGCTCGTAATGAGGATAAATGCAAAAATCGGCCTTTGGACTTCTAAGTCAAAGAGCAGTTCTGACTTAAAAAAATTGAGTTAAAAAATTTTCTTCTCAAAAAAGTTTTGAATTGAAAAAAGTTTTCGACTTCAAGTGAAAAAAAGTTTGAAACGTTCGATGTTTGGTAAGCGGTAATTAATGGTAACTATGCAGTTATCATCTGAAAAACTTAATTATAGCAATGAATTGTAATATGAACAAAGATCTCAATAAAACGTCTTTTCATTCTTTTGAACGTCCAAACATGTGTATTCATTTCAGAGTATGTGGAAAGGACAACATTTTTTTGAGAAGTCCTTTTTTCTATAGCATGGGACACTGCTATTTTATAACCTCTTTTTGTGGCGGTCCTCTGGCAATTCACCACACTGTATTTTGGTTAAGAATTGTATGGAAAATTTATTTCTTGAAATTTGGATTGAATGTTGAACAATTTATACAATACGTACGCAAATTGTTGAACTGATGCATTCAGGAATACTGGTATAGTACAGAAATAATCTGGGCTAATGAATTACTGTATTGCCTTAGGTAGATGAAGCAGGAGATACTACGCAACAGAGACTAATTTGAATCATTGTGGTATTAATATTTGCGAGTAATTGAATTGGGGATAGTTTCCGCTATAATTGATCCTTGATGCACACGTTGGAAAACTGAATTATGACGTTGCATTGAGGCGCCTCAACGTTATTCCAGCACCGACTTTCGTTGTCGAGTTAGGTAAAGGAATATCTGAAAGACGCTTTCGAGAAGATCACTTCAATTCCTTTTAATCCATAAAGTGCTTCGTATTACTGTTTTTATAAGCAACTTTCCAGAAGGCGAAGCGAATTTATGAGCGCGGTCGTGATTTGAGAAAGTATGGTAAAATGCAGACTTTAATCCGGCGTATTGCGGTAAATAAAATATTTCGGCTCTTATTCTCTTCACGAACATCTGTTGTTGAATTTGCTTTGCCCTTTGGACTAATGAAATAAGCTTCTTAAGAAAATTTGACGCAATGATTGAAGAACACTTGCCGTGATGACATCTAGATAATTATAGAATTTCTATGATTAATACTCGTTTATTAATACCATTTCACCCTTTTACATTATTTTACTGATATATGAAGTGCTGCTGTCTCCTTGTAGTTCATTCTGTTCCAAATTTTGGCATATCAAGTTATTCCCTTCCAGTTCCTCAATTTGAAGGAAAAGGTTTGTAATCAAAGGAATCGGAAGAAATTATCGTACAACTCGAGCTTTGAATTGTTCATGAATTTAAAGTTTAACTTCTGTAAAATTAGAGATAAACTTAAAATAAGGTATTTCTGAAATTCTTTTTTAATGCCGTCTAGAATTGTTGGACGATTTTCTCAACTTCTAACTAATATTCCCTAATATAGTTCATTATTCAATCACATAATATATAATCACATATGGTGATAATATTATCCGATAAGAATTCAGATATTCAATTAACATCATTATTCTTCACATCGAAGTTTGAAATTACTTTCGAAAGACTTTTATTTATAGTTTTTTGAAATAAACAGAAATTGAATTGAAAGTATGAAAATTTCTTTTATATGCATGGCGACTTCACATAGGTATATAAATGAAAATTTAATTGTTAATTGAGGTATTATCTACTGTACAATGAGGCATATTATAAAAATTTTGTGAAATATTGTTCTTTTCGCTATTGTACAATTGTTTGAAAATTACGAACTTAGGTAATATAGGTGTTGTTCAAAAATCTGCTGTTCGTAGACGCTGCAAATGTTTGAATGAATATACGAAATGCAGTTGAATTAAATTGATCTTAAGCCTCTATGATCATGGTAGAGGCTTGTTGGCAAATTTTGCTAAATATACATTGTGGTATGAGATTTTTTTTCTTTGCTTTGATAAGGGGCCGTTCAAGTATCACGTAAGCACTATCGTAAGCACCTCAAGGACTCGGGGGGTCTTTGCTTTGCTTATTTTGGATGACATGAGGAAAGGAGGGGGTCTAGATGATGATTACGTCATCAGTAGTTATTTACTTTTTCACACATAGGGCAACCCTCGCGTTGTCTTGGCTTGAAAAATTAACGCATTTTCTGGGATTCCCGCAAATAATTCAGATGTTTAGGCACTGGCTCAGAACCGAGCAGGGGAATTACCCCGAGTAAAATGTGACCAGGCACACTGATAGGAATTAAATTATTGTAATAAATCTGCTTACGTAATACTTGAATGGCCCCTAAGTAAACCTGCATTCAAAACGAAGCAAACTTCCAGAGAAAATCATCTGATAGTTTCTAGATTAAGAAGAATATGTGGTTGTAGATTGAATAATGCTATTGTATCTTCAGTTATTGCAGTACTCGTCAATATAATGTATGGGTTCCTTCTCGATGTAATGGCGGATGTGATGGATTATTTCTTATGTTTGCTATAGTCACATATTCTATAGAACATTTACCATTTAAATTTCTGAGTGAAAAAATTCACTGGTTCGTCCCACAATTGTAAGAATCCTTAATGAATAGATGAGTTGGGAAATATTTTTATTACCTAAGGCTGTGTTGTACTAATATTTTAGGTTTGATAAAACAAAGTTCGCTGCTAGTCTGCAGGAATACGTAAAGTTCCCGATGTTCCTGACAGCCCTAAGAAGGAAAACAACGGGAAAACTTCGAGGACGGCCCCGCTTAATTTGTACTTCTTAGCGCCCCGTCTTCGAGTGTCCTTCTTTGAACATCTTGCAGTTTATATTTGAATACAAATTTTGTAGGACCACCTCTGCTGGATCCAATTATTTTGGCATTATCGTAAGTAGGCACTTGGGACATCTTTCATAATGAATTCCAGATACTTCAAAATGTTCCCTCTGGAAAATTAACGAACGTAATGGGTGTTATTCATCAGAGTAAATTATGCATTCAGGACTTTGAATATATCAGAGCGCTTGCAAAAACGTCTTTTGCATAAATACTTCACTCATTTTCACCATATTGAAGGACGGAATTGTGTGGGGAATATTGTACCTCACAAGAGAATTCATTTGATAATTAAATCTTGCAGAAAGCGAGTGAAGAAAAGTATCTATGCAGTAACCCTGGTGTTAGAACTTTGCTCTTTAGTGTTCTCTTTTCTTGAGTACCAAATTTACAATTTCTTACCTCATGGTCGCTATAATAAGTCTGACCCATTGTAATCAGAAACTGAAAGCCTAATATATATCTAGAGGGTTTGTGTTGGTGAACGGAAGGTCAACAGTTAATGGTTCTACATAATCTGAACTCAAATCTGAATAATACATTGGACATGTTGAATATTGATTATTCCTGGTCTTCACGAAGCACGATCCTAGACCTCTTTTGCTTCCATAGTTCTTGTTCGGCATAGTCCCCAAGGATCAACTCTGAGGGTTTGGATTTTCAGTAAGTGCTGAGAACATTCTCTGAGCGAATGGAGTTAGTAGTCGAGAATTCCTTCTCATGTATAGAAATTATGTTCCGATAAGAGGGTGTTACAGACCGTGGCGCCATCTCTAAAAACATAGCAAATATCAATTTGAATTTTTGACAGCTCTTGCTATATTTGGTGCCACACTTTGCGTAATGGAGACCCTTTTCTTTACTATTTATTTCTTTATTTTTGTCATAAATCGTTTCATCCGATGATGATGAAAGGCTATTTCTTACCAATTGGAAGTGGCATATCTCGTCAAAAAATATTCTCCACAGCTTATCTATCGTCCTCAAGTTGTAGTAACCTATAAATATCAACACCCTATATACCATCCTGTTCCTTTTAGATTAATGTTACTGATGACCAACGTTCTCATAAAGGGTGTTTTTGTTAGAGGTATAGAACTTTAAATTGCAATAAAACAACGATGGATCATTCGATTGACAAGAATTTTTTTTTATTCGATAGATAATCTTGTGGCATTACATTTCAAATATGATTTCTGGCATATAACCGCCGCGGCTGGCTCAGATGTAGTCCAATCTGGACGTCCAATTTTCGATGACTTTTCCAACATTTGTGGCCGTATATCGGCAATAACACGGCGAATATTGTCTTCCAAATGGTCAAGCGTTTGTGGCTTATCCGCATAGACCAATGACTTCACATAGCCCCACCGAAAGTAGTCTAGCGGTGTTAAATTACAAGATCTTGGAGGCCAATTCACAGGTCCAAAACGTGAAAATAGGAATTAGAATTAAACGTGTCCTTCAATAAATCGATTGTGGCACGAGCTATGTGACATGTTGCGCCGTCTTGTTGAATTCACAGCTCCTGGGCATCATAGTTGTTCAATTCAGGAATGAAAAAGTTAGTAATCATGGCTCTATACCGATCACCATTGACTGTAACGTTCTGGCCATCATCGTTTTTGAAGACGTACGGACCAATAATTCCACCAGCCACAAAGCGCACCAAACAGTCAGTTTTTCTGGATGTAACTGTGTTTTGACATAAACTTGAGAACTATCTTCACTCCAAATGCGGCAGTTTTGTTTGTTGACGTAGCCATTCAACCAGAAGTGCGCTTCATCGCTAAACAAAATTCGCTTATGAAACTCGGGAACAACGGCACTCGTTTTGGGCCCATTCGACGAATCTACGCCTTGCTTGTTCAGGCGTGAGTCTATACATGATGAATTGTCAAATCAAACTGAGAATAAATCACTTCTCAGCTGTTAAATCGGTCGCCATCTTCAACAGTAATCCCAACTTTAAGTTCTATATCTCTAAAAAAACACCCGTTAGTTTCTTAACTATAGGTTAAAGTTGGAGTGGGGAAGACCTTTTCATCTCCCACTTTGAAGATGAGTCAGTTGCAAAGCCAGTAAAAATTTCTATTTCCAAACATAAGAATAATGAAATTGTAATTTGGAAGCCGAGTTATAATCTGAGTTAAAATCCTGGCAAATGTACGGGATGTACATATTTATATGTCTATGAGTTTACTACTTCGAAAAATTATAGATCTGACATTTGCACATATATTAAAATGATATTAGAACGCAAATATTAGTATAATAAAGTTAAATACCTATTAATCGAGAAAAAATTTATTTTTTGATATATACAGATATCATCTCTGGTGGCATTACATATTTTTTCTTCATCTACTCCTCTCGAAATTCAATAACCATTGACATCATCCTATTACCCAATATCTTGATGCCGTCGAGTTTTTGCCACCACAGAATTTATTTGAAAGCGTCCGTTCATTGATGGATATCGATAAGCTCACTTAGAACGGTCACTGTTAACTTTATAATTTATCAAGGCAGGTGCCGTTACTATTAGCCCAAGAATTACGTATGCGGTGACTAGTCACATCCTGCCACTGGATGCACCAACCGATAGACTAAGACACAGCAAGGAAGAAGAAGAAAAGACGACTGCGCATGCTCGGGACGCAACCTCAGGAGAAGTCAACAAGATCTCGTCCACTTCGGCGCTAGTCGCCAAGCAGTCAACATGACTGTAATCAACAAACGTTATTAGTGCACTTAAATGTATTTAGTTGTATTTAGTTATGATAAATAAAGTTGTTCATACTGAACAGTGTTTGGGTACATATCTCCTTAAAAACCCCAACATTGGTGACCCCTGACGTGATCGACGCTACGACCTACTATAGTACAGAGGTAAGGACAATTACTCAAATCTTCTTATTTTGGTCATTTGTATACTGAAATATTCACAAAAAAAAAAATTTTTTTTTAGAAATTGCATTTTCCATCGACATGAATAAGGTATTGAAGTTATCGTATCTTATTTTGTCTTTGCTTTATTATTCTGATTCTTTATTCGTTGTAGTTCATTTCACATGGTTCAGAATATTTCTTATTTCGCACATAAATAAGTAATATTTATTTATAGAACATATTTCAAGAAGAAACATAAAAAAAAACTCTTTCATTAATTCTAGTTATTCTACATAAACTTTTATTAAAAATATGAATAACGAAAACGATGCCTGTCAATTGCACGTGTTTCATTAAAATTTCAACCAATCTGGTCAATTAATACAAAACTTTGGTTTACTCAAGCGGTAAGTAAAGCCATATATACCAATGGGGTATCGGCGCCAGGTTTTCGAAACATCGCACGTTTCTAATATAGAAATTAGAACTACGAACAAATTTATCAAATTGTTTTTCACTTGACTTTATATCAATAAAGACTGCAATGAATGGTCGAGTCAATGTTAAGTTGTAGAAAAGCAGAATTCACGCTACACAGTAAATTCACTCACTGCCAATTGAAAAGATTTGACCATGTCCACCTCGATATAGTAGTTCCTCTACCTTCTTCAGAAGATACAAGTTATTATTTGACAATGACAGATGAATTCATAAAATGGCCAGAAGCTATTCTAATTACAGATATCACAGCAGATACAATTGCGACAAAATTGTACGAGAATTGGATATTACTTATTGCAGAACCTTCGCGATTAACAACGGATCAAGGACGGCAGTTCAAAAGCAATCTCTTACAGCAATTAGCTCATGCACAAGGGATTCAAAAATAGGGACCACTCCTTACTATCCGCAATCGAAAGGCCTCAACGAAGAATTCCACCGTCCACTGAAATCAGCCATAATTGCATCGAACATTGGACTACATTGTCAACTACATTACTACATTAACAGGGAGGTTAGTACGTTCCCCACATGTTATGCTAACTATGTGTGACACTGCGGGGGGAGTATGCGGTGACTAGTCACATCCTGCCACTGGATGCACCAACCGATAGACTAAGACACAGCAAGGAAGAAGAAGAAAAGACGACTGCGCATGCTCGGGACGCAACCTCAGGAGAAGTCAACAAGATCTCGTCCACTTCGGCGCTAGTCGCCAAGCAGTCAACATGACTGTAATCAACAAACGTTATTAGTGCACTTAAATGTATTTAGTTGTATTTAGTTATGATAAATAAAGTTGTTCATACTGAACAGTGTTTGGGTATACCTACCAAACCCCAACACGTACTTGAACTGAAATTCATAAAATGACTAATTACATTTCTCAACTTTGCGCACGAATTCAATTTGTGACTGTAACTTTGTTGAAGCTGTCTATTGAGAAATGAGCTACTCTACTTGATGAGATATCTCTGGCAATTCACATTATAACCGAAACGGTTCATTCACTCAAATGAAACTTTAAGCCGACTCCGAACTTTGCAGAATTTAATGTTATTTAATCCTTACTCCGTTGAATAATACGACACTTGATATTTGTGTTTCATAATTGAATTCGGATCAGAGGTGGGTATTTTTTAAGTTATATCGAGAATTGAACTACGGCGCGTTTTGTTCCATGGAAAAGTATGGAGCTTAAGAGTTTTGCTTGAAATTCCTTCGGTTTATCATCAGTTCAGTGTATCGGATGATTACTGAGCATCATAAAAGTTTTAATAATTTAACAATTTTATAATATCCATAACATGAATGTTTCAGTTTCATTGCTCTAACGTGTTATAGATTGATTTCGATAGGGTCATTGCCCTCTGAATTGGAAAACCTTCTTTAATATCTGTTCTTCATATTCAGGGCGTATCTGTGTTTTTGTGAGTTGATTTCTAGACTAACTCTTAAAAAACATTTTAAAAGATAATGGATTAATTGAATTATTTGCTCAATTCTAGTATAAAAGTTCATTCACCGTGAACTGATTCCTCAGACAAACACTTGATGAAATATTTTCATTTCTGTAGTAATGAACAAAAATAATGAGGTTAATTCCGGAGATAAAAAATGAAATCTTTTTGTTTTTGAAAGATGTACCACTAAGTGCTGATCGGAATCAAATAGATTGATAAAGGCGAATATAAATTTCTACCTTTTATTTTGTACTAGTTCCGTATTCAAGCTTTCGTATTTCAAAAATGTTATGATAAAATTTTTTGTTGAATGAGATTGAATTCTCGCTTAACTCTTGGTGAAATATAATTGAATATTAAAATAAATTAAACTCTTGGCTTAATGTTTCACGATTTATTTAACAATTTGTATAGTCAACATGTTTCGAGCGTTAGCTCATTTTCAAGACTAAACTACTATAAGGAACGTACAACAAATTTATATCTACAAAATGGATGTGAGTAGGGAGGATAGTTGAAAATCTAATTGTTCATTTACAATTTCTTCTTTTCTCTTCCAAGAACTGCTAATTTCAATTGCCTACAAAAGGTCTAAACGTTTAACTTTATTACCTGCGTGTTGGCATTCAGTTTTATCAGAATCTATGAATTCATAGATTCATAAAATTGGACGTCCAGATTGGACTACATCTGAGCTAGCCGTAGCGGTCATATGCCAAAAATCATTTTTAAAATGTAATATCACAAGATTATCTTTCGAATAAAAAAAAATTCTTGTCAATTGAGTGATCCATCGTTGTTTTATTGCAAATTAAAGTTCTATACCTCTAAAATAACAGCCTTTTTATTCGGATTTTTATGTATCACTGAGCTTCTGCAGTTTTTTTCAATACTATGATATTTATGTCAATCTTGATGTAGATAATGAAATGAGTATAATGAATGATTAAATTCATCCCTTTTTTGCAATCACCCCTTTTCGAACTAAACAGTACCCACCTTAAAAATAAATAATTTACCTACGCACTCTTTCAAATTGATTTTTCAAATTGGTTACAATTCTCGGTTTTTCAGTTCATTTGCGGATTGTACATACTTTAATGTTGTCAAACTAAATGCTTTTATGAAGAAAAGTACTTCTTTCGCGACATGGAAACACTAATATTTTATGCACCACCTGAATCGCATTCATTATTCCACCATGTATCAGCCTACTATTGCTTGTAGCTCTCCCTCTGCCACTTCAGTATGTTCTCTGGGAAATTTAAAGTGCCATTGGTTACGTAGAGCGAATTGCAAACATAGAAATTTATCGCAATTGATGGTGAAAACACGTATGCTCGGAGAAACTTGATGTTGTTCTTTCCCAAGATTTTGCTCAGCGTTCTTGTGTTTTCCCATCAAAATGAAGATTATTGCTTTTAATTAGAAGGGAAATTAGGTTGTATGCTTAATTAAAACTGTGGAGGGCGGGAGATCGATAATGATATTCCCACTGGTTCTTCGGAGAGTTGAGTTCCTTGTTTTTGTTTTGTACTTTGCATTCTTATTACTTGAGGGAGTAAGAAAAAACGTTCATTCCGTGGGAGCTGCATTGGATCAAATGATTAGTAGGTCAACCGCTAAACGGAGCGGCACATTTATTGTTCTGAACTGCGATGAAAATAATCAACTGATGGACGAATTGCAGATTATTATTTTTAAGGCCAGCTTACTCCAAAAAACGTATTTTTTCAATATATTTTATTTATAGTACAAAACATGTTGAGTAATCAATTTATTTACATATGAAAGCACATATATGAAATTACTTGAAAATATATATATTTTTTTAAATGGCGGTCCTGAAAATGGCTGCTGAAACTCATCTGAATCGGAGATGAATGACATAATTTCTTGAAAAATAATTATCTGAAAGCAAAAAACAAAACGGTTTCATGTTCTGTATCGATTTGGCTATGACCTCAAGCAGAATGAAACATTTTAAATGAAAAAAAAAACAACGTGGTGGACTGAATTTTTTATACCCTTTTTTTCAGTTTTAATTGTTTATAACTTTTCTAAAAAATAATGAATATTGCTGGTTCTGCTTGAGGCCATAGCCAGACATCTAAAGAGTAGAATGCCGTTTGGTTCATATCGATAAGTGCAATAGTTTTGAAATGAGAGTGTAATTCATGCAAAAAAACGTGATTCGGAGAAAAATCAGTTCAAAGTTTTTATTCGTGAAAAATCGTAAAAAAAGTGAATTTTACTCACATATCCATTCCAGCTTCATACACAACTCCTTCCTGGTCTTCGTGAGCATCATTCTGAAGAATTCTTGCATTTCTCAAAGCAGTTCAACAAAATAATAAGACAATAACAATAAAACGAAAAACAAAACAACAAGACGACCCGAAAGCATGCAGCAGCTGCCGCAACCGAAGGCGTTCAAGCGGCCGGATTTACTGCAGCGCTCCATAATCTTTTATACCTGCTTCTCGGTCTTGCTGACCTTCGGGACTAATTCTATACTATTTCTGCGAGTATATACATGCAATTTATGAAAAAAAAATTTCGATTTTTCTAAAATTGTTTGGAGTAGGCTGGCCTTAATTATACTGAAAAGAGGAGGGTCTTCAGTATAATTATATTGTTTAATGTTGTGAATGTTAAAACAGTAACATTTATAGATTACTTATGGTATGAATATTCCATTTTCACATTGTATATTAGTTTGTTGCGAAGTTTAATTGAGTTTTATTCTGATTAATCTCTTTGTCCAACTGTAGAATCAAATCGAGCTGGCGCTGCTAATATCCCATTTGTCTTCTCAATCAACATGTTCGTTGATTCATTATTTGATTTTGATTCTTCACCAACAATATGTTACTATGAATATTTAGAATTCCAAGTTACAACTTATTTAATACTGAATTTTTTTTCCAGGTAAAGATCTTTTTTCAAGTGGTCGTTTTGGCTTTTAGGTGAGTAGATTTTATATTTCAAATGGGTATTCTATTAGCATCTGAAGAAGTCGTTTGTAACGTCGAACGCGTCATGCTATATGTCAATAAAGTGTTAAGGAAAAATTAAAGTGTTTGAATTTTAGTTTATATTTGAAAACTTTTTAAAATGAATCTAAAAAGCCAATAAAACAATATGAACAAAATAACAATATATTATCATAAATTTCTAAAAAGTTGACTGATATTGAATTCTGGCTTAACTCTTGGTGAAACATAATTAAATATTAAATCAAATTAAACACTTGGCCTAATATTTCGGGATTATATTTAACAATTACAAAAAATAATCAATATTAAAATAAATCAAACTGTTGGCTTAATGTTTCACGATTTATTTTCGAGCGTTAGCTCATTTTCAAGACAGTCTTGAAAATGAGCTAACGCTCGAAACATGTTGACTATTCATATTGTTAAATAAATCGTGAAACATTAAGCCCAGAGTTTAATTTATTTCAATATTCAATTATGTTTCACCAAGAGTTAGGCGAGAGTTCAATCTCTGTCATTAAAAATAATCAACATGTTGCGAGCCAAATGTTCAATTCATTTTAATATTCTTGAAAGTTGATTAAGCATAATAGTTTTTCCCCTAAATTTTATTGCTTAAATAAAAGCCGAAAATGCATAAAAATATATCTATCTAATAATCCCTTCTATAAAACCTTTTAAAATTTTTGTTTACAATTTTGAGAAATATAATAAATTGTGTTATATTGAAAACTTTAAGCATTCAGTCAAAAATCTAAAAAATTTACAACTCATTGAAAATCATTAACTATTTTCTTCAGATTTAATCTCAACTTATGCAAATATACCTACCTAGCGCAATTGTTCCCAAAATATAAACTCTTGAACTTGAAAACACTTGAAATCATCAAAGGACAGTTAGAAATACTGTAACTGTTTCATATATTCCCTTACATTGTGATTTATTCCATTTTATTATTTAGTAGATTTTTTTATCATCAAAATTCAGTGTTAATAAGATGAAGTAACACTATGGCCTAGTGTACCAAGGATATGTTATTTGTGAATATCTGATATACCTAACAGCTTCTTTGAAGTAACATTCATTTCAATAGAGTTATTTCATAAGATAACTTTGACAACATGGATAAAAAAGAGTCTCTCTATTTCCTTATTCACATATTAAATGTAATGACCGGTATCTCACAAGAATAAATTGTGGGATAACACAGTACGTATACAGTTATAACTTCTTCAACATGGCATGTTTTTTTGGTGCTAAATATTACGGCTATTTCAGTCGTATCCTTCATCGCCTTCTCAGAATCTGACATTCGGCATTTCGGATATTTTACTTCCAGTTGCCTTATCGGTGATCCTTTTCACGTAGCTTATCTAAATTCTCGACCTGATAGAACGCTTTATCGCAGTTTGATGTTGCTGACATGAGAAGAACGTATAACCACAGCCTAACTCTACTTACAAGCCATGAACATAGACTTGGCAACACCGCATCTGCTCAATCCGGTAGACCGATCGATCTTCGAACATCGGTCTACTACATGTTAATAATTGCCTTTTCAGAGAAATTTTCAGCGAAACGGTACTTTGTATAAAAAAATAGTTTTAACAGAAATTGTAGATCATACAATTATCTATAGAAATCAATAATACACTTTTTTTCTAAGAAGAACTATGTCTAAGTTATAGCGATTCAAATGTTGTTTTTTTAGTATGTACACTAACAAGTTCACTTTATCAATTAGAATTGACAATATGCTATAAATTTCATTATTATTCATGCTCAGGTGAGAGTAAGTTTAATGCGTCAATTCCTTTAAACCTTTATTGAGATGTGTACAATAATTTGGACAATAGAATGATTCTGATATCATATTTGTAACGAGCAAGCAAATTTTCCAGTTGAGACTATCTAGTTAATTTCAGTTGTAAAATCCATTTTAAATCATTAAGAGACAGTTTATTTTCATTGATAAAAACATTTACATGCATATATGAATATACTAAAATCTGATTAATAATTTGTATACAGTTTATTTGTTAACATTCAGTTACGTTGGATGGAAAAACTAGAGTGTAAAAAAATGCTGTTAGTTTCAAAAGTTTTTATATTCCACAATTTACATATTAAAATCTTTTTTTATAATTGGATGTTAAATCAACAAAATTACAAATTGAATCTGAGTTTTCAAAGGCTTCATTCAATTTCTCACAACGTTCCTTCAATGCTGGTTCATTCAGCTGGATATTCTCTTTAAGAGTGGACTGTTTTTGATAAGTAGGGGTGAATAAAGAAATATACTTGGCACTGCATTTAAATTGAGTTTAACTTGATCCATCTGGCCTTCTTGCTTTCTGTTGATCAAACAATGATGAGCAAACGGTGAATACCTTCTCTAGTAAGTGCTTCCTCTGGAAAATGTTTGGCACAAACTACAGAATATGTTGTAGGGGTCCATGATGCCCTAGGAATATTTTTTAGTCATTGATTCGTTAGATTACCATCCTAAGGAAAACAAAATACAGAAACTGGTAGTTCGCCGGCCTCGAGGTAAGTTTTGTAGTTCGACTTGCATCCAGGCACACAGCAATGACTTGGCATGTTAATTTTTGTGCTAATATCAAGAACAAAACCTATAAGAGATTAGTTCTAAATAACTACTAAATCTAACAAAGGGTAAGTAACTCTACTAATCATAAAAAAGGAACAATTCTATCAAATAATGCTTTTGTTAATGTCTGAACTACTCAGTCAAAACAACAGTAATCGGTAGCTATTTACATACAAATTTCAAAGGTATTCCTTAGTCTGTTGCTGAAAAAAAACACAGTAGCACTTTCTACACACTATACATCACATAATAGCACAACAACTAAAACGCGGATTTTTGTTTTTACACAATTATGAGATGGTAAAAGTTAGGTATTATTCCTACCTCTCCAGGTATAACCAAAAAAAAGCACAACTTAAAACACATCAGATATTCCTGTTTATATAAGACATTTGCGGGAAATTTCTTTTGCTTGTTCTTCACAACTTCAAACAATAGCACTTTTCACAACTTATTTTTGGATTTGAATGTTATTTCTCTCGTTAAATAGCGATTTATTCAGCAGCAATGACCAGAAACCATTACAACGCCATTACAGCATCTCTTTCTGTGGGTCTAGCTTGGATGTTGCCAGATTTCCTAGTTCATGGCTTGTAAGTAGAGTTAGGCTGTGGTATAACCATCTTCGAAGGTACGCGATTAACTCTACTTCAACATTATACGATACATCCACAGGAAGTTGTGGGAGGGCTACCTTTTCATGATCGAAATCCGAGAAGTTTTTTCTTAATTGCTATAATTCTTTCGCACTTCTTCAGTCGATACGTTGATAATCGTTAATAGTTAAGAGAGATATTTCCTGACTCTGAAACCTGATTTCTTAACCCTTTCTTTATTGCTTCATTTATTTTGGGTCGTTAATTCAAAGAATAGTAAATCATTGAGAATTTTTAAATTATATGTGAACTGACACTTGACCTGCATTGTTATATGTATCTCTACTTATTTCAGATTTGGAATTTTTGAGCTTGTACACTTTTATATTTTAGTAGCTATCATATTTCATATTTAATAATCAATAAATGTCCATATCTCATTCAGAATTCGAACTCACGTCACCCCTAGTGGAGAACCTTCAATCCTACCTTCGGATACGGCAAGGTGTGTTTAAGTTAGCAGCAAAATAATCAGAAGAAAATTTTTCATCTCACTAATACAATTTTTTACTCCTACAACTTTGGATGTGTTTCGTGTTGAATTGTGCTGATGCTTTTTTGGATAAGTTTGATAAAGTTGTAATGGTTCTTAACTGAACCGCAATTTGAAGTGATGATCAAAGTACTGAAAAATATTTGACTGAACAAAGATACTGGCTGGAGTTAACACATTCCGTTGGTTGAAACCTTGGATTAATAGTGAAGGATGGAATCTTCTTGTACTGAATCATCGCATTCTTTGTTTACGATTTCTAAAATCTACATGAATTCAATTTAGGCTTGTAATTAATTCGTCTAGAATAATAGCAACAAGTACGAAACTACATGAACATTATCATCTATTATTGGGTATTGGAAACATCTGAGAAGTACCGGACAAATAGAGGATATCTTAGATATCTGTGTGCTTAGAGTATCGATTAAAAGATCACGACTTTGCATTTTAATTAATCATATGTATATTTAGAATTTTGAAGGCTTGAGAATTCTTCTCAATTCAACTCAATTATATATGTATTTTGAATCAAGAGAGGAGTCGTCAAAATCTCCGGAGAATTGAGTTCTAAAAAGAGAATGAAAATCGAAAGAACACTCTTTTAAGGTTGAAAATGAAAGAAAATTTCTCTTTTATTCAATCGGGCAATGTTTTCGACTGGATGAATTTGAGGATAAATGTTAATTCATTTACATAGTGTATTCAACGTTTTCTGAACCAAGTCGAACATTTCAACTCATATTCAACATAAAATAAAAAATAACGATAGGAGTCTACAGTTATCCGGGTTCTTGTTTGATAACTTCATTAAAGTCTCAAGTTTCCTATGCATCGTGAAGGTTTCCGAATGCAACCGTATATGCAAACGATTCAGTTTACTATTTTCTTGTTGATAACAATTTCCGAACTCGCATTTGGAAGGCTTTCTGAAGTCTTCATCAAGTTGGCATGAAATCATATTCAATAGATAAATTCAAATAGATTAACACAAAGTGAATTAGGCATCATCGTTCTGGAAGGATTATTCTAAGAATTGGAGAGTATGTTGTTAGTAGAAGTTGAATTCTATAAACTAGCTATTTGAAGTGATCGAGAAATTATTCGAAATTGCTCTTTGGATATGAAGTTTCAATTGAGGGAATCTAGCCTTGTAGAAAATGCGATTTCTCTTCATATATTATCTGATTATAATAATTGAATATAACATCGAAGTTCTCATGTCATATGGATGTCATTGAATGAATATGATGGAACATTCGTGAAAATCTCAAAATCGTTGAAATTTCTGTCTTGATTCTTCATTTTTTCAAATAGTTTTTACACTTTGAAGAAAATTTGTTACTCTTTTTAGACATTTGAATAATATATCTTCAAAAATCACCAGGATGCACTGCTTTGGAATTTGCTGAAATCCATCTTGTGCACCTGGATTTAATTTCTGGATCAGTTTTTAGTTTCTAGTCTGTCGGTAGTTTTGGATCATTTTACAGTAGCACTTATTGCCACTCAAAATCCTAGCGAGATTCGTTTTGCACCTCGTCACACCAGTTCTTAGTTACTTAGGAGTTTTTTTCATTCAGCAAAATGCAGGTGAAAATTGCGGGCGCTTGCTTTATCAGTTCCATCAATGTCTTTTTTTTCACAAGGCTTTTGAAGGAATATTAGCTCGTCAGTTGTTCGAATGAAACTCTTGCAAGTCTTTAGTCTAGATGATTATGCAAATGGTACCTGGTGTTCTCCATAGAGATATGAATTTCAAACACCAACACTATTTGTTATGCAGATATGAATTTATGTTTTTCTAACTTTGAAAATGAAAGTAAGCGTTTTGAAAAAAGTAAAACTACCACTAATAAACAAGCAGGCACACTGTCGCAGAGAAGAGTTCACTATTTGTAATAACATTTTTCCGTAGAATTGATATAGGGTGTTTTTTTTAGATGTGTAGAATAAGTTGGCATTACTGTTGAAGATGTCGACCGATTTAACAGCTGAGAAGTGATTTATTCTCAGTTTGGTTTGGCAATTCATCATGAATAGACTCACGCCTGAACAACGCTTGCAAATAGTGCAATTTTATTCCAAAACGAGATTGACGTTGTTCCCGATTTTCATAAGCGAATTTTGTTTAGCGATGAAGCGCACTTCTGGTTGAATGGCTACGTCAACAAACAAAACTGCCGCATTTGGAGTGAAGATAATCCTCAAGTGTATGTCAAAACACCGTTACATCCAGAAAAACTGACTGTTTGGTGCGCGTTATGGGCTGGTGGAATCATTGGTCCGTACTTCTTCAAAAACGATGATGGCCAGAACATTACAGTCAATGGTGATCGGTATAACGCCATGAATACTAACTTTTTCATTCCTGAATTGAACAACCATGATGTCCAGGAGCTGTGGTTTCAACAAGACGGCGCAACATATCACACAGCTCGTGCCACAATCGATTTATTGAAAGACACGTTTGGTGACCGCCTAATTTCACGTTTTGGACCTGGAATTGGCCTCCAAGATCTTGTGATTTAACACCGCTAGACTACTTTCTGTGGGGCTATGTAAAGTCATTGGTCTATGCGGATAAGCCACAAACGCTTGACCATTTGGAAGACAATATTCGCCGTGTTATTGCCGATATACGGCCACAAATGTTGGAAAAAGTCATCGAAAATTGGACGTCCAGATTGGACTACATCCGAGCCTGCCGTTCCGGTCATATGCCAGAAATCATATTTAAAATGTAATGCCACAAGATTATTTTTCGAATAAAAAAAATTTCTTGTCAATCGAAAGTTCTATACCTCTAGAAAAAACACCCCATATCATTAGCAATGAAGGGAGATTTTATGTTCTTGTGAGCTTGACGCAACTGGAAAAAACTGAAACGGTAATAACACAGTAAAGTTATGGTGACAGAGCGTGATCAGTATGCCCAGACACATTCTGACCTTCATTATGACTGAGATGAGATAGCTAGTAGCACTGATATCTGGCGATTTCTCATTTTCTGGTATCTATTGAGTAATTCTTCCTCAGATCGTCATTAACCTACAGGTTGCATAATCTTTCAATCGTACAAAACATACTACTACCTATTGGATGTTTCGAGCTTACCTTTCCGGTACTACTTAGTTAATTTTTTTTTGACTTAATCATTACTTTTCGAACCTTGAAATATAATTTTGGAGATTTTAAACATTTATTCATTGTTGATGGCAACAGACTTCGTGGTCACAATTTGAAGCTGAAGAAGGAATCATTTCATACATCTAGGCGGCCCTACCTGCTGAAGTTGTGAACTCTCAGTGAGTCAACATGTTCAAGAGGGTGGTAGATGAATTTTTGTTTTCATTTTGAAAAATTGTTTTTGTCATATATTTTCATTGTCAATGTGTACTGATCACTATTTTTTCCTCTTGTTATTATTATTTTTTTCTTTTCTCAAATGTCTATCTAATGTATTATCCTCACATTGCAGTATTCTGTAAAAAGTGATAATAGGCTTATGGGTATTCAGACCCCTGCCTTTAATTATATTTAATAATAATAATAATTTTAGTTTGACTTTAGTGAAATACAAATTGTAAACTCGAATACGGATCAACAGTCTGGAATCCTGGTTATCAGTTACACATTGATCAACTGGAGTCTATACAACGAAAGTTCCTGAAACTTTTGAGCTTCAGAATTGATGGAATATATCCACCTATACAACATACAACATGAAACACTTACAGGTCGACATAATGTGGACACACTCAGTGCGCGAAGGAAATGCCATGCAATAATCTTCTTGCATAAAATAATTAACAATAAAGTGAACTGTCAGGAATTATTGCAAAAGATTAATTTCATTGTCCCAAGAGTTTCTTCCAGCAGCTAGAACGAATGTTCTAAATTTTTCGCCATTGCACACGATATGTGAACTATGTAATATTTTGGGAGCTAAGGTGGATATTTTCAACTGCTCTGTTAATGATATTAAGGCAAGTTTCCTTGATATACATAATCTCTGATAAAACAATCATTTATATGTATTCAGGAACATAATTCATATTCACTCATATAATTATGTGTGTATAAGTGTTAATATGTGAATGTATATGTATTTGTGTGTTTAAATTTATATTTATGTTTAAGTTTGGTCAGCATTTATTTTTTTTTTACTCTTATTATATTTCATTTCATCAGTTGTGATTCATATCACAAACTCTTTAATTTAAAAGGAAAGTACAAAATTGAAACTTTCGTACTACCAATTTTTTTTTGTATATATTGTATTTCCTGTTTTGTAATTAGGACTTGTCCTGTAAAATAGTGTATGTTAAATAAATAAATAAATAAATACAAGAAAGTACTGGTAATATAGGACCTCCAGATTGGATTTTAGCAAACTGATATCTCAACTTAAGATTTAGTAGAAATGTGGTATTCTAGTTTGTTGTCCCTGAAGGAAGAGGTAGCATGAGAAATCATAAATCTCAATAACTATTCGACACACTTGGAAGTGAGCTATCAGTTGAATAATTCCTTGATTCTATTCCATCGACTATATCGTACCTCTACAGCCTACTCTTACTTTTATTTCACTCTTTAATACACCCCAATGTGCAGATGAAATCCATACGACCGCCCTTATAACGGTTCTATCCACGAAATGGGTATATATTGCCCTGGAATTCATTGCTCCGGGGGCGCCGGATATCTTCCTTCCCGCTGCTTAATACAAATAAGACAACGAACCGTTGTATATTACCGCATTTATTCCACCTTGGTCGTGCGTTTATTAAGGTGTAAAAATAGGGGATACTGCTGGGTACATTGGCACCCCTGCAGCCGTGCTAAGTAAATTTCATTGCCTGTTTTACTCCTGTTTTATGTCAGGTAAGAATTAATAACACTGCTCCCTGGGTCATCGATTAGGGATGAACATGAAAAATGGAAAAGCTTAATTTTCAAATTGTTGAAAATGAGGAAAATATAATATGTATGTTGAATGTGTTGATTTCTTCATTGGTTTTTTTATAGATGCTCGTCGAGAATTGAGTAAAAAGTTTTTGTTAATTGAAAATTGAATTAGCTGTTCATTACCCTTGAAATCCTCTGGATGGGGTTTGTTTATATATAATTGAAAATATATATGATGGGATCTATAGAATATTACTGAGATTGAATTCTCGCTCACCTCTTGGTGAAACATGACAATAATTCAAACGCTTAGCTTACTGTTCACGAATATATAATACATTCGTGAAACATTGAGCCAAGAGTTCAATTTAAGTTTTCGTCTTCAGAATATATTGATATGTATGAAGACAAATGCTCTATACAATTGTTTGCAGATGATACAATGATTCATGTTAGTGGTAAAAATATCCAGACTATGACAGAATGGATCAATAGAGACTTGGCAGCAATAAATGAATGACTAAGCGATAACAGTTTATCGCTGAATATTACAAAATCTAAAATTATAGTTTTTGGTACAAGTAAAATTTTTAACGTAATTAATGACGAAAATATAAGGATTACAATTGAAAACCAAGACATTGAAAGGGTAACACTGGTTAAATATTTAGGAGTTATGTTAGATGAGAAATTGAGTTTCAATGATCATGTTGACTTCCTATCGTCTAAAATCTCCCAAGAAAATCAACCATCTCGAAAGAATTGGAAAAAGTCTGATGACATAAATGTAGTTATTGCTCTTTCAATATTCAATATATAAGTCAATAATAATGCCACACTTTGAATATTTTTTCACTCGGTTATTGGGATTGAATAATTGGGATTGAAGGAAAAGAAAAAACTCAACAGCTAAGAAAAATTACAGAATAGAGCTATGCGAACAATTTTGAAATGTAATAGGTATACTCTAATCCAAAACATGCTCAATTGTTTAGAACTAATGTCAGTCAAACAGAGAATACTTTTTGCTAAATATGTATTTATTCAAAGTTAAACACAAATTGTTCCTGTATAGAGTAATAAAAAATGTAACATGTGTCAGTGATGCCCACAGTTATAATACAAGAAATGTTGACAATTTCTACATGCAAGTTTGTAAGCTTGTAAATAAATATAATTATTATTATTATAAGACATCGACATTCGATTCGTTCATGGATTTTACGTGTTCTCAACTGTGTCAATTCAATAATTGAAGTTGTCGAACACTTTGTTCTTATTATCAATTTTCAAAGGATCCAAAATTTGAATCAGTAAATTATTGTTATTTATTCTCATTATTTATGGACTAAATGTAGAGATCTGAAAATATGATGTTTTCATCATTTTGAAGTTCGAGGATTCTGAATTTATTGAAAAATTCATTCACGTGAGCAGCACAATGCCCATGAGACCTATGAATATAGATGACCGTTAATACACTTTCTTTCGATAAAGTAATAGTAGAAAAAGCAAAGCAATATTTGCCAGGTAGATGTCTTTTGATCTCTTCAGGATGGATATATAGTGTTGCAATGAAGGTAGGATGAAGTTGAGATTGATCTCTTGAAGGAAGTATAATTTTATGAGAAATCGCCAGTGATAGAGGATTGTTGGTAGGCGTATTGATGAAGCATCCACTAATATAGGAAATGCCAGAAAATTTGCTGAAAATAATACATTCATAGGTGGTTTAGTTTGAGGGTTATTGATTACGTTAACCTTTCATTGAATTGCTCAAACGCTTTTTGTGTTATCATTGAACTATTGAATTTTCCTTGAATTTTTGAAGGTGTTCACTTTATAAATCTGTACCATTTGTTAAAAGTCTTTCATTTGATTACAATACAATTATTATCAAATGGACATATCAACATATGAAAAATAAAATATGTTGAGTTTTATTAGAATGAAATGTCATATTTTCTTGTTAATCTGTGATGTTTATGATATGCAAAACAACCACAATATAAATCTATTCGTTCTACAAAAGAAAGAAACTGATTAGATGATTGTTTCCTTAATGAAGGTCTAGAAACATACTTTTTTTCTGTGAATCTTTTTGCACAGTTAAAAATCGAGAGCATTTATATGTCTTTCATTGTGATTCAACATAATCACCAAATTGAGATAACCGATAGAATATTTGCTAATTGCAATTTGAATATTGATGTTATAATTATATTTTGTCCTTTGCCAATTATATTATATTTGAAATGTAATTAATGGTGATACAAGCACTAACGATTTATTCGACCGAAATCGAATTATTTATTAGGTTTCAATAATTCAAATACGTATTATCATTTGACAATTTCATTAATTACCAAATGTAGCTATGCTATATTTCAATTTTAGGAAGTTTCGATGCAAAACAAACGTACATCTATAGGGATCCTTAATGTATTATTCAATATGGAAAAGCAAGATATAATCGATTGCTATATAGTAAGTGGAAATATTAATATGTAGTTGCTTATAAATATGCAATGTCGGTCAGGGAAATTATTGTTTTGGAAGTGGCGATGTACTGAGGTATATTTTTCGCTATTTAGCTAATTGAAGCTGTTTTCCCCGTTTCCTGACTATGTATAATGCTTCAAAATGTGATTCGATTCGGATTGTAGCACTCAATATTTGATTTTAATATCCCTCTATCTACGCATTTTAAAATTTTCCAAAATGATTTTGAAAAATTTTCTCAGTTTTTTGTTCAATATAATCTCAAATCAATGTCTATTCGTTTATTTTCAAATTGTTTTCTTTAGTTTTGGATTTTTCAGTGGTTTTATTCACTCAAATATTTCTTGAACTTCTTCGAAGCAATACTTCTAACTTTTTATCGATCAAACGGTAAAATGTATATTTTAAAATGCCAGAACAGCGTTCTAATCAAGGCAAATATAAAGATGAAGTTGTGACGATGAGTGTACATTTCTTGAATCTTTTTAATCATATTTATGCATTGAATTGTGACTAAAGTCTACTATATTCACTATATTCACTGTAATGAGTTTCATAAAAATCAACTACACGAATCTGTTTTGTAGATGATATATCATTTTTCAGCAGAAGTAAGACGAAAATTCCTATTTTTATGAAACATATAATTTTTATATCAACAATTAAGCTAACATTTATGATAGTAAGTATAGTTGAATGTTTTTCCAGATTTTTCTCTATAGATTCCTCATCGATTGGATTTTAAACCAAACTGAATTAATTCATAATCTATAATTTCAAAAAGTATTTCATGAAACTCACTTCATCCTGTCATTTCAAACTATATTTTTATAAGCTTTCAAAGAGACCCTAATTGCATTCCCGAATCCATTAGCTAGAAATTGCTTTCAAATATTCTCCTGAATTATCAACGTATAAATCTCAGAAATGCCATGCTTTATTGGAATATAAAGTTGCTTACGCTCACGTTGAGTTATTTCATATTTAGTGAACTGTCCTTTGGCCAAATGATATTCCGTATGCTTTACTGAAATTTGGTGATATTCGTTAAATACTGGATGCACATGTAGGGAAAGATTTCAATTGGAAAATCCAGACAATTTTAAAATCCTGCATATGTGGGGCAGAGACGCCACTTATGGCCACTTCAAGGTTTTTTCAATATTTCTACTAATATAAAAGATGCCTGATTAGGAGAAGACATTTCTGCTGAATGTCATTTATGTTTCAAGATCTGCCTTTTCAGAAAATATAGTGTTTATACAGATTACATGTCGAATACAATTATCACAGAACTTTTTTGTCAAAAACTTGTTGAACGAATTTTCTACTTTTGGCCATTTTATTCTACCCTTAGCCATGCTTTTTTCTTAGGTTTGATCAATCAAATGTTGATTGCGAAAAGAAATGTTGATACTTATTATTATTATTCGAGATAGTTCGTTTCGGTCGGCCGGGGTAGTCGTGTTATCATTTGCTCTTCGAAATTCGAAAATTTCAGAGGAATAAATCGCGAGTATACAGTGAAATTCGGTATCATTAAAAATATAAAGTAGCAGAGATTACATAAGTGTTTTCAATTGTTGTATATACAAATAATCTACCGAGTTATTTGCAATAATATTCCTCAACAATTCTAAAATTCAACGTCGTGATACTGGAATACAGTTATTTCGGCCGTACCTACTTAACATCTGGCAAACATCTTAAGACAAGTGCGAGTCACCCCTAAATCTAAAGGGAACCATCCACTGCGAAGCTTTGCGAAATCTTTAGGAAACGTAAACACGCGTTTTGTGAACTCATTCATTAACAACGGTACCCATTCTGAGAAGAAAATATTATAATAATCATGTCGCGCAGTCATGGAATTCAGTGCTCTCAGTGTAGTACTAAAATTGATAGGCATGATGATTCCATAATATGTAAAAATTGTAAACTTAATTTCCATACTAAGTGCATATTTCCATCCATGAACGATTTTTATAAAAGACGGGATGGAAATGACGGTAAACAATGGATGTGCGAGATCTGTCTTGAAGTTCCGGACAAGTCAAACGCAGGGACAAATTCAGGAAATATAGCTGGCCATATTTGTGAGTGTTTGAATAAAAACGATTTGTTGAGTTTCAAACGTGAAATCACTAGTTCTTTTACTGCGGAAATTCGGTCATTAAGAGAATTGATAGTTGCTCAAGAATACCTTATTCGAGATTTGGTATCTGAGATAAAGGAGCTTAAACAAAGTAGAAACCTTTCAATAGTAAATTCATCTGGTAGTGAGAACTCGCACGGTCAGGATGTAGATAACCGTCCTTGCGACTTACTACCAATTGAACATAGGAATTCTGTAGAGAGAGTATCGACGGATGATCCTCATTCTCTTGAATCGACTCAAACGAAAATTATGGTTGACTTAATGAACGTGGAAACTAAGAACGATACTGCATCTACGTTATTGAAAAAGCAATCTGATTGGGCATTGGTCACATCAAAGAAAAGTACGAAACTCAATAAACCTGTGAAAAAAAAGAATATTGGAGATAACACATCCATGTCAACAGGTAAACAGCAATTGAGATCTGAAAAGCCTCCTCTGCCTGTTGTTGGAACAATGAAATCTAGCTCATTGATCACAGTCCCTAAAAAGCAGCATGCATTTATTCACGTGTCCAGATTAAGTCCAACAACGAACGTGGATGATCTGAAAACATTTATTGGTTCAAGAATACCTGGCGTTACCTGCGAAAAATTGATCTCTAGGAATCCTGATACCTATTCCTCATTTAAGATAACGTTGCCTTTAGAGTCATTAGAACAGGTCATGAACCCAACATTCTGGCCTGAGGGCGCTGCTGTAAGGCGTTTTTGTGAAACGCCGTCCAAGAACCATGCAATCTTAGGCTCAGCTACAATATCGAGTTTATCGTGTTTCTATCAGAATGTCAGAGGCCTTAACTCCAAGACACATCAATTTTTTCAATCTATTTGTGCATGTGATTATGACATTATTTGTTTAAGTGAAACGTGGTTGCAGGATAGCGTATATAATTCCGAACTATTTACGGACAATTATTGTGTTTATAGATGTGATAGAAATCTTCTATTATGTCAAGCATCTACTGGAGGAGGAGTAATATTAGCAGTTGATACCAAATATCAAACAGAACCTTTAGATCTGTCGCAGGTACGGAACTTAGTCCCAACCATCGATGTGGTGGGTTGTAAAATATATGTCGACCAGTTGTTAATCTCTGTGTTTGTTATATACATACCTCCCGCCATAAGTAACGACAATTTCGATCTGTTTTTTGATGCTCTGACCTCTATGAGTTTTATAGTCGATACCAATGTTATTTTAATTGGTGATTTCAATTCTCCGCTGTTTGCTGGAGAAAGTTCCACTGATCATAAAGCCCTCACATTGTCTGCGTTCTCTCAAATTATGGAACTTAGACAAACCAACAACATTCTCAATTGTAATAATAGAATATTGGACCTGTTACTATCTAACCTGCGATTATCTACACCTGAGGAGTCAGCGGGTCTAGTTGATATTGATCCTAATCATCCACCTTTCTGCCTGCATTTTGATGGACGCTCCCCTAAACAAAATAATTTTGGAGCAAACTTTTCACCTAGACAATTCAACTTTAGGAAGGCTGATTTTGATACGATGTATTCGATGATGTGTGGTGTGGACTGGTCTAAGATTATGGAAATCGATGATCCAAATGAAGCTTGTAATATGCTGTATGAAATCCTCGAGGATATTTTCAGGTCCACTGTTCCTTTTAAGAAAGGCAGGACTCGGAGATTTCCACATTGGTATACATCTGAACTCATAAAGTTGATACGTATGAAAGAAGTTGCTTATCGTAACTACAAAAAATTCAAGAAACCTTCTTACGGCAGACATTATAGTTCTCTCAGAGCCATGGTGAAATCAGAGATTGGTTCACTCTACAAAGCGTATATTGCTACTTCAGAGCACTTCATCAATGAAGATCCTAGTAGGTTCTGGTCCTTTATTCAGGATAAAAGGGGATGTACTAGAATTCCAGGAATCATGCAACATGAACAATCTGTTTATAACAATCCGAATGATATTGTGAACGCATTTGCGAATTACTTCAGTTCTGTGTATTCAGATGCTTCTGCTAATTGTGATATTGTTGGTGAAAACTCTGGAAACACTCTCGTTTTCATAGAGTGTATCACAGAAGACATGATAAAAGTAGCTGCCAGAAAACTTAATAACAAGTTGACGGCTGGTCCTGATTTGATTCCAAGCTTCATTGTGAAAGACTGTATTGACAGTCTAATCATGCCGCTAAAGCATATATATGATCTCATTCTGAAGACCAGCATTTTTCCTACAAGATGGAAGGTAGCAAAAGTTATTCCGGTGCTCAAGAAGGGAGACTCATCACATATTGGTAATTACAGGCCAATTTCTATATTGTCGAATTTCTCTAAATTGTTTGAAATTATACTTTTTAATAGCATATATCCTAAGATCAGAAATAGTATTGCAATTGAGCAGCATGGGTTTATGACTAGGAGATCTTGCACTACAAATTTGGCTCAGTTTTCTCAGTTCATTTATGAGGAGTTGGACGGAGCAGGGCAGGTTGACGTTGTATATACAGATTTCCAGAAGGCTTTCGATAAGATAAACCATAAAGTACTTATAGTTAAAACTAGGAAGCTTTTTGGATTTTCGAATAATTTATCACTTCTCGTGGAGTCCTATTTGAGTAATCGCAGTCAATTTGTGCAAATAGAGAATTCCAAATCGAGAAAATTTCGAGTAACTTCAGGAGTGCCGCAGGGATCCAATCTTGGACCCCTACTATTTGTCCTTTTTGTTAACGATCTCTTAGAGATGGTGGACTGCATGAAGGTAGCTTATGCGGACGATATTAAAATTTATAAGAGCGTGTCATCTATGAATGATTGTTTGAGGCTACAAAGTGACCTAAATGATATCAGCCGATGGTGTAACAATAATTGTTTACATTTGAATGTCATGAAATGTAATGTGGTGAATTTTACTAGGAAGAGAAACGTGATATCTTTCGATTACAACATTGAAGGTGTTAATCTGACTCGACTTCAGGAGGTTAAGGATCTCGGCGTAGTATTTGATCAAAAACTCTCATTCATACCTCATATCAATCAATTAATTTTATCATGTAGCAAAGTTTATGGTTTTATCGTCCGCAATGCTAGATTGTTTTCGAGTTCGTCAACACTGGTCCATTTATTTAATGCCCTAGTGAGAAGCAAACTTGAGTATGGCTGTCTTGTTTGGCGACCAATATATAATTGTCACATAAACCGCCTGGAGGCACTGCAGAGGAAGTTCCTGAAATGGCTCGCATTTCGAGAGGATGGTTTATATCCACCTAGGGGTTGTGATCACGCTTGTTTGCTATCGAGGTTTGACACTAGAAGCCTCCACACCAGGAGAAGTTTGAATGCATTGAAATTTTTATTCAATTTGCTCAATGATAATCTCGACTGTCCTGAGCTTCTGGGCAAACTTAATTTCTTCGTTCCTCCTAGGTGTACTAGAATAAGCCAGACATTTTACTTAAAAACCCACAGAACCAATCTTCTCTCGCAATCGCCGCTTAGCTTTGTATGTTCTACTGCAAACCAGATATCAAGCTGCTGTGATTTGCACTGGGACTCACTTGTTTCTATCGTAAATAAGTACTTAAATCTTAACAGTGAGGTATCTTGATTTCTTCCAATGGAGTTCTGAGTGATTTGTTTCCTATATTATTGTTATAATTGAACATTTAGATATTGACATTTTAGTTTTAGATCATCATATTTGATATTGTTTTTTTAGTATTATAATTATTTCATAATGTTGTATATCTATGTGGTTATTGATATTTTCAGTGACCAAATTTATTCATTATGTATTTTCCTGTAATTGGGTAGTTACCTGTTGGAAATAAACGCTTATTATTATTATTATTATTATTATTCATCGAAATAAAGATTTTTTCATCAATTAGAGTGGGGTGGTCATAGGATAATGACCATAAGGGGTGCCTCTGCCCTATATAATAACCAAATACTATTATGAAATAAATAATAACTTATCTTGCAAGTTTAGGATGGGCCAGTCCCTGAGCTTAACATGTCACTTGAATCGTCGTTACTGATATCAAGATATCCGAATTTATTGAGTAAAGAACTATAAATGACTATTATTACTGATCAAATAGTGGAAGCTCAGAGACCTATACAGCATTGATGTTTCGACCTACAGTTTAACGTCGGTTTCGAACGGCCCAAGAAGTTGGTGGGAATCGAACCCATCGCCATCCATCATCTCCAGTAGGCCCAACGTTTGTTACAGGGTCGCCGCGCCGTTAGAATGCTGAGCCTTTGCTGGCTTAAATTGGTTCAAAATTTCGTGCTAAATTGAAAAGAATGTTATATTTTGGCTTGAATTCCTAGGACAAGTGAAATATATTAATGAATGAAATTGAATTCTCGCATAACTCTTGGTGAAACATAATTGAATATTAAAATAAATTAAACTCTTGGCTTAATGTTTCACGATTTATTTAACAATATGTATAGTCAACATGTTTCGAGCGTTAGCTCAAATAAATATATTAAATCTAGAGATATTTCTCAAGTTTTAGATGTGTCTCAAGTAAAGTTTGGAGTAGTTGATACATGTTTTTAGCAGTAAATTTATTTTGTCGTTGAAATTCTCTCCTCAAAACTCAAAATCTAGAAATTCCCTATTCAAGCCTTTGCTGGTTGCCATCATATCAAAATTCCCTGCTAAATTGAAAAGTCTCATATATTTTCGATTGATTTCCTAGTATAAGTGAAATATATGGAATCTTGAGATATTTCTCTAGTTGCAGTGATTTCTCTAGTGAATTTGGGAGTAGTTGATACCTGTTTTTATCACTAAATTTATTTTGTCGTTGAAATGCTTCCACCAAAACTAGAAATTGCTCAGTTAAGCCTTTGCTGGCTTCCATCAGATTAAAATTTCGTGCTAAATTGACAAGTCTCATATATTTTCGATTGATTTCCTAGGACAAGTGAAAAATAGGAAATCTTGAGATAATTCTCTAATTGCAGTGATTTCTGTAGTTAATTTGAGAGTACCTGATACCTGTTTCCATCACTAAATTAATTTTGTCGTTGAAATGCTTCCACGAAAACTCGAAATCAAAAAATTGCTCAGTTAACCCTTTGCTGGCTTCCATCAGATCAAAATTTTCTTGCTAAATTGAAAAGTTTTATATTTTCGATTGATTTCCTAGGAAAGTGATAAGTATGAAAAGTATGAAATCTTGAGATACCTGTTTTTACTAAACTCATTTTGTCGTTGAAAGTTCCACCAAAACAGTGACTTCTCAGTGAATGTGCTAAATTGGAGTAGTTGATGAAATCCTTTTTATCACTAGTTGAACCTTTTTTATCACTAAATTCATTTTGTCGTTGAAATTCTTTCACTAAAACTCAAAATCAAGAAATTCCTCAAGTAAGCCTTTGCTGGTTTCCATCAGGTCAAAATTTCGTGCTAAATTGAAGTCTCATATATTTTCGATTGATTTCCTAGGACAAGTGAAATATATGAAATCTTGAGATATTTCTCTATTTGCAGTGATTTCTCTAGTGAATTTGGAAGTAGTTGATACCTGTTCTTATCACTAAATTCATTTTGTCGTTGAAATTCTTCCACCGAAACTCAGAATCAAGAAATTGCTCAGTTTTGTAAATATTCACTCGTATTTCTAGAGGCATTATTTGAGCACTATATATAATTGAATGAATTTCAGAGAATTAATTTCAAGCAAAGTGCATTTTAATAATTTCTCTACAGAGAAATTATAGGCCAACGCTGTTCTGATTTAACTCAAAAGAGTGCACTTCGTCGTGACGTTGTGTGACTACAAAAGTTAGTTTCAATTTCCCCGGTTCGAACACACGAAAGCTCTCGCACATTGAAACGTAAAAATTATACGCCGGCTTTCCATTTATTCCTGTCGCAGTCAGGCTAAATTAATTTACGAGAGGCGTGTGTTGCTAAAGGGCGACCCTATGTATTTATGAATAATATCCATTAGTTGATAATTTGATTCATTTTCGCCTCTCGGAGATGCCGAAGCAGCGAAAAATATAAATACCGTTGAAACGGAAAATCCACTCTGGTTGTTTGCGAATTCCGGGCGAATATAAAGCTCTTTTCGCTTTCTGTATTTTACAGGAACGTGACGACGAATTGAAGAAGCGTGGGAATCTTCGCCGTGGTAATTTTTCCGTTTTTGTATCAATTGGGACCGAAACATGCACAAATTTATCGAATTAAATCGAAATATCAATGAATGTAGCATAATTTATGTTTGCATTAGATGAGATTTTCTGCTTTTTCACTTATTTTCAGTGTATCACATAAATCTTCACTTCGTCCAATTATTTCTTTTCTATCACTAAGCTACCATCTAATGAACGTCAGATATTTCGGAAAATTGATAAGTTTATACTCATAGTCACAATTTTCTAATATAACTTCAACCTTGTTATTAGTAGCAGCGAGAAATAATTTTTTAGGATGACCTCCCGAGATTGTTTCAATCAATTTTGGTCATTCACTTCCTCTTGTCTTCTTTTATTCTCCTTTTGATAGATACTCTTTCAGACGTTTCATTTGTCGATGACAAAAAAGCTCTATAACGTTCATCTTTTAGATTTCTTTGACCTTCTTCAAATGACATGTGGTTTCTGCGACTTCGTCTAGAAATCCAGTAATTGGAGATTCAACAACTGATGGATTTCTTGTCTTGTAAACCTCAGCAAAAAGTAGTTCAATCTTCTGACCATATGATCAAAGGCCATATGATCTTTTTTCAAATGAACTTTGGAGCTGCATCGTTTCAATATACGATTTTGAAAATTTACTTTTCATAGTTTCGAATTACATTATTTTTTCCACCTATTGTCATTCTCTACTTTTCATCACATGCAAAAATATCACTATTTATCACACAAAATAAAACATTTCATTTTTCGTACTTAAATTATAATTTTATATGATTTGGTGAAAAGGAGAACATAAGTATATAAGAACAAATTATCCACAAAATACACTTGATACAACTTTCTAGATTTAGAAGATGTTTGACATCGGTTTTCATCAACCACAGAAATTCAAAAATCTTCAACATTTGGTTGAATTCGCTGAGCTGTTTATATCATTGAATGTTTTGTTTTTATTTCGTTAGTCGTAGTTGTTATTTAATTATAATTGTTATCGAAAATGATTTCATTTGAAGAAATAAGAAAAAAATGAGCTGAATGTAAACATTTTCATGGAAAGATATAATCAGAAAGATCATGTATAAGTTTCGACAGTTTTCACTTGAATGTCAAAAGAATATAGCAGCTCGAACATTTTTAATACATTCAATTTTCTGAATCTAAACAATTCGGATCTTGTGTTTCTTATTACATACTCAAGTTCTCATTTCAACGCACACTAGACGCTCCTGTTTACAAATACCATAAATTTCAAATGAGATACTTCAATTCCCATGAATTTCTGGCCAGCGTCGACCGAATTGTGGGGGTAGATAGAATGATAACATCCCCGAGGTCCCATATAACGTCGAGAAACTGATGAACAGGATAGGGCAATAAGTTGCTGAATGCTATGAATATTGTTCGGCAATGACAAGGAATTGAGGCTAGAGATGGGGATACACGAGAAGGTTTTCGCGAAGGGATGCATAATAACGTTCAAGGGTTGTGTTGTTTCGGAGTTGGGGCGTTCGAACGATGGATTTTTACGAGGATGTAATTGAAACTTCAGGAATTGCGATGCGGCACTTGGTTTTCATTCGTTGACCAGACGTTGCGAGAGGATTTTAAGCTGAAATGAAAATTTGGGTGCGCTATTTCGAATGGGGATTATTTACCGCCATATTGGACTTCGCCTAACAAATGAATGTTCGACTGATTAGCACCATAATGGTTATTAATCAAAGCTGCATTCACACAAAACAATGGTGCAATATGATGAAAACTGACAATAGAATACACTTGACATAACTATAATAATATTATAATGTTTATTTAGCAAATTGCAATTTTGAAACAGTATAACATGAAGAATATCAAGAAAAAATACGAACATAATGGTTATTAATGAACACTGCATTCCCACAAAACAATGGTGCAATATGATGAAAACTGACAATAGAATACACTTGACATAATTATAATAATATTATGATGTTTATTTAGCGAATTGCAATTTTTAAACAGTATAACATGAAGAATATCAAGAAAAAATACAAAAAGGTAATTCTAAATACGAAAGAACATTTTTTGCTGTCTAATTTTGAAAATTCTTACAGAGCTAGATGAGTTAACAAACAGTCCAACACATTATAATTTTTCAGGTCTTCAATAAATAATGTCCTTTCCATAGCGCTTGTTAAAGAATATGTCAATTCTGCTAGCTCCGCAAATCGTAACATAATGACTTCGATCTCAGTTTTACAAATTTTTGCAAATACAAAGGTGTTTTTCGTTTAGTGTTTTGCGAATGAGAACCAGATTCGATCGATTCACAAGTTGCCGAACGATCAGGAATTTCAGTTCACTAAGCATAAAATTTATCGGGGTACGCCTATCACACGATAACAAAAATCTCATGCACTTATTCGGAAGAAACAGTGAAGGAACACTGTCGCATACACTCAACAGGGAAGCACAATAATTAAAGCTACGGAATATATAATTATGTACAATCCTTTTCTCTAGGGTGGAAGTTGCTTGCACACTCTATAATGATAACCAATTTCTTTCCCAAGTTTTCCGTACAATACATATACATGTTGACATATCAATAATCTAGTCACCATCATATATTTAATTTGTGTTACGAATTCGAGAGTTGTCACTTACTTTTACAACATAGTTTTCACTCACAAAATGTCTGCAATTAACCCTAGAGCATAGTACCCTACATTTAGTTTTGTTACTATTTAGTTTCAGTTTGTTGAACATCATCCAGTTATGCAGTATTTTCAATTCCGCATCAATCGCAGCAACCACTTTCTCGAAGTCACTTCCTGAGACATAAATCAATCAGCCGCGAAAAAATTAACGAAAGAATGTTCCAAATACCTATTCAAGTCATTCATGTAAAAAACAAAGAGAAGAGGACCGATAACATTGCCCTGCGGTACACCATATTTTACCTCTTTTTTGCATGACCACTGTCTTTTGAAAATTACCATCGACCACAAGTTTGTCTTTTTGAACTCTGTCAATTGTCTCAAAAGCTCTTTTAATGTCTGCAAAAACACTAATGAAATTTTTTTCACTGCCAATGTTTCTTTTCTATTGAATGAAAACCAGTTGACACGCTGTCTCACACTAGTGCCTACCCCTGATTGTGTCATTTGCCACTTATTGTATCACTTATTATGCCACTTATTCTACAGATTTTGTTGATATATTTCAAGGTATCGTTATCATCATGTTTTGAGAAGGAGATACATTGGAACAAGAAATTATAAATAGCAAAATATGTTTCTACATTTATAAATTGATCAAATTCGAAATTTGATTTGAACATTTGAATTAATTTTATTCCTGTTATCTGCTATTCTTGATTCCTTGTGAATTTCAATCACGTTATCGTGCAGTTCACAATAAAGTTAATTATTCATCTAGCACTCAGGTTAAGTTTATATAAAAATCCACCTGATGAATATGTTGTGAATTGTAACAATATTGTAGAAAATTTACATACATAATATTTCTGAAATTCTTAATATTTGTTCTTAAGAATGTTCTAAGACATGTTAAGAACCTTTTATTCATATTTTAACATGAAATCTCAAAACGCATCTCCCTCGTTAATAAACTAAATTGTATTAAAATTGCTACGAGTATTTTACCTATTCAACACGCATCGCATTCTTCTCTTTTTATATTTACCGAATTCTGTCACAGGAATACAAATACGTCCTAAATTAATTGCAGTGTTGGATTATCTGAGATTCCTCTTCCAATGTTAAATGTTATCGTTTCTCAAATTGCTTTGGAATTGCGTTTATAGTTGAAGTAATTAAAAAAACAGTATGATAAAAGATGAGTGGGGTAGATAATTTTGTACTATCGCAAAGAGACATTTTAATAGGCCGCATATTGTCGAAAGGGCAGATTATGCAGACAATACAAAGTGCTATTGCGTCAACTGTTTGATCGGTAGGAAAGTCGAAAGAATGCGAAAGAAGACGATGTCTTTAAGAATGTGGGTTGGAAAATTTGTCTCTCTGTTTCAAGGTAAAGGAATATCCAGTCGTTGAATATTGAAGCACTGTAGGAGAGGATTATTATCGAAAGAAAAAAATTCGTATCGTATCTTTCATCTTGAAAGCCAATATGTCATATTTGCGATTCTCTCTGTGTCTGCGGACGCTTGTAGGCACTTAGTAACGGACCGTGAGGCAACACAGAAAGTTATCAAAACGAATATCGAATATCGTGGCCGAAATGCTTTGAGCCTTTATTGCTCGGCTTTGAGGTAAGTAATATAAATATTTAGGAAGGGATTTTTTATTTGATAGCTAAACAGGGGGGAACGAGAAATTGAAGACGAGGCTCTGTTTATAAGGGGACGTCTGTGTCAATATCGTGGTAGGCCTATTGGATTACAGATCCGAATGAAATTCGTTAGGAGATACAACGAGTTTGGCTTGCGTGTGGATTTCTTCAGACTATCAGAAACGACGTGGGGGCCCGTTCTGTCGGTGCTCGAAATATTTCTGAGAAATCGCATGATTATTTTCAAATTCGCTAGTGCTGTAACTCGATGCTCTCAGTCGTTTGTTTCAGTTATAATGAGATTTTTATTGCCACTTCAGAACGTGCTTTAAGGCAATAAACGTATTCAATTCTGTTCCTAGTTTGTTACCGGAGTGGATGCACGGTGCATGGCGTAGTGGCACTGTGTTTTCTTTGATCATCGGAATATGCATGCGAGCAACCCACTAAATGAACTAGTTACACAAGTTATCAAGTTATAAACTTAACATACGCAACGGAAGTTTTCGAAAGCTTTCACGTAATGAACGAATTTTAAATGAAGGTGAAAACTTTCCAAACGTTTAATTTGAGGGGATAACAACACTTAAACCACCCTAATATATCTAAACTGCTTGAAAATTGACTCGCAGTAACACCATTTGATATAATTTTTTCGCACACTTAATAAAAAAATTATCCTATTTCTATATGTATATTTAGGAATGAACATGTAGATAAACTTAAAAAAACTGGAACCCAACAGAGGAGTACATACAAATATCGTATAATCAAAATCAATTAATTAATAGGCACAAAAGCCTATTGTGCCGTTCGGAACTGTCGCTAAGCTGCTGGGTCACTGAATTGAAAAAAACTGTTAATTAGAAGTTAGCATTCCGAAACTTATGTCGTCTGCAGAGAACATTCTATTTCAAAATTATTTATGGTTTTTCTTTATACGAAAGATTCAACAATATTCCGCTTAGTGTGGTACTTTTATAATTTTCCTAGCATCAAATACTGTCAACGATCATAAGAATGTTTCGTTCCCGTAAAGATCTTTCCACATCCACTAATATTACAGATATATTTTTCCTTATGCTCAGCTAGGAAAAATGCGAAAATGGAATTGCTGGCTGGAGGACTTCACTAAGCGAGACTGTGCATACTGGGTGAGCATCGGTTCAGTGAACTTTAAGGTTAATTTCTGAGAGTAGATTGAATCTTGCAATATGCGTTAATGTTATTGAAAATTATGGAAATTAATTGTTTTATTCTTTTACGTATTATTACATAGTGTCATTCATTATATGTTATTTAAGTAATGAAATACATATAAATTAAATGTTAGAAATTAAAATGATGACAGATTGATTTGCTCGATCAATCAACAGTAAATATTGGTTGTGAATATTTTATATTTACCCACATATATTCATAATATAATTTCGTTATCTGTTGTGCAATAAATTTTTGTGTCAGTAGTTCAGCAGTTAAAGTGTCTTAAGAAAATCCACTCATTCGTCATGCTCATAAGAAATGTTTTCTACAGTTTCCATCATATCTGAAATGGCCAATTATCAATTACATCAGTAATTTAACATTTTTCAGTGAATAGAACTATTTTCATAGAACGATTAAAAACAATGTTGGTTTTTAATATCTTATAATTCTAGAGTAAATTGTATGTTAAATTGGATTAAAAAAATAAATCAAATGTTTCAATGTTAGCTGATCTCTTGGTGGAACATTGTTTAATATATCAAATGAAGAATACTTGGCTTAGTAGTTTCACAAAATTATATTGATTGCTTGACACTTGTTTCGGGGTATTACCCTCTTTTCAAAAGCTAGACTTAACACTCGTTTTCTGAATTCTCAACCAGCAGCGGCCTTGCCCATTGCGAGGGTATGGGCGGCAGGTCTTTGCCAGGTCCTTTGTCGCACGGAAAAGTACCGATGTGATACGAAAGTACGTCTGGTTGTTTGATAGTACTCTGAAAGTACTCGTTATGTTTTACGAGAAATGCTAAAGTTATACAAATAAACTAAATTTGAGTTTCAAAATATTTTACTTACATTGAAAAATTTACAAAATTTACTAATACAGAGATGATAAATTTTGAAATTGGTATGTGCGGGTTTTACTAAGACTTAAATTTTTAAGCACGAAAATCCAACGAATGAGCTACGTTATTTTCGATTGAAAGAATAGCAAGGGCTGAAAGCCGATCCTGTGTCATAGAATTCCTCAAATGTGTTTCAATAATTTTAAGTCTAGAAAACGTAACAATTGTGGTGGCAATAATTCTCAGAACTCTTTCGATAGTGTGGTAAACTTCAGTTAATTTTTTTTCTATTATGTATTTCAGCACCGAAATAATGTCATCGTTTCCTTCATATACAGGGATGAACATATTCAGTTCTTCCTACTATTCATGTCCATCAATATTACATGATTCTCCTACTGTTATAGATATTTTAATGACGCGAGGCCTCTGCAAGAGCGAGGCCATGGGCGATTACCCTGTTCGCCACCCCCTTATTACGCCACTGCTCTCAACTAACTCAAAAAACGAAATGGAGAGCAATTAATACATACAAAAATAATATCGAATTTTCATAAGTAAATATGGAAATTTCACTGCTTGATTTTTTTCATTTGAAGAGTACTCCCAAATAAAAGAATTGATGGAATAATTGGATGAGAATAGAATGTGGTCTCAAGTTTCTCTTTAAAATAATTACTAGAATTTGATGAACCAATTTCAATCGATTATTGAAGTATATAATGAAGAGAATACAAAATAAATACATTCTATTATAAATGAATTCATCAATATCCATATTCTACCGTCTCCAAATAAGACCTCTGGTTGAAGAACGTGAATTTTATTACACTTCAAAGAAAATGAGTGAAGCAGATGGTTTGACTCAAATATAAAGACCTACTGTATCGAGAATTCTTATTCAACTCGTAACATTGCTATGAATTTATGAATAACACAACTTCATAATCCATTCATGGTAGATGAATATATGAGGCCAAGCTGGCAATAACAAAAATAAACATATTCGGTTCATATGGAAAATTTTACGATGTGAGTGGTCCTAAATTTACACACTAAAAACGTCTCTGCTTGCTGTTATGCATTCGAATGATGTCATACACATAAAACTCGATACATACGTCTAGTTTACAGATGATGCTGCAACGCAAATGAAAGTTTCGTCCCTTTGATCGTCATAATCAGGTAAACTGTTCTTTCAGTGTAACTTACTCGGTCCACATACTGAAAAATAACCAATGCGCTAATTAAATGCGATTATTTCCAGCCGCGTTGATCGGACACTCGACTTTTAACGAGCGATATGAAATGAACCGATGATGGTGTGTTTATTTTCTCTCCATGCTTTATTATCATGTGGGAAATTTAAATGTTTATTTTATGTGGGTCGAAAGCTGATACAAGCCGTTCGATAAAGGAGGAATTGATGAGAAAAGTTGCGACGAAACAATGCGACAGGATAAATAAACATTTAGGTGATATATCGTCGATTTCTGCGGGACCGTTAGTCGATGCCCTCGGGTAAAATTAAGCCCACCCTTGGTTCCCGGTCGGACGAAGCAGGTGCCAAAGGAGGGTACTTGTACATCGGCAAACTCTGCTCGGAGTTGAAAATGATAGCAGTTTGTTGTTAAGCCAGTCCAAAAACCAGCGACTTACATGTTCAATATAGATCGAAATAATGGAAAATAAATCAAAAATACTCTGAGTAGATATTTTTAGTAGATTTTCAGTAGATTTAGTCATCTTTGGACATTACCCATTATATCATTTATTTAAATAACTTCTGAAACTCATTTTACCTAGACAAACGTCCATGCGTCACCCGGGATTCGAACCCAGATCTCCCTCAACTCAACTCAACAAATATTAATTTACAAATTAAACATACAAGTGATTTTCATACATAATAATATATACTCAAAATTAATACTATTACACATGTTTTTGTAAATTGATCTATTTTATTTACAGTTCCTGCTTCATACAAAAGCTCACTTGTACATCGGCAAACTCTGCTCGGAGTTGAAAATGATAGCAGTTTGTTGTTAAGCCAGTCCAAAAACCAGCGACTCACATGTTCAATATAGATCGAAATAATGGAAAATAAATCAAAAATACTCTGAGTAAATATTTTTAGTAGATTTTCAGTAGATTTAGTCATCTTTGGACATTACCCATTATATCCTTTATTTAAATAACTGCTGAAACTCATTTTACCTAGAAATACGTCCATGCGTCACCCGGGATTCGAACCCAGATCTCCCTCAACTCAACTCAACAAATATTAATTTACAAATTGAGCATATAAGTGATTTTCATACATAATAATATATACTCAAAATTAATACTATTACGCATGTTTTTGTAAATTGATCTTTTTTATTTACAGTTCCTGCTTCATACAAAAGCTCACATTGTGACTTATGTTAAATGGTGGCTCGATGGGGCCTTACGATAATTAGTCTATTATTTTAATGAATATGATATCTAAAGGAAAAAAATCGTTAAAAACCTGCTTGAGGCAATTGAAACATAATGTTATTAGTTCATCATCAGTTTTGTAAGATTATTCTAATGGTTTTTTGAATATTGGTAGTCGTTGATAGGGCAATGTATGTCTGTGATCATTATTAAAATTGTTGAATCTTATTCGGGTTATATTTTTTGTTATAACGTTGGCTTTTAACGGATTTTCATGAAAGTTGTTTGACATACGATTTATGTGGTCCCTAACGGTGGCTATTTTTGCTAGGTTGAGAGTTCATCTATACGAGTGTATATATCTTTATTTGTAATCAACCTCAACATTTTATTTTGAAAGTTTTGTAATGGCCTGAGGGGCCAGGGTTTAAGATGACACCAGGCTGGTGATGCATACGTTATAATTGGCCTGATTATAGTTGTAAATAACAATCTTTTGTTTTTTTAATTTAATTTACTTTTCTTGTTCATCAGAGAATACAGTGACCTATTTACCGCATACGCTTTTCCAACAGAGTTTGAAATGTGTTTCTTGAAATTTAGTCTTTTATCTAACTCGATTCCAAGATATTTAACTGAATCTTTTGGTCGGATGATATGACTGTTTACTTGTAACGGAGTTATTATTTCATTATTAGTCGATTTTCTACTAAACACTTTTTGTTCTGTTTATTCTTCGTTCATGGTTATCTTCCATTTTTTGTAATAATCGAATTTTCAGTAAATGATTACGCAGCAGAGAATTAAAAGCTTGCGCATACTGTGAATGAGTGTAAACAGCCGTATCATCGGCAAAAGGAGCAATTTTGGTATTCGGATATTCTGGAAAGTCTTGAATGAATATATTAAACAGTGTGGGTCCACGTAGCGATCCCTGTGGTGCTCCAGCTCTGATTTGTTTGAAATTCGATATGGATTCACCCATATTCACCGAAATATGGGTGAATCAAATAAGAGTATACTAATTTGATTATATATGGTGAAAATTTTAGGTAGGGATTCAAACCCAGATCTCCCTAGTGAGAGTCCGTCACTCTCCCACTACGCCACAGAGATGACTCTAAATCGTTGCTGTCATCATTTCGTGAAGAATTTTGTATTGAATAACTTCAATCCATGATAATGAAAGTTCTGTTTTTGTGTGTATCTTTATTCCTCATATTATAAGAGTATTCATGGGACTACTTGCGGTGAAACTCTTGCTGTTCAGGCTTTGTAAAGACAATAACTAGTTGCGATAGTTGCAATTAAAGAGTTTAGAGTAAAGCTTCTACTGAAATCCGCAATAGTCTGCACACCCTCAAATTTACCTTTAAATATACGTATGAAAAATTATAATTGTTTAAAAGAATGAGTCATTGTATGAGTTATTGAAGATATTTTGTATTTTTTCCTTTCAGTAACTCCATTCATCAATTGATAAAAATTTCTTTGGGAAAATAATAATATATTTAAAATATGAGTCATTGCAATTTCAGTTATTGAAGATACTGTTTTTCTCTTTGTTTCAATAACTCAATTAATTCAAAGATGAAATTTTCGTTGATATTGTGAGATCTCATCCGAACTACGGAACTAAGATTGCCCTTTAGTGATCTATAAAAGGAGTTATACCTATGGTGAAAGAATAAAGTATAAAAACTATGTTTTAACGAGAATACTGAAGAACAGAAGGCTCTACTAAAAGGACTATCATATTGTCGAAAAAATTGTTGAAAACATGTTTGTCATATTTTTCAAATAGTTTTCAATCGATCGAATACAACTGGAGGGAGTTCTGTGAATTCTGAATTGTGTTGCTGAAGAAGTGGTTCCTAGAGGTGGTTATGAACAGCTTCTCTCTTCAAATTTAGTCAGATATCGAAGTTTTATCGATATTTGTTTTTGGTGACCTTAGTTATATTTTATGATCCTGAACTATACCATGAAATTACAGTTTCAGCAGGATTCATCTTCATTCGTCGTAGATATTTTCTTGTGAGAGGCTTGGTCCATTTGTTACTTTAATTTCCCTTTTCAGCATGTATTGCCTTTCTCTAGTTAGATACTTTCTGCCTAGTTTCTTACCCAATTATTCTTGTGTGATTATGCAGATAAAATATGAAAAAAATTTCGATATATATTGGATATTAACTAAAATTCAAACACTTGAACTTTTGATTGACACTTCATTGACAACATAGCATGACGCGTTTCGTCGTTACAAACGACTTCTTCAGATGCTAACAGTCAGTATTCTGTTAGCATCTAAAGAAATCGTTTGTAACGACGAAACGCGTCATGATATGTTGTCAATAAAGTGTAAATCAAAAGTTCAAGTGTTCTATTATAATGGCTTTACATCAAGTAAACGCCAACACTATTAAAAAAAAAAAGTATAAAATCGTAACTGAGTATAATTGCATGCATTACATCTTCTAATTAATCATTAAATAAGATGTATTAATGGTTGTATTTTGCCGTTGACATAAAGATTAACGAATATCAGCACGATAAATCTTTCGTGTTAAATGCCTTCAGATCTCAGATCAAGATGTAAATGTCTTCGTATTCATATTGTTCGCATTCATTTTCAATTTCAATCCGAACGAGTCCAATTGGGATTCATAGGGAAGACCGCCATCGGAACGCGTTTCCTCCAAAACCGAATTAATATTAGACGATAATTTTCCAGATTTGTAGAAAATGTCTGCGTCGCTTCTTCCCGCGCGGAGACAAAGAGAAGCATAATCTCCATTTAGTTTTAATTTCATTAAGAGGATTGTCATGGAATTCCGCCATTTGTTCGGTCCGTGACTACGGACACTTATTACTTAAACGCCAAAGAACTGACGGAGGGAAACGGAAGTACGGAACTTGGACAGATTGCCCTAATTAATTTTATCTTTTACGGACTGTCGCTGATTTTAATTGACGCTACTGTAATTCGTATCATTGGTAGTTTTGAGTGGGCCATTGGACTATCGGCTTTTTCTCTGAATTTTGTCGTTTGTTTCACGGAACATTTGTTCTTTGTATTCTGACTTTTATTTCGTCATCAGTGATTGATTCGACTTGCTATATGTGGGATGATGTTTACCCGGAATTTATCTCGGGTAGAAGTCTCAATAGTACACTATTCGCAGTACAGAATTTGAATAAATAAACTAATAACCATATAGTTCCAACAGGTAACTACCCAATTACAGGGAAAACAAATTATAAAAACAAAGATGAAAAACGAATCTGTCCAAAATTACAATTTTCAAATATTTAATTTTTTTTATATCGTTCTCTTTAGGACACTCATGACGTTTTGTTATGGCTCTGATTATTGATTCCTGAATTCGATCCATGGGAAAACTTCATTGGCATAAATGTACGAGTGAAAATGCATTCCCTCTATGTTACAAGCTGTTTCTTAGTTACAAATTTCAGTAGTAACTTTCTCTTTCTGAACTACTTGAAAAACCTCCAAACTGTGTTTTGAAAATTTGGCAGCGTTGTTGCTAGAATTAAGGGGCTTATATCCTGTCTAAGTCCAAAAATGTTTTCGTATCATAAATGCACTTAAAAATGTTGAAATTAGTATTTTTATTTGCTTCATCCCCAAATTCCAACTATCGAAATTGAATAACAGTCGATTGAGATAATTTTGTGTCTTTTGTGAAACGATAATTAACTCGAAATGTCGACATAAAATGATGCGAAATTTCTATTTGGCCAACTTGTTCGTAGACACCCTGTGCATATAAGCAGAACGAGTATTATTACAGCTGCTCCACTATAAAGGAGTTATAAGGAAGTAGTATATGAGCTATCTAGAGTAATTCCGGTTCACATTTGGCATCGATTCAAGGTCCAAAAGGACATGGACGAACCAATTGTACTCGAAGATGGCGACATCCTCCACATATTGTATCGGTTCGTGTTTCCTACACGCTCAGATACAAGCTGACGCCGGATAATTCGCAAGGGAAGGCTCACGGTCCCCATCTTCGGGGGTTGCATGTCCCACGGTCTGGTGACGGGGAGCGGAATCGGGGGAGGCAGAAAGGACGCCAAATGACGGACGTGTTTGGAATAGCGCGAGACGTCAAACATCAAAAGAGGGTGGCGGCAGGGCATCATCGCGCGTCGAGAGGCTTTTTCTGAGTTTGACATCGGTTTTTGTTACGGGACGGCTTGTTCGAAAAATGCTGCGTGAAAGGGGCGGACGCTTTAAATATCGAAAGTAGAGACATATATACATGCACACATAGACACACTCTCGAATAGAATATGTTGTAAATACAGCTCCCTGGGAGTTTTTCATTCGGGATATTTCGCTTGAAAATGTCAGTATTGACTAACTTTGAAGTTTTCACGAATCTGCAAACAGGTTATCAAAAATGCCGCTAGGTTGTGAATCGGAGCAATAAGTTATGAGATCATTATTACATTGAGCATTCTTACACATCTACAGGCAGTATTCTGAGATCCTTTGAAACGTCTTCGAAGCTTTTACGTACGAATTGATTTGAGAAGGCGATCTGCTGTGCTTGAGAGAATTTATCTAGTTTTGTTCGATAGAGAGGAGTCACGTGATTGGTTCAGGAATGAATGTTTCGCCCCATTTCAATAATAGGATCTGGGTTCGTTTCAATGACCATCGCAACTTAATACTTTGGAAGCATGTCACTGAAGATCCCAATTCCATTCAATTGAATGAAATAATTATATGATTTTCTGAACGCACTGAATATTCACTCTCGAAATGAAGTCATAGGATGTGTTTTCATTGCAAACATTTGTTTACTGAGACTTTTGATCGAGATATTTCGAGTAAAACTCCTAGGGAGCTGTCTAAACAAAGGTCGTTAACGAGAACGAACCTATCACTCTCGAGAGTGAATAGGTGCCCTTCGAAAAATCATCGAACTTGTTGAACGATAATAAGATAAAATTGTTCAATCCTTATAAGGAATCATCAGTTTTATTCAATCAATGTTTACTGAGACTTTTAATCGAACTATTTCGAATAAAATTCCTAGGGAGCTGTCTAAACAAAGGTCATCAACGAGAACGAACCTATCACTCTCGAGAGTGAATAGGTGCCCTTCGAAAAATCATCGAACTTGTTGAACGATAATAAGATAAAATTGTTCAATCCTTATTAGGAATCATCAGTTTTATTCAATCAATGTTTACTGAGACTTTTAATCGAACTATTTCGAATAAAACTCCTAGGGAGCTGTCTAAACAAAGGTCGTTAACGAGAACGAACCTATCACTCTCGAGAGTGAATAGGTGCCCTTCGAAAAATCATCGAACTTGTTGAACGATAATAAGATAAAATTGTTCAATCCTTATTAGGAATCATCAGTTTTATTCAATCAATGTTTACTGAGACTTTTAATCGAACTATTTCGAATAAAACTCCTAGGGAGCTGTCTAAACAAAGGTCATCAACGAGAACGAACCTATCACTCTCGAGAGTGAATAGGTGCCCTTCGAAAAATCATCGAACTTGTTGAACGATAAAAAGATAAAATTGTTCAATCCTTATTAGGAATCATCAGTTTTATTCAATCAATCAATCACGAGTCGATGACTTATAACGCCCCAGGTCCTAACGCGAGCAACAACTTGTGAAAATTGATGTGAGCTCCCTCTATCGAACAAAATATGTATAAACTCTCTCTATCATTCTAGATTTCTCCTACTGAGAAGTGAGAGTACGTAGAGGATTTGTAGATATTTCATTGAAACACCGCACAGCTTTGCCTGTAATGTGTAAGAATGCCTAATCGCTCCATATAACACCCACGCGGACGTGATTTGAAATTTCTTTTGAAATTATATAGTTATATTGAGAAAATAACGAAAACCTTGTTGACAGAACTTTGGATACAGTCTGAATTCAAACCTGATTGAACATTCTTCTACATAATGTTATTTCGACTTTTTATGTATAAATTTCTCTAGATTTGTACATTGTTATGACGTTCTGTTGTGTACCAAAAAACCTTGTTGGCGATAGCTCTGATCTTTCATACTCCCATATATTAAGAAGGTAATCCGTTACATATATATCCTCAAACTTATGTATAATATGTGAATACTCACAAACATTTTATTACAGAGGAGCAGCTCAAAATTTATTTCAACCATAAAACATTCCCCAAATGTGTTCCCGAAGGCGATTGCCATGAGACCTCCGCTTGATACGAATGAAATATGAAAAATAACTTGATTTAGAAGAAGGAACATTTTTCAATGTCGATTTTTTTTTGGTCAGCGATTTGTATCCAATCCCTCCAGCCCGACCGAATCTCTCAATCCTGTAACTTCTTATGTATCCATATGTTTGGTCGAAGGGTCAGAGGATAACGACGCTCTCTGGGAATCGCGTCGCTCGAAGTTTTGAAGTGCAGAAATCAAATCGTGTATTGATTTCTACCTAAAAACGAGCTTCTTGATTTTCCAATTAATTTTTTTGTTCGTTCGGTTCTGACATAAGCCGCGGAAAAAAGCTGACGTTCTCGTCGAAGACTGCGAACTTAATCTTCGCGATAGGCAAATTCGAGCCCTAAACGAGATTGTATTGTCAATATGTCGTCATTTATTTTGAATCTATAATGTTAGCAGAAAAAGGTTTATGTTAATTCGAGGAGAATGACAAACAGATGATTGTTTGTTGAGAAGAGAATTTTCGTATTGAAATTGAGTTTTCAGTAACTGAAAGAAATCATATAAAGCAAGCTTTGAGTTCTTTGTTTTTCTACTACATTGTTAAATTCTGAAGATGAAGTGAACAAAGGCAATCCCTTGCAGAGGACAGACAAAACTTCAACCTTTCAACCTTAGTTCTGAAAACACTAAGGTTACTTTGTTCTGAGGATAACCAATAAGCTCGAAACACGCAACAACGCCGGCTCTCTCAACCGTGCTATACGAATATTTTTTAATTTTATTATTTCAGAATTTCTCTGAGCCTTTATATATATATATATATATATATATATATATATATATATATATATATATATATATATATATATATATATATATATATATATATATATATATATATATATATATATATATATATATATATATATATATATATATATATATATATATATATATATATATATATATATATATTGTTGAATGTTTCACGACTGGATATGTATTTTCAGTGTTTGCAGTGCACAAATACACAGATTGCAGTGCAAGACTTCAAGATCTTCAGTGCTAAAATTGTACAATATTAACAATTAACTTACAGTAATAACTCGCAAGTAACTTCCCAGAAATTGTAAGAAAAAAGTTTTCTCACAATAATGTAATATTGTACAATTTTAGCCCTAGTACAAGAAAATGAATATATATATATATATATATATATATATATATATATATATATATATATATATATATAAGGAGTGCTTATGGCACTAAATGAAATATTTAAGAAAATGAACACTAGAACATTCACATACGATGTGATGTCTCCATTATCCTTCAAGGGATAAATGTTAGAGAAATATTGAAATCGATGTCACACCTGATGGAAGTGCGAGACATATATGTTTCGTTCTGCAAGGAACTCGTCAGTAACACCATTACTAACGCAACCTATTGACATTTAAAAACATCGTTCGATGATATTTGTCAAATAGACATTTAGGCAATTTAGTAGATACCTACGGGTATAGAAGATCTGTGAATTTTCGATGCTTGGTGTGTCTGTAATCTGAGAGAGGTGTTTTCTACTGATTTCTATAGATGGAATTGTAGAGTATTCATTACTCTACGATCTTCCGCTTGAAGTCACAAGAAGATGCTTGGAGGTTCAAATCGTTGCCTCACTTCGATGGACGTGGTGGGACTGACGAGTTCCTTGCAGAACGAAAGATATATGTCTCGCACTTCCATCAGGTGTGACATCGATTTCAATATTTCTCTAACATTTATCCCTTGAAGGATAATGGAGACATCACATCGTAAACGTTCACATATCTAGCTCTACTATAATATTCTCTTGATTAATTTCAATTGTTCAGATGAATGTTCTAGTGTTCATTTTCTTATATATATATATATATATATATATATATATATATATATATATATATATATATATATATATATATATATATATATATATATATATATATATATATATATATATATATATATATATATATCTTGAAATTGATTTATTGCCTGTTTGAGGTATTTATTTTGAAAGTTTTTAGCATTAACAGGCTTTTTAATATGAAAAAGTTTATTTCTGTTGACGTTTCGTTGTTATATTACAACTTTGTTAAAACTAATGAATTCATTAGTTTTGACAAAGTTGTAATATAACAACGAAACGTCAACAGAAATAAACTTTTTCATATTAAAAAGCCTGTTAATGCTAAAAACTTTCAAAAATATATATATATATATATATATATATATATATATATATATATATATATATATATATATATATATATATATATTATGTGATACATTTGTACGTTTTTCATATTGGTTTCTGTATATGAATAAATGAGTAAATCAATAAATAAATAGGTTTTTTTATTGCCGCTTATTCATTTCACAAAAAGCAAGGAGTATTTTCGTAGTTTACCCACGGAGGATGAAGAGTAAATTGTTTATTATGTGTTAAAGTTCTAACGCATTGACTCGGGTAATAGCATCTTACCGAAACGAAACGAACAAGCAGAGCGGTAAATAATAAATGGGTGGACCATCGGGTCTTGCATAATTCACCGGCTCTTTGTAGAATGCGGAAGCCAATTACCCTACTACCTGAACCTGAACGCGATTCGTCGTCCACTATCTCGGACGTCTAATTCGGAAAGATGCGGTTCTCTGGTGAATTGGAAAATTTCATTGTCCCTCGTTTAGATGGCCAACCAGATTATTGTCACCTCTCGATTTCCAACGAAGGATCTTCGAATATTCAACTCATGAGATATCCACTTTGAGAGAGTTAATTCACATGGAAATATTTTAATAACGGTTAATTAATAAGTGGATGTGTCCCTTGCTGATGAGTCACCACATAGGAGACCCTCAGGAGGGTAAATTGAAGGTGTTGGATAAGGTTAAACTGTTAGCTTTCTCACACATCTTCGTCTGCGTCATTAATGTTACAGAAGAAATTCTGGTATCCTGGAGATTGCAATAATAAATGAGATTTAAGTATATGGCAATGAATGGGGAAGTCGACCTAAATCAGGGGTTCCCAGAGTTCTTGTTAGGCGGTCCAATTCAATATTACCGACATTTTTATCGGGTCAAAAAACTTGAATGAAATCAAAACAATAACCAATAATTTTTTGTTTTAAATATATTTATATATTTCTTCTCATTTTTATCATCAGTATACTGAATTCAATATCAATATTCAATTATATAGTTATTGAAACAAAAATGTAACTTGAATGCATTTAAGTAATATCATTATATAAATTTTATAAACTGTAATAATATAATATATACGACACGGAGGTTTCGCTTATCTCTTGGTGAAACATAATGTTAAAAACAATAAATTGAAAGTTAATACACTTGACTTGAAACTTAAGAAGTGTGTTAATTTTTAATTTATTGTTCATAATAAACTGTAATAACAATTTTTTTTGTACAAACTAAACAATATTTCATTGATACAAAGGAACATGGTTGAATTTGTGTAAGAATTTATTGAAAATATTCAAATGATTTAATTTAATTTAGTTGTAAAATTCATTATTCATTTTCCCTTCCCACAATAAAGTTTACAATATTATTATTGTTTGATTCGGCTTCCAAATCGATAATCCGGATTTTAAATTTTACGGAATACCCCTAGTTTTATTCGATTCAAAGGATCGAAAGCCTAATTGGCGATTATATTTTCGTATTGCTTACTTAGGCATTCTGTTCGTTATTAAAATTATAAGCTGTTTTTCCTGTTGAAAAAGGTATATAATTCAATTAAACTCGCAATAAATTTAAAAATTATAAATGTAAAATGGAGAATGCGCCAGCTTTTCACAATTGCACTCGTGTACACTCGACATAATTTTGTTTGTGCAAATTGGCGAATGCGCGTAGTTTCGAATAAAAATGCAACTGAAGACATTGTTTTATATTTCCTAACTATTCAAGCCGCCTTCGAGTGAACTAATTGGAGTAAATCATACGCGGAGAAAAATAGAATATTTTATTTTATTCCTAATAAAAAACTTACTTTCGCACTTAATTCATATACGGAAATTCATGCTGAGTAACAATGCTTCACTTCAAAAGCAAATTACCTTTATAATGAAAGTTGGCAAGTTGCTTTCATTTCAACTTGCGGACCGAAAGGAATAATCTGACTTCGAACTGTTCACAACAACGAGAAAAATCATCATGTTCCTTCTCTTCTACTTATCTTTTCTGCTGGAATTGGAGTTTTCAAAATTAGAAATGAAGACGGAACGACTTGAAAGGGGTAATTATCCATTTTGGATTACATCATAGAGAATGGATTAATTAGTCTTAGGTATAATAAAGACGTTATTTCAAGTTCCTGATTAAGTAGCTTAGAAGTTATTTGAGTTTGGTTTGATGATGATATACCAAAAATAAGAAAATCAACTGTTTGATCTACTGAATTCATTTGTTTTGTCGACCTAAATAAGATTCTCACTATAATCAATATCTTTTGCGGGTGGTAACCTATAATACTTGTATACTACGTAGCTACCTGATAAGAGCAAAAGAAACCAATTGTTATTTTATGTAGTTGTTGTTTCTATATTTTTTGAATATAACTTAAATTCAAACACTTCAACTTATGATTTACACTTTATTGACTACATAGCATGACGCGTTTCGTCGTTACAAACGACTTCTTCAGATGCTTACAGAATAATCTGTTTAATCTGTTTTAATCTCATTATTCTGTAAGCATCTGAAGAAGTCGTTTGTAACGACGAAACGCGTCATGCTATGTAGTCAATAAAGTGTAAATCATAAGTTCAAGTGTTTGAATTTAAGTTATATTCAATTATAATGGATTTACATCAAGTAAACGCCAACACTATTAAATATCTATATTTTTTGCTGGCAGTTCATTTCATCGTTTAGTCTGTTTTCTGTTCTAGAAAAGCTTGGGTGGTATGCGCTAGGAAATAGTGAAGGTTTCGACTTTTACGGCATTATGAAGACTGAATATATATTACACATATCAGTCTTGATAATGTCGTAAAAGGCGAGACAAGTCGAATAAATGGTTGTTCAATCTGTGATTTTTAGATAAGTATTTATCATTATTTCTCATTTAAATATGAACGTCACAGCGTTGATTCATCGTCCATTGAATTCAGATATGTCATTCGGAATATATCTATATATATATATATATATATATATATATATATATATATATATATATATATATATATATATATATTTTTTTCGAATGTTTTTAGCAATAACAGGCTCCTTTTAATATGAAAAACTTTATTCTCGTTGACGTTTCGTTGTATATGAAAACTTTGTCAAAACTAATGAATAATTGAATTTTATGAATTACTATAGATATCAAATGTCAAAATTATTTTTTGGAGAAATCAAATTAGTTTTTTTTGTATTTCCACATATTGATTCTTAGTTTCTAAAAATATATATATTTTTAAAATATATACTGAAAATCAACATGTGGAAATACAAAAAAAACTAATTTGATTTTTCTTAAAAATAAGTTTGACATTTGATGTCTATAGAAATTCATAAAATTCAATTATTTATTAGTTTTGACAAAGTTGTGATATACAACGAAATATCAATGAGAATAAAGTTTTTCATATTAAAAGAAGCCTTTTATTGCTAAAAACATTCGAAATAAACTATCTTAAACAGGCAATTAATCAATTTAAAAAAATATATATATATATATATATATATATATATATATATATATATATAGTTAAGAGTTTACGGTATTTACCTGAGATTTACGTTGTTTGTTTATTTGTAACAGCCGTTAACATATGTTTCAAGTTACAAATAAACAAACAACGTAAATCTCAGGTAAATACCGTAAACTCTTAATTTCATTTTCAGCCTGACAAACCTTGTTTTTAATATATATATATATATATATATATATATATATATATATATATATATATATATATGAACACTAGAACATTAATTTGAAAAATTGAAATTAATCAAGAGAATGTTATAGTAGAGCTAGATATGTGAACGTGTACGATGTGATGTCTCCATTATCCTTCAAGGGATAAATGTTAGAGAAATATTGAAATCGATGCCACACCTGATGGAAGTGCGAGACATATATGTTTCGTTCTGCAAGGAACTCGTCAGTCGCACCACGTCCATCGAAGTGAGGCAACGATTTCAACCTCCAAGCATCTTCTTGTGACTTCAAGTGAATGATCGTAGAGTAAAGAATACTCTACAATTCCATCTATAGAAATCAGTAGAAAACATCTCTCTCAGATTACAGAGACACCAAGCATCGAAATTTCACACATCTTCTATACCCTTAGGGAGATAATGATAATTAATATCAATATTAATTATTAATAATTAATATTAGTTAATAATAATAATTAATTTAATCTGAGAGAGATGTTTTCTACTGATTTCTATAGATGAAATTGTAGAGTATTCTTTACTCGACGATCATTCACTTGAAGTCACAAAAAGATGCTTGGAGGTTGAAATCGTTGCCTCACTTCGATGGACGTGGTGCGACTGACGAGTTCCTTGCAGAACGAAACATATATGTCTCGCACTTCCATCAGGTGTGGCATCGATTTCAATATTTCTCTAACATTTATCCCTTGAAGGATAATGGAGACATCACATCGTACACGTTCACATATCTAGCTCTACTATAACATTCTCTTGATTAATTTCAATTTTTCAAATTAATGTTCTAGTGTTCATTTTCTTAAATATTTCACTCAGTGCCATAAGCACAAAAAAATTTTCATTTCCTTATATATATATATATATATATATATATATATATATATATATATATATATATATATATATATATATATATATATATATATATATATATATATATATATATATATATATATATATATATATATATATATATATATAGTCGGAGGTTAAAATAATGTCTGAATAAAGATTCAATCTTCATTTTAAGCGAGGAGCAATAGTCGAATATCATACAATTGAACCTGATGATTAGAAATCTATCAATAAAATAATACATAATTAACGAACAATAACAGAAACGAAGTAATATAAAAACCTATCAATACAAAAACTTATGAAGCAAACATATATAATACGAGTAATAATAAATTCACTCACGACCTCCGTAATGGGTGTATAAGACTAATATTATTTTATTATTCAATATATTTGTGAAACATTAAGCCAATAGTTTGATTAAAATTTGTATTTAATCATGTTTCACCAAGAGGCAAGAATTCGATCGCAGTTATCTATTAAATAATCATTCGTTTGATTTATACGGTAATTACAACTAGAAGTATGTTCACAAGAAGTCTTAATGCAGTTTTGAGTCTGATCTCTCATTCAGTCTTCGAACAAAAATATTGCATCCATTTTATGTGGAACTCGCAAAACTATACGACTTCCCAAATCTCCGTGATATGAACGTTCAACACAGAGTGTAATTGATACGCCACATTTCTTTAGAAAGCTTCGGTCTTTTTGTCAAAATGTTCACGAACTATTCATACAATAATTTCAAGCCACAAACTCGTACTTTTAGTACGAGTTTGTAAAAAGTATTAAAATTAATAACTAAAGTAGAAGTCAGTTGAAACAATTAGAACCGTTGAATTTTTGGTCGATAGAAATAACCTCGATATTCAAACTACATAAAGTGAGAATAAAACGGTACCGTCCATCATTTTCACTCCAGTAAGGTTACTTTCAGAAACAAATGTTTTCACGCTCGCTCGGAAGGAAAATTCCACTGATCGACGTGCATTTATTTTTCTCCCGCGTTCACACGATTGTTGGTCTATAAAAAATTCATGTGACACTTCGCGAGAGAAGCGTTCGATCAGGTGTTACGTTATTTCAATGTGACATAGAGTAGGGATGCTTCTTTTATGGATAGCGCTGTCTGAAATTTAACGCGATCGAGGGATGCTTGGGGAAACAGACTTTTATTAGGGTTCACTGTAAAATGGTCTTCTCTGCGCTTTGCGACTCGTTACTTAGTGCCGGTTGTTCTTAACAGTTTCCGCTCTTTCTTCCGGTTTTGTGAATGTGTGTATTTTTGTTTTCAATGTTTCACAACATGTTTGACTCATTGTATAATGCAATGAGTTCTAACGTTTGAAACCTATTAAACATATAAATTTCAATTTTTCTAAATTATACAGAGCGGAGAAAGTATGAGAAATGTTTGGAGAAATTCCTTGTTCTATTCTGAGGATATTTCGTTCTTTAATAATTTTTGAAAAAGCGTTTTGTTTTAAAGATGCATTGCGAACACAATTTACAATCTACTAAAACTTCGGAAAAGACTTTCTCTAGTTTGAATGCAAGCAATTATTCACAGCGTCATTGCTCTGCCGACCCCTTTTCAGCAGGGGAGCTGTATTACATAAGCACCAACTAAGTGGGGTCAATGGTTTTGCTCTGTTTATTTTTGACAACATCTCTCCAATATTTCGGAGTCTGCTCTTATCTCTCGAATTATTACTTCCAATTATGAATGTAATATTTACGAGTATATATGAAAAGCAAGTACTTTCTTCATTTAAATTTGCCGCGCTTTATATATTAGGCGTGTCGCTCAATTAACTCTCGCTAGATGGAACCATAGATAATATGACAGGCAAATTTTGACGTTTTGAAGATATCACGTGCAGTACATACAATAAGAATAAGGAGATAAGGATTACTGACTGAAACAATAAATAAATGTTTAAGAGTGTTTATCAAGTGAGGCAAAGAGTGATAATAATAAACTTTCATTGTTGAGTCTTTTATTTTAAAGATAACTTTGTCATTAATGTAAATATTGAAAATGATAGCTACTAAATAACTTTTGTTTTACAGAGAAAGTGAACTGATTATTATTATTATGAATATAACTTATAAGCTATATAATGTTATTCTTGATAATGAGCTTCCACTCGAAACATGTCGACTGAATAAACTATCTTAAACAGGCAGTAAATCAATTTTAAATATATATATATATATATATATATATATATATATATATATATATATATATATATATATATATATATATATATATATATATATATATATATATATGTATATATTAATGAAGTATCGAAGGTACCTAATCTAGAATTAAATTATTTTTGGTATGTGAATTGGCTCTAGCAACGATCATATGAACCAAGTTGATGAATTTCCGACGTCCATACTCCAGATTTACAGAGCCTGTTGATAACAGATTTTTGATGTTCAAATTTCGAAAAAAGGGATAGAATAGATGGCATACCAAAATAAGAAGAGGAAGAGACTCTAATTCGAGGAAAAACGGAATTACTATAAACCATGATCTGAAACGAGTTGCAAACTGGAATATATATTCTGAAATGAACATCATCTTTTTCATCCTACCAAAATTACCAAGAAATTACATCAGTGTTACCGCTTAAAATCTGCAATTTTTCATGCATCAAGAGTAATACCCTATTCCCCACGCCACATCGCTGCTTGAATAATACATCGCAGCCTGCGGTTTTGAATATATTTCATATACGCACCAAAAACACCACCCTTAATAATTGAGGAGAAATTCTCCTAATATTTTCAGCATATGTGACCCCACACGTTTCGTCTCCCCTAAACACGTATAAGGGAGCCATTTCCCCTCGTTGTGGCTCCATCTATAATTCAGTCTTGTCACCGGTCTTCATCGCCATATCATCAATCGCCTGAGACGGCGGTAAATGAGAAAAATCGTGAAAATAGAGTAAAAGATCGCGAACTTGAGACTTTCTTTGTATGAAAGCAACAGGCCAGAATTTTTTCGATGAACTCTTTATTACTTTGAATGTTCCTCATCGAATAAAGGTCGGGATTGAGAAGGGCAATATTGAATTTCATTTATGGTCCATTGAAGTGTTATTACAGACGTTTGCACTCATTGCGTCGAATGTTTCAATGTTGCCATTTATCTTTTCGATTGAAATAACCTTTTGTCTCTGACCCTCGGTCAACAATGCATGGGCTTCGAAAATAAGATATAGGCTATATTCTACGAAAAGGGGAAAGTCTATGAATCTTTTTGTTACGGACCATCGGATAGCGAATTGAATGAAGTTTTCTTATTTTCGCGAAAAGTATGGGTGGTTATGTTTGGAAAACTAGCTGGAATTTTTTCAAGTAGGTTCGTCGTTGTTGAAGTAACATAAATCTAGAGCTGAGCAAATGCGTAACTTCATTCAATAATGATGATACATTAGATTACAACGAATTTACACCCAACTACAGGAAAAAAATCACGAATCTAATGGAAAAACAAATAATGGATGATTTTTTAAGAGTTAAGTTTTTCAGGTTGGCGCACTGGTTGGTAATGGCATCCAAACGTCATCTGTCAAAGTGAAAAGTTTTCAGTATACCCTGCCATTTCATCATGAAAAGACCTACATACGAGCAACGATTGCAAATTGTTGAAATTTACTATCGAAATTCGTGCTCTGTGAAGGATGTGTATTGTTTGTTACGACCATATTCGACCTGGTGAATCAACAATTCGTGCTGATATCGCCAAATTTCGCACCAAGTTTACTTTGTTGGACATTAAACCATTGTCTCGCATGCGTACAGTGCGTACTGAAGAGAATATTGCAGCCGTAGCGTACAGTGTTAATGAGGATCGTGAAATGTCAATTCGTCGCCATTCTCAGCAATTGGGCATGTGTTACTCAACCACATGGAAAATTTTACAAGTTGATTTGGGTTTGAAAGCCCAGAAAATTCAACTTCTCCAAGAATTGAATTCGAATGACCTACCACAACGTCTAATTTTTGGTGAATGGGCGTTAGAACAGCTTAATGAAAATCCGCTGTTTTATCGAGAAATTGTGTTCTGCGCTAAGACTCATTTCTCAACGTATATGTAAATAAACAAAACTGTCGCATCTTGAGTGATGAACAGCCACATGCCATACAAGAATTACCGATGCATCCCGAAAAAACGACACTTTGGTGTGGTTTATGGGCTGTTAGCATCATCGGTCCATTTTTCTTCAGAGGCGACCGTGAAAGAAACGTTAACGTCAACCTCGAACGATATCGGGCCATGATAACTTTTTTTGCCCCAGTTGGTCGAATTGAACTTGGTTGACATGTGGTTGCATCAAGACGGTGCCACATGCCACACAGCTCGTGAAAGCATGGACATTTCAAAGGAAGAATTTGATGTGCAGTTTATCTCTCGAAATGGCCCTGTGAATTGGCCGCCAAGATCATGCGATTTGACGCCTCTGAATTGTTTCTGTGGTGTTATGTGAAGTCGTTAGTGTATGTGGACAAGCCGAACACGATTGAAGCCTTACAGGATAATATAACACGCGTAATTCGTGGGATACAGGCTGCAATGCTCGAAAAAGTGACGCAAAATTGGACTTTCCGAATGGACCATTTGAAACGGAGCAGCGGACAACATTTAACATGAAGTTGTCTTCAAAATGTAAATGGCAAAGGCCAAGTTATCAATAAAAAATTTTGAATATATGATCCATATTGAGTGCTTTATTCCATTTAAAAAAATAGGCTTAAAAAAATCACCCATTATATGCATGATACATTTAAAAACCTGATTAACGAACAATCGCATTTATGAATACATAAATAAGTGCCTAAGTGTATTATATGGAAAAAAAACTATAATAAAATAGTAATCACTGCTGAATTTTGGTGTATACAACAGAAGTGAATGAAAATATCACGATAACCCGTGTGCTGTTCTAAATGACACGTCAAGATCACTGACAGTTTATCAAATGAGACATGACATGAACCACAGCTCCTATCACATACATTACACAAAATTGATTGGAGAGCGTAACATGAAAATTGTTTTGCTGTAATTAACGCAAAATGAAGTATTCTGCCTGAGACAATGTACAATTATTTTGCTCAGAAAAAGTGACGAGTTCATCGAATTGTGCCAAATTTTATACGAAAACGTCAGGCCGAGCCAATCACATCTTCAATACTTCTATTCCAAGACTTATTGGTGATGACGAAATGGTCGAAGTATCTCAGAAAATATTGCCTATAACATTTCAAATAGATACCTGTATTTTGAACTGTTCCTTTGAACTGCCTCTAAGTCTACCAAAAAATCATTGTACAGAGAAAAAATCATTTAATTTACTATACCGTTCTCATCGTGCAAAGATAAACAAAACTGCTTCAATTTCTGACAAAATTACCAAGCTTTCTCGAGTTGAAAGCTATGATACAACTCATGTGTTTTGAAAAGGACAACGCAAAGTCGAAAAAACACCTAGATCCTGTATCTCAATCTAGATTCTGAACTTTGAATATGTTAATCTCGAAATGATTGCAATTAACCTTCGAGAAACTAATGAAACTTGACGTGACTAATATTTAGTTTAAGTTCGTTGACAAATGGGAGAAATAATACATTGAATTATGTGAAGAGTTTGGTGGACCTTCATTGGTTTGATAGTATTGTTTAGTTGAATATTTTACTTTCTGTTCTTGTTGCCCTTTTAGACATTAAATTCGCGAGACTTCTTCAAATTCAGGAAATCTTAGAAACGTTCGGTATGGTCAGATTTCGTTGATTATGCATATATTATTATGTATTTCGTTGATTATGCATGTTCGCTGATCTCTTGGTGAAACTATATTGAATAAAAACACTTGGCGTGGTTTCACAAAATTTATGATGAATATCTGAACTGCTCTCGAAAACTTCAGTAAAACTGCCGTTTTCAAAGGTTTAACTTTTGAAAATGCGGTACCACCCCGAAACTATTGTCAAGTATTCATTATAAATTTTCTGAAACCAAGCCAAGTATTTTTATTCAATATATGGTCAGATTTCATATCATCAGATTTCACAGAATTTTCACAATTCTTTATTCACGACACTGGAACTTTAGTTAAGAATTGTCGTCAATTGTGACACCTTTAAATAATGAAGAAACGGTGGTGCCTGAAACTCTTCAATAAATCTCAATCTGGTCCGTATTTCTTCTCGAAAGAGAGATTACGACATTAATAATTAACGCGCGTACTTCATAAAACGAAGCACTTTCCGTGAGATTATCGAACTAATTTCAACACGTCGTTCTTCCCCGTTCCTGAGAGAAATAAAAATCCATCCGCCCTCACGAATAATGAATTTAAAATTAGTCATTTGGGTTTGGCATACTAGCCAGAAAAAGTTTAATTAGAGCACAATGGCCTGAAGTTTTTTAATTTGCATACTGCAGGTTTATTTTACATGTAATTAAAATCGCGGTATCGAATACAGCGCTGTTGAAGTTTCAATTAGAGTTTTTTTTTCGCCAAATAATTCCCTGATCGGTCGGTCTGTATTGCTGGCCGCGATTTTTGGCTAATGGGAATCGGTCGACAATGAGAAACTTGAAAATTTAATGGAAATTGAATCGGAGAAACGGCTGCATGAAGTAGTGAAAATATCGTTATTGGTATCAGTCGAAATTTGTTTCGCATTTCTTCATATTCACGTTTCTGTTCGATAATGTTTTCTTTTTCTGTTTCAGGTGAGATTCTGTCCGATATCTGTAATTCCAAATGTAGCCGGTATGTTACAACATTTTCAAATTCCTTAGATCATTTGCAATACTAACATTAATTTCAGGAAAATAGCGATAATGTGTAATTATCATGCAACAATATTCAGAATTTTCTCTTATAATGGGTGATTTTCTAAGGTTATTTTTTTAAATCGAATAAAACACTCCATTTGCATCATATATGCAATTTTATTGAAATTGATAACTTGGCCTTTGCCATTCCCATTTTAAAGATAATTTCATGTAAATGTTGTCCGCGGCTCCGTATCGAATGGTCCATTCGGAAGGTCCTATTTTGCGTAACTTTTTCGAGCATTTCGGACTGTATCCCACGAATTACGCGTGTTATGTTATCCTGTAAGGCTTCAATCGTGTTCGGCTTGTCCACATACACTAACGACATTACATAACCCCAAAAGAAATAACCCGGTTCAAATCGCATGATCTTGGCGGCCAATTCACAGAGCCATTTCGAGGGATAAGCTGCTCACCAAATTCATCCTTCAACATGTCCATTGTTTCACGAGCTGTGTGGCATGTGGCACCGTCTTGATGAAACCACACGTCAACCAAGTTCAACTCGGACAACTGGGGCATAAAAAATGCGTAACATGGCTCGATATCGTTCGCCGTTGACGGTAACGTTTCTTCCACGGTCGTCTTTGTAGAAAAATGGACCGATGATGCCACCAGTCCATAAACCACACCAAACTGTCGTTTTTTCGGGATGCATCGGTAATTCTTGTATGGCATGTGGCTGTTCATCACTCCAGATGCGACAGTTTTGTTTATTTACATATCCGTTAAGCCAGAAATGAGCCTCATCGCTGAACACAATTTTTCAATAAAACAGCGGCTTTTCATCAAGCTGTTCTGAGGCCCATTCACCAAAAATTAGACGTTGTGGTACGCTTCAATTCTTGCAGAAGTTGAATTTTATAGGATTTCAAATCCAAATCATCAAAATTTTCCATTTGGTTGAGTAACACATGCCCAATTGCTGAGAACGGTGACGAATTGACAGTTCACGATTCTCATTAACACTGTACGACACTGCTGCGATATCCTCTTCAGTACGCACTGTTCGCATGCGAGACAATGTTTAAATGTCCAACAAAGTAAACTCGGTGCGAAATTTGGCGATAACAGCACGAATTGTTGATTCACCAGGTCGAACATGGTCGTAACAAACCATACACATTTTCCACAGAACACAAATTTTGATAGTAAATTTCAACAATTTGCAATCGTTGCTCGTTTCATAAGTCTGTCCATGATGAAATGTCATTGCATACTGAAAACTTCTGAGAGCTATAATAAGCTGAATTTTATAGGTTTTCAAACCGAAATCAACACGTAAAATTTTCCATGTGGTCGAGTAACACATGCCCAATTGCTGAGAACGGCGACGAATTGACATTTCACGATCCTCATTAACACTGTACGCTACGGCTGCAATATTCTCTTCAGTACATATAGTTTAATGTCCAACAAAGTAAACTTAGTGCGAAATTTGGTGATAACAGTACGAATCGTTGATTCACCAGGTCGATTATGACGACTATAATATGGTCGTAACAAACGATACGAAGAGCACGAATTTTGATAGTAAATTTCAACAATTTGCAATCTTTGCTCATTTGTGAGTCTTTCCATGATGAAATGGAAAACTTTTCACTTCGACAGATGACGTTTAGATGCCATTACCAACCAGTGTCGCCAACCTGAAAAACTTAACTCTTAAAAAATCACCCGTTATTAACAAAAATACGCATGACGCGCGTTTCAAAGTACTACTTCTGTATCAAATGCTGAATTAACAACAGATATAATTTTACAAATACAACGCTTATAGCTACTCTCAGATAGCATACCAGATATGTTCTATGTCTAACCGGAAGTAAGGAATATAGGGTATAACTGAAGTTTAACAGGAAAGATAGAATGGTATACCGTACCTGAAATTGAACACAGAAAATCAGGTTTTTAAACCAGATACACCAACTAAAAATGTAGGAAAAGATAACGAGTAATTATAAAAAATAGGACTTCTAAAAAAAAAAGAAGAAAATAAGAACATGTAAAGTAATAATTAAACTTGAACATTGTAAAACATAAAATTGTAAGTAGATTAACTAAGAACGGGGTAATCAATCTGATCTCCTACAGGGAATACTGTCATTGAACATATTGAGCAGAGGGCTAGGATTAACCCCTATTTTACTGTTGAGTAAAAGTCCCGAATGTTTAAATTTGTTGATATGTAACGATTCTAGAAGATTTATTTTGGAACCTTTCTTCTCATTCTCTATATTTCAAACTCTGAACTAAATATGTGACTCTCTTCTAATAAGTGGTTGTCATAATATGAATCTGCTTTCTTTTTTTCGAAACTACGTTTATGTTCAGATAATTCATAATTAATATTATATAAGAACATCTATAAAAACTCGAAATTCCAATATTTACCACTTAATCGATATTCGACGGTTCGTGTGTTTGCAGCTGCCAGACACTTTTTTTTGAACTAATGGTTGTTATACATCGTTTACTAAAAATAAAAATAATAATGTTCTTTATTGAGAAAATACTGCTACAGTAATATTCCCGTTATTTAATCTGCGTAACAATATCAAAACAAAATTTTAATTCTACATAATCTGTTTAAAACAAAGCTTAAATATTTTTCAACTATATTTCGATCCGGTACATGTCTCTCAATCTAATCTTGAACACTTCTCCAATCCAATATAATCTTATATCACCCTTATTCCGAATGCGTTTGTCCAGTTCATTACATATAATAAATTCCTTCCCAAACACTGAATTGTAACCATCTCATTTAAAAGCAGTTTTAATGATTCATAACCATGAATGTCCCTAAAGTACACCAGATACCTCTTAAAATAAGATGCCAAAGTCCCTTATTGTATTCTATGCACAAAAACCAATGTTTGATACTCCAACAATTGTATCACATTCATCCAATTTCAATTAGTCACAGCGAAGAATCAGTCTCGTACCCCTATTCTGTAATTTTTGAAATCTGTCCACCTTACTATTACTTTCCAAATAGAGTAAGAATACTCAGACTATTCAATAGCGAAAATATTTTCATTTCAAATCTGTATTTATTTGTTTTTCACCAAATGTTTCTAATGCTTTTCACTATGACTGATAACAATGTTTCCATTGAAGATACTACGTTTTTTTTCATTTTTAGAGGTCACCATGTACAGAATGTAGGGAATATAGAAATGTCAACAAAATTAGCCCATATTAGGAACTATATTTCAAATTTTTTATGAAGAAATAGAAAATTCCTTTTGTCTGTATTCATTCGAAGAAGTCAATATTCCACAGTTACACAATTGTAAAATTTAGGCAGTTTTGGAAGTGCTGAGGGTTCAAGTTACCCGCCAGTCAATATTGGTGTTTTCCATTGGTTAATACCAATAAAGACCAATTCTCTTCAATGTATATCACTGCCATTATGAATTTTATGGAACGGGATGTATATATTTCTGGTGATGATAATATGGAGAAAGCACGAAACCTTTCGTTTTCTATTAAAAGAGTTAATATTCCGTTCTAATTTTATTTATTTATTTTAATTTTTTTCATTAAATGCCAGGTGAAATTCGGAACGAAACATTTTACGTTTTGGGAATCGATTGTTGGATTACACGCCAAAGTCGAAATCGATTCAGAGCAATCAGAAATGTCTTTTGTTTTATCGGACTAATCCATTTTGAAAGCCGATTTTGGGGGATTAATTCCCCTTTCTTTGCCGAGAAATAAGACAGATACTGCTGTCGTGCTCATTAGTGGAAAGCGGCCGTCTGTTGTTATTAGAATTACTTGTCTTGTCACGAAACTGTTCATCTTCATTTTTTGGTATGCTTCTTAGAAATGTCAAAAGGAGTTTCCTCCTTAATTCCTGAGAATTCTCAACGAAACGGATTATTTTTGCAAGCTGACGTAAATTACCTATAGATTTGACACTGAACAGTACTTTACAGTCTATTTCTAGTAGTGATTAGTTAATTCACAATCTTCGCATAACATGAAAATGTTAAAATTTCCGTTTCACTTAATTTCATTTTGAGGGATTCTAATGAATGCTAGTTTTTCTTCATAAGCATTCTGTACCTGTGCGATTGCCTGTACAGCCCAAGAACACAGAGGGTATTGAACCAACCTGCATCAGTAGGTAATAATAATAATAATAATGAGAGGTAATAATAAAAACTTGTCTAAATATCACTGACTGAACAATTCTTTATTCGACTAGTTTCGCCTTTTACAGCATTATCAAGAATGAGCATTGTACAGCGAGAGAATGAGCATTTTACAGCATTATCAAGCATTCTTGATAATGCTGTAAAAGGCGAAACTAGTCGAATAAAGAATTGTTCAGTCAGTGATTTTTAGACAAGTTTTTATTATTACCTCTCATTTAAATATGAACTATTACTATTAAAATAAATTAAACTCTTGGCTTAATGTTTCACGATTTATTTAACAATATGTATAGTCAACATTTTCGAGCGTTAGCTCATTTTCAAGACTGTCTTGAATTTTCAGTCTTGAAAATGAGCTAACGCTCGAAACATGTTGACTATACATATTGTTAAATAAATCGTGAAACATTAAGCCAAGAGTTTAATTTATTTTAATATTCAATTATGTTTCACCAAGAGTTAAGCGAGAATTCAATCTCATTAATGAACTATTACAGAGTAGATTCATCGTCCATTGAATTTATTAATAATAATAATCTTTATTTAAGGTTTTCGTGATACAACTATATAGGTAAAACAATAGTATTCTAATTTCAAAATCTATCTTGTCAATTCTGTTGCCTAAACAAAGATAATACATTTTCTCACAAAGACCGTAGTGGTGAGTACGAAGAATGTCCATTTATATTCTGCAATATTTAAATACTCAAATACATACATATCAAGGTACCTATTTCAATAATAATTAGAAAAAAACTTATCAATATGAAAAGATGATAACTATATTGTGGGGACGCGAATAATAATATTATAAAAAGGTGTAAAATTATCTGTTTTACAACCATTTGAACTTTTAAATGTTCAACAGGTGATGAACGATTTACCTATCTGTCCTTTGTTTTAATCGAGTTCTTTATGGCAGATTTGAATTTTTTATTGTTGACCATACTTTTTAATTCAAATGGCAATTCATTATGAATTATTGGTGCCAAATGGAAGTAGCTACGGAGACATATGGATTTATTGTACTGCAGAATTGATAGAGAGTTCCTGCTATATCTGGTATTCACGCTATGTCCAATAAAGCAACAACTGTCTATCTTTTTTTTTCGGAAATTTAGCATCGATTGAACAAACAGCTGGCGTATATTCAGTATGTCAGCTCCCTTATACAGCAAGTCAGTAGGATATCTGATATCTAAAACTGTACTGTATATCTAACCGTTCTCGAAAAGTGAAAATGTTTTTCCAGAATTCGAACTTAAATTCATAGGCAATGGATCTCCGACAAAATAGTTTCAAGTTTATGTCTCAAATATTTGTTTATATTTTTCAATAAGTTGTAAAATGCTTATGGTATTGTGTTAGTAGCTCGAGACATAGGACGAGTGCATTGAAAAATTTTTGTAATTTCGTCAAATACGTCGAATTATTAGAAGCAATTCAATGTGTCTCATTATTCGAAAAATAATAAGAATAACACGAAGTGGTATGCAAATTAATTTCTTTATATTTAAGTTGATTGATTTCATGGAAACATTCTTGGATGGAACATGAACTGAATAATTGTTTGGTTAATGTTCAATTTCAGCGGAAATTACCATGTGTTTTTGTTTATTTTTCTTCTATAACACCTCCACGCGTTCTTATAAAAGCGTGATAGTAAGCTTTGCCTCTCGTTATAATCCGCTTTTTTGGTCCCATATTGAAAATGATCGGGCGTTCTTCCACAAATCCTAGAAGTTGAATAGGTTCCTCCTCACCCACATCTCCACTTTCAGGATATATTTAAATCCCTTCTCATATTTTTTGACACCGCGAAACTATTCGTAACTTTTCAGACAGGGATGGGGTAAAGGCTTGATTATATCACGCGCAAATTCGAGTTTTACACATTTGCAGTGGCATGTACGTCGTCGTAGAAATTGCTTTCTCCAAATCCATTTTCCACCGCGTTTGAGATGTTCTGGAATTCATTCGACGTGCCCTAATGAAAAGTTCACGTTTTCAACAATATATGCACGACGTCTAGCTCAACTTATGTCTCGGATTGTTCGAACAAAAGAGCGTGAGAGAAAATGGAATGACATTTTATTGTTACGCCTAAGAATTCCATAATGACTGCTACCATCTGTATTATTTCCATTGTAGGAGCACACTAACTACTCAGTTGCTCTATCCTTAATGTAGTATCACATTCCTTAGAACTATCCTTGACATTCATGTGAAATTTTTTTGTTTCATATAAATGAAAAATTGAAAAAAATTTAAATAATATGAACGAAGAATGGACAAAGCTGTGTAGGAATTCATTATGTAAATTGAAGCTAAAATTAGACAACTATCCTTTATGGCAGCTGTGTCAACCAAAAGTATCAAATCATTCCACAGTGACTTTAATTTTAGAATAAAGAATTCACACTCACGGTGAATAAATATTGAAAATGATCATACACGAAATGTTTGCTGAAATACCAAGAGCATGCAAACAAATACTTTGAAAAAGTAGATAAAATTTCTTTATTCTACCTTTGGGAATAAGTATTTCACATCTATTCATTGAATCGTATCAATCATAAATTTATCAGTTCGAAATATCTCTTCATCTTGGAAAACGCAATACAAAAAAGATGCTGCGGGATAAAATATGAAAGTCACTCCAAACTTGTAGGTCAAGAAGGTTTTCAGAACTCTTCAAACTTCCCGCATTCAAATTGAATTATCGAATAACGTTCAGCTGTTGAAATTTCGACGGAAACAAGAGAAAACGAAGTGAATTCGATTTCGTAGAGTTCCCATTTCGATTATTCCGTTGTTCATCTCCGTTGACTAAGAAGTCAACGGAGTTTTCTTATTTTTTTGTACATGTGCAAATCTGTTCGATACGATATAAATAGAAAGATTTTGCTACATCAGAAATATACCGTTCAGAAGTGCATTTGTGTTGTATTCAACCTTTGTGAATATAGCTGAATATTTCTTAAAACTACTCTGAAAGTTGAAATCTTCACTATACAATTTGTTGCTACGACATCAATATTCTTCAGACACTAAATCTACTTGCATTTCATTGAAATGTCGGTTTTTCTTCTCGGAAATGCATCGATGCTTGTTCAGATATTTTCCAAATTCACAAGATATAAACAGAATATGAAAAGAGGTTCTTTCTGCAAAAAAAGAGGTCGTCGGATTCGTTGAATTAAAAGATTCCATATGTCATACATATACATTATTAATGTCTGTTGTTGATTCGAGATAGTTTTCAAGTTTTTCTGACCCAAGGCTGCGTCAGAACAATGAAAATTATGACATGGTCTCTAGTCTCTTCAAGAACTCATTTGCTCAATATGAAATCAATTCTCCTACGGCCCTTGGAACACAAAATTATCAAGAGGTATTTTATAGTTTGAAGCACTTCTCAAAAAAGGTCCTTCTTGCATTGCGTTCTTGCGGTGCGGCTAGTGCACTTATGTGTACACCCTGCTACCAAAACATGTGTAAATATATTCTTGCATTCTCATACAAGGCTCTAGTTCAATGGATTTTCGCTAGAAGAAATGGTTCATAAATATTTGGAATATTGCCCTGAAGAACTGTGGTACCGTGCGCGCTTTTGAGGCGCACTTTTATGTCTTTCCATTCGAATACCGTTCTTGTTGAAGTTTGAATTGCTGCTTGGCGTGCTAGATAAATTACCTGATTCTGATTTCGTTTAGATATTGTTTTTGTCAATTTCTACTGCTCTCGCAATTGATAATTTCACCTTTTCTCTTTATGGGGCATTGTAGCGCCCGGAGAGAAGTGAGAAACGTAAAATAACCTCCCACCAACAAAACTGTTGACTTATCAGGAATAAAGAATAGGTTGAGTATAATTTGTAGTTTTGAAATGTGCCTGAATAAGACAAGAATCGGGCATCTGTTACGTCAGAGACTTTAAGGCAAATAACTCATAACATAATTGCTTATCGTCAAGCGGTTTCATGAAATTAAGGTAACGTCGATAGAAACTGTTGACATATTTTTTCTAAGAAACACTTAATGAAAAGTTTCACTAATTCAACATGAAGTTACGCTGAGGAAAAATGATAGATTGAGAGATAGTAAACTGGATGACATCAATTCTCTCACAATTTTGCCTAATTGAACTCTGTCTCTGTTCACTGGAATTCACGTTGGGTTGTCATTAGTTCTGTCCTTCGATATCCTAAACCACATGTCTTCTACAACATAATTCGAGTTCCGTGTGATATACGTGTGGCAACCCTTACATTATTAGGTGTTTATTAATAATGACAAGGCCCTGAGGTCCCAAAACCAGGGTTCAAAGATGGGATTATTGGTAATAACGTTATCGAATTTGTCCCTATCCGGAAAAGATACAAGAAACGAGGGGTTGAAAGTCTTCGGACGGTCGTAGGCCGTTGCCCTTTTGTCGGGTCTGTTGGCATGTGGGGTGGCTTTTATTACTAACATGAGACACGGTTTATTAGCTAAAATCCACTTCGATGAACGCATTCGCCGTAACATCTTTGCTCAGCGTGATTACTGAATGTCCAAGTCGCAAGTTTGTTAACAGTTGCTATAACTTTGAGTGGCTTATTTCGTAGGAAAGTTTATAATGTGTACCTTTGTGTATAGTATTTATTTTCATGATTGAGTAAATTTATGAAGGTGTGTTATAAACTTTCCTAGCTTTAGATGAGAGCCACCGACTCTTTTCGACGGCCCGATTTTATTCATATAGATCACTTCACGGCAGAATATTTACAAATTCAAACGGGGTCTAAGTTTATTTAACTTTAACTTTACAATTGCACACGAAATCTGTTATAAAAATAAGTGCAATAATGATCTGATTTAATTTCAATATTATGATTATCTTTGAAATATAAAACAGACTGTAGAAAAATTGGCCTTTACTATTGAAATTTAATTGATAGTTTTTTGAAGTTGATGCAGGCTTCGTTAATATTCTGAAACATCGTTTGATATATTAAATTATATTGTTATGGTAATAATTATTGAGTTTTAATTGATATTATTATATGCTTTGTTAATTTTCTAATGAATTTTGAATTGAATTCAGTTGACTCTTTGTCAGGGTGGATTCTTTTTCAAATCTTAATTTTTTTTCAATGAATAATATATCTGATAAATTTAAATATACATATTTCAATTTTAACAAGAAATTGAAAAAATATTGAACTAAATTGATCTTAATATTAAATTTGATATGACCTTTTTTATGTAATCGATCAACTTAAATATTTAATTGAGGTATCTTCTTCTTCGAGCTCTCTTCTTTTTTCTTCTACGCTAACACTCCAGACTTCTTCATTCTAATTTTCATGAAGTTTGTATTCTGCTATTTGTATTCCAGAATTTTATTTGAGCTAAAATTTTTTTTCCAATTTCTCTTCCAAACTTCCTGGCTTGGCGTCCCTCTATCAATTGTTCTCATTTCCTCTCGTCTCAGTCTGAGCAATCTCTGATGTCAAATTTTCAAATTTCGTGAAAAAACTTGATTTCTATGATACTTCATTCAAATTGAATTTATATTGTGTATGGTGTGCTTCTGTCTCCGAAATTCGTATTTGAAGTTATAATTTTATAGTTTTCAAAAACTCCATACTTATAAATGAAATTATGTACCTAAATGATTTCATATATGAACATTTTAAATAATCATTAATTTAAATTATATCAATTTGGTAAGATGAAATATTTTTGAATTATGTTTATTATATATATTTCAATTTTCAGGTTACTGTTAAAAGTTTACTATTCTTTACTATTGATTTGAGACTTGAATCGATTTCATGAAACTCTGCTCAGTTTCGCAGATTCATATTGTTTCTAATAATAATAATATTTATTTAGCAATAGCTGTTACAAAATCATATATACATTCAGGTTCAAAATATATTATTTACAATTATATGTTTAAAACGAACTTAGCTAATTTCCGCTTGAATACCTTAAGGTCATTAATTGTTTTTGTGGAGCTAGGCAATTTATTAAATGAGTTGAATCCTTCATAAAATATATTATTCCTATGTTTAGAAAGCATACAAACTTGCATATAGAAATTGTCAGCATTATGGGAACAATTGTCTTTATATGGGAACAATTTGTTTCTAACTTTAAATATAAATGTATATGTAGCAAAAAGTATTCTTTTTTAACTGACATTACAGTTTTCAACAAATTTTTCGCATAGTTCTATTTTGTAACTTTTGTAACTGTTGAGTTTTATCTTTACTCAATCTCAATAACATAGTGGAACAATATTCAAAGTATGGCATTAATATTGACTTAAAGAGCAATAACTTCATATATTTCGTCAGATTTTTCCAATTCGTTTGACAAAGTTGATTTTCTTGGAGATTTCAGATGATATGAAGTCAACATGATCATTGAAACTCTTCTCTTTTGACAATTGTTTCCTGTTGTTACCCCATTCTCAACAATTTAGCTTTTAAAAATGGAGTAACACCCCTAAACAATTGTCAAGAAACTATATATTTCTGTGAAACTGAGCACCAAGTGTTTATATAGGTTTCTTATGTATATTTGATATACATAGGTAGGCTATAATTTTTTGTGTCATAATTCATGTGTGATTGTCTTTCAAGTTCACAATAAATGAAAGTAGCTGTTACGTTTGTGACTCGAATTTTCATCTCGTTCCGTTTTTATTTAAGGGTATAGCGCATAATCGTATGAACGTTTAAAAATGTTTGATTGTTCACACAGAGTTGAAATGCTAAATGTACTTATGTTTTCTACTTCCAATTTAATTCATTAACTCTAGACTTTCAATTTACACAATATTCTGCCATTTTGAATTGTCCAAAGTTTTTATGTGACTGAATATAAAATATGTATTTCGAAAATATTACAGATAAGAGCGTAGCTCAGTTCATTAAAGTAGCGACGAATAGGCCAAGAAAAATGGTTTAAAAAAATTAATAGTCCACTTTATAAAGTTGATCCAATAAACCCTGATCAACCCTGGTGGAGGTTCGCTTTATTCTGATTTGTTTTCGTATAACATTTTCTTCTGCTGTATGCTTGAACTAGTAACAGTTTTCGTTTAATTCGAAAAGTCACCAGTTTATCAAATAGCGGGAACAAAACTCATCGAACTGATAACAAAAGGGTCGCCGAACGAAATAACAACCCTGAAACGGGACGGACGAAATACGTAATAATGGGGTGAATGCCAGTAAATTTAACGATTATTGAGGTAATGTTGTTATTTGAAAATGAAGGCAGCATATCACTAATTATTTCAATACAAGTACATCATATCGATCAATTCTCTTAATCAAATAATAGGAAAATAATATGTAAAACTATAATATTCAAGTTTCACCTTCACTTGATATATCTGATAAATTTTTCATTTTGTTTTTTTGTAGATATCCTGTAATAAGGTAATATGTGTCTGCGATGTGTAACAGGTTGATGAAAGACAGGGTCTTCTGGAAAAAGGTTTTACAGTCAGCCAAGACCCAACCAGGGTTGTAGAGCTATACGATTATGATGATGATGTCTGCGATTTGTACTAGAAAGACAGTTATGAGTTCTTTAAATATCAGATCTGGTAGAAATTGAATAATAACACTTGATTTAGTTTCACAGAACTTTATTGTTGCTTGACAATTGTTAAAGGTCAGTTTAACTTTTTGAAAGTCAGAAATCTTTTTCAGAGTTTAATACTGTGAAATGGGGTAACACCCAGAACAATTTTCGAGAAAATATATAATTCTGTGATTCTAAGCCAAGTGTTTTTTCTCAATTTATATTGAACCATGTTTCACCAAGATCATCGAATATTTAATCTACTTCATCAATATCAATCATCTGATTGGTATTTGACAGAAATCCGATTACAAATATTTATTAAAATGAAGATAGTAACGTTTAATTTCAAGATTACGTCTTATTTTTTATTCTTGCACTGTATCCAATGTACTATATTATGTTGCATGAATCAAGTGGAATTCCACATGTTTTTATTTCTTGAAAAACAAAATTACTTCGTACTTATGTATATTAAATTTCGGAATTATTTGTCTTAAATACGTTTTATTATCACCAATAAAAACAACCAGCTAAAATATATGAAAGGTTGTAATAATTCACCCGTGGGGCAAATAAGACCTGATAAGTATTCTTTTAGTAGATTGCGTCACATTGCCCAACTCAATTCGAATCTTTTCATCAGGGACAAGCAACATTGACTGACATTCGCTCTCCATTTTCGTTGTATCCTAAGAGATGAAAAAATTCGTTAGATTCGCTTCCCCAACAGGGATGACGAAGCCATCTCGTCGATCGATATACATCGTCCTTACACTTCGTAAAGAACGAGTGTTTAACTGCAATTTTCTCACAAAATTTCGGAAATGCTTAAAGCCACTTGATGCTTTAATAAGCGCATAACTCACTTGGGTAATTCATCAGTATATGAAAAATAATAAGAATCGCTTTCCATGCCTGAAATATGCAATTAAATCAGGTATTTCACGAAAACGTCAGAGATTTTCGGAACATTCTCAACTCTGAAAAACATAAATTGAAATTAAAACACTTGTCTCAAGTTTCACTGAGTACATGCTGAGTATATAGATCATGGTACATATACCCAGTTAATATTGTTATTACTCTTGATGATGGTCTAACCAGCCGAAACATATTTAGGGATGTTAACATTTAAGGATGTTAACTTGGCTCAGTGGAACTTGAATCAAATGTTTTAATTTTAATTTATTATTCAACACTATGTTTCATCAAGTTATAAGCTAAACCTGCGTGTTTATTGGTAAAAATATGTTCAACAGCATTCGCTAACAGATTTCTGTGTTAAATTTCATTGAGATCTGCAGTGACTTCTTCAATCCCCAAAATGAAGACCAAATAGGTAGAGTATAACAGTCGATAATGAAAAGAATTTTGTATATATATTTTTCAATAATAATAATATTTATTCAGCAAAAGCTATAACAAACTTATATATTTCAAAAAACAAACATTTAAAATTATATAGCAATTTAATTATCTAAAATACATTTCTTTCAATTACGCTCAAATATCTTAACACTACTCAAGAGATCTGGAAGTCAATGAAAGCATTAAATCATTTATAGTATATACCTTTTTTGGATTTTTGCATTTAGAAAATCTACAATATATAATAATATTAAATATGAATTTATATGAATATATATAGGAAATAGTATTCTTATTATTATGATAATTCGTATGGAAAGCATAGATTGGCGAACAAATTATAATATTTAACACAAATTTTCACAAATACAAATTGCCAGTACTTTACAATACAAATCTATTGTAAAAATAGAACGATGGAATTTAGGGATTGATTAAATTAATTCGGTTTTTATTTTAGTGTAATTCAGGACGGTCATGACAAAAAGAACTAGGGACACAGCATTACCCTCGAACGATTATTTGATAATTTTTTCTGTGTCCCAGAAGATTTTGTGAAAAGCGTTGTGCGATTGTAGTCGTTTCGTTGGCCACCCCTGTTGGTAACATGACGTTAGCAGCATCCGAAATACAGGTTGAAGTGTTTACTGTGGAGCGACAGGGAGATATTGACAAACTTCAAAATGCAATACGCAACAAGACAGACATTCCGGGCACGTCCGACGTGTCCAATTTTTATGCACCCTTCGGCGTGATCCGATGAAACCCTTGCGAGGCAATTGCCGCTGCAACGTTGAAAATAACGAAAATAAATATCCTCTCGATCGACACGTGGTGCTTCAACGAAACTAGTCAAACTATCAACAGCGAATTCCCAACAGTGAACCCGTGACTCCTCTTTGAGTTTAAGTGAACCTTGGATATTTTCTCTAATTTTATTGATAATTATCTATTACAATTCTGCGATTTTCCTCACATCACAAGGAGCATAAATTGTAATTGTAATAAGCTGTTCGAAATACTACATGAAGAATGTAGCTAAATTTTTCGAAAAAAATAACTCAGTTTTCGAAGAAAGAGTCGGTTTGGTTGACTCTGCGAAATACAAGAAAAGTACCAACAAATTGAATTGAATTGAATTCACGAATATGCCTATAATGTATAATGGTAATCTTTCGTTTTACATAATCTCTCTTACATACATCTTACATATTCGCTCTAACGTTCTTAATTTGATATTCGATTCAATTGAAATACTCACGAAATAATGGGGTCGAGTTACTCCGGAGAGTCTATGAAGACATTGATGAGATGGAGGTTATGTACCTGAATCATACCTCTATAAGGATGCAATGAAGGAGAAAAAGTTTCACGGTAATGAAGCGTCTATCAAGAGTTTCATTCGATTTATCAGTTCACTTTGTGAACTGAGTAGTTCACTTTGTGAACATAGTTATTTTGTCATTATTTTGTAGATAATTTGCTTATAATTAACTATTATCATTATTGCAACTAACTTCCGAGTGTGGGTTGGTAACAAGCTCACGCCGAAGTTTCTAGAACTAGGATACGCTTTCGCTTAATTTCGTATTACCTTGGGTCTATTATTCGAACAATTGCTGCAGGTATCCTGTATTGAAGACATCTTTATCACCTTTATTCAAGTTGAACGTTGGTTTGGGATAAACAAATTAACTTTGAACATATTGTTTATAATAATATGGACGATTAATCAGAATATGCTTCTCGTGTTATGTTTGTTACAACATTAGCGTCTCTCATTTTAGTCTATAGATAATTTAAATGTATGCGGATAGATAATTGAATATATGTATCATAGTTAATTTCGAGGAAATAAAAGAACTTTAGATATAGTTACAATAATGAAACTGAAGGTTTATCAAAATATCCACGTGATATTAACACAATGAATTTTCCTTTTCGTTTTATACCTGATGAATCGACCGCTTTAACTTTCATGAAGGAATAGCTTTGAGAATGTTGATTGGATATTTTGTGGGGTATCAAATTGTTCTTCAATTGATTTTTATGCCTATCGGATGAATATTTTTTCGCGTCTAACAATATAATTCTATTTATAATAATAATTGGACATTCACGAATAATTCGTATTTCATATGTTCGTTTTTGAAATCCAGGAATTTTCTTCAAGTACTTTCTGATTCATATGCTAATGCTTCATTGTTTTCAGATTATCGGAATCATTATGGAACCAGAATAGTCAATTGTTTCTTCATTAATACGTACTTTCAAAATCTCTCCAGAGACTGTAGTGAGAATGTCCACTGTGTGTTCTCAACTACGAGTATAATAATTTCAATATTATTCATTAAGCAATAGCTATTACAAAATCATATATACATTTAGGTTCAAAATATATTATTCACAATTATATGTTTAAAACGAACTTAGCTAATTTACTCTTGAATACCTCAAGGTCACTAACTAGTTTTATCGAGCTAGACAATTTATTAAATGCGTCGAATCCTTCAAAAAATATACTATTTCTAGATTTGAAAAGCTTACAAACTTGCATGTAGAAATTGTCAGTATTTCTTGTATTATAACCTTGCACATCACTGACACATGTTTCATTTTTTATTACTCTATATGGGAACAATTTGTTTTTAACATCAAACATAAATATATAGGTAGCAAAAACTATTCTGTTCAACTGACATTAGTTCTAAACAATTTAGCATGCTTTGGATTGGAGTAGGTATATCTATTACATTTCAAAATTGTTCGCATAGCTCTATTCTCTAACTTTTGTAGCTGTTGAGTTTTTTCTTTACTCAATCCCAATAACAGAGTGGAACAATATTCGAAGTGTGGCATTATTATTGACTTAAAGAGCAATAACTTCACATATGTCGTCAGATTTTTTCCGATTCTTTTGAAAAAGTTGATTTTCTTGGAGATTTTAGATGATATGATAGTATAGTCGACATGATTATTGAAACTTCATTTCTCATCTAACATAACGCCTGAATATTTAACAAGTTTTACCCTTTCAATGTACTGGTTTTCAATTTCAATATTTATGTTTCCGTTACTATTTACTTTGAGAATTTTACTTGTACCAAAAACTATAATGAATGTAGACTTTGTTACATTCAGCGATAAACTGTTATCGCTTAGCCATTCATTTATTGTTGCCAAGTAGTAAATGAAAGGCTAAAATAATGTAAAGGGTGTTTTTTTCAAAGGTTTAGCATTTTAAATTGCAATAAAACAACGATGGATCATTCGATTGACCAGAATTTTTTTTTATTCGAAAGATAATCTTGTGGCATTACATTTTATATATGATTTCTGGCATATGACCGCCAAGGCTGGCTCGGATGTAGTCCAATCTGGACGTCCAATTTTCGATGACTTTTTCCAACATTTGTGGCCGTATATCGGCAATAACACTCCGAATATTGTCTTCCAAATGGTCAAGCGTTTGTGGCTTATCCGCATAGACCAACGACTTTACATAGCCCCACAGAAAGTAGTCTACCGGTGTTAAATCACAAGATCTTAGTGGCCAATTCACAGGTCCAAAACTTGTAATGAGGCGGTCACCAAACGTGTCTTTCAATAAATCGATTGTGGCAGGAGCTGTGTGAAATGTTGCGCCGTCTTGTTGAAACCACAGCTCTGGACATCACGGTTATTCAATTCAGGAATGAAAAAGTTAGTATTCATGACTCTATACCGATCACCATTGACTGTAACGTTCTGGCCATCATCGTTTTCGAAGAAGTACGGACCAATGATTCCACCAGCCCATAAAGCGCACCAAACAGTCTGGATATAACGGTGTTTTGACATACACTTGAGGATTATCTTCACTCCAAATGCGGCAGTTTTGTTTGTTGACGTAGCCATTCAACCAGAAGTGCGCTTCATCGCTAAACAAAATTTGCTCATGAAAGTCATCGAAAATTTGACTACATCCGAGCCAGCCGTGGCGGTCATATGCCAGAAAACATTTTTAAAATGTAATGCCACAAGATTATCTTTCGAGTAAAAAAAAATTTTTGTCAGTCGAATGATCCATCGTTTTTTTATTGCAATTTAAAGATCTATACCTCTAAAAAAAACACCCGTTATATGAAGTTCTCCCGAGTGATTACAATTTGGGTATTTCGTTCCTAAAATTTGATCAGCATGAGCGAAACTCGATAGGTGAGCAGACCGAACAGCAATGAGAAATTTCCTATGGCGTATAATTTCGAATTTTCCGGTGATGCTGTCAGTGTAATCCCTCGATACGGGACCCCAAGCAAATGTTGAACCACATCCAGTCAACAAGTCCCTGATTTATAATTCATAGACTCTGGTTAGTAGTTAACGGTCCTAGAGGGAATAGTATGCATATAAATCATATTAGAGAAACAGTATCTTAGTTGCGGAGTTCATTGATTTCCTAATTATTATTATTATCGCAGCCTTGCACTTTGTGGCTCATAGATTGTAGGAATGCCCTGGGTGGAAGGATTGGAGCGAATTCAGCTATGATTATAGAAATGAAACAATTTGGTTGTCAAGCTGAAACTGTACCGTTTCTCATTTTAGAATATTTTGTAAGAACGTATATATATTTTATTTTAATACAGTATTTTAAGAATAGGAATGGACCAATGAAACTGGTTATCCTATGTTTGTGCATTTTTTTATTATTCGAATCAAATATTTAGTATAACATTTTGTTACTTTTTTTGTTTAGTTATAGGTGCGAATAACTCAATAACTAGTAATCATACCTCTTTATTGAAAAAAAAGTGATGTGGATGCACGAAAGAATTGTAAAGTTTGTCAGTTGATGTAAATATTTTCCATATGATCATTTTTTTGTTCCTTATAATTCTTTTGACTTCATTTGAGTAACAGCCAAAAAATTTGATCAATAGATCTAGATCTTGTGTCGTTGTTGAGATGAATTTCTTGTGATTGGAGGAAATTGACATCATTTTTCACTAGAATGAAGTGAAAAACGGATGTCAAGTTTTTCGAAATAATAGTATGTCAACTTGATTAGTTGCAACATTATCCAGACAACTCTGTCTCTGATTACAAGATGTAAATCTAAGAAAAAATTAAACAACCAAATATACTTTATGAATTGGTAAATTTATCGAAAAGCTTTCACTATGTGAATGAGTTTCGACGAAACGTAGTCCAATAATTAGTTTTTCTGCCGATAACCATAAACTTTTGCACTTTTCTACGCGATTTGTGGATGTACCGCAAGTGGAAGTTCGACCGTTTTTGGGATTTTCAATAACATACTTCTGGAGGCTGCAGATCAACTGTGCTGCATGGAAAAAGTAAATACTTTAATAAAATGAGTTACAACTGGATGAGTGAAATTTCAGCGATAAAATACTCGAACTTTACGCTCGACGTACAATAAAACTCATTTTTAAAATTCAAACTCCGACGAACGTAATGCGACATCATAAATTATGTTCTTCAGAACTTCAAGGGAATAAATCCGAGCTCATTCCTCGAATACCCGACTCTTTCATGTCGTACAAAGGACTCCGTTCGGTATTAAGCTTTTCACGTAACGAACCATTAGGTTTATTATACGTCATTTGGAAGTTCGTGCCGATCTCTCGCAAAATTCCGAAAGATCCACCTCCCAATGGCTTCCAAATCCGTCATGACGCCGGGCGTGATCGCTTGTAATGGTCGTGAGAGGCACCATGGGCGATTCTCGCGGACGAATTCCAACTGATCGTTTTATGAGGTAATAAAACTGCGATGACGACTCGAGAATCGATTCGCCGATTATAACGCGATGTGATCGATGATTGGCCAATGTCTGCGAAGTTATTTTGGAAATTAAACGTCAGCCTTTCCTGGTACATTTTCACTTACTAAAAACGATCAAAATTAATCAATATCGTCACCAGACTTTCTCAAAGTAGTAACTTTTAGAACGATTTTTCCTAATCCTAATAACCCTAATAAACCTAATAATTTATTTTACCGAAGCGGGACATCTGCTGAACTATATTGACTTTTTTTTAAATTTATTCAAGATAGAATGGCACAAAATAATCAAAGCACTAATTACTACTTACTAATGGTTAAATAGCCACGACGCACTTATTTCTAGTGGTAGCGTGACTTCTACGTTTCATTTTTGTATTTGTCACCTTAACAAATTTGTTTGGAATCTTGTTTCTAGATGAGGATGGAGCTCAGTACATGATTTATCTTAGTTTATCTGCTTGATCTGAATAGATCTCACTACAACGAACCTCAACTATTTCTGGCCCATATTTTGTTCTCTTCGTTCTATGCCGAAAAAAAACGCAGTTTCCTGTCCAAGCCGTGTGGATCAGTGATGGTTGACATATAGACTTTCAGTTCAAGCCGCGTCAGTCGGTGATGACTTCATTTAGGAGGGTTTTCGTTTCATTATTTTATGGCGTTGGGCAGTGTTGCAAACTAAATCTCATATTAATTAACCTCCTGAAACCTCTAGCTTTTCTATATCAAGTTGGTTTTTGATGAATTTAAGAATTTGAAAGAAAAACAACAATTGCCATACAAAGAAATTTATTGAAAAATCCACAAAAAAAAAAAATTTTTTTCCCTAAAAATTGAACTCAACGAAAAATAAAACTTTCTTTAACATTTTGGTAAAAACATCGATACCAAAAAGCCATATAAAAGGAACAGTAATGAAAAATACCTATTAAATTATTTATGAACGTTGGCAAAACATTCAACAGAAATAAATATGGTTTGTCCGGACAAGCAGACGAACCTGTATTTATGTCTGTTTGACATTATTCGAATATTCGACATTTAATTTTTTTTTTCGATGAGATGTATAAAAATTTTCTATAAGAGATACTTATTAGATACACCTTAGTTTATAGGTACTTAACATTTGTAATATGTGCTCCTCTATTATAGGACAGTTTTAAACTGTCTGTTGAGTGGGATTCATATGTAAAATGAAAAAAAAAGAATAAAAGTGTTCCTTCATAAGAATAATTCTTGTGAACCAGCTCTATTACTTCATAACTAAAACAAATTTCTTATATTGGATACCGGTATTTTTGGCAGGAAAAGTTTTAGTCAGGACTTCTGATATATTAAAAAAAACACTACATATCTCTTTCGAATTTTAACTTTTAAAACCAGAAATAGAATGTTTTTATTCAAAAATATGCACTCCTACATTGGTTTTGAGTATCCCAAAGTATATTTCTGAATTGAAGGCAAAGGTAAAGTAATCACGAAAAGTTAATTAAATGAAATACGAAAATTACTGTGAATTTCAGTTAATTTAAAGAGACTCCGATCTTGTGAAAGGATATCCTTTAGTGAGTGATCAGTGAATTCGATGTTTTCATTGGAGCAGCAGATACACCTTTCGAGGACTTAATTTAGAAAAAAAATCAAATTGATTGTAGAGTGAGCCCTTTTATGTGAAAAAAAAAATTAAAACCATATCCTAAGACTCATTTTTTTCTTTTCTCTCAAACACATAAACTGGACTACGATATCAAACCTGAACAATGTACAATTAAATTTTGAGTATAATTTGACACTCATTTGAATCAGCTCATCATGAGTTTCTCCAGTAAATTTCTTATGGTAAAGAAGCGTACCAATTTCTGAAAAATTTCATATGACGTTTGATATCCAAAGCAATTTAACAAATTCGATTATTTAAGTTGAAAAGTTACAATTCGCCACAAAATGTCAAGTAAAAGGACATCATCTTCTAAAAGGACCTGTTATTGCTGATTCAGTAATATATTCGGAAAATTGCACGTACGGCATTATCACAAAAATATATCATTCAGAACCCATTTGTGTTTCGATACATCATCTCTTAAACACTGCACGACTTTCGACTGCTACTTTTTCTAACAAAAGCGAAAGATCTAGCCCCATGTAAGCGAACTATGGAACAATGTATTAATTCCTGAACTCATTCATTTCAGACCCTTCAAACTTTATAATCTGCATATTCCTGCATAATCAATCATAGTTTGACACATACCGAAATCCTGCATATCCAGACCGCGTGTACGTACTATATTATATCTCATTTTCTCCCCCTAATCTCCGTTTTCTTTCCCTTCGGTTTCTTTTCTCCTGTTGGAGCTCACTGCTAATGACTCCTGCAAGAAAACCGCCTCCAGTTGAGGCAGTGTCAGGAAAACATGTGACAATATTGGTTTTGTTTAGATAGGAATCATATTTCCTTCCAGGAAACTTTCATGGAAAATTGAAACTGGATATACCGCTGGGAGGGGTGCCGCCATTACGGCGAATTTGGTTTTTATACGTGTTCAATAGAAGCTGTAAAAGACTTTCGTTTGTTTGCCCCATGAAAACTAACACAGAAATGCCGGGTTGCTAAAAGGAGTTCATAATACATTTGCTAAGACTAAATATGATATTGATTTTACTAAGACATGTATATGATGAAATTAGTATGCTTGAGCAACTTTTTTATTTTACAAGATATTTATAACACTCTGCAATTTATATTTATAACACATGATGAATGAATTTGGCATATGTTTCGAATTATTTACCTATTTTCAAGAGTCGATATAACTGAGTTATGAACTCTTGATAATGTGTAAATAGCACTAAGTATATGTGGAGTGAATTGAATAATTATCCCCACAAATGAAATGAAACATGTAGAGTTCTTTGGAAGACATCAATTCCAAGAACCTCAATCCTCTTTATACATATTTTTTCCCCTTTCATGTGTCAATATGAAGCAAGTAAAGTTGCAAAATATGAAGATATTAGATGTGAGAATAGGTGTCGAGTGTATCTTTTGAAAATGAGATAATAAACTGAAACATTTGTGAAGCAACTTTATAATTTTTAAAACTATGCCAACGTTTTCTTTTCAATATGTTCAACATTTCTTTTTGATATATCAAATATTTCATCGAGAAGTAAGAATAATAATGACTGAGATTGAATTATCGCTTGACTCTTGGTGAAACATAATTGAATATTAAAATAAATTAAACTCTTGGCTTAATGTTTCACGATTTATTTAACAATATGTCAATAATAGTCAACATGTTTCGAGCGTAAGCTCATTTTCAAGTTGACTCATTTTCACTTGAAAATGAGCTAACGCTCGAAACATATTGACTATTCATATTGTTAAATAAATCGTGAAACATTAAGCAGAGTTTAATTTATTTTAATATTTAAGAATAATAATATTTATCGTGGAATATCACTCACATTGTACATATTACATTTCAATTAATGTAGTCATTACAACTAAGAATAATGCTCACAAAAGAACTGAATTCAGTTTTGAGTCCGATCTTCCATTCAGTACCCGAACAAATATATTAAATTTTACATGGAATTCATCATAGTAATCAACGACACTTGAGAAAAGCAAAATTACTTTGAAAATATTAATCCTTTAATACAATTTCATCTTGTAAGTCTTCTTGTAAGGTTCATGTCAAGTAAAGTTGTAATTCCTTTTTCTACTTTAAGCCCTCGAAAGGTGTATCTGCTGGTTCAATGGAAACATTGACTTCGCTCATCACTCACTAAAGGAAATCCTTTAACAAGATAGGAATCTTTTTTAATTGGGAAACTTAGTAATTTTCGGATTCCTCCCATCGCCTGCTGGGTAAAATTACTCACTTCTGAGAATTCTTTGAAACCTTAGCCTTCAATTCAGCAATATACTTTGAAATAATCAAAACAGATGTAGGAGTGCATATTTGTGAATAAATAACTTTCTATTTCTAGTTGCCAACACTTCAAATTCGGAAGAGCTATGAAGTGATTTCTTCAATATGTCAGATGTCCTGACTGAAAATGCTCCTGGCAAAAATATCACTAGTATTAGAATTTTGTTTTAGTCATCAACTTATATCGTATATTGAGCTGGTTTTCAAGAATTATTGAAATTAAAGAACATTTTTCTTGTATCAGTTGTCAATTATATTTTCCTTTAATATTTTCGCCGTTATAGTTTTTGGCGATAACAATGAATTTATTCATACGTTCATTCTAAATTTGAATTCCATGTTATCTTTATATTGACACATAATGGACAATTAGGATGGACACATCAAGCAAGGTAAGGTAGGTTGAAATGGAGAGTTATTTTTAAAGTGATCCAAATGTATGTACCTACCCTAATTCCGTATATATTCTAGCAACGTTTAGCAATGATCCATCTGTTTAAAAGGGTTCATTATTGAGTCTCTCACTTCGAACACCAAGCTTTTTGAATTTTTCCCATCTCTCATATATTTTTTTTATTGCGGAATGACATAATATTTCATAAAAATATCAAAATATTTAAAGTTGAGGACGCGCATTCAGAAAAATAATGAAGTTAAACCAAGTGATTATTATGCAGTCGTCCAATAATGTAAATAGACTGAATAATTATTAATTTAAAATATAGAGGGCTCATGAAAGCATTCATAAGAGTATTTGAAGCATGAACTAATATCAGCTTGCGAATTTGCAATTCAATGCATAAATAATGCTTATGCTCTTGAACCTATAAATTATATTGACCTTTGTAGTTGCGGTACATGCTTTCTACGTGAAGATCAAAGCTTCCGAAATTCAGCAGGTTAATATCAATTGCATGTGTGGGATACAATCCTGACTCCACTATTCCACGAGTATACCCGCTTTATCAACTATATCTAACATTTATATTATTAATATGACATAATATTCGTCCTTAGCAACCATTATATATAATAATTATTATTATATCGATTGTTCCCCATGAGGAGATTGATTGAACTTGAATTCGCAATTATTAGAACTTCTACTTCATCTTTTTTGCTTCCCAAAAACGCTTCATCTTCTCTGAATGCTCTTTCCTCCTATAACACAGGCCAACACACATCAGATCTAGTTTTTGAGATTTTTTAAAAAATTGTGTATATAATTTACGTTATAACTGTTATAATATATAATATTACTATCGACAGTTGAAAAAAACAAAGACACAAATATTTAATAAATTCAATGGACGATGAATCTACTCTGTGATAGTTCATAATTAAATGAGAGGTAATAATAAACTTGTCTAAAAATCACTGACTGAACAATTCTTTATTCCTATATATACTACTATATATTCCTATATATCCTACTATAGAATAAAGAATTGTTCAGTCAGTGATTTTTAGACAAGTTTATTATTACCTCTCATTTACACAAATATTTATTACAAAAACTTAATTTACATAATTACATTAGTCACTAATCACATGAAAATTTTCTTTTTTACGATTTTCTAGAATGGAGTTTACTAGGGCAGTTTCGTTGAAGGCTCCAGCAGTAGTCCTCCATCATGTGGCTATCCCATCGTCCTTGATAACAATCTTCCATAGCTTTAATATCCTGGTGGAATCTTTCCCCCTGTTCTTCACTACAATCACCTAAGTTTTCTGGAAAACGATCTAGGTGGCTGTGGAGGTAGTGAACTTTTATACTCAGGTTACAGCCGAGAATATTAAAATTTGAAAGCATAGTTTCCACTAATTCTACGTAATTCTCTGCTTTATGATTGCCAAGAAAATTTTGTACTACTTTAACAAAAGAACTCCAAGCGTTAGATTCAGTTTCGTTCATCGATGTGGTGAATTGTGGATCTTTAACAAGTTGCCTTATTTGAGGACCATCAAATATACCAGCTTTTAGTTTTTCCGTGCTAATGCCAGGAAATTCACGTGACAAATACCCAAAACAATTTCCATCTCGATTTAAGGCCTTCACAAATTGCTTCATTAGGCCTAGCTTGATATGCAAGGGCGGAAGTAAGATTTTTTCTCTTGAAACCAAAGGTTCGTTGATCACGTTTTGTATTCCTTGAATCATGACATCTCTTGAAGGCCAATTTTTGTTAACGCAGTGCTCATTTTTAGCTCTGCTATCCCAAAGGCACAAAAAACAAGGATATTTTGTATAACCACTCTGCTGTCCAAGGAGGAAGTTAATCATTTTTAAATCAACACAAATTGACCACTGATGTTCTTCGTATTTAATTTTTCTCAAAACTAATGCTATTGTTTCATATTCTTCCTTCATGGTAGTAGAATGACCAATAGGAATTGAGCCATATTTGTTACCGTTATGTAAAAGAACACATTTTAAACTACGTTTTGAACTGTCAATAAAAAGGCGCCAATCATCTGGAGTGTATTCAGGCAAACCCATTTTTTCTAAGAGCCCTTTTATATTGTTACAGAATACCAAGTCATTTTCCTGAGTGAAAAAAGGCAGCAGATCCTTATCTCTTTTACGATAAAATGTAATATCAGTACCTCGACAAAGTAGATTTTTTTCTTTTAATCTGGATGCAAGTAATTCAGCGGATTCCTTTGAGAGATTCAGGTCTCTTATAAGATCGTTAAGTTCTTCTTGATTGAAACACTGCGGAGTTGCTAAATCTGCTTCAAAATCGCTGTCGTTTTCTGATTGAATTCTTTCAACTTCGTCAGACGTTGATGTTTCTGTATCATCTTCTGTCAGTTCAGGTAGACCGCTGAATGATGGAACGGGTATTTCTTCCGAATGCACTACAGGCCTTCTTGCAGAATCTAGATCAGGATATGTCCATTTGTGTCTATTGTTTCTATTTATGCCTTTAATATTAACGATACAAAAATAGCAGTCGTCATGATGGTTCCGCGGTTCTCTCCAAACCATTGGTACACAAAACTTTAGGCACTTCCTCTTTCCAGTTGTCCAGTGTCGCAAATGTTCAACACATGTTTTACATACGAAATGTGGGGCCCAAGATTTATCTTGATCTCCTAAATGAACGCCAAAATAGGCAAGATAAACTCTTTTCACAAAGTCAGAAATCGTTTTTCTGCTCTCATTCAAAGTGTATTCACCACACACATAGCAAAAAACATCGGGATGATTTACACAGGTACGTCTGTTTGTGGATGCCATTGTTTCAGTTTAGTGTCTTGATACTACAAAACGACCAAAATTTACACAAAATGATAGCACAACTTTACTTGGGAAAACTCACTAATATACTAAATCAAGTACAGCCAAGCAGGTATAGAAGGATCGGGTCATAGGCAATTACAGGTATAAAAGTAATTAAGAGCATTGTATTGAGTAGTTCCTAGTATAGGAACATTGGGTCAGGGACAATTCCAGGTATCCATTTGGCTAATTACATTCTGGGAAATTTCTATTTTGACGATTAAGTACATATTTATCTCTTTATTTGTTGTCCTTTATCAGAAAAAAATATATCATTTAACCTGTAACGTGTATCTCAAAAACTAGAGCTGATAGAAAAAATCTGGTGGCATTTTTGGAATCGGCACATTAAAAACATCTAAAATCAGATGTTAGATTTCTGGATTTTTTTTCATTTTGTTGGCCTGTGTAATCTGTCCATTTTTTTCCAGGTTGGCGATTTGATTTTTGATCAAACTTTACATGTGCGTTTTTATAGCGACACTCAGTGCGATCTTCGAGATTTTTTATATTGATCTGTTGTAGATTTTTTTGGACTTCTTTTAGCCTCTCTGTTCCGCATTTACTCTTCATAATTATAATATATATTATTATTATATTATATATATATATATATATATATATATTATATATATATAATATATATTATATTATACATATAATATACTTTATTTCTATTCTTTCTATTTTTAGATATACACTTATATGTTTTATGACGTAATGTGAATGTGTACAATTTTAACTAATTATAACTAAATCCATGTTTGCCATACGCTAAATAAATAAATCTTTATAATTATATCGAGTAGTTTCTTCGGTATTCTGGACTGTTTCATTCTGTAGACATGTGCATACTTTGTAGAACTTTGCTCGTCGTTTTCCGATTTCCTTCGTTATGGTATTTGTCTTTTCATAAAGTTCATTCTGAGGTCTTTTCATCAAAATGCCGTTTCTATCGATTAGCCCATAAATCTTTCTGAGAGTTTTCCGTTCTTGTTTTTCTATTTCTCTAGTTCTTGAATGACCGTCAATAACCATTGTTTCAGCTGTGTGGATTGCTTCTGGAAGAATCGTTGGATTATATTTACCACCTCTCGAAATGCACTTTTTGATATAGTACGCCCATGTCAGCTTGTAGGCCCTTTGGAGCTTGGTAATTCTATGTTCATTAGCGATTCGTTTCAAACATGAGGACTGTATAACTTCTCCGAGGTATTTAAAATGTCGACTTGCGTAATTTCACCATATTTTGTTATTAGAGAAGATTTATTTTTTGTTTTTTTTTTCATGTATTTGGTTTTATCATAAGAAATTCGTAACCCGGTTTTCTGCACACTTTCATGTAGTTTTTCTACGGCGACAATGGCTTCAGTTCTGTTGTCTGTGATGAGAGCAATATCGTCTGCAAAGGCGAGACATGACATTCATTCGATTTTTTTTTTGATACCCAATTTTTGATACCTTCATGAAATTCTTATTCCCTAAGGATCTTTTCTGAAACAATATTGAAGGGTCGGACCCCATGTCGCACAGCGGTTTTGATTTCAAAGGCATCTGCTACTTCGGCCTACCATTATATATATATATATATATATATATATATATATATATATATATATATATATATATATATATATATATATATTTTTTTTTATTTTGAAAGTTTTTAGCATTAACAGGCTTTTTTAATATGAAAAAGTTTATTTCTGTTGAATATTTTTTTTAAATTTCATTAGTTTTGACAAAGTTGTAATATAACAACGAAACGTCAACAGAAATAAACTTTTTCATATTAAAAAAGCTTGTTAATGCTAAAAACTTTCAAAATAAATACCTATATCAATTTAAATATATATATATATATATTATAACAACTCAATTCTTGTTAAACTGTTAATCAAATTCTTTCAACTATTTTGGAGTGTTGGAAGATTGAAGATGTTTTTATGTTTTTATGTTTTTTGAATTTGACAAACAATTCTGAAAAGTAATTTTTTTAAAGGAAGCATGCTTTATATATATATATATATATATATATATATATATATATATATATATATATATTTATAAAAATTTTCAAAATATATAAATTTCTTTCAAAATTTCAGAATGAAAAGTGACCCTGTTATAAGAATTTTTCAATATAAGTAATTCAATTTTGTCAAGGTGATGAACTTTTCTTTGTTTTTTGTTCAATTCTATATAAGTAAATCTAAATAAATGTTTTTTTTATTCAATTTAGTGATCATATTGATTTGAATGGGTTCAGGTAATCATCATATGTAAATGATATTTCTTTCAAGCAAGTTCAGGGTAGTTTTAATAATTGTTTCTTCGCATATAATTGTTATATCTTTGACAATTAAATTTGTTCGCTTTTAGTATCTGCCATTGTACTAAGCCCATTCTTGTATCTATACGGCAAATTAGGTTAACGCTATGAACACCTCAGCTCATCTATCACTTTACGAGATAAAATCTCATTGTTCGTCTTCATTCATTACACTGTCTCGTCCCTCGAGAGCAATATCCCGTTATAATCGTATTTTATGTTGCACAGATTTAAGTGAAACATTAATTCAACACGTTGCCATCGGTAAACTGCCACGGAATTCAATAAGCTCAGTGTTTTCTCAACAAATGTGGAGAAAAGCAGGCAGACGCGAAATTAGCACTCGAATATTTGCATAAAGAGCAATTCACTCAGTCGCTCCATCCTTATTGCAGCTACCAAAATGAAAACTAAACATTAGTATCACTTAGTTCCACTGAAAATTGAAGAAACCATATCTTCGTATTCAGTTAGTCGACTACTGCGATTTCAACGAACATTTCACATGATAATGGAACGTATACTAGCAACATATGTGCCATTATTACTCCTTACAAATTTGCGTGATTATTTTACATAATAGCACATAGGACATGCATAGCTTAATACTGTTGATCTATGACAACACATTGATTTAACAAAATTGACGTTCGCGAAAAAATCAATTGTTTTTTGGTCGTTCAATGTATTTTTATGTATTTTATGTATTTTTCAAATGAGTAAATCAAGAAATCTGTGAAATGACAATCTTTAAACAAAAGCATAACATACTCATCTTCATTCTGTAAATAAAAAAATAATCGATCCCAAAAAAATTTTAAATATTTAAATATTGTAAACACACAATACCCACAAAAATTACTAAAATAAAAATATTTCGAGTAGTTGAAAAAAAAAAAACGTTGCTATTATAAAAAAAAATTTTCCTATAGTTATCAGTATCACAAGGTTACATAGTGTTAATTATAAATTTGTAAAATGAAGTTCCATCCCTTTCCTGCTTGGGATATATTTCACCATTTACAAATGATGAATATAAATGCTTTTGCTAATTTCAGAAATATAGTGTAAATTAGGATATAGCAAACATAAAATTATCATTAAAAAGAAACTTGTTATTTATTCATTTAAAGTAATTCTAAAAACCTGAAGGTAAAAAGAAAACTTTTTTGTTATAACAACTACAAACAAATTGATCAATAACGTTTATTAAACTTTTCAAAGATCACTTGAATAAGTCAGTATTTCACTGTCTTGTGACAACATTATAATAAATAAAATATTCTATTACAATTTTTTAGCGGCCAGAAAGACTATTAGTAGTTTTCAGGGTTTTTAATTTTTTAAATAAGCCTATACGGGATTTGTAAAAGGCTATTCTTGACAGGACTTTGACTGTCAAGAGATAACCTATTTTTATTTAATGTTTAGTGGAAATTGTTCACTTTGTATCTAAGAGTTCGATATTACTTCGGTTCATAATCAAATTAGGAGTTTTCATAACATCGTAATTATTTGAATTGGTGTTCGATTATTTATGACCACACGTCATTTTAAAATACATCCTACTACATAAAAATCTATTCAAGAAAAATGATTATTATCTGAGTTTGAATTTGTTTTTCATTTGAAGTTTTCTCTTTTTCAGGAAAAACTAGTTTATATGATCACAGAAAGTTTTTCTCAAGTAATTGAAATGATGGTTCGAATTGATGTTTCCTACAAATCAAACCCTTTCAGTGAGGATGTTGTTCAATTAATGTTCTAATCGAAACACGTCCCAAGGGCAGATGAAAATAAACCTTTGCATTGATAGCTGTTCGGTACAACAATGAATATTGAAACAAAGGAACGAATGTCTCTTTCGATATCGTCCTCAGTACTGAACTATATTCGGATACTTTGTGATCATGGTTTTCTCCTATATCCTTCGTTGACTGGGAATAAACATCAACATACTTGAGGATGGAATACAGTTTCAAAATGGAACATTATATATTCCGAGAATTTTGTTTTTTGAATCTTTCCATTAATCTGCGTAGAACCTTGAACGCTCAATTGATTTTACCTATACTTGTACATATGTAGGTATGCTTTTCATTTCAAAAAATGATGAAACTGATCGAAATAAACGCTGTAGTTTGAGATAGATATTTACGGATATGGATGAATGATCTGTGATTGACGTCTCTATGTTCTGAAAAAATTTTCTTTCGGTTCTTTCACATATGGACCTTGTAACTTGTTTTACACTCTTTATATATGGCATTGTGGAGGCGTTCATCCTTTAGCAGTTGTCACCCTGGTCATCATTGGTCATATTGCATTGGAATGTTTCTTGTAGTTAGAACGCAACAATTGTTCAATTACTGGCTATTATTTTTACGAATTTCAAACTCGGTGTTCAAGGTATTCAGAACTTTTCACTTTTTATGTTGTTCTTGTAATGCTTGCAATGGTGATAAATTAATCAGTAATTAAATTCGTAATTTCAGATTTTACAGTAAGAACGTAAAAATCCTCGTTGAATTTTCACAAATGAAGTGTTTGATGTTATATTTTTTTGTTTTCATCCACAGTAGGACACCAAGAAGTGCCTAGATGTGGAAAATAGTTTATTCAGCAACTACATTTAGCAGTTTATTGGAGAAATCACTTGAAATGAATAGACTGAAAGCGTCAATAGTATCAATAATAATGAAAATCATTGAAAGTACGAGAAAACTGTATAATATTATAATTCTTTGGGTACTTCCACAAGAATTACCCAATTCATTCGATATATGTTTCGGCCTGTTGATCCATTGTGAAGAGTGAATACAACCTATCAACATGACAAAATGCTGAAAAACTTTTGTAGAATTTAATGTCATCTAATGGAAAATTGAACAATGAAATAATCAATCATACTATGCAACATTCTCAATAATGTTCGGCCAAGTGTTTATTAATGTTCGAATTTCTACTCTTACAACTTCCCCAAAAGTGCTCAAAAAAATGAAAAGTGCACAAACGAAAACACATTATTGAATTTAATCTTAAAAGATAATGTGTTCATGAAATAAAACTACCGCTTTAGAATGTTGTTTATCTTTCATGAAAAAATTTGTATGACAAATAACTACTGACCACTCTAACTATCCTCTAGGGTGTGTTACCTATCCTTTCTGTCGAAAGAAATTGTCACTTGAAAAAAGTTACTAACGTTTTTATTATCAGAAAATCAAAGGGAACTTCATTTTCTGTTCAGAAGCAAGTTACTGATGTAAGAATTTCAGTTTACTCTTTGTAGTTCTGGAGTTTCTACTGAAGTCAGTCGGTTCATTGAAAATTCAGCAACAGCGCTAGTTCTTTTCTCGTCGTCATGTTTGTAATATGTTGAAATAGCTGACCGAATCTGGTGGACTGGGAACGATCCGATATTCGGTCGAGATCCAATATACCACCACGTTCGAGGACATGACTTCGAAAAGTTCCTGCTCAGAAGTAGTTAGCCGTCAAGTTCTGGGACGTAACTTTTAACGGAATGTGTGTGTGTATTGGATTAGATGGTTTTCCTCAATTTCCCGAATTACACGTCCCGAAGTTCTTGACTGGTACTTTGCCGCCGTCTTCGCTTTCACGCTCGAGAAAACTCGAATCGATATGGGAATTTGTCTATATATTGATGGATATAATTGGTGATGCCGTTCATTACGTTCGACTGTATGTCAGTTATCCTGATTTCGGGGTCATTTGTCTCTATGGACGCCTTATTTTGTGGTTTTCTTGAAATATGACCTAGAAAGCCACATTTACGTATGCATTTTACGTATCCAGATAGATTGTTGTCTTGCAGTTCTCCTTGGATCCTCATTCCTGATTCGATGGGATCAGAAACTTCCTACTATTTTTTATAGACGTTTGCTCACAAAGTCTTTCAAGAATATGCTGATGCCCCTTGTTGCTCTTTTAGTTTCGCTAGCATACGATTTCACATTGGCGTCAAATTCTATTGGACAAACGACATGCTTTTCTTGGTATTACATCTCGGGACCTATCTGATTCAACAGGCTGATGATATGAAAGTTCTGCATTTCTGTTGTTGATGCGTAGTTCTTCCTTAGTTTCATTCCCCAGTCGTGCTATCTTTTGTTGTCATTGAGTGAATAGATCATAGAATAAGAGATATAAAAAAAACCCATTTTATAATTATTTCTGTGTTATTTCCCTCACCAAGCACTGATTCTAATACAATATTGAATAACAAAGGAGACAGAACATGTCCCTGTTTGATTCCATTCCTAACGGCTATAGGATAACGCTTGTGAGTTTTCAGGTCATTTTGAAATTTCTTTTAACCTGTAAATGCAATTTAACATTTTCAGATAATATGTTCTAAAGATTTATACTGAAATGAACTTGTATTGAAAGAATGCAGGCTAGCCTCCGGAATGCTAATATGAAATATAATTTTTTGAACTAATAACCTGGCCAAGGAAAAATGGATCAGTTTCCATACATGTTTCTATTATTGGTTTATCATTAACTTTCCGAACTTAATCTTCTTTACTAAATATAATTCGTATAATATAGTATGATATCTCTCAATTAATGATTCGTTAAGGACAGATTGAGGTTTCCACTCGAGTTGAAGAGCGTTGAAGCCGTCCTCGATCAACGTAATCCGAAAGAATTCGCAAAATTCATTTCGTCAGAATGCAATTACTCCACCGTGACAAATACGATATCGTCCGTCACGGCAACGTCATATTCTTTTCCGTGGCGCCCTTTCACCCACCAAATTCCGAACATACCTCATCACCCCTTTCGTCGGCGGCCAGTCGAGCCGAATGTGGCGGGAACGCCGCGCGAACCAAACCGCAGAACACTGATCCGAGTTCGTCTCCCTCGGGACGTCCGGCGTCACGTTGCTGGTCTTCGTTTGGCTTCGATTGTTGTTTCCCTTTCGATGCAGTCGATTCGATTTTAATTTGGTATATTTCCGACCGCCGCTGACACGTAAGCCGTGTTAGGAAGAATTCTGGCAATTAGGAAGAGGGTCGTGTTCGATGTCTTCATAAACTTCGAACCCTTAGCTACACATAGTGAGATGATAAATAGAAGAATATCGCAGTTGATTTACTGTTAATATTGGGTTATTATTGTCTATTTTTTGAATATTTTTTCTCTGTGTATTTTTCTTTGTACGGAATTTTTCTAGTTGTAACAATTTTACTTGTCTTCAATTTACTAGTGAGGATTATCACTACAAATATATTACAGTTATATAACTAGCGTAAATCTCGAAGAATATCATTATTTTTACTATAAAAACGTAACTTGTAATATTCAATAATGAGTTGGTTTTAAACCAAACGAATATTTTGCTCCATACTATGTCATGAAAAGTAGGATGTCTTTACTTAGAAAACACAAAAACGTTCAAGAATTAAATTTTCTATGTGCAGGGAGATAGAAATTGTAGACTTCAGTTTAGCCAAGAAAGGTTTTTTTTCAATATTGAGAGATTTGGATGCAGTTTTTTGATAACCTTTCTGATATCATCTCTCCACCGGGTTGTTCGTATACCTCTGGTTCGCTAATCAGCTCTATTTTGCCAATCTGGCAACTTGAGGATTCATCTCAAACTGGTAATTTGGCTATATGTCTTGCTAGTTTAGTTTTAATTCTGACATTCGAGTTATTACTTTGGTGACGAGTGTTGTTCTGCGACTGTGTTAATTGCTAATTATATCTCTCCAGTAACACCAAGCTCAGTTCTTTTCATTCGCCTCTGAGCAATTTTCATTTTCAATGCTGACAGTTTTGTTAATGTCACAGTTTCTTCACCATATGTCATTACTGGAATTACGATATTCATCAAGACAATAATGAAATGAATGCTGAACGAGGTGGTAGACGAGGTGACAGTTGATTTCACCCCAACTATTCATAACTGTTCTCGAATACGCTTTTAAGATGTTTCAGTAAGATACTTAAAGAAGAAGAACTGTTGATGGAAAAAAATTCACCACATTTGTTTTGCAGATAATATCGTCCGTAAAGCGGACGATCTAAGTGAATTCAAAAATATGCTCCAGGAACTAGAATCAGCTTGTGAAAGGGGCAATTTGCAGATGAACTTCAACAAAAAATATTTAACAAATTGAAATTTGCTAGCATAATCCAACGTGTGAAATCAGTCCGAGATTGAATCTTCCAAGTCTTGAAACTAATCTCAAAAGTGATATCCATATTAATTCGAAAAGAAAATCATTCGATCAATTCAATTAATATGTGCCATCATCAATTCAACTGTAAATGTTAGAAAATAACAATGAAAAACATTAGATATACTCAAAATATAATTTGATATGAAAAAAAGTTCCATAATGATTCCATCATAATCTCATCTCGAAATCATGTTATTTTCGGTAATTTTGCGATTGCAGTGAATAAAAATTCGAACCACAATCCATCTGCAAGATCTCAATGAAAACCATGTTCAAATATCATATTGATTCCCTTTTTCTTAGTATTCTCTGAGTGATTATTTCCGTATGAGAGATAATTCCCGAAAATTAGATGATTTTAGTAATAAACTCATGAGTGTACGCCACTGCCCTTTTCTCACCTTATCTCCGGAGGTTGGAATATTTTCGCACCCTCTACTAGTAATTAATTGGACAGCTACGAAATTTATTCTAATTAGGGTTGTTTTCGTGAACTCGAAGGAAAAAGAGAAACGAGGGAGAAGTTCTCATCGACCCCCTTGTTTCGGTACATCGCGGGAGAGGCCGCCACCCCACGTCCAAAATCGAATTAATTTATAATTTTATTAGTAAAGTTTTGATCACGCAGAGTGGAGGCAAGGTGGTTTTCACTTCGACCAAATTGTTTTAAGATTAATAATTTTAGACCTTCACTCTTGAACGGAGATACATTCAAGATTAAGTTTCAATTGCAAGCTTCAGTGCTTATTATAGCAGAGAGAGAGTGGGAAGGGCTGATAGTATCCTCCCACGAAATTTAATATTCATCGAAAATTGTTGTGTCGCAAGTTCGTTGAAAATTTTCTCCAGGGTGTATCGTTCCATTGTTATGGGACACACTACCCATTTTATATTTACAGAAATTGGTGAAGATATCTCTGCTTGATAATCGAGTGTAGTTTGTATTTCGATTACTTGATTCAATTCAGAATACTGAAATTCATAGAGAAAACGTTGAAATTATCCTCAAGTAGCTCCCAGTTCGTAGAAGACATTGTTATGGTGGAAACATCACTGTTTTTAAATGTATTAAATAAAAGTGTGTAAATCGGAAAAAGATTTTTTTAATTACAGTTCTGTTCATTCAAGTTCAGTTCTAATAAGTCTAACCAATGCTGTGATTTTTTTTTTCGACTAACTCTCAATCTTTGCACTGAGGGTGTTTTTCAAAGTCGAAGAACTTAAGTTGGCAATACTTTTTTTTTGTTTTGTCACATTTTTCACATTTCTGAGGCTAAATCGTTTTGAGAATGCATCATGAACTACTGATTCCACGTTTCAAAATTTTTCATTTATGTCTCGAAAACTCGTGTCTGTTATAGAAATTCATCGCGTAAATTGTACATGATGATTCAGTTTATAAAATTTAACTTGCACTGGAATTAGAGCCACAAGATCATTGGCATTGTTTTCGTAATACGTTTGACTGCCAAGATTTTATAAAATTGGATGTCCAGATCACGACATTTACAATTTAACCACGTTGTCATTTCTCCCGAAATCTTATTAAACCACTGAAGCAATGAAAATATGTGCCAGACAATTTTAGTGATGCGAAAGCAATTTTCTGTGCTTCATTTCAATTAAACATTCTCCGCCTCACAAAAGCAAGTACTCTTTTCTCTTTTTCTCTTTACTAGCATTGAACTACTCGGTTCACAGTCTTTTTTCCTTGGGTGGATTGAATTATGATTTTCACTTGCCTTGGTATACTCAGTACCAAGAAAAAGAACTTTTTGTTCTTCGTATGCTCGAATCTGGATGCGGACGTTGAAATTTTACATTCTTTTAGAGTCAGTATTTAAATTGAGCAACATATTTTTCGATTTAGTGAAAATGAAAAATTAGAAAAAACTTGAGACATTTTCAGTGGTCGCGGCAACAAATTCTTTTACAGTCCGCTTAGAAGATAACACTAAGCTCGAAACTCTCAGGATGTCTTTCGATAGTAAGGGCAAAAACTCAGGAAGAAGCTCAGTTTCTGTTGTGCAGCGACCCGAAAAAGGTTTTTATCTCCAATTTCGAAGGCGTACGGTTTCCCTCTTTCTTTTTTCACGGTTAACTCAAAACAGGCAACTTGAACCATGTTATATTAATTTTTCAAATGTTCCACACACTATTCCACAAGACGAATCCTAATATATAACTATATAGAATAACTATATAGAAAAAAGATTCAGACACTAAAAACGAAACAAAAACAAAAAGATACCAATAGAGTGAGTAAGTAGGAGTAATATATTGGTGGACAATACAAATTCTATTTGCAAAATGTATTGTATATAAATTAATTGATATTAATTAATATAAAATTGAAAATCATGAGAAGGATAGATAAAACTGAGAATAAAAACTTTAGAAAAATAAAATGAAAGTTAAAATAAGTTCACATAAAACATATATAGTACAATGTTGTACGTCATCTACCGAAGATGGTGAATCTTCTGGAGCGTGTTATTTGGCACTACTAATAAATAACAATTATACACAATTATATTTCATTCACTAAATGTTTTTTTTTTGCGTTTAAGTTATAAGGTAAACTGTCACTGCATATTGTTCTAGTTTACTACCTGTCCCTCAAGGAGTACCTATTTGATGAAAAGTTTAACTCGAAACTTAGTAACACAATTTTGAACTGTATTATTTTCTGTGCTTTCAATAGAATCGTGCACTAAAATGATATTGAAAATCTAAGACGCTGTTCTCTAAATCTTCCAGAATATAAAAGATTCGTAAATCTTTGCAACTTTCAACTCGAGTCGAAATACATCGAATTGTTATTGAAAATTGAGAAAGCTTCTGCTCAATGTTCCAGAATACACAAGATTTGAAGATCTCTCGAACTTTGAACTTATTGTCAGGGTATGAAACTTGAATTGAGTAGTTAAGCATTTCTCCGCGATGAAAATTCTAGTTTTCTCGTACAATTGCGATATTCCTTCAGTTCAACCGTGTGGTTGAATGAAGAGGATTAGTTCGAAATGATAATCGCTTCAAATTTCGTCCCCGCACTCTCATTTAAATTCAATTTCTCCGTATCTAGTATGCCATAAAACTTATTCCTCTGTGTGTTTTGCTTTTCCACGTAACTGCACCCACACGGCCAGTTATGCCGCGGGGTGGAAAATAACACCTCTAACTCCGCTCCCCGAGGCGACAATTGTTATTTCAGCACGTCGTAGCGTACTCGAGTATAGTTTTCCGCTTGTGCGACGAAATGGGGGTACACAATGAATACTTGACAACGTTTCACGTCTGTCGTGCCATGGTTTTCACTCGGAAAATGATAATTGAAATTCACATGGACCAGTGCGGTTTGCTCAATTCATTTGCATTTCTTAGAATAATATTTATAACAAGCATTAGAACAATACACATTTTCCGACGTGAGAAGTAATTCCAAGATCACACGTCTTCAACTCATAGAAGCATAGATTTCCAAACAAAACCCAGAATTTTCATCAAGGTTTTCGAGTTAGTATACTGAATAAATTTGTGAAAATTGTACTCTTAATATTATAACTATCTTCATAAAACCGTAAACTTCTCATTAAGTGGAAAGACACTCAAATCAAGTAATAAACAAACGTGTACCATCAATTTTCAGATTCTGGAATTAAATGAGAGTATACAATAGTAACTATAAATCCAACATGATGAAATAGAACTTTAGATTGGCATATTTCAGTAGTTTCATGTGAAAATATGTTAAAACCTTTACGCATTAGTATTCGATATCCAATTCTTTCTCAAATTCATTTGATTGAGAACTTTTTTCTAACTAATCTTCAGTTCGTGAATATTTACTTTTCTCGAACTTTCTTTTTTACTATTTTTAATGCAAATTTCCATGTTTGTTTCTCATTTGTCACTTTCAAAATACAGAAAACATTTTAATTATTGGCAAGCTTCAAACTATATTTTTCAATTCTTGAAATTGGACACATTTAGGAATATAGAAAAACATGTTTTGCATTTTCTTAGTATTTGTTCCATGTTGATAATCGTTACGTTTTATTCAAGTATGTAGTTCTCAGCGTTATTTCAAGTGGAATGAATGGAAATGTTTATCATGAATCGAAACAAGACCTAAGCCCACTGAACAACATTTGTATTCTATATTTCGTTTACTTTCATCATTGGTCGATGGACACTTTCAATGAATTCACAGATCAACTTAAAGTAGCTTGTCTTGAATATAATGTAACACGTCTGGAAGTCATCGAGTCTTAAAACGCTTCAATTACCTATTCCATACACAAAAATGGAATATCGTAGTTTGAGAAAATCTTCAATAATGATAATAATAATAATACAATCATTCCCAACATATATGCAATCAAAGGGAAAAAAATTATAAATTGTACACAAAAAATAATAAATAACAAAAAATTTAAGAAAAAAAACAAAAACAATAGAGAGTATAAGCGAATATATACCTCGAAAATGAAATTAAAATAAATTGAAATAGTAATAAACAGTAACTAAATGGAACAAAGTGAAAATAAAATATTATCTTCTACAAAAGTCACACGTTAATGAAGTTGATGAAGCCAACGAAAATAAAATTAAAATCAATTGCAATAGTAATATAAAGTAAAGTAACCAAATTTAATAAACTAGAATTGAAATATTATGTATTAAAATCATATGTAGGCAACAGAAGTTCATGAAAATATCACGACACTCATTGCGTTGTTCTGAGTGGCATGTCAAACTGATAGCCGATCAAAAATAGATATCACATCGACCGCAACACCCATCATAAAGATTACATATAAAGTTGATAGGAGAACGTGACAGAACATTTAATCAGCTGTAATTGACATAAAATGTATTATTCCGCCTCAGACCAGGCCTTCGATATTTGTCAGTTCGCGAATATTTATTTTGCTGAGAAGACCGAGAGTGGGACCGAGAAGACTTTGTATACCGAGAAATAATTTTTTTTCTGAACTGGTTCTTATGGTTATATTACGTTTTGTCATAGAGAAAATACGATGCAATCGTTTGCAGAATAACATATCGCATAATTTCTTTTCAAAAGAGAGAGCTTCAATTCTCGTAAAATGTCAACAATTTTTTGATATTTGTTTTGTTGAATATATAATTCATTATGGATTTTTACACTAATCTTCTTTTCTACCGTTTAACCTGTACAATTTCGACAAAATAACAGCAGTATCGAAATGGTGATTTAGCAAACAACTTCCATTAGCGTATCAAAAATCGGAAATGCGGCACATTTTCAATGCCCACCAATTGATAAATGCACTACAGGGATTTTCCTCTTCATACTGATATAAATCCTCATCAATTTCCCATATATAGGTTGAATTTCGGCCAGTCATTCGGTGTTGTTTTTCTAGTATATTTCTATTATAATTTTCTAATTCATATAGGTGGGGCAAGACGTAATATTAGTTTACCTTTCAGATGACTGCACAAACTACCCCTTGTTTCGAGCGAACCCGCAGTTAATATCTGATGAAATCATAATCAACCAAAATGAAATGCCCTCCCTATTAAGGCGATCTGTAGAACAATGATTTTATTTGGAATTAAACGGGCTTTGGGTGCTTAGTTCGGTGTTAACCAGACGCGGAAAACAATAAGCAAACACCTGTTGCGGGCGTTACCTATTTATTAATATGAAATACATTCGGCTAATTGAGAGTAATAGAGCACATGGAAAAATATGAGAGTATTAATTCATTTAATCGGTAAAAAACTGATGTATTCTGATGTATAAGTTTTGTTATTTGAGGCCAATTAATTAAAGATATCCATTATTATATTGAGCTAATAGTGGATAGTGGAAAGATAATCACTTGTGGCAAACACAGATGATCTTTCTCCCCATTAAGTTTATTGAATATCCGGTGATCTCTTGGTGAAACATTGTTCAATATATTGAATGGAAAATACTTGACTCAGTTTCACAAAATTATATCAATTGATTGACAGTTGTTTTGGGATGTTACCCCATTTTTGAAAGCTAAACAGAGTTAATAGCTGAAAACTCAGTTCAGCTTCTCAAAAGGGTGGTAATACCCTTAAACAATTGTCAAGCAATTAATGTAATTTTGTGGAAAAAAGCCTATTATTTTTTTCTCTCTCACCTTTGGGTTTTCGTAGATGAGCCCACAATGAAATTTCTCTACTCATGATACCTGATAATTGAGAAAAAATTGCCGAAACGTACTCAACAGTATTTTCTAGAAATTCTCAGCAACTTTGTGAGTTTAGCAATGCTCTGATTACTGATTTGTGTATTGATTATATATGTTTTTTCAAATATTTTTTCCACTTTAAATGAATATACAGCATGTATGTTTGAACATATTAGCTTTTTACCCTACTGTTTCAAAGAATACGTTATCCCAAAAAAAAACACAATAGCAGGTTGTGTTCGATAGTGAAGCAAATAAAATTGGAAAATGTCTTTGGTTGAAAGCTCTTTGTTCATTTCATGTTTTTACGTGTTTACACAGTTGCGAAACAATGTGAAAAATGTCTGTGTCGTAGGGCGTCTGTTTTTGTACATTCCGATTTATTCTTTTATTGCCACCATATTTCAATTGGCGGAAATTCAAGTAATAGAATTCTCTGTATAATTTACAGAGATATTAGAGCATCACTATGATTCAATTCTTCGCCGATTCAGATTTCAAAATTTTCATTTACGATATCCCTTATGCGCCGGTAAGTAGTGCACTGCACATGGAAGGGAATGAAAATCGGTTAGAATCCGCTTCATGATAGCAATTGTTCAAACAAATGAAATAAAAGGGATTCCGATGAGAACGAAATTCAAAAGGCGTATCAAAATTCCGTTGTGATACGATAGAATTGGCCGAAATGGAATGGAGAACCGAATATTCCGAGTTTTCTATAGCACTAAAACTATACTCATTTAGAGGTAGTAGCGCAACTAAAATTAGGTATTGTTTTAAGAGCCGGTTTCGTTGAAATGAATGAATGATTGATCATTCGCTCTTTTGAGTGCAGTTTATTGTTTGAATTAATTATCTGGTGTTCGCTCTGAATTTAACCGTTTGTTTGTAGCGGAGGAATTTCGAGGAGGAGTCGATTATATCTGCGTTCAATGCGCGAAATCATCCCCTACTGGGAAATATGGTGCAGGTGCAGAATACGCGAGAAATGTATGATGGAAATATTCTGTTCTTAACTCAATATTCGACTTAACTCCAAATAGTTTAATTGATTATACCCAATTCAACTTGGTTACTTAATTCCTAATTTTAGCCGCAAAAGAGTTCGTGAACCAAATGGGGGATTGAAGAGTTGGTCGTCGTAGGCTCTATGTGGCATAATTCTAAGTTCGAAAATTTTGCCTTTGAACACGAAATCTCACAGCAGACAAGAGAGCAGAAAATGTATAGTGTGTACTAAGGTTTTCGATGGAAATATCGATACACAAATGTTGTCAACGAAAACAGGAACAATTCGTTACACACTTTAGCAATCTCTTAGGTATTCGGATGAATGTCTACAAAGCCTGCCATCTTTGCGTGGAAGCTCGAACTATTTCTTGTCTCGAACGCACTCTTATCATATTTGAAATAGTATATCTTGGTTTTGTGCTAGAGGGAGATAACGTGACTATGTCACTGCCTCTATCTCGTCTTTTGAATACCTAGATATAACCTTGGTGCGGTCAAGAAAAACATCGAAACTCGATTGTTTGGATGTATGACACTGATGATTCCCATGATGGGATGTCACAGAGCGGTATGGCATTTCCAACGAGTTCGATGCACTAAACATTCATTCCCAAACAATCAATTGACAGTGAAATACAATATGTATTGCCAAAATAGAATATCCAATCCAAATAGTATACTTGCAATCATCGCAGCAGGCTAGTTTCCTCGTTTTGGTTGACGAAGATTTACAACCTATGCATTACATCTTCCCTTCGTTTACCGTATCACTTTGCGCATATTGGAAATCCCTGTCTTTACTACAAATATGCAGTGCTATTTTCACTGATTTCACTTTTAAGCGGAACTATTCACTCATCAAAAATTGTTTTTCTCGTTGTTCCCATCTGTTAATTGAACGTTGTAAGTTGTCCAATTTTCACTCAATTTCGAATTGTTTATTTCACTTCAATCGATGAATTTACAGGACCCGTAAAACGCGTGCAGCTTACTCGAACGCCCGTGAAAGAATATATCAATATAATTCCACGAGTATTTATTATAGAACAGATTGAGAATACAATAATATATGACTATAAAATTATTGAAATTTTCCCGCAGAAGAAACAATTCCTAACTGAAATATCATTCCTGCATTTTTCTTATGGAATAGTTGACTTGTGTTTATTGATTTCTTTATATTTTTCTTCATTGTTGATATTCTTACGTTCTCAACTTCAATTGGAAAGAAGTGATTTTACATCTTAATTCACCTGAGATGTATCCATTCTGATACTGCAAATAACGAACGCAGAATAGCACGTTACGTAGAATATTGGAGGTTTGCAATTTTGCCTGAATATGCATATTTTCCCAAATTTCCTAATGTTCTGAATCTATTGTCTTCCTCCTTTTCACCAGATTGGTACTTAGTGGTTTCAATTCATCGTTCTCGATCCGATAAACGAGGACCTATCACATATTCATGGTATAACTCGTCGAGCAGACCGGAACATAGGGGCCAAGGATGCAAGTGTTCGTGGGACAATGGCACTTCCTAGTTTTTAAGTGTTTTCGTTGCTCATTGTGTTATCCAAACCGCTGGGGCGAGTCTGTTTGTGAATTGATCGTCGGTGAGTCGTGAATCATTCAACCGCAGCCTCCTCCTCTATCGTCTAGCCCTCATAATGTTCAATGTTTTCGCCAGTTATTTGAAACCTTCGAAAAAGTTCTGTAACTGAGTATCTTTCTACACCAAAGTAGAATTAATTTCTGCGAATTCTTCTGAAATTCAATGCCTATACTGAAATTGAAACGAACTTTTATCATCACAAAGAGTAAAAACTTCGTCTGGAAATTAGTATTGGAAACTGAATATGCAAATTATTAATTTAATTTTTGGTTTTTTTTTCGTTATTTTTCCATTCAATTTTCCAATTTCGTTATTTTTGTTTTTCAATTTTTCAAATTTTTTCCTTTACATTTCAACATTTTCCTAGAAAAACACCAATTATTCTTCGACCGTTATGTTTCAAATTCGATTCAACAAGATGTTTTATAAAATTTTTCGAAAAATAATAAAAGCTTTCTAAGCAATTGAACAACCTATAAAAGTTGAAGAACCTATATTGTTTTCAATATGAACAATCCCCAAAATGTGCACAAATGTACAAAAGGGGCGAAATTGTTCTTTCAAAATCATTGAAATTTCCGTAAATCTATTTGAACGACTAAAACGACTTGATTTATTTTCTATTATTTCGATTTTTTATTCTTTCGACTTTCAAAAAATTTCAAGTTCTTCATCAATATTCCTTGTGTATTAAATGTCATAAAATAGGTATGTTCAAATCTGATTATCAGTGACCCTGGAGTGTTGATATGTAGAAGAAGTCTGATATAATAATGCGTTGTGTCAATTGAAGAAAAAGTTTATGCATTCATGTAGGTAATGGCTCTTGAAATTCTTTTTAATTTTTGTGATAACAAATGTAGAAATAAAACTGTTTGTTTTTCGTAATAGTAAACTATCACATCGTAACGATGGAATCCATTAATCATTATACTGAAATATGTCACATGTATCAGAATAATAATTGTTGTTTCAAATTCCCTTTGGTAATTGACTGATTCAGAACCTCAAACACTAAATTATTCTGATAGAAATCAATTAGGAGAGATTTTTTGAATTTAAATTAAGCACTCGGTTGTAAATTTTTAAAACTTTCCATACTTCCATAAATGTTTTCCTTTCGTTATTTCCTTTTTATAATTGAGATGGAGATTATGAAATATTTTTCTAAGGGCTCAATTATTTATTAAGAGCCGATTTTAGTATAGGGCTGAATGGAAGATCAGACTCAAAACTGAATTCAGTCCTTTTGTCTTAGTTGTAATTATTGAATGTAATTGAATGTTACTTTACAATATAAGCAATGTTTACAATCAATTCTATTCTCAGTATTCTTAGTCATTGACCAATTATCTTTACACACACACACACACACACACACATATATATATATATATATATATATATATATATATATATATATATATATATATATATATATATATATATATATATATTTATTATTATTATTATTATGTTTTTAGCAATAACAGGCTTTTTTTGATATGAAAAAGTTTATTTTTATTGACGTTTCGTTGTCATATTACAACTTTGTCAAAACTTATTATTTATTATCTGTTATTGCTAAAAACTTTCAAAATAAAATATCTGAAACAGGCAATAAATCAATTTCAAGATATATATATATATATATATATATATATATATATATATATATATATATATATATATTATATATAATATGGCAATAAAGGCAATTTATATTATTATATATATAGATATATATATATATATATGATTATACAAATATAATCAATGTATAGCCAATTTATAGAAAGTCTTATTATATTTATTGAAATTACAATTTAAGTTAAAACAATGAAAACTCATTTATTTGGTCACTCAATTTCACTTCTTCATTTTAAATACAAGTTAATAAAAAAATGAAATTAATACTTGAAACGTCAGTCCTTTGTTAAACATTATCATTGATTTAAGAAAACTTACTAATTTTCTACAATTTGTAAAGTACAAAGTATTATATAATACAACTTTCATAATGCAGTGTATAATGCATAATACGTGAAATTAAAGGAAATCAAACTATACAGATAAACAAATACCTAACACGATAAACTACTTAATGAAGAGTTATGAATGCCAGAATTATTTGAAATAGCAAACAAAACCATTTTCTGAAAATATCTGCTATTCACCTACCCTTATGAATTTCCGAATTTCAATTTCGTCTAATTGAAAAGAATATTTGTGCACACTCTTGTATCCACTTTGTGTGTTTAGTTTATTTTATATATAATCAGTTCTTTGCATATTTTTCGCAAATTTCAACTTTAATATCTATTCAAACTGATAGTTTGGAGTGAAAATTTTTTTAATTAGATTCTCTCTCGTTGTAATTGTCTTTATTAGACCTTCAATCGAATTTCGATGGAACTGAGATCTCAAGTTACAGAAACCGAAAGTCCCGTCACTATTTTTCCCGAGATGGGCCAAGGGATGCGTGAAGTCGCGACGAGAAGGCGCCTACCCCAGACGCTTACGCCAATGCATTTTTCTCATCGCACTTTTTCGTTTTCCTCTAGTGTTTACCCCGCCACGAATCAAGCGAAGGTCGTCTCATGTTAATTTTCCATAAATATCTCCGATGAAACGGGAAATTCCAAGAAATGTTGCTAGATATGTTGCACTTTCTAAAGGATTGAATGTCGTTGGTGGCTTTTGTCGATTAATCAGAATATTTTTTTATCGTGAATGATTCAGATCCTCTAAGAAAATAATGTTGTTTACAAAAAGAAAATACGATGTGTTCAAAGATCAGATTTGGATTCTCGATTTTCTTTTCAGATTTTTATCGACGATTCCTAAGGAACGAGGACTTTTTCTGCCTGTTTTTTTCGTCAATTACCTGAATGAAGACAAATTATTTCTTGAAAAGTAGATGACAACTTCAGTATACTTCCTTCGGGAAGAATTGAGTCTTATTGGTGCCAAGTCAAAGCCACCAACCTGAAAAAATCCTTCATATACCGATGTCAATTCATTTATTTTATTCTTCCAAATAATGCTACGCCATTTGACTGGTTTCACGATCGCAACAGAGAACAAAACGAAATTCGCTGTTAGCGAAGGGTTCTACGCATTCTAGATATTCAATTATTTTTGCATTTCGAACCGTTTTTGAATACACATCAACGAAATTCAACTTTCAATTCATTTTTAGTCGATTGTGTGTTTTAAAAGCGTTATGCATTTTCCTGATATTGTCTGTTAATTTTTCACATTTTAAACTACGTTGCATAATTTCAGACCTTTTCTGTCGGTTTATGGTTGCAAAACTATACAGTGAAATGAAAATGTTTATTGTACTGTTCTGTGTTATTCGGAGGGGTATCGATCGGGGGTTTTGTCAAAATTTTATAAGAATTTTATAAGCAGAAGTTGATCTTAATACATTGTTTGGGTTAGGACCCCTTCGCGGTTTATGTAGAACATAATAATAATAATATAATAATAAGATAAATTTATTGAGAAACATTCCTTACATTATAAAATTACATTCATTTCAATTGATACAATAAATACAGCTAAGAAAAATACTCTCAAAAGGACCGAATTCAGTTTGGAGTCTGATCTTCCATTCAGCCCTCGAGCAAAAATATTGGTTCAAACAGAAATCTTGGTTCAATTCATATTTACAATAATATACAACTTTGATTGAAAAGAAAAGAAAAAAAATTAAACGAAAGAAAAATATACGATGAATTCGAATCCTGAACTAGGATTGGACGTTTTTGAATGCTCTAATTAAATTAATTGAATAAAACTTAAAAATATAAGGGATTACAAGCGAAATCGTTGTTCAAAACCATCGTTAAACAGTTGAATTAAAAGTCGAGTGAAATATTATTTCGGATATATAGCTACAAATTATATACTAAAGTAGTATATAATATAGTTTTAGTAGAGTCCATACTGAAAAAATATCGACCTGCTGAACATTAGACTCTAAGTGGATTGGATTTTTCGCCGTTAATTTCGAAAATATTTCTCATGCTTTTAATGTAATAAATTGAATGTAAAACTATCATTTACCACTTCGTAGTGATTTATCATTCAAATCAATTTAATCAATCACATTTCACCTTCAGAAGAACTGTCAAGTTCTTTGTTCATGGATGATTAACAAATATAATATAATGGTTATAATAAAACAATTGTTAAACTGATTTACACATATATTAAAAATAATACTGCATGACGTACGTTTCGATGAGATTCACCTTTTTCAAATGCCACGTGCAGACTAATGACAATTTCTCGAATATATATATATATATATATATATATATATATATATATATATATATATATATATATATATATATATATATTATATCATACGTTGATTATATAACAATATTAGTTTGTAGTTTTCATAACAGTATTATTTTTAATATATAAATATAACAAATATAATGGTTATTGTTGTAACATCATTCATAAAGTGTTGTGGTCAACATAATGGTGTCCTGGTTCATGCACCATTTTGTTTATGAAGATGAACGAAGCTTGATAGATATTTTCTAATTATCTCTTTAGGATACGATATTTTTATCATAATTTCAGTAGAACAGCCTAGCAAACGAATAGAATGAAAGAAATTCTCAATATTGTTTTCAATAACATACACGTTATATAGTTACGCATATTTCGATGAGAAATATTGGTGGCGGAAGCCAATTAATCAAATTTCAAAAACCATAATTATGTCCGCACGAAAACAAACTTGTTATTCACAATTATAAGTTCTGCTATAATATAAAGCAGTTATTTGTTGACTATTTCAGTTATTATAGCAACGACTGTTTTCGTATATGAGGAAAGTGACTCATCAATTCTCCATGGAAAATCTTCGAATTGACAACTTCAAATCGAATAAAAGGGGATAAATCCAGAAACTAAATCCGATAATCTCTCGACTCGAAAAGGCAGCAGACTGTCTTCGAGACAAACTGGCGTTTACCTTCATGTAATATAAAGAGCTTAAACTACTCGTTCTTTGTACAACTACGCCGTTTGACGGAAAATTTATTTCTCACAACTGTTGATAATTTGAACCGAAAACACAACGTTTATTTTCCTTTTCTGGAAAACATGTTGATCAAATACCCAAGGATGAATATGCTGAAATCGTATGTACATCGTGAAAAACATAAATTTTGGATCTATGATGTTTTGTTGTAACAGGTGGATTAGTAATTAGAACGTGTAGCTAGTTGGCAGATGTTGAATTTTCAGAATTTTTGATTGTTCAATCTAAGTCAAATAGTGTACCTTTGATTTGTACCGTAAAATTTTTTTTGTCAAATTCTCATAAATGATCAGCGTGAATCGCATTGTTTGTTTCTACGACATTTGAATCAAACAGAGTTGTGAAAATCATTCATTAAATGAAATTTTTTTTTTGAATCATTTGGATAAACGTTTTTAGAAATTTCGAAACTCAAGTTAAAAGAGCAGCTCTAGGCTGCTCAACTCATTTGCCAGTAATTCTTATTCAAAGCTTCTAGAATAAATATTTTTAATAACAAAATAACAAGTCAGATATCTTGAATTTGATGATCTCCTTTTAATATGAGTATTCTCATTATTCAGTAAACACTTCAGTAACACTTTAGTAAATCTAAGAAATAGTCTTAGTTTTCACATTCAATGGTAATATATCAACCATTACAACTTATTTATGACTACGCATAAATAAGATACTTAATACTTCAAAGAACTGCCTAACTATAATAATTCATTTTCTTCGCCAAGTTTGCTTTGAAAAATGAAGGTTGTACAGATTAAAATAGACACCTTGTCATTTATTTTGAAATTTGTAAACTTCAACTAACTAATATTTCACTTATTTCAAGTTCATTTTTTTTTTAAATTCATTGGACCTACAGTTTAACGCCGGTTCCGAACGGCCATTGGGCTTGTAATCGATGTACATTAGCCAGCATATTTCATTACTTAAACAACTTAAATCATAGACAAACACAAACACCCATTCCTTCAGCGGGGCTCGAACCCGAGTTCCGTAGTCGGGTGTTCTACCGACTAAGCTACGGAGACCGGCCAGGTTCATTTTGATAGTTATTCATTTTGGATTAGAAGGCCGGAACCATTTGTTCAGCAAGTTGCAAATTGTGAAAATTGTTCATGTGTTTTGAATTATAACATTGTACCTCATAGTCACTTCAGCACAGGTAATCGAAAAGTTTGCAGTTCTTTCCGGAATGTTCGTGACTTGCTACATTAAGTCAGTGTATTTGCATAAAGTCGAATGACCTTTTTGAATTGAGCTCGACATCAGTCTGCAGCTGCTCATTATGTATAAGAGAATATTAAATAATTGATTAATGATTTAGAGCAGCATTTCTCAAATAAGCCAGGCAACCCATTAGGGAGTTGCGAGTGAATAATGAGTGGGCCTGAAAAATACAGTTACTAGTGAATACAGGAACGAGTAACTACCGAATCCAGACTCGCCTATCAACAACTTTTTTTTGTATGCTTGAAATATATCTCTTTTTTTGTTTATTCAACTTAGAAATATTCTTCTTTCAATATTTCAATGAATATTACGAGACAAATTGTCTACATAGTCTAGTGGTGAAGGTGACGTGTCTGGATTACCAGAAGCTTTCACAAAAGCTTATTAAAGCTTACATGAGTTTTTACTGAAATAGTTTTCCGTATAGAAAATTATGATAGAAATAATATATAGAATCACTGAAAAGTAAATATTTTATCACCACGAAACTTGAACTTTATACACCTATTTCAAATAGCATATAGTAAATAAGTTAAAACAAATTATATTTTTTTAGTAGAACCAACAGATGGGAATGAATGGATAATATAATGTCAAATGAATCATGTATAAATTCAAGCAAGTTAAAGATAATACATATGTCGGTAGAAACCCCCAAGTAAATATTTCGTAAATAAAATTTTGTGTCTTGTTGAAACAAATTCAAAAGAGTTTAGAACAAGGTTCTAACCCTTCACATTTCCTAAACGAAAACCATCCATGTCTTATGAGAAATAAGACATGTATCGGCTTTTCTGGAAACGGGATTATGCTATCTGATTGCAATGGCAGTGTACTATCTTTCTCAACGTCGCCGTCGGAGGTATCGCCAGCCCAAATTTCGCACCGATCACTCAACGGCCGTGATTCCGGCGCATCCGGGTTCATTAAAGATTGCACCGCGGCCGGTGCAGCCCCATAAATTACAGGATAACAAACGGGCGCCAGTCCGGAATTCACAAACGTATTAGCCGAGCGTAATGACTCCGTCCTCGCCGAAACCATTGTTTCCGTTTTCTCCTTGTTTGCCGCGATAACGGCGGGATTTATTCATTGCGAAAATACGATCTAAAAGGAAACGCCTCCGACTGCCTCGAGGTGTTTTGTGTTCGGCATCCTTGCGGTCGAGAAATCACGACTTTCGCGAACAAAGCCATTGTGCCAGAGAGGTTGCATGCATGGTCGGATAACCTCGAGTTCGAGTCGATTTTCGGGACTCTGATTAACCGGTTTTCGAGACCTGCAGACTAAGGAAATCTCGTTCTTTACGTTTATTGGACCAATTCGGGAATTCGGCAGAGGACGTGGTTTTCGAAAATCTGATATACCAAACAAAATTTTCGCTAGTTTAATCGCTACAGAATTGTAACACGGTTAAAGTTTGGGAAACTCTTTCGATAATATAACTAGATTGAACCGAATTTTGTACATGAAACAACGTTAAAATACCTTCCTCACGTAGACCTCAGGATTTGATTAAGACATCCACAGTTTGGCTCAAATTCATGTTAAATGGTTTTTTCGACAGAAGCTATAGTTCCGTATTTGCTGATTCCTTTTTTTGAACTCTTGGATTAATTTGAAAGTGAAATTCCAATGTGCCTTGACCTGCAGTACATAATTCTGTCCTGAAGTACATAATTCTGTTTCTCATCTAGAAGTAATTGGTAATCTTACTTTCACTGCCAATGATACTCAATGCTAGCACTTCAAAAATTTTTTGTTTCCATTAATTATCAAATTATGAAACTGTTTTTCGATACCAACAATATATATCGCCTTACGTTCACTTCTTTTATCAAGGTTGTTTTGCAGGACATTGGCAAAGACAATCAGAAAGAGGGTGACGAAAATAACCATAATTATTTAAAATGAATTCCATTTTTGCACTATTATCAGCTTTGCTTTTAGCAGGGGTTCGTATGGATAATAAGATGAATCTTTGTGAAAATGCTTTGTTCTTAGAATTTCTTGAATTGGATTTTTGTTCTAATTCAAAATCATTCAGCATGGAAGAATGGATTCCTGCTTAGAACGTTACGCGAGTATATTTCTTGCTGCTATCATTCTCGAATGAATTCGAAAAGGAGAAATGCTTACACCTGACCGCAATCTTCATGCATTGTATGAAAGTCGGAATACCAAGATGATACCAGAGTATCGTTCAATTACAGTACTTACCAAATTACCAAGACCTGTTTTCATATGTCAGGTTCAATTGCAAAGTAATGAAAACCAAGTCAGCTAAATCATTAAGAAGTCTATCTGCTCTTATGCAAAACCATTTCACTGTGAAACTCTTACAACAGTCTAGGCAAAATTTGACAATAGTTTATCGTTGTGTGGAAATAATCAATGTCATTCGGGAATGACATCAAAATTTTCACTTCAAATTGTCAAATATGTATATTTTATTCTATAATTATAATATTTTTTCGAAGTCTTTCCTTGAGTTGTATGCAACAACGTCATATCATGTTTTAAGGAACACTAAATGAATTTTCATGGAACAAACATTCAGGTAGTATGATTCTGACGTCTATTTTGAATAAACTTCTCCAAGTTTTAATCAATTCTTTTTAACACACCTTCGCTTTTTGCTTCTTTTGCTTCACAAAAGAGATAGATAGATACACAGAGAGGGAGAAAATGATTCCACTAAATCTCTGGAAGGGATAGAAATGTACGAAGTTGAAAGATAAACAGCTAATTAATCGACATCGCGTTAATCTGTTGAGCAAATAACAATACCGACCGTCTCTTTAATACGCGAATGAATAATGAAAAAAGTTATATATTTGTGTAATGACTGAATCAGGAATACATATATCGGAGGATATAATTTATGGAGTTTACTTTAACCGAGGTTACGGTTTTACAAAAAAATTTGCGATTAATATTGGAGGATTTCCTTTTGGCAGAAATTTTCCAATATTCGTGAATGAGCAAATTCATTAATCACGTTGAAACTTTGAAATTGAGCAACTCAAAACGAAAAAACATTTAAACTTCTTTGATTTCAATCGAAAAACATGATAAAACATTGAATATATATATATATATATATATATATATATATATATATATATATATAAGCTACATGTTTTAATATATAGCTCATATAAAGAGTTTCGTTGAATTGTTACATTTTCAACAACATGAATAAGGGAGTTGGGAATGTTCATTAGGAGTACCCTGTACCGTATATTTCCAGATGCAGATAACTTGAAATTAACAGTTTCGAAAGGCAAAAAACTAGGTATTTCTGAATTCATGGAATTCTATAAACGAAATAAAAATACCACCGTGAATTTATTAAACGATCGAAAAGACATAAGTATTTAAAAAGTCTATGAAGAAGAAGAATACACCGTGGCGTAGGGCATACGTATTCACGTAATAAGAGTGCCAACCTTATAGTTGGTATAATACACTTGAAAGTGCAGTAACACTACGAAACTAGTCGCAAAATGATAAATAAAGTGATATTTATAAAGCAGATTGTATTTTACTCTATAATAACATTTTCATCTTATGCATGTACGTAATTCATTTCAAATTTTCACTGTACGACGTGATGAATCTAATGGAAAATATGGTTTTCATACGGTAACAATATAATTACTCTTCTGTCTGGTGCACCGTTGCGAGGCAGAATGGTTCCTGTGTTTTCTTTTCAACCCGCTAACAGAACAGTGAACGTTTAAAGCAAACGGAAATATGTTTTCGTAAATTTCGTGTTTTCGTTTCGAGTTCAAGTCTGGTCGAAAAAGCGTATTTTCCCGTAGATACTTCGCCTCATCCTAAATTATGAGATAAGCCTCCGAGAACGCAAAAAGCACAACCAGAATACATTAGGGATGTTGTTAACTTTGGTTTTTTTGTGCGATACCTTAGGGATATGTCCGCCTCTTCCTTTGATGTTTTAGATTCGTAAATTGTATTATTATATTGTCCTGAATTTCAGATGGCTGACAAAGTGTGGATGCGAAGGGAACATTAAATCAAATTTTTTCGTGAAACTTGCGTTCTTTTTCGAAAATGTTTCGCGAACTTGGAAAAGTATTGGTTCATCATTCGAATTATCGAAATTAAAAAACAAATACAGAATATGATGGAAACTTTTGCCCTCGCTCATTGAAATTTCTGAATGAGATGTTAACAACTGATTCCCATTGCTAAAAAATTTTTTCTCATCACAGAAATATCAGGGTCATTAAGATATGGAGAGTATATTAGGATAAATTTACGTTTATATACCTATATAAAAGTAATCAAAATATATAAAGTATGACTGAAATATGAAGAGCTGATATTTTAGAATGTAAGAATTTGATGTTATATTTTTCATTAAATTTTTTCTATTGAGTTTGTAGTCACATAGATTCTGAGCTATTGTATTGTTGAAAAATGCTTTAAGTTATTCATTATGAAACGTTTCTCTGTTTTTATTATAGTGTCCTATAACCTCTACATTCCCATTTCCTTGACAAACGTTCTCAAGTTTATAGTCTGATAGAGTATGAAAAATATAATGCCAGGCGCCAGAGGTTTGAAAGTTCTCGGTACAATTTCAATTGGTTTTCCGGTGGATAAAACAACAACTCCACCAGATCTAACAGTTCTTAATCTCAGTTCTCCTTAACTGTTATATCCACTTGGTTCAATAAATGATTATATGATTATATATAGATATATATATATATATATATATATATATATATATATTGAATATAAAAAGAAAATTAATAATTGAAATACTAAAAAAAGAAATTGAAACAAATAAAGATAAATTAATTCTGTCTTAGCTAAGAGGACTTAATCGTTACAGTGGAAAAACATATGTAATGAATGTTTAAATAAAATATTCAGCATGTAAATTGAACAGTTATTGAATTGAAGTAAACTCGAGGTTAATAAAATAAAAATAAAATCAAATATAAATTGTCTCTTCAAACAATGTACTGGAATAGTCTCACCACACCAAGTGTACTCAAACTTCCAGCTTTAGGCTCAAAGATCTATTATGCAAACATTCTCAAAATGTTCTCAATTCTCAAATAATGCATGTACACAAAAAACACGGCGAAATTCAAAGGAAGAAAAAGTGACATTGGATACAAAAAGTAAAAAAACCCACGACTTACGCAAAGATGTAGTGCGAGGTTTACTGTGTATCAAGAACACGTGCTTTGATCCCCTGATGGGCACTTCTTCTGTTCACAATTTCCAAATAACTGAGAAATGCCAGAAGAATTCAACGACTTTCAATTTATCCCAATATTGGATACTTGTTCTTTTCAACAAAACAGAAATCCATAAAAGAAAAAGCATATAATTTGATGAAGGTCTAAATACGTCTCCTTTCTTGATGATAATTAACATCTGATCATTTTTCCAAAAAAATACCAGCCAACTTTTTTTCCACTCAGGTTAACTTTCATCATCTGACAAACAACACAACATGACAGATCTACATAACAGTAGGACGACAGAGTACCAACCTAACAAAACTAAACTCACTCCTCTCACCATTTCTGACGAAAACATATAAAACTAAACAAACTTATAACGTTATAAATTGATGCTGATCATCATCAAATTCTCTCATGCTTGTTTGCCATTCATCATATTAAACAATATTTGTTGTTTCAGAAATTCAATTATTTTCGTAATGGATAATATGAATTTTTTCAATTCATTTCTCATTATATACTTGATGAATAATTACGTATGTATGTGAAATGAATCGAAAAAGAGTACAAGGAAATGAATGTAAAAGGGTAGTAGAATGCAGAATCTGTGTTTATTAAACAAGTTTTAATTAAGTAGTTTGAGTTTCATGTATTTGAAATTTTTGAATGAAGCGATTCTGATTCATAACTTTGTCATACTAAGATTTTCTCGAAATTCTGAACTGAATTCGATATAATCAGTCTGCAATTCACTCAATGAAATTCAAACTCCGCGCAAATATTTGCCGTATCTGTCGAAAAGAAAGGAGGGGGCACATATTACGAAAGTTCCAGATTAAGTGAATTCGAGTTCTAGGAGTCTCCAAGTCGGCCCCAAATCGTCGGAAGTTATTTAATATAATCCACACAAACTCGGTCACTTAACTGAGAAGCCATTAGTACAGTAATTAATATGCCGGAGATATTTGCCAAGAGTAGAAGTTCTATTAGGAATTGAGGAATGCTTCTAGCTGTTATCGTTCTAGCAACTTTGGCGGCAGATCATTTCCATAAAACTCTCCGTCAGTGCGAGATGACGCGAAAAGCGTGGTGGAATTTTCTCATCCAATTTGGTATTCTGAATTTGCGATTGTGACTTTCAGTTGCATAACAGAGATGGAAGTTTTCGGAGCTTTCAGTCGGTCATAATTTCAACTATGTCGCGTAAAAAATGTCGTATTGCTATTTTTCCTTTGTGACTCATCTTTTTATCTTATTTGATTCTTTTTCCGCATTCTGTCAATTTATCCATTTATAATTTGGGAACAAATTTACTGCTGCATGAAACAAAAAAATTGAAAACAAAATCTGAGAGAGTTCATTTTATCACTATAGCTCGACATATATCAGATGTGAATACAAAATTGTTAGTGTTTAAATCACTATCTCTTTCTCACGTTGAATATTGTTCTTCAACTTTTTTCAATCTAAAAAATGATTGCGTTGATGGGTTGGAAAAAATCTGAACTCGAGTTATGATAGTGATTCTGAAATGTTATAAACGAACATCTATCGAACATATTCGAAGTTTTACAGGTAATGAGTAGGTATTACTAGAGAATTATGTTCAGGACATTAAGCTATATATTCAAGATTGGCGAAAATATAATACTTAATTACTTAAGAGAAAAGCTACATTTTGTTAACGAATCTCATGATTCCGAAACTAGACTTCGTAACGTTTTTCAGTGAAGATATGTACACATTTTATGTAAAATTCTACGATAAATAGGTTTTCAATTGTATTCAATAATTTCCAAAGTCTTTAAAGTACAGTGCGAATTATGGAGTTTTCAGAAAATCTCTGATACATTATATTTTAGAATAATTTTCTTGAAATGTTATTGTGAATGTAAATATGCGTTTTTTATTCTTATGTTTTTATAGCTCATTGCCAAATGAAGTTATTATTATTGTAACGAAAGACCTGATCATTTATGGAATTTCATCTCGTTATGATTGTTCTATAGAAAACAGTGGTATATTAACTGTTTCATATTTGAAATGGATTTACTCTTTTGAGGTAAATACCAGAAGGAAAGTTTCAGAAGCATTTTATGAAAATAAATACGTTGAAAGTTTATTCAAACATCTACTTTTCAATTTATATACTGATAAAAATTTTAAGAGCGTCATTAAACCGAAATTCTTTCATTAAATTTTAAAATTATTTCAAAAATTAAAGAAAATACATACATTACATGAAGCTATAAGATTTCATTCGTTCATATTTGCGATAATGTAGATTTTCTATTTTTCACGATGTATCTATTCCATCACTAAACTATTCTTTAAATTTCCACAAAAATTGTTTGATTCACTTGACCTATTTTTGTGAGTACTTCTAACAGTTGTATCAACTATATTCTCAAATAGTGAACGGTGGATGAAACACTTGGACTTGTATCCCTGTTAAAATATTTGTGTATAAGAATTGAGTAGTCTGAAAGAAATATTATTCATGTGTACCTATTGCACTAGATTACAATGCTAAGGGTACTTTGTAACCCTCATTAAACTGTATAGTCTCATAAATGCCGTATTAAAAACAAGAATTAATGAAATTCTTCGAATCATCGCTGGTCTCTTGGTGTAATATCCTTTTTTTCCTACTATTCTGATTTTACAAACTCTCAATAATTACAGAATTATGCATTTAAACATTATAAGGAACCAATTCATCGGTATTAAATCGATGTCGAGAAATCGTCGACAAATGTCGCGGATTTTTTTAGCGCGAACATTAAAACAAAACACCCCCTTTCATCACATATTATATATAATATTAATAATAAGTTCTTTATTCTCAGCAGGTATAATACCCAATTAAGAAAATAATAACCTAAAGTTGAATACTAGCTAAATAATTGAAATGAAAGAGACATTACAAAGAGCACAATTTAATTTAAAAAAACTAAAATAGTAACTAATAACTAAATAATAGCATTTAATAAAATATTTTAACGAACATCACGTTTCATCACTAACTCCTAATCGTAACTTCTATGGAGTCAAAGTGAATGTCACAATTATTGGCAACTCTATTGAATGTAGACTCCATAAACCAAATGGAGGATTGTATTAGGGAGTTGGTCCTTACACCCCCCAGGTGGAATAATTCTGTATTACGAGAATTTAACCCAGGAACACGAAATTTCAAAGCGGACAAGAGAGGAGAACAATCAATTAAGTTGTGCACTAATTTGTACAAAAATTTGATTGATAAAGTTTCTCTCCTACTCTTCAATGAGATTAAACTAAATCGACTCAATAATTCGTTATGATTGACTCCTCTCTGTGGATAAACTTTATCCTCCCTCCAAACTAAAAATTTCAAGAACCTTCTCTGAATAGCCTGAAGATGGCGTTGATGGCAAGTGTAATTAGGATGCCAGATCATGCTGCCATACTCCAACTTGCTACAGATTAGGGTATTGAATGTTCTTTATATGTTTCATGTCTGTATGTTTCATAGTCTATATGTTTCATGGCAACGGTAAACAATTAAACAAGGACGATTGTTCTTTGTCAAACTCGGCAAAAAGATACTTGTCTGTATTACAATATTGTGTGAATTTTTTACACAGCGAGAACATACAGATATGATGTTCTCTCTTAGTGTCGTAAAAAAGACAATTGGAAATTCATTATGCAAGTGATGATTAATCCTGTATCCCGCCTGATATTTTCGGAGCAGCCAAATCTGCAACTTTAAGTATACTCCCAAGATAGTCTAGAAATAAATATGAAAAACAATTGAAGTAACTATGGAAACTAAACCCAACTGTGAAAAACTTGATTCAATGAAAATACTATTTCAAGTGTGGCTGTAAAAGAAATATTCATGTGTTTTTTGAGCACAAGGTAAAATTGCTGCTTTGAAAAGAAATTCCGGCATTTGTTCTTAATCGGCAATTCTTCAGTTTGGGGTATAAATACACAAATAATACTATTTCCCAATGGATTGAAGTCACGCATTGTAGCCGAAGTAATCCAAGTTTACCAGGTTTCAACGTTAAAATTTTTCATTAGAATGACATACCAAAATTTCACTTCAACAAAAATCTCTGTTCTACTGATATTCTTTCCAATCTGCTGTCTCCACAAAGTATTTTCTTGAAAATTTCTTGAATTGCGCAAGGTAGATTTTGTAAGATTATTCGATAATGATAGTGAAAAAGCTGCGAGTACACCAATAAAATCAAACTTACTCTTAGAAATGAAAAATTAAAAACGAAACTTTTTAATTACAAATATCGCTATTACAAATAGCAAATTGGAAACAGAAAATTTGAAAAATTAAAATGGAAATTGTGAAAGATTTCAAAAATGATTACTCGGCTCGCAGGTCGTTATTCGAAAATGAAAGTTTAAATTCCGAAGTAATCAATGACCTCGTGATGATAAACAATAACCGTCTGGATTTATGTCCGGCAACATCCGAATCGTATCTCTTTGTCGCGTATGAATGATAATTTCATCGAACTCCACCACTGGCCCGATTGATATCGATAATTCGAACGGCGTTCGTAAAACATTTCACGTGTTGTCGCGAATTTATCTGACTGCCCGTTCGCCCGCAATAAATCGACACGCCGCCCGGAAATAAATAACATTTCCCCTAGTATTAATTGGGCCGAAACAACAAACCGGCCCATTTAAATCGGCCTGTCAAATAATTTCGACGATCCTGTCAAAAACTAAACGGCGAACAGCGAACGTCGGTAGATTGAACTGTTGTCGTTCGCGTCCTATTTGAATATAAAATCAGTTGGTTGATTCGCGTATTAGGTAGAATTGACAGCGAAGTCAGTCGACTGAATATTTGTATTATGCGACGTATTCCGTCCGGACTTAACTGAATTTGTTGCTCTAATTGGAAAGAAAGGGCAATGGTTAATTAACTAACGCTTTGAAACCAGAAGAATATGATCATCAGATAATATCTAAATTTTACTAAAACGCTTTTCACGATAGGCATGGTGACGGTTTTTGAAAAACGGACCTATAATGTCAACAAATGTATACTATTTACAATAAATAAGATATTTCTGCAGAAATTGAGAGTTTAGTAGGAAAAAAATGCAATTTTAAAATATAAATTTACTTGTTAACCTAAAAGGCTTGTCAGTGTCATGGCGTCGCTTGTGACGTCAAGTTTGAGTAAACTAAACACTAGGCGCTGAGCCCGTTCAATAATTTAATTATTTTTTGTTATTAAATATGAATTCGAAAGTGTATAAGTGGTGTGGGGTCCCCAAGTGTGGAAATACGTCCATAAATAGGTTATTAGTGTTCGTTCCTCAAAATAAAACAACACGAAGCAAGTTGCTTAAACTTGCAAGGCGAGATTCAAATGAAATATTCTCCATTGCTCACATTCACTTTTGTGAGGATCACTTTGATGTAAGTTTTTACATTGTTTTGTAGTTTCTAGTATAGTCTATAATATTTGGTAATACTATTTTGTACGAGGTCTAAATGCATAAATATAAACAATCTAATTCGAGGTCTAACCTCGAAATTTCATCTCATTGCTGTTAAATCACGTATTTCATTCAAATTTCAGTTATCAAATATCATAGATAATTATATTGAATATAACAGCGTCGTAGCCATAGGATCACCTGGAGGACTTGAAAAATCAATATATAAATGAAGAGTAGAAGCATTATAAATTTAGATTTCATTAACATAACCCTAATAATAACCTGATACATTACATTACATACCAAATACATTGTCATAAGTATATTTTAGAGATTTAATTTATAACTAAAATTATAATGTTTTTGTTATTATGAATATACATATGGATATATATATATATATATATATATATATATATATATATATATATATATATATATATATATATATATATATATATATATATATATATAATAATATTACATGGAAGTTCTAACTTCTCTAAATTCTGTTGAACAAAAGTAGAGATTTGATGCCAAAAATTCTCCCAACATTATTATGTCGCTTCTAGGCAAATTAGCGCTGTTTGCCTTAGTAAATCCTTGATCCATGACTCGTGTTATTCAATATTCGATTTTAATAACATTCACACTGAAATGTATTCAATAACACAATTAATAAATAAAAACACAGACGTAGTGGAAGTTACCAATACGACATGTGACGTTGGTACGTTTTTACTCAAAGGTGACGTCATGCGCTCTGATTGGTGGTCAAGATTTCATGGCGGATTGCCTTATTTTGTAGTTTTATTTCATAAAAATAAATATGTCACACCAGTAATTTTCAATTACTGTCGTTATGCCTATTGACAATTGCTCCACCAAAGTCATTAAATCAACCAATTGAATCACTTCTATTTTTTTGCTTGATCCATTTTACGAGGAAATGTAGGAAAAATATAAAATTATCAAAATAATCATATAGAACTTCTGAAGTAATTGAAAAACAGTGCAATTTTTTCGTGTCTTGTGGTCAAAGTTGAAAAATGAAAGTTAACCAGATGCTGCGAAGAAGTTTTATGAAATAATTGAAAAAATTGGATCATTTTCAATGAATGAAAAGAGGTTTTTATACCTACTAAAATGGACAACATATTCATTTAATAGCTGAAGGTCGATGTTTCCGAGTTATTAGGTCAAAACAAAAAAATGAGTCAACTAGATACAGCTAAAATTATTTATCACACGATACTTGGAAGAAGATGCGTGAAAGTATCAGAAAAAATGGAAAATTATCCTGAACCAATGGAGATTCTAAATACTGAAATGGTCAACATTTTCGTTAAAAAATTGAACGGATATTAATTTCGTGATTAACGACGATATTTAAGTCGTGAGCTGAAGCTAGAATATTGAAGTAAATAAGATGATTTCCAAATTATTGATCACAAGATGATGAGGAAAATTATAAACAAAAAGATATTTTGGTATCAATTAAAATCTATTTTTTATCAGTTGAAGAGCTTTTGTTTGGTCGTAGGGTTCTAGCTACAAAATTGAATTGAAAATGCATTGAAATGGATGAAAAAATTGGAAATTTCAAATGAATAAAAACAGGTTTTCACATCATATTTTATATAAATAAGAGAGAAAATGATTTTCATATTGTCAAAAATGGACACCATATGGTCATCCAATCAAGGGTAATATTTTTGGGATATAGCGTTAAAGCTAACAAATTAAGATAGGTGCCCCTCAAATTAAGACCGAACGCTTATAATGTTTTTGCACATAACTAATTTCTCAATTAGCTTAACAGCGTCAATTAAGAAATAGAAATTTCTTTTCTACGTAAAAAAATATTCCTTATTTCTTCATTCGGCGAGTAGTTGCAGCTCTTTTACTATAAGCAGTAACTATTCTTAGCAGTAATCAAGTTTTTATTTTTGAAAAATATAAATATTCGCAGTGGTCGTTACATTATGGAATTCAACTCGGTTACAGTTAAAACAATGTCGAACATCTGTTTTTTTCTTTAGGAATGTGTTCCATCCTATCTTCCATTTATATAATAATTGACAAGATTTTGTCAGAATAATTCATTTCCAGATTGGATAGAGTATAAAAACGTAAAAACCACATAACATGCACCCGAGCCCTTCCGTGTCCTCTCATATACACGATGTTTCTGTCTTTTGATCAGCAGTCCATTGGCAAGGAGACGCCAATGAAAACCCACTCAATCATCACTCATCATTTCCGCTCTTTCACCAGTACATTGTCGCCTGGGAAGTGGCAAAAAAGAGTCTTTCACACGACAAATTAGGTGTTCCTATACCGCATCCACCCTTCATCTTCAAAGGGGCGCGCAGAGGGCCGAAAAACATTTTCTCGCCTTAATAGTTTCCTCTCTGAAAGAACCACTTATCGCTCAGCGTGTACGCGAAAGTGAAAAACCACTTTTAGGTCGTACGCAACCCGTGTGCGCGGTTACATGCCTTCAGCGGTTCTCGTTGTGTTCAATAATTCAATTATACAACTTGGGAACTCTGTAGACGGATATTGAAAGCGGTCGGTGTTTTCCTGTCCTAGTCATATTTCACGTCTGAAGGGGGCGTGAGTTTTATGCATATTCACTTTATTCCGCGAGGAAGAGGAGTTGGTGGTTGGGTTGTGGAAATTGTTAGAACACGTTTTAATTTCATACAGATTACGATTCGTTGAATGCATTTAATATATCAACAGGATGAGTTGAAGCTGATGAAAGGTTCAGTTATAAATGTGAAATAAGAAGTAAAAACTTGATGAAACAGTCAATCTGAATAGAGTATACGTTTCAGTTAACTTCAATTAGAACTCCCGGTGAATTAATCTGAAACTACTCTGCCTAACGGAATGAAAAATTTTTTTTTTATATATTTCATTTTTCGCGTGACTCCCGTTTCGAAGTACAAGATCTTCTTCAGAAGCTGAATTAACACTTGTGCTGAATTGATTTGGTATTAACTTGCTTCTGAAGAAGTGTTACTTCGAAAGGCGGGTCATGTATTTTATTGAATATATGAGAAAATTTAAATTATTCCATCATGGATATTAGTTTTCTCCACTTATCGGCCTCATCAATCTTTTATTTCGAATATTCGCGTAGCTTGATTCTCGATAAGTTTGATTCACAATTAATTGGGAGTATTTCATCATTGTGAATTGGATTGGAATGGACAACAATTGTATTTATACTAATTCATATTCGTCAAACTATTGTTCTTCCATTTCAAATTAATTCGTTAGTTTCATTCATTTTTAATTTTTTATCATTGCATTGCAATTAGAAGACTGACAATCTTTACCGATGATAATGATTTCACTAATTCTTGTGGAATCGAATGGTAGTATTTGAATAAAACAATCTGGAATCATGGAAATCGTAAATGTAAATCTGTGAACATTCAAATTGCTATGAAAAGTGTCAAAAATCTTTAATACCTATTATGGTTATTCACGTATCAGAAAAGAAAATAAATAATTAATTATATCATGTATGATTATAGATACTAACATGGTTTTCATTTCTTAAACTTGTTATCGATCCACTCCTCAATTAATTGGAAAAACCTCTAATATTGATTAAATTCGAGAAAATTAGATTTCGAAATTTAAATAATTGCCTAGAATATATATGATTTGCAGATTACAACAGATTTGTCTCTATAATTTATCACTTCAAGTTGTCTTGTAAATTCAGTATGAGACAAGCTGTTTTTGTCTTTAGATTAAGATGTTATCTGTTATAAGCCTGTCGGATCGTTGAAGTTTGCTGCAGATCCCAGCAAAGCACACTCGTATGAGTTTAATATTCACAAGTTTCGAAACTTAGTTGTGTTGTTTACAGATAATATAGTTATATTTGGCTCGCAACGATTAATTTTTGAAGAAGGTATACTCTTAAGTTTCTACTTAGTTCCGAATGAGTTTCTGTCAAGACGGCGGGAAAATAACCATAATAACAGATTCATCTCTGATTGCAATATAATGTCGTTTTGTGAGAAATCTATCTATCTATGTTGTATCTATGAATTCTGTCTATCTATGAAATTTGATAAAAATTATTGAAATGAGAAGTTATTTTGGAACTTTAACTGAGTTTTCCTAATGAAATGAATTAAAATAGTAATTAAGTAACTGAAACAATTATTTCAAGTAACATTGTGATAGGAACATTCCAGACGTTTAGATTAGTAATATATATTCAGCCGTTGTGGTAGTTAACGTTTTATTAGTAATAGTTTACTCCACAATGGTGGTATATGTCGTCACGATAACTGTACACTAGCTTCTTTCATTCTAAAATTTTTTAAATCAATTTCATTACCTAGCACTGGTAACTAGCACCGCACTGTGTAGAACAGTTGTGGTAGCTTTTACTCAAATAGAATCATAGATGGCGCTAGATTTTAGTAGTCATGGTTTATCCCAAAGGATCATAACTAATATCACAATAATTCAGCCTTTCTTCATGAAAAGTAGAAGACTAAAAAAAAACTTTGTACCTAATCGAAGAGAAAACATCTTTATTACACATAAAGAAGTTTTGCAGCAGAAGATTTCAAACTTGAAAATGAGTGCACCTGTTAGTCATTTAAAACTATGAACTTTCATCAAGCACTTCGAATGAATTTGAACGCTTGCCATGATTCCTGAATGTTGAGCCAACATGAAAGAAATTTCTTGCAGTCACTAGGGATAATGTAATATAACTACTCAGGCAATGTAAAGACATTGGCTTCAAGACATGTTTTATTATATTCCTAATGTATTGAGTTATTCGTTTTCAATATTTCCCATTCAATTCGTTCATTTGATGTTCACTGCGATATCAACAACACGTCCTTTAATTTTAGCATAAACATACGATAACCAGTCGTAACTGAACAATAAATGCTCAGTTTATCTCATTTACTCATCATGTATTTTTAGAGTTGAGTGCTAGTCTGAAACTGAAGAGTTTATCGTTTGATTATCCATTCAATATCGAGATTCAACATCCTTCAAAGCTGAGATAGAATACCCATTCCTTTGAAAACGGAAAATCGAAAAAATAAAATAAGAATGAAGTCTATCGAGAATGATTCAAATTCCACCGCAATTCTTCAATCACTGTCTCGCTAACTCGATTTTCTTTTGTTTCAGGTATTTGTCACGCCATTTACTTCGAAGACAATTGCCGAATTTCCGGTTTTTCCCGATGATATCTCGGGATGAACTTTATGAATCATCCTGAGAGTAATATGAAGGGAAGAATTTAACGGGTAAGGAGACAAATGGCGCATGAAGAGGGGTAGAAATAAATTAAGATCCCTATCTCAATCTTTCGTATTGAGTTCTTCGTAGCGGGAACGACTATCTTTCTTTCGTCTTCCACCGCCCAACCCAATATTGTCAATGTTTATATATGGATCGAGATAAGCAGAACTCGATAAAGTTATAAGTTTGATTATGGCAAGCAAATCGCAATCCCCTTTCGAAATTTCGGTGATTGATATACGAGGGGATTGGATTTAGGGGTTTGTCGTGTTTATTGCTCGAATTGCATCTTTTCGATTTATTTAATCTACTGAAAAGCTGTTCAAATAGTAATTCTCAATTACTATTTGAAATTACTTTCATTTTTTCAGTTCATTCACTTTAGTTCTTAAGTATATTCGTAATAGTTGTTTCAAAATTTCATGTTTGTTATCTTCCTATATATATATATATATATATATATATATATATATATATATATATATATATATATATATATATATATATATATATATATATATGGATATAAACTTGAATTCAAGCACTTGAACTTATGATTTACACTTTATTGACTACATCATAGCTTGACGCGTTTCGTCGTTACAAACTACTTCTTCAGATGCTAACAGAATAATGTTATTTTACATTGTAACCCTAAACATGTTATTATACATTATTCTGTTAGAATGTAGCATCTCAAGAAGTCATTTGTAACAACGAAACGCGTCATGCTATAAAGTCAATAAAGTGTAAATCAAAAGTTCAGGTGTTTGAATTTAAGTTTATAATGGATTTACATCAAGTTAACTACAACACTATTAAATATTCCAATGTTAAGTTATAATTTCTCAACAGCTAAAATCTCGGTTTCTTTTCATGTTTAATTTCATGTCTTATTGGAGCACCTGCTTTTCATTGTGGGTTTGGTTTGATTATTTCTCGTTTAGTTCAGTTTTCGTACTTTCTGCGAGAAATGTTTCTGTTTTAGACATACCAAAAATATTGTTTTTCTTTTTTGTTATTCCTAGCAATTGACGAAATTTGATGATCAAAGCGAACTTTTACGTTTCGCTTTCTATTCGGTTTACATACTTAATATTTGTTTATGAAATATTTTGAACTCAATAATTTTATGTTTATTAAGATGTTATGAAAAATATTCTAGAACTAGTTGTTAAAACAATGAAAATATGTGAAATATTTTATAGAGCTACAGATAAAGAAAATGTTGTGATTGTAGTACTATTGGACTTCAAAAGAGCATTCGAAACTTTATGTAGATCATTGCTATTGAAAAAAACTAAATAAAATTGGTTTTGAAAGTTTGGTAAACAAATGGTTCAAATTCTCATTTACATTTGCTATCTCAAAAAGTTCAATGGTGTTCCTTCGACAGCATTGGAGTTGATTTTGGCCTACCTCAGGGTACGGGCTTAGGTCCAATGCTATTCTCCTTTTACATTAATGATATTGTTTTTCACTTAAAAAATGCTCTATACGATTGTTCGCATATGATACAATGATTTATTTTAGAAGTAAAAATTTCCAGACTATGACAGAATGGATCAATAGAGACTTGGAAGCAATATGAATGGTTAAGCGATAATTGTTTATCGCTGAAGGTCTAAATTTATAGTTTTTGGTAAGAGTAAAATTCTGAAGGTAAATAGTAACGTAAATATACGTATTGAAATTGACAACCAGGACATTGAAATGGTAAAACTTGTTATATACTTAGGCGTTATGTTAGATGAGAGATTGAGTTGCAGTGATCATGTTGGTTTCATATCGTCTAAAATCTCCCAGAAAATCAACTTTCTCAAAAGAATTGGAAGAAATTTGACGACATTTATGAAGTTATTGGTCTTTAACTCAATAATAATGCCACACTTTGATTGTTCCACTCTGTTATTGGGATTGAGTAAAGAAAAATCTCATCAGCCACAAAAGGTGCAGAATAGAGCTATGCGAACAATTTTGAAATTTGATAAATATACTGCAATCCAAAGCATGCTAAATTGTTTAGAACTAATATCAGTTAAACAGAGAATATTTTTTGCTATATATATATATATATATATATATATATATATATATATATATATATATATATATATATATATATATATATATATATAATATTTATATTTAATCTTAAAAACAAATTGTTACCATATAGAGTAATAAAAAATGTAACATGTGTCAGTTATGTGCACGGTTATAATACAAGAAATGCTGACAATTTTTACATGCAAGTTTGTAAGATTTCTAAATCCAGAAATAGTATATTTTATGAAGGATTCATCGCATTTAATAAATTGCCTAGCTCCATAAAAAAATTAGTGACCTTAAGGTCTTCAAGCGTAAATTTTTTTAAAAGCGTAAATTTGTAAAGTTCGTTTTAAACTTCTCTAAATAATATATTTCGAACCTAAATGTATATATGATTTTGTAATAGCTATTGCTAAATTAATATTATCATTATTATTATTATTCTGCTCGTATCGATATGACTAATTCCTTCAATTATTCACGAGATTTCTTGAAAAGGCAATATTTATGTTCAATAGTCCTAATGTGATGAAAATGGATGATTATATAAAATTAATAGATTTTGGTTTGTTCACTATTTCTTGTACACTCTATCGCCAATTAATTGTTCTACTGTATAAGTTTCATTGTTGTCTCATGAATTCGGCAAATTATCAACATTATTGAAAATATCAACGTACAGAAACAGCAGCATAAATTACATCGTACCTTACATGCATACAAAATGTAATAGCGAAAATGGGATTTCGGTGAACTGTCCTGCTGACGAACATAGTGGACAGCAGTTTTGCCTTCCTCATTAGCGTTGAGTATTGCAACAATACAGCGAAATTAGTTTCACAATAAGTCTCGTAGATGGATGTAGTTTGTTTGTTCGCTCGGTTCACCGTAGTCAGTCTAGTCGGTTCCCTCCATGCGTGATATCTACTGAGTGTTTTATACGAGTATGCTTCATTTCGGTACACTCTACAATAATTTGTATCTGTTCATCACAAATTCCAAAGATGATACCATTATCTCTATTTATAAAATCAGAAAATTTTCATAGCCACTGATTGTATAGTATTTTATTGGATGAAAACATCATCTATTATATTCATAAGATCAGCAAGTTCGTGTATTTGACTGGCGCCTCCGCCATTATGTATACGAGGAAGAGAGTCTTGAAAGTAAGTAGGTACGCTAATTGTGTAAATTTCTATACCATTTTGCTTATTATGCAGTTTATATGTGAACTAGTCTATAAGTAAATATATGTGAACTATATGTTCAGTCCGAGAATAAGATATTATTTATCTAAAATTTTACTCGATTGTCGATCCAATAAATCTATGGTCAATGTTACAACATTAGTGTAGTTCTGGTTAAGTTTTGCTTTGATGATTAATCCATCTCACTAGCTATCACTACTGCATACTAAAAAGGTTAACAGAATATACGGGTGGTTCTAACCCGTAAATGTTTAGAGCAGTACGAGTCTCAGGGGATGAAAAAAAGTATTTGATGGTCATGTGGTTCTTCATTTGAAGAATGAATATACTCGTAGACTTGATACATTTATTGAACTGAAATGATCTGAAAATTTGAATTGAATATTTTGCTTTCGATATTTTATGTTGTTGTTTAGGTAATGGTTGTGAAACATTCCGATTAACGTTTCAATGTCACTTCGTGATCTTATCCCTCCTGTTTCCGAGATTTAAAAATATTATTAAATAGAAGAAGGATGTCGCAGCTAAAGTTTTGAAACCCAAATTTATAGTTTCTATGGAATCTTTTCAGTGCTTTGTTTATGTTGTAAATTTCTCTTTTTGTATCAGATTATACAGAATTAACTTTTAATTGATTTCAATTGCAATTCTGAAATAATTCAAAAGTCGGTTACGAAATCAATTTCAATTGAAATTGTAAAATAATCAACACATGCTCTTCTTTAACATTCGAGGTCATTTTCAATTAGGTGTCACATTGCACTGAGCTGATATCATTTTTGATACTTGATAGACGAGGGCTGAAGCCTGAAAAGTAAAAAGTGGGAAAAGAATAGTAGGATGAAGCCCATTGGAAAAGAAAAAGAATATTACGAAAATGAAAGGAAAAATAATTCACGGGCGATCATTGTAATAATGTAATAGTTCATACTAACGAATGTTTATGAACAAGTTAAGTGATTGATTCATCCCAACCGGCTCATCAACAAGAGACAGGTCTCAATATCATTAATAATTTGAAAAATTGCGTTCATTAGGAAACATCGATTATCTGATTCAATTCTTCATACTTGACATCTGGTGAAGAGAACCTAACAAGTATGGTCTTGACAATTTTGGACAAAGAAACAAATTTCTTAGCTTTGTGCATGGTTAAACAATTACTGATATTATTATCCCTTTTCTGATCAAATATAATGAAATTTGAAAATAATGAACAAATATTTCAGTTTACATGAAATCTCACAACCATCATCAATCAATTGAATATCATACAGAATATATGTAAACGAATTAGCATTTGAAATTATATCAAATTTGAAGCCGCTTTAGTCCGCTTCCTTTGTTCGCTTATGTTTGTTTATTTCATTTAGTTCGGTAGTTCCGGGTTTAATTTGATTTCGAATTTTCTTCCGACGACCCTACAATTATGTAAATGTCGAGAGTCGCTCTTTTATTTTAATGGTAATAAGAATTCTTATCTGTTCACAATATCGAATGATGGGAATGAAGAGTAGGAATAATAATTCAAATAATTTTCATCTCGAGCATTTCGTTACATGAATAGATACATATATGTGTTTCAATACTATTTTGAAGTCTTCAGGCTAGCGAGTATTGTTTTTTATTTTAATAATCTGACGTAGCGCTAAGAATTCTTATCGTTTTTGTTTTATTTTCGAAATTTCATTCATAAAGGTGCTTGCTTAATATAGGTACTCTCTTCAAAAGAACAGGTCGTTTCTAGATTTCGCCTTGTAGGTTCATAACAACTTATGTATGTCAGAAAAGTTGTTTTTCATCTTCGACCCCGCAGCCTATTCTAGAATTAAAATTATTTAAATACAACAAAATGGCGAAGGAGCGGGGCAATTTTCAATTAAACTTAACACGTTTAAGACCGCATGCCCACCTGTAGGCCACTCTTCAACAACATTACAGGCCCGTGTGCTCACTGGTAGGCACTCGACACGTTTTACTTGGGAATTTCAGTACAATTTATGAACAGGAGCCGATTATCCGGTCCCTCGAAGAGATACTCTAGGTATATAGCGGGCTTAGTTAATTTGACATTTTGCTTTGTTAATTTGCCTCATTTTGAAACGTTTTTTTTCAATTCAAACAAAATTTATGTGTTTATATTTTATATGTGTTTATTCTTTTATGTATAAAATTTAGATTTTCTAAGTAAAATAAAAATAAAGAACACAACTTTCAATATATATTCTATTCACTATTTGTGATACAACTTACTAAATATATTTTATGCAACATTTTTATGATTTTTTTGAAAACAGTCGATACAAATTGGTATTTTGTCTATCTTATACCAGCTCATAAATATAACTGCGTATATAAACATGTTCGATAAGTTTAAACTCGTCAAAGCTGTAAAAACCGAAGAATGCGCAGAACAATCACTCACCGGTGACTCACAAGAGTCAATTTCATGTTGGGACCAGGTGACCTCCCGTGGGCAGTATAATTGTAATTAATCTAAAAGTTGAATAATGTCTACCTCAAACTATTGTACACTGAATAAAATATTTAAGAAATAATATACGTAATTAACAAAAAAATGCCGGTCCATATGTGAGAAATACGATTTTCCAATGCGGTGTTCAACGTGTTGATATACTAATTTCATTTCAAAATACGTAGAATACATATTTATGATATGAATCAAGTAGGTAAATTCTTTTCAGTTTCATACACCCAATCAAAATTATGACAATTTCATTTTTCATATCATTTGTAATAAGATTATGATGAACCAATCTGACAGCTGTCATAGAGGGAAGCAATAAATCATGAGTGTATCTTGATTACATCTTTTTATTTAATTCTCAATTGATTTTCTATTTGATTTCGAAAAAGCATATTTGTCATTTTCAACTATGTTATATATTGAAATGATTTTCATTTATGTGAACAACGTAAGTTCCAGTTTTGGATTTTGCTTCATCACCTGTATCCTAAAATGAGTTTATATAGAATTTCAAATTGAGAAATCTGAAATTCTTCTGTGAGGAGCTGACATAACATGGACTGGAAGACATAAATCATTTTAACATAGCGTGAGAGATCAACCGTCGCCGAAAATTATCAGCTGGAACTTCTAACTCGCTTCAACTTCTGTGCGCTGAACCAACTAATCATTAATCTTTGTTTCTTCCGTGAATTAATGTCATAGCGGGGTTCGTGTTGACTTCACTTGACTTTTGCGGGCTGTGCGACGTATAGAATACCTTATATGCCAAAATCGATTTTTCTAAATTTGCCAGTCATGCATGTTGTGTATATTATACAAACTGTCGATATAATTTCATCTCATTATTTTTAATTGAAATAGTCGCTGTTCGCTGTTGTAAATGATTGTTTTTTTCTGTGACTTTTTCTATGAATTGTTGAGTTCTTTGATTCTGTATATTCGACGCATGAGATTTTTGCGAATTTCGTTCGTACTAATTAATTTTAACTGCAATTGAGTGGCTTAATACACTTCAAATCTGAAACCATTGAATTTGACAGTATTAATTTGAATACAGTTCAATGCTGTGACATTCGAAATAGAAATTAAACTGAATATAAACTTAAATTCAAACACTTGGACTTATGATTTACACTTCATTGACTACATAGCATGACGCGTTTCGTCGTTACAAACGACTTCTTCAGATGCTTACAGAATAATAATACAGAATAATAATTTATGAATAGTTTAGAGAAAAAAATTTTCAGCTCTAACATCACGCTAACAAAAAACGTTTTTCTTTGGAGACGGTATGTGGATGATGTTTTCTGTATCTGGAGTGGGTCCGACAGACAATTGGATAACTTCTTAAAATATATCAACTCATTTTATACATCCATTAAATTCACAAAAGAAATAGAAAATGACCAAAAAACATTAAACTTTTTAGATTTGACCATTACTAGGAAAGATGATTCTCTAACATTTGATATATACAGAAAACCTACATGCACAGATACCCTAATTCCTAAAGATAGCAGTCAACCGCTCAACATTAAACTCAGCTCTTTTTATTCTTTTATACATAGACTCACGACTATCCCGCTTTCCGAAGAAAATTTCAACAAAGAAGTGAAAACTTTGAAACTTTTAGCGAAAAATAACGGTTACGACGAAAATATAATAGATAATCTTATAAGAAAAAAACAACAAAAAAATTCTTTTAGATTCAATTTATCCATCTCAAATTATTAAAAACGAACAAAAATATCATTTTATTAATTTCATACCTCATCTGAGTGAAAAAATTTGCGAAAGATTAAAGAAGAGAGAAATTGAAACCATTTGTACAAACAAAAGGAATATTAAGTCACTTTTAGTGAATAATAAAGAAAAGACAAATGTTGAAGACAAAAGCGGTATTTATAAAATTTTTTGTAATGAATGTCCAGCATTTTATATCGGCCAAACAGGTAGAAGAATAAAAACTCGGGTTGATGAACATAAAAGGTCGATTTTGTACAATGTTAATAAAACTGGATTCTCAGAACATTGTATTAGCTCTAATCACTTCATAGATTATGATAAAACTAAATGCCTACACTCAGGTAATAAAGGTAAACGTTTAGACCTTCTGGAAGCAATTGAAATTAGCAGTTCTTGGAAGAGAAAAGAAGAAATTGTAAATGAACAATTAGATTTTCAACTATCCTCCCTACTCAAATCCATTTTGTAGATATAAATTTGTTGTACATCTCTTATAGTAGTTTAGTCTTGAAAATGAGCTAACGCTCGAAACATGTTGACTATACATATTGTTAAATAAATCGTGAAACATTAAGCCAAGAGTTTAATTTATTTTAATATAGAATAATAATTATTCTGTAAGCATCTGAAGAAGTCGTTTGTTTGAATTTAAGTTTATATTCAATTATAATGGATTTACATCAAGTGAACGCCAACACTATTAAATATTTAAAAAAAAAAAAGAAATTAAACTGATAATTCATAAAAAAAATGGACATGTTGTCTCTTAATGACTCGACGGCAAACACTGACACTGCCTCCTCAAAAGCGTTCCTCGCTGTTACATAGTTTTAGCTGCATTTCTTTCATGTTCTTGTACAACAAGAAAGTTAAATGATCTATACACAGAAGAATATGTCGGTTCAAAATACAACTGAAATGTGTAATTTAACGAAAATTGTCCCGGATAATACATACAGCATTAATTGTTGTAAAAAATCTAGACGTCATATACTAAACTGTTTGAATAATGGGTTTGAGAATAATGTAATATTTAACCCAAAGTTCTACAAGACCCAGTCGACATTATTAAAAGCATACTCGGATTTTCGTTGTATGTTTCAACACGTAGAATTATATTGGCAATGTTCAATGGTCTTCAATACTTGAATTTTTTGGAGAGGTCTATATTAGGAAATATTGATGTTTGTGCGAAAACGCTCTACTGAAAATATGTACTAGTCGTCATATCCCAGAATTTCTTTAAGCACGCCATGTTCATCTATTCAATTTTTTGATATCTACACGCTATGTAAAATGATGAATGCGCTAGGTGATTATAATAGCCTCTTTTGTTTTGTGAACTTCGCTCAAAATTACAGTCATTTCCACGCATCAGACATTCAACTGTACGTGTTATATTCGTGTTATTAAAGTTTGCTATTTCCGGTTTCTGTACTGTTATAAAAGACCTAATATTAGAGAAACCTCTGCCAATATTTGGATATATTCCTTTATTACATGCAGTTCATTATAAATCTTACTTCAAATAGAATTAAACTTCTCAATATATATTGAATATAATTCAGACATAAGAAGTTCTGAAGCTCTGACGCTGACAAATAATCCGAATCAATAAAATTTTAATAAGAATCAATCAATACATATTAAATTTTCTATTCGAATTCATTGACTTGATCGAAAAACAGCTCTCATTTAAATTGTAGTCCTGGCATTTTCTCTCAAGTGTTTGCTTCTTTTCTCGTTCAATAGCTTTTATCTTCCGTTGATCGGAAAATTTAACTTTCTATATTTATAATGTCATTCATTCCATTTAAGCGAGTAAAATTTGATGGGCTTTAATTTACCACTTTCTCTTCATGATTAATAAGTATTCATCCGTATAGTTATAAGTATATAACTATATACTTATATCTTTATAATATATAATATACATTATATATTATAAAGATATAATCATATATATATATATATATATATATATATATATATATATATATATATATATATATATATATATATATATATATATATATATATATATATATATATATATATATATATATTATGAGTATTGTTCTTTTGAATGAATTTTGTTAATTTCGTAAGCTGAGAAAGAAGAATGAATTTGAAAAATAATTACAAATTTTTCAGGTTGAAAATGAAAAATTAATATTTTTAAGTGTAAATTTTGTAAATCTGCTCATTCTGCAGAGTAAATGGATCGAGAAACACGCAAAACTAAATTGACCGGAAGGGAGAAAATATCTCTGTTATTCGAAACTGTGCGAATTGAGGTGATGGGAATAGAGTTTTGTTTAAATTCGAGGCTCCATTAGGAAAGTTGACTTTTTAAGTAACCAAAAAACACCAAAAAACGTTCGGAAAATTGATTTTCAGAGTTTGCTTCCTTTGTCTCTGTTACTGTCAAAAATATCATTCTATCGATGTGTATATCGACAGAATCGACATTCGATTATAGTAACTTATTACTTATCTTTGTATAGAATATTTAAGGTCCAAGAAGAAAATGCACTCTTTTTTCATTTGTTTCGCATTTTAATTAAGTTTTGTTTCTTTTTCGAAATCATTTTCTGAAATGAAAAATATTCCACTCAAAAATGGAGGTTATTTCGAATTATTGAAAACGCATGAGAAAAAATTTTGCTATCTAATTGTATCATTTTGAAAGATATATTGACTGAATATCGCGTTTCTTCTCAATTAATTGGACATTCGTCCAAAACTACTAATTCGTTGTAAATCAGCTTGTTTTTGAATGAACTTCAACACGACCTGGCGGTTTTGAGGCGTCGGTTCAAAATCTATCAATCTCTTGAATAACTCGTTCACAAGTATCCGTTTATATGAATGATTTCGTTCGTATAATTGGGAATATTAGATAGGAAGGTCGAGGATCGAAATTTATTACTCTTCGCCACGTGCCGAATATCATTCTGAAAATTAATTTTTTGCTTCAAATGATAGAATACACGAAAAAACACAGCAGTTGCATTCAATTATTATTATACAACATAACGAAGAAAATTACCCAAATAGAGTTATTTCTTCGGAAACGACGATAATGACAACTTTTTTTCAACTAATAATATTGTCAAATCAATAATATGAGATAGGATTGAAACGAAGTGTTATTGAAACGTCACGGGTCATCGGAAAGTTTCTTTCTTCATGGCCGAATCGTTCGTGAACGATATATTACTGATTCATTAATTTAATCAGTTGGGTTGAGCAATAATTGAAGATTCTCGTAGTTATATACATATGTGATATTGAGCACCTTGAGTTTAACCTGATAAATGATATCCGAAAGAAGAAGCATGAGGTATTTTCTTCACATAGCTCAAAATTGATGTTATAAGTTTTCGGACCGAAGCTTCTGAACATTCATCATGTTTTCCACAATAAAGTTGATGCATCAAGTCGTCCGGATATTTTCGAGAAACAGCCATGTCTTCCCGGCGAATTCCGCCTTAAACGATGCCTGCGATACTCTGCGAAACGTCAGCGTCTCGTCATAAAACCCCTCGAAATTGAATTACTGGCGCTCTCACGTGACGCGAAAGGCCTTCGAGAGAAACATAAACCTAATTGTGGCAGCTCATGTCATCTCCGATAATTCCACGCCCAAAGAGCCGGATATAGGTGCCTACATGAAGTAATAATTTCATCAGAACCGCTCAAATGAAAGATGGATGCGACTGTGTGTCGTTGAAGAAACGTTTGGGGTAGACGAATGAACGTACGGCAGTAGCATTTATATAACTGAATGAGGCATTTGGATCTGCTTTCACTGTTCGTCATCAGCCGTTATGTTCGTTCTATGTATCCGAAATTAAATTCTGGCCCACGGTTTAACGTTGATTTTATGGAAATTCGCAAAACATTTCGAATCGTTAAATTAAATTGAAACCCCATTTGTCTAATTTGAATCTCATTAAGAATGTGAAGTAGTACGTCAGGACCATCATCACTCATTTCCAGTATGAAGTATTCTTTTCTTGCGTCAGTGAATCGGTACAATAAGTAATTGAAATAAGTAGTTTAGATTTACTAAGCATCGAATTGAATAAAATCTTAATATTGATCGATTCAGTGCACAAACCCGTCACCCTATTTCTTGTGTCTAGTTTGTTTTATTTGTTCATCATATATTATTGCTATTTCATTTAATTTCAATTTCATTTATTGATAATTGTTTGTGGTATCTAATATTTTATTTAACCGTTAGTAACTTCAATTTAGCTAATTCAAAAGTTATTCAACATAAAATAATATTATGAAATCAAACACTGTTTTATTTGATAACATATGTGAATGGAGCTTGCGGCACATTTCATTCAATCCGACTAGAAAGACCAAAATTTAGCAAACTCTACAATTGCACATATGCTTCGCAATGAAGCAGAGGGAATTAGCTTTGTTTATGATTTGTTGTGTACAGTTAGTTTTCTATATTATTTCTCACTAGTTCTTGTAGTAATTGTTCTATAAATTCACACTGTCAACTTTCTAAGAAAAAACAGATTACAGCCCTTTGCTAAGTATGTTTATGTTCAATATTATATACATTTTATACTACACACTTCAGTCGAAAAATAGGTCTTAGTGGCAATATTCTCTATGTGAGTATTTCTTGATGTTGTACAATAAAAATAGAGGCATTTACTGTGACTTTAGAGAAAACTTTCTGATACATCAGATGGACTTGTGTTGATACTATGAGCATAGGGTTAGGATTATATCAAAGGCGTCTATAAATGCACAAAATCTATGAAAACTTAAAAAGCAGGATATAAGAAATAAATAGAATAATGAAATAGGAAAGTACTTCAAAATTATCACATGAATGTTCTTACTGAAAAATTTTACGCTTTTAGCACACAATTGCTCCTTAACCTGCGAAAGTGCTGATTAAGAAGATTCGTGTTGCTTTTCTCTTTCCCTCAAGTGTCTCGGAACGCTCGACCCACATTCAAAAACGCACGACGTCAGATTGAGTATTGGGGCGAAATGGATTCGAGTTTTTAAGTCGCAATTACAGCTGCTATCGAATACGAGAAAAATTGCCGCTTTTGTGCCTGATCCAGAAATCCCATCGAATGCCTTTTCTCCTCGACGAATTTCCTGATTATGGACTTAGTCCTTTCTGGTTATCGAATTCGAACGATTCGAGCATTATTCTTGCCGCGAAAAGGGCGGAGAAATTTCTTGCTTCAGTTTCTCCCGTGAAAAATTGACATGACATAGACGATTTTGCGTACCGCTGCGTTTTCCTTTGATGAATAATTTATATGAGATTCGATATATTTTGAACGTCGATTTGATAATTATATACATTTCGTAGCAACTTTGTGCTCGTTCAGGTGTCATGACGACATTGCGATGATTTATATTTGATGGTAACTTTTCTTTCCAGAATCCAGTTCTCATCAGAAAAAGTTTCTCATCGTTTTATGTAAAGTTCAATCTGTTCATGAAAACCGTATGAAAATATTTTGAATAGTCACAAATATCCGTTTGAAAGTTTTCACAGGCCAACAAGCAGTGAGGTCAACTTCGAATTCAAATTCGAAACCTCTTTTAGTTATTAAATTTGCAAATACTTGAAAATCAATACAGTCATGTGTGTATAAAAGAGATCACAATTGTATTGAGTTCGAAAACGCAGTACGAGTAAAAGGCGCATATGTGGAGCCTACAATCGATGAAATCCTAGACACTACGGTATCAGATCAAATGAAATCATACTTTTGTAAACTGCAAAGCCACATTCAGCTTTACTTCTGAAGACAACTTATTTCAAAATTTCATACACTGCTAAGCAGATCATCTTTCGGTAGATGTAATTGTATGTGACGAAAATTTGATACCCACAAATCTAGTAGGATTCTTCGCTGATATAGAAAGACAACGGCTGTAACGAAGTTTAAACCCCTAGACCTAGCCCTACACGAACAATCATTGCGAAGGTTCCAGATAGTGCCCATTACTTTTTCGGTGCAACAAATTCCCGAATATATGGTTCAACCTCAAAAATCAATTCCATATCAGAGTGCAGAATATTAGGTATTACCATAGTATTTTCCGAAAATTTCTAAATTTCTGTTTTTAGACATGATTCTTAAAGACTAATACGCTAAATCTACCCCTCTTCAGACATACTCCAAATTCCTCATCCAATCTGAATTATAATCGATGTAAGTTCCCAGAAACTTCGTGGTTCCAGACAGTATCATAACCCAATCACTCGTCACAGATCAACATCTCCACCACTTCGTTTCGTATAAAAGCAGACAGATTTAGTTTCACCAGAAATTGAAACCAATTTATTCTTTATAAACCATTCCTCGGAAACCCTCAACTGATCATAGGCTACAAGAACTTCCAATAAACACGCTGCCGTCACCAAAAATTCGAGTCATCAGCAAAATGAAGTTGGATTAATACCAATTTCAAATTAGTGAAAATAGAATAATTGTTTGTTGCGAAATGAGACCTTTATCACAATTTGAGTTCAAGTTAAAATAGTAAATAATTAATAACGTTTTTACTGGCAATAACGTTTGTGATTTGTGTTCAATCACAAGGCTACTACTGTAGGCTGAACAGTTGTTCAGCCTGTGTGAACAACTTAACTTTTGAACAACTTTTTTCTTCGCTTCAGTTTGAATTTTTCGTCTACATCTATCATGTGAACATTGACATCCTGCAGTTTCACTTCAATTCTGAAAGTCAAATAATGAATTGAAATTCCGAAATATTTGTCTACTAAGTGAAAGTTCTATGTGAATTGAAGCCATGTAATTTCAGTTATTTATGCTTCCGTGTTTCACTAATTAGTAAAACATGCGACCTCAGTAGTTAATAATTGTACGTTCAGTTCGTGATATTACAAATTTCTTTGAATTTATATCTGCGGTATACGCTTCGTTCAATGGCCTTCATTAGAACTCATTCAACCTACTGTCATATTGATTTTCTAAAATATAGGGAAGAGATGGGTTCGATCTGTGATTATAGTGGAAGTAGTGTGATTTAATTTAAGGGTTGTTCGTTGTGTTCAACTCTGAATTACTGAACTTGTCTCTAGTAATTTCCGTTGGCGGAATGCCTTTATGTCTGTTCAAATTGTCTGAATTTCATGTTGGATTCATCTTCGAGAATTATAATTGAAAGTCGAAGAAGCAATATGAAGTTATCATTCAATAATTTTGATGATTTCACTCTATAACTTCAAACCACGTGGGAGACTATTCAAAATTTAAAATTGTTATTTTGAAGTTATCCAATAATCGCTGAGGTAAAATAAACTCGATTTATTATAAACTTACATTCGTTTAACCAACTCTGAACCATTATATCATTTTGCATGTGTTCAGGCGTTAAATATCAAGTATTTTATTACTGACAAATTGGTTGAGGCTTTGAGACTTTTTTCAACTCTTGTATAAAACATATAGTTATAAATTATATGTGATAAATAATATACTATATGTAATGCTATATGTTTTTAAGTTGGGTGTTACTTTATTCTGTGTTCTATATTTGTTAAAAGGGGGTTTTCCGTTCACTAGGTATATATATATATATATATATATATATATATATATATATATATGTTCATATTATATGCTTAAAATAAATAAATAAGTAAAGTTAAAACATGTTTGCCTTGATTGTCACAATGCTATGCCAAAAAAGTTCGAGATTTGACAATGATTATAATAGTTTTATGTATGCATTTTCTACTCTTGAAATTGTTAAATCCTTCTGTTGAATGTCATGATTCAATGGAAGGCTAGGAACTTGTATAATCTGAAGTGAATTTGGGGATTATGAATATCCACCTCCGGAGTCGCGTTTTCATTATTTTACAGTAGGAACTTGTGTAATCTGAAGTGAATTTGGGGATTATAAATATCCACCTCCGGAGTCGCGTTTTCATTATTTTACAGTTTTTTTGACTGATTGCTAAGCAACTGAGTTTCATTAGACAACTCAAATTTTCAAGATTACATGGATAACTCGTATGCAATCATATAACAGAGGAATTAACGCGTAGCGGATTTTATACCGAAATAGTTTTCACTGTAACTTTGATAAATTATTCTAAGAAAGGACTATATAAAAAGTGGGTAATGTATATCTGGACGAAATGTTTTCGTTCGGATACTACAAATAGAACAGGAAGTTTATTTAATTTAGCTGGGAGATAGGAAACATTGTAGTCGTAGAATCGCTTGGAGTTCGCGAGTTTGTTCAATATGTTTTATCCGAGAAGGACTTCTCCGACTTCAGAGGTACACTTATCGGTTCTAACGTGAACCGATCCTCACGTTTATCAAATTTGGCTCGTTGCCCGTTCCATTAGCCATCGATATAACGAATCCTCGTGGTCTGATCTGCGTGATGAATCGATGGGCGTCTCTCGAACACCACTAAATTGTCGATAATGTCTTAAAGTCCTTTGTTCCAATGGTACTAATAAACTGCGAACCTCAAACTTTTCCAATAATCCTCGGTTAAAAAACTGAAAGTTTCTTTGTGCCTGATGAGTTTTATTCAGTAATATTTATAGGTCACGGATATTTCTGCACTGATTTGACATCCTCAGGTATGACCAAAATCATTTTTGATCATTTGTCCTGTAAATTTTGTGTTTTTCACAATGGATTCTTCATATGACACTGCTTCCGAATATACTTTTTTCGAACACCATTTCGCACATTTACTGGCTCTGCATCACATTGCAATCTCTTTCATATTGTCAATTTTTTTGTGTCAGTATTCATATGCCGTTCCTATATAATATACGCGGATTTTTGCCAATAATTGACTCTATACCTGCCCCATTAGCAAGAGTAATCAAAGCTCTTATGACCCCCATCTTTCGTAGGTTTCTCTTCACTGGTTCATGAGCCGCCTTCATCACGGTAAGAAATATGGAATGATATCAGAATAAAGTACATAATGTCTTATCCAGCAATTTATTGTCATTCAATAATTATCATTTGAATATATTAATCATCATGAGATAATTTTCACTACATAAAAATAATGAACATTGAACGTTGAACGATATCGCAGACAACCCATAATATTAATAGACACTATGTGGTACGTGCTCAGTGTAACTTTTGTTGTCACGGTATTTGCTCTCTCACCTCTGTTACTTTTTTCGGTGACATTTGTGTCTCTGTGTCTCCTGTCATATATGATCGTCTGTTTATCTATCTCTGGTGTTTAAGATAATTTTATATATTTTGAAAATTTTTACATTTTAATATTAATATTTGATTCCTGTGCAATATCACTTACACTTTGTAATTTCACATTTTTCCTGTTGATGGTATTGGTCATACTTATATTTCCTAGTTAAGCCGTAAGTTGTTAAACTAAATGTCAATATGATTTTTGTTATAAACATCTGTTCTAGAGTCCTGATGGAGACTGTAAACACAGTCGAAATATAGACCAGGCAAACAAATTGGATAAAATTCATTCATAGAGGCCTCCTTCTTGCCTATAACCCATAAAATTTTCTATTTAATTACAAGGCAATACTCTTTTTATCATGATATATATATATATATATATATATATATATATATATATATATATATATATATATATATATATATATATATATATATATATATATATATATATATATATATATATAGTATCAACACCTAATAATATAACACAAACGTTTAAAAAACGATAATCAAAAAAGAAGTAATAATGAATATAACTATAGTTACATCGAAATTCAATATAGATGATAAGATTCCAAGTAAACCCCGACTTATAAAGCAAATGAGTCAATGTTGATATCGAATTTGTTAGACACATTCTCGAATAGTGATGGGGAACACATTAATATCTAATTGCAATATCCTTTCTACCGACTTTCATTTCGTTGTAAGCCTTCTCATTATTTTGGGGGTTCCGTGAAATGAAACTCTTCGCGAAAATAGAAAATGAAGGAGTAGAGTTGTCATTAGGTTAAGTTCAGAATCAACTGAATATTGTTGTCTTCATAGACACAAACTTCCTTCTTGTAGGTAATATTTGAATATTATATCAACATATGTGGTCTCTCAAACCACACATTCGAAACCGAAAGAGGTGCCAGATTCATTTAGCATTCTCTCCGTTTGAAGTTTAATTCACCAGACCAGCATATGTGTTTAGACACATTTTGTGAAAGTTCTACTGATACAACGTGTTGTATCAACTATTGACAATGGATTAGTTGCCAAAATATATGCCGAGTCAGATGGTTGTATTTCTCAGAACTTAGCAAGTGTTTGGAATTGTGCCATTACACTCTCTGACAACTTCCTATACGAATACGTTCATAAGTTCTATATGGAGTTGAGTCAAACCGTTAGAGACTTAGCAGATGTATTTTGAACTTATTATGTACTGGAAATACTGTATTCTGAATGTTAACGAAGATATATCAAAATGTCGAATTCGCTCTCATCTAAGTTTACACGCTTTGTAACCAATCGTAAACCAAAGCGAATACTATTGTTGCGAAAACACCAGCTGTCTTTAATTTATGATTCATCTAACGACTTCGTTGGTTTGATAGTTTGACAAAGTGATAATTATAGGTAGCAGACCTTAAAAGGAGTATTTTTGTTCATAAAACAGTCTAATAAAATACCATTCTTTATTGAATTTGTCTCTTAAGTTTTTCTCTCATTCCATTACTGAATTCGGTTACTTAAACAGGATCGTTAAGAAATAAACCGATGAACTCATCTCTAAAATTCAATCACAGTGCCTTTCATTATTGACCATCATTTTTCAGATAACATTCTTTAAAATTTCATATTTGCAATTTTTTTGCCTATTTTTCCATTTTATCGTAATAAAATGAAAATGTGATTAAACACGTCAAAATTCCTTATCAAATGTGTCTTCAGAAAAAAAATGTTTTCCCTTCCATAATAATGTTTTGGTAGTTAACTGTGAAAAATTGAACCATGTACCTTCAGTAGGGACTCTTACGAAGGAGAGAAAAAATGCATCGAGGCATGTTCAGGGAACGGATAAAAATTCAAATATATAAAAAATTCGATCGTCAAAATGTTGAAAATTCATCGCAGAAATTCGAATAACTCTCTCGTATTCTCTTCATTCAAAATTGTTGCTTCATCTTGAAATTTCATACCGAAACATACATCGCGAACACTTATTTCAAGTTCTAATATTTCCTGAAAAAATCTCCAGTCTTGAAACTGAAAACATTTTCACATATACAGATATATTTGTCTTCTAATGTTTTGTTTTATGGAAAATAATGTAAGATTTTATGAAGTGAAATCTGTTGTATATGGTTATTTTTTGGGTAGGTACTTTTGTAGAGTGGGTTTGTTTTTCATCTTTCTCTTTCGATTTCTGAATTCTTATGAAATTCCACAAGGTGGCATGTGTATTTTGAATACAGTCTCATCGTGTGATAGCGTTGTGTTCATAAGACTTTATACCTTTCGATCATTGAATTGTACTTCTAATTAGCAAATTATTGATATGTGCGAGCAATACAAATTGGCGCATTTTTGGAGCAATATCAAAGTATATTCTCATACATATATCCATATCGTTCAATTTATTTCAGAATCTGAATCATATCACCTAACAAATTATGAAATCTTCTTAGATCATCTTGAATCCTAAGGGAAATAATAAAAGAGCAAGAATAATTTATTAATTTTGTGTGAGAGGACAATAAAAAATTATTTTTCGACCATTTGACTTTTCAAGTAGTACTACAAATTATGTTTGTATTCCTTCCACAATTAAAAAAGAATTCAAGATGTAGCGATAAAAGTTTTTCTTCTAATCTTGCTTGTAGCTTTTTCATCCTAAATTTGGTTAATTTTTTGATGTAATCGATCATTTCTTGATATTTCAATTCTCTACTATCGCAACTTTATATTACGGCTTCAATATTCAACAGAGTATGCCTTTATACCTATCTGCATTATCTTCAAAACAATAATTACTCAAGTTTATAGACTAGAAGTTTGTACGTATCGTAAACGGTGCGTGTTGCTCATCTCTAAATAGAAACGTCTTAGCGTCGATTTTCCGGACCATAACCCGCCACTGAGCTCGAGCCAATCGACGCCGATAAGTAAGGTGAAATGGGACAGGAAAGGGTTTTTCACGGGCTTGGAGAATTGAAATCCGGGATGTTTCGCCGACGTACGTGCCGGCCATAGCGATTAGGGCACGGACATATGCATTTCTGTGCTCGAATTCGAACTGTTGGAATTGGATTTTCCTTTCGAACGACTTATCTCCGATTCGGGTTTCTGTTTGAAACTCAAAGCGGCCTCGGGAAGTCTTTACAATGCGGCCGGAATGCGATGGGGGTTTATTGAAAAACTCCACCACACTCTGGTGCTTGTTGTGGGTATAACACGCGATAGTTTGAATGGATCAGGGGAGTTTTTCATGTCGTATTCAGAAAAAAGCTCTTTTATTGTCAATAATCACTGAACACTTCAAAATATACCATAAACTTATACCAAATATATATATATATATGGAATTAGAACAACATTATTGTGTAAAAAGTTTGTAATTCATATAGTATTGAAAATCCGAATGAAACAAATCTAGAACTTAATATTAAGACAGAAGTACACGTATAAAATAATATCGATTGTGGAGAAATGCCTTATCTGAAGAACAGAAGATCCTCTCCAAAAATGTATATCCGAAAGTTAAAATAAAAAGAAATGCTTTCTAGGATCAGATGAGGATGTAGCCCATTACCTAAAGTCATCTTATCTGGGTCTATACTAATAATTTTCTTTGTCCTCCTCTTGTCTGTTCTTCAGAGGACATGGCCTATTCCACCTTTATGACATGCTACATGACGGTACATATGTGTTTTATCATAACTCTTTCATTTTACGCTCAACTATCGGAATTTCGCTTCGGTAGTCTTTTAGGTTAGGTTTTTTCTCTGTAGATTGAATATGTATTGACACCGTTGTCTTGACATACAACTTTTGATTTAATGCTTTTTTATTTTCTTGCTTCTGTTAATTAACAAGTATGTTATAGGTCCTATATTATAGAGGTTAACATTTTCAATACTGTTACAATCTACACAAAGGACATTATGTGGCAATATAGTGGATAGAGATATAGAAAAACTAAACTTTGAATAATGAAGAACGCTGTATGAATCGAAAAAACTCTGAATTTAATCGACAATAATGTAAATGAATTAGTTTCTAACATATACGTTCTAACAACTAATCATCACCAATTGCGAGGAAGTAGCTAGTTGACACTTTAGGACTCTACAATAGAACAGTGATGGAGCCAGTAATGTCGTATAGGCTATAGTCGTATAGTTATAGGAAAACTTCAGCTCATCCTGTTATTTGACATCATAGTATTCGTGTTTTGTAAAAAAGTGTTCAAGCTATCGAATTGTCATTTTTCATGACATTTCTCCATCGAAATTTTGCAGATGCATGTATAGAACGAATTCTGATCGTATAATTCATGTTTATGTGAGATTAGTCAAAGCATAGAACAACCCCATATGAAGAAAATAATTGTCCATTTTTGAGGAAAAAAGGAGTATTCTTTGCAGTGCAGTAGAAGCACGTTTTGAAGTAGAGAGAATGCCTGATCCCACGTTATCATACGCAAAGCTTTGTGACATAAATAGAAAAAGCAAATGGTATAATCCCAAGCGGAACTCTTATCAGCGCGGGCTTACATGAATAGGTCATTAAAATAATCTGCAAATCCTGAAAGCATACTTTGGACGACCGAATTGATAAATCCATTCGTCAAAAAGAATTCGAGAAAAAGTTTTGCCTGAAAATATTCCCAATCCTTAAAAGGAACGGTAAGCGTGACTAAAATATTATAACTTAGCGATTTCTGTATTATTGAAGTAATCCTCCTGCACATTTCTTTCATGTGGGACGAAAAAGTTGAGAGCTTGTATGTTTCTTCAAAGGCCAGTTTAATGGCTGAGACGTAAAGTCTAGATAAACGATGCAATAGGAATTTTTATGTGTTCAGACAAAATTTAACATGACCTTCGAAGCGGACACACAACCTTTCTCGAAGGATTTCACCGGGGGTTCGGCAATCCGATTAGCATTAGTTTTTGTTGGTTCATATATGCTTCCGTACATCCCACAATTCGCCGTGGAATTCCTTCGGAATTCCTTTTTTCTACAGTATCCGAAAAACATTTGTTTATAATATTTGAGTAGGTAGCGCCTAATATAAATTCGCGTATTGATTTCTTTTTCAAAATCTTGATATGAATAGATTAATACTGTTCCAACATGTGGTTAATTGATGATCTACACAGAATAGTCCAAGAAGTACAGCAGCAGAGAAACTGAGTAAACCAAATTTTTCTACATGTTATCCCTTTTTATATACAGTAGAAGTCCATTATAGTCCGGCATCCAACAGTCCGGAATACCGGATAGTACAGCATTGCTTCGGAAAATTGTAAAAATGTTGGTTTTCCCCGAAAGTGTGTCTTTTGAGCAAATAAATTGATGTCGTTAGAAGTGCTGACAATCCCTTGAAAAACCTGCCTAAAGATGAGGTAGAGGAGTGGCTTCTAATCGACGAGAATGAGCCTGTTGAATCAGACCTAACTGACTGTAGAAAAAAAAGAAACTTACATTGTAGTAAACCCTCAGCCTACTCAAAATCTTGAAGAAATTGACTCAGATTCCGAAACGGAAGAAAAGAAAAAAATCAGCTGGACAGAAGTTGTAGAGTCACTATATAACTTCAGCTCTTTTGCTGAGGCTAGTACCTACTGGCTACAGTGCTTCAGAAATTATTGATTTCCGTATCATTAGAAAAAAATTTTATGCTCAACTCCAAAATTCAAGAAAACAAAGACATTCGTGACTTTTTAAATCTAAGTGAAATATGTTTTACAGTACTTATACATACATTATATGAAATGTAAAATAAACTTTGTTGTATGTTTTTGCATACTGTATAGTTAGTTTAATTATTAATCTAATTGTTTTTATAATTACCACCCGATAGACTGGAACTTTCGGTAATCCGGCACCCAGCAGGTCCCAAACGTGCCGGATTATCGGACTTCTACAGTGTATTGTTATAACAGGTTTTCGATACATTGTTTTCAATTACAGCCTTCGACGTCTTCATCAACTCTATGATTATTGAATTTTCTGATTTTTGTTGGATTCTTTGATTATTGTCGAATTGTCTTTCTAGATCTTCGTTTCATCCTAGAAGAAACTGGGGGGTAAATATGGTGAATAAATTAATAAGAAAGTATTTTTTTTATTATAGAATTTTCAACTAATTTGAAAAATTGGTAACATTTCTCCATCTCATTTCAATTTTTTCGATCATTTGTAAATATCGATATTTTCATATTCACGGCCGAATTTATAGAGATTACTTCATTCTGTGATATTTCGCCACGAAATTGCGACATTATCAAAACTTTTATTCGATGAAAATGTTGTAGAATTAATTGAAAATTGTATTTGAGTATTTGTCCCATATGGGAGACAATTATAGTTATATTCTAATCTTGTGAGCCTTATGATTTTTCTAAGTTACGTTCTAAATTCGAACAAGTCTTTCTTAATTCTTGACTAGATTCTCACCCTATTTATTTAATTCTTATAATTCATATGCATTATAAGAATTGCTTTATGTTCTGCTAACCTGTGAAAGCAACTCGTGACTTCTTTAATCTGAAAGCATTAGAATAATCACACAAATTGACATAATCAGAAAATGTACCCCAACATTTTCTGCCATAATAATTGAGCCTGTTCTTAAGACCACTATAGGCTGTCTCACCTCATGAGAGAAGTAGCATCAGAAAAATTACACTTTATCTCAAATTTGATGCGGAGTCCACTTGACGAAAAAGTTCCCGAAAAAGCGAAAATAACAGTGATTAAGTCCAATCAAATTTCTTGTCATGAAACACGACTTCATTTTTCATTTAAAAAGAAACGTCAAGTTGAAGTTGATTAATTACGGACAGCATCGGGAAAAGAAAATCGATTCAGAATTGAAGAGCTTCCGTCATAATCGGTAGAGCCCTCCAGACGGGTTCTCGAGCCATCACTTTTAATGAACGCAGCGTCGACAAAGATGAAATCTACGTCCGTAGGTCGTATATTATTTTAGACGTGAAATCTCTGTTTTTACGGCACTTCCAATGATGGAATTGGATCAGTTACGGTATTAGCGTTACTCGAACTTTCGATTATAATCAATGGTTTCGGTATTGCAACTGATCCAATTTAATCATAGGCTTTTTGCAAAATATAGCCGTTCAATTATATCGTAAAATATCTAAAAACGAATACCACATACCCTATGAACTCATTACTAAATATATCCATGTAACAAAATTTCAACAGGCTAATGCATGTTAATTATAGATATTAGAGCGGAACTAATATGAACATTTGAACTGATAGGAACATACTGAGTATGAAGGATTTATGAAGCACTAAAATAGTGATCGTGTTGGCCACTAGGGTGTGCAAGGATTCTTACGCACTATTAAAATCTCTGAAATTTTGAATCTTTGAGGTTTTCGGATGAAACGGCTACAAAGCCTGCTATCATCGTAGAAAGTACGCACTGATTTCGTCACGAATGCGCTTTTTAATGTTCGGGAGAGTTTATCTTTCTTCCTCGAAAGAGGGAGCTCACGCAAATAGATCGTCAGATATGTTTTCCTCATTTTGAAATGAGGAATTTGATTGTTTTGATGCATGCCACTGATGACTCTCATAATAGAATGAAACAGTGCTGGTAATTTGAAGACTATATAATGGGTGTTTTTTTTAGAGGTATAGAACTTTAAGTTGGCATTACTGTTGAAGATGGCGATCGACTTAACAGCTGAGAAGTGATTTATTCTCAGTTTGGTTTGGCAATTCATCATGAATAGACTCACGCCTGAACAACGCTTGTAAATAGTGCAATTTTATTCCAAAACGAGATTGCCGTTGTTCCCGATTTTAATAAACGAATTTTGTTTAACGATGAGCGCACTTCTGGTTGAATGGCTATGTCAACAAACGAAACTGCCGCATTCGGAGTGAAGATAATCCTCAAGTGTATGTCAAAGAACTGTTACATCCAGAAAAACTGACTGTTTGGTGCGCTTTATGGACTGGTGGAATCATTGGTCCGTACTTCTTCAAAAACGATGATGACCAGAACGTCACAGTCAATGGTGATCGGTATAGAGCCATGATTACTAACTTTTTCATTTCTGAATTGAACAACCATGATGTCCAGGAGGTGTGGTTTCAACAAGACTGCGCAACATGTCACACAGCTCGTGCCACAATCGATTTATTGAAAGACAAGTTTGGTGACCGCCTAATTTCACGTTTTGGACCTGTGAATTGGCCTCCAAGATCTTGTGATTTAACACCGCTCGACTACTTTCTGTGGGGCTATGTAAAGTCATTGGTCTATGCGGATAAGCCTCAAACGCTTGACCATTTAGAAGACAATATTCGCCGTGTTATTGCCGATATACGGCTATAACGGCCAGAAATGTTGGAAAAAGTCATCGAAAATTGGACGTCCAGATTGGACTACATCCGAGCCAGCCGTTGCGGTCATATGCCAGAAGTCATATATAAAATGTAATGCCACAAGATTATCTTTCGAATGAAAAAAAATTCTTGTCAATCGAATGAGCCATCGTTGTTTTATTGCAATTTATTATTATTATTTATTTGAATGCCAATCAGTGATTTTTATTCGAGTATTATTGTTCGATAAATTTTGCATAAATAAAATATTAGGTATGAACAAATGTCTAGTTTTGACTGTCATATCGCCAAATTGATCGCCAAATTTCAAATTTTTCGTACGAACTAAATTTACTCATTGAATTTTGAAGTGAATTGTAAACTAACAGATTTTTAAGATAGACGGCATTTCACTGAACGGAAAAAAAAAATTCTGTATGTTATACCAGGTAGAGATAAAATGAAATTTTTTCGATTTCTCACAAGAACTCACAAAATTGCTATTTACAAAGTAGCTGTCAGAAGAAATAGAACTTCTTACGATTTTTCTCAATATATAACTTCGGTTTTCGTTTGAAAATAAGATATATATATATATATATATATATATATATATATATATATATATATATATATATATATATATATATTTCATTTAACATTTTGAAATTATCCCAGAGCAAAATTTATTCGATTTTCAAAGGAAACTTGCAGATGAATCAGTTTTTCTGTCGGTGTAGAATGATGGGAGTTCGCTACCAGAAAAGTTAGATACGGCCAAAATCAATTGACATTTTTGCGAGCTGGAATATTTCTAAATAACAAACAGTTTTCATATTTTCATGGTTCATTACTAGCTATAGCATTAAGTGCGATTGGGCTACTTTTGTACTTTTGCAGCACTTTCTCCCCAGAAACACAGAGAAAACAGTACCTAATGTACTACCAGAGAGAAATGGAATGTGAATGCAAGTATGAATAACCAAATAAATGAGATGGAAACCCTAACTTTGAACATAAATCATCTTTAAAAACGTTGAGAATTAGAACGCACTGCAAAAAGTCAATACAAAGAAGACGAACATATATGAATTGCTAAGGGGAACAACAGTGAGGGATTTGGTGTACTTATAGTTTACAAAATATTTCAAGATATTTTACATGGAAGATTTAACCACGATAAATCCGTTTTTTGTTGACAGAATGCAAGCATTGTTCAAGAACTTGTCGGCGAATTACAAATTCAAATATTTGAATGGTCCGTTGACATCCCACAACGTGAACATAAGTTATTCGTACGAAAACACAGTAAAGCTCCTTCAAATCCGTCTAGAGGATGAATGAATGCGTCTCTGAGCACGGGCGTTAGAAGGAACAGACAAAGATACCGACTAATTAAACTTCTAAGTTAAAACTACTGGGGATATATTGCCACTTTAGCGCGAGCAACATTCTTGCTAAATCCGTATATAAATTAAGCCGCGCTCAGAGGCGTACGAGATTTGCCTGCAAGGAATTCTGGATGGGAGTGCTCCTTTAAGTGATGTCAATATCGTGAGATAATTTCCTAAGCGGAGATTCGGATAATTGATGAAAATCAATAATCATGGTGCACAATCATAAACGATTTTCATTCCGCTGAAAAATTCCAGTCAACAACGTTTGGTATAAAATTATTGAGTAGAAAATATTTCACTCTAATGACTACACCATGTAGGTGGCGCTGAGATAAAATTAAGGCAAATTTGAGTGCATTTGTTACTCTCACCTTGTCCATAATTCTAACTCAATGCTCAGTTGAATAACATGACAACTGAAACACTGGTTCTAAAAATAAAGCTATAAATTAAGCATTTGATATAATGTGGTACAAGATACTACTATATAAATTCAATAAACTAAATACACTCAAATACCTTATGAGGACAATAGAAATGTGACAGAATACACGTCAAAACATCTAGATATTTCTCCCCAGAACAAGGGATGCTTCAAGGTTCACCTCTGTCTCCGCTACTTTACAGTATATACTGCTCTGATATTCGCTGTGAAGTCAGCGAAAGTATGTCCTACAATATGCAGAGGACACTTTGTTGGAAACATATGAAAAACCAATAAAAAAATGCACTAGCAAAATACTGTACACTGAACAGATGGACAAATCAAATAAATGATTTTCAAAGTGGCGATTAAAACCAAACCCTAATAAGGGTCAATACATTATTTAGAAATATAGGTTCCCATAAAGTTCACCTGCAGTAACAATAAAGGTAATGAATAGAACTATCATCATTCAGGAAATATCTGGGAGTACTGTTCGGCAATAAATTAAATTTCAAGCTTCACACACAGTCAGTGAGGAAAACAATAAGAAGAGCAAAACATTCCAGATTCCTGACGTATGGAAACAGAGGAATGAGTGTTGATGGTATAGAACATATGCAAAACCATATGTAGGCCTATACTAGAATATAGACAAACTGCAATATATGCAAATTGCAAAATATAGTCGCTTAAGAATATAGACAAAGAAAAAAGACCATTAAAAGAATAACCCACCCAATTTACAAAATACACAACCCCCCTAATGAGCTGCTGTATTCAAGAAGAAAAACATAGAACCAATAAAAAGTAGGCTTGAGAAACTTAAACGAAAGTTCCATGCAAGACTTAACAAACTGGAGGATATTTTACCGATGTTCCATAATAATTACAACGGGAACTCTGTTCGAAGAAAATTCTCAACTGAGGGATTTCCTACTTGAAGCACTAAGCCCGTAATAAATACATTTATTGATTCAAATTAAAATAACACTATACATTAAATAGGCTGAAGGACCTAACGTCAATAGCCTTTTGTATGAATTTTTCATTTTCATGTAATAAATAACTATTATTGATTATTTGCCAACTTCTCTTGAGAACTCATTCCATAATTTTCAATTGATTTTCCTGTAATTGATCGTATGTAGAAGCCCAAAAAGGAAACCTAGTTTTCCTACTGGAGTATCTCAGCAAAAATGTGATAAATTAAAAATATGGCACATAAAAAGTATTTCTCAGTGGAAAATTTCGTTGACATGTCACGAGTCTGTATAAAAGTGTGGCACTTGCTTAACGCTTTCCGGATTTCTTCTGCACAATACTTTATAATTTCGAACAACGAATTCCTTCCTTTACTATCGGAAAAGCAATAAATACGAGGAATTGCAACACAGACATAGGACATGTTTATTGTAGTTTTCGAACGTTTCTACTTGAAGACCTTTGTAAACCAATTGCTTTGAAATTTATTATAGAATAAATTACAATGAATTACTAATTCATTGGTCTCATAGTAATTGCAAATCCAATTCCAAGTTTTGAATGAAACTAACGCAGTTTGGTAAGTTTTGACGTTATGCTTCAACGAATTATAGTGGAAAGCCCAAAACTACATTAATTTTATTCACAATATAACATGATAAGGGTTGAATTTTTGATTCATCGAAACTGAAACTAATCGAAAGTAAGATATGTTTAGCGAAAATTGGATATATGTTCTTCTGACATATATTTGAGTTATTCACAATCTGTGTATAAACATATGATTTATTGGAAAGGCCATAAATTTCCCTTCTTCGATTATTTTTACGTGATGGTTCTATCGAGAAATCGATTTTAATTATGTTGATTGTTTGTTGATATTTGCCATTCAATAAATCAAATGAACAAACAGTTGGATTTGTGATGAGTTACTTTCAATTTCGCATGATTTCGACTGCCATGTTCATTAAATATTTATTTTCAGTATTTTCGAACACAACCGACATTTATTGCAATTGAGATTATGACAAAACTAAACATTATTCTATTATAATGATAACGATACATTAAAAATATCAATACATAGATTCCCACCACTTCAACACCAAATTAGAGGGGAAAATTAACAATCAATCGAACGAAAAATCAATGGAAGAAGAAGTAAATAAGTGAATAAAATTCAAATCAAACATTGAATAAATATTGAAAATTATACGAAAGTAAAACAAAATTTAGTAAATGAAAAAATCACGATACCCCATAGTGATGTTCTAAATGTAATGTCAATATCACAGATAGTTTATCGAAATAGACAACACATCGACCACAACACCCATCATATACATACACATAAAGTTGATTGGAGAACTCGACATAGCATTTGATTTGCGATAATCGTCATTAAATGTATTATTCCATATCACCCCAAGTCTTTGTTCGCGAATATTCATTTTAGTTAGAAAAAGTAGCCAGTCATTTTGACTGTGTGAAGAATTGTATGTAGAAATATCGGACAGTCCACTTCTCAACATCTGTACGTCAAGTACAAATTGTGAAAGAATATTGGTCATAACATCTGATACACATATATTTTCAACACTTTCTCTGAACTTCCTCTAAGCACACCAAATTATAGAGGCATATTCCAATTTACTATGAATGTTTTCTTTGTACGAAGATCAACAAAACTGCTCCTATTTCTGTTGAAATAAGCCAAAGGATTATTTTGGAACAAAGCAGAAAAGTTGTTGTGAAAAGGGCAGCCTATAGTCAAAAACAACCGTTAGATCTTTGAACAACATATATATCTAGAATTGGGGTAATTTTGGGCCTAAAGCAGAGAAGGTGTTATGTAGAGAGCCACCTTGTAGTCAAAAGCAACCGTTAAATCCTTGAAGCCAACTTATTCATCTAGAATCTGGCTCATTTTTGACTCAATAAGAGGAAGTGTTGTGGGAGAGGCAGTTAACTATAGTCAAAATCAACCGTTGTATCCTTGAAATCAACACATATATCTAGAACTTGACTCGTATTTTTGATGACCATCAAAAACAAAAAAGTATCCCTATTGAACAATTTTTTTTCTTGGGCTGCCGATTTATTTCATATTTAATAGTGTTGGCGTTTACTTGATGTAAATCCATTATGATTTATTATAAACTATTGACTACATAGCATGATGAGGTTATTATTCTGTAAGCATCTGAAGAAGTCGTTTGTAACGACGAAACGCGTCATGATATGTAGTTAATAAAGTGTAAAGTTCAAGTGTTTGAATTTAGGTTTATGTTCAATTTATTTTTGTTGTTATCTTGTGAACAAAAATACTAAATGAAGGCATCGCACTTGGGTTATACAAATTGTATAATCCGGGTAATAGTAAATAATACATTATATACTTCCTTTGTGCATATAGACTATGGGAAGACGTAGACATACGGTAAAAACAACAGAGCTTTCTAAAGTTCTGCCCATCTCTATGGAGAACGTGGAATATGATTTTCGAATAAATATCGCATCGATAGGAATCAATCGGAGAATAAACATACGTGCTATAATAAAAGAACAGTTCCGGCTGTTCACCGAGAATCGAGAACTACGACAATTCCGCTCTAGCGAACCGTCTTCATAAATATCGACGAGGCCACGGCGACGACAGGTCGATTTCCCTTCTGAATCTGCCATTCGATTATCTGGGGAAATTAATAACAGATTTCATATTCAGATGGCGTTAGAACAAATCGAACAAACTTGAACGAAACAAAAGTAAATTGGAAACGACTTTACGTGGAAAAGTTGATAGAGATTTGCATTTCTCCGAGACTTCTTACCGCTTAATTTTCCGTTACTGTATTGGAAATTATTCATATTTCAGCGGTTCGACATTATTCGTTACGGGGCGGCGCCGGAGCCAATTTCAACTTTGATCGGAAGGGCCGACGAATGATTTCGCTGACGTGTCGAGATTATGCTGCGGCACGTACAGCGACTTTAGGAAACTGTTCGCGAATTTAAGTAAACGGCGAAGTACTAAGTGAAGTTTAATGAGGCGATAATACGTCTGATTGAATACTGATGGAAACGTAGTTTCTTTGATGTTTAAGGTAAATTGTAGAGTAGTTCGTTTAAGCATAGCCAGGAGTATTTTGAGCTCTATTTGAGTTCAACAAGCCTAAGAAGCTGACAGAGGCACAAGATGTTGTAAAGGGTGTTTTTTGGAAGTATAGAACTTTAAATTGAAATAAAACAACGATGGATCATTCAATTGACAAGAATTTTTTTTTATTCGAAAGATAATCTTGTGGCATTACATTTTAAATATGATTTCTGGCATATGACCGCCACGGCTGGCTCGGATGTAGTCCAATCTGGACGTCCAATTTTCTATGACTTTTTCCAACATTTGTGGCCGTATATCGGCAATAACACGGCGATTATTGTCTTCCAAATGGTCAAGCGATTGTGGTTTATACGCATAGACGAATGATTTTACATAGCCCTACAGAAAGTAGTCTAGCGGTGTTAAATCACAAGATCTTGGAGACCAATTCACAGGTCCAAAACGAGAAATTAGGCGGTCACCAAACGTGTCTCTCAATAAATCGATTGTGGCACGAGCTGTGTGACATGTTGCGCCGTCTTGTTGAAACCACAGCTCCTGGACATCATGGTTGTTCAATGCAGGAATGAAAAAGTTAGTAGAATTTGTGTAAACAACTTATGTGTAAACAATTTTAAAAAAATCAAAAATTTGTGTGAAAAGTAGTATTGATGGCTCTATACCGATCACCATTGACTGTAACGTTCTGGCCATCATAGTTTTTGAAGAAGTACGGACCAATGATTCCACCAGCCCATAAAGCGCACCAAACAGTCAGTTTTTCTGGATGTAACGGTGTCTTGACATACACTTAAGGATTATCTTCACTCCAAATGCGGCAGTTTTGTTTGTTGACGTAGCCATTCAACCAGTTTTTCAGGCATGAGTCTATTCATGATGAATTGCCAAACCAAACTGAGAATAAATCACTTCTCAGCTGTTAAATAGGTCGCCATCTTCAACAGTAATGCCAACTTAAAGTTCTATACCTCTTAAAAAACTCCCGTTAGATTGGCAGTAATCCCATGGATACATTATTGAACCACACGTTACCAAACGAGGAGGGTTTTCAGGCACAAATCAGAGTTTTTATAATATACAAAAAATAACTGAAACTAACAAATTCTCAAGTTCTGATTCTTCAAGAATAACATATTCACTTAATGCACATTTGGTACATATTGAAGCTCCCCAATGAAATAATTAGTTTTTCCAATATCGTCTCTCTAGCCGTAGGGTGGCGATAAAAGACTCCTGCACGGAGATCTCGGGGTGAATCTCGGTTCAGTCATAAACAAATATTTGTGTCTATGAGTTTGGTGTTTCAAAGAATGATATATCTGAAGGGTACGTACAGGGGTAACAAGTCAAAAGCCCAAAAATCAATCATTCCGAAGGAAACTTTTGATAATTCCACATAATATCAGAATTAAATAGACTTTGATGAATGATAAACTGGTCAAACCGTACCAGAACTTTTTTAATTCAAGCTATGTACTCATGTGTAGCTCATAAACTGAAAAATGGTATTGACGATGGATAGGAAACGGAAAACGATAACTTGATTATCATTAAGTATCTCATGACACACTCGCCAATTAATTGTTATAAGCATAGACTACTGGAAGTAAATCAATATCATTTTATTGGGGTAAATGTAACATTGATACGATAGTTTTCTTTCATCATAGTGCTTCTTCCTTTTTAGTAGTTGGTGAACAATTATTAGTGAACACATTTTATTTTCATATGTTGACCATAAATTTTACAACGGTGTAGGTTCTTCAAATTGAGTACGTTGCTAAATGATTGTTTCTCAATTTAGATTACCTTAAAAATATTATTACCCTCTAAAGAAACTACAAACTTTCAAATATTTAATAGTGTTGGCGTTTACTTGATGTAAATCCATTATAATTGAATATAAACTTGAATTCAAACACTTGAACTTATGATTTACACTTTATTGACTACATAGCATGACGCGTTTCGTCGTTACAAACGACTTCTTCAGATGCTTACAGAATAATATATTGTATTACATTATTCTGTAAGCATCTGAAGAAGTCGTTTGTAACGACGAAACGCGTCATGCTATGTAGTCAATAAAGTGTAAATCATAAGTTCAAGTGTTTGAATTTAAGTTTATATTCAATACAAACTTTTAGAATATGGGTTCAGTTTATACCCTCGACACGGAGGTTTCGCTTATCTCTGGGTGAAACATTCTGTTGAAAACAGTAAATTAAAATTAACACACATGTCTTAAGTTTCACTTAATATATTGAAAACTCTACGTATGTTTACAATGTGTAAATATATGTTTACATAGTATACAATGTTACTGAGTAATATTGTATACTCTTGATTATGGGTTATACTACCGAAACATATTAGTTTTCAATGTATTTAGTGAAAATTCAAGTGCTTTTATTTTAATTTATTATTTGTATACTCTCGAGGTTTCTTGATCCACTATACCTATATAAATAAAATGACTCGTATTTGTTACGAGTTACATTATGTTATGCTTGGTAGATAACGAATGATTTTCAGGATTTTTTTCACTTTTCTCTGATCGTACTACCCGATCATCAAAAAACGAACTATTTTCACAAATCGGAATTTAACGGGAAAGAAAGAAATAGAAGCTGAAATTATACTGAAAAATATTTTATGGCTCGTCCGATTAGGATTACAGTACTACACGGATAACGGAGTACTACACCACACCGTTTTTTCTCCACTGTTTTTTATTCTATATGTTCTTATTATTCCTCTCCACTCACTTGTACTTATGCTTTGAAAACTCTATTTTTTCCATTGCCGTCAAATAAGAACTTGACATCTTGCATTCAAATGTTTTTTATATACTGAATCAGAATAGTTGAGATTGTATGTTATATGTAGTTTCAATTTCGTACAAATTGGAAAAATTGTGAATTCGCTCAAAGAAAAATCTGCATTTCATCGAAGTTATTTTAATTGTCACAATTAATAAACAAAAAACAAGATTTCCAGAGGAAATCGATATTTAAATATCGTTCTGAAAATAGTTATTATGTTAAAAGCAATTTGCTGCCTATAGAAAAGTTCTACTTTTTCAACTGCTGCATAGGTAGAATAAAAGGACTTAATTACATTCAGCGCAAAATCAAATACGTTTCACGAGAATTTTGCATTTCTGAATCTCTTTGAATTGGACATAATTGTAATGAAAAGAATGTGTCTTGCAAAAGGTTAGATCGAAAGAAAACGTGGTAGACGCAGCAGAAGGTGAACAGTTTGAGTGTGAGAAAACTCAAGGAAAAAAACCAAATTGCTCCAATAAGGATTTCTTATTGGAGCAATTAGGCAACAAAAAAACAAATTAGAAGTAAATCACAGAATTCTCGTACTAAGAGGCTACGAAGCAACATAAAGGACGTCAAAGTACACCATCATTTATTATTCCCTTTTTTGGATAATCTGTATATATTCACTGCGAAATTTGCTCGGAATATTTCCTCGAGATTTTCGTCCAAAATTCAAATGACAGTGAAGAAAACAGGAAGTGCAATATTTCATCCTTGTTATCTATATAATACGAATACAGAACTTCGTATTCCTTTTGAGAAACACATAGTGTACTTGTGTGCTCATTTTTGTTTTATTGGTGATGTTTTATCCCAATTGGTTTCTCTAAGCTCAGCTTTCTCGATATTTTCAGCGTCTCGTATCATTCTTATAGCTGTCACATTTTTCTATGCATTCACTTTGAAGTAGTCGTGCTCGGAATGTGGCCCAGATTCAGCATGTCTACAGCTCGAGTACATATGGAGTCGTCAAAAAGTTGTTCAAATTGGTTGTGTTTGTGCAAATAATGCGTTTCACTTCACCTGTCTTGGTTTACGTCCATATAAGAAAGTTACCGGGAATATATTTTCTATAATACCCAATTGTGGATGATATGATGTGTTTCTTTATTTTCTAGTTTTTATGTACAGGCAGTCCACGTACTTACGGCATGTTAGGTTCTCGAAATTTTTAGTCGAGACATATTTTTTCATATGTTTACATGTAAAACTCAAGGGTTAGGATCCACACGGACTTGAAATTAAAAAAAACCTGCATTCATAACAGAGGATATACATAGTTTATTATCAAAAGTAGGTTTTTGAAGTAGTTTTATATATACTTATGAAATTGATAGTTATTTATAGTATTTGTGTGTTATTAATTTCAATAATCATAAAACTTTAATATGTTAACATAATATGTAATGAGTAATAATAAATTAAACTTTTGTCTTAAAGAAATTATCAATTCTAGATTGCTTCGCTTCTTTCTTTTTGCTATCATACAGGTTCTTGGTAACACTGTTAGGATTCACAAATTGACATTGAAACTTCTCTCAAAATTAGGATCATTTTATTCAAAAATTTTCATGGCATTCTCCTAATTTGCGAATGCTGTGGAAACTTTTTTAATTGTAAGTTCTTTTTCAGAGTTACTAAACTAAGCTAAGCTAAGAGCTATTATAGAATAAATAGCTATAAGAATAAATGAAAGAAGCTATTTCTTGTGACTCGATTGCTTCTTCTTGTACCTACAATTCAATAAAATCAATAAATTCAATGAAATTCAATAAAATCTTCATCAGTCAGTTGTACTGACCTCGCGACAAGTAAATTAATTCTCCGCAGGAAATCGAAACAGTTGATGCATGCTTGAGAAATACTATCAAAACATTGTTCGACGTAAATCGAAATGACGTAAGTCGAGGACTGCCTGTACATACTTCCATTGAATATACTTACCAACCAATATTATTCGAAGTTTCCACATTAGTCGATATTAGTGTTAATACGTTCTAGGTCTATATGACTTTTTACGTGAAGATGCTTCAAAAATTGATTTCCATGTATGACGTTGTGACATATCCTCATACGTTATGTAGGTATTGAGTGACACTAGCTGGAGCGATTAGGCATTTGTGTAGACAGCTCCCTGAGAGTTTTAGAGATTAAGAGTCTCAGTATTCACTACATATATATATATATATATATATATATATATATATATATATATATATATATATATATATATATATATATCCACTTCTGGTTGGATGTGTAGGTATGAAATGAAAATGAATTAATATAGATAATGAACGTTTCGGAGCGGTTTCTCCTTCAGTATTGATTTAATTAAAAAATTCATTTTCATTTCACACCTCACACCTACACAGCCAACCAAAGTGAATATCTATAAAAGAGTGCGTACTGAGTATTAACCTGTATATATATATATATATATATATATATATATATATATATATATATATATAAACTAAAAAAGAAACCCGTCTGGAATACGCGCGTCATTTCCAGCTGACAAGGTTTTTAAAACTTTGCACCTTATTTATGGAGTTGAAAATTCTCCAGAGATCACGGAATACTAGTCTTCTAGGTGAAAATTCAACTTTTATAGAAAGTTCGAAACTTTTCGAAATCAGTCTTGAAAGGACTGCAAAACTTCTTCGTTACGACAAAGAAAAATAGCTGTTGTTAATACATTTACTGCATTTCTTATTTAGCCGCGAGCTGTTTGGATTCAAACGTCTCACTTTCATTAGTTTGTTTGGAACTCCTTCATTTTCGCTTCAAGTTATGCGTGTGTTAATAGATGATTATATTCTTCACTTTGATAAGAAATGATGCTGATGATTATATGTCTCAAAAAGATCACCAAGAAAAGTAATCGTTCATTTAGTGGATCAAAGAGGAAAAAAGCTATTTATGTCATCATTATTCACCGAACGTCGTCTCCATTGTCCGTTGGGAAAGTGAAGGCTCCTCACTAGAGAGATATGGGTTCAAATCTCGTATAAGTCATGGACTTTCGTGTAGTGTATGTGAATGAGTTTAAGCGTTATAAATTGAGAGTATATCAGATGGGTAATGTACGAAGATAGGATCCCAAAAAAATTGGAATAAGAAAAAAAAATTCAATTATCAAAATGAACTATCTTCCCGAAGTTATTGTTCACATAATTATAATATTTATATTATCAAATGTATTGTTGAGCAGAATTATTGAATATCAGAAATGTCTTAAAAAATTCTGATGCATCAAATTTAAATGCTTTCATTAATCGATTCGGCCGATACTTGATGAAAATCTAAATACATAATTCAAATAAAACTAAGTAGTTTTTCGATTTTCACTATAATTAATCCAAAAACACGACAATATCGTTTCGCCAACACAGTGGCTTCATCAGATGTTGATGATAAACTGTGTTGGTGATCTGTGCTCGCTGTTTATCATCAGCATCTAATGAAGCAACTGTGTTGGCGAAACGACATCGTCATGTTTTTGAATTAATTATAGTGAAAATCGAAAAACTCCTAGTTTTATCTTAATTATTTTAAATGCTTTGAATTCATGAAAATTTTAATATCTTGATATAGCACACCCTCATTGTTTCAGAAGGATTTTATCAAATCTTCATAATGAGCTTGATACTCACGTTGACTCAACGTTATTAATTTCATAGTAAATTCAATGGACGATGAATCTATTTTGTGATAGTTCATATTTAAACGAGAGGTAGTAATAAAAACTTGTCTAAAAATCACTGACTAAACAATTCTTTATTCGACTAGTTTCGCCTTTTACAGCATTCTTGATAATGCTGTAAAAGGCGAAACTAGTCGAATAAAGAATTGTTCAGTCAGTGATTTTTAGACAAGTTTTTATTATTACCTCTCAATTTCATAGTATTATTTTTAAGTCTTCAATTTAAATTATTACTTTGTTTTCCTTCATTCCGTTTGAGGTTTATTCATGTTATTAAGATTTTAATACATACTAAAATGAATTGATTTTATTCAATTTGAGTTGATATTAGGCATGCAAATGAACAAACAAACTTTCCTTCCGGCGTTTCGGGGTTGTGCAAATTCCTCAAGCTACTCGCATTCATCATTTCCTTGGAAGATTATAGATGATTGTATCTGACATGCTACTTCATCATCCTATCAAGAAAATTTCTCCAATGGATCCGAGCATTTCTCCATAGAAACTCTCACGCCATTGAGACTCCGAAATATATCTTTTCGACGAATCGAGAACATTGGAAAATAAATCAATCAATCTCGCGAACACAAAAACCGCCGATGTAAAAGAGAAAAAACTTTCTCAATTCGTCGTTGCAGTGCCTCTATTTATTCATTCAGCACTTCATCAATTTAGCGAAATCCTTTCGCGGATATTTCGATTTCCTGAAAAATTGCTCTTTCGAGGTTGTCCGAATGAGCGACAATAACAAGTTGCCGAAATCGCTCGTGTCGATTCTGGCAACGGATGGGATTAGCAGGCAGTTATCCCGAAAACGCCTTCTAATGAGTTTCGGGCTTCTTAAGGGAATTAGAGCTTAAATCCCTTTGGGCGGGATCGAAAAAGTCTCGAAAATATTGCCGGATTTTCAGCAGGATCTGATAGTCTCGAAAATTCTGCAGAGCGTTAACGTTTTTTTTTTGTTTGCACACTTAACGATAAGAAAAATAATCGTTGACCAAATCCTAAAGTAGAATCATGTAGAAAAAAAATCATGCAGTGTAATAAAAATCAAAAGGTATAACTAAGTAATGGCAACTAGAAAACACCGGAGGTGAAGACGGGAACTCTAAACAACTCTGCATGTTAATGGTTCGAACTTACCACCTAAACTATTCGCTTGGCTTGTGTGTGAATAAACTTTCCAAATTTACATAAATTATTAAACTCCTGTTTACGCCAACTCAGAAACATGAATCTAAACAAATAAACACACGGTTTGAAGCACAGAAAAGTCAGTATATTCTTTCTTGTATTTAGTGAATAATTACAGAAGTTAATTCAATGAGTTGCAAAAGCTAATCTCAAACCAAATCTGAAAAAACTGTCACCATTTACAAATTCAAATTATTTATAATTCTCACTTCGCTTTTTGTTTAGACAATTTCACTTGTCGATAAACTATCAAACTCTGCGGTTTGATAAAATTAGCTATCTAATATTATTATTTCTGTTACTACTCTAAATACAAGTGTCATTTCACCTTCCATCTATCGATAATTTTCAGTAGATATGAAACTTGGAATTGTTGGTGTATTTACCTCGTTATGTAAAATAATAGTACATTTATTTCCAACAGATACAAATCCAATTACAGGGAAAAAATAACAAATTTTACACGGATAATAGTAAATAAAAAAATTGAAGATAAAAAAACAAAAAAAAGATAGTATAAGCTAATATATACAACGAAAATAATATTAAAATGAATTGAAATAGTAATAAACTATAACTAAATGGACAAACTGAAAATAAAATATCATCCATTACAAAGTCACGCGTAGTCAACAAAAGATAATGAGATAAAAAAAAATAAAAACTACGTGGTGACTTAATCATTACTTTTCAAATCTTGGAATATAATTTTGGAGATTTTAAAAATTTATTCATTCTTGATGGCAACAGACTTCGTGGTCACAATTTGCTGAAGAAGGAGTCATTTCATACATCTAGGCGGCAGCATTTTTTTTCCTAATGGTATTCAGTGTATAGAACAGTTTACCTGCTGAAATTGTGAACTCTCAGTCAGTCAACGTGTTCAAGAGGGTGGCAGATGAATTTTTGTTTTCATTTTGAGAAACTGTTTTTGTCATATATTTTTATTGTCAATGTGTAGTGATCTCTTTTTTTTTTTAATTGTTATTGTTATTTTTTTTCTTTTCTCAAATGTTGATCTGATGTATTATCGTCACATTGCAGTATTCTGTAAAAAGTGTTAATGGGCTTATGGGACTTCAGACCTCTGCCTTTTATTATATTTAATAATAATAATAAATATAGTTGATGAAGACCACGAAAATAAAATTAAAATCAATTGCTATAGTGATATAAAATAACCTAATGAAACAAAACTAAAATTAAAAAATTATATATTACAAAGTACAGATCAGAATTTCCCTTGTAAGTAACATTATTTGCCATCCATCTCTACTTATATCCATACTTTATGGTTTAATAAGTTAAACGATAGCAATTAGCGAGGCTTTAATTTCTAGTATATTCGTTTGTTCATACAGCCAAAACTAATTATGTTCTTCGCTGATGAGTGCTATGAGCATTCGAACCTAGGTTTAATGAAATGGTCGAATATGTTTACCAAAAATTGTTACACAAATGGTCAGAATGTGCTATGTAGCTATTAAAAATGGTAAAATTACTACACATTATATGTCTTGGTATCATTTTAACTCTGATTGAATTTGGCATGAACTTTTGGATACGAATTCGGATGTGATAGTTTGAGACTTATGTAGTTCCAACGGCATTGAGCTCTCGCTCAATCTGTTCACCAGTGCAAAACGATTTGTGGAAAAGGGATGGAACACGTACGAACTGAGAATCGAGGCATCTACAACTTGTTTCGCTCATTACGCATGTGGGGCGCTCTTCGGAGTTGGAATTACAGAAAACTACTTCGCTCTGTAATAATCTACGGATATTTCACTTCGCATCATAAGTTGTCAATGCGCTACTGTGATATGAGGTATGTCCTAGATAAGAGTGAAATAGTTTGACTCAACATAAGTATAAGAACTCATTACGTGATACTCAATGCTATACCACTGACTGATTTCATCTAATTAGTGTTATATTCTAGCTATAGAACATTTACCAATCGATTTAACTCGTAGCTGATTCGATGAAGCTTCTGTCTCCAATTAAGTTACCCGTCATATCGATCCTAGTGATGTGATAATGATTGGGATATGATACAAGCAATTATCCACACAAAGCACTCTACAGATACGTAAAGGTGAATCTTCTTGTGTACGTAATAAGACGATTAATTGAAACATCCAAAACGCTTTGTCGAGGATTACATCGATAGGCATCTTGTACGTGAGATATAAAGCATTCGTTTAGCTTCCTGCAAAGCCAGCGAATTAAATAGATGAATTCCTCATTGCGACGAAGAGAAGCTCGATATGCAAAGAACGTTCAGCATCGGTAATTCCATTTATGGCTTATGAATAATTACTCTGTCAATGCTCGCCAAGCGATATACTCCAATAATATCGCTCCTTGTGAATATTTAGCGTCAACATAACGCGTTTGTTAACGAGTTGGTGTTATTATTCAATTGTTCTATGTGGCGTCGGAGGTGATCGTGCCATATTAAATCACTGAATATAGTTGACAATGTTGATAATCCCGGATTAAAGATTTTAGAACTAAATTCAGTATTGTTCTATGACTTGTGATGTTTTTTTGAGAATTTGTCATGCAAATTAGTCAATTTCTGAATTAAATTGTACTAATATTCAATCAATAATACGGTTTCCTTTAAATCCTGTCGCGGTTCGTTGCTAGTCTTGTCGCTCCAATGTTCCTCTGGAACCGCACTTTTTGAGCACTGATTCATATTTCCTTTTAGGGTAACTGGCAATATTTTCGCAGTCTTCAGCTTCCAAAGTATCAGTATCTACTATCAGATAATGCAGTCGTTTCATTGTTCCCAAATCTGGTCGAGTTTATACCATGGTAAGGAGCTGAAGCTATGCTTACCAAAGTTTTCGCCACACGTCTGTTTTTAAAGAAGATTGGCATATCTCAGTCTCCTGCTTTGGTGGATGGTGATGGCCTCGCTATGCCAGCATTCCGCTACCATTTTAAATCCCTCAACGTCTTGCTTCGTAGCTTCGTTCCGGAACCATATGTTATAGACTGTCGCTATTCCATTCAAGGAATAAGATTCCATCAGAACACACTTTGTCCTGAATTTAGCTGTGTCATTTGCTTTGGTGGTTCATTTATCATGGTGGTTCATGGCCTTCATTTGAATGGAACTAGCATGTTCTGGTTGTCATAGTATTCCTTTATCACTATTTTGTCATAATGTTCTAATCGAAACGAAATATCGATGAAATTCTAGGTTATTAGAGCTGTGAAATCTCATCGCTCGATAACAACAAATACTCCTAGCACAAACAGCATGCACATTTTAAGCCCATTCGTATTACAGTCAATGTTTCATACAACTCCCTTACTTTCAATCATGCCGTGATATTTGAATGAGTATCTCCATTTTCATAATATATATTAAATATTCTTACGAAATATAGATTAGATTAAATGACTAATAAAAATTCAAAATTGAGACTTGAAAAATATATTTATTCGGGGGACGAAAAATGTGAACATGCGAATTAGGTTCAAACCGAAAAAATTGATGGCAGCTTGATTCATGTAGTAATACTGTTGTGAAAAAAGCGAACTATAAAACGAAAATGTTCTCATTGTATAATGAAGTATTGCAATATGAGTTTCGTAACGTAAATGTAGAAGTTTTCTGTTTTCGTTCCTTCAATGAGTAAACACTATTACCATTTTACTCCCTCTATATAGTTATCAAAACATTACGAGGTTTCCTTTTTAAGAATTAGAAAGATTTCTTCAATCTCTAGTTGTTGAGAAGTAGAGCTCACTATCTCTTCTCCTTTTGTTTGTCTACAGCTACACTGATTTCGTTAAAACGTCGACTAACAAATTCGTTGGGAAGGCATAACATCCCGGAGCCACTATACTGTAATTGGACGTAAAAAAATAAGAAAATGCACCTATAAACTTACCTTACACCGAGAATATCTTCGCTCCGTCAGAAGTTCTTTCACTTTAATTGTAGATGTACTTCAGTAAAAAATTATTTCATCAATTCGTAATATGTGTATGATTGTTATTATGTTGATAATTATAATTAACGTAACAAATTTCAATTAATTTTATTTAGACTCGAAAAGTGAATGACCAATAAAAATCTATAAATAATTCAATCAATAGTACTAATTTATGCATCTTATTTTATTTGAATTAAAAAGTTGTTTTAATAGCGGTGGTTGAGACGAGAATTGAGTCGATTTTATTAATTTCAATACAAAATACTATCAGCCAATCGAGCTAAATCGAAGACAATATAAATTTGTGTTCGATTATTAAACTTATACAATTCGAAAGAGTTTTCCAATTATGTGAATGGAAAATTTCCGTCAATTTCGTATGATTTTACTATGACGTGATAAAAAATTGATTGATAACAAACTATAGAAAACATCTTGTTTTTATTAGTTCTGAGAATTATCCAAAAGAAATTCAATAAATTTGTTTTGAATTAAAATAAATGAAATAAAATAATGAAGTTTCCTTCAAAAGTTTAGGAATTCAATAAATTACTAAAGTTGTAATGAATTATGAGTATTTCAAAAAGTTCCCCATAAAATTATGTGAAAACGCTGAAACTTTTCAAACTGAACTTGGAATTCTAATAGAAATGACAAATAGCGAAATTCAAAGATCCCACAACTTTTTCTTGTTTTTTTTATTTTCAACTACTGGTTCTATATAAGCTTCAATTCTATTGTTCGAAGTTTTGAAGAATAATTGAAAAGTTTCAGGAGTTCATTTCTCAAATATTCTCAGTTTCTTGTTGACAACGAAATCTCCAAAACAGTTCAATAGACCGCTTTTATACCTTTCAACTGCAGTATAATTATACTTGTAAATGTAAACTGCAAAATGTTACTCAATACTTTGTTGTTCGGTCATAATATTAATGGCAACCCTTGTACTATTTTAACAGTAAAGAACAAATATCAACAAGCTTCAACGGACCAATTTTATCTATGAAATCTTGAAAATTCTCGAACTTGTGAATGAAAACTACAGGTCGCCTAAAACTTTTTTCACGGTCAGAATATTAATGGCAACCCTCGTAACTTTCTTCATATATTCTACTACTAAAGAAATGAAAATAATTAACCTTCAATGGACTAATTTGGATAATTTCGAAAAGGCCGAAATGGCGATGAATAAAATTGGATCAGTTTCCCAAAGAAAATGTATCGAGACAGACCGCTTCAGAGTGTAACTGAAGGTCCCGTACAAATTCTCTGCCTTTTCAATCTATTCATTACGGCGATGGATACTTATCATTTCATCATTAATGGATTCGGAAAAATCTATCCCCGCTCCTATTCACCGTGGTGAATAGAAACGGCCCAAAATGAATTTCATTACTCCTTTAGTAGCTCACAGTGAGTTAGTATAATGTTGATCCATCAAGGAATATTATCCATTAATTTAATAACCCAACGTGAACGGCTTCGTTTTGGCGCCAATTATATGGCTCGCAACTTCATCAAATATTCACCAGGCATGTGGAAAGCTTCGTACGGAGTAAATTTGACGAAATTTCGGGGTACATTTTGCGTCTAATGAACGTTTCAGCGTGATTTATCTCATTCGAAAGATTCAAACCAATTACTCATGGTGTGTTGATATTTAAAGATGCTAATTGGGGTATTTCTACGGATCTTTCAACTGTTATTGAAATACAGTTAGAAATAATAAGTTCATCTATTATATTCACATATTCATTCGCATATGTTATCATTATGGTAATTAATTTATCATTATTATTATTAAATTTAATTAAAGACAGGGGTCGGAAGACCTATAAGCCCATTAACACTTTTTACAGAATACTGCAATGTGAGGATAATACATTAGATAAACATTTGAGAAAAGGAAAAAGTAGCAATAACAAGAGGAACAAAATTGTGATCAGTACACATTGACAATGAAAATATATGACAAAAATAATTTCTCAAAATGAAAACAAAAATTCATCTACCACCCTCTTGAACACGTTGACTGACTGAAAGTTCACAACTTCAGCAGGTAAACTGTTCCATACACTGAATACACGATAGGGTAAAAAATGTTGCCGCAGATTTCATTTAAATTTTATTCTAAATTTGCAAGTTGTTTACGAGCATTTTCTGAATGAATGACTTTTAAAACGATTCTGTTATAATTTTTTGTCAATTTTTGTAGATATAGTAAATTCCATTTAATAATATGTTAATGTGGTGAAATTGGATTCAAAAGTTGGTAATCTATATATTTGTTATTCACTGTTCACGACTAGCAAATCACTTGTATGTAGTTAAATGTGTAATTTTCATTTATTTCAATTATTTATAATTAGGTATATAAAAACCACTTCCAAAATTTTATCATAAAATCGATCCAAGTCTCGAATCAATAGTAAAGAGTAGTTAACTTCTAACAGTAACCTGGAAATGCAAATATATAAAATAATAATAAGACATTCATTCCCAACAGATATACATCCAATTACAGAGAAAAAATTACAAAAAAAATTACAATTTACAAAAAATTGCAAAATTGTACACAAATAATAATAAATAAGAAAAGAAATTAACAAGATTTTAAATTGATTTTAAAAAAATCAAAAATAGGGAGTATAAGCTAATATATAGATAAGCTAATATGTATAAAATAAACATAATTCAAATGTATTCAACCTTTCCAAAATGATATAATTTTATATTAATGTTTATTTAAAATTTTCAAATAATGTATACATGATTTCATTTATGAATATGGAATTGTTTACAACTGTAAAATCATAACCTCAATTATGAAGTTCGGAGATAGAAGCACACCATAGACAATACAAATTGAATTGAATGAAGCATCATAGAAATCAAGATTGTGCACGAAAATTCAAACATATGAAATCAGAGATTGCTGTAGAATATATGAGCAAAGAGAATTAAGAACAATCGATTGAGGGTCGCCAAGCGAAGTTGGAGGGAAGTTATAAAAAGTTACAGAGAAAATGAAATTTTGTAAGACTCTAAATTAAAAAGGAAAGGTAATTTGAGAAATAGCAGTATAAAAAATTCATAATCATTTAAATAGAAGCAGTCTGGAGTGTTGGCGTGAAAAAAAGGAATCAAGAGAGCTGAGAGAAAGAAGGTACCTCAAGTAAATTTTTAATTAATTATCAATTTCATTCAAAGACCATTTAAAATTTTATATTGTGTTATTTTAGTTGTAAGAAGTTAAGAGTTTGTTTAATTTTTTTTAATTCTTGTTATAACTGAAGTTTGTATGATTAAAATTATCAGATATATTATTTTTTAAAAAATTAAGATTTGAAGTAGATTCCACCTTGAGAGAGAGAGATTCAAATTAATCAAATTCAAAAATTCAAAATTCATTACAAAATTGTATTAAATTCAATATTAATAATAATAAATAACAATTAAAAATTGATAAATATTATCATAATAATATATATATATATATATATATATATATATATATATATATATATATATATATATATATATATATATATATATATATATATAATGAAAGAATTTCACAGGGTTTTTCAATGCGAGGATCTCAATTCAGTTGTGTTGTGTCTTCAGAAAAAGAAGAATAACACGCATCATTTCAAAATGCCGCATAAGATTACGTTAAAAGATTTTCAGTGTTGATAACTCACATTCTCTTATAGGAAATAAACTGATTGAAACTCGGAAACTCGGAGAGAGAGATGAAAAGGATCTGCTTTCTATAGATGTTTTATTAGTTAAAATACAATCAGTCTTCGATCGAAAATGTATGAAGTTACTTCATGTCCTTAGACCAGTGTGTGCAGTTACTTCTTCAGATTTGAAGTTGAGATCCTGAGGTGATCCATATTTCATCTTATGGTTTTATGAAATTCATTTTATTATGGTATTAATGACAAATTTATTTTGATCTTCTATGAAAACCTTGTCTTGAAATTTCGATGAATAATGACGCTTCACTATACAGAATTTTCTACATCACATTTAAATATAGGCATATTATCTATCTTATTCATCTATCTATCTTATTCACTTCGTTGATTTTCATTTGAATAACCTATTGAAAAATAACATAATCTAGCTATGTATATCACAATCTGACTTTCCTCTACCCTGAAGTGAAATTGAGCGAGGATTTATTGATTGGTTTGAATTCTTGAGAGAATTCATTTGTTTGGAAATCTTCCAATAAGTCGATTGTTTCGAGTGGCAATATTTGAACTTACACTAACAACACTTTAAACAGAAACGCTGATTTCTATGCTCCACTTCGAGAGATTTTATTGGATTTTTTTTGTTCGAGAGCTGAATCAATCAAAAAGAAAACGATATAAACATTTATCTCATGAATAAAGTTGAATATTGCGTTTGAATTTGTCTGTAACAACGAAATGATAAAATAATTGAATCAAGATAGATTTTTCAGTGAAGATCGTAGAGAATCTACATTTCTTTCGTCTTTGCAGTTTCGGTTTAAACAGAAACGTAAATTTGAACTCTTCATTCAGTCTGAGCATTTTTATTGCATTTTCTCGGTTCTAAGCTCGATCAATGGAAAAAAATCGATATAAACATTTATCTCATGAATGCAGTTCGATATTGCGTTTGAATTGGTACCAAACCAATTTGTTTATGACGATAAAACGTCAGTGAGGGTCGTAAAGAATATATACTTCGTGCCTCCTGGACACTTTGCGGCGTTAGATTGGTCGATTTGCCATCTTTCGGAAAATCCCAACTTTCTGCGAGTGTATCGAGTCGGTAATAAATAGAAGAGTTTCACCACGGGAAATTCTGTATTGAATCGCTCTGTTCGTGTGGTGCATTTGCAGTTTTCGACCGTTATTCAACTCGCAAACCATTAGCCCTGAAGGAGTCAAAAGACCATCAAAGGATCCGAGGCAACGTCGGCCAGAATTCCGTATCGAAAATTTGTATGTATAAGGTTTCCTCCAACTTGGATAACTACCCCTTTGAACATTTTATGAGATTCAGATCAACCCGCTGGAGCGTTATGTATATTTTAGTCGCCTTGAAGTAGATTAAATTCCTCGATGAAGAAACAGTTATGAAAAGCTTATTATTCCACGACGAAAAGCGGAATAACGTTTGGAATTAATGAAGACCTTAATAGACTAGATTAATCTGGGAAATTTGTTTTTCCTCATGTGACACACAATTGAAATGAACACACAAGTGGAAAACAATTGAATGGATTCATACATTTCCACAAAATACAAGTGTAAGAAGTTTTAAAGTGCAGCAAAGAAAAAAGTATTAAGAATGGTTGAAAATACTACGAAATTCATTATAAAAAAGACAGAGAAAATGACATCAGAAGTCTTAAAATATTTGAGAAAGTAAGTTTCATCATACAGAGGTAAAATAAGCGTTAATGATAGAGAAGAAGATAAATAAATTTCTTGAAATCGAAAACTATTTCGATTTCAGGGAATGATTCAATCAATACACTTGTTATCAACCCTTTCTCTGATATTTGAGTATTTAAAATATCACAAACAGAGAGGAAAATAATTCCTTTGTCGATTTCTTTTCTCGTACATTCCATATTTTCATTACATGTAGATTTATAAACGTTTGTAATTAAATCTAGTAGTGGTGTGAAAAAGCCAGTGGATTCTCGATAAATTAATTTCTCAGAATTCTCCGAATAATATTCTCTTACAATATTCACCTTCTACTCATTCGAATATTCTTCAATTTAAGCCCTCGGTTACTCCTAGCTTATCGTTTTTTTGATATCTTCTACACATTCTTGAACAAAATTCTCTCGCCTCCCTCCAAATAAATGATGATCTCTCTTTATTACTTGAAGGTTTTGTGTCATCGATTGAAAACGGGATATAGTCGTTGGATTTTAACTTCGAATAATATATGTATTAGTTTCGTAAATAATTGCAACATAGTCAGAAGTCACTACTCAATCATAAAATATTTCCTCATCATTTCGTTCTGCCAAAAAAAAATTGATTGAATGGTTTTTTTCGTATTCACCTGTTCTGTTCTGTCATCGATATTCATTGTGATTCCTTCAACAGTTCTCCATGAACTTTCATATCGCTCAATCTAGAAATAGTATATTTTTTGATGGAGGATTCAATGCATTTAACGAATTGCTGGCTCCATTAAAACAGTTAGTGACCTTGAAGTATTCAAGCGTAAATTAGCTTGATAAATTAGAAAAGTTCGTTTTGAGCGAATAATTGTTAATAATATATTTTGAATATTAAAATAAATTAAACTCTTGGCTTAATGTTTCACGATTTATTTAACAATATGTATAGTCAACATGTTTCGAGGATAGTAAAGGCGACGACTTCATAATTGACTCTTAAAACAAGTCTTCCACAGGGTTCCAGTTTTCACCTCGTCCTTATATCACAAAACTGATTATTTCTAAATTAAACTGAACGGAGTAACTTCTATCTAGAAAATATTGTCGTTAAAATATAAAGTCATTTCTGAAAATAAGCAATACCATCTGTTGGAACCTTCGCCATGGAATTTTTGTTCATCCCCCGTAACAAACACGAGAAAATTTTAAGCCGATAAATATCGCGTTATAGAAACTCACGAGATTGCAAAATATAAAACAAGCGGATTTCGATAAGTATCTACTTCAAACCGAGTTCGATATCACTCTCAATTTCAGTCCGAGTAATTCCCAACTATTGGCGTATTTCGCTTTCCTCTGGATCTTTCACGCTTGAACTGACTTCGATGCCGGATTAAATTCATAAGTAACAACCATTCACTTGGTTTTCAGTTCGTTCGAGCGGAGTTCGTTTCCGGTTACCCTCCGGCCTGCGTTGATATTAATGTCAGCAAAATTCAATTTTCCCGGAGAAATCACTAATGAACAAATAATAAGATCTGATTGGTACATTAGATCCAATTTAAAGTCGGTTCGGTCGACGGAATATTTGAGTTTCAGTCCAGTGGGGTGGTGGTTCGCTTGTTTCCGAGTTCATTGTTGTAGTTAGGCGAGTCAATAACGGAAGGGTGGCCAGTGCCACAAATACGTTTATCTCTAATGAGTTGTATGGTAGAAAAATTAATGTATCACAAACAACTCGCTCTATGATTATTGTATACTCTAATGGAATTGAAAAATGTAGTCAATTGCTTATTTATTCAATATTTTCTCCTACATAAAATAATATACTTACATTTTATTCCAAGATTCGTTTCGATAGAGAAACTATTGGTCTGATATATATGTATATATTTTCAAATTACTCTTTTCCCTTTACCCTTTTTTTTCCCTTTTCATTCGAAATTGTACCCTCTTCATTCGGAAATTTCACATTTTCACAGGTCGATAACAAGCATTCGATTTGCTTACCTACATTGAAACAATAATTTCCTTCTTCAATGAGCTGCTGAAGAACACGATGAATTGAATGATCGGTGACATTCATGATTTTGCTTAGTTCATGATTTCCTGCAAACTTACATATAGGAATAGTATATTGTCATAAATAAGAACTTATACGACACAAACTTATAGTTTGATATGAAGACAAAATATAACTAACGATAATAAAAATATAACAGTAAGTCCAACACAGTATTTCATCACAGTCTACTAAAATCTAATATTTCCCCAGTAGAAAGATTAATGTGTGGAATAGAATACTTCCAGCAAGACTATTAGTTCAACTATTTTGGGATTGAAAATGTGTTAATAGATGTATTTATAATAATAACTTCAATAATTTGTAATATAACTTCAAGCCAAGAGAACGGGGAGTTTCGTGAGACTGGTTTAGCCTAGAAAACGGAAGATGAAGGTTGTTGGAAAAACGAGCTGTAGACACAGATAAGTGACTTGGCTGGGGTAACTAAGAGATATATTTTTTTGGATTGTTTTCCACGCTATGCTTGAGACATCTGATGGCGTAGCATTTCTAGGCAAGTGAAATGCACAATGAACCAATATGGTGCTCCCAAGAAGTAATCCTCAAAGACGCCCAAAAATTTGGTTATTGGCGACCTCCACATTAAACCAGCTTGCTACGAATTAGCGGACAATAGTCTCTGATAATACTCCTTTTGGGGTGAGGTGTATTATTTCTGTTTTTGTATTGTTAAGGACCAGTCCATTTTTCCTCGTCCAAAACAACATACACTCAAAATTATCGGTTCTACTCTGTGCCAGCCCATGTAGAGTGTCAGCCGAAAAGCGAGCCTAACAGTCAGTCAATCTCCAATTCGGCTGTTTTTGGCAGCTCACCAGGCCTCTTATACATATTAAAAATAGGATTGACCCGAAGTTAGTACCCTGTGGAACGCCAGATGTTACATTTCTAGGAGCAGATATGATTTTCTTCCCATTTAAATGAGGATATACTCTACGATATTGTCATGTTTTTGAATTGATTGAAGTGAAAGTCGAAAAACTACTTAATTTTATTAAAATTATGTATTTAGATTTTGATCAAGTATCGGCCCAATCGATTAATGACTTTTGTTTATATTTATCTTTCGAAAAATTCCCTCTTCAGTTGAATGAGTTGGTATTATATTCTGATATTCTGGTACTACATTCTGATAAAGCAACCTTTATTTTGTCTTTATTTCAGTTTCCATCAGCTCTTATAATAAGGAACCAAATTTTATATATGTGGAAGTTTAATCACGAATTCATCGCTAAATGATAAAAATGTACCGGGCGCGACGTTGAAAACGCCGAGTGATTGATTACGTGCTTAATTTCGTTGCGGTTACGACGTTCGATGGAATATTCATCAAAAGAGATACGGCAAGCCTCAAAATGACAGTTACATTGAATTATCAGTGAATTCGTCAACCGGTCCTATAATCCATGTTTTTCCTCGATGCTTTGACCTGTATTCCACAAATATCACGCTCCATAAATATATTGTGAAACCTCCATTCATTAACTTGAAATTCCCCGTTGAATTTACACAATATCAGTTTTTTGTCGTTGCTTAATATATACTGAATATTTGACCGATCAATGTATTGATAGTTTAGATTAATTCAACTCTTTAAAATTAGCCCTTATTCTTCGTACTATTATTTTAACATACTAGGTAAGTTGGAAGTTTTCAACTCCAGTTAACTGCTAGAAGAACTCTCCTAAGATAGGATATATTTTATGTAAGAAGAAATGTCACCTAGACAGTGGAAATCAGAACCATATCTTATCAATAGATTGGCAGTTTTTCTGCAAACATTGGAGAAAGTGTAAGAGCTTCGTCTACTTTTGATGACAAGGATGAAGAGGTAAAAATTGTAATAATTTTGCTTGAGTAATACTCAAACGGTCCTTTATGAGAAGACATGTGAAACTGGCCGCGCTTAAAGCATTCTTCACTAATTAATAGTGACTTTTGTGACAATTCTGAGGCCCATTTTAGTCTCTGCGGAGACTATAGTAAGCCTCAATGGCCACAGACTCAGATCGGCATAATAGATCAGTGGCCAAAATAATTGACGTTTTTATAATCCATATTTGAATAAAAAGTAGCATAAGTACAATCTTTTCGAATCTTATATTTTTCACTTTATTTTTCGATGTTTTTACATTGACATCACGTGTGCAATTCATATTAAGCATTTGAATCACCACCTTGATATCTCAGCGGCTTTAATTTTTTCTAATTTATATCTGAAGAATCATCAGAAATTATTATAGTTCGAGTTTTATTTGTGATAATTCTTTCGATAGAATTGTTGTTTAATCAAATGCTACTTCTATCAATTCATTTGTTTCATGTATTTTTTGAGATCACTAAGGATATTACAATTTGAATTCACTGAAGTATCCACAAATATCTATGGAAATTTATGATAAATACATAGTGGACTGTATATGTATACATGGTGTCTGTATATAAGCCTTTTTTTCTGTTTGTACATGCAATTCAAATGCATGGAATTCAATGCAGGTTTCACCAATATTTGGCCAGAATACTAGCTGCTAATAAAGTCTTGTTTCACCTTAGAAAAATAGCTTATTTTCTCCATTCCGAGTATGATATTGCTCATATTTCACATTTTGTGGAAAGCACTGCCTTCATCTTCACAACTTAGTACAGGTTTTCTTAGTCTGAACCGAAAGATAAACTTTCATTTCATTATAATTGGATGTTGGAAATAAAATTTTCATCGTTAGGGATCAGTGTTCGCGTAAAATTAGAAATAAATTCGCGTTCAGAAATTAGTGAATAATGAATGAATGCTTTGTTCCCTTCTAACTCATCGTATTTAAGAAGAAAGAATGGTTTAAGTTATATTGGTATGACACTTTTTTTGTTGTTCACATTGGCAATCCTTGGTTTTTTCTGAACTTGCTTGATATAAGCATTCATTCTAGATCTTCATAATTCTCAAAGAAGTGTTAGTATACTACTATAGAGAACCTGCGTAAGAACTAGTAGCGCCTCTGTCGTTAACTTTGTAAGTTCATATGTGAGGACGAAGTGTTTATAAACATGCATTTTATTACTTTCACGAAGCATGAAATTTTTTATGAATTATTTCTTGGAAATATATACGAATTGAATACATACGTATTTAACAATAAATTATTGTAATAATAAATATCGTTACAATAAATTTAATTAAGTGATTATGAGTGGAAAATCGGTGAAAACAATTCAAGATCTGGTAACACTGGATAATGTGTTGTGTCACAATACTTATAGTAAAACTGAGCCGAGTATAAAATTTTATTCGTTTCCATCAAAACCTCATTCAGCAGAACGTCGTCAGAAGTGGATAAAAACAGTTGATCGTATTAAGTAAGTATAAGTGAGTAGACAATAAATTATATATTTATTATGATATTAATTTCATTATTTTGCTAGTCCATATGGTACTCCATGGCAACCTACAAATAATTCAAGGATATGTCATCATTTTGTTGGAGGAAATAAATATGAAGATCCTCGTCATGCAGCATATAATCCAAAAATGTTTCCGTCCAAGTATAAACGTATCAAATACAACATTAATTCGTTTTGATCGTTGGAAGAAAGGAAACTAGTGTCTGAGGTTTTATCTGGTGCTAATGATGACCAAGAACAAGTGAATTCATCAGTTGAAGGTGTTCAATTAGAAACTATTATTAATCAAATAGTCGGAAAATCTGATAAATCAGTTCAACTGGTGTCTTTTCAATCTACTAGTGATGACTTTATTTTCTCATGTGACTTCGATCGTGGGTTAAATAATATTTCAACTCAAGCGACAATATCCTCTTCTAAAAAATCAAAAGCAGAAATAGTGACAAAAGATAAAAGTAGTGGACCGGACATTCCAATTTGACTGTCGGGATTTCGAGGATACTCTTCAATAAAAATTGATAAACAACTTTTGGCAGTAACTGGTTTAAGGCCGGAAGTATTTACATTATTATTAGGAATGTTACCACGAACTAAATTTCGAAAAATAAACCTTGAAATTAGATTATTACTGTAGTTACAAGTATAAAATTCAATTTCTCTCACATAATAAATGTTAAATTTGGCCACCATGAGCGCTAGTGTCTAATAATCAAAGTCACGCAGGTTCTCTATATTTAGTACAAAACTGAATTTTGCTTACCTAATCACGTAATGAAGAAATACAAACATTATACGTAGGTGCCACTTCTTTAAAATGTCATATGCCCGACGCACGTGCTGAGCAGAATCTGAGTGGCTATTGTTCAATTAAGCAACAAGACATTGAGGAAGCATATTGTGATCCAATACAATGGGAGACGGTTTGGGATTGATATTGTTTTCAAAATTTATATGCTTCTGACGGCTGAAACTAAATTCAACGTGAATGGGGAGTTATTTTCATACAACAACCAAATAACGTATTCGAAATTCAATATTTATTGTTTGCCCGGAGGAAGTAATTCGATAAACGTATTCAGTTGAAAGTTGATGAAACTTTCATGAATAGTTTAATATTCGTTGTTGTATTTCTAATAGACTCATCAGCATGAAATAACTAATCGGATTCGAAGTCAATTCAATATCAGTTCAGAATTTATTTGTATTGATTATACAGGTTAATATTGGACAATTCTAATACTATTTCAACTTAGAGGTACTGTTTTTTGGTCAACAGTCAACCATCAATATCGAGTGTATAAAAGAAAGTTAGATTTTGTAGTGACATTCGTTTAATTTTTGACAAAGTGGGAAAAAATTATCACTTTTTACTTAACTATTCTACGCTTGTTTATAATTCTGTTATGCCGTAGAGTCTGGGACTAGAATGACAACACGTGTGCCACAAGTAGCAGGTTTGAGAATTCTGATGGCAAAAATTCCAATTGTTTCAAATAGAAATGAATTGACGTTCAACTATCCGTGCTGAATATGAAATCTCAGTATTTTAAAGGCCAAAATTAATGTTTTCCTACTGAAAAATCGCTGTATTACAGCATCAAAGTATAGAAACATTCATCATAGATACTACTGACCGCGTATGCAGTTTGGCCTTGTGATGCCATGGAGTGTTGTCTTCGAGACTCTCAGAAAAATTTCCTGACATTGAACACGACGGAAAGCTCAATGAGCTATTAAAAAAAGAATTCTCAATGTGAATTCTTCAATTCCTGATTCAGGAATTGCACGCAAGATTTGAACTACGTGATTTCCGAGTACAAACATGCACTCAATATGTTGAGTATTATGTAAGATCTGAAGGATCCCAAAATTTAATCGAGATTGAATAGAGGTTTTACTTTTAGTCTTTTGATTTAGAGTTTTCTTTATCATAAAGTACATAGGATAGGGTTATTTATAGAATAACACATTGACCAAATGGCCTCCACAGCTTTGCATACGGATGTGCACTCCTTTGTGGAAACTTCCCATGACCATTTTGCATAAATGTGGCTGAATTTCATTGATTCAGCGATGAATCTGCTCTTTTAATGCAAGCGTGGTGGTGAGCTTGTTAACATAGATCTGTGATTTCGAATAAGCCCATAAAAATAATCTTATGGTTTTACATCACACGATCTAGGGGGCCAAATCTGATTACCAAAACGAGAGAGTACACAACGTGGAAATGTCTCATGCAGTAATTGAAGTGTTTCACGAGCTGTATGGTATGTGGGTCGCACAAGACAACTCTTCTTGTTGAAACCAAGTATTGGCCACATCAATATCATACCATTTCTGGAAGAAAACAGTGCTATATTGTCGCGATATCGAGCATCATCAACAATTACTGCTTGACAAGCCTCATATTCAGAAAACTATTGTCCATTGATGCTTTCAACCCAAAATCCACACCAAACAGTGATACGTTGTGGATATCTTTGTACTTTAACAATCACAAGTGGGTTTTCAGAACTCCAAAACCAGCAGTTTTGACGATAAACAAACCTATTTAGTTGAAAATGTGTTTCGTCGCTTAGTATAATTTTGCTCGAACAATTAGCATCTATTTGTTGATGCACAATTGATTCTGCAAACTCTCTTAACTGTGCGTGGTCATTAGTCTTCAGTTGTTGTGTTAATTGAATTTTATAAGCATGGAGAAACAGATCTTTGGTGAGTATACGCTGTATAGAGCTTCTTGAAATTTGCACTTCTTGTCCACGACGCCGACTTGAAATTCCTGGATTGTCACTGACACTCGGACACACTGCTTCGATATTGCGACATTTCAACGGCTTGTGTTTGGACGACCAGCGTGTTTGGCGTCTCCAAAGGATCCTGTCTCCCAGAATTTCAATTATTCTCTTCACAGTTGACGAAGTTAAAACACTATTCTGACCACATTTTGTATAAAATTTCAAGCCAAGCTTTCAATACTTTCAAAATATTGTTCAATAATGAACACATGCTGTCGAATGGTTATTTTGGGGTTACCATCTTTTTACTGCTGAAATGGCTGGAAAATTAAAATCTTGCACTAGTTTTGGGACACCCTTCAGTATTATACGACATTCGACTTCCTTCAATATATCTCAAAATATGATTTTCTCTATTTATATGAATTAATTATTCATGCTTCTTCCTTGGATAAATTCCGACAAATCAGATTTCGGTATTTTCGGTCACATATTTCCTCACCCTCGTCTTCAGTGACCGACTACCCCATCGCATCGCTATTCGCTCGTTTCTCCATTTTGCAGACGTCACGTGTGGAATTCCCCATACGTCAGTTCGCAGAACTTGATTAATGAATTGTCCGAAATCGAAACGTGGCGCCTCGCGACGATCCAGATGTCAAGAGATAAAGCAAAAATCATCCCGGGGGCTCTTACGGGATCGCCCAGCGGGATATTGTTCCCGACGCGAGCGACCCTCCGTTGTATTTCCAAATCCGACGAGTAAGTTTCCATGTAATCGAATGGAACTGTGCCGTGTTCGGGGATTTTCAATCAAATATGTTTGCATATATTATGATACGCGTTGCTTCAGTTCAACTGCATTACTCGAAAAATCTGCATTCGGAATGGAACGAACGCTGTATTGTGATGGATCGAAAAGAATAAGGGTGGGGGCGGAATACACGGTGAACATTTTAATGAAGAACTATGTGCTGTGCGTACTAATGGCTTTATATTTCGTCCGAAATTGCTGTTTTAGTTTCTGGACGTATTCAGAATAATTTGGTGTACAATGAATAATATTTTGGGGTTTTCTACATCGTTCATTGAGGGAATCACAGCTGCTTCATGCTGGGAGGACTTCCATCATTTTTCATAATATTTTATTATATTGAAGTCCAACAGACATTATACGCTTTCGTGATTTCTGTCTCAGAAACTTGGATAATATCAACCTCATCGATTTCCTAATTCTTTAGGCCATTTTTCTTTTTTTTACAATTTTTTTGCATTGGCACACCCCCATACAATTCATCCTTCGGATTATTGAAAATTATCAGAATTTTCGTTGGTGATAATGCTTTCACTAGTATAGTTGTTTGGTAACATATAGCTGCTAATATTTTATCATATAGTTCCTATCACCATTATGGTTTTTAGCACCCATTCTAATGTGTCTTTTGATTTGTCCAACAATTTTCCTATCTTATCGATAAATTCATTCAAATATTCACATGAATCTATAATAAAATTGTGACAGACCGATGTCTGTTTATCGAAAACAATTGCTTATCTTGAGTATTTTTTTGTATATTTTAATACAGAAAACTGTATGTTCTTATTCTGTAACTTCTGGTAATATTCGCAGTAAATAGTGCAGTACGATGAGCAATAGCTGAAGAAATATCAGAGTGATAGCAGGAAATTCCAGAATAGGAACTACGAAGGAATAACTTTTCAGAACCTAGAAAATTATCGATCTTGTTATCAAATATTATCCAAGATCTGTTTGGGTATACGTAGTGTATTTACGTTCAGGTTTCAATGTTATGCACAGAGAACAAAGCAAAGTTCTTGCCCACACAAAATAACAGCAAAAGAACCAATGAAATGGTTTCAGCAGAAATAAAATGGTGTAATATTAAAAGCAGAACGTGTAAGAGAAATGCTCACGTAATGATCAATGACATATTTGAGTTTTCCCTTTTTTAAAATAATTGATTTGTTAAATAAGCTTCTGATGTAACTGCATATTTCGATTCATATAGGATAAATTTTAGGTGCATTGAGGTAATCCATAGATCAAATCAGAGATAAAATGGGATTATCTATCCAATGTCTCAAATATGAGTCCTCAATGGCAATGAGCTCCATCAACAACCAACATACCTGATTGCTGTGCATACATACTCGTACACAAAGGAGATAAAGCGTCTTGTTCACTACCATAACTCGAATAAATAACATACTGATTCAAAATTGACATTTAAATGTATCTTCCCTAACGTTTGTAGTCTGAAACTGCATCGTTCTCAAATCTAAACCCAAAGTGAAAAGCTTCCAACATTTATATTTATATTTCTTCCACTAGATAAAACGCATTATTGAATTGAACAGAAAGACGGACGGAGTGTATCCCCTTTCCAACATGAATTCCAAGGAATTTTTCTCTATTTTCTTTCGATCTTCTCGTATTTTCAGCGTTTGGACTCCGTCCGGACGCAATAAATCCGCTATTACTCGAAATATCATGCTTTATTCGCCGGACTAATAGAATTTACACAAGACAAAGGATTTAGGTTATGGTAACAGACAACGGGCTGCCGTTGCTTCTTTGTTTTGTCTGATATCGATTTTATACGAAAATGGCATTCTCTCAATCGAAAAGCAGCCGTTGTGCGTTGAAAGCTAACAAATATACTTGTATATAGCTCCAGGAATTTTGTTCACCAAAAATAGTGTCTCTATTTCAACAAAACCTTATATTTCAACGAACATCGTATTATTCCATATTATTTCAATTATCGTGCTAACAAATATGAGATAAAGAACTTCAGCAATGCTAAGTAAAAACATTTCAATGAAAGAACATAACTTTCTCCTCACTATTCATAATATTGTAGTTTGTTTTGTGATCATAATCAACCATAAGTGATAAAACAGTTGACCAAAATCGATCATTCTGTCAGTAAATTTTCATAGAATTGTTCGAGTTACATCTCTAACAAAAAATAGTTACTTAGTTATGCAATACGATATAAACATCATTCATAAGATTAAATATACTCAAATATTCCATTCTCTGTGAAAATGAAACGCAAAATGTTGCATGTGAGGGATGCACGACAACAAATAATTACAGTAGACAGCATTCAATGTCATTGCCGATAGAAGTGACAAAAAGTCAGTATTCATCTTCACATTTTTGTCAAATCTCTCTTTGATTTTTTAAAGGCGGTTTGAAAACGAACTTACACAGAAATACTCACTTTTTTGAAATAATTACTGAAATGTTGTAAAATGTAAATATCAAGTTATATCCTAATAGTGAGATAAAAAACTGAACTTTATTGATTCATGTTCAACGAATCAATAAAAATTCATGATTTATTGAGCTTGAGAGTAAGTTTTCACTTACATCTTGCACTACCAGGGTATCCTGAACATGTAATGTGAAACTGCCAAGATTCTTATCGTATTCTCAACAAATTTCAAGAAAATACTCAACGTCTGATTTCAATTGGAATCGATTAATATATGAATAATCATATCTCATATATATAAAATATATGATATCTCATATATATATATATATATATATATATATATATATATATATATATATATATATATACTCATCCGTACTTTTGTTTCAGGTACAATGAACTTTTCATCCATCTCAGATAGTGCGTTGTGAAAGTAAGGTAACGAATATTTTGTTTATTAATTGTTTTATGTCTATAACACTTTACGATTTTTTGAGATCAAACTCGATGTGTTCAACTTATTCAGTCCGTACAATTGTTTGCCATTAAATTAAATTAAACTCTTGGCTTACTCTTTCACAATTATATTTAACAATATCAAATAGTCAACATGTTTCGAGCGTGAGCTCATCTTCAAAACTAAACTACAATAAGGAACGAACAACAAATTTAAATCTATAAAATGGAGGTAACTTGGGGAGTTATTTGAAAATGTACTTGCCCATTTACGATATCTTCTCTTTTCTTCCAAAAGCTACATATTTCTATAAATATAAAAATAGTTATTATATAAAGATCGTTCCTTATTGTAGTTTAGTCTTGAAGACTATTTGATATTGTTGAATATAATCGTGAAACACGAAGCCAAGAGTTTAATTCAATTTGATATAAATATATTAGTTCAAATACTTTGAAATATAGCATTTCGAAATTTGATTTTTGACGTAGGATATCATATTTTTAATGAATTTTGCTGAATAATGAATGATGAAGGTTATAATCATGATCCTAGAATATTATTTCAATTTTCCTTCGAAAAATGTATATGTTGTCGAAATATTTTGAAAAATTATTTCGCACTGATTATTGTTAACACACTATTTGTCGAATTTCCATCAATTCAAGGAGTAATTTAATATATTCCCAAAACGTTTGAAAAGATGAATTGATAATATCGCTTATAAAATATGTTTCACCAAGAGTTAAGCGAGAATTCAATGATTGAGAATTCAAATGTTGGCCGAAGATAACCAAACGTATGTGATGTTAATTTCTGTCATACTTGGATCAAAATCTATCGACTTATGTGGTTGTAAATGTTAAATTTGTATAGGAGTATAAAGTGTTGTTTATATTCTCTGAGCAGTTCCGAGCGAAGCGCCAATTTGGCTGAGTGTCACTTTATCAATATTTATGCATACTCAATAATTTCATTCAGTATGCATAAACTGTAGAAGTTCCGCTTATGCATACTGATGCATATCATTTTACACAATATGTATATTGATTTTTATATCATACTTTGCAAATTTTAAATCAAAAATTCTGATCAGAGTCGAATGAGGAATAATAAAAAGTTTGTAGATTGTTAACTGTCAAAAGGAATATCGATATTGATTATTTTCAACGAATAATAGTTGTTTCGACAAGGTTTGGATAAAAGAAATTATGAAAGGTATTTCAAAAAAATATTTAAATATCCGAAAATCACAAAATTTCTAAAGTGAGTGAAGAAGATGCCAATATAATGACAAAACATTGACAGATAAACGTTAGTTTTTCAGGCAGCAGTAGGTAACTTCAAAATAATTAAAATTGATACATTAACATTACTTTAATTCACTTACGTTTTATTAGCATCAGCAAAACAGTATTTCTTGTGAGTTGATGGGTATTTATAATAATAATAATATTTATTTAGCAATAGCTACTACATCATGTATAGATTTAGGTTCAAAATATATTATTTACAATTATATGTTTGAAACTAACTTAACTAATTTACCCTTGAATACTTTAAGGTCACTAATTGTTTTTATGGAGCTAGGTAATTTATTAAATGCGTGGAATCCTTCATAAAATATACTATTCCTATGTTTGGAAAGCTTACAAACTTGCATGTAGAAATTGTCAGCATTTCTTGTATTATAAATGTGCACATCACTAATACTTGTTACATTTTTTATTACTCTATATGGGAACAATTTGTCTTTAACTTTGAATATAAATATATATGTAGCCAAAAGTGTTCTTTGTTTGACTGACATTAGTTCCAAACAATTAAGTATGCTTCGGATTGGAGTATACCTATTACATTTCAAATTTATAGGTTTAAAACGTCGTATTATTCATTGTTAATGATAAGAAAATGCTGCCATTGATTCGTCAGAATATTGTAAGCGTCAAGTATGATATTATGATGAAGAAAGATCTATTTAGATCAAGTGTTCCATGAAGAAAGATCTTCAGATTTTGAACGAAATCACGGCCTTCAAGATGTCTTATATGATTAATGAGGAGGTCTATTAACGAGTAAATCAAGTTTTCAATGAAGAAAGATATTCAGATGTTCAAGGAAATTACGACCTTCAGGATTTCTGATATGATTAATGAGGAGGTATATGGAAAAAGTGCCTCCTACGAAATAACGAAAGTTTAGTTCCACTACAAAATGACCGGTAGATCACTGTCTATACATTGAACGTTTTGATATATGGAATTATTGAGAATCCGACTGGTTCGAAATTACTGGAATGACCTAAATTTCTTTAGTACATGGGTGTCTTCCTCAGCGTTACACGGGATAAATCTCGGCGGAATATTCGAAAATATTGACGAAAAGATATATTGGATTGTAAAGTTCGCCAGATCAGCTAGTAACTTCATCAATAACGAACACTCTATGGAATGAATTCCATTCAAACTTTCAAGTGTGCTGACATCTCACGAAATACCATGATTCGTTTGAAATTTTGGCAGTGAAACGATTCTACGCCCAATTTCAATGAGCTATCGCTTCTCCAGAGTGCCGATTGTAATTCAACGTTTTGTCAGCTACGAAATAAAAGCTCTTAATAACAGCGTATAACAGAACGTCACATTTCGGATATTAAGCCGCAACAGAGCAATAAAATTCGCGCTTTCGCAATCACAAATCCATAATTCGGACTGCGCTGTCTAGATTGTCAAACGGGCCGTCGAAAATGGATCTGGGGTTTTAACGCTCGTAATAAAGCGGATAATGCATTACATGCCCCAGCACTTAACTTCTGTCAACAGCTCCCTTCGGCCTATTTCTCAATTACCTACTTCCAAACCAAACTACAGTTGAATGCTGCCACAGCAACACTCAGATTCTCGTAGATGTCCGATATACAATAGGAAGTTTGAACAACTATGTAAAATGTTACAAAATATGTTTTGTAACCACAAAATAGTTATAAGTATGTATAAAGTCAAATACGAAAGGCCGGCGTTCTACGTTATGCATTTATCGTTTTGAATTTGACAGTTGAATTATAATTTTCAGTTCCTGCGTGTCTTTTATTGAGAAAAATACATTCCTAAATTAATTTATTCATACATGAACTACGTTCACTCATTATCATTATATTCATTATTATTGTTTCTTTTTCATATTCAATATATTATCACTTTTTTTGATATTCAATCAATGGTTCTGAAAACTTCACAAAATAATCGTAACATAAATGTATTATTCTATTCGTTTCCATTTTTAATGGTTTCATTGTTGTGATCAACAAATTTCTTCGACCCTGCAACTCAACCAAAGTTTATCGGTATATGTAGTTCACTAATTTATTTACGAACTTTTCTCAATTTCAGTTTACATGTTCAAATATCACATTCCAGAAATTTCGTTTTGAATAATCTCCATTGTTCGTTATATATTATCATATTCACTACTATTTTTAATATAAAAAAAGATTTTATGTATAATTGACGTACTTGAAAACTTTACAGAATAAACGTAATGCCAGCAATTTTTTAATTGCTTTGAGTCTTTCTTCGTTTTTAATCGGTACTTTGACCAAAAAATCGTACTAACTCTACATCGTTAGATCGTTAGTCAAAATAATTCGTTAATGTAGTTCTTTGTAACAGTAATGACTTTTCTTCTAATTCCTTAAATTTTATTTCCTAATTCTTCTGTTTCACCTTTCTTTGTTACAAATGATTTTGTGATATCACACTCCAGAAATATTTCATTCGAATGATCTTTATGTTCAATCGTGAAATAAATGCTGAAATGTTTGTTACATATTCTTCAATATTTAATGCGCATAATTTTTTTTTGCATTGTTTCGTATCATCTTTTATATCTGAAATGTAATCGTTATTTGTTGCAATTTGAACCAAAAAGTAACGGCCATGTTTTTTGGTATGGAACTTTTACTACTTCACAAAATTGGGTAGGATAGTATAGAAATTTAATCAACAAATCAAATTGCATTTCTTAACTGCAATTTCGAGAAGATGTGTGAACTAAATTGCAATCGCAGTTGCAATTATGATCTGTTCTTCGTGAAAAATTATGCAGACAAATTCCTTCAATTAATCACTATCATTTTTACACGTAAGAATGACTTTGAATTCACTTTCGCAATGAAAAAATACGAATATCAAAACAGTTTCGTTGTTGAGACTTACAAGAAATCACCAAATCAGATCAATTCACTTCCGACTAACTGACAATTGTTTGACGAGCTACATAACACATGACTCGCTAAAGCTTGCACGAATTGAAAAAAATTAAGCGTTATGTTGTCAAACTTAAAGGTACGTGTGCACGATGCTTTAGAAACAAGTTTATTTCGTTTTGTTACCCATCGAAGCTGACACGACTGACAGGCAACGTCACAAAGTTGTCTGTAGGAGTTTCCTCACTGTTTATATAGTTCCTGACGTGATCGTTCCACGATGTAACAATAAAACAGAGCCAAAGGGTATAAAGTCACGGCACTACCTATTCAGAAATTGAATCAACTCATATAGAGTGCGCTATTGCTTTGACAGATAATTCTTTTATCCAATTTACTTGCAACATGTTTCGTGTCTATTTCACGTGCTCATAATTCCTTTTTTGTTTAGACAGTATTGCAAATTCTGGCATAAATCGAATTTCACCTAAATTGTGAATTCACGAATTAGGTGATTCAATTATGGAACAATTGAAGAAACATTTCGAAATATTCCGTAAAATTTAAACGTTCAGAGTAAATTTAATAAAATTTCAGTAACTCGTACAAATATTTCGGATTACTATTTAATTATCAATATTTTAGTACGACTGAGTTACATTAAACTCCATGTAATTATATATGAGAAATAGTTTTCATCATACAAACGGTTAATCTAATGAATTTCTACGTCAAACTTTCAGTATTCACCATTAATTCATCTATAGGGGAATGAAATTAAAATAGCTTCATCTTCTTCTTGAACGTCAGATTCTATTTCCATGATATAGTGGATATACGTTGGGGGAGCTTCCAAAGTTGAACTTTATACTCCAATTTATCTGTATTTCTGAATTCCTTCTACACGAGTTAATCAGCTTTTGCGCAGCCAACAAAAGCGGAAAATTTTCTTAGTGCAGTCCGTATACATACTGCTATAATAGATTCAGACAGCACTATATTACACTTCCAGTTTGTGGGTGGGAAGCAAATATGCAGCTGGGGAACTTTATTGCAATTTCGTTTATTCGTTCCGAGTATGAGGAAGCTTGCCTCCGAATGCATCTAGAATTCAATTATTGTTTAATAATACACATACATACATGGGTATTTTTCATTTTCGGTCACCTTGGCCGGTTCGTCTTGTGTTACAACGTAGGTGTATTGTAAATCCTTTGGGGTTGAACGAAAACAACACATTTTAAATCAAGGAAATGATTAGCTTACGGAAATAACAATTAAGTTTCAATGAAACAAATAAATTTCAATACTAAGACGAATTCTTCATTTATGACTGAAATTGATATGACATATCATATTTTTAGAGAAACGAAGTTCTCAATGTTCAGAATTGAGAATATTAACCAATAATTCGAAAATTAATGACATAATGATGAAATATATAGACTTTCATTGAAAACTATGAACTTCAAAATTAACACACTTGACTTAAATTTCACTGAATATATTAAAAAATCTTCTTAAATCACTTACTTTGGTAAATTCTTCTTTTTGGCTATCGAAACTTCCAAGACTTCAAGAGTATCTAATCTTTTGCCCTTAATACCTAAGTGTACTATTTCGGTGTTCCTGGGATCCAAGAAATGGTTATGTTTAATGTTCAGAAAAACCCGTATTAGGTTTATTCAACAGCAGTGATCTTTTGTGTTCTTCGATTCTTTTTTTGTATAGACCGTCCAGTATGACCGAATCGATGAATATAATAATAATGATTCGTTAATCATTTATAACGATGAATCATTATAATAAGCGAAACCTTCGTGACTTTTATAGAAACTTACATTACTGTAGAACGCATTTAATACTGAGCAAACAGAAGAAATGAAATTATGTGCCCTAAATTGTGGGATCATATATACCATTGTTTCAGAAAGTATTCCAATCCAGTAAAAAATTATGAAAGACCTGTCTAATAATTATAAAAATTAATCATCTAACATATTTCTGTATTGATGTAAAAAGACGGTGACTTAAATATATTGGTAAATTAAAACAGATTGTTCGTAGAGCTGATTAAAAACTCGCTGATCCCTTGGTGAATGGATTCAATATATTGAATAAAAAGCACTTGTTTTCACAAAATTATTATCATTTGACAATTATTTCGGTGTGTTACGCCATTTACACCTCGAAACAATGAACAAGCAATTGAGAAATTGCCGATACCAAAATTCTGTATGACTGATACAGAAACTTGGGAAAATGACAAACACATCGACGGAAACTTCAGGCAAGTTAGTGTTCTCAAAGCACTTCGCTTAAGTTTCACAAAATTATTATTATTTGACAGTTATTTCGATGTGTTACCCATTTACACCTCGAAACAATGATCAAGCCGTTGAGAAATTGCCGAGACCAATTGTGATACCAAGCCGAGTTTTTTTTAAATTGTTCCGTTATGAACATTCTTATTATGGTACGAAATGGTGAAGGAACTGATACAGAAACTTGGGGAAATGACAAACACATCGACGGAAATTTCAGGCATATTAGTGCTTTCTACTATTCCTTCTTTCTCAGCAAATATACTTTCATTACGAGAAAAGAATAGAACAGAGGTGTCTCATATTCAATAATTTTAATAAGTCTATAATCTTAGGTTACTATGTGTCGTTTCGAAAATAATTATCATTAAAACTGAATAACTGATAGTCACAATGGTGTTTCCTATCTTCCCGTTTTAACGAACTCAATTCAAAGTATTCTTCAAAAAACGCAAATGTGTTGAATTTTGATGAAATGATATCAAAGATAAGTGAATGGAATTGATAGTTATAGAAATAGTAGCATCCATTTACATCATCTTCATTTTTGTTTTCTTATTCGCACAATCTTTCTACATTCATTCGCAGCCACAAATGGTTCAGTGAAATATAAAAGAGAAGATATTTTGGATGATGAATGTGTCGAGAAACTATCTCTAGAGGCAACGGTGTTAATTAACTGAAAAAAGAAAATTCAAGCTGAAGTAATCAGATAAATTCATTGCATTTTCCAAAAATGAGAGGAAACTCGAATTTCAACGCTAAATTTGAGACGTACTCAAGCCAAACAAAAGACCACTAACCTGTGCACCGCGTCTTGGTGAAAAGCAGAGTGACGAGTGATTTACGACAGAAATATTAAGATGCGAAACTCGGAGAGGCACTCGTGCAACAGCGACGAATAAGAATGGGCTCGAGTCGCGATAAATCTGAATTGTGCTCATTACGAAAGGTTCATTCGTATAAGAGCTCATTGTTTTTCCGTAATTTCTGCCATATTTCAACAACCTCGATCTGCCACGAGTCTCAGTCCGGTTAAATCTGCCAGCGGCGCCCGGTTTAGTCATTCGTAACAAATTTTTGGGTTATATTCGGGAAAAATTCGCACCGCTATAATTTATCCTTTGGAAGAAAAGATTGCGCGCACGATTATTCATATCCCTAAAACTTTTCGGGAGAATAGAGGTCCTGTTAAAGTTTGGGAAAATTATAACTCAAAAATCCATATATAAGACTGGAATCTGGGTCAGAGTCGACGACCCTCCATTCTTTAAACATGTTATGGGTGGTTATTCTGATTTATTACACACAGCACATAGTAAAGTTTTCCGTTATTTTGATGTTCGATTTGTTTCGTTTCTGTGGAACTGTAATTTCAACTCTCTGATTATGGGTTATTTTACGTCTCAGTCGGAAACTATTCAAATTATAAGTTATTTTCTTTATCTTTCCAACCGTAAACGCAAAGCAGTTGATTTCGAAATATAAATGTTTGAAATGACTCATTTGCGAAGTTGGAAAAACACTCTTTGATATATTTCTTGTTCAAAACAAAAGCTCGTTTCAATCTTAGTAACAAAATTTCATTTCAAATAATTTCAGAGTCAATTACTCCTTATTGTTCATATTCAAAACATACATGACATGATGAGCTGTATATATATATATATATATATATATATATATATATATATATATATATATATATATATATATATATATATATATATATATATATATATATATATATATATATATAATTTATATACAAGAAAAAGAATTCTGTAGTTCTCGTGCTGTATTATCGCACTGGTAGATATTCGATATCAAAGTATACTATAGCTGTATATATACTTTCTTCCTAAATTTAAAGATAATTTTTTGACAAATTATTCAAAACATCATAGCAGAGCTGGCTATGTGAAACATGAACAATGCGATGTCTCCATTATTCTTCTAGGGATAAATGTTGAAAGTATGGAAATCGATGCCTACATTTGTTGAAGGCGTAAAACAGTTATTGTTCGTACCAGAAGATACTCATCAGTTACGCTACTTCCAATAAATGAAAGGCAACGACTTCAATCTTCACATACCCCAGTATCGATTTGTAAGTCAGAAATATACACTAAATCTTATACATATATAATGCATAGCTTAATGTACATCTCAAATCTTAGGAATCAATGAAAAGCACATGAATACATCTGACATTGAAAGATTCACACGTCCTTATCAATTAAGATACTATATTTTACAACTCTAGTTTTTGGACAATTTCATCTAATTTGATGAAGTAATGCCATCTAGGATGCGGTTGTAGAAACGCTTTTGTCGTTTCTCAAAACATGAAAGATATTTACAACAAGAAAAAGATTTCTGTAGTTCTCGTGATGTAATATCGCATTGGTAGATATTCGTATCAAAGTATACTATAACTTTCTTTCTAAATTTAAAGATAAATTTTCGAAAAATGCGATGACTCCTTCACGACTCAATTTTCGAAGAATTATTCAAAATGCGATGACTCCATTTTCCTTCTAGGAATAAATGTTAGAGAATATTGAAATCGATGGCTACATTTATTGAGAGCGTAAGACAGTTAGTGTTTCGTATTACAAGGTACTAATCAGTACCTTTATTCAGTCTATAGTTTTTTTCAATTTTTTTGAAAATAACAGGCTTTATTATATGAAAAACCTTCATTTTCGTCGTCGTTTTAGTTTTGACAATTTCGACGATGTTATAATCAACAACGAAACGTCAGCGAATTATATTTTTTCATATAAAAAGCCTGTTGCTGAAAAAAGGTTGAAAAACGCTATACATGTCATTCTGAAAAATTATGTACAACTTTTCTTAAAGGAGGATCGTTTCAGTTTTCTGCGACTTTTTCAACCAGAAGTGGAGCCTCACTTCGTTTTTCTCGATTCGAATACCCTATTTTTTATTGCATCTCGGATAATATTGATATTCATCATTTTTATCATATCATATTTTTATCATAAGTTTTTTTTTGTTGTTAAAATAATTCTTTCTTCAAGGACAAATTCTGGAACAGTTATTTTCATTTCATTTGAGTCATGTGAATTTTCAACATAAAATTTGCTTTGCAATGTTGATATTTATGTAAATAAAATTTCTATTCGTGTAAAATGGCGAAGTCGCCAGGAGAACATTATCAAGTTTCAGCCAACATATTGACTCAAATTTGTCATGAGGAATTCATTCAAACTTGATTACATTGAAGCATTCAGAGAATGTAATACATCAACTGGTAGTTTTATATATGTGTACATTAGAATCCAAACCTTAACGATATTGTTCATTTCTTCTAAATGTTCCGTAATGGTATCCTTCAACAGTTGTAAGTTTTATTCTATAATTTCGAATGAAAATATCGTAATGTTAAGGGCTTCTATATCAAACTGTCGTTAATGTTAAGTATCTGGGGATAATGACGTTTTATTTATTTTCAAATTTTTTTTGTGAGCCATAAAAAGAAAATTTAATTCTCTGCGGTCTATTACTAGCAACGAATGCAGACTGTAGTTTAATGGTTCCACCATAAAATTTCGGAAGTAGCGCATAACAGTAAAATTTTAAATTCTTTTCAGTGTGTTCGTCTGGCCGGAACTGCGTTATAGCGTCACGTAGCTTATTTATTTCGCCCTTAGACTGGAACAGTCGAAACGTATGTTTCAAGAAGAACGTGGCTTATTGATAATGCATCATATTTTCCGGATTACGCCATCATTATGATACTTTTTCTTCACCCTTAAACTTCCACTATGGGCAATTGATGCATCTCGTTAAAATGGAAACCTAATAACGTTTTTTTTTCCTGAAAAACGTCCACAAAAAGTGAAATTATGCAGAAACTGATATATTATTTCACTCAATTGATCTATAAATTTTGCATTCATCTCGAATGAGGTCTTTTTTTAAAAAAAAAAGAAGAATAAATATTATATATTAATCTTCCATAGAATGAAAAAGTATGCAAAATATTGAAATTTGCATTTATATCAATTTTGCCTCTCACAGAATTTATTATCGAACATCTTTGATGTACTTAGGTTTAGTTTCAGTGGTCTTCAGTGGTTTTGAAAATTGTTCTTTCCATGAAGATTGGCCTTCATTCATTAATTTCATCAGGAAACATCGACTCGCAGGTTTATGTAAGAAGTAAAAAAAAAACAGCGAATGTTGATGTAAATGTAACACGAAAAAAATTTATTTCTTTAGAATAAATGCAACAAAAGTTTTTTTTTAGAAAATATTTGGTAAAATGAAAAATAATTTGAAGAAATTCAAAATTTTTCTAATACATATATAAATTCACTTTATTGTCATTTTAATTATACCTTCAGCTCAAGTGAGCTTCATTTCAAGTGGAAAGATGACTTGTGTGACGAAATTGCCATGCAATTTCGCCTCACACAAAATTATAGAACGTATTTGTTATATTGAGTTATATAATACGAATTGAAGTAGTTTTCATGTTCATTTTTCTCTGTCGAATATTCATATAAATTGAACTGCCACAAGCTTGATATTTATATATCAATTTCATCATCAAATATCGACTCTCAGATTGATATCAGATGTAAAAACCAAACGAATTGTAGATGTAAATACAACAAGAAGAAAGTGATTTCAATTTGAATTCATTAATGAGTTAAAACTGAATTCTTCTTAGCAGAGAACAAAAAATTCTGCGTCCAAATGCCCATCCTGCAAGTATCATCGAACTTGAATCGGTTGTAAAACGCTTCTTGCTCTCGTATATCGACTTTAGTTTGCTGTTATCGTGGTATATTTCTCTTGCAACTTGAATTCACTCAAATATAGCGGTTTTTGTGCTGCAGAATCTACGCTGTTAGGTACTGGTCACAGATCAAACGACAAATACCGCAATTTTTATGGTATATGGGTGTTTTTTCGTCGGTTTTTCTATACCATTGAATTACAAAATGTACTGTACAATTCTTAATTCCTTGAAATTCTCGATGGAATCAATAAAATCTCTTTGAATTGTCTTCGAACTCGAAATTTTCAACTTCATTCACCACGTCTAAGAATCCAATTTCGATTGATACTTATAATGTATTAAAAAATCGAAAAATATTTTGATTAAAAAATCGAAAATATTCTTCTGAAAGCCATGGATAGGACTATCGCAGCGTGGTAGACTTTGTTAAGTGAATTTGTACGAGAGTATTTCATTCTGTCATATCACTCCTAAGTTTGCTTAGTTGTTATCTCAGGCTTAATATAGCTCGATTTCAGGTGTTCAATGTGTGTACCTAATTCATAATTGAGTCATAGGAAGTTTATCATCCACTATAATATTTTCAGTAATATTAATAGCCATAATAATAGTAATACTTTTGTAGATTTTCAATACTTTCCTTGAGTATAATGGATTCAAATGAAAAAAGACCTCGACAAACAGAAACCGAAATAGATATCGTTTCAATGTTTATCATGCAATTCGTATTCTGTAAGTCGCGCAAATTCTACGACTCAATTTCGTTGAAACAGCTGCTTCAACATTATCATTTCAATATTGTTGGAGTCGTTCTATAAAACAAGTGCTGCAGTTAATTACGATAAGAGGCTGGAAATTCTCTCCTTTTGTGTTGAACGTACAACTCGAAATTGGAAACAAACAGTATTTTATATTTAACTGGAATTTCCTTTGTTGAACTTTGAAACAAAACCGTAATTGAGCGAAACTTTGAAACTTTCCTTTCTAGCAGGAAAACAAATAGTCTATCTAAAGGTATACATAGTATCATTGTAATAAACTTTTGGCTGCCTTGTTTTAATTCAAATATAAAGTTGGAAATGTGGTTAACCGTAAATAACGAGGCCTCATATAACTTATACGAATAATGAATCGAGCAATAAATGTATAAATTTCAACTGAACAGCACATACTACGAGTATATATTTGGCTCTATGTTCGATATGAAACTGGAACAAATTAATACTTGTGTTGATTCAATTAAAAAGTGTACCATTGTGTTTGGAATGCTCTACTCATTTTGAGAAACATTCTCAAAATTGATGGAATTTTTATTCAAAGAACATTCTTTCGAACATTCTGTCAAAGTTAGCGAAAAAGTAACTGTATGCGATGTGTCTAGATTTGCTTGCGATCTCCTTTCCAGTAATTTGATTTGATGTTTCGATAATAATTCGATATTTTCATGAATAAAACTGAATGGAAAGAATGTATGTACACACTTCCAAACGACTGCATTGAATTGGGAAATCTTTTTTTTGAGTTCGTTATTGTTAGGTTTGTATGAAAGGAAATTTTCAAAAATTGAACAGAAAATATTTGAAAATCTCAAATTTTGTAAAGTGAGTGAGTGAGTCAGAAGACTCAAAAAAATTTCAATATATTGACGAAACATTGCGAGGTTGATGTTAATTGATTCATTACTTCAAGAATATTGATAGTAGGGATAGACTGAGATTATTTCATCATTAACTCCTTTTATCAATGATTCGTCAAAATAATATGCGCGTCGGGTATGATGTTATGGTGACGATAAATCTATTAAAATCGAGTTTTCACTGAAGGTAAATATTCAGATTTTAAACAAAATTGTGGACTTCCCATGTTCCCACATATGCTGTTCCCTTTGGGGAACAGCAATTTTGTTGTCTTAGATCTGTGATTTGTTTTTGACTAAATTTTGGTCTCTGAAATAAAAAATTTTAGCAATTTTTTTCTATCACGTCAAGTTTTCAAACTACATAATACCCTCTCTTTGCCCTTAAAGTCATACAAAATGGGCATACAGAGGCAATAAAGTGGGTACTAATCAAACATATCAGAATATTTTATTCATACAAAGGTGATTATAATATGTATTAAAAATTGAATTGTGTTTATTCAAAAAATAGAAAAGATATTATGGTAAACTTTTTCGCTCATAGCTTTTCCTAGAATGTTCAATCTGGGGATCTTTCTGACGATTTTTGGACAGTCCCAAATATCGTACCAAGTCATTTAACTCATACTGATTAAATCCTTTACGAACAGAATCATCGTTAACTTTGAAATTTTGGTGCTGGGGTTACTTCCATCGTCGCTCAACTCATTTTCTGGTATTCCTAAAGAGGTTAGTTCTTGAAAAACTGGCACTGGAGTTTCAGCTGAATGCGACACAGGGCATATAGCTGACGGTAAACTAGGATAATCTATTTTATATTTGTTGTTTTTTTGTTACATCCTGCAGTTTTTACTATACAAAAGTAACAATCATTGGAGTGGTCGTTGGGTTCTCGCCAAATCATTGTTATACCAAACGGAAGTTTACCACGTGTTCCTTTTTTCCACATTCGCAAACACTCCACACACTGCTTGCAGACTTTGTGAGGGGCCCATGATTTATCTTGGTCGCCAGTTTTTAGTTTAAAATAAGCAAAATAGGCTTGCCTGACAAAAATACTGATGTTTGTCTGTTGACTGGTAATTGTAAAACAAATCGGAGCTGTTTAAGCACTTACGACGCGAACTACCAGCGGCAGACATAAACAAATTCTTTAGTTTATATAATAATAATAATAATAATATAATTTTATTGAGAAACATTCCTTACATAGTAAAATTACATTCATTTCAATTGATACAATAATTACAACTAAGAAAGATGCTCTCAAGAGGACCGAATTCAGTTTGGAGTCTGATCTTCCATTCAGCCCTCGAGCAAAAATATTGGTTCAAACAAAAATCTTGGTTAAATTCATATTTACAATAATATACAATTTTGATTGAAAAGAAAAGAAAATAAAAATTTCCTTAGAGATATTAAACATTTGAGACAATTTCACATGGTGAAGAACGTTTGTGTTAAAAAAATATACAAATATATGATACAAAAAATTGATTCATACATTATTGCCTACATCCAAATCATCGAAGTACTCTGACACACTACAGTATGCCTTTGTTAAGAGCAGAGATTTAACTCTCTTCTTAAACAGATGAGCTTTCAGTACTTTCAAATTCGATGGTAAATGGTTGAAAATTTTAATGCTCTGACAATAGAGAGAGTGCTCAAATTTAGCTGTTTTATGCATAGGAATAAGTAGCACATCCCTGTTTCTTGTTGAATACTTATGATTACTATTCAATTTGATAAATAAAATAAAATATATATAAATATATATCAATAATAAAATCTATATAAATGAAAACGAAATACTGATAATCCTGTTTAAATACAAAATCTTACACTATGCATCGGAAACCAGTTTCACTATTTCAGTGTGACAAGTACACATGTTTACTACAGTGTCTCATGCGTAACTGACCAAATTAGTCTAGACAATACGAATCTAATCCTATTGCCTCCAGTCGTTACTGGAAAGAGTTCCGCCGACAGGAATGCAGTAGGGCTTTCTGTAATTCGCGTTCAGTTCCGCGAAGCGTAATAGTATGCGCAACAACTCCAGAAAAAAACTTGACTTGATAGAAAAAAACTGATAAAAGTTTTGGAATCAGCATGTCAATTTATCTTTAAAACAGCATAAAAATAGAAGTCAACAGAAGTTATCTTAGAAATTGTTCCCCAGTGTAATACATATAATTCATGAGGAGATTTAAGAAAGATGCTCCTGCTACGAAATAACTACCCTTCAGATCATTTATAGAATTGATAGGTTAATCGTTTTTGATACATCGAACGAATCAACAGTAACAAGACTGTTTTTAATTACTGAAATTGTTACATTTCCTCAATCTAAGGGTGCCCCTTCGGCTCCTTACGGGATAAATAGTACAAACATAAATAGTGTCCATAAAAACGTAAACAGTTCAAAATGAAATATGCAATCATTACCAAAACTCATTCGAGATTTCAACTCCAACATAATCAATAATCCTCAACAATTTCAAAAGTAAAGCAAAGTCACTTAGGCTTGAAGTAATAGTATTTTCGATAAATGACATTAGTTGATGATTTCATTACAACTCTCAAATGTGGGATTAAAAACGTAAATTAAATCTTCATTCGAATCACAGTCCCCCATGTTACCCTAATTCCGTTAAGTACATAGCATCTAACAAGCAGCAAAGGAGAATTACAACGTTTCGACAGTCTGATTTCTACTCTTGCTTCCTGTCGTGCACAGAAAATGGGCAGATGTTAAAGTTTTGCGACAACCTGTCGAAAATTTAAATTCAACCAGGCTGAATATTCATGAAGTTCATTGCAACCCCACAGTTATTTCCTTTGTAGAGGTGTGAAAGGACCTTGTAATAAAATTGCGTTGAATTATATTGAATTAAAAGTAAGTTTATTTAGTTTATACGATTCAATTTCTATGTGGTGCTTAGTACACAAAAAGCCAGCGCAAGCTATAAAAAGGCATTCAAAAATAACTCAATTCCTTTACAGGATCAGAAAATTCGATGATGTGAAAATATGGCGAGGTCATTCAAATTAAAATAGTAATATAATGATAATGATATTCATTGAGTAAGATTACCTACATTGTACTATTACATTTATTCAATTAATAGATTATTTACAACTAAGAGGAATGCTCCAAAAATAAATAAATTGATTTTGAATCTGATATACCATTCAGTTCTCGTACAAAGATATTGCTTGTATTTTATGTCGAATTCACAATTGTATACAACAACAATTGAAAAATAGAAGTGATCGTAAAAATTTTAGTCCTTAAAGACACTTTGTGTCATTGTGAAGAATAGTCAAAGTTTGAAATAGAAACAAACATATGAAAAAAAAATTGATTCAGACATTATTGCCTATATTCGATTCATCGAAGTACTCTGCTACACTATAGTATGCCTTTCTTAACAGCAAACGTTTAACTCTCTTCTTCAACAGATGAACATTTAGTACTTTCAGAGTCGTCAGTAAATGATTGAAAATTTCAATACTCTTATAATAGAGGGAGTTTTATAACAATGTACATTTTAAAAGAGTGAGTACTCAATTTCAGCTCTTTTATGCTTAGGAATAAGTAGCACATCACTGAAATAAAGTGTGTCGAATTTAACTAATATTATAGTTCTTCTTGACATATTCGTCTTCAGCTGTTACATGTCAAGTTGATTTTTGTTTGGCCGACATATTTTCGTTCAACCCTCGCATAGTTGTACTTTTTTTTGATAAAATTTGAATATTTCACATATACTTACGTTGGTAAAACTTTTGAAAATTTTCATATTAAATGCAATGGAATTTAAGTTGTCGTTGTATATACCTCGTACTTCTTGAGCAAAAAGAATGAGGTTGTTTCATTTCCATCAATTCAATTTCCATCAATATTCAATGTACGCTGTTGCCCATTATGCGATCAATCTCCTCGCGATTATGTTTTCAATTTCCTTCGATACTCGTTACCGTCGACTTTATGGCAATATTCCGGAATATATTACTCTTCGCCCTTGGAAAAACTCTTCATTTTCCTAATTTATCACATCGACATCATTAATTCAGGATTTCCGCCGCTTCCATCATTGTTAGAAATTCGCACGTCATTTTTCACGAGATCCCATTCTTTCTACGTTTGTAGACTTATTAAGGGGAATTTTTCCCATAGATAATTGAGTAAATAATTGGATTCGGTTCCCCGTGCCGTCCATGCATCCTGCGCCCTCTGCTGCTTCATGAATCGAATCGAGGACTCTCTGCCCTTTGACTGAGGACCCTAGCGACGAAAATCCATCACGCCGAGTGAAAGCGAAAGCCAGATAGTCGATAGAGGACTGATTATGTTTACTGTCTTATTCAGAATTCCGTGCGGTTGACACAGGTCGTTCCGGATGGTCCGGACGACGTTGAAATCGGAATCTGGGATTTCGAGGGGTTCATGCATGTTGAATATTAAATAATGCGAGTATCGTCCCGATGGCCAGTTAGATCATTAATTGAAATGAAGGAAGAACAAATGACAATTGCAAATTGTATTCAATTTAACTTTTAGGTAATTTCACTCGTAAATACCTAACAGTAGTTACTTATAGATTTCAAATTCTGGAACTTTTTTGAATAAGTTGTAACAATCTGGCTGGACCGTTTTGATTCTTAAAATTCTGGGATTAGTTTCAATATACTCGTACGAAAAATGTAAATCCCATAATTCGATCGCAGCACCACCTAATGGGACCAATTGCGAATCTAAACCATAACCATCTACTTGAACACACAAAAAATATCAATAAAATCGATGCATAGAAGGAGTTCCGTGACATATACAGGCACATAAGAATTATATAAATAAACATATATATGATATCGTAAAACAGTTGTCGATTATGCTAGTAACAAATACAAGTGATTTTACTCATAAATTTCAGGTTAGATAAAACGTTTGTAGTTTCAACATGGCGCCATCTGTCTAGCAGATACTTACTCAATCCAGTGAACGAAGTACCTTCCCCCGCCATCTGTTAGAATTTTATCAAACTAGCGAAGATAATCTTTATTAAACGAATTCTCTGTTAATAAACGAATTGTGCAACACAGACAGCACAATTTTATTATAATCGGTTCAGAAATTTAGGAGACCATTTATCGATGTATGAGGGATTGGATGAAGTGATATAATTGAAAGAATCACGTGTCATAGGATTGTTTCAGTCCTTATAACCGAATCGTTGGTGAACAACACATCACTAAATCACACCTACAACAATCAAATCAATTGAACAAATCTTCAAACACTCGTAGTTATATATAGATATGATATTAGGTACGTTAAATTGAACCTTATGAACAATAGGTTCTCCAAAGGAAGGAAACATGGCTAATGATTGTTAAACGACACTTCACTCGACCAAGATGAATTCTAATACGGATATATAGATCCGTTGTTCAGGTATAAATCTTGAAATTTCGTCCTTTTCGGTCATAAATCCCAAGTGTTATAAACGCCTTCTTCGATTGAGATGTCGATTACAAAATTTATTTCCAAAATAAATTCGAATCCAATCGAATCTAACGTTTTATTGCGACGTTTGTACGGCTCGCCGTGACGTATATCGAATATTTTTAACTGTAACTCTTTGGTTGTGTCACTAACGCATTGAAGCAAATTGAATTCACATTTGCGCTGCAATATCAATTTGAAATTGAAGCAACAATTAATGAATTCTGCCCGCTTTTCTCCTTTTCAATTAAGATTTTGATTATGCCTGTCTCCGTGGCTTAGTCGGTATAACACCCGACTATGGTGCCGTTGAACTCGGGTTCGAGCCCCGCTGAAGGAATGGATGTTTGTGTATGTCCTGATTTAAGTAGTTTGAATAATGAAATATGCTGGGTAATGTACTTTGATTACAAGCCCAATGGCCTTTCGGAACCGGCGTTAAACTGTAGGTCCACTGAATTAAAAAAAAAAAAAATCGGCGGGTTGCACTCCGGGAGTGCCGGCAGAAGTGAAAACTTGAATATTAATGTTGTGAATTTTTGATATTTTGGAATGGTTAGAGAATAATTTTGTACGAATTGCCTTCATTATCAGTATAAAAGTATTATTATTTATGTGGTGGTACAATAAATGGTGTAAATACAATATTGATTTATTGCGCTATCGTACACAAACATGACAATTTATATTATATTGAAAATTTAACACTTCAGAACTATTACAATTATTTTACATTGAAAAGTTTATCTCTTATAATTTCAGCGACTTTTTCATCATCATCTTCACCAGAATCATCATCGCTAATCTCTAAAACTGATACGATAGGTTTGTGATAGCTGAAGTAAGAAACGAACAGTTTTGATTCGAACCTATTTAAGTGTCTAATAAAGACCGCGTCAATAGTAGTTTAGTATTTCGTTGTGCTAAGATTGCGATCATTTGACATACTTGAATCAAATTCATTATTTCAAAATTCAATTAATAGTTGATTTTTATCGTCTGCAAAGTTTATGTTGAAATCTCCACTCAAAATCATTGGCAATTCATCATAGCTTTTTCCAATTTTTTTTCAAGCAATGCAGATGCGTCATGAGAATAAATGAATAAATTTTCGTACAAGAAGTCTCGTATAGCACGCAATGACTTATCTGGAGAGATGTAAACGGCAATCATAATAATAAACTGATTATCACCAGAGTGGCAACGACTTATACAAATATCACCGATATCAGAAACAGTAGCATTAAACATGCTGTTGTATTTCGCATGCCCATCCATATAATTTGTACAATAATGAACTGTGTTCATATTTTGATAAATAGCTGCTCCTCCCGCTGGACGATTATTTCTTCTGAAACTCGCAACAAAGTTGAAATTCGGAATGTCAATTATTTCATCGTTACCCATATGAGTTTCTGATAAAATTAACACATTCATCTTTTTAACAAGAGCGTCAATTGCTAGATCATTTACATGCGCACGTAAACTTTGACAATCGAATGAAAAATACACACGAACATTCGCGCAAGCGCCTTGCGCCGCCTGCCCTCTCTCCATCCGTCTTACGAATTCTCGATCAGGTCACGTCTCCTGACGCGAGTTTAGAAATTTTTACCCATTCCAAAAAAAATACACAGCGCCGCTAAAGAAGTTTTCACTTCAAAAAAGATTTTGATGTATAATTTATTGATATGTTTATAATAGTGTAATAATCTGGAACACATTTAATGCCACTACAATCATTTTATGTGTTGTCAGTGACATTTTACCTGTATTCTAGTTGCTCATAGCATTTCACCAAGAGTCAAATGAGGTCCTTCCACCGTTTGCGAATATTTATTTTTAAACACTAAAGTGTTGCGGTCGGTTCATAATGGTTTGTCATGAATGTTGAATGTTAAAACTTCTCACCTGTTGACAACATGCTTTGATTGTCATATATATTGGATCATCTTGATCCAACGTCAACTTCAACCATTCTGGACAAGAATGGTTATGTGAAGGTTATGAGGCGACCCTTATCACATTTGGCTAGCTTTCAGGTTGACGAGATGAAATTTTGATTCAGTATTCATGACTTGATGATAACCTGAATATCGAATTCAATAACTGTAGCTTATATTCGGGACTCATCTTAGATCATTCCTGTAATATCCCTTTTTTCGTGTAAGGTATCTTCCATGGACGTTTCACTTCACTTTTCATTCGTTATTTCGTGAGATCACTTTCTGTACGTTGTCATTTCTTTTTTTTTCCGTCTTGTCCCTTCTTCCGTAATTGTAGAATTTTTGTACCTTTTTATATCAGATATAATATTTATATCTGATATAGATATTTGAGGTATATATTTTCTATATCTTCCTCACTATATTAACACTTTTCACATCAATTGAATTTAAATTCACTTTTATTAGGTATGATATACTACATTTTTCACGTCCTTGGATAGGTTAGTGTAAAATCATTTTGATTTAGTTTGAAATATATTACATGACTGATTTCTTTATTAATGGACGATTTGTAATTCGATGATTTATGAATGATTTTGTGGATACTAATGATAACATTTCATTCAAAAGTTAAGTTAAAGATGTTTTCTCTAGTCCTTTTCAAAGATAATTCGATTGGTTATTTTGTAGGTTTCGAATTCCAAACTGATTATAAGCACAAATTAATTTGCACAAATCGCAATTTATAATACATTATGTGTCGGATTGGCGTTTTCATTTAAGCCATACCAAAAAATAGTTCAATTTAAACAAATGTTTTGTTGGAAAAAGTCACTAAAAACTTTTTATTTTGCCATTTATGTTAAATCTCGTAAACGATTCCTGTTTTCGTGTAAATTTATGCTTTTTGACCAGTTATCCAGATGATGATGTAGAAGGATGGTTGGCAAAATTTAAACATGTCAAGTTTCATTTCAAGGTGATCTCTTTCTATTTCTAATATAATTGAGCCTTCACTGATATAATTATTTCGAGAATTTCCTCTGAAATTTTTCCCATTGTCGACCAATATGTTAACCCATAAGTATGGGTTAAGGATGGTCTATTCACCAGAATTCCAATCGTAAGCTGAGGAACAAGTTCAGCTTCAGGATCTTGTGCCTCAAAGAAATTTTTTTTTACTAGTACTTTTTACTAGTTTCGACACGATGTCTCATGAATTTCAATAGTAGTTTGATTTTCAGTTCATAGATAAAAAAAATTGTAAATGTGTAGGTAACCCAAGCTTTGATATTTTTGTCTTCACTTAGCTTTAGTTCAAATTAACGTTTCCCTAACTATCAATTATATATATTTTTCTTTATCTACCGTTCACAGTTTAACCGGAAGTAATAATAATAAGTGATAAACTAAAAAGTAATAAATTGAGAATTTATATTTCAACAGAATTAAAATTTCGGGTTGCATGTTCATATAAATTCATATTTTGTTATACAATAATAGCTGTGATAGCAAAATAATATCAGCTACCATATACGAACTTTTACATCGACGAACTTTTTTTTTGTAGGATGCACGTCTCGCAACAATTCACAGACGACTTCATAATTGAGTTTATGGAAAAAAATACAGAATTGGAAAAAAGTGTCGTAAAATTTAGCTTCAAGTATTTCTACAGGAAAAATCAACAGAAATGGCGTCCAATTAAAACATAAAAGACACCTCGTTTAACTCCAGAATACACAACACAGAGAATAAATTAGTAGAAATACGAACTGTCTTTTTCCATTTTTTTAAGACACGGATTGAATGAAATACAAACAATCTAGTTTCTGCTGCATCGAAATGAGAACTCTGAGACGAAGCAGATAGGAAATTTAACTATTCTTAAATATTTCTTCGTGAGCATGTTTCAAAAAAACTGCTTATTTTTTAAGTGTCTCTTGAATTTATCAGTCAACGTACCTTGGACAGCTAAAAGGTATTACATGCTTGGTATTCTTGATAAAGGAACTCATAGCGTTTTGTTCGGTACTGAACCGTTTTTTCAGAGAATTATTATTCATATAATAGTTCTTTTGAATGAAGACAGAGGACAGGTGCCCTATAAATATATTAGCATTCAACTTCTTATTATAAACTGTTGCAATGTTAGGTGACGATTCTTGTTTTCATTTCTTTTGAATAGCACTTATGTAGATACACTCCATCTGTAATCGAAAACTTTTTCTGGTGATCACTCCCAATACCAAATAAAATATACAAGAATATAAACAACATATAATGTTGTTAGTGCAATGAATACTGTTCAGGTGGCCTGCAAATTTCTTGATTTTTTTATTCACATGGAACAGTGTTGCCATGTGGTTGTTTGAATAAGGAGTTAGTCAGTCGTGACTTAGTATTCGTCAGAAGGTTCTATTCTATCTAGATACAAGAGTCTAGATCTTCTCTTGGTTCAGGTCAGACTAATTAATCTAGTTTTTCAAAACCAAGTGGCGCTCAAATTTATTTCAGTTTAGAGATTTTTGGTAAGTTGCGGTAACCAAAATGTTGCGGTAAGCTCTACAGGTGAGAGAAAAGTGGACTGTAATTTCAATAGGGCGTAAAAAATATATGATTTTTATTTGAGACAATTTTGACTGCACTAAATCTACTTACTCGATGGATTGAGCAGTCGGTGAACAGCTGCCGCTGGCAGTGCTAAAAATGACGTTGCAAAACATAGAAAAGAAATATCAGTAATCACTCTGTACCCTAATGAAACCATTATCGAATGCACCCCCCTTATATCGCAAGTTAACAAAGTTGTCATATTTTGAAAATATCTATAACCGATCAAACTAAATAGACACAGAAGAAAAATGATTTTTTGAATGGATAAAAACATGAACATTATATTATATAATTAGAAAAACTTAACCAAATCCCGAAAAATTGTTTATTATAGTCCACATTTGTTCAATAATAATGTTGCATTAAATTCTAGTTTAGATAATGAGTAAGTAGTCCTAAACATATGTCGAGTGCAGTTTAAAAAAAACACTAGGCTTAAATTTGAATATTGATATTGTTGTTTGGCATGTGTTTCGGAAATCACTCGATTTCCAAAAGTTAAACTCCAACTCTCGAAAACGTTCTCTTTCAGCTAATTCAGCTAATTTTCAGAAGCTAGAAATTTTCGTCATTTCCAAAAATCATCATTTTTGGAAATGTAAGATTAGTTCGTGGAATCTTTGAACACACTCCTCCAGCAAGTGGTTACTGACTCTGTTATATAGCCTTAGGTCTATAGTTATGTTAATTAATAATTAATTATCAATGCATTTGTTGATAAACCATGTTTCTGAAAGTATCTTGTGAAACTTCAATTATATGTTCTTTAATAGTATTAATAAAAATAATACTGCGAATATATTGTCTCACATTCATCCATATAGGCAGTGCAGAAATGTAGTATATCATTTTCCATCAGAACAACTGATTTTATTCTCATCGTTCATGAAGTAAACTTCTAATTGACAGTGGGAAAAGGAGGGAGAATACGATTACTTAATTCTTGTAATTAGCCTAGTCAGACGACAAATCACCCTTGATTCTATAATTTAAGCTGAATATATATATCGACGATAAAAAAGTTCTGAATAAATAGGCTCATTTCTCTCAACCTTTACTACACGATAGCCTCGGCGGCTGCTCTCCGGAAGAAAAATACTGCGTAACCCGATATATCACCTCCCTGAATCGGATAAAAAATGACCTGATAAAAATCTGGTTCCCAGAGCGTACTTCAACTGAGAAATTACATTAAACTACGGGCTCTCTTTGCAGCTACAAAACAGACGTAGCGCTTAGAGAAATCGCGCTCATTCATTTACGTCGTGCCTTTGTGTTTTCCGAGGTATACCGTGGCAGCTTGAAGCACTCTGAGATTCTGTAGTTCTCCTCCCAAAATGGGAACGTCGTTAAATTATTCTATAGCACATCAACCAAGATTTGATGGGATATACCTCAACTATGTTCTCTTGACGAATTGTGTGAAAATTTAATTTTTCCAAATAATTTATCTGCAGAATTTCGAGTTTTTATAATGGTCCTTCAACAACGCCGTTTCGTCTGAAAATTGCACTAGTTGTTATTCTCATGAATCTCGTGGAATTTCTTCATCATTTTATTTGTATAACTCTTTAACTTTTGAACTCGGATAACCAATGTACGAGTTTTATTCGTCCAATTTATTCTCGTAACTAAGAATTGAAGTTATTTAATAAACAATTATCCATCAGGCTGGACAGCGACATAGTACATATTTAACTTTATATAATAATAAAGTGAATTTCAATAAGTAGGTAATTTCGTTTCATAGTCCTTACAAGAGTGCGCTAACAAAAGTTAGCACACTAATAATAAATTCCTGCTAATAACCAGGAAATAAAACATAGATTATTTTAACAAACTGATGAATGAAGCAATTTTTTCACCTTCAGTGGCATGAATTCAAGCAATCAAGTCTATATGAAAATATGAGCGTTATCAAGTTTGAATAGGTATTAGAAGTGGAAAATGATCCTTATTAAGGAATATACGGCAATATAACTTATATAAATAAGGAATGAATAAAGGGTGTTTTTTCAGAGGTATAGAACTTTAAATTCTAATAAAACAACGATGGGTCATTCGATTGACAAGATTTTTTTTTATTCGAAAGATAATCTTGTGGCATTACATTTTAAATATGATTTCTGGCATAGGACCTACTACGATTTTCCAATTTTCGATGACTTTCTCCAACATTTGTGGCCGTATATCGTCAATAACACGGCGAATATCGTGTCTTCCAAATGGTCAAGCGTTTGTGGCTTATCCTCATAGACCAATGACTTCACATAGCCCCACAGAAATTAGTCTAGCGGTGTTAAATCACAAGATTTTGGAGGCTAATTCACAGGTCCAAAACGTGAAATTAGGCGGTCACCAAACGTGTCTCTCAATAAATCGATTGTAGCACGAGCTGTGTGACATGTTGCGCCGTCTTGTTGAAACCACAGCTCCTGGGCATCATGATTGTCCAATTCAGGAATGAAAAAGTTAGTAATCATGGCTCTTTACCGTTCACCATTGACTGTAACGTTCTGGCCATCATCGTTTTTGAAGAAGTACGGACCAATGATTCCACCAGCCCATAAAGCGCACCAAACAGTCAGTTTTTCTGGATGTAACGGTGTTCTGACATACACTTGAGGATTATCTTCACTCCAAATGCGGCAGTTTTGTTTGTTGACGTAGCCATCCAACCAAAAGTGCGCTTCATCGCTAAACAAAACTCGCTTATGAAAGTTGGGAACAACGGCAATCTCGTTTTGTGCCCATTCGACACTATTTGCAAGCGTTGTTCAGGCGTGAGTCTATTCATGATGATTTGCCAAACCAAACTGAAAATAAATCACTTCTCAGCTGTTAAATCGGTCGCCATCTTCAACAGTAATGCCAACTTAAAGTTCTGTACCCTAAAAAAAACACCCGTTATATATAAGGAAAAATCTAACAAGATAATAAATCATTAATCACAGCTGTTATTTTATTAGTTATATGACGTTTATATTATAAGTTTATCTGTTATGGTATTAGTTGAGTTGCGGTACTTGTTCCAAAGTATATGTTAGTCAAACTGGCAGGAATTTCAAACTTCGAATATCTGATCACCAAAGATGCTTTGCAAAAAATAAAACCGATTCTACGTAGGCAACATATCTTTTAGAAGAGAACCATGTCTTCGACCACAATTTTAACATATTCCATACTGAACGTAAGGGTTATAAACTAACCCTGTTAACCATGTTTTTCCAGAAACCATGGAAATTAATAAGAGGAAGAAATCAAAGAGTTTATTATTATTAAATGATCAAGTTTTAATCAATAATTCCCAATAATTATTGAATTTGTTCCAATAAAAATGCAATCAAAGAAAAGTATTCTATGGTCATCCCCCACAATTCGGAAGAAATATGTTCTGTAGTCATTCCCCTAGAGAAGAAGAACAGTGTTCTATGGACATTTCCACGCACTTCAGGATAAATACAAGCAGGCCAAAATGTAATAGCGCAGTTTATCAACATCTGATGAAGCCACTGTGTTGGCAAAACGATATTGTCATGTTTTTGAATTAAGATATAGTGAAAAAGTAGAAAGTAAACATAGTGAAAATCGAAAAACTGCTCAGTTTTATTTAAATGAAGATAATAATAAATATCAGTACTTATTACCTGGGTTAGCAGGAAATACTATTATTGTTTAATTGGTTTTGGAATAATTCAATGCTTTGATCTGATTTAAGATGAAGCTGAATTTCATGGCACGTTGCAGTATATAGAAAAAAAGATATCTATTGTAGTTGCAATTGCATGGGTACCATGTTGAAATGTTTGATTTTTAAAAATTTATTTTTGTGGGTTTAATGCGTAAAAATCGATAAATCTCTCTTGCTAACAGACAATTCATACAAAATTAAGGAACCAACAGAGAGAATGACTCGTAAATTATGCGTAATATATAATGCTTTATTTACGCAATCCTAGATTTCCGTTGAATATGCATGTCGATGCGGGCGCTATTGATTTTTTTTCTGCATTTTTTTCGCGACCGCGTTTCAATTTAATTTACGACAGAAGCGCACCAGAAATGGAAATTAAATTCCATTTATGGAACGACATATGAATAATAAAAATGTCTATATACGTTGCCGCCGTGGGGCAGGTGGATTTAGTCGAAAAATATGAAGTTTTTCTCGAAATGAATAACTTTTTAGATCTGATTTTCGGGGCTGATATCTACGACATGAATAATTCATGTCATCCGTGTGCAACATTCAGCTCAAATTCGTTCGTTCTGCTGAAAAAACATATTACTTTTTATGGCTACTATTTATTCCATATATTTTGTTTTTTCTATTTTATTTAAAAGAGTGGAGATATCAAAGAGGACACAGTTGAAAAATGTAGACACTGTTGTAAATATCTGGCATCTGTGAAATGTGGCAATTGCAAATGGTGGGCAACGTGTTTTTTGAAGGACCGACACTACTGAGAAGCCATGGATGGAAAAAACAGCTCTGTCCAGTCTTTCAATCGGGTATACTGATGCCCTCATGATTGCTAGAGTTGATCCTCCAGAGCATAGTTCAATCTTATTTGCACTGTGACTTTCTTGTGACTTTGAAATATTTTCATGACGCCCCTCAAACCAACCCCCAAAAATATTCATTAATTTCAGTACAAGCCTAGTAACATATTATCAAAATTAAAGTATTCGGATATATATATTTTTTTATTTAATAGTGATAGCATTTACTTGAGTTCAATCCATTATAATTGAATATAAACTTAAATTCAAACACTTGAACTTATGATTTACACTTTATTGACTACATAGCATGACGCGTTTCGTCGTTACAAACGACTTCTTCAGATGCTTACAGAATAATAACAACATTTTAAAAACGCAGGTATAAATATCAGGGAATTTTGGGATTCTATGGTTTTGGTTTTACCTAAGATATTCCATTCTGAAAAATAATTTCTATTACCTGAAAAGGTTTAACAAGGGTGAATTGTTCAATTCTATCTGTTCATTAAGCAAATTACCAGAATTTTTAAGCCGATTTATTTCCACTATTTCCTAATAATCTAATTGACTACTTCTCTCTATATCGTGTAAAATTTTGAAATTCGTATCAAAAGTATGGTTTTCTGTTAATAAATGGTTAGCATAATTAAATTACTTAAAATAAATTTTTAATTTTTTTTGTCTACACAAATTTATTAGTATTGAATGATTGAAGTATTTACTAGTATTCAATGACCTGTGGTTCTTAAAACTAGCTATACTTTTGCCCGCCTGGGCGTGGTCTGGAGCGATTAGGCATAGGATTATTCGTACACATTGCGGACAATTTTCTGTAGTGTTCGAATGAAATATCTACAAAGCCTTCCACTCTCACTCTTGTTGTCATGAGTAGGAATCTTGAACTCAGGGAGAGTTTATACGTCCTTTCTCCGATAGAGGGAGCCTACGTGAATATTCCACTAGGTAAAATTGTCCTCAATTTGATATAGGACCTATGTTCGTTTTGAAAGTCATCGATTCTCGATTGATAGATTAAATATGGACTGATGATTCATAATAATGATGAAACAATTGTATCCTACTATCATTCAACAAGATCAATGTACTTTTCGAAACGCTCTTAATATTCACTCTTGAAAGTGATGGGTTCGTTCTCGTTGACAACATTTGTGTAGACAGCTTCCTGAGAATTTCATTTGAAATATTTCGATATTCCGATTAAGAGTCTCAGTATTTACTAGTATTGAATGATTGAATGACCTGTGCATCTTGAAACTATATATATATATATATATATATATATATATATATATATATATATATATATATATATATATATATATATATATATATATATATAAAGGCAAGAAGAAACGCTTAACTTGTTACAAAGTAAATAAAGGCGCCTTCAAATATAAATATTTATCATTTTCTGATAGGACATTATCTGAAGTACCTACTCATAGTAGCATTAAAGTTTAATCTTGCAGAAAAAATACCGATAAGTGGCCATCTGTCTTCCGCCTCACTTCCTGTTCATCCAAAGGGTTTTCCGAGGGTTTTTCGATTTGTTTTTCGAGGCGGCATAAAAATCCCAGCGCGGCTGGCCTATTTCTGTTTTCTTTCTGATAGTGACACGTCCAGTCTGTGTCTCGTAGAGAAAATAAGAAAACTCCAGTTCATGATGTGGTGCAGAAGCCCTTTGTTCCGTTCTTTTCCTGTTCCAAGTGAAAATGAGTCGGATGTTTAGAATTTCTTATCAGGTTTTCGACCGTTTCGGGATGTTTCTCGAAACGGCGCATAATTTTCATACTGAATATATTCCAGAGCTTGGTTCGTGTTTCAAATTGTTGTTTCTGGGAAATTGAATTCGGTTACGAAATTGAAAATATTGATTCTATACTGACTCGTAGTTCCGGAATTCCGGAACTGTCATCATTCTGGATGTTCGGGGCCATTCAATCAATGTTTGTTCAGACGATTTCAACGAAAAATGTATTTTCAACCCCGTGCCTGGACTAGATTTTCATGCAAATGTGAAAGTCCGATAAAAGGTGTGTCTAATGGAAAAACCTCATCAGAAAACTGCTCTTTCAATATCGCCTCATAGAATACGATAGAATAAATTCAATTGACAAGCTCACCTGAAAATATCGAAATCGAATCCTTTTTCAATAGAATTTCTATTGAATCCATTTGCTGATTGCGTCTGCTGTCATTTTGGCTGCCTAAAAAAAATTAATCTTTCTAGTCTTTCATATGAAAATTTTCTTCTGCAATTTCATCCAGAAATTTCATATTGGAATGAAATCACCTTTTTAATCTACTTGTCGTTTTTGTTTTTTTAAATAATTGTTGGTTGTGTCTTCTGCGTCACATATTCTTATAACTGCCGAAAGTTTTCTTAAATTCAAGCGTTATCATTCATTTCAAAATAATTGAATCGAAGGATATTTGAGTTTTTTAAAGGAATAAGTTATAATATTAATGATCAAAAAGCTTAAAATTTTCCATATTGCTGGGACACTTACTTATTTCATGATGTGTCTCATTGAACAGGCAGAAACAATTGAACTGTGCGTATTGATGAATTGAAATAAATAAATGAAAATGGAAAAATAAAAACATTGCAAATACAAAAAATCAAGATATAAAAGTAAAAAATTTTTTGAAAATCGTATAATTTCTAATCTCAAATGAAATAAAATAATAAATGTTTTGACTTCCTCAATAGTCAACTTATCTCAAACATTATCATAAAATTGGTCTGAAATAAAAGTTTAAAATGTTGATTTATTTCTGAAAAACTAGAGCTTGAATACCATTTTCGATAATATTATGGTAAAAAACACTCACATAGCCAAAAGAAAAATGTTTCGGAGAAATGGTTATAAGAGATCTGAACATTTTGCGTGCACTATGTCATTCATCTTCATCGGCCCTAAAGATAAAAATAATGACGTTATTTTCACGGCCGCCAAGTTAACGGACATTCCATTACTTTTATAATCGCGTATTGCGTCATTAAGTCGAGACCCATAAAGAAATAATTCACTCTCCCCGGTACAGCTCCAAATTTTCAACGCAATAACTTGCTTTTCAAGCCGTTTCAAAAACGGCGGCATAGTTGCCGTATCTACACGACGCGGTGCGGTTCGAAGGGGGATGTAAATGCACCCCGCGTCATTCTCTGCGGGCGCAACTACACGGACCATGAAATTAATGGTGCCCTTCGCCGTATTTCGAATTTACGAAGTCATAAATACACACCACGGCCTCTGTTCATGAATAGTGTTTCGGAGGATTTGATAAAAGGAGAAGTGTGTCTATATATAATCGTCCAGGAAGGATACATATAAAGTTGATTGAATATTCGCTGAGCTCTGGGTGAAAATGGTTTAATATAAGTTGAATGAAGAACATTTGTTTTAGTTTCACGAAATCATTAATCGTTTTCACGGGGCGTTACCGCATTTTCAAGAATTGAATGTGATGAAAAAATATAACGAAAAACTCTGTGTTCTAAGTATACAATACGTTTATTAAACAATTATGACGTACTTTTCACGATTACGATGACTTCTTCCAACTCCTGACTGAAATGAATTCACATCCGTGAACATTCAAAAAGCAATGCGAAAATGTTACAAAATAATTCTCAACCAATTTTTATAATTGTGTGAAACTATGTATATGCATAACTATTTGAACTATGTCGAAAATGAAATGTTGCTTCCGTCCATATTCATATATTGAATTTATTTTCATTAACATTTGAATTCACATTATCATGAAATTATAACAAATATTACTGCATATTTTATTTGAATCAACACATAATTTAGACATTAATTCATAATTGTTCATTCAGTTAAACAAAATGAATGATGTTTCGGATAATTATGCTTTATATTACAACGCGTTTCAATTTTTTGTTAATTGAATAATTCATGAAAAACTTTTTATGAATTTCTTTCAATATTTTGAGCACCTATGAAATAGTTGAACTGTAATATTTCGCACCACTCAGTATAGTATTGAAAATTTCCTTCCAGCACCGATTGCCTGTATCATGGACCGCCTTAAAATTGAAATAAAGATCTCATGACCAGCAGATATATATTCTTATAACGGGTGATTTTTAAAAGTTAAGTTTTTCAGGTCGGCGGCACAGGTTGGTAATGGCATCCAAATGTCATTTTGACAAAGTGAAAAAGTTTCCGTATACTTACAAACGAGCAACGATTGCAAATTGTTGAAATTTGCTATCAAAATTCGTGCTCTGTGAAAAATGTGTATCGTTTGTTACGACCATTTTATTGTCGTCATAAGTGACTCGATGAATCAACAATTCGTGCTGTTGTCACCAAATTTCGCACCAAGTTTACTTTGTTGGACATTAAACCATTGTCTCGCATGGTACAGTGCGTACTGATGAGAATATTGCAGCCGTAGCGTACAGTGTTAATGAGGATCGTGAAATGTCAATTCGTCGCCGTCCTCAGCAACTGGGCATGTGTTAGTCAACCACATGGAAAATTTTACGTGTTGATTTGGGTTTGGCTTAACGGATATGTAAATAAACAAAACTGTCGCATCTGGAGTGATGAACAGCCACATGTCATACAAGAATTACCGATGCATCCCGAAAAAACCATTTTGAAAAAAGACATTTTGGTGTGGTTTATGGCTTGGTGGCATCATCGGTCCATTTTTCTTCAAAGACGACCGTGGAAGAAACGTTACCGTCAACGGCGAACGCCGAGTGCCGAAATGGCCGAGTTGAACTTGGTTGACATGTGGTTTCATCAAGACGGTGCCACATGCCACACAGCTCGTGCAACAATGGACATGTCGAAGGATGAATTTGGTGAGCAGCTAATCTCTTGAAATAGCCCTGTGAATTGGCCGCCAAAATCATACGATTTGACGCCTCTGGATTATTTCTTGTTGGGTTATGTAAAGTCGTTAGTGGATGTGGACAAGTCGAACACGATTGAAGCCTTACAGGCTAACATAACACGCGTAATTCGTGGGATACAGGACGAAATGCTCGAAAAAATGACGCAAAGTTGGACCTTCCGAATGGGCCATTTGATACGAGCCGCGGCTAACATTTACATGAAGTTATCTTCAAAACGTAAATGGCAAAGGCCAAGTTATTAATTCCAATAACAATTTTGAATATATGATACAAATTGAGTGTTTTATTCTATTTAAAAAAAAACTACGCTTAAAAAATCACCCAATATATATATATATATATATATATATATACGCTGTACAAGACGAAATGTTTTTCTCACAAGTTCCTTTCTTGATGGCATATATCATAGAAAATTAAATACAGCGAACTTGTCACTTCATGCAGAATTTCGTTTATAAATCGAAAGAAATTGAAAAATATTTCGAATATTTCTGCAGGATATGCAAATTGAGAATATTCATTCATTGAAGTTTCTCATATATCACGTTGAGCATTGTGCTATTTTTCGTTATATGTCGTTGAAAGAAAAATTTTGTTCGACTTTTGAAGGTAACTTAGTTCTTTCGATAACATATTGATTTGTTTGGATACATGGCTTTTGTATGACTTTCAAGATTTTATTGATGAAAAGAAAATGCTACAATTCGTGCATTCACATGCATTTTGTAATGTGTGTGAAAAAAGTATTATTAGTGTTTCATTTTTTTTTATATGAATGAAGTTTATTTGGCTATATTATATGGATTACATTATTTCTTACAATGAATAACTTCAAATAAACTGATTAACTCACTGAAGTTCAAAACTTGTACGTGAGAGTAACTTCACAATACAAAAGGTATCATAATGCAAATTTGAGAAAAATTAATAAAAACTGAGGAAACATAACAAAATATAACAAGTGGTAGGTGGTATTAGTTCATACAAAAAATTAATGTTGAAAATTACATTAATATAATCTTCTTGAATGTGAATTCTACGCTAAAATAAATGTAGCTTAGCTCAAAATTTTTCAAGAAAATACAGATAAGAATGTGAGGCATGTAAGCCTCAAATTTGTTACTATTAACGTTATCCGGAAATGTCCAATTCTATCCTGTAGCTGAGAATTTGTTTTAAACGGGGCTCTTATAGGCTAATTTACAGAGTAGAGTACTCTACAGAATACTTTAAATTGAGAAACACTCTGTGGAATACCCTACTTCTTACTCATAGAATTGCTTTGAGTTTTCAGTAGAAGGCATACCTCTTGTATAATTTTTTTTCAAATATTATCTGAAATTTCATAATCAGCTTGACGATTTAAACGAAAAAATAATAAAGGAAGAAAAAATTTGGGTATTAAATAAAATTTTCGAGTGAGATCATTGTGAAGAATATGTAATTCAGATTTACATAAATACAAAAGTATAGAAATACACAAGATAGATTAACATAGAAATGATGATATTTTTACTGAAGAAACTGAACAAGATGAAAATGTTCATTCACTAACAAATTTCGGAGGAAGTTTCTTTACACTGAAGCTTTCATTCGAAGTGGATAATATAATTCATCAATATGTATGAATTATTCGCTTCAATAGTACCATTCTATTATAACAGCTGAAATAAAAGTGAAAACCACATTTTATATACCTATTTATGAGAAGGTATCAATATTTTATCAGGCTACTCATGAATATATAAACAGGAATTAGGTTGAAAGAACGAGGAAAAATTCTTGACCAGTTCAATATTCAATTACGAGATTTGGTAAATGATCAATCTGAAAAGATATCGTATGTTTAGTTAACTTGGAGGAATAGAACATATAAACATAAAGTCGGCGTAAAAACATAAAACCGTACAGTCATCGGTAAATAATCAAGTTGGAGATAAGGAAACGAAACAAAAATCAACAATATGTGAGCAGATGAAGCATTTGAATGAACTTAATCCATCCAGACGTTTGAAATACAAGTGAGAATGAAATTTCTGAAAATGGGTTGAATTTTAAAAGAGGAACAAAAAAAAATTATCGCATAGTAGTTCAACAAAAACACTCTCATTAGTTTCAGAATAGGTATTCGAATCAAATTGTGTATCAAGCCTTCATGTGTATAGGCCATTTTAATTGATCAGAAGTAATTCATAATGATATATACCTATATATAATGCTAATTAATAAATTTTTGATATTAAAGAATTGTTCCATTTCCATTTATTTCCAGATTTATTTTCCAGATTGTTGAATGGAATCACTCGAGATTTGAACACATTTCAGGAATTTAAAAAAATTGCATAATTATAAGTATATTGTCCACTGGAATAATGTAGTGGACATTATATATAATAATGTGAAATTCTTGAAATGTGTCTAATAAATTCATAGTTTTGACATGGAATTTCAACACGTATCTCTCTTCTTAATCAACTGTTCACTTGAGAATGCATTCGTTTTACTAAATTATAGTTGACTGCAAATAAATAATCTATAATGATGAAAAGCAAATGAATGATTTATTATGATGAAAATGAAGTTCTTTTCTGCTATAATAATTGAAATGATCTGATGACTGTTATAATATAGATAATTTGAATGAATGAACAAATGTTATTTGTTATGAATATTACAAACAGTATATATTATATTATATAGAATAACTTCTCAGGTTAGAACAACCAGAAAATAATTTTTCTCATTTTTTGTTCGTGATTAATAACCTACCCACCTATTATACTTTAGGAATTTTTTCAGGATCCATATAGATACAACGCGATCAAAATATTTCGCAAGAATTGGTAATAAATATTAAGTGAGCGTTTAGTTCAGTTTTTCTAAGGAGACGTACGTTTCCTTCATGTGACTAGTGCACTTTATAAGATCTGATAACACTTCGTTTGCTTTTCAGATCTGAAGAAGTCGTTTGTAAAGACGAAACGCATCATGCTATGTAGTCAATAAAGTATAAATCATAAGTTCAAGTGTTTGAATTTAAGTTCATATTCAAATATTTAATAATGTGAAATTATGATTAGAGTCATGATTATAGTTGAATAAATATAAAATACGAAGTGTCTCATATTCCTCTACAGTGCTAATTTGTGTATGATAGAATTGTTTGGACAGCGACAGTTTCTCTTTATATTAATAACATTCTGCGCGTGTACCGCAGAATGTTATTTCTTTCTTAGAAAAAAATAAACTGCGTGATTATTTCAATGGTTCGAAATCGATCCTATCGATCTGAGCGAAAAATTAATTCCAGGGAGAATATCTAGATATCATTTCAGGGTATTTGAAATCCTACAATTTGAGCGTTGAAATTATGCATGAACCTATTCATCATGGTACCTTATCGTCATTTGAAGACATTTGTTTATACAATTTTAGCAAATACACGAAACTGAATAGTTATTGAAAACAACGCATTCTTCAATCTATAGCCATTTCAGGAAACGTTTGTTTCTTAACACATCAGGGGCGCCATGAGATCAATGAAAATATTAATAAATGATTATATTATATTATATTATCGAATATGATATTATTCCTCATATATGTAGGTGTTTTGTGACAGATGAATCGAATTTCATTTGAGCGTGAATATTAAGAATGTAAAATTTTTCGAAATATGTTATGAATGTATTTTTGAAATAAGGACACAAATGTTTTATACTATTAGCATATACCCTGTATAACATTGAGTATTTCAGAAATTTTAGATATTTCATTTCATGAGCAATAAAAATCTGTTAAAAATGAATATTGATCTTTCAACTCGAACTGTAAGAGAATCTTGGTCAGCTGAAAGTTGTATTATCAGATCGGATCATTTAACTGATATCACATGATATATAAATACTATTCCGAAATATTTGCATTACTTGATATGGATTCACATATATTGATTGACCTACCGTATTATGCTGTTTCATTTTAGTAGAGTAAACATTTAGATTCTGACTAATAAAATGATATTTTGTCTGCTCAGCCTTCATCATTAGAAAAGAGCAGTTTATATTATACCTACAAATTTTTTCGTAAATATGGAAATCTTGCATTCTATAATCTCTAGACATTTCACGAAATGTTTGTTCCCACATCAGGGACAATAGGAAATGAAAGACAATCGAAATTTAAGTATAATATAAAACAGGCTTAACAAAAAATATATTTCTTTTAGCTATCGATACTTGTGAGGATTTCATGCACCTTATGGTTAAAATTTTTGTCATTATTCTACAGAAAACTATATTTCAAATAAGTGTTTTCTGTCTTTGTTCAAATAAGAAATACTTGACCCGTTGTTCTACATTATTTCTGAATTCAATGTCAACTATTGCACTTATAGAAATAAATTGTGGAAAATTATATACCTACCTAATTCCTTATATATGTAATTGTTTCGCGAAATATGAATCAATTTCAGCGTGAATATTCGAATTACACAATTATTCTAAATATGTTCTGAATATATTTCCGAAATGGGGGTTCTAAATTTCGATTTAACATCATTTCTCGTGTATAACATCAAGACCTTCCATGAGCAACAACATTGTCTGAAAAATGAAAATCAAAAATATTGACATTTCGACTTACACTGTATGAGAATCTATTGAAGATTTAAGTTGTATTGATCTGAATAATTTACTGAATCACCTGGTTTATGTTTATAAACATTTAAATAATCATTTAAATCATTTGCTGCTCAGAAATATTTGCATTATGTATCGTTGACAAATATCGATTGTTAAACAGGATTATACTGTTTCGGGAAAGTTTCATATTATATATTATATTGAATGCTTGGTTCATATTTTGAAATTATATTCTCTGATATTGAAGATTTGAGTTGTATTGATCTGAATACTCTTCTGAATCACTTGGCTTATAAATGCTACTCAGAAATATTTGCATTATGTATCGTTGACAAATATCCATTGTTGAACCGGATTCTACTGTTTCGGGAAATTTTAATATTATATTTTATATTGTACGCTTGGTTTATATTTTGAAGTCATATTCTCTGATACTAAAGATTTAAGTTGTATTGATCTGAATACTTCACTGAATCACCTGGTTCATAAATGTTACCCAGAAATATTTGCATTATGTATCGTTGACAAGTATCGATTGTTAAACTGGATTTCACAGTTTCGGGAAAGTTTCATATTATATTTTATATTGTATGCTTGGTTCATATTTTGAAGTCATATGCTACAATTCGTGCATTCATGCATTTTGTAATGTATGTGAAGAAAGTATTATTAGTTTTATAATTTTTATCTTATCAAGTATTATCATTTTTTTTATGAATGAAATTCATTTGGCCATACTATATAATATATCATAATGCAAATTTGAAACAAATTAATATAAACTGAAGAAATTACTACTAGTGGTAGTGAAATAAATTCATAAAAGGAAATAATGTTGGAAATAACATTGATATAATCTTCATGAATGTTAATTCTATGCTAAAAAAAGTAGCTTTCATACACACATTTTATATACGTATTTATGGGAAGGTATCAATAATTTAACAGGCTACTCATGAATATAGAAATAGAAATTACGCTGGAAGAATAAGGAAAAATTCTTGAGAGGTTCAATATTTAATTACGAGATTTGGTAAAAGATCAACCTGAAAAGATATCGTATGTTTAGTAAACTCCGAGGAATACAACACATGAACATAGCCTCGGAACAGTCAGCGGTCGTTAATCAACATAAGGAAACGAAACAAACATCAATAATATGTGAGCGGATGAAGCATTTGAATGAACTTAATCGATCGAGAGGTTTGGAATAGAAGTGAAAATGAACATTCTGAAAATGCGTTGAATTTTAAAAGACGAACAAAAAAAATTATCGCATAGAAGCTCAACAAAAACTCATTTGTTTCACAACAGGTAGGTATTCGGCTCAAATTGAAGCCTTCATCTATATTAGCAATAGTAATTGATACATAAGTAATTCATAATGATATATGTACATATAATATATTGCTCATTAATAAATTTTTGATATTAAAGAATTGTTCCAATTATTTATTTTCCAGATTGTTGAATGGAATCACTCAAGATTTGAACACATTTCATGAATTTAAAAAAATAACATAATCATAATTATAATTATATTGTTCACTACAATAATGTAGTGGACATTATATATAATAATATTTAATAGTATTGTCTTTGCCTGATGTAAATCCATCATAATTGAATATAAACTCAAATTCTAACACTTGAGCTTATGATTTACTTTATTGACTACATAGCATGACAAGTTTCGTCGTCACAAACGACTTATTCAGATACTAATAGAATAATCATTATTTTGTCCTTTGTAATGACGAAACGCATCATGCTATGTAGTCAATAAAGTGTAAATTTAAAGTTCACGTGTTCGAAATTAAGTTTATATTCAAATATATAATAATGTGAAATTATGATGATGGTCATGATTATATATGAATAGATATAAAATACGAAGTGTGTCATACTCTACAGTTCTAATTTGTGTGTGATAGAATTGTTTGGGCTTGCTGCGACAGTTTGTCTTTATATTTATAACATTCTGCTTGTACCGATTAAAAATAATAATCCTAAAGAAAATCTTTTAATGGTTCGAAATCGATCTTAGCGATCTGAGCGGAAAATTAATTCCAGGGAGATATCATTTCAGTGTATTTGAAATTCCAAAATTTGAGCGGTGAAATTATGCATGAACCTATTTATCATAGTACCTTATCGTCATTCAAAGACAAAAAGTTTACACAATTTCAGCAAGTACACGAAACTTAATAGTTATTGAAAACAACGCATTCTTTAATCTATAGCCATTTTACGAAACGTTTGTTTCTTGCCACGTCAGGGGCGCCAGGAAATGAAAAACATTTGAAATTGGTAACTATATTTCTTTCGTGCTTTGTTACTTATCAGAAGTTTTTGCACCATATAGGTGAAATTTTTATCATCCTTTCTACAGAAAACCACATTTCAAACATTTGCTAACAGAGACCTGTATGTCTTGAAGACGTTTTCAATATAAGAAATAATTCACACGTTGTTCTGTATTATTTTTGAGGTCAACTATTGCACTTATTTTATCGTCATTTATTGCCAGATCAATAGAAATATACATCCAGCTGGTCAGTAGATCAATAAAAACATATATCCACCTAAACAGACAGATCAATAAAAATGTAGATCCACCTAAACAGACAAATCAATGAAAATATGAATGAATAATTATATCATATTATATTGTCGAATATGATATAATTCCTCATATATGTAGGTGTTTTGTGACAGATCAATTTTCATTTGCGTGAATATTCGAAATGTAAAATTTTTCGAAATATGTTATGAAAGTATTTTTGAAATAAGGACAAAAAAGTTTGATACTAACATCATATCCTCTCTATAACATTGAGAATTACAGAAATTCACGCTATTTCATTTCATGAGTAATAATATGCTCTGAAAAATGAATACAAGAATATTGATCTTTCGACTCGCACTGTGAGAGAATCTTAGTCAGCTGAAAGTTGTATTATCAGATCTGATAATTAAACTGATATCTGATATGTAAATACTTTTCTGAAATATTAGCATTACTTGATATGGATTCACAAATATCGATTGACCTACGTATTATGGTGTTGCATTTTAGTAGAGTAAACATTTAGATTCTGACTAATCTAATGATGTCTGCTCACACTTGATCTTAAGAAAAAAGCAGTTCATCAGATACCTGCAAATTTTTTCGTGAATATGGAAATCTTGCATTCTATAATATCTTTGCCATTTCACGAAATGTTTTTCTTCCCACATCAGACACAACAGGAACTACTACAACTTGTCATCTATTCGACAAAAAACTATATTTCAAATGGGTGTCTTCTGTCTGTTCAAATAAGAAATACTTGACCGTTGTTCTGCATTATTTCTGAGGTCAATGTCAACTATTGCACTCATTGAAATAAATTGTGTAAAATTATATAAGTACCTAATTCCTTATGTATGTAATTGTTTCGCGAAATATGAATCAGTTTCAGCGTGAATATTCGAATTGCCCAATTATTCTAAATATGTTCTGAATATGTATATTTGAAATGAGCGCTCTAAATTTCGGCATTAATGTCATTTCTCGCGTATAACATCAAGAACTTCCACGAGCAACAAGATTCTCTGAAAAATGAATACAAAAATATTCACATTTCGACTTACATTGTATGATAAACTATTAAAGATTTAAGTTGTATTGATCTGAATACTTTACTGAATCGCCTTGTTTATAAATGCTACTCGTTTCTATTTTGTTCGGGGTTCATTTCCTCCAATTCAATAACTACACACTGCAGTATTGGGGGATACGTTTGCGATCACTCACATGTGCTTATCATTATCAATATAGTAAAAGTAAAATATTGAAAAGATTTTTTTCTACTATAACACACCTCATAAATATGTAAAAACCGGGATATGGCGGTATAATCTGTTGTCGAATGAGGAATATATGTTATATTCGGATAGGCATTCCAATTCAACGTTTATTCATGAAAATATATTAACCTTCTAACATGTCAAGACATAAATTACTTCAATTTGAAATTGATTAGATCTTCTTGTTCTGCAACATAAGCAGAACGCTACATTTTTAGCATTTCGATGCAGCTTGTCTAGGCATTTCATATTTCAACGTAATACTCATACCCGCCAATTTAAAGTATTTAGTCTATAATGGCTTATCAATGTATAAAATAAAGGAATATCTTATCCAAACAGCAATATATTTCTCAATGTTCACCACATAGGGAGTTTGGACTGTTGCATATGAAACTTAAGACATATTTCCGGGCCTCTATAAACTTTATGACTTTCGTCCAATTTTTTCCCTTTGAGTTAAAAATACAGATGAATATAGGATCTATGGATTGCGCAAGGTTGGCTTGAATATAATTGAATATCAAGTAGTTAAACTACTTCAACTTAGAAAAATTAAACTTGAAAATATTCAGGCATCTTATGAAAAGATGAGCGGACAATATTCCGAAGTCAAAAATTTTTATCGCGATTTTTCTATCAATTCTGCATCAGTAGATTAACAGTTTTCTCCTACTTGAACATGAAGGAAATTGAAATTTTCCCTTTTCTGTATCTATGATTGAAGGTTTTCAAAAGAGATTTAGGATATGTGAAAATGGTTATTTATCACTTGTCATGAATAATTTACTCAGGTTGAATATCAAAAATTAAATCTAGAATTCAACCCAAGAAAATCATTCATAACGAAGTGATCGGAAGAATTTTTCCAACAAGAGTTTTTTCGGAAACCTTTCAAAAATAGCTCCAAAAAGGAAAAAAAGCGTAGATGTTTCATTTAACATTTTTGCACTAGTAATACTCATGCTCATGTAAGAAAAATAGTTAGGAAACTTATGCAAAACCAATGAAAACAATTTCACTTAATTTTGAAGAATGTTAGTTATTATTATAAACAGAGGCACTCTGTGCTTGAGCGAAAGTTGCACCTGCAGTTTAACGCCGTTTCCAAACGGCCCAAGATCATGATGGGAATAGAACCCACCAGCACCAAAGAGCCGAAAGCGTTTTAGAGTCACTACACCATTAATTATTTGTTCATTCATCTATGTCGAGGGGACCATGGATTCGGAAGAGTATATAATATTATTTTATTCTATCAGTAGATTATTTACACTAATTACTTACCGGATTTTTATTATCTTATAGAAGTTGACGTAATATTTTTTATTGAATATATTTGTATTAACTAGTTGTATTAACTATCACTAACTTATTCTCATCTCAATAGAAAAATAATGAATTTCGTTCCAACAGTTTCGTGAAATGAGTTGTTTCGAGATAAATTTTTATTTCCTTTTGATTCTTTTCTAAAATAATCTAATGACAGTAATAATATACATACTCCTCCGAATCCAATGACCCCTCGTTCATATTTTACGGAGTCATAGAAAAAATTAAATCCAAAAATAATTCAAATAAAAATGAACTTCAATTCTGTCCAAACAAATGTATTCTAAATGAATAAGTTCTGAAACTCTAACGAGTAGATATTGCTCTTCATGAATCGATAATGTTTACATTATAATACATTACTTTCGATAAACCATCAAAATCCATTTGTTTTCATACCTAAACACCGAATTCAAACGTAACGCCGAGATATAGTACAACGCGATAGTGTCATATTACAGATAACGACAAGAAGTCCAAGACGTGCATGTTGCCAAACCTTTGGATCTCTACTTTGCGTTATTTATCAAACTTTATACAATGGCAGATCGGCCCCCTATAGGAAGGTTGGTGAACTAAAGTTGTATATAATGTGATATTTGGCTGAAAGACGAGATCCGACCGAAAATCTGGAAATCGGCTAATTCGGCCAAATTATCCACACCCACGACGATATACACGTTAAACAAGGTGAGATCCGAAATCGGATCTCACCTTACCAAACGGATCTCGACTTGTACAGAATTTGTATACAAAGGATCTCACCTTGTAGCGCTATATATATATATATATATATATATATATATATATATATATATATAGAGAGAGAGAGAGAGAGAGAAATACACTTCGTTTTTTATCACTATTTTTATTTATTTGCGATTGCAGTTCCATACTATCACTACATTTTCAATCATACGAATAAAGAAATTGGGATTATTAGAGTTGTCTAACCATTAGCATTTTGCATTTTGCTTTTTCTTATAATTATGTCCTATGCCAATATGTATTATTCTTCTTTAAAGAGTTATGAAATCCTTATACCTATTTGATCATTTAACTGATTAATGGATTGACAGTGGTATTTTAATTGTGATTATAGATTTCTATGGATTCTGAAATATTCAGTTTCTTGCCTTTTGAACACTTTTCAGGCTCAGATGCTTCGAGCCTAAAAAGTGTTCGAGTTCGAAAAAATTCGAGTTCTCTTGAATCTTGGTAGCAGTCCCCAGTTCTCTCAAAGTTTGAGAGAACTCAAGTCTGCCAACTTTTTGCTTCTGCATCATTTGCTTACAGTTAAATATGTATTACAGACATACAATAACTCAAGGCTTTTCGATGAAAATCGAGGTGTTCTCAGAAACTCTCAATTTTTCATCTGGATTGTGTTTTTCGAATTTTTCTGCTTAGTATAGCTGTTCCTTCTCTCTCAATATCCTGTTATATTGAGAAATATTGCATTCATTCTTCACCTACTAGTAAATTCTTAATTTGCATTTCTAGGATGTCTTCTTCTTGGAGAGAAAAGAATTAAGAAACTGAAAAGGATCAGCATGAATAAGCACAGGAGAATAATTGATACATTGCAAAGTTTCAGAAACTTCACGGAATTTCTCTCATCGTCCGCGTGGTTTCAGTAAATTAACCGTAGACAAATCTCGTTCAACTGACAACGAATAACTTTTTCAATCTAGACCTAAACGATTTGAACCTCGGGGCTCCAATCTTCGAAGGAAGCGCCAGCTGCGATGCAGACACTGCATAAAAATATCTAAAGTGTCTTGCGCTCTCAAAAGTTGAGGAAGTTTCGGGGCGCCGCTAAATAATTTCCCAGATATAGAGCCAATAATAAGAAGTTTTGCGGAAAACGCTCGAAGGTGTTCTCGCCGAAAAATCTCTTTGAACTCGGCCCGGGTAGATTTCTCGTCGCCGTCAGCGTGATTTATGGGGGGTGGGGTCTTTTTCTCATATTATTTTTCTCTAATATTAAAAGAAATGAAATATATCACTTTAGCGCTTGCCAGTATTTTGTTCTTCAAACGCCGGGTGAAGTAGCTCGAATGAAGAGATAGAGGGAAATAATTCATGCGCTTTCATATATCTGCTGCATAACAATCAGAAACTGGAGGTGAAAAATAATTTTCCTTTTTTTGTGTCATCTCCACCCGCCTGACATAGACGGTGAGATGACAGCTTCCAATTACGACTACCAAATGGTACGTCTACAATTTTTTGTATTCTAATGTTTCATTTCTTTTTATTTATTTATTTAGTTTGTTCTTCAAAATAGTCACATTATCTATTTTTAAGGTACTTGAAATTTGAAACCGCCTTGATTTGACCTCAATGAAAGTTAATTATCTCCACATTGAAATTAACCAGATTACCAGTTTTCCAAAATACCGATCGAATGTTCAACATTTCATTTTCCAAATCATTATACTTTCCTCTCAAATTCAAATTAATCTTCTTCAAATTTATCTTTTGAATGAGAGCTAGATTATATTTTTCACACTTTTCTCTCAAAACATAGTTTATAACTATATATGACTGATAAAAGGATGGGTGAAAGCATTTCATCCGGCCTTTGCTTTGAATAACATTCTTCGTTCCTTGACTCAATTCTTATTGAGCTCAACTGATTTTTTGATGTCTCATATACATGGAGTTCTATTGCATATGATTCAAAACATCGATTCCATTATTACCTGTCAACTTATTGGCAATAATTTTGACAAAAATTTCATTGAAAATTTATTTGATAGTTTTGTTTCTGATACTGAGGCAGGTTTCTTCAAACTAGGATCTGCATATTTGCTGATGCACGAATCATATACATCGTATGTTTTTTATGTTCAGTTACTTTAGGTGTTTGTTTTTTTGTGTTAGTAATTGCTCTTTCTCTCAGAAACTCCTTATCATATTCTTGTACCGTGTACATTATCTCCTGTAACAGTCTCTTCTGGTTTCTTATTAGAATTTATTCTGTTAAACAATGTATGTTAAATATTTAATAGTGTTGGCGTTTACTTGATGTAAATCCATTATAATTGAATATAAACTTAAATTCAAACACTTGAACTTATGATTTACACTTTATTGACTACATAGCATGACGGGTTTCGTCGTTACAAACGACTCCTTCAGATGCTTACAGAATAATATTATTATTAATATTAATAATAATTTATATAGTCAATAAAGTGTAAATCATAAGTTCAAGTGTTTGAATTTAAGTTTATATTCAATGTATGTTAAATTGAAAAATAAAATATTGTAATAATTGATAATATTTCAAAGTCTTTGTGGAAGTTTCGAAACTGGAGCTGATTATATATTCTTCTCCAGATATATGAAGAAGACAACTTGATGTAATAATTTTTCAATTAGCAGAGGAAATTCAATGAAGAATTTTCAAAATAATTCAAAATTATCAAGATGAAGAAAAATTTTCATATGAAGTTGTTTCAAACTGTTCAACATTTTATCAGTTTCCTTTTATTATCTGAAGAATTACATGAATTTGGAATGGTATGGTTGACTTTTGATGCGGTACAATATTATTGATTTTCAAATATTCTCCATGCTTCCAAACGAAAGATATCAATTTACATTCCATATCTTTGTAATAATGATACGAATGTCGCTTTCTACATCAAAATTCCTCATTCGAGTTTTGTGCGTGTCTTCATTTCTATAGGTATATGATTTCAATGTTCCCAACATTCCGGGGCGCTCATAAAAATAAGAAAAGATGAATTTCATATAGAGGAACGTCTTGAAATTTGATATATCGTAAGGTTAATGGTGTTCCGCCTCATATAGCATAAAATAGGGGAGGAAATGGGGTAGGAGGACGCGCTTTGTTACTTTACCCCCCAACGATTTCCTGTCACGCTCCGCTAACATTTTTTTGTCGCAGTCTTGTAGTCTATAATTTTGACTTCCTTATTACGACGTCCGTCGATATATTTCCTGCATAGTCATCGGAATAAGATTGAGGCTTGCCCTATTGTACTACCCATGCGTGTTTAAGTTGGCCGGAGGCTGTACATTACATTGTTCTGGAGTTTCTGTATCGAGAACATTGCTATTGATTCCCTGTACGTTCTCCAATTTAATTAATTGATGTAGAAGGAGCAGATAACTTCAAAGAGTTTCCTAGCAAAGTGATCGGCACGTACTTCAAATTTCAGCCCTCTGCGCCCTTATCGAGATTCATAACACAATTAGGAACATACAGTATGAAGCAAATTAATGGAACACATTCATTGTTTCGAAAACTTTTGAAAAAATAGCCTAATGAGTCATTACGAAAACCTGTTAAGATTGTTTCGAGTGCAAAAATCTAGAGGCATTTATATAAAATCTATTTCAACATGATTAATAAAAACTGTTTGTTTAAAACTTTAAAACAAATTGAGGTCTGTAATACATGTTCAGTACAATGTAATCAAATTCATGTTAATGATGAAACCGATTGTGTACAACTGGTTATAATACAAAGAAAAGATCAAGCTTGAATGCACATTGAAGCAAGTCATTTCTATTTTGCTATAGTTTCATCTGCAGAAAAGTATTGTGAAAAAATTGTTGATGCCAAAACAATTCAAATGTTACTCATAAAAATTTAAAATTTGACAGTTATATTGACAGCCGATAGATAGGCTTCCTAACGCCTGACAATCAACAGTCAATGAATAATAATAATAATAAGCATATGTTTCGAACTGGTAACTACCGAATTACAGGAAAATACATAATGAAAAATGAAATACAAAATATTGTGCCTAAAAATATCAATAATAACATAGATATACAATAATTAAAAATAATAATAATGAAAAACATTATCAAATATAATAATCGAAATCTATGGTATCAATATCTATAATCTATTGCCGGATCATAGTGGAATGCAGCTCGTTCGAGAATCGCAGGAGCACTGTGTCTCCGGAATCGCTCAATTTTATTGTTGTGCTCGCTGTTGTTGTGTTTGATGTGCACTAACTCGTTGTCATCCACTAAAGAACGCAATTCTGACATAGCAATACGACTATTTTCTTGATCTGTCTCTCTCTGGTCATCAGTGCGGTTAGCACATGAGATAGTTCTTCGCACATTTGATGGAGTGCGACTATCTAAGTCAGGTCGTCTTCTTCTCGGCATCATGATTTGTAATTAAACGAAATGAGAAAAGTTCTGGGAACTTAGCAGTAAAGTGTCACTATCAGAAAAGATCAGCAAAAAAGAGCACATATCTTGAAATGTCACTATCACAAAGGATCACCGAAGTAAAGAAAGTTTTCGCGTACATAGCGGTAATCGTCACTCACAATGATAGAAGAATGTACTCTTTGTCTAAGGTATCAATCGACATAGAGGATGAATCAACATATTAGTTGGTTGTCAAATTTCAAATATTATGGTTGCGTTCAGAAATTTAATTTGTGATAAAACTTAAGATTTGTCAATCTACATAAAAATAATCTGAAAGATAGTTAGCATCTGTAGTTAATCCTACCAACTGTAGTTTGCTAAAATTAAATTTATTTTTTACCTCCTGAGAATAAATATGTAATAGGAAAAATATAAAAATTCTAATTGGTTATTGATTTCAAACTATTCTTTCAATTTTCTGGACCTCAGCATATAATTCAAGACCAAAATTAGTCAAATCGGTCCAGCCGTTCTCGAGTTATAGCGCGACTAACGAACAACAATTCATTTTTATATTATAGAAATATGTTTTTGCATAAATTTCACCTACGAGGAGGCAAAAGAATTTTTGAAGGGCTAACGTGAGCCATGGCACAAAAAGGTTGGGAAACACTGGGTTAACGCGACCACCACACGGTGCACCATGTCAGTGACGCGAACCAATAACATTTTGACCTACCAAAAAGCGCCCAACGCTGCTGTAAAAGTTTTCACTTCAAAAATAGCTGATTTGCATGGGAACTTACTGTGCAGAATGATCGACTTCTGTTCTTAGTTTCAAAAAATGAAATTTTCTTTCAAACTCTATGGAATATATTACTTTGTTACAATTTATCGTAGTTGGCTACCTTTAATAGCTGTTTCGTGGGTGCCATACTTAGTTTGGCGTGTAGTTTGAAGGGGACTAAACAACTTCCAATGAGGCCATATGTCTAACTTAGTAATTGTTGTATATGGTCCCATTATACGTATTACTTTGGCTGAAAACGATTCGACCGCCTGGGACTCTTGCGTTTGTGCGGGATGACGAGAGCGTTTTAAGTGAAAACGAAAATAAACCCAAAGTTTTATTAGCTGTAATAGAGTAACAACTCTTTCATAATGTTTGCCCTTCAAGAATGCTGGATGGGGTGTGGGGAAAACTCTAGCTAATTTGGTGAAATGGTCCCTCCACTGTAATGAAAACTCATATTTTCTAAAACGGATTTCCTGTTGCGGAAAATAAAACAGTTGAGTCTCAGTGAAATTTAAACTTAAGACTTCTTTGTCCTCACAATAGCGAGTGACAGTATTTTTATACAGATGATGGAATTAAAATTGAATGGAACTGAATATTTTGTGATTTTCACTATATATTTTATTAATTATAAGAATATTATTTCTCCAATAAAGTGGCTTTTTCAGGTGTAAATGATCATTTTATCATGAAAGGAAGACATTGTTTCGTTTAAACAATATTGTTATACTCAATAGAAATATAGTAAAGATCGCAAAATATTTAGTTAAAATATTTTGAATGAGAGCAACTACAAAATAAGAAAACTCATTACAACATCAGACACTTTCAACCTGAGTAACATTTACACTTTCTCATAATTTCTGGATCTAAAAATGAATAATCATTATTTTATTCCGGCTCTTGACTTGTTCACGTACCGATACAGATATGTGAAATGTCTATATGTCTGTTTGTGTTTCAGTTCTAACATTCTTATAGTGAAAATTACTCTCCAATCCTCCAAAAAAATTGGTTTTAGTGAATTTATGAATTTTCGTCTCAAATAATTTTCAATCTCAAAGATAATCTAAAATACGAAAATAGCGAAAATCTATTAAACGAAAGCTTGGTAATTGTCTGAAGAGTATTATTCCACCTAATTGGAGGCTGAACTACCACTTGATTATTTATATATATATATATATATATATATATATATATATATATATATATATATATATATATTGTAAGGTTCCTTCTTCCCCGACCCTAAGATTCAATCTTAAGAAAAAAAGTGGAACTTACTAGCTCTAAATTTAGGTTCTTAATTTCTCAAAATATTCTATTTGACATTTATAATGTAATATAAAGTTGTAAGGAGGGCGCCATGATACTCCCCAAGCGCATTTCCAACTCTCAATGAAACGACAATTGATTTTACTATGCTATAATAATCTATCCTTTTATGACACTTATCTTTAACAATTAGGATCTGACTGAAAGTTTTCTGTCGGTACAATCGATACTGGCTTCACCCCTGGTCGATATTTGTTCCTGCTATTCTCGGGGTTCAACCCCTGGACAAAACTTCTACAGCCTCTGGATCACCACTGGTACAGGCGATACTCTTCAATAACCAAATTGATCTGGCGACTCAACTGCACAGCGTAATCGGGAACGAAAGGTGGCAACGTAAAGGGGTTCCTGAAGGATGTTCAAAGGTATTAGGAGTGGATTTTCGATAATGTCCTTTGCCAGATCCGTTTTCTAATTTAACAACATTTCTACTACATAATACAATACGTGTGTGATTCAAAGCACATTTATCTTCCTAATTCTACATAGTTCAATATTACAAAAATGGTGTCTCAAACCCACGATGTGTGAAGATGAATTGCTGAAATTAGTAATTTAAAATGGCGGAAGCTCGATGAAAAATGTGCTACAAAGTTAGAATTTGAATAAACCGAAAATTAATACATAAATGATAGAAATAGCATGCATTAAGGAATTTACTGAATTGAAATTATATAAAATAAATGTAAGATATACGGATCGGATGAAAGCATGGCAAAGGCGTGAAACATTTAGAGTGGAAATTACAAACCACAGCATAAAATGAGTTTTGCGTTATTTCAAAAGCATAAATATATTCATTCAATAAAGCATCAGCAAGCAGTTAAAAAGGAAACAGTCAAAAGCAATTTCTACAGCGTAATAATTACAGACTTACCACAACCCAAATTTCACTTATCGAATGTTAGATGTAAATGAACGATAAAATTGAAGCGATGGTCGAACTTCAGCTGAGATTACAACATCTTGCGCCTCACCGACAAAACAATGGAGGAGCCCAGATCCCGTTGACTATGAATCCGAGTTTCGGAATTATAAAATACGACGAAGAATTAATGAACCGGCTTTCCCTATGTACTGTTTTAAGGAAGAAACTAAAAGGTTCAAGAAATTGCTACACCCCCTGTCCGAGAAGTGCGAAACGTAGAGAAGCTGAAAAAACTTGCCATTGGCTGCGAAAACTAAATCTGAGCACTACCTCAAACCATACTTTCATTCACTTATACATCGCTAAAGCTAAAATAAAACCAAACTAACTAACCTAATCTAAGCTACAAACTACATCAAAAGGGTGCGTTATGGAAAGGCTCTTTCCATAACGTCCCAAAACATACCCCAACCGTAGAATTTCCACACGTGAAAAATTCCACTAAACCAAAAAAAAACGTTCCTTTCCCAATTTACACGGTAAACTGAAGCAATATCAGGGGAAAAGAACAAAAGGTGTACCACAACTAAAAATATAAGCAAAAATTGAAATAGGGACGTCTGAAGGACTAACTAAACAAATGGTAGGCCACTCTTGTGGTACAAAAGGCAACCTGAGAAGTACGACTTAATTCAGTGTTGAAATTAATTTCCGATAAATTATAAATTGAGACTGAAAATAGGGCACCGATATCGACGAAATATTCACAACGGTAACAAATATCGGTAAGGCCACTCTCAGTACTCCCAATAAATTCTCAACAGAAAACTGATCTTAACAATCATACAAATTCACGACAACAATTAACTGTGAACTACGTTAGAAATTTTTGCAATTTGCGGGATAGTGAATCTACCAAGGATTCACCCGATATTATCTTCATGCCCAATATCTGAATCCGAATCACTATAATTAGCAAGGTCTGCTTTAAGATGTCGTACATGCCAATTTCCCAAATCCCTATTATCCAGGTCAACTAAATTGTAAACTAAATCTGACATCACTTTATGCACCCGACATGGAACATAGGTATTACATAATTTAGCTGAGAACTTATTAGCAGCATTAGAGAGCGGGAAATTTCGTTTCCAGACCTTATCTCCTACAGAAAATATTACCTTTCGCTTACCCATATCATAGTAACGTTTGTTCCGCAAATAAGCTTCATACAATCTTTGTCGTGTACGACTATATAAAGACGGCAAATTATCAAGATCATCCCTCCATTTCAACCGATCAGTAACCTCTTCGAGGTTCTGGTCATTGCCACTGACAGGTCCGTAAAAATCCCCAGTCGTGGGAAGTAAACGCCCGAACAATAAAAATGCCGGAGACACCCCAGTAACCTCATGCTTTGCGGTATTAATAGCGTGGGCTATCTTATAGATATTTTCGTTCCAACAGACGTGAGTGTCGTGTATATAACTGCAAATAGCTGTTAAAACAGTACGGTTTGATCTTTCCGTAGGATTAGCCTGCGGGTGACGTTTTGCATTAAACCAAGGAGTTATCTTATATGATTTTAAAAAGTTAGTATAATGACTGGAAACAAACATGGTAGCATTATCCTGTACTACTATTTGCGGTGTACCAAAAATTAAAAAAATATTATTTTCCATAAAATTCATGACTCCTTTTGCATTAGCTTCTCTAAGTGGGTGTACGAAAATGAACTTAGTGAACCAATCACTCACCACCAACAAGTATTTATACCCTTGTTTAGACTTCGGAAACGGACCCATTAAATCTAGAGAGATTAACTGAAAGGGAAAGTTGATCATTTTATAACTGCCCATTAGACCCATTCGAGCCTGATTAGAACTTTTATTGGCTTTACAAACGTTACAGTTCAGACAATATTTTCGCACCGACTGTTTTATTTTTGGCCAATAATAATGTTCCGTAATCCTAGCCAAAGTTTTTGATATTCCGAAATGGGCAGAAGTAGGCAAGTCATGATTTTCCTTCAAGATTTTGAGGCGATTCGCAGTGGGAATAACCAATTTCCACTCAGATAAGTTAGAGTCAATTTTAAAACCGTGGCGGACATGTTTATACAAACAGTCATTTTGAACTTGAAAATCAGGATATTTAGACGGAAATTTCCGAACATTCTTTACCATTTCGGAGTACCACGTATCGGGTGTCAACTCCTTTACATCAATTAAATCGATACTACGAGACAGTGCATCCGGTACAACATTAAGAACACCCTTCCGATGCTCAATATCAAATGAATACTGCGATAATTTCAAACTCCAACGAGCCAGTCGCATGGCCGGATCTTTCAAATTTTTCAACCACAGAAGAGAATGGTGGTCCGTAATAACTTTGAAATGTGTGCCTTCTACATACGGTCTAAAATGTTCAATCCCAAATAATACTGCCAAAGCTTCCTTTTCAGTGACCGAATATTTACGTTCTGTTTTGGTCAGTGATCTAGAAGCATAAGCGATGGGATGTTCGAGGCCATCACATTCTTGATACAGCACACATCCAGCGGCATTCATACTCGCATCGCATTGGATAACAAACGGTTTAGAAAAATCAGGACTAGCGAGTACGGGGGCTGTTGTTAATCGCTCTTTAATAATTGACAAGGCATCTTCCGCTCCGGCTGTCCATTTAATGGGTTGACCCTTCTTCTTACCATGTAAGAGATTGTTTATAGGAGCCGATATAGCCGAAAAATCCTTTATAAACCTACGATACCAGGATACTAGGCCAATTAACCGTTTAATATCCGATGTAGTCTTAGGAGTGGGGTAGTTTAGCATGGCTGAAACTTTGTCTGGATCGGTGCGTAATCCTCCAGCGTCAATTATGAACCCTAAGTACTTCAATGAGGGTCTACAGAACTGACATTTTCTAAATTTATCGTTAGACCAGCGGATTTCAATTTTTGAAAACATACTCCAAAGCTGTCAGATGGGACTCAAAGGTAGGACTCGCTATTATAATATCATCCAAATATGCAAAAATGGTATTATCTCCGGACGGAAATAGTGAGTCCATCAACCGTTGCATAGTCTGAGGTGCATTGTTTAACCCAAAGCACATTTTTTGTACTCAAAAAGACCCCGGCCTGGTACTTGAAAAGCTGTTTTCGGTTGGGAATCCGGAGACAAAGAAATTTGGTAATAAGCTTGCTTAAGGTCCACACTACTCAAAAACTGAGCGTCACGCAGACTACTCAAAATTGAGTCAATCAGCGGCAATGGATAACTATCCTTCACCGTGACCTTATTCAAAGCTCTCCCATCAAAACAAGCACGATATTCCCCGGAACTTTTCTTCACCAGGAGCATTGGTGAACACCAAGGCGAATTAGATGGGGTAATTACACCTTTATTTAACATATCATCAATTTCTTCATTCAAGTGAACCTTTAGAGCAGGCGAGATTGGATATTGTCGCATCTTGAATGGCCGGGCGTCCCCAGTGTCAATATGATGTACAATTAAATTCGTATGGCCCAACTTATCAGAGGACAAAGTCTGGAACAAAGACACAACCTTTTGCAATCGATATTTCTCTAGAGGTCCTAAATCATTCTCTGACTTTATAACATTAACAGAGGCGATAGTGACACATTTATTTTCAAAGCTATACGAATTTTTAGCAAAATTTACACTTAATTTAGATAATTTGCAAAAATCCATACCCAAAATTAAAGCTTGATTAATGGACGGTACAATTAAACATTTCAATGCAAACTTTTGATTATTCAGTATCACGGGTAAAATGACAGAGCAAAGAACTGATTGTGGAGCACCGTCAGCGGTCGTTACCTGGCAAATATCGTGTTCCTCGGCAGGAATCAAATTCAGAGCATTTACAAAATACATTCCTGACCTACCAACAATAGAGATATTTGCTCCAGGATCAAATAAAGCCGTTACGGGAAATTTACCTATTTCAACATTTAAATAATTACGATTGTCGCTTGGCCTGTGAGCGAAAACAGGTGAACTACTTTTAGAGGAATAAAAAGTTTTAATCTTACTCAACCAATCCGTCCATTCCCTTTTCGAAAATTTCACTGAAGTGGATTTTGACTGCCAGACCTTCCCGCCACTACAGGGGCAGACAGAATGTTTTTTGAAAAGCGTTCGCGCTGACATCGGCCACAATTCCGCAAAGTGACATCCCGTTGACCACATCTATAGCAAAATACCTTTCGAGGACTGGGACAACGAGCATAACGATGTCCTTCCGATGAGCAATTCCAGCAACGAAGAATGGAGTCATTCTTCAGGGAAACGGTACAAGTAGATGTTGTTGCAGGAAGATCTGAGCAAGCCAGCTCCGGTTCCAAGAGGTCATGACTCCTCGAAGGGGTTGGTACCTAGAAGCACGAATTCTTGAATGTTCTAACGCTTTACAAGCTACTTCTAAATCATCTAATGTATCAATAGACGAAAGTGCTAAATGAGGATGAAAAAAAGGAAGCAAATTTGACTTTACCACCTGTAGTTTTTTGTTCTCGGAGGGCTGTTCTGACAACCTATCGAATAACCCTGTCATTGCTGAAAAAAATATAACAATCAGTTCATTGGAACCTTGCGTTCGACTTCGAATTTCTTGCCAAAGGGCTTCGTCATAATCGGCATCTAGGAAATCTCGTTTCAATCTCACTACTAATTCTTCCCACGAAGTTACTGAATGTTGCACCCGTCTAAACCAGGTGAGAGCTGGACCCTCAAATAAATCCACGGCTGAATCAAATAAATTACCCACCGAAACATGACGTGCTTTACGTAACTCTTCAACGCGTAGTAAAAAGGATGATAAGCTAAATTTAGATAGATTTCCACTAAATTTGAGATTCCACTGGCAAACAGGAATAGGCCGTACCGAAATTGGTAAATTACTAGTTAATAATGAATTATCCCCTTTTGGACTAGACTGTGCAAGCAATCCGGTCGGAAAATTTATTTTCGGACCCCCCTGTACATCATCTAGATCTGAAACTTGCTCCTCGAATGTCCCTTCTACTGATAATAATTCGCTAAACAATTTTCTTTGTAAGTTTTCGTCATCTTCTGTAGTTAAATTTAAATTTTTAATTCTGCCTGAAAGATGCGTCAACAAAGACTCGATTTTACGATATGGTTCGCTACATCTATTACCAGAAAATGAGTCGACTAATCCTCTCACATTCGATAAGGTTTCTAGTATCTCAGAATGGTCTATTTCTAAATCATAATTATTTCTATGAGAAAAAGACGAACGTTTATGCAGTTCTTGATGAAGTAATCCCCTTAAAATCCTTTTTTTATCATCTACTTTCTCCTTTTCAACATCGAAACCCCTTAATTTTAATTCATAGTTTAATTCCCTAGTTCTCAAATATCGTGCATCCATAATGCAAAAAAATGAACTTTCCTGAATCAAAACTAACTACGCAAAATCAAAATCTTACAAAAAAATAATATTATTAGACAAAAAAGGATTTTTAGTAGGTACTGACCGTAAAATTTCAATCAAGTAATAATAGCAAAAAAATTCAGCGAGCAAAAATTAATCTTATGAAAATAAATGAAAGCAGTTCAATTCAAATTCCCACATAGGAGGCTCAAGCTAACATATCACCGTTCATTGAGAGCTATTGTTAGTACACCCGAAAGAAAGCATCAACATTATTAACAATATAGAAAATTTTGAGGCCCCACGTTGGGCGCCAAATGTGTAAGGTTCCTTCTTCCCCGACCCTAAGATTCAATCTTAAGAAAAAAGTGGAACTTACTAGCTCTAAATTTAGGTTCTTAATTTCTCAAAATATTCTATTTGACATTTATAATGTAATATAAAGTTGTAAGGAGGGCGCCATGATACTCCCCAAGCGCATTTCCAACTCTCAATGAAACGACAATTGATTTTACTATGCTATAATAATCTATCCTTTTATGACACTTATCTTTAACAATTAGGATCTGACTGAAAGTTTTCTGTCGGTACAATCGATACTGGCTTCACCCCTGGTCGATATTTGTTCCTGCTATTCTCGGGGTTCAACCCCTGGACAAAACTTCTACAGCCTCTGGATCACCACTGGTACAGGCGATACTCTTCAATAACCAAATTGATCTGGCGACTCAACTGCACAGCGTAATCGGGAACGAAAGGTGGCAACGTAAAGGGGTTCCTGAAGGATGTTCAAAGGTATTAGGAGTGGATTTTCGATAATGTCCTTTGCCAGATCCGTTTTCTAATTTAACAACATTTCTACTACATAATACAATACGTGTGTGATTCAAAGCACATTTATCTTCCTAATTCTACATAGTTCAATATTACAAAAATGGTGTCTCAAACCCACGATGTGTGAAGATGAATTGCTGAAATTAGTAATTTAAAATGGCGGAAGCTCGATGAAAAATGTGCTACAAAGTTAGAATTTGAATAAACCGAAAATTAATACATAAATGATAGAAATAGCATGCATTAAGGAATTTACTGAATTGAAATTATATAAAATAAATGTAAGATATACGGATCGGATGAAAGCATGGCAAAGGCGTGAAACATTTAGAGTGGAAATTACAAACCACAGCATAAAATGAGTTTTGCGTTATTTCAAAAGCATAAATATATTCATTCAATAAAGCATCAGCAAGCAGTTAAAAAGGAAACAGTCAAAAGCAATTTCTACAGCGTAATAATTACAGACTTACCACAACCCAAATTTCACTTATCGAATGTTAGATGTAAATGAACGATAAAATTGAAGCGATGGTCGAACTTCAGCTGAGATTACAACATCTTGCGCCTCACCGACAAAACAATGGAGGGGAGCCCAGATCCCGTTGACTATGAATCCGAGTTTCGGAATTATAAAATACGACGAAGAATTAATGAACCGGCTTTCCCTATGTACTGTTTTAAGGAAGAAACTAAAAGGTTCAAGAAATTGCTACAATATATATATATAGGGTGATTTTTCAAGAGTTGTTTTTTTTTAAAACGAATAAAACACTCAATTTGCATCATATATTCAAAATTTCTATTGAAATTGATAACTTGGCCTTCGCCATTTACATTTCAAAGATAACTTCATGTAAATGTTGTCCGCGGCTCCGTATCAAATGGTCCATTTGGAAGGTCCAATTTGACACTTGCCCAATTGCTGAGAACGGCGATGAATTGACATTTCACGATCCTCATTAACACTGTACGCTACGGCTGCAATATTCTCTTCAGTACGCGCTGTACGCATGCGAGACAATGGTTTAATATCCAACAAAGTAAACTTGGTGCGAAATTTGGTGATAACAGCACGAATTGTTGATTCACCAGATCGAATATGGTCGTAACAAACGATACACATTTTTCACAGAGCACGAATTTTGATAGTAAATTTCAACAATTTGCAATCGTTGCTCGTTTGTAAGTCTTTCCATGATCAAATGGCAGAGTATACTGAAAACTTTTCACTCAGACAGATTACGTGTGGATGCTATTACCAACCAGTGCCGCCAACCTGAAAAACTTAACTCTTAAAAAGTCACCCGTTTTATATATATATATATATATATATATATATATATAATAATTATATTATTATCATTAATCACAGAGAGAAATTATGATTTTCCATATGGAAAATTCCTCTTGGTAAACGCCAGACATTCTTTCTAGAGCTGCTCTTTCCTTCGAGGTAAATAGAGGACCGAAAATAAAATATGAAAGTCCTTCGCTCTTTTCCCAAACAAAACATCAGGAAAAGCTGGAAGCCGGCTAAATCCTCCGGCAGGTTGGTAATGAGACTGAACGGATCTTAAATAACGCCGAGGCCGTAGGCACCGAACACAGAGGAAGGTGTTCTACGTCGGCGGCCGAATGCATACTAACTTACGCTACACGTCCTCCGCAGACCTCAACTTGTGTCGCGAATGTAAATAAATCAAGCAGCGGCTTGTCATGCAGCAATGCCGGTGGGGTTCCCCAGAGATAGCTCAGTTAACGAACTGAATTACCGAATGCGCTAGGACCAGAAAGGGTTCATTCTCGGGTTTTGTGTTGTTTCTAGAATAGTGGGAAATAATGAACTTCTCAGTGCCGAACTAAGATTTCCAAATTGTATGGGGAAACGTGATTACTGAACTATTTGGCTACAGGGATATGGGAGTCCATGAATCAATGCTTGGAAATGACGGAATACTAGGTTCACAGGTTGATACAATACGAATATTGATGGCTTCATTTTCGACAATGTACATTTTCTATTCCTCATCGACAACTTCTTGTAAGGAGTGTTTTTTTAGTGGTATTGAACTTTAAATTGCAATAATAATTGCAACGATGAATCATTCGATTGACAAGAATTTTTTTTATTCGGAAGATAATCTTGTGGCATTACATTTCAAATATGATTTCTGGCATATGACCGCCACGGCTCGCTCGGATGTAGTCCAATCTGGACGTTTAATTTTCGAGTTTTTCCAACATTTATGGCCGTAAATATGCAATAACACGGCGAATATTGTCTTCCTAATGGTCAAGCGTTTGTGGCTTATCCGCATAGACCAATGACTTTATAGCCCCACAGAAAGTCTAGCGGTGTTAAATCACAAGATCTTGGAGGCCAATTCACAGGTCCAAAACGTGAAATTGAGCGGATCACCAAACGTGCCTTTCAATAAATCGATTGTGGCACGAGCTGTGTGACATGTTGCGCCGTCTTGTTGAAACCACAGCTCCTGGACATCATAGTTGTTCAATTCCGGAATGAAAAAGTTAGTATCCATGGCTCTATACCGATCACCATTGACTCTTACGTTCTGGCCATCATCGTTTTTGAAGAAGTACGGACCAATGATTCCACCAGCCTATATAGCGCACCAAACAGTCATTTTTTCTGGATGTAACGGTGTTTTGACATACACTTGAGGATTATCTTCACTCCAAATGCGGCAGTTTTGTTTGTTGACGTAGCCATTCAACCAGAAGTGCACTTCATCCTTCATCGCTTCATCATCGATACGCATTCCGCACAGAACCATTATTTTCGAAATAAATTTGCACTATTTGCAAGCGTTGTTCAGGCGTGAGTCTATTCATGATGAATTGCCAAACCAAACTGAGAAAAAATTACTTCTCAGCTGTTAAATCGGTCGCCATCTTCAACAGTAATGCCAACGTAAAGTTCTATACCTCTAAAAAAAACACCCGTTAGTATCTACATAACAAGTTGAAAAGTCACCATTTATTCAACTATTTTACTCTGAGAAAAAATGGCGAATTGCAATTTTTTTTACAATATTTCGACTATTTCTAAGGTACTCCAACCTGCTCAACTATTTTATGTTCTATTAAAGGACATGCCTCCAGTTTCTGTAATCTCATTTTAGAAGAAAACGAATCTCGTGAATCTAAAAACTGTTGTCAAACCTTCGGCTTGATTCTTCGAGGCAGTATATCATTTCCAAATCTACAAATAGTATAGGATCCCGATATAGAACGACCTTCACCGAGATGTTTATTTGATGAAACATATTTTATATTCAATTTAATTTGCCAATAATTATATTCCATATGGGTTGCCTAATAAATTTCAGTCCAGGATATGATTAATTAATAATTAAAAAAAGATTTTTTTTTTAATATTTCACCGGTTTGACTATTAGACAAATTCCACTCCAATCGAAAGTATGAAGCCCATAGAATATGCTAACGTTAGGTTGGCTATTCTTTTCCAGTCATAACTCTCTGGTTGCCAGGTGTAAACAGGTAAATCGATAGTAGCATTTTACACCGGTCTGATAATTTAATCAAATTTACATGAAAATAAAGATTATTTAATTATGAGCGAGTGAATGTGTACGACTGAGAGGTCCCAAGCAACCGTTCAGTGCGTTAGAAGAGGACAGAGCATAACAGCTGTTTTTGCGTCATTAACAGATGCTGCTGATATTTTCATTGAAGATAAAATGAAAATTGTTCAAGAATTTACAGCTTGTATGTATGGGATTAAGAATTGCACTAATGTGAATGATGCAAGATATCGCATTTTTATGAAAAATTACTCTGCTGAAGAAGACAGTGAGCAGTTTCTAAAAAAAATCAAAGGCTTCGACTCTAACTCCATACCTCCGTGCTGGATATCATTAACACAAAAAGTTTTACGAACTATTTACGTAAATTCGATGTGGCTGAATGCAACAAATCCAATATGTATCAAACTTGAACCTGAGAGTTGCGGTTGGTACTTAGATGAATATTTAAAACCACGAGGATTCATTGGGGATCATACACCTTTAAGAATAGATGATATCATCGAAAGAACCGAAACAGAGAGTGATGACGAAGAAGGTGCAGATTTCGAAGATCTCAGCTTTATGTCCGATGACTCAGAAGCTGAATAATTAAAAAAAAATTATTTATTTATAATTTTTTTAATAAAAAAATTTTTTCTTAATTAGTATTACATATTTATTGCTATAACCTTCTTATTTACTTTTACTATATATGTATATATACTTTAATTTCACATTAAATATATACACATAAATAATTAATTAATTAAAAATATATTCTTCTATTTTAATAATACAGTACTCTAAAATGATACACAGCATATACAAGTCTATCGCTATCCTTTTCAGTTGCACTGACAAATAGCATGCGCGCTCTTTTTCTTTAAATGGGCGGACCTTAAGCAGCTGTTATGCTCTGTCCTCTTCTAACGCACGGAACGGTTGCTTGGGACCTCTCATTCGTACACATTCACTCGCGGCAATATTTCACTTTTTAAAATTCGACAACCGTAATTCAGGACTGATTTTTCGCAGGCAACCCTATTTTACCGTGAAACTTAACCAACAGTTCAAAAACAATATTAAAATTGCCTGATATTTTCGTGTAAAATTTTTCACATTTACGAATTAATTGGAAATATTCATTCTCATATCGAACGATTCCAAACTATCTCATATCCTAAAGAAATTATTCGACTTCAAGTTGACAAAGTTTTGCAGGAAATTGAACAATTGTTTTGTGAAAATCATCGAAGAAATCGAGACTATGCCTAAAAGTGTGTATTCATATGAATACATATACGAGTACTATATATAATATGTATACACACCTATAGTTTTTTACTTATAGCATTGAGTGGAATATTAAAGAAATAATGCAACCTTTTGACATATAAAAACGTCATATAATAGTAGTTGTCAAATAGTAGCGTTCTAATTCAGCAGATATACCTACGGGTATGAAAGTGTGAACATTCGGTGCTTGGACGTGGCACAGCTGATGAGATTCTTGTAGAACTAAACATTCTGCCTTGTGCTTTCATCTAGTATGATATCGATTTCAATATTCTTCAACACTCATCCTTTGCTGGATGACGAAGGCACCACATCGTACATACCAGCATAGCCAGCTCTACTATGACATTCATTCGATTAATTTAAATTTTATACGATAAATTTTAATTTGAGTACTATATGAAAAATAGGTTTTGTATATAAGTAAGTTGCGAAAACATCCATAGTCATAGAAGGCTTTCATGTTGACAGTTGTCAAATTATTTATTCTTTCCTCTTATCAAACGAAATTATCCTTATTAGAAGTGTAAGCCTTCTCATATACCACGATGTCTAAGATTGTTTTTCTGAAACAATCTATCAAAGCCCTGAAAGCAATAAACGAATGGCAGAAAAATATCAGTGTGTACAATTTTCTCTTAAAAGTACGATATCCCTTGTATGCAAGTGCAGTTGGGCTGGTGGGCTTCGCTTACGCGCGACGAGATTATTGGATGCCTAACACCGAAGAAATGAGAAAAGGTTTACAATACCAGAGTCCCATAGCTGTCGAAATTTTCTCCGCGCTTAGAGCTGAAACTCGCAAGAAGCTTGTTGAAGAAATGATGTCGAAGCAGAAAGCCACATCATAGAAGATTTGTTGATAATTCAAAAGAAGTATAAAGATTAGGCAGTTACTTTTGCAATGAAAAAATACGTGTAATCTTATACTGTTATTTTTAACTTCTTCAACAATAATACTGTCACGTTACTATTACCTTTGATGTTTGACTAACAAAGAAAATAAAAATGTTGTCAAGTAGAGTGTTATTATTTTTCATTCGAATATTGGATATATAAAGAAACTATGCAACTAACTTGGGAAGCTATTGCGATAACTTCATACTCAGTTTGAAGAAAAAACTCAAAAATGAGTATGCCTAATTCTTTCAAAATCTAACACGTACACAAATAACCATTCTTAGCAAATCGAATTCAAATATTACATTGTCAAATGAAATGAATTTGTGAAACTAGTTTATCGTTTCAACATGAACAAATTTTTTTGTTGGCATATTTCGATCACAATTAAAGGATTAAAATAATCTTATTCCTTAAAAAACTGGGGAGTTTATATACCATTTACTCATTTTTAGATGAACTTACCATTTATGAAATATAGTGTCGGTTACAACTCTTATGAATTCAAATGAATTCATGAATTCAAATTTCAAATGAATTCAAATGAATTCATTTCCCAACTCAGATATAAAAATTATTTTCTAATATTTTTTAATCCATCCATTATAAAGCAAAATATTGAAAATAATACAAATATCCTAGATTAGCAGAATAGCCCTACTATTTGTGACTGTTCAAATTGCTCAAAGTTTAGATTGAAAAGTTTATCATGATGTGAAAAGGATGAAAGAATTAAATTCATCACGATTTAAATTAGTATTGGTAAAGGCTTCAACTTGTATCATTCAACTGATTGATACAAGTTGAACACTTCAACCTAAATTTCGATTCAAGTGACCTCAAATGAATAATAAATTTTTTCTAACGTGAATAAATAAATTTCATACTGTAAAATTCAGTTCCCAGTATTATTTATTATCATAACCAAATAACAAAAAAGTGCGCAGCGGAGTTTTCCAATTAAATCAAAAAACAATTCGAAAATGCTCATTTATTAGGAGCATTTTGTTGAGTTGAATGATTAAATTCTGAGTAATCCATCTTCAATAAATTTTCTTTTTTCTATAGCGCTATGTCAAGAGGAGGGATACTTGGACATTCTGCCCAGATCGAAGACAGTTTCCAAAGCAATAGGAGAAAATTTGGCACTGACATGTAAACCAGTAGTTCGTGATCCCAAACTTATATCCCAAGTGGAGTGGTTGGATCCTAAGAATCGAAAGATTGAATCCATAAAAAAGGACCATATTTATGTACAGGTAAGAGCTTTTCCTAATAAACTTAATGAACGCCAAGCAACACAGCTAGAAAAAGGTGATTTTTTGACATAAATTGCAAGCCGACTACCACCATGTAATAGCCGTATCGGACATCATTTCTGATATGTTTTGGACACGAAAATATATTTCCTTATTTGTTATAAACATTTTCATCCAAAAATAGCACTTTTCTTGGTTTTTTGCTTATAACTAAAAAAGTAATCAAGTTAGCGAAATACAATCAATAGGTAAGTTGTAGGTAATGAAATAACGAAAGGAATCATTTTAGAACAAGTCGATCGGATAATTAGAAGCGGAGAAAATTTGGAAAAACCTGAAAATTTGGCATATTTTGAAAAATTTATAAATGCGTTATTTTTTAAGTTGGACAGCTCAACCTTTGCAAAAAGTTGGTGCATTATATATTGTTTACAAACCCGAAAGATTGGTGCTATTGAACAATTAGTTTTATCGTTATTGTAATTTCAATTTTTCTATGTCATATTTTGTAAAATAGCTGAATGCTCCATAGTTGGTCCGATTTCAATTCTTGAAACGGATTTTGAAAACTACAGAACTACGCAACAAAACGTATATTTTCATTGGTAACGGAAAAGCTGTGAATATAGTGGAAAACGCGGTCAAAGGTCACCCCAAACCACCGAGCGCGCGATCTGAGTCGAGGAGTGGGAGGAACGATGAGCGGAGGAGAGGCAGGCAGCGTGGCTCGGTCGTTCGGCTCTCGGAATCGCCGCATCGCAATCTCTTTTTTTATTATATTGTTTCACATCTCTCCTCCGCTCATAGTTCCTCCCACTACTCGACTCAGATCGCGCGCTCGGTAGTTTGGAGTGACTTTTGACGGCGTTTTCCACTAGTTTCACAGCTTTTCCGTTACCAATCAAAATATGCGTTTTGTTGCGCAGATTCTGTAGTTTTCAAATTCGTTTTAATAATTGAAATCGGACCATCTATGGATTCAGCTATTTTACAAAATATGACATTAAAAAATTGAAATTACAATAACGTAAAAACTAATTGTCCAATACGCCAATCTTTCGGGTGTGTAAACAAGATATGATGTACTAACTTTTTGCAAAGGTTGAGCTCTTCAAACTGAAAAATAACGGATTGATGAATTTTTCAAAATATGCCAAATTTTCCGGTTTTTTCCAATTTTCTCCGCTTCTAACTATCCGATCGACTCGTACAAAGATGATTCCTTTCATTCTATTTAATATTGATTGTATTTCGCTAGCTTGATTACTTTTTTAGTTATTAGCAAAAAACCAAAAATAATGTTATTTTTTGGTTAAAAATGTTTATAACAGATAAGGAAACTATATTTTCGTGTCCAAAACATATCAGAAATGATGTCCGAAACGGCTTGTTCATGGTGGTATAGTCGGCTTGCAACTAGGATTTATGTCATGAAAAAATACCTATTGCTTGGCCTATTATTGGAAGAGGTCTCATAGATTCCATTTACCCTTTGTAAGTTTTCAACAGTTGATTTCTGCCTATTATGGCTGAGTGTTGATGATATAGTATTGAGAATGACCACCTCAAAATCTGCATTCGGCACTAAGTTTTTCTCGAATTTTCATCGCAATTATTGTTGAAAAATGTAATCAACTTCAATAAATATTATTTTAAATCATTTACTGAAATCGTAATGAACCTTAAACAGTGCATTCAAAATCAATTATGTGAAATGGTCTCTTTACAGAACTTCCCTGGCGAACCAGGTTTGATGTTAGTGTTTCCTGCCATTAGAGCTGAAAACGCTGGAATGTACACCTGCGTTGCCAAATATGCGAATTCATTGGAGTTGAGCTCTAATGTCACAGTGGAAACTTACGGTGAGTATTTCATATACGTATATATTTTTTTTATTATTCAGTGGACCTACAGTTTAACGCCGGTTCGGAACGGCCAATTGGCTTGTAATCAATGTACATATACCCAGCATATATCTTTTTTTAAACTTCTCAAATCATAGACAAACACAAAAACCATGCCTTCAGCGGGGCTCGAACCCGAGTTCTACCGCACCATAGTCGGGTGTTCTCCCCACTAAGCTACGGAAACCGGCTATTATTAAACGCATATTATTAATCGCAAACATTGCTAGTTTGTGGATGTGACCATATAACTTATTGTCACTGACGTCAGTGACAGTATATAAATGACTATAACTTATATAGCCACTTCATAAATTATGCCATTTCAATTATTCAGATTATATTATTTCTATTTTGGAAATTTAGGAGAATTCTTGTAAGAAGAAACATTTAATGAAGATAATGCAATGAAATTTCTCAATATCGAAATTATAATTAATAATTTCGATTTCCTCATGAATCAAAAAACTAATTTCTTCGAACCTACTCCTGTCTTTTTTTTTTCTTCATGGATCTGTAATTATAAAAAGTTTTAAGGCTATATAATTTCTGTGTTGTATTTTCATCCACACTTAAATGAATTTTTTTTTTATTTATTTATTTATTTTATTTATTTATTTAATAATGTTGGCATTTACTTGATGTAAATCCATTATAATTGAATATAAACTTAAATTCAAACACTTGAACTTATGATTTACACTTTATTGACTCCATAGCATGACGCGTTTCATCGTTACAAACGACTTCTTCAGATGCTTACAGAATACTGATTATTCTGTAAGCATCTGAAGAAGTCTTTCGTAACGACGAAACGCGTCATGCTATGGAGTCAATAAAGTGTAAATCATAAGTTCAAGTGTTTGAATTTAAGTTTATATTCACTTAAATGAATTAATTATATTATATAAAATAGTGATAACAATATGTAGAGAAAATCGTTCAATTTTGAAATATCTCAGGTTCAAAATGAGACTCCATTTGAATTCCATTTCTTTATTTTCGTGATAAAGTATTCACAAATGTTGTAAGAACATTTTATCATGATATCGTTCCTTATAACTCATCAAGGAACTCATCAACTCATTATCGTAATCTTGGTCTAACTTATTTTTGAACTAACCTCGTACTTCTTCTTGTAAAACACTGATTCAATATACGATATAAAATCTTATGCTTTCAATGATTTAGATAATATATTAATTCAAATCAAATTGAAACAATCTCACACTAAGTCGAATGTATCTTTTGCAATTGATCTTCTAATAACATTTTCATTTTTTTATCATATACAGAGGACATTCGATTTGTTGATGCCCCGGATAATCAATATCCAATAATAAACGAGGACTACAAGATTAAATGCGAAGTCAGAGGTAACCCTTCACCAACTGTGGACTGGTACAAGAACGAAGTTAACATTGTCACTCATGAGCGGTACATTATAGTAGATGGAGGTTTGATAATTAAAAACGTCAGAGCTTCTGACGATGGAGTGTATAAGTGTACTGCAGTTGTCAGTACTACCGGGCAAATCAAATCCAAAGAAATAAAGGTAAGATTCCCTACTAACAGGTAGAAAAACTTTCAATTGATGATATCTTCTGTTTTATTATCCCTCTATTTTGTTTAAATTCTCTTAACTATTAACGAATCTAATTTATTTCTTCTTTTTCGACTTGTCTCAGTTTTAAAAGTCAATTATACGTCATAATGCCTTTTGAATTTTTGAATGGCGATGTATTTGAACAATCAAAAAGGCATTTATTGTTTTTCCAATAAAAACATAACACTACCTTCCGCCATATGTTGACTTCATGGATTTACTCTTGTTTATATTTATTTTAAAAAATGGAATAATTTCTTTAGGAAATTATATCATTGCTTGAAAACTATGAATTAAAAACATATAAAATTCAAATGTGTATATTCTGTCATTTGTTTCAGATAATTTGGAAAAATAGTATGATTTATGGTTCACGCAAAAGGATTTTGCATTGTATTTCCAATTTTTAATGTATATTTTGTGTTAATCGTCCGATTTATTAATATCAGAATGGAAAATGTTTATTGTGCTATTGGGAATTTAATGGAAATGTTGATGGAGTTAGCTCGTAGAAATAATTAAACCGTGTAATCCTCGGAAACTTCGACAAAACGAGTTTGTGTTTTCCAGTTTAATATTTCGACGGGATGTTGTTAATTTTTGTTTCTCTGGCGTTTTTAGGGATTAACACAGTTGATCTTTTTATGGGGTTTCGGATTAGCCGCATCCTGGTTGTTATACTTTCCGTTATTTGAAGAATTTCAAAACAAAAAAGTTTTAGTATCATCTAAAACTAAATACTTCAGGCACGTATCCAGTGTGGACACATGTTTCGGACTACTTGACAATGTCAAGAGTTTAATATAACTGACTTTGTTGTATTCAACTCTGGATGATTCAGTAAGCCGAAAAATATATAAAGAGTATTATAGAATTTCGTGACATTATTGGAGTATTTTTAATTATACGTTACATTTCAAAATGTGGCTGATACATTAATAGTCATGTTGCGAACACTCTTTCCAATTGTAGTAAAGTGGCTTAATAGATATTTAATATCGCTTTTTATTTGATAAACTGTTCAATTCAAATGAGGTTTTCTCCTCAATTGGGAATAAAATTAGAAAAATAGAATTTTCATCTCAACCTCATTATTGCTAGACCAACTTGCTTATTCTTATCGCAATTTGAGAAAGGTAAATGAACTTTCATTTGAAAAAATGAAAATCAATCATTTCCAACAGTTGAAATGAATATAATTTCTTTTCTGTCATTATTTTCGTTTTTTGAGTAGATAACCAATATTATTTTACGTCTTTCATTTTCTTTTTAATTTTCATTCTTTCCAAATTTTCAACTTATTCCATTAACTCATTCAGTTGCTTCAGATTATCCTTCAAATAATCTAATGTACGGTTTGAAATACTTCCGTTTTTTGGATACTACTGTTTTATTTTATTTTTTTCGTGTCGTTTTTTAAATGTTCAGGTTGTTTCATTAATTCCTATGGATGTTCTATTCAATTCCTATGGATATTCTCCTTCAAATCGTATAATGTACGATTTAAATAATATTCGTTTTTAACTATCCAGAACTGTATCAATCGTCTCCTTTTATTTTTGTTTGTGTGATTTTTCAAATATGCAAGTTGTTCCATTACCTGTGTTTATTTTATTGCTATGAATATTCTCCCTAAATTCCTTTTATGTAGAATTAAATAAATTTGGTTTGTCAAGATTAGTATCTATTGTATTATTTTTCCTCTTTCATTCTGTCTTTTGTACGTGTTGTTTTCCACATGTTTACTTATCAATCAACTACATTCAATTAATTCATCTCCTTCAAGGTATTAATGTAGGTTTTTAGGTATTATTTTTCTCTTTCCTTTTTTTTTTTGTTTGTGTGGTTTTCCATATATTCGAGTTGTTTCATTATCTCTATTGATTTAATTCCTATCAATATTCGCCCTAAAAATCATATAATGCACAATTTAAATAAATTTCGTTCTTCAAGTAGTATGTACTGTATTTATTATTTTTCCTCTTTCATTCTATCTTTGTACGTGTTGTTTTCCACATGTTTCACTTGATCAATCAACTATATTCAATTAATTCATCTGAATATTCTCCTTCAAATCATATAATGTACGATTTAAATCATATTCGTTTTTAGGTATTATTTTTCTCTTTTTATTTTCTTTTTTGTTTGTGTGGTTTTCCAAATATTCGAGTTGTTCCATTACCTCTATTGATTTAATTCCTATGATTATTTGTCCTAAAATCATATAATGCACAATTTGAATAAATTTCGTTCTTTAATTAGTATCTACTGTATTATTTTTCCCTTTTCATTCTATTTTTTGTTTGTGTTGTTTTGCACATGTTTCACTTGATCAATCAACCATATTCAATTAAATCCTCTTAATATTCTCCTTCAAATCATATAATGTAGGATTTAAATCATATTCGTTTTTAGGTATTATTTTTCTCTTTTTATTTTCTTTTTTTGTGTGTAGTTTCAAATTTGTCCAAATATTCAAATTGTTTCATTACCTGGATTGATTTAATTCCTATGAATTTTCTCCCTAAAATATGAATATAATGCACAAAAAAATATAATGCACAATTTAAATAAATTTCGTTCTTTAATTAGTATCTACTGTATTATTTTTCCTCTATAATTCTATTTTTTTGTTTTTGTTGTTTTCCACATGTTTCACTTGATCAATCAACTATATTCAATTAAATCCTCTGAATATTCTCCTTCAATTCATATGATATAAGATTAAAATTATTTTTGTGTTCTCAAACTGAAACTCAATCGTTCGATTATAGGTTGAGGTTCTAATACCGCCTAAGGTTGCCACGATTCGAGAAGTATCTGTAGTCGAGGGTGAATCTGCGTACATCAAATGCAACGCTACAGGCAAACCCCCACCGACGTACACATGGATCAAAGAGAGCACTTCCCAGGATCTGGCAAAGACCGACAGATTCAGCGTGAAAGAAATTTCCGGAGAGCTGTTAATATCACGTGTGGAATTCAACGACCAATCTACTTACATATGCGTAGCGCAAAATCCCGCAGGAAGGGACGAGAGCAGGGTTGACTTGAAGGTCGGTATGAGTTGAAAATTAGATTGATTTATCACCATCAGGTATAAGAGAAGTTTTCTTTTGAATGTTACTCTTATCTATTGTTTTAATTTAAAAGTTCCGATAATATGCAACGTCAAACGTCGTATTAATTTTGATTGTATTGTTAATAGCGTCGATTTCAATGCACTCTATCATTATCCCTTAAAACATATTGGAGACGACACATATTACATATCCAAACAGCAAACTCCACTGACATTATTTCGATCAATTTCGATTTTTTCATTGAATGTCCAACTTTCGTTATGTTACTTTCTGTAACTTATACACTAAGGTTATTGTGGACAAAAAACTGAAGAAAAATTGGGACTTACAGCATCCAACATTTTGGTAAAATTGTTGTTAACTTCATCAGAGAAACTAGAAGATACAATTGTTGAAATTATTCAAATATCAAAAACGACAAAGACTTTCGAATGTGAGTTAAAATTTAGTTGGCAATGAAAATATTGTATGTTATATTTACACGTTTATTTGGAAATTGTGATGTTTCACCATTAATATGATTTCTTGGGGCTAACCCGGTCAATAGTCAATTAGAAGAAGGCGTCGTTGTCTTATACACGCTGTTTTTGTTGCCTTTTCAAAAAGAATCAATTATAATATACGCTAATATAAATAGGTAATTATGGTTTGAGAGTAAGTCTTCTGTATTGTAATAGAAAAATATTTTTATTTCCAAAAAAAACACCTTTTTTAAATATATGAAAAAAGAAGTAATAGCTCCTTTCAGAATACAAATAAATAAATAAATAAAAGAAGAAAAATAAATAATAAAAGAAAAAAGTAGAAGTTATCAGTAGATATAGTCCGCAATTGGATGCCGACGAGTTTCGAGCTTATTGGCTATCGTCAGAACGGCGTATCCAAGTTCAAGGTGTACGAACAAGGCGTACGAGATGAAAAGAATAACGAAAAGAATCCCCTGCATAGGAAATTGGCTCTCTTGGGGACTTCTGCGTGAACTCTTCGGATTGGGAGATATGGGTAATTGCTTCGCCCTTACGACGACTATTTATCCTTACAGAATTTCTAACCTAGCATCTGATAATAGCTGAAAAACACTATATTTCAATTGTAGGTTATATCGAGAACTTCTACTTTCGCTGAAATTTTCTACTTCACAAAAACTTTTCATTTATCATATATATATATATATATATATATATATATATATATATATATATATATATATATATATATATATATATATATAATATATGAAAATATTTCACTCTTAGTAAATACCCACATAACATGCGTTAATATTCAAATATTCAATAGGATTCAAATATTCAAAATGAATTTTTTTCAAAATTTTCTCGTAAATATTCATCTAAGAATTCTGAATGAATGAAGAAATTACTATTTATTCAAAAATTAAATATATGAATCTACTAATTTTATAATTATAGTAATTCAGTATCAAAAATAATTATAAAAATTGTTGTTCATTCTACACTACAATTTCATGAATCAATTTACATAATAACGTTATCGGCAAACAAGCCGATGTTCCTTCGAGAGGAGTCACAAATAATATAATTAAAGGAATAAATTCAAAATCAGTAAGTTGAAAAGTCTCGCATTTCCTTTTGCAGAATCTTCTATACAATACACAGTACACGACAGAAAATTATATGAAAATATAGTATCCTCGGAAATGCTCTGAATAGTGAACTGGATGTTTTGCATTTATATCGGAAAGCTCGATATCAAAGTAGCTTTAAATATGCTCATACCAAGCGTGAAATTCATTCCGTTTCGTTTTTCAGGTTCTCGTTAAACCAAATATCTACGAACTCATTAACGTTACTGCTCCCATAAGCACAGAAACGAAAATCATCTGCAAGGCTCACGGCAGGCCACCGCCAAACATCAGTTTTCATAAGCTGAGCAACAAGAGCCATTCACTTTCGGCCAGCAGCTTGCCGATCGGAGGATCACGCTGGAGCAGCAGATAATCACTGAAAAGGGAGAGAGCATCGGAACTCTGATCATATCCAATTTGAACAGATCTGACGATGGTCTATATAAATGTATAGCTGAGAATAAAGCCGGTGAGTTCGTAACCAATAATGATTTGTTCTGAATTGTTACATATTCATGTGAAAGATGGAAAGTTGGAAATATACTTTCGAAACTATTTCATAAGGGTAAGCTGTTAATAACGAAAACAAAAGTGTTATAGTACCAGTGTTTTAAAAGAGAAGAGAAGAAGCTAGTCGTATGGAGGTATATAAAACCATAGGTTGGAATCATGAAATATTTGCCAGGCGTTACTTTGCCATTAAAATTTTTTTTTTTTATTATTGAAAGTTTTCATTCTTAGATTCCATATTGGTAATATATCGATGGCTTTTTATCAGTAGGGTATGCATAATGATATCATTTGGGGTTTTCTCTTGCAGACTGAATATCTTCAAACGTTGAGAACTACAATTATCAAATAAGGTTATGCAAAGTGACTTGCTGTTGGTACATGAATCCTTACTGTATTTTCATTAAATTTATATTGAAGTATCTATATTACTGTCCCAAGGGCATTTAGCCAGACGATACGAACACGAAAGGATAAAAACATATGAGTTAATTTATTCCAGCATTGGGAATTAATTTCACAACTTCATTATCTTCTTGAGGTTTGGTCCAAAGTGAAATCACCAGTCAGTGTTCCGCGTATCAACAACCAAAAGGAGAACTCATGAATCAACGATACCTAACTCCTAACTTCTTCTACCAGAGAAACGATATATCATGTTTTTCGTCAAAGATTTCCTCCTTTGAAAATGTTTGTTGAATTGTATGTTGTGAACATTCTCACCCCAGACCTAACTTAAGATATCATTATAACTGTACCAAGACTAATTACACCAGAAAGCTATTTTTTTATGTTCATAGTTTCTATCTTAATCTGTGAAGAATTCACCAAATGCCGAGCAAATTAATAATTGTCTGTAATTCCCTTCTAGGCGCGGCCTACAAGAACGGACATATAGCGGTTGAGTTCCCACCAACATTCGAACGAACGAAGAACTTCCCCCACGCATGGACCTGGGCGAACAACCCCGGAAATATCTCTTGCATCCCCGAGGCCATCCCCAACGCTACCATCAAGTGGATGGTGGGCGGTATCGAAATAAAAGAATCTCCGAATTTCAGGATCGAAGGTACTTCCCCGAGGTCTAATTTAATCGTTTTTCCACGCAACGAGAAAAGGTACTACACAAAATACGAGTGTGTAGCGACGAATAAACTAGGCAGCAAGTCGTTACCGTTGGAACTGAGAGAAGCTTTCAGACCAGAACTGGTGCAGCAAATCAGGCCGAACAGCATAACCGCCACTACTATCAAATTTACTATTGTTCCGCCGCCCCAGTATGACGGACTACCGTTGAGGACTATCACTGTGCAATTCAAACCTGACAGGGAGTTGACGTGGGATTATGCACGAAATTATACTTGGAGCTTTGGTATGTAGTATTATTTACTTGTAATAAACATAGGAAAGGAATAGGCCAAGCCGTTATTATTTTATAAGAGCATATTGAAGACAGACCAGTCATAAATCAGAGTTTTTGACGAGTTTTATAGTTGAAACTTCAAAATATTATGTCTTAGTATGAATATATCAAATATCAGAAAATATATGAAACAACTCAGGTAATACATCGAAACATTTCTGTGCCTTGAAGATTTTTAATACCTAATTTCAAATACTTCTGTTGGACACCTTTCGGCAATTTTTGGAAACAATTGTTAGGCCAGTAATCATAGGAGTTTTCTTTTCTGCGTGAATATCTTTCTGAATAGATTCAAGAATGATAAAAAACTTGAGAACAACTTTGAAAAAAAAACGATAACTTTGAATTATTCAAAATAGTTCAACATCTAAGCTGTAATATGATGTTACTTATTATATGTGGTACACTATTCCTTTTGACTTTGTGGTCAAATATTTATAGTTATCTTATATCGTCACCTTGAATATATTGAAAGAACCATTGAAAATATTTGGTGTTCTCTGAATTTTCTTGCCTAAGCTGATATTCAAATGTAAACTAATTCGTTGAAATTCCATCTCACAAATGAGATGGAATATATTGGAAGAACCATTGAAAAGATTCGGTGTTCCCTGAATTTTCTTGCCTAAGCTGATATTCAAATGAAAACATAATTCAAAACTAATTCATTGAAATTCCATCTCACAAATGAGCATATTCTCGGAATTATCCCATTCCAACTAGTGAACTCAACTTTTAATCAAATAAATCAAATCAAAAATCAAATTTAATTTGGAATAATTTCATAAGTTCACTCATTCAAATCCATTCATACTAATTACAAAATATGTTTCATTTGAACATATTTATTTTACCATTTCGTCCATTATTAGGTGCTCCTTACATCCTCGAAGATCTGGTACCAGAAGTGACGTACCAGTTCCGTTTCGCTGCACGAAACGACGTGGGCATGGGTCCGTGGACTAACGCAGAGACTATTTCAATGCCTAGACGATCTGAACCTGCTGAACCGAAGATTCTTCTGCCCCCTCACAGTATCATCGTAGAAAACATCAGCAATCGCCAAGATTTGGTAGCTGCTAGTCCCTACGCGGATAGATACGATTTCCGATGGAACGTACCGAACAGCAACGGTGATCCAATCACCCATTATATTGTCAGATATTGTACGGTAAGTACGCAACCTACTGAAATGAAATGGTGCATTCCAATTTCCTTAGTTTTACAAAATAATGCTCAAGTTCTTTTCACAAAATTTTCTATATGTCTCTTGTTCTCTATTGTTCTCTAAATGTCTTCGAAATAGAGAAATAGGTCAGTATTCAAAAGAAGAAAGTAAATTGAACTTTGAAAAAATTTTTCGAAGAATCATGATTACAATCGAGGACGAAGAATGTAATAATGGCGATAAACTCAAGGTAAGTTGATCATTTATTATCGGTTTTTGCCATGGATACGAATCAGAAATTTCTAATTGGTCTGGATAATCCAGAGCTTTTCCTTTCATCTACGGGTCATCCATTTCACTGAGTTTGAATTGTTGCACCCACAGATGAAAGGAAAACTCTGTCTCTTCTAGAGCCATTGAAAACTTCTGATTCGCACCGACGGCAAAAACTGATAATAAATGATCATCTTACTATGAGTTTATAGCCATTATCATTTTGTTTTCCTGAATACTGACCTCTCCTGTTCTTTTGAAAACATCGATACCAAGAACAATAATCGTCTTCATCTCTATTTTCTTTCCAACATATAATCATAGCAAGTGAAGATGTGAAAAATAAAAATGTTAGTCTAGAGAACAAATGTTCACTCCTCTTGAAAATAAAAGTAACAACATCACGAAACAATTGTCAAGAAACAGTATAATTTTGTGCAACAAAAACAAGTGTTTTTAATCAATATATTAAACGATGTTTCACCAACAGATCAGCGAATCAACGGTATTCAATCAACTTTATTAAAAATATTTCTTGACCTCATAACAGAAATTTCTTTTTTTAACAGAGTGAAAAAGTCAATGGAGAATGGAGGGATTCGGATTGCAGCGAAGAAATCGACATTTCCGTTCAGTACACTCACTACGAGTTGAAGAACCTGTTGGCAGACACCACGTACAAAATCGAACTGTGGGCTCATAACGCCATCGGTTCCAGCTCACCGGCACAGATTAGAGTGAAAACGGCACGAGGTGAGGATTTTTACCGTTACAGTTCCAACGATTTAGGTCAAAGTCGCAACAGTCAACTTGGGACGAACAGTGCGATTAGAGTTGCTTGGGATTTTGTTTGCGTGTTTCTTTTGTTCTCACGCCTCATCTTTGTTTAGTTTTATTTAAAATCTAGACTTTATTTTTGGTTCTTTTTTCATTATTTGTTTTGATTTTAAATATTTTGTATAAGTTATTTGGCTTATTATTTTTCGTTCATTTGGGGAACATTTTGTGTTCAGTTTTCTTTCAATCAATAGCGACTTGAAAAATATTTCAAGAACAATGAGGATATACAAAAAAAAATCAAGCTTTAGAATTCGTTCATATTTTCCATGCATCGTTGGCGCTTATACCAAACTGTGTTAATAGTTCAATGTTAAAATGAGACACCTTGTATATTTTTGTATGTATGTTTTCGTCGACTATTTCCGATTAATTCTTCGATGGAATGTTGTTGATTAATTTTTTGTTGTGAAAATAGTTTCAGATAGTTGTTTATTACTCGCAAGTTTGGAATTGGAAAAATTTTTTTACATAGCTAATACATTGTTCTGAGAATTAATTACGTAAGGAAAAATGCGTGCTTTCTTCCACAGGGTCGTTAGAAAAATCCTGCATTAACGATTTATGTCGAAAACGGTGTTAACTGTTCTATTAAAAAAAATCCAACCTATTCGATAAACCTTCTCAAACACTGTTTTCGTCAGAATTTGAACTGCTTGCTAAATCGTAAGAAAAATTAAGTTACACATAATTCACATGTTGAACTCTAATGATATATTTTCAAAATGTCAGCTTTTCGCGAATTCAAATAAAAAGGTATAATAATATAAACCAGTTTTTCAACGTGTCGATCTTGACCCCCTAAGGGGTCGCAAGGGTTCGTCAGTGAGGTCGCAAGAAAACGAGAAGACTACTTCAGCAAAAAAGCGATGAAATTTGAAAGAATAGATTTATTATAACATAAACATTTACAATAATATACATGATCAAAAAGTGAAAACGAAGGATCGAGGGTCGCGAAATATTTTGCTTAGCAGGTGGGTCATGTCATGAAAAATGTTGGAAACCACTGTTATAAACAGTTGACGGAATGCTATAAGAATTGTTCAAATCAGTCACTATCATTTTGGGGCGGAAAAGCCATCAGTTTCAACAGTTCTTGAGGGGGGACGTAGAACCCCCTACTAATAAATTGAATTTTTTTTTTAGTGTTTTAGGTTTATGCCGCGAATTATAATTTTTCAAACAGAAAGTCTTGATATGAAGAAATTTCATTTTGCTGACATTCCTTTTTCTCTTCAAATCAAAATTATCCAATTCCTCATCGACCCTTAATTGATTCGAGTTCAGATTGAATTAAATAATTATAACCTAATAATATTTCATGAATAACAACACTATATTCAACTCTAAGAAGCTACCTGTCACAACATATATGTTCACGTGATCACTTCGAGATTACAGCTCTCTATCATGATGTGTAATGTTTACAAGCATAGCTTCTATTTTTGTATGTTAAAGTTCAGTGGTGTATATGTTAGTTTCCACTTATTTGTGTTTCAATGATGTCTCTTATTTCAGTAGTATAAAAATATATATCTCGCTTAAAATATAGAGCGAATGTTGGCCTCTACGAATCACGTGATAATGTATATATTTGTTGTCCTATGGCCTCTTGGACATGAATAGTGTAGAGTTTTTGAATTGAGTAAAGTCGTGATTGATTGAAAGAAAACATGCTACGAAACCATCAATAACCATAACATTAAATGCTTGCATAACAATAACTTTAAAGAATTGTCGGTTTGAAGAATCCTAGCGAGAAAAATTTCCGTTTTTATATTCTTCAAAGCGACACAATATTCAAACGTCGAGTAAGTAATTTTAACCCTTCCGTACACTCTAGGTGGGGTGCCTTCAACTAACAGTGTGGGCAGTACAAGTACTTCATTCTATTTTCCTCTGGAAGCTGCAATGACTTTCTTGTTAGTGTTACGTTCAAACTTTTTCGAATGGTGTTTGATAAAATGAATGTTTTGGATTAAACAGTCGATTATTACAGGGGTTATAATAAATGTGTTCCATATCTGTCGATTCATGATAAATGTAATCTATAAAGAGGGCGTAAAATATTTCGAATCGAAAGAATCGTACAGGTCCTTAATTTATTTGCATGATTCAATTTGTTTCCAGTCCACGTATAAAATAAGATAAGAAAAATAGTATTTTGAATAATGAGGAAGCGGTTACTTCACAAGTTTCCTACATTATTTGCAAAACCAACACAATCGAGCTGAAATGGAGTCGAGCTATCAATTTTTTTAAAATTTGTACTTGTCAATACTTTAAAATTTTAAGAATACTTTTATCTGCAATGATACAACAAAATTTCAGTTTCCATTTAATATTGAAAATATAAACGAATATTCCCCAAAAATTACAATAAAAATTTCAAAATATAAGCGACAGAAATAGTTCACGTTTGTATATTTCAATGTTATGCATTATTCATAATATACTCAATTTTTTAATTTCATTCATTGAGTGTATTGTTGAAATTCAAGTGTTGTAGTCTAATTGTATAAAAATAGTTTTTCATTGCATAGGTATTTCAAAATGTAAACAGATTTTCCCGAACCGATAAGTTCTCTAATGTTGGTAATATGTACGATTCTTTTCGTTTCTTTTCTGCATGTTGCATCAAAACATTCCGTAGCTGGCATTATTTTAGCATGAAATTAACAAAATAATCTACGAAAATTTCGCATTATAATGTTTGGGGCCGCTGTACTGTTTGATATCCGTTTTTATTGGCTTATTCCACGTGAAATTTCGGTTCATTATTTGCTTGCGAAATGACAGGCAATTAATCGCATCATCAGGAGGTAAATTGCTTTTAATGCCAATTATAGAAGCTTCTTTTTCGTTGCTTAATTAAAATGCATTGCTTTCATATTTGCGAAATGAGTATAATAATGTTAAATTCATATTTATTTCTGATTTATCACGTAACTAAGATACTTAAAATATCGATATATCTACATCAAAAATCATCTTCATCACATAATATCATGAAATTTATTTTCATTAAAAATTTAGCACTTTAACTATTATTTTTTCATTTTCTCTAATATTGCGATTGATTTACTGAAATTTGTACCTACAGCCATTGGTTTGATAACTTGAATTTGCAATTCCTTAACTTGATTGAAATCTAAATATCAACTTGGAAAATGTCAACTTGGCCTTCTAATATTTCATCTATAAGCTCCGAATTCTTTCGCAAACAGCTACCTGATTCAAAATTGCATGTTTTCAACATCTCAAATTCCCTAACATTCTTGGTTTTCAGTAATTTTAATTTGTGAGATTATATTTTTCAGCTTGTTTACGTTTAGTTCGAAATTTCATTGTATTAAACTAGGAATGCTTGTTGCATTCGAATGTACTGACTGTATTTTTTGTTGAGCATCAATGCGTTCCAACAATAAGGTATATTCTAAAAAAAAATTAAGACATTTTGGAATCATGGTCATTTTTTTTCATTTAAATTATTGTAAGATAGTTCTACCAAAAAATTGTAGATAGGAATTTATTGATTATTGTTAAGTAAATTAATGGAGTAGAATATTTTTTACTGGGAGTTTCGCATATTTGCAAACTGTACTCTATTCGTCACAGATATAATATAATTCAATTTTCATTTGTATCACAATTGTGATTTTCGTGTGATAGTCATCGCAAAAATTTAGGCAAAATTTGACTAGTCTTTCAGGAAAAAAATACATTTGGAAAATATACTGAGAGTACGTTTTTTCGGTTTCTTTTTTCTATTTCATTTTATGTTTTGTGTTACATTATATAAAATCATAATGAATACGTATTTTCTTTCAATTAATTTTTTCAGGTGCACTGCAATAGTTTGTCGAATTCTCAATTTTTATTCCATTTGAAATAACAGTTTTCTTTCATCTCGTGTTACTTTGAATAATAGTCGTAAATATTCACAAAAAAATGGATAATTATTCACAGTTAAAAATAGAGGACAAAAATCGTTATCTACTTCAATTTTTGTTAATTAGCATATTATAATAATAAACACAAATTTTAATACACAATAAGTAACAAAATTAAACTGACGAGTTATATGACATTCACAGGTTTCTTGGAAAAAAATCGTAGTTGAATTTTGCGCTAAATTTTTGTGTTTTGTGGCGTGTATGTATATTAAGCATGGATATAATCGCATGTTGAAAATTATTGTTGCGAACAACTTTCATACTTACAAATTTTAAATATTGTTAAAAATGTTGAAACGCCGAGAGAATTAACATCTTAGAAAACTCCTAATTCTGTATACCCTGATAGCAGTTTTCGAAAAACTTTTCATTTTGATTCATCTAATCCGTGCACTGTACTTTTTCTGAGAATATATTCTCGATTTCCTTAATTTTAATATTAAAAGTATTGAGATTGTTGCTCAAACTGAGGTATAAATGCAAGACGATATTTTAAACATATCTGTAAGTGTAAGGGTTGTTTTTATAAATTTTGATAAATAGTTACTCATATAAATAACAAAGTTGAAGACGTCAAATATCGGTGGATATTTTTAGTTAGTAACGAATTTATTGTGTTAAAATAAATAACTGAAGTGTCAAATTGAAATTTTGAAGATTAAATTATTGATTTAAATAATATTGTTTGTTAATTCAGTCTAATAAAAGTTTAAACATGCTTTTGTGAAGTGATTTAAAGTGATGCTTAGAGTGATGCTTAAAAAGAAACAACAAAGTGGATAAAATACAACTCAAAATGTACGTAGATCGAAAAGTATTGGTTTTTGGATGAACAAAAGTTGAACTTACTAAATTGTAGATTGAATAATAATTGAAATTTGAAAGGAATAAATGAATGAAATTAAAATTTCTCGACTTTTCAATGTATGAAGTTCTTGCAGATTAACATACTACTAAGTAATTTTCAATATACGTATTCAATATAAAGGTTGATATTCAGAATATTCAAATGACTACACGATAACTTCATAAATGAGTGAGTTATTTCGGTATAGTTATAAATCAACATCAGAATACGTATCGTAGTTATTCGTTTGTAAATTTTCCATTTAATTTCATAGTTCATCACTATTACGTATTCAAAGTTTGAATTTCAAACATATTACAATTCATTCGAACTAGTTCAAATGAAATGTAAAATTACATTTAACCACATGTTTATTCAAAATTAGTTTCAATTGAAAATGGTTCAAATAGACATGAGATTAAATTGAATTTCGAAGAACGATTTATGAAGCTACGCTTTAGAATTGATAATTTATCGAAATGGAAATATTTTTGTTCCTTCAAAAACCTTGGAATGTTCGTAGACTAAATAATTCCCGCTTATTAGAGTTTTCCTTCGCTCTGCATGGTATTTATTTATTTCAGGACATAATGTTACTAAAACACCCTCACTATCATAAGCTCCACACAATAAAAACGGATTATAAAACACCACCCCAGTTTGGTTATATTTTTGGTTTATTCACTAATTTAAAAACATTCGATTGAGTTCAGTACTTAAATGCTGATTTTGTTGATACCGGCATGGTCTGTTTTAGAATTAGAATAGGTTAGAGTTAAAATATCATTAACATATATCCACAATGTCCAAACAAACACTGAAATTGTTTCATTGTTTCATTTGCCTGGAAAAGTCCCAGAATTTTCCTGTAATAAAACCCCTATAGGGTTAATGCACTAAAATCTACATAATCCTTCAAAAAATACCAGGCCGTTAAAAGTAATCAATTTCCTTTTGCTCATATCAATACAATACAAAGATTATGTGTTCCTAATATCTCAACCTACTTGCTAAATAATATTTGAAGATGAGTGTATGCCAGTATTTCCAGTAAAAATCATTGAGAAAATGAATAAGCAAACACTGAATTATCTAAAATCGTTTGTTTTTTTTTTACCTTTTAATCTCTGCAGGGGTTTTCTGAGTAAATAAAAAAAAACATCGATGGATAATTGAAAAATCTTTTTAACTATTTCTAGAATTTCGAAGCTTTTGATAAATTCAGTATTCCTAGCAGCTCACATCTATCAACTATAATATCACAATTATACTAACAAACTAATACAGTAGACTATCATCTCTTCAAGTTAGATGTTAATATATATTTAAATACTATTATTTTCTGCATAGGTATTGATCCCGTCCTTCCTGCGGAGTCACCAGCTATATCTAGTGGCGCTATAATTGGCATAGTTCTTGCCTCTATTTTACTGGTTCTGCTCGTCGTGGATATCGCATGTTTTTGCGTAAATCGAACAGGAATTCTTGCTACACTGTGTTATAGAGCGAGCTCGAAGCACGACGATGAGGACCCCAAACTTGGGAGGTAATTAGTTTTAAGTATATCACAACAGACATAGGGTGTTCACGATTGATTAAAAAAAACATTTATTTGTAGTTTGAAACTATAAATTTTCAGTTTGAAACGGTTAGACAAAATGATTTCCTCAGTAATTTGTAGCATTTTCATTATGAAACAGACAGTTATAAAATAATCATGTTATGCTAGCGATTGTGCATCAGATCCTTTTTTATTTTTGAGGAACTTATGTTTTGTAAGGTGCATAATTGTCTTAATCAGGATGCTTGTTATTTCTTGAGAACAAACTATGTAATAGCACCATAGAAGAACCCAAGCAGTCATAATAATAATAACCTACGTTAGAGGAATATTCAAAAAGAATTAACAAAAAACAGATTAAAATTTTAACATTAACATCAAAACAGATAATGCCTCTAGAAGCAAGTTAACAAAACTATATTGCATTAACCTTTGGACAGCAAATTCTTTCTGTCATTCCCTGCCAAGGATTAGGATTATTTGCTAGTGAAAGTGAAATTCTAAAGATAGTCTTTTTCAACTATCAAAGTGCAACCTTTTATGGCATCAGCATAGTATATGAAAAATCGCCTCTAGAAGTATATATCAATGATATCATTTGATGATAATTAAAATCCACTTGAATCCATATTAACTTGAGCCTAATACCATATGCAGTATTTATCCAAGTACCAAGTTTCGGTTATTCCATAACTGTATTTTAGTTAAATTGAAAATTATCAATAAGCAATACAAATTAATAAAGAAAACATAAATTGTATGCTTCAATCAAACATAATTGCTTAATTCTGTAAAAATTGTTTAATACTCCATCACTTCACATTTAGTCTGGGCTAGTAAAACCTTATGAAAAATACTATATTTAGTAAACCATAAGTGGTTTTCTTTCCAAATTGGTTTAGTATCTAGAAACATATGCGAGTGTATCAAAATTTTTTTGAAGAATTTAATTAAATATTTTTAATTTTATCATACACGTCTCAATTGTCTCAACAATGTCTCACGAAGTGTTCAGTAGATACTAAATTACAGAATATAAAACAGACTATTCAATTTGATAAATCACACAAAATATACTTCCAAACGTCATTGAAACCATACAGTTTACATTATTAAATATATATATATATATATATATATATATATATATATATATATATATATATATATATATATATGTATTATTTTTTTCTGAAAAAGTCTACACCTTATTCCAAATAAGGAAATAGTATTTAGCAATCTACACCTTACACTTCCACGAGTCGCTCACACATAGTTCCTTCACTTGATGTGAATTTTAGTTTATACAGTTGGCGTTTTCCCCTGCCTTATTGCAGTTATAAAGCAGCACCGGCTCACCCCAACAGTCTCAACTTACCCATGCCCGTCAAGCTAGTACCTACGCCCACGTAAGAAAAGTCACCATTTCGGCATTGCATGTAACAAATGAATTCGCAAAATGCAACACCTGTACAGACTCACACGTTCAAATATAGAAATTTCCCTAAACCAAATAGTTTCCCTAAATCGTGATTTACCCAGAATACTAATAATAAATATATTGTTTTCCAGCAAATACATCATAAAGTTAACCAGTTAATGCATTTTGTTTAAATATAGTTATAAAACTATAATATATTTTATAATAAAGAATACCTTCAACTGAAATATTCATCTAAATGTGAATAGTTGAAATAAAGAGATCAAAATTTTTTTTAAATAAACAATTTATCACAATAACTTTAATACAAAAATATCACAAAAGATCAAAGTAATATTCAAATGTTTTTAATAGAATATTCTCAAGTTTTCTCGGTAAATTCATATATTTTTTGAATAAATTGATCAGAACATTACCAGAAAATGTTTTTGATGCATTCAATATAATTTACAGTAATTTACAAAACACTTAGGATTAGTTGCAATTTCCATATTTTGACGTGTTATCTAAAATGCACTTTTATTGTTGCATGAACATTGTTTATTCAAATAATTTTACGTCCATCATTTGTAGGGGTAAATTGATTGTACATACGAGTATCTTGGCATGGTAGTAGTAATGAATTAATGTCATAATTGTTTCTTTTTTCTTAAACTCAAAATCAATTACAATTTTTCATTATGCAGAATTGGAAAAGATCCGACATGTTTCTTCTTCAAAAAACTAAATCTTTAATTATTTAAACATTGGATATTTTGTGAAAATACATTATTATACAAATTATAACTTTTACGGGTATAGTTGTAGTTCAAATTCTACTTTTCAAATCTGACAAAATCTTATTATCAATAGTACTTTTTATTAGAATTGAATTTCGATTTTTTTTTATATACTAAAGTGTGTTGGAGACAAATAGTGGATTGTTTCAAAGCTTTTTCTAGTATCAACATGCGCATGATTAATTTGAACATATAATTCTACAAAAGGGTCTTGAATAAGAATGCTGTAGTAATAAATGCATATGCAAAATTTCGAAAATTCAAATATTGTCTTTCTAGGGATGAAAGGGAACCTCTGAAAACAGAATCACAAGCAAATGGCGAGAAACAAATGTCAGTGGAGTATGAAGATGGTAAAGTGTACACTAAACCAGGTACAATCATCGGCAAACATTCAGCAGTGTAAAAAACCAAAACTTTCCATTCCTCTTTATCAGTGAGATAAATGTGCTGCAAAAGACAAAGTAGATATATAGTTACGCTACCTACGTGCCAAATAAACTAGCATTTTTCACGAAACTTTATGCACTACTAACGAGTATGGTCTATATCGACAAAAGTCTGATAGGACTACAATTTGTTGAATTTTTCCTATTGTTGAGTTAGAGAGAAAAATATTCTACTTTCATTAAAAGATAAATGTAGACATTGATTTAAAAAATTTCACAAAATACTCACTTCCAAATCATATTTGAAAATTAATCTAAACAAGATCAATTCTGGTGTTGACAAAAAGATGAATATTATAACGTTATCTAAATTATGAAGTTAAATATTTCAATTTTTTCATTATGGCGCAGGTAGAGTTGTTGACCAAAGACAGTATTAATGATCAAACATCAAATAATCACTGACAGCTTTTTGATGTTTTAATGTATAAGCTTGGCAGCAGAATTTTAGATCAGAAATAGCTTCTGTTCATTTGTGCAGATTTTTCAGTGATTCATATAGTTGCCTGCACTGTTTAATAGCTCAACTAAGAACTTATTTTTGTTAGATATTTAATTCAAAACAGTGTATAAATGAATGTTCAATTATGTAGATAGTGAAATATGTGCAGTATAGACTTAAGATACCTTGTACTTATAATTTAAGACTGGATAGATTTATTATTGTAAAATGGTAGCTTAGAACTGTGTTAGCCAGTGGTGTGTCCCTGATAATAGACATAATTACCATAATTTTTAATTTGTGTGCGTCTTATTTGTAAAAAATTAAAATTTTTCGCTTATTCTGTAAGCGTTATGTTAATGTTAGGCGTTTTTGTGAATGAAGGGTAGTAACAATATGGAGGGTAATTAGAAGAAAAGTTTTTTGAAAGTTCAAATTTAAGTAATACTAAGTTCATCACAGAACTGTAATAAAACATTTATGAATGGAAAATAGTTTCTGTACTCTGGCAATTTGTTGAAAAGATCTAAGTAAGCATTCTTGAAATTTCATAAAAATATGAATTCTCAAACAATCTAGAGCATGAACTATCGAGTGGAAGTAATTCTAAAACAATATAAAATAAACATTTGACTTATTTTTTTATTCTTCTATCAACTTTGGGACACCCCACAAATTTACAATTTAATGTAAAATATCTATCCTCAAACTTCAATGCATTTTTGACTATTTTGACTTCTTGCTTGTAAGATATATATTTTGAACTTGTTTCTATAGCTAAGGTACCAAAGTCAGTTGAACAACATTTACATATTATATTTATGATATATATGTAGCTTTTGATATTGAATAAAAAAATCTTTAAAATTTATTTACTTTATTAATTTAAACAAGGTAAATTGTAACAATATTTATTTTCTTATATGATACACATAGAGTAGATCCTATAATTTCATATTACTTCATGGAAGAAAAAATTATTTGACTGGAATAAAACTACCCCAAAAAAATTGGTAACTGAATTATCATCCTACTTTGGTCTCTTTAGTTTCCTCTTCATCACTCGATTCACCACTTCCTTCAGATTTCTCAGAAGATTTCACAATTTTTCTATTTTTTTTCATATCTCCCTTTTCAACTTCTATCTGCCTATTATTCTCATCATCACTAAATTTATTTGCGTTATCAATGTTATTCTTACCTTCGAGAGCACGTTTTATAGCATTAAGTATTTCATCATTGTCAGTCAAATTAATTTTCTTTCCTGAAGCAAATAAAACGGTTAAACAAAGTGAACATAGATCAGAACTAAAATTGCTACAGTGAGTTGAAAATTACAAAGTAGGAATGAAATTATTCAACTCACTCGAGTAACTCAAAAAAACACGACTAAATTTTTAATGCTCTTTATCCAAAGATGGCATTTTTTATGCGACTGAGGATACCGGTTCCTTCCTTTTGTTTTGCTTGGACATTTTCTTCTGATCCTGAGTAAGGCATATCATTCTGTTTGTTGCCTGTTAAAGAAAAACTTTATAAATAATCAGAAAAAAATGTTTAAGCCAATCAAAATAAAGGATGGTCTTCCATTTGATTGAATATCGGAGTTGCAGTTCTATTGAAATTGAGGTGGTAATTAAAATATCTGTGAACAGTGTGATTTTTATACTGTTGAGTGGAAAGATAACATGATTCATTTTAATTTAACAAATTTGCATATGACTAGTAAAATAGAATTGCGTTGAGGTTATAACAAACCTTCAAATATATTCCACATAAACATAAAATTCAGAGTTGAAAAGATTAATTTGTAAGGTTTTGTCGTTCACTACCCCTCTCCCCTGCTGGAGGAATTGTAAAACCTAAATCAATTAAGATGAGTAACAATGTTAATGGAATTATCATGAATGATAAGACAATCTAGTTTTGGAAACTAGATCACCCTGGGAATCAAAATGGGGTAAGTAATACAGGATATTATTTCAACTTCTAGCTCTATGATTCATAAAGAACATGTAAACCAAATTGAGGTACAACATAATTTTCCTTTAAGTAAATCTCTAGAATTACTATTTAGAATTCTTATTGAATTTCACAATGAGTTAAGCAGGCAGAATGGTTTAACTACATTTGAATTCTAATCAAATTGCTTATTCCTATGTAAAATATTCATAGAAATTCCACCTAGAAATTTTATAGAAATGTTTTCCTGAAAGCTTTCTATGAGTACTATATATGGAAATATATGAATGATGTGAAAAGCGTCAAAGAAATGAGAAAATGATAATCCATGTTTTGAAGCAGTTGTAAAAATAATATTTCATTCATTCATAAATGACGCTACTGTAATCCAATTGAAAAACAAGCAATTTGCAAGATTTTTAACCATCTACAATTAATTGATGCTATGATATAAATAATTTTGAATCTATTAGTGAAAAAAATTATGCATTTAGCATATGTTTTATCAGATTAAATTTCCAAATATTCCTTTTTATTCATATATACAAATTCATTTGTAGTAGTCAGAAACTGCAGACATTGAATCTTTTTAAATAAAATTATTCATTTTCATATCACTACACTACAGTTTCTTATTTATTTCATATTGATAAAATCTTAACTACAATGAACCAAAACGTGACATTCAAAAATGAGAGTTCAATGAAGGAAATGCATAAAAAAATTGAAATAACTAAAATAAAATAGAATTTGTATATTATTTCAGTAAAACACATGTTTCATTGGTCCGTGAACAAAAATGTTATCAATTCACAAATTATTTCAATTTATTCAAGCTGTGTACTTGAAATACTGTCTGTCTCTATAAGCAGAAATTGTTTTGCCCCACTTGTGGATAACCTGAGGACCTTATTTTTAATGAAATACATAGAAGATCTGAAGGATGTATGATAAACACGATGAATAACACATAACTGTTATGTTCATACAACTTACCATCTGTCTTGTAAGTAATTCCAAATATTTGTCCAGGAGTATTAGTTTCCAACTCTGCATAAGCTTGCATTAAAGCCTTCTGTTTTTCATTAAGTGTTTTAGGAACATCTATTTTGAATGTAACGTAATGATCGCCAGTTCCATAACCATCCACTTTCTTTAACCCTTTTCCACTAAGCCTAATTTTTGTATGAGATGAAGTACCTGGCATAACCTGACAAAAAAAAGCAAACATTGAAGGATTTATTGAACTGAAAAACAACAACTTAATAGTTTTACAGAAAAATCGGTATTACCTGTATTGTATGGTCTTCATAAATGCCTTGTATTCTAATAGTCCCACCAAGAACAGCCTGTGCTATTGAAATTTCAGCATTTGTATAGACATCTGCTCCATCTCTTTGAAAGTATTTGGACTTTTCCACTCTGAATGTGATGAACAGTTCCTTCTTACCAACAGACATGCGAATAGTTTGACCATCTTGAATACCTGAATATAAGATAAATTGAACACCATGGTCAATAAATATGATTACATTTTAATTTCAGAAGAGATTATTTCGTTTAATTTCTAATTGCTGAGGAACCTCTGTTAATATTTCATGGAGAATCCAATGAAATAATTGATTGGAATACGTAAGTCTTATTGATACAAGGGTAACACTAAATGCATATCTTAAATAATGAATGGATAAATAAATGACGGAATATGAAGTATAGCCTAAATGAAATTTTCAACAACCTCCTGTAGATGCATTATGACAATTTCATGTATGAATGGTATTATAAAGACTGTTTTTAGGTATTGTTATATAAGTGTAATTAAAAAACTTCAAATATAATCTTACTAATGAAGTAATAAGTATTTATTTTCATATTATATCAGAGAAAATTGAAAAAATGTAACCAAAAGATACTGCTGAAAATAACAGCAGTTCAGTTTTCAATGTTATTTGTTTTATTCAATAATCAATTTATTCAAATTGCAGCTTGAGAAATACTACATACTAATGCCTCATATTGTTCGAGACTATTATGATCAGAATTAATGGTGGCCAGTAATGAATTTGTCTTTATTCCACTCCATTCTGAAAAGATCAGAAAATATTTATACTTAAAGGGGCGAATTACTTTCTTTATAATGTTTCAATTACTATCAATCCTTATAGTCTGACCCTAACCAATTTTGTACTGCGATTTTTCCTTGAACTTTGCAGACACTTGGAATATGAAGTACATATTACATAATCATCTGCTTAATCTGGAGGTTTGTTACTTATTTATATACCTGTTTAATAAGCAATTGAGACATAAGTTCCATGGCTTCTATGGACTTCAATGGTATGTAATAGTAATTCAAACGTAATGGTAAATCACAATTATTTACTTGAAGTGTTTTAATGTAGAAAACAGTGTTATCAGTTCATATTTTAATTTTGATATGAATTTACAACCGCTGTGAACATTGAATGGTATTGCCGTTTACTCGATGTAAATACTTTATAATTAAATATAAGAAGAAATTCAAAAACTTGAACTTTTGATTTATACTTTTATTGAATACCTAGCATGACGCATTTCGTCGTTATAAACGACTTCTTCAGATTCAGTCAGTATTCTATTAGCATCTGAAGATGTCGTTTATAACGACGAAACGCGTCGTGCTAGGTATTCAATAAAAGTGTAAATCAAAAGTTCATGCTGTAAACATTCAAAAAGCCAACAATATTTTTCCAGTAGACTGAAAGATTTTCATTTTATCACTTCAAAAATAATCATATCTTTTTCACTATCAGATGTGAGCTTCACTTGTTTCTCTCAGCATTCATATCATGATAATACACATGATGAATAACTATCACATGCTTTACTAATCGATTTATTCATTTTCTTTTAATAACTGAATCCAAATGCAATATATTTTTTCATATAAAGGGCTATAATAATAGGCAACCAAGGCCTATTATTATCATTAATAATGAAACATTATTATATCAACTTAAAAAATATATCTAGAAAATACACAAGTTTATTAGTCAGTAACAAAAATAAAATAGATATATTGAATTTCATTCAACGGGAAGAAATTGTTACCTACCAGCTGGTACAGGAACCACAACCTTCTTTCTCTGAACTGTTGAACCTTTTCCTTCACATTCTGTACATTTATGTTTGATGAACATCCTTGTTCCTTCACAATACCGACAGGTAGACCTCATAATAAAAGGTCCCCTACTCACTGTCTCCATACCTGTACCATTACAAAAAGTGCACCTTGTTGCCTTGGTACCCAATTCTGCCCTGGATCCCTGACATTTAGGGCATGTATCCACAACGTTAATTTGAATTTCTTTATTTATACCTCGAGCAGCTTGAGAAAATGTGAGCTTCACTATCACCTAGAAGAGTTAGAAGGATATGAAACACCAAACAAGAAAAAAGAAAAATTTACCATAAATTATTTATTCATATTATGAATAGAAAAAATTTAATAACTCTTCCAAACATGACAAAAACTTCAAATTCATCTCATTTTATATGCAAGCTAAGAGAAAATAATAAATTAACAATTGTTAATAATCATAAGTTCTTTATTTTTGATACATTGTCAGATATGGACAGTTAGAAATACATTCTTCAAACATTATGTTCCAATTATGAATCTCATTGGTAATTCAACATTTTTAGTTACTTTGTAAAGACTAAAACATTACTTTCTCAATTAATATCTTCATAATTTATATTTTGCATGTTACAACTGTATGATTTAATACATATATCTATTTATGGAGTACCTTATATATCAATAATTCCTGTGTTGTGCGCGATTTTTTTTTACACAATTTCAATACTTACAATATATGTTTCAGACTACTAACTCATAGTCAAAACTTTGATAAAAGTAGACAAATTTCATGATCTTTTCACTTTGTTTACAATTCAATATTTACTTCAATAATTATTTATGATGTTTATAAATATTTACTTCAATTTTTAATTCGGTTAAATGCGGAGCATTGAATTATATGGAAAATACTTAACTCTGTAATTCAACTGTAAGTATCTCTCTTTATCCCTGACATGATTTCCTTAAGCTCGATCAAGTACAATTTTCGTTTTTATGGTTAATTTTGATACAATTAAAAATGATACAATGGTTTTTCTGAAACTTTCGTTTTATAGGATGAAAGTTTTGTGTTATTTTATTATTATTTCTGTTGTTCTACCGATTTTACTTGCAGTTTGTTTTATTTAGAGATAAACAATTAATTTTGAATTGTTTGCTAATTTCTTAAGTACTATATGTATAGGTAGTACTATAGTTGTTTAGGGTTTGATTAAATGCAGAGACTCTTCAATATTGATGCCTTAAGCAATAGAACACACAATGAGAAAATTGGGAATATACAAGGAATTGTTGGTTCTGTTACACTAAATTCTAGTAAACAACCCACAGATACTTTTATATTTGAGGACAGAAATCAGAATTTCACAGATGTTGACTTCAATAATAATCAGACTTAAATCTTCAAGCAAAAGATTCAAATATTTGCGTTATGTAATTATTGAATAATAATTGGGAAGTTTGTGAAATCAAACAGAAATTATAAATTTCAATAAGAAGCAATAGAAACTGCCAGGAGAAAACAAGTTGAATGTTAAATAAACAATGTAAGAATGTTCATTATATGAGCGTAAACAAATTCTAAGAAGATTTTCTTTTCTTATTGTGTTCATAAATGTGTCTGCTTACCATAAAATAATTCCAACTAATCAACGTTGATTCAACATAATAAAACATTTTCAATAATAAACAGTGTATATAATATAAAATATATTTTTGTATTATATTTAATAATTTCATCAATCCATAAGATTCATAGTAGAAAGAGAAAATCAACAAAAATCTTTGAATTTCTAAGATTTAAACAGCCTCAGCTTTTATAATCACAGGAAACCTACACATTTTGATATTATAATCAACAAAATCGAAATTGGAATACAATCAAGTTAGGTGATCTTTTGTGCATCTCATGCATAAAAGAATTAGTATTATATTTATTCATAAATTATCAATACCATCAGTCATCTTTCCAGCTACATACAAAGAATTTAGAGAATAAAAGTGAAGTAGTAAGTTAATAGAAATGAATGTAAAATATATGCATAAATATGATTTAGTTGATTGCAATAAACTGTAGAAGGCTGGTGAAGTGTGATGAAAAACATAAAATGATAGGAGCTGCATGCTTAGCGAATTTCTAAAGTGTATTACTCTTTGGGATTCTTCTGTGGGGAGGAGCATTGCTTACTTCCGGAACTTTTAGGCTGCAAAAGAGGGCTATTCATATAATATATGAAATGGGGATGAAGGAGTCATAAAGACCTACTCAGATAAGGTATGACCACTTACCTTGACATAGTACTTATATAAAGGAGGCCTCAAAATACATGTACAAAAAATAAAATGGCAGTAACAATGAATGGAACATGTCACCTCTTCTATACTAGATATAATAGTGATCTTATGTCCGCATCATACAAATTACATTGAAAACATATTGAACTTCTTTCTTAACTTACTGGGAAAAAATAATATACAATAAGTTACCGTGAAAGATAAGCCATTTGGTGTAAGAATTTCTAAGTTTAAATGTTCCTTCAAATATTCTTACTTGACTGAAAAGTGCAAAATGGAATGACAATATTTGCAATAGATAGAATAAATAACAGTGCAAGAACAGAAGAACGCAAAAATTCATGCTACAAATAAAAGTGCCAGCAGAATATTTTATCACTAATCAAAGATATACATGAACAAGAAATATTATTTTGCATGAAAAAGGGCGGAACTAGGTCTAGAATTTAAAGAAAAGAATTGAAAATGAAGAGAGATATTTAAATAAGCATTGAAATTACAAGCTAGAATTTTCTATATAATGAATATGGTGATGTAAAGAGAAAAACCTACCTTTTACCTGCCATGATTTATGGCCTTGAGTTCAACAATAAAATTCAAGACCCTGATTGTAAACAAAGAAATAATGTTAATATCATTAAAAGGTAGTTAATTTTTTGAAGGAGTTTTATCAAACTCTTGATAATCGTTAATAGTCTGAAACAGTTTTCAAATGTACTACAGAATTTTTGTGAAATACAGCCAAGAGTTCCCAATTATACTAAACTCTCAAATATTAGTATTGTAAAGAATCCATTTAATTGGACCATTTCATAAAAGTAATAATTTATTAATGATAATATTCAAGTATTCATGACGATTTTACCTCTTGAGCCTCTCCAAAACCATAAGTAGAATCAGCAAAATCATCAAACTTCATATTACTCTTGCCAAAACCAGCATCTCCAAAAATTGTTTTAAACAGCTCCTCAGGATCCATCGTAGACTGATAAGACCAACTTTGATTAAATCCTTGAGAGCCATAAGCCGAACCTGTTGGACCACCCATTCCACCCATCTGCTCCGCAGTAGCACCCCATTGATCAAATTGTTTACGTTTAGTCTCATCCCCTAATATCTAAAAAACATTAAGTATTTGCAAACAACTACTCTTCAAGTAAATTTGTTAGAAATGAATCAACTTGTCACAATCTTCAGAAAGTAAGTTATACCACTCACTTCATATGCTTCAGACACTTCTTGAAATTTTTTTGAAGCTGATGGATCATCTTTATTAACATCGGGATGATATTTCTTAGCCAATTTGTAATATGCTTTTTTTATTTCTGCGTTACTGGCATTTTGACTGACTCCAAGAACTTTATAATAATCTTTAGCAGCACGCAGTAATGTTGACGTGTGGAAACCCCTCGATTTCACAACATCCAGTTCTGAATAAGAAATATTTCATTTTTATCCGTGAATAATACATTAGGAAATATATTATGTATTTCAAGATAACACAACATTAAATACATAAATTTTGCTCATTCAAGCAATCTATTATGTCAAGAAGAATAAATATACGAACAATGGGTACGAAAAAAGATCAAATCTCATAGGTAAAAAATTACTGAAGAGGAGATAAATAATAAAAGCAAAGAAACATGGTCTTTACTTACGAAGTGCACCGAAGACACATCCCTTTAAATTTGTAATATATGGTGTGGCAGTACCAGATCTATTGCATTTTGAACATACATGAATAAATCGCGTTGAATTTTTTTTCAATTGTGAGCCAAAAATTTGATTCACGTTTGATTTCCGCAGAATACCGATAAAATTTTTTGAACTTGCCATTTCGCCATGAAATAATTAAGAAGAGAAAAGGTTAAAGACAAACTGCGAACTGCGCAGTCCTAAAGATAGATATTTGATAGAACGAAAATTGAATACAAATAGGAATCTTCACGGTTTAAATATATTCTATGCTTCTATGAGTAGTTCATTCATTCCTATCGTGTTACGGAGGTAAACCACAGCCTAACTCTACTTACGTAGTAAGTAGTTAGGCTGTGGGTAAACCCTATAGTCCTCAGTAAATGTACAAGTTTTAGTAAGTTACAAGTTGTACAAAGCAAACAGTTTAATTTCGGATTATTTAGAATTAAATGGAAGACGAAATGAAATTAATGAAAAAAATTTATTTAGAATTTTAAAAGTACTAGTTGTTACTGTAAATGTTTTTTCAGTTCATGATTTGGCAAATATACCAGCCTAGATATATTCGACAAATAAAACAGAAAAATTTTAATAAAGGATTTTATCTCTCATATACAACACTACCAAATTTCAATAGTATCCAAAAATTTTAAAAATTGCAAAAATTGAAGACGTTTTGGTCATAAGTCGTAACTGAATATCAATATTCAATATGTGTGCAGACAACTAAGACTAAGTTGTAATTTACCAATTTATCTCTTTAGAGATTGTGCATCAATTAATATTCTCAAGATATTTTTAAGTTTCATCTTTTTTCAAATTCGTTTACATCAGATTTATTCTTCTGAATGCTAAAAGTAGTTTATTAATTTTGATATTAATTTTGATAGGCGAAAAATGAAGAGCTCGTTTATGAGTTAGAAATATATATAAACTCATGAAAATACAGACTACTATTTTTCTTCACCAAAACTTCATTTGCAATACTCAACTTATACAGAAATCTACAATGAATTTGGGATCAATAGATTCAAAACACCAAGGATTAATTTTCAACTAATCATTTCCCAACAAAACAATGAAAAACAGACTTTCATTAGTAGGATTGATTGAATGTGTAATGCGTAACATATGCACAATCACACTGGTGTAAGAAGTGTGCTTCCATCAGTGAACTTTCGAAGTTATTTTTATTAGAACAGTTGCACTTTTTTCTTAGAAAACTACTCTATCTGTGGATATTTTGGCCAAATTAATAGATCAACTACTACTTTAAATATATAATAACGAAACTTATAATTATATTCACAGCGTGAGAATAACACCCATAGTTTTACATTTCCTCAACAACATTCCTTGTTGCATGGCTACTACCAACAAGTAATTGCATTGAACATTTTGACGTAAACTTTTGATGTCATGTTGTTTATGTTTTTTTTTCTGTTTCAGACCGTGTTTCGGTATGAAAAAACGAATCTTTTATTATCCCAAAAAAACAATAGTGGAAAATAATAAGTTTTTCATTTAAATATAAAAGAGCACGATTGAAATGATTAACTTGAAAAAATCCAAACTCTTTTTCCTTTGAAGTTGAAGAAAACATTTTACCTGAAATTTAAATTAGCAAATGCCGGTCTCCGTAGCTTAGTCGGTAGAACTCCCGAGTGAAAGGCATGGGTGTTTGTGTTTGTCTATGATTTAAGTAGTTTGAATAATGAAATATGCTGGGTAATGTACATCGATTACAAGCCCAATGGCCGTTCGGAACCGGCGTTAAACTGTAGGTCCACTGAATTAAAAAAAAAAAATTAAATTAGCAAACAATTTGACATATTGGCAATTACAGACACTTAATTTTGACAGGATTCTTTTTCCGAAAATGAAAACACAAATAGTTATGAAAAATATACTACTGAAAAATTTGTAGTAGGTATTTCAATAGAAATTATTCAATTATGCAATCTCGATTTCACTCGAAACTTTGACATATCTATTAATGCTCATATTTCTATGAGAATGATGTTGGATTTAATTAATTGCAAATGAACCTGATGTATTAAAAATGAAAATTATTTCAGAATGCGTTTCAAACAAATATTTTATTAACTGAGATTGAATTCTCGCTTAACTCTTGGTGAAACATAATTAAATATTAAATTAAATTAAACACTTGGCTTAATGTTTCATTATATTTAACAATAAAATTACATAGTCAACATGTTTCGAGCGTGAGCTAGCACTAGTATTGAAAGTGAGCATAGGCTCGAAACATGTTGACTATGTAATTTTATTGTTAAATATAATGAAACATTAAGCCAAGTGTTTAATTTAATTTAATAAATAGTTTATTCTATAGAAATTTCGAAATATATTATTCTATTAAAATAAGGTTGTCGTAAATTAATGACTCAGATTGAATTCTCGCTTAACTCTTGGTGAAACATAATTAAATATTACATTAAATTAAACTCTAGGCTAAATATTTCACGATTTTATTTAACAACATGAATATCAACATGTTTCGAGGGTTAGCTCGTTTTCAAGACTGAAAAAATTTTCAGTCCATTCTGCAGATCAATTGAGTTATCGAAAAAGTGGATAAAATCAAGTGTTAAATAGAGTATTTGCATATACAGCTTCATTATCAAAATTTCTTTGTATTTTTTTACCTACTCCCACTTACTGAAGTTGTTTAACTAATTTTTTATCGTAGTTTCTTTCAAACTGCCCTTTGATGAATATCTTCTTTCACTCACATTTCGTGTTTCCGAAATTCGTAAAATGAAATGATTATAAAAAAAATTCTGCCATTTCTTAGAATTTGATTTCCTTTATAACAAACAAATATTCAAGTAGTTTTTCATTTCGAAACTGAAATGAGACACAGAATGGTTTAAGTAATAAAAGGGTGTTTTGAACACAAATCTACTTTCAAGGAGTGTATTTGAAAGGAGAAATTTATTGTTTTGTTTCTCAAATTCGATACGTTTGATTCAAATACCATTTTATCCAACATATGTTGAAGTTAAAAAGTTTTTGGGAATGATTTAATATTAAAAATGAACATTAGTTTCACAAACTGATATCAATTTTTTAAAAATTATTGACAATTTGGAATTTGTCATCGATATATATACAAAAGTAGTAGGCACTAAAAATTGAGATAAGGCTAAATTATCGATGTTCTCATATATTTGATGATTTTTTCAGTAACCCCTGAGAAAAATGGAGGATATCAGATAATAGGCTATAAGATATTAGGCCATTTAATATGATGATCTTTTTCTCATTCATCCCACAGCCAAGAACCCTTTTGGGTGATTCCCCTGAACCCCACACTCCAATCGTTTCATTCTCCATTATGCTCCATGCGCTCCGTCATCATTTGGCACACATTTACCCTAAAAACCAAGCGCTTCCCATCCTCTAAACGTAGCGACGATTAATAACGATTCAAAATTGGTGCAGACACAAGGGGTGGAAAATGCGAAGGCGGTGGCGCATGGCTCCTTCCTTTGACGTCATCACGCACCCACACACAAAAATCACTCCACACTCCAGTCCAGTTCAGTCCTGAAAGGGAGTCAAGTGATATGTTCCGAGCGTTTTCCGACACTGGGTAAGAGTTTTCTCCCGCGAAACCTTTTGGCTGTGAAAAAATGGAGAACATTCATCCCCAAACGAAGCAGGCTATGAAAATATTCCCGACAAACATCGACAATTGTATTTGGACCGAGATTTCAAGGTAACGTTGAATTATGAATTAACCAGCACTCCAGGAAATTCTTCAATTTCTACTATCTTTGGTATTCAACCGATTCTTTTTCTCCTCCATTTATATTTCACTGAAGAATTCAACTCTAAATATACTTAGTAATTTTTTCTTTCTATTATCGGAGATGGTTGTCTCATCCATAGATAGTGGTGAATGAACGATGAGTTGACGTAGGATATATGGGTTAAGAAAAAGACAGATATAGGACCGATCAATAAGTGTGCCAAAGATTTGTGTATGGAATTTGAATATCTATATTTGGAGATAAATTTGATTATGTTTATTCAAGTTCGGAGTAGCTCCAATTGATAGTAATTACATCGACAAGAGCTGCAAGGAAGACATTGGAGACTAAAATAATGCTCAATTTTCTACCACTCAGAATTTATTAGATGTATTATATATAAATTTATTTTTATAGTTGGTAAATTCGCGAAAAACACTTGAAAATATGGCTTTCATTCAACCTTGTTCTGCTCAGACATCTTATGATAAACTCTTATGTAGGTCTAGTGGAAATAGTTTGGTGAATTGGATTCTCGAAACGATTTTCCTCAATTTTCGGAGTATCTTGAAATTCATTCGTTATTGGAAACAATTTTTTTAATTTAACACATTTCAGTTTTGATTTCTATTAAAACAATTAAAAAATAATGAAAGTTATTAAAAATACCCTTAATTAAGTAGGTAAGTAAAAAAAAGTTTTATATCAAATGTATATTAACAATTGTTTGAAATAGTTATAACTCGCTATTTGTTGAAACTCGCTAACAGTTTAACTATGCCATGAAAATTTGATGCATTCTTGAAATTATATTTCCAATAAAACTCAGATTTGTGTATTTCCACTACACTAACAATTATTTCGGCACTGTATTGGATTTATCGGATGTTTTTTTTATCAAATGATATGATATTTGAAATTCTTTTGAAGAGGGTTAGATAATATATAATATACTGTTGAAATTTGTATTTTCATTCATAACGTAAGAAGTGTTCTTACAAGACATTTTGGAATAATTCATACCAAATTGAGGTATTTTACACTACAATCACAGTGATGTTCCCAGCAAAAAAAAAAATAAAGCAAATAAGTTCATTTTATAATGATTTTATGAATTAATAGAATAATACTACTGAAAAAAATCACACCATAATTAAATGCGAATAATATTAATATATCACATCGAACGAATAATAATTTAAATTATATTATATGAATTTTCGGGATTAGTGATATGAAACAAAATGTACAAGAATCATCATAAATTTCATTATATGTGAATTTTTTTGATCAGTGTTTGTCTTCGATATATTAAAGAAGACTAGAAAGACAAATTCTGATAATTATTCAGTTTCATTCACTTCCGTAATGTCAATCACTTAAAATTATTTATTCTAATGCTTTCATAAGGCTAAAATATGTAGCTAGACATAAAATTTTTCAATTTTACAATGTTATTCTTAAGAATATCAGTTTGTAGTTACACATATTTTATCAAAATTTGTTGGTCGGAATGATTTGTAAATTCAAAAGAAACATTTTAGTGACAAAATAGACATATCTCACAATTATTTATAAAACGAGTTTATAATTTCACTGATAATTATACTTCAATTTTAAATTTTGTACAATATATTATGAAAATGCAATCAAATCATGGGTTGATACATACATTCAACGTATTTTCCAAAAACTTCTTTCAATATTAGCATATCAACAATATCTTATCAACATTATCAAGCTCTATCAACAATAGTTTATCCCTAAATTTGCCAAAATCTAACTTCATAGTTTTGGGTACAAGTAAAACCCTTAAAACCAATAAAAATTTGTACCTATATAACTATAAAGATTAATGAACAAAAATAAGAGTAGAAACAGTGAAATATTTAGGCATTATGTTAGACGAAAAATTGAGTTTCAATGATCATGTTGATTTCATATCATCTAAATCTCTAAAAAAAATCAATTGTTTTCAAGAATAGGAAAGAATCTGTCAACATATTAGAAATTACTGTTGTTCAAATCAATAATAATGCTACATTTTGAATATTTCTCCACTTTGTTATTTGGTTTGACTAAAGAAAAAATCAACAATTAAAAAAGTTGGATAGAGCCATGCGAAAAATTTCAAAGTGCAATAGGTATACCATGTTAAAATTATGCTAAACTCTTTGAAACTATTGTCTGTTAAACAAAGAAAACTCTTTGCTTCATATATAATCATATTTAAAATAAAAAATCAGCTGCTTTCATGTAATGTAATAAAAAATGTAACATATGTCAGTGATGTGCTTGGGTATAATACTTGAAATACTGATAGTTTATATATTCAAAGTTGTAAGCTCTCTAAATCTAAAAATAACATATACTATGAGGGATTTAAGGTTTTCAATAATTTACGAAATATATTGAAAACTAGTACTAGTATTAAGATATTTAAGCGTGATCTTAGAAATTATATTTCAAATAATGAGATAGGTATGTAATTAAAAATTGACAGTTCAAAATATGTAGATTTTTTGTACAACTTCAGCTAAATGAATTATTAGATATTATTATTAATAATGAAACAATATTTAAAATTTTCTTATAATTTAATACAAATACGCATGACGACGTTTCGAAGTGATATTAATATTTTTTTATCATATATTAATAATGAAATATTGGTGTATGTTGAAAGTTCATGAATTATTTGAGTTTTATATATAACATACTTCGGAATAGTGAAAACAGATATATCGCAAATAAATTAACGATTGGACATTTTAATAATTTTTTACAATTTGACACAATTTGTTTGAGTTTTCAAACGGTAAAAGAGTGTGTGTCGCTATTTTTTTCTTGAACGCCCTCACGAAATAGCAATATATACGCCATGTTCGAGAGCAGCAGATTAAAGCTGTTGGTTTTTATTCTTCACTTCAAACTGTATGAAATTTATATTAATTCCAAAATCCAACATTACCCTTATCAAAATACAACTAATTGAGAAACTCAAAAATGTTCTTGAAAAAGTTTAGAATACTTACCTAAAAATATCTTCCCTTTGGAAGGAATTCCTCGTAGAATACTTTGTGAAACATTTTGAAATATGCAATATAACTGAAACATTTGCAAAAATTCAATAAAATTCTTCAATACAATCAACATATGTTTCGACTTGACACTTTACAAAAGTTTGATGAAACTCATACAAATATACATACTAGTTGTATATTTGTAATATTGAACTCTTGATAATGGGTTTGTAGGTCGAAACATATGTCGACATTATGATAGAATTTTGAGATATTCAAACTGGTAGTTTTAATTATACGATACATCATCTCTTTGTAAAAAATAATATTTTGCGTTTTTCCAAGCCCGTAATAATAAAATGTTTCATGCTGGAGTAAATAGCCAATATAGGCTACCGGTTGAATTATCACATCCAATCACCATATCCAATTAAGTAAACCAATTCTGTATATAGCTTTATGCCTCAAAACATGTCCTTTCAATCGTAAAAATCAATAGACTAAATTATATTTCCGGTTTCTATTCAGTGAACGTATGCTTTTAATTTCGAAATATATTATATGTGCCTCTTCGTTTCTGATACCTAGTAGAGGATAACAGAAGTAGCTTTTCAAATACCCATAGCTTTTCGAACTTATGACATGTGCGATATATTTCAAAAAATCAAGTTGCTGTTCCTATTTTCCGATAATTGTATCAGTACATTTGTTTAAGAGTTTATTTCTAACAATTTACAAGTAGAGAAGTATTTACAGAACAAAGTTATATTTTTCTATTTTTTCTAATGCATAAATCCTCATTCTATTTGTTGAAAGCTTATTACTTATTATGATTGTGTTTGTCTAGTGTGCGTTGATACGTGAATTTTGACGTAAGCATTATATATTAAAGCATTTTGAAATCAAATGGTTTTACGTCTTATATCACCCACGCAATGTAAGGATGTTACAGCCCCATCAAGCAGTTTTCATTGTCAATGAGTCAAACATGACGTCAAGGCGTTGTGACGTTCATTTATTCAATTTCATTTGCAGTAAATTGATTGAAGTATATAGTAGAACATTTTTTCGCAATTAATTTGTAGGTTATGAACGATGTCTTCTTTAGCTGGATACGAAAAAGGAATTTCAATTTTCAATATTAACTCTGCTTTTGTACACCATTTTATTATGTTATTGAAAAAATATTTTACAATCAATTATTAGAAATTATTTGTATGAGATTGAATTCTCGCTTAACTCTTGGTGAAACATAATTGAATATTAAAATAAATTAAACTCTTGGCTTAATGTTTCACGATTTATTTAACAATATGTATAGTCAACATGTTTCGAGCGTTAACTCATTTTCAAGACTAAACTACTATAAGAAACGTACAACAAATTTATATCTACAAAATGGATGTGAGTATGGAGGATAGTTGAAAATCTACTTGTTCATTTACAATTTCTTCTTTTCTCTTCCAAGAACTGCTAATTTCATTTGCCTCCAGAAGGTCTAATCAGGCAATAAAGGTAAACGATTATTTTTTTTTGCCCCAGTTGGCCGAGTTGAACTTGGTTGACATGTGGTTTCATCAAGACTGTGCCACATGCCACACAGCTCGTGAAACAATGGACATGTTGAAGGATGAATTTTGTAAGCAGCTTATATCTCGAAATGGCCCTCTGAATTGGCCGCCAAGATCATGCGATTTGACGCCTCTGGATTATTTCTTGGGGGTTATGTGAATTCATTAGTGTATGTGGACAAGTGGAACACGATTGAAGCCTTACAGGATAACATAACACGCGTTATACGTGGAATAAAGGCCAAAATGCTCGAAAACGTTACGCAAAATTGAACCTTAGGAATGGACCATTTGATACGAAGTCGCGGACAACATTTACATGAAGTTACCTTCAAAATATAAATGGCAATTTTATTCGATTAAAAAAAAACTACGTTAAGAAAATCACCCTATAATAAATCTCTAACCGTTCTCAAATGAAAACTGAGAACGGTTATTTTTTGTTACTGTTTTCTTGAAAATCAATACTTACTTATATGCTGCATTCATTAAATGAAAATAAGGAATGTTTTCTTTATGAAATGAGTTACGGGAAAATCTCATCATTTCAAACTTCTATAATTCATTTTCCGGTTCTGCCGCAAACTCTTTATTGCATAATAAATTTCAGTTATTTCGTAACATTATTGAGTATACTTCATGCTGCATACGGCAGATAATTACGAATAAATTCGTTCTTTTTCAGATTGCTTCCAAAACAGCGGTTGTCAAACTGTAGCACTTATCTTAGCTAAATATGATGCGCATATTTATTGTGCTAAGTAAAACTGTTTGAGAAACTCTGTTTTATGGAAACAAATTTCAAACTTTCAGACTGAAACCTCTAAATCGGAAACTCTATTGTTTCGAAATGTCTTAGAACCCCAAATTCAAGGCGAATCGATATGCTAACGAACTCTTGATGCAGTCTTCGGTGCAGAACCAAATTACCGTCCTAAAAAGTTCCGATTCATTTTAGATCGATGAAACATGAACTGTGCACAGAATGTCACGAACCAAATCACTGCTCCTTCGTCCATAGAGATTTTAAATGAAACGATGATGAGGGCGGGTCATGAAATCTATGATGGTTTTCAAGTTTGAAAGAAGCCGATGCTTAGTGGAATATTCTATGAAAACTTCTACCTGCAGGTTCTTTTATTTTCAAAAATGCAGAAAGCAGAGTGTATAAAACACCCATATTATCATAGAATTTATATATAAAGTTCTTTATTTTTTTAATCAACAATAGAACTTGCTTGCAATGAGTTTGATCAGAATAATTTTTGTGAAGTTGATTGATTATTGATATGGTCTCAATATTTGAAATTGTTTCTTATAATCGATCTTCGTTTCATTATATGCAACATGAATATTTTTTAAAACTTTTCTTTTGCAGACATGTTGAATTATCTTTCTCAAATTACAGTAATATAAAGTTTGAATGAAAGCTAGTTCCTACTGAAAAAACGTAATCATATCATGTTCATTGTGTGTTATTGTTGCTGATTTAGTTTAACTTCTCAAAATTGGTTTTACATGATTTCAATACATTTGAGAAACTTCAAAGGTTTTTGATAATTGAAATTAACATTATTATTAATGATTGATGAGGCCGATACTTGAAAAATATTAATATCCATAATGAAACACTAAATTGAATTTTTCTCATTTATCAAATAATGCGTATAATACCCGTTCCGAGGTACAACTTCTTCATCAGATGCTAAATTAACACTTCGTTATGTGTAAATTTAGTATGAGAAGGAGAAGCTCTTCTTCGAAACAAGCGTCATGCGTATTATTTACTATATGAGAGAATTTAAATTACAGTTTCATTATGAATATTTCCTGTTATATATCTGATCTGGTCAAATGGTAAATTGTAAGACCAAATGCTTCAAATAGATTCTTTCATTGCAGGCAAGGATAATATCAACTGATGAAGAAGTTATGTCGTTAGACGATAGGGTAGCCCGCAGTGTCGCCCTCGAAAATGCCTACGTTCACGATGTGTATGAACAGTTCTACGACAATCCACATAGTAGGCCGTGGCCCAAAGTTAAAACGTTTCTTGAGAGCCTGGAGCCTGGCTCACTAGTCTGTGATGTTGGTAAGTCAATTGGACTGACATTTAAATTTCTCAATTAAGCAGAATATGAAGCTACTCATAAAACTACTATCACCAAAGAACATAGCACCATATCTATGTCTCGACTCGAAGACCACCTGATAAACCATCCTCAAAGTTAGCCAATTCAAATACTTCTTTATTACCCCCAAAGAGAAGCAGATAGAACTCAGATTATTACAGGGCTCTACTATGAACATCCAATTTCATGAACTCATAAATCTAAGTTCCTAGGAATTTTGTTGAGTACCGAGCTACAATGGCGTGATTCTTCTATTTGATTATTTTGGATTAAAGTTTTTTTTTGAAAATTCATAGAGTGGTACTATAGATTAGTTAGTACCTCCGAAGAAATATTCTAATTATTCCTTCACCAATTTCATGAACTCTTAAATCTAAATACCTAGGAATTTTGATGAGTACTGAGCTACAATGATGTGATTCTTCTATTTGATTATTTTGGACTAAAGATTTTTTTTGAAAATTCATAGAGTGGTAGTATAGATTAGTTTGTACCTCCGAAGGAATTGTTTTTGGTCGAATATATTTCCTGTAATAGTAATTTATTAAGACGTTATTCTGAATCAATGAAAACTTCCTTGTGAAAATTGTTATACGCATCGAAAAAGGTGAGTGAAAGCAACAGTTAATATAACTTTTGTTGGTGGTTCTCCATTCCCGATGTCTTCCATTCATCTTCGCTGCTTCAACTAATTTTTGATAATTCTTCTTGCTCTTTCAGCTTTAAAAATGGATTTACTTTCATATATATCTTCAGGATTTTTTAAAATTATCTCATTGAAAAATGGAGAGAAATAATTAAGAGTTTTCATTATGTAAATTTCAACTTGGAAATTTCTTTCAGGCTGTGGAAATGGAAAATATCTAAACTTGAATTCCACAACCTTTAATATCGGAGGTGACAAATCGTCAAGGCTCACTGCGGTAGCAAGGGAGAAAGAAAACGAGGTGAACAAACTAATTATAATTTTATCGCATATTCAGTGCACTGTGAATACATTATACAATATGTGATCGACAAAAAATTAACTGTAACAATAATGAACTTTTGTACGGGTTTTCAACTTGAGATTTTCGCTTTTTGTTATTCTTCTACCCGATTTACTTTCTTATAATTTTAATATTTTTTTCACATGATCTAAATTAGTCCCAAAACAATACAAATAATAAGCGTTCAGCAACAAAAGATTGAAATTTTCATCATATTTGTGAAATACTTCTTATATTCTTCTTCAGGTAATTATTTTGGACAACCTCTCCTTACCATTCCGTGACTGTAGCTTAGATGCCGTAATATCAGTGGCCGTGGTGCATCATTTAGCAACAACGGAAAGAAGAATTAATGCCATTCGAGAACTTGCTAGAGTTTTAAGGATAGGAGGAAGAATAATCATATCTGTTTGGGCAATGGAACAAAGTCATAGGAAATTCGAGAGTCAAGATGTCTTGGTACCTTGGAGACGTCCAAAAAATTTACTCAATACTCCCTCATTAGAAATGACATCGGCAACATCCACATCTGAAGAGGACGGTTATCTACCTTATAATGCATATACACAGACTAGCGATACAGAATCCAGCAAATCTTTAAAGTGAGACTCTCCATAAAATTTAATTTTTTTCACAGAATAGCATTCATATTGGTTTCACTTATCATATGAACATTGTGGTGTATTTTCTCCTGTCTTTTGGAATCCATTTCTGAAGTATCATTGTTTATGTTTGTTAGGTAGATGTTTATATGTTTATGAATTGTATTCATTTAGCCAATGTATAGGTACTCCTACGGTGACTCTTTGAACGAAAATGTATATGTGGCATGTAGGTTTGCGTCTTTTTATACGAAATTAGACTCGAACATTATTGCAAATTTCTCTTTCGAGCTCTGCCAAGGAGAAACATTCTATTATCCCAAATATGACATATTTTAGATACATTACTAATATTAACAATTTGACTCTAAATGTTTTTTTCCTGTCTTCCTCTTTGCTGTGACTAGTCTATCGGTTGATGCATCCCTTAGCAAGATGCGACTAGTCGCCCCAATATCTTTTCTGTAACACAGGATATTGTTTCAATAAAACTAATTGATTTATTTGACATATGCTTTTCTACTTTTACATTTACATCTATTGTCATATTATGCGTATAAGCTCATTTTCAGATATTCTTCACATTTCTAACGAAATGTTTTCAGGTCAAGGATAACTCTCAGAAAGCGTAACAGACGACAGAAGGGAATAAATCCTGGAAGACACTCTTCACCAAGTAGTTCTAGTTTATCTAGTCCCAATGAAACCTGCTACAGTTTTGTTAGGAGGGCTATCCAAAGGCTGGCAGGAGGAAGAAGAGTAAGCATGCACAAACCGTGGTTCTTGGAAAGCTGGACAGCGTGCCACAAAGAAAATACTTCTAAGAGGTAACTTCAAACTTTCATTTTGGTACCTTTATATTTTCACCGAGTACCAAATTAAGTATAAAACAAAGAGCTTTTGTTAGATGATAGTTGAAAGCTTCCATCTTCATCACTATAACCAATCAGGCACCAGAAGATTCATTTGAAATTATAGCATTAATTTGCAGATCCCACGAAAATAGAATTATTATAGAGATCTTTGCTTCTGCATTAACTTTTACTGAATTGAAAAATTTGTTCTTTGATTGACAGATCATACAGGATAGTATAATCTGTCTGGAAGAATAGGAAATCTTTCGCAGTGAAAACACTTGCCAAACAATCATAAATTTCAGATCTCAACAAAATCGAGACCTAGAGGACTGGATGTTTTCTCTTCCTAGCAATTCCTTGATCAGTTACATTTTTTTTATAGATAAATATCTAAGTTCGTAAGGTGTTGGTCAATGGGATTTAGTAATTACCCTTGAAATTATATGAAGAGCTTGACTCAAATATATCTAAGGCTCTGTGAGCGCACTTACTGGATTCAACCATGAAACGGAAATTATGTACCTATGATATTACCTATAATTTAGTAAATACTAAATTAATTCTAACACCCTGGTAATTCTTCATCACTAACAATTACTTATAAGATTAACTTTCTCTGCTTTATTATGTTTAACATCCTCAACTGCATTTATTTCTAAGGTTTGACCCAAATTCACTGCCGGTTTGTGAATGCTGCGACTGCACAGATAACATACAAGATATACCAATAGAGCTCAGAAGAATTGACGACGAAATGGTAGTTGTGGGACAGCGAAGAAAAACGTTTCCTTCGTCTCAACTGATCAATGATCTTCCAACTGGTGGTTTTAAGTCACGCAGTTTGACCAACATAAAAACTGTAGAAAACAACAATACCATAACGGCTATAACAAGCGACGAAGTACCCGTCGGTGAAGCGAACGAAGATAACAATGAAGACCAGAAAGAAGTCTTGGCATTGGAATCAAAAAATGAGCAAATAGGGAACCATCTGGTCAAGCCAAAGTTAGTGAAACAGAAGAAGTCTATTTGTGAAGAGGACGCTGAAGAAGCTCTTGATCAACCTACGGATATGGCAAACATCACAAAGACTCCGGTATGATAATTTTCTCTTTGTCATTCTGAGAAGACATATTATAATCAGCTCATTTATAATCCTCAATTGTGAGTTTAACTTATTCTGATTAAGATGCAGTAAGGTTCCATTCAAAAGGATTTGGAGACTTTTAATTACGTTAAATAATACAAACAATGAACAGTCATTGTATTATTTACGTTATATATTACCCATCTATATAGATCGATCTGGTTTCTAATATTTATGTTCAAAAGATTTATTTTCATTATGGCATGGTTCGGAAATGGTTGTTGCTGAAAATGTACCCAATTATCTACTTTCCAAAATTGAAAGTATCGTTTTTGAAATGCATTTGAAGGAAAAAGATCATTTTCCAATTGACAGAAATTGGGAACAGATAACAGATACATAAATTCGAACTATGCTCTTCAGAAATAGAATGTCATAGCTAGATAATTCGAGTTACACAGTGTGGAATTGAAAGATCTACAAATACTCAGAGGATTTTTTCATGATTGTATAGTCAGAATATCACTTGACTTAATGGTTTCGAAACAACTGTTGCTATTTTCAAAATATACACTTTATGAAACTTGCATATAGTTATAACTGTTTAGCATGAAAAAGTTTTCATCGATGATTTTGCAAGTTGATTTTTCCGAGAATTAGGTATACATTTTATATCAACAATTATATGCCATAAATGGTTTTTTCAATATACTTTACAAACAAAGCGCATTCTAATAAAACTCATGATAACATATTGGCAGAATATTCTTGAAAATGGACTTGATATAACTTTTTGAATTTTGGTCACATTCTTTTTACAAGATTCTTGTGTTGATGTTGAGCATATTGAAAAGTCCAGGTACGTTACGTCTCAGAAAAATCATATATTTCATAATTCGATAATTCAACATAGTGTGTATAACAATACCCTACATACTGTGGTTCCCAATAATCACATGTTTTATAGTCTTCATTGTTCAAGACCCTTCACCTGACGAACCGAAGAAGCAGCGTTCTCAAGCAACGATCTCTCAACGAAGAGCTAATGTCTGACAGGGTGCAAGAAAAAGAGCGAGTAAGAAGAAACATCCACAAACAAGTGTCCCTCAACGATGAATTAATTTATCAAAGGCATACATTCGAGTCTTTCAAGGATTCGATTTTATCGGTGTCGACGTCAAAACGATTTCAATTAATCAAAACAGGATTCACAAATAAGATCAAGAATTCCACTACTAACATAGAGAAGGTGACGGGGCAATCTCTCCGCAGTGGGTTTGCCAGGATGTTCCAGAACTGGAAGTCTTCGGATTCTCCCTCACCAATAACGCCCAAAGGTAAATCACTTGTTTCTGATTTTGATCCTGCAGGTATTAAAGTGTCAGTTTTGTGACGAATATTTTGAAGTGATGAATAGTTTAATGTTCAAGGATTTTAACCACAGGATGAAATATTTGACCTATAGAAATTTCGATGATTCTCAGTTTTCCCAATTTGATTTGATAGATATTTAGAACTTTGAGAAATAATTTTTCCTCCAATTACACTCATTTCCATTACTATATATTTGTAGATAATAACTGCGATCATTTGATCATTTTTGCGTGTGTCTTAGAAATCCTGAAGAAATACCAAGTTTTATTGTAAAATATTGTATTGATGCAATTTCGGATCCATTAAATCCGAAAGTGCATCCGATATTTAATCTCATAATAAGAAAAGCCACTTTTGCTTATTATGGAGATTATTTACATAAAATATGGAAATCGGACAAGATACGAGTAGTACTTGTCTTGAAAAAAGGTGATCCTTATGTTGTGAACAACTACAGGCCAATATTCATCTTATCAAACTTTTCCAAACTTTTTGAAATTGTAGTCTATAATACTATATATCCAGCCGTCAGAAACAGCATCAAGATTGAGCAACTAGGATTCATGTCAATGAGATCTTGTTCAAGCAATCTAATGCTGTTTTCTCAGTACGTTTCTAAAGTACTAGACTCCACCGGTCAAGTTGATGTGATCTACACAGATTTTCAGAAAGCATTTGATAAAGTTGCTCATGGGCTCCTGTTACAGAAAGTACGCAAAAAATTTGGATTCTCTGATAGCCTCACCATCCTTTTTCATTCTTACCTGGTTGACCGACGTCAATTCGTACACCTGGAGGGTATAGTGTCGTCTGAGTTCATATCTTCCTCTGGAATACCTCAAGGGTCTAATCTTGGACCACTGTTATTTATTCTGTTCGTGAATGATGGATAATCATTCACTCTCCACAATTGAGGTTCACAGAAGGTTTGAAACTATATCATGAAATTAGGTCACAGGACACTGTGTTCAACTTCAGCTCGCGCTAGGCCATGTTGCTAGTTGGTGTGAGGGCAATTATTTGAGTTTGAATGTGTCAAAGTATAATGTTCTTTCTTTCACAAGGAAAAGAGACCGAATTGACTGTGATTATAGCGTCGGTGGTCAGGTTCTTTTTCGTTCTGATAAGGTGAGAGATCTTGGAGTAGTTTTCGACCAGAAGCTTTCCTTTGTCCCACACATCACCCAACTTATTTCATCTGCCGCGAAAATATATGGATTCGTTATACGTAATGACAAATATTTTAATAAGTCCTCAACATTCATAGGACTATTTGATACCCTAATACGTAACAAGTTGGAGTATGGCAGCATGATCTGGCATCCCATTTACACTTGCCATCAACGCCATCTTGAGGTTATTCAGAGAAGGTTCTTGAAATTCTTAGTTTAGAGGGAGGATGAAGTTTATCCACAGAGAGGAGTCAATCATAACGAATTATTGTGTCCATTTAGTTTAATCTTATAGCAGAGCAGGAGAGAAACGTTATCAATCAAATTTTCGAACAAATTACTGCACAATAGTTTTGATTGTCCTCCCCTCTTGAACGCTTTGAAATTTCGTGTTCCTAGGCAAAATTGTAGTATTACAGAATGATTCCACCTAGAGACTTCGAGGACCAACTCCCTAATACAATAGCCCATTTTGTTTATGTAGTCTACATTCAATAGAGTTGCCAATAATAGTGACATTCACTCCATTGTGACTCCACAGAAGTTATAATCAGGCGTTATGTGAACAAAAAAAATTAACTAAAATGAATTGATTTAGATTGAGTTCTTTGTAATATTTCATTGAATGTTATAATGTAGTTATTAGTTACTACTTTTTTAGATTAGATTGAGCTCTTTGTTATATCTTTTTCATTTTAATTATTCAGTTAGTATTCAACATTGTTTTTTTCGTCTGTAATTGTGTGTTATACCTGTTGAGAACAAAGAACTTATTATTATTATTAATATTATTATAAGTATTGTTTCGATATTAATAATTATTGAAGCATGTTTTTGAGCTAGCTAGTCAGTAGCTTTTTTCAATAAGAATCAAAATATTCAATCATATCGAAACAAACTAATGTTTTCATTCGAAAATTTTAGATATATTCGAGTCAAAATGCTGTTCAGCTAATGAAGAAACTGCCACACAGAAAGAATCCATTGAAAGAAGATCTTCGAAGGAGGACGGATCCGATAGTTCCAAAGACAGTAGCCTCCAAAGCGACACCAGCGTAGATTCTGAAGATTCTTTCGCATCTGTGATTTTCGTTCCGAAGTCAAACCCGATGTCTCCAACTCCTATGTCTTCTGACCCCACATCGCCTAAGATAAAAACTTCATCTATGCCAACTTCCCCGAAAATTAAGTAAGAATAAATCCTATTATGCTTAAATGAGAGGTAATAATGAAAACTTGTCTAAAAATTACTGACTGAACAATTCTTTATTCGACTAGTTTCGCCTTTTACAGCATTATCAAGAATGAATACATATTACAAAGACAACCTATAAATATTTTGCAGATCTGTTCGGGCCACCTTGAATTTCGTCATAGAGGTGGGGGTTTCCAAATTATCAGAGATTTAACAGTGGGGAATGGTTTAGGTCTAACTGGTCATTAAGAAGATCGTATTTATCGGATTTTTGAAGTTTATTTATTTCCATGGCTTCCAGGTAGTTCATTTTAATTCCTTTTTCACAGTAATGAAGTATCTTAGGTTTAAAACAACTTCAGATCTTATGTCCTGTCGACTCTAGATGTTCCCGAAAAGCAGATTGTCCGTTTTTTACGTGTTCTTTTAGCCTAGTTTCAAAACATCTTCCGGTCTGGAATTTTTGAAACCCCCTCCCCTTGGTAATAAAAGGTGAGGTTCAAGACTACCCCACTTTCCCTTCACTATATCATGTGTAATTTTTTACCTACAAAGAATCTAAAATTTTTTAAAATCTTTATCATAAAATACAGATTTGAGTATCATAAAATTTTATTATAGAAAATAAAAAAAAATTAAAATTACCTCAAGAGGTAGACAGAAATGTTGCAAGATGTTTTGGACTGACATAAAAATAATGAAAGAAATGCGAAAATTTTTTTTGTAGTAATACGTGAATATAATTTTATTTACAATGTCCTCAGATCACTGATTAGCATGACTTTCTTCAGCACCAATAACTGGATAAGCATCTTGCAAGTTAGTTGTAGGCACAGTGCTTTGTTGAACAACGTCGATTTCATCAAGCCACAACGGTGAATCAAGGCACACTGCAAGTTGCTTTCGAATTTGTACGCGTTTGACGAAAAAATAAATACACGTAACGCCGCTTTTCGGTTCAGTATCCCGCGTTTACCGCAAAAATGAATAATCGTGATATTTTACTACACCCCCACTGCCCCCTTGTGATATTTTGTGATTTTCTTATAGAAAGGGGGGACCCTTTCGAGCCTCGCATGATTAATGGATGGCCTTTTATCTCACCTATTCCAAAATTAACTTCAACAAACGGAGAAGCCAATAATTTAATTCAATTTCTTTAGTGACATCATAATTTTCTTCGTTAACCCCATCACACAATGTCCTTGAACAAATAATGGAGCTTATTTTGTTCATCTAGAAGCGAATCTGCTACCTCATCTCATTATCATGAAATACTACATTTAACATTATGTTCTATTTTTCTACTCGTTGATCTATCTTTTCCATAGCAGATATTGGCAATAATTATCACAATTATTCCGTCTAGTTTGGAGTATATTAAAAGATACTATATTTTCTTTTAATTGAACTGCCATTAGACTGAGACCTACAGTTCAACGCAGGTTAAACTGCAAGCTTCTGCATGGAAGCTTGTAATGAATGATTAATTTCTGAAAAAACAATAACCACCATTGAATTACATCCATATAATAATATCATAAAAAGTAAACGCAATTTTTTGTACCAGACAATCGTCTTGTCCAACTAGCCCAAGAATAAAACAGATGCCTTTGACTGTATATCCATTGACCAAACAACTCAGTTCTCCAAAGCCATCAACAAAGCAAGAATTTTTGGAGAAACCCTTTTTGGGGGAACGAGAACTTGTACCAATAAAGGTAAGAAATCAATTTTCGTAATTTTCTATCTTGACCCTCGAATATGCTCATTATAGAAACCACCAGAAAGGTGTAAGCCACTTTCTCAAAAATATGCAGTTGTTCAAATACCTGAATTCAAGAAGACCACACCAACATGTATTGTTACATCTCCAAAGCCTTGCAATGCTAATCTGAACCAAGTAGCTAAATGTAAAATTAATTTACCGGATCAAAAATCTGAAGAAGAACAAACTACGAGAAGCGAGAGGTTGAAGAAAATCAGGGAAATGCTCAGTCAAAGTCCTGGGTTTGGCATCAAGTCCAATAAGTCACATTTTCCTCTGATTAGACATTCTTCTGTCACAAACGGAAAGGTAATATATTTTCAAAAATAAATAGATCTTCTTGAATTGATTTCGTTATGCGTATAATAATAATAATAATATAATTTTATTGAGAAACATTCCTTACATAGTAAAATTACATTCATTTCAATTGATAAATAATTACAACTAAGAGAAATGCTCTCAAAAGGACCGAATTCAGTTTGGAGTCTGATCTTCCATTCAGCCCTCGAGCAAAAATATTGGTTCAAAGAAAAATCTTGGTTAAATTCATATTTACAATAAAATACAATTTTGATTGAAAAGAAAAGAAAATAAAAATTTCCTCAGAGATATTAAACATTTGAGACAATTTCACATGATGAAGAACATTAGCGTTAAAAAAATATACAAATATATGATACAAAAAGTTGATTCATACATTATTGTCTACATCCGAATCATCGAAGTACTCTGACACACTATAGTAAGCCTTTGTTAAGAGCAGAGATTTAACTCTCCTCTTAAACAAATGAGCTTTCAGTACTTTCAAATTCGATGGTAAATGGTTGAAAATTTTAATGCTCTGACAATAGAGAGATTGCTCAAATTCAGCTGTTTTATGCATAGGAATAAGTAGCACATCCCTGTTTCTTGTTGAATACTCATGATTACTATTCAATTTAATAAACCTATCTTCATTTTCTTTAACATATAACAAACATCTATAAATATATAAACACGGTAAGGTAAGTATGTAATTATTAATGAAGATAGGTTTACAAGATGTTCGCTGATGAATATTGAATATTAATCATAGTTTTCGCTTCTGTGTAATAAACACCCTATATAAATATATATATATATATATATATATATATATATATATATATATATATATATATATATATATATATATATATATATATATATATATATATATATATATATCTATATATATATATATATATATATATATATATATATATATATATATATATATATATATATATATATATATATATATATATGTGTGTGTGTGTGGGTGTGTGTATACATACTTAAAACAGCGTAGCCGAAATTTCAGATGTAGAACTTGAAAATGTTAAGAAACAAATGAAGCTCCTGCAAAAGAAAAGGAGTCATCATTTGCAGCTTCAGCATGAATTCTCCAGACTTTTGATTATCATGTTGAGGTTGATTATTAATTTTGAAATCCATTTGAACTTTATTGATATTCAATATCAAAATATTTATAAGCTAATAAACCGTTAAATCATCTTATAGTAGGATGAATTTTTCGAATACCAGTGAGATAACGATATTAACGATTCAATATTACATATTTCAAAGTTATTCATTATCGATATGAATTCACAGGTCAAATGAAATATGAAAATGCCTTTCACATATAAACCTTCAAAATTATGAGAAATACTTAATATTTGATGGCGAATATAACCTTCTTTATTTAGAAGAGTTGAAGAGTTCCAAGACTTGAAGAAATTGTATTTGATTTTGAATCCCCCACTTGAGCATTTTTAACCTTGCTGCTTGATTGAAATGAGCAATACTATTGATTACGATAGTTACTCAAGGGCTGGAACAACTAGAATAAGTTTGCTACAATAAATATGTTATACATATTGCGTTGAGTTTCATATTATTTATTTTTATTGCATTCTTTTTCTAGGTATCTGCCGAGCCTTTGCCAAAACTTGTGTCCTTAGAGCTTTTCAATCCAGAAACAGATGACAAAGACAGCGATTCCAGCGCTATATCGTCTCCTGACTCGATTGATAGTATAGTTAGCGTGAAATCGGACCAAAAGAAACCACCTGAAGAAAGCAGGTTCAAATTTCCAACCTATAAAAACACAAAACAAAACAAATTATTAGAAGCTGCTGCTGGAGTGGCAAGTTCGTTGGATGAGGCTGTAACTAAGGTTTGTAGCCTTACAGACAATCACAGTTTTAAACTCTGAATTATTGTCTACTGTTTTGAAAATTCATACGTTTTCTTTGATTTTCCACTTCAAGCTTTTTAGCTTTACTAACCTAGCATTTAATTCAGAGATAGTTATAGTAGGAGTCTAGATTCACCTGAAAACATTCTTTTTGTCTTGAAGAAACAAAATTTCGACTCTAATTCACCGAAAGCTACTCTCTATTGTCGATTGGGTTCAGTGCAAAATTCCAAAGAAAGAGAGAACCCAAAAAAGTTGAGGAAACCAATTTGTTGATCAAAGTTTGAACTTCGTTACTTTATGTATTTATCCTTCTCCTGAGACATAAATTGTTTTAAATAAATCCGTCGAATATCAAGTTTGTTGAAAGATTTGCAGTTAATTTACTTCTATAAAACTGAAAAATACCATCTCATTGAAAAATATATGATCTGCTTCTTGTCTGACTTCGTTACAGAATAGAAAGTAATATCTCATAGAAAAGCATCAAATTGTCCTAGATATTATGCGAAATAAAAGGTGCGATCATATATCTAGAAATGTGACAATTTCCAAAGTTCTGTGCCCACGGCAATTCTATGGGACCAGAGTATTGGGAAACAAGTTAATTCCTTCCATTGCGTGTGCTGTCGACTCGTTTTTAATCATAGAATGTGAGTCAATGGTAGTTGAAAGAATCCTCATCCCCAACTACTCGATGAAGTTGAAGAATTTTCCAAGCTCACCCGGTGAGTGATGCTGTGGGTTAAGGCCTCTCTAACTCATATAGCCTTAACCTTCAGTTGTATCAACTATGTGTTGAAATAATAAATATGGTATATGATAAGGAAGTTTGAAATTTTCAGTTTTCATAAAAGCTTACTCTTGGTTTCATTAGATTTCACTCTGGTTCATATTCCAAAACAAAAAATTTATGTAATTAGACATTATGTAACACTAAATCCGCGAATCTTGATGCCAGATATCCCCTTCAGTTATTTTTTGTTTTCTTCATGAATCTTACTATGTGTCTTATCAAACCGAATAAAAATTCTTTGGAATTTATTTTCAGGTAATTAAGACTAGCCCAAAGTTGAGTAAACGCCAGGTACAATCCACAGATGTTATGTCCATCATAAAACGTTCTTACTCTTTCGAAACAACGCCTCTGATTAGCGAAGAGAATGTAGAAAATAATCATAAAGGGGACAACATGTATCTTACAGATTTCGCAGAAAAACTCAGCGAAAAACTACTGAAGGAAATAGACGAGTACCAAGAGAAGACCAAAAGACATTTGGACAACACCTCCTTGGAAAACATAAACGACCCGTACATCCACCGACTGAGTAACGAACTCGATGACCTGTCAAAATTAAGTGCGGAAATAAAGAAGCAGAACGAATACTTGGCCAAATTTACCGCCAGCGCTTGTCCCTTCAATCGATGCGCGATTTGTAAAAAGTACGACTGTAAGTGTAGTTTAAATCGGAAATCGAGGACAAAAGTGGAAAATTGTTCGCGTAAAGAAAAAGAAATGTTACCAGATGAAAAGAACAAGAACTGTACGGAAATCGCGAAGTCAGATAATTCTAAAGTGACAATTACGAACGAGAGCCTCGAAAAAGACAGATACACTCCGGAGAGATCTGCGAATTCAGATTCCGAAAATGTACTGAAGTTTTCTTGCAAGAACTTCGTCAGGCTGGGAAATTCTACCGACTCCTGCGATTCGGAGAAAGGTTAGTTTATGCATTAATCAGATTCATTACTAAATTTATAAATGTAAAAGTGTAGATTTCAATGGAAGTTTGTTACGCGATAATGCCAGAACTGCTGAATGGAGAGAGATGAAATTTGAAAATGAAGTACCTTATAGTCTGTAATATGCTACTAAGTACTTGAAATTTCATGTCAAAAAATGCATGCTTCAAATAGGAGATTTTTGTGGTTTAGATAGCAAATCACTAGTTTTTTGACATTATTTTGCATTTCTTTTCATATATTGGTATTTAAAGTGATCAGAAAATGTTATAGATAACTTCGTACAACAGAAAAAATCTGGTCCCCATGGAATATCATAATATTTTATGATATGTGAACCACTTTATTGGAAAAGTTCCCAGATTAAATTATGAAGTAGGTGCAATTTGGTACATAGATAGATTAAATTGTCAGAAATAACACTTAGGCATCTTGCAAAAAGGAACGGATTCTGTGAAAGACATATTGTGTTTCTATTTCACTCAAGGTAAGGAGTTTTTTCCACCTCTTTTCAAAAATTGATGAATATATGGCATAAACTTTTGATCCCCAAAAATGTACGATTGGTTGATCGGTTCCATTCTTCACAAGGAAATTTTTTTAAAATCACCATAGGAATAGGTACAGTTTCTGTTGACTTGAAGGATTTGCATTTTGCTTTCAAAATTTGCTTATAGATCCCTTCGTAGATAAAAAAATTTCAATGCTTCAAGCATTACTAGCTATAATGTAATAAATGACCTTCGAGCAAATATACACTCCATCCACTCAAGGAAAAAATCATAAAATATTTGGCATAGCGAAACAAATCATCGCTCTTTATTATCATATTATTATTATCATTTTTTCGTCTGACATATAAATATGGCAATTTACGAGTACACTCAAACCGAGAAAAAGTGATAAGTAAGTTTAAAGGTCAACAAGTAGACAACATACTCATATAACATAATGTGCGAAAAGCAATCATTCGTGAATGAAGATACAAAAAACACCATCAATTTGCAATAATATCAACTGAATGAACCCATTTGACTCTTTAAGTGGTAATAATGATATTAATCCCTGTGTCCGTGGCTTAGTTGGGAGAAAACCCGACTATGATGCGATAGGATTCGGGTTTGAGCCCCCGTGAAGGCATGGGTTCATGTGTTTATCTATGATTTAAGTAGTTTAAAGATGATGATAATTGTTGGGTAATGTACAATTAATGATTACAAGCCCATTGGCCGTTCGGAACAGGTGTTGAACTGTAGGTCCACTGAATTAAAAAAAATGATATTAATGTCATGTTGATAATAAATATTCAACATTCAGTAATTTAACTTTTTTTTATTTTTATCAACAAAATGACAGAGCGTTATTGATCATCAATATAACTTATATTTTTCCGAAATTAGTATAAATGGCTCTTATATAGGATCGTCATTTTTGTACTTTGTAACTGATTAGTCTTGATTGCCATAATTTTAACTAATTGTGAGCCTTCTTCGATGTCACCAAAAGATTGAAAATCTGATTTTATAAACCCTTTTTTATTCGCCGCAAGAGAAATTTTGAAATTGTGTTCAGACGATTACCTGCACTTAATGTGTCTGTTAACACTTTCCGAACTTGTTTGCGCTGGTAGGAACGGCATGGGTAAGTTTAAGATCTTAGGGATGAAAAAACAAACACAATGAAGACCAATGCGAAGGAAACCACTAATTATGGTTTCCGCATTTACTTTTGTGTAGGATAACAGTCACCTCCTTCGAAGACCAATTTCAAAATCTCCCAATCCAGAGAGTTCATGCGGAAGTCGTAAACAGGAACTTTGTTAGTAGAAGTTTGCTTTTTTATTCTTTCATCTCTAAGTCTGCACATCTTAAATGTGTACATCTTTTCCAAAACACGAACAGTAGGTACTTCGATAGGTAAAGTCAGAACCAAAAAAATTATGATATTGGTTGAAAGTTTCAAAATAAATATGGAAAATTTAATGAAATAATGTTCTCAAACCTATGGAAGTTCTGAATTTCATAAACTATATTCTCATATGAGTCAGCCAATTCATGAAGAAGATTTGGTATCTTCAACTTGGAATGAACTTGAAACTATGAAGATTTCAATTTCAACAGCGTTAAAATTTTATTTCTACAGTAGATTTTCAATGTAGAACTTTCTTTATTGTTCATTAGCTTCCCTCATAACATTTTGTAGAACATTGTTACAAAGCCTTACTCCGAAACACTCAGCTAATTATCACAAAAACTTTAACTACATTCGACATATGTTTCCAACTACAGACCCATGTCTGGACATGGGTACTGTACAACACGCTCGGACCGAGCATGTCTACTTCTGTACAACATGCTCGGTCGTCTGGCAGGTATAGAAATCAACTCAAATGAGGTGGCTTTTATCAATTATCAATTTTTGAGGACAAATAATGTTATGTATAAATCTGGAGTGTCTCAAATATACTCTTTTGATTTTTCAGAAAAATAACTCCTAAATTCTCTGGCTAGATATTAAACCCATTGAAATGTTCTGGCTTCTATATTTTCTATTTTCTTATATATTCAACTCAAACATCAAAATTACAAACTGCCTCAAGCATTCTTTTTTTTTCAAATTGCAATTACAAAAATATATGGCTCAGCCAATATCCACCATTTTGTAGTCAGGCGTCTACATTTTGCTTATAAAATGCAGGAAAAGTATTTAATAAATTCTTAAGGTGCCTCAAATACCTGCTCAAATATTCACTCGGTACTCAGTGATAAAAAAAATTATCAAAAAATTCTGACAACTGAATTAAGTTTGGGTTGACACACTCAAGTTATAGTACGAGAGCTGGCACCAATTTTGGGTTGGTTATTTGAGGCAAGCTGAAAACTTGTCACATATTTCTGCTGATATACCCCAATACGGAATTGCAGACCTGGCTGGTGATTAGTGGGGTTAAATCAACCCCTAAATTTTTAGGGGTTGGCAGCTGTAAAGTCCAATCAAAATGATCTATCTTTTTGGAAATCTTATCTTTTAGTTATAAATAATACTCCATTCAAACTTCAAGATACCAAGAATACATTTTTTATAATTTTTTGCAAAATATTTTTGCAAGCGTCTGGCAATGTTGAAACCCCGATTACATCGTCTGGCTTGTTTGTTTTCGTATTCATTAATTTTCGGAAAAACAATTAATATTTTTAAAAATTTAGGGGTTGATTTAACCCCGCTACTACAGTCACGTTTGCAATTCCGTGTTGGGGTATATCAGAAGAGGTATGTGACAAGTTTTCAGTTTGCCTCAAATAACTACCCAAAAATTGGTACAAGTTCTTGGACTATTATATACAGAAACTAGCTTGGCCATACCGATTTGCACAGTGAATGAAGTAAAGTTTGAGTCAGCCAAAAAAGTTGGCTCGAGTAAAATCTGTCCGATAAAATACCGGTTTTCGGTTGCTGTATGACATGAATGCTTGAATGATATTCATGCCCCGGTTCCAATATCAAGCATACGTGCCGGTAACATAAAAGGTGTTATTATAATGTACATTGTATGATATAATATATAATATATGTGTAGCAAATGCTGGAATGTGGCTTCACTCACTCAAACTCACTGTATAATTCATCTATTAAATTTCTTTGCGAAAACGTACCTATCTCTTTTTACAAATCATGGTTTTTTCTTTTTACAAATCATTGGCTTGTGCAAGCCAATTTGTGCACATCGTGAACGTGGGAACCCACCTTTAGACTTGTCCTATTGAACTCCTGAATATCTCGAAAAATATGTAGGGAGAATTCAGATTTTTATGTAATTAAGTCAAGTGTTTAGAACTGAATGATGAAATGATCTTCATAATATTTTTTCTTTCTCTAAACTCAATAGTCATCAAATTTCAATTTGATTCAATAGTCACAGAGATTATCCACAGTATTTTTGTTATTTATTACAAAAGAATCGCTTGGTTCTGAACATTTTTTTCTCGTTTTTATAGTGAATAGAATGAAATTATCTGTTATACAGAACGAATTCGCTCGAAGTACCTATTAGAGCGAGAAATTAATGTTCTTTTGAGGTCGATTACTTCGAGCTGGTTATTTTGCAAGTATAACATACTCGTATACATTCTTCATAACGATATATATTTCGCAAGAATCAAATCCTCTAGGATTTACACAATAAACTAAATGTCATGAATTATCATAAAATTCCGATTGAATATCAAAAAGAAGAAAAAAACTAGCTCTAATTAATTTTGATTGGGAATGTAAGAATTTGAAATTATTCTGAAATGAGTTATTCATTAATTTCTTATTATATCTTCTTGCTTGATATCGTTATCTACAATCCAAAGAATTTGGACTTTAGAAGTGTTAAATATTATTTATATAATAAATATTCATAATATGTAATTATAAATAGGTATTTAATTTTTTCCATTACCTACTGTGGGTTTTTTGACAACTTTCTGGTCCCCATTCTATTTTACTATATGAACTTGAAGAAATTTACAAGAAATTGTTGATGTTTTTCAGATCTTTGCAGTACAAAATATGAATAAAATAAATACCATGAATATTGGTTCATTTTTTTTGTATGTATTTTTGTTTATATTCTGTTACTCACCCAGTAAATATAAATAATTATCAACTAACAGAAATTTAAATTGAATAAAAAAATCAACAACAGTTCATGATTATTCAGATCATATAACGCTTCACACGTTGATTTGTATTTGATTTATTTGATTTGATTTGATCAGTATTTGATTTATATATTTTTCTTTCACTGTTTCATCAAAAATATTTGTCTTTCGATAAGTCAAACATAGCAATTGCTGTCCTTTTATTATGCTTAATGTCGTCATACAAAATCCGCTTTGTGTTTTTCATCTTCTAAGAACCAAGAAGCTCGGGAAACCACTTTTTGACGCCAGAAGTTCACAATGTCTTCGACACTTTCCCCTTCGCCTTCATATTCCTTGGGTAAAATCGCTTTATCCAAAATATTAAGAGTTGAATTCACATGAACTCGTTTACTCAACTTTTCAGGCATGAATGTTTTGAATAAATTCAAAACAACATTCACAAAAAATGGAGTGTTCACAAACTCTATTTTCTGCGGTCGACAATGATAATTTTGTAGAGCTTGAGCGAGATGTCTCATGGTTGAAATGGAAAACTGCTTGACATGAGCGAAGCTCGTGTACTTCAAATCCACAATAACTATAAGTCCGTAGATTTGCGATAATTCGTTTTCTATGATTGCTGTGTCCAAAATCATCATGCAAACTTTGAGCATATTGTCCAGGGTGTGAATTTTCGGATTTTGCAAAGTAGGTCTCATAATCACCACCAAATGATTTTCGTAAGTTTCTTTCAGAATTAAAAAGCATCCTAATTTCATGATCTCCTCGATGTCTTCTGAGTATGGATCACGATTTTCATACCATTCGATACGATCCCTCCTCATGGTGTAGAAATTTTTCAGTTTTTCTTTCGTTTTCGCCAGATCGAATTTGCAATTTCTGAGAAAAGGAAGCACGTACTTTGGTTCGCTCCTTATGTGTAGATGTGGATTTTCTTCGGACCAGCTTTTTATTTCGTTCAAACAATAATTTCTATTGTCTTTCGTCTCGTTCAATTTGTGAGCAGCATATTTTTGTGTATCTTCGGATAACCGACATTCATATAACATCGACATGTCTGCGATATTTATTTCACTGTATAGTACGTATTTCCAACACTATATCATTTATTCACAAAGAATTAGTCAAAACACCAGCTTTCGCTCTTCCAGTTTTCCGATAAAATAATCTAAGAGAAATGAAACCAAAAGGGCCTTCAAGACGGATATATTAAATTCATGACCTTGAAACGTAAGGTTATCGGTCCAAATTGCGGTATCTATGAAATATATTCGCACAATCAATTCGAAAACACTTTAATTAGTTTTTCCATTGGAGAGACCTCGAACAGTTCCTCGCGTTACTTTAATGCGAGTTTCACTATTTGTTGATATAAGTCGAAGATGTAGAACGTAGAGTAGTGATTGCATTGTGGGGATTAAAGTTGTGGGGATTAAAACGAGAGAGAGGACTATTGAAAGTCCATTCAATATCGTTATTAAGTTAACCGAGGATTCCGAAATATTACTATAACAGATATAATTGTGATAATTATCAATATCAGACAATGCACAACTGGCTTATCGATTGTTTTCTTTTTTTTAAGATTAATTTCAAACACTGATAATAATCGAATGTGTGGGAAACACTACTCTAACTAGATATTATCTCCACATAGTGACAACAAGATAAGTGGCAAAAATGGGAAAGATTATGAAGTTTGAAGTTACTGAAAATATATACACATTCAATCAGAGTAAAGACGATTGATATACTAGAAAAATGAGTCCGGTGACAAAATTTATGGGTTCCCTGGCCAACTGGAATTCCGGCCCCCTCAAAAATTGTTCAATTGCCTGAGTTTATCGATGAACATATTTTTGATGTTTGTCACAATGAAAGATGGTAACAGAGATGGTAAAGTGTGCGAATTACTTGTCAAATATGAAGAGTGTGAGTTCGGGGGTGCCACAAGGAAATGTAGTCGGCCCACTGCTTTTCGTCATTCATAAAATGGCATTTTGAGAAAAGATGGAAAATTGAGATAGTTGACGATGATGAATTGATCTATATTAGTATGCGTGATCAAATCTAAATAATGAATTAAGACATCTAAACGAATTGTTAAAATTAAAAATAAAGACTAAGTATATGTTAATATCTGGAATCGAACGAATCAAGGATTTGAAAGTGGATTTAATAATAGGAATTGAATAATAGGAATTCTTCAAGTAAATAACATCACATAATTGGGTGAGGTTATAGATGAGGCATTGAATTTTAAAGAACATGCCGATTATTTCATTCGCAAAATCTTATCTAAAATAGTGGTTTCGAGCAAATCTTTTCAGAAGGTCATCATTACAGATATATGAAAGCATCGTTAAACCACACTGTGCGACCATTTCGTACATTTTTGTCTCTGTGGGCCTCAATGAATCACAAAATTTGGCTATGAAGTTGATAATAAAAAAGCAGAAATACACTTGTATAAGATCTGATTATCTTATAATTCAAATTAGAGTAAGTTCAAGTAAGTTGAAAATTAGAAATTACTTGAATAGGTTCCGACTGCTACCTATAAATATCTATATAAATATTATACAGGTACGTATATAACAGGTATAAATATTATGTATATAAAAAAGGAAAAATAAAGATTATTAATCTTCATATTTTTTGAATGAAAATATAGATGTGTGGACTCCCCCTCTCTCTCTGTTACAATGTAATCAATAATATTGTACCTAGAATCCTTCCCAAAAATTCGAACGACAAAATGTAACCTCTTTGCTTTCTTCATCAATTTATGTCTGATTGGCACTTTTGTTACTAACAAAAACTACTTTTGTATCAACTAACAAATACAGGAATGAAGCAAAAGAATATTATGGCTATAGGAATATTCTGGAACAAATCAGCCGGGTTAGATCCGTTTATCTCAATTTTTTTGAGATCACATTTTTTGAACATGGAGTTCAGAAAATATTAGAATTCTACATTTTGATCGAATTAAAATCCGAGCTCAAGAAGCCCGAATCGTGGATCTGAGCACCTGAAAGCCTGAAGCTCTTCTGTGAGCTCGGGTCCTGTTCTAGTAAGTTATCCCAGAGTTTCAAAGGCCAATTCGAGCTAACTTCATAACTTTCTTGTTACTCAATTACTATCATCAGGATATACCTCAAAAATCTTCCTTCTTTTCATAAATGTTGCTGAAATATAACAAATCAGAAACATTTTCCCTCAGTTTTCAAATTGATATTAGAATTTTATTGTGACCTTGGTCAATTTATTAGTAGTTGCTCAAAATCTACAGTTTTGTAATGCTATACAGTATAGAAAAATTGAGATGAAGCTTTTGTTAATTAATAATAAATATACAATAGCCGAGAATTTAACATTAAAATTTGCACCTACTCTACCTAAAATATGCAACAGATCAAAATGAAAGGGCATTTCAAAGTTTATAAATAGCATGTATCAGAAGAAACATAACGAATTCAATTTTTTCCATCTTATGCTCAACTATGTCAGTAAAGAATGCTGGGTGCAAAGTGACTTCGGGAAATTGTACTGATCCCGGAAAAATCACAGGGGGGCCGGCGCTAGCAGTTTCGCCATCCCAGACAAAAAAAATATCACACCTTCACACCAAAATTCAAAAGATTTCGAACATTTTTGTCGCCCTCTCAGGTTGACGCCTTGAGTGGGGTGCCGGTTTGAATTTCTCTAAAGCTCTGAACAGTTTGAAGATCTCTAGTCAATTTCAAATTCGACCAGGTATTACACAGTGGTCTCTCAACCCACTTAACAGTACACAAGTAAACCTGGTCACATAACGGTGTCTGGCAGTCAATTGGTATATATCAAAAACGAAAGGGGACCTAGCATTGGTCCTTGTGTGACACCGACGTCAAGGAGTACACCCTTGTACTATACTATACTGATTTTTCTTCAGGAAATCAATAATACAATTGATACGAGGACTTATAAGGGGTCATCCATAAAGTACGTCACACGTAAAGGAAGGGAGGGGGTCGACAAAGTGTGACATGGTGTGACAATGGGTGGGAGGGGTCCTAAGTTTCGTGACATCACATTTCAAAATCTAATATATCTAGAGATATTAGATCCCGTACTTTGAAATATTAATTGAACTAAAAAATATTTCCAACTCTATCATTATGACAATACGGTTTAAATTGTTTTGTTGACGAGTTCATACCCGTTTTAGTGACACGCGCCGAACGCCTACGAGCCCTTTGACTAATGCCGCCAAACGCACCGCACCTCGCGTGATTTTATTGTTTCTATTTCATTCGACAATTAACTTTCGCTGAGTGAACGTCGTTTTTTTAGTTGTGCTATTTTGTGGATATAAAGTTATTTTAATAACACAAGTTCAAAATGAACAAAAAGATAGATTTAGGTGATCTTTACCGTAGACTTTACGAAACTTACAGTGAAACTTACGCTGATAAAAAACAGCATATACAGAAAGAAGTTAATACTAGGGTTGCAACGGAACTTCGCCTCCGCATCCACCTCCGTAAAATATATGCGGAGTTGTAACGGAGGTGTATATTCCACAAATTTTTCCAGATGAGTGGTTGTATCTTAATAAACTAGTGACAATACTCATTCCCTTTGAAGAAATAACACAAAATTTGAGTGATACAAATACTTCCATATCATCACTAATTCCATTGATATATGTACTAAAACAACGTACATTGCAAGCTGAAAAGGAAAAATCAGACACAAATCAGAATTTCCAGACAATAATTCAAAAGCTAATTGAAGACATCAATTCCAGATTTTTTGACCTTCAAAACAACACAATTTGAATCTAAGGTACCAATTAAAGTTTTTTGATGAAATAAATAAGGAACAAGACCAGTCTGAACTAATACGTTTGCTTACCATACATGAATCAAATATGGCTACTAGAGTTGGTGATAATGAAGCTTCTGGCGCTTCTGCTGCCAAAAAAGCCAGAATAGAATGAAATCCAGTGCATGACGATCCGCGCACAAGTTTCCAGATTTTATTACCAACACAAAGTATCCATTCCAATCTGGCTGAGATGCTGACAAATAGCAGTGACGGTGAAGAGGAAACCGAAATTGACAGCTACAATAATATCCTGATATGGAAATCACTCATCACTGAATATAATAAAGAAAACCGACTCAAATTAGATGAAGACCCTATATTGCGGTGGAGACATAACACTAAATATAAAGCTTTTCCTCCCATCGTTCGCACATATTTATCGCCGAGTTCAGTGCCCAGTGAACAATTAATTATTCAGTTGAGCTGGCTTAATTTATGATCCGCTCAGAAATCGTCTGGAAGGTGACAAAGCCGCCAAAGTTTTGTTTGTCAAATATAATTTTCCTCTTTTTAATTTTGAATACTAGTTAATTGAATAAGTAATTAGAGCGTACTATCAATGTATGTAGCTTTTCATCGAAATACAGACTTTTTTATTATACCATAAATGAATATTTTTCTATATCCACTTTCACCTCCCCCTCCGTTAACCTCCGCATACGCGGAGGCAAAACTCATCGCCCCCGCATCCGCCTCCGCTAAAGAGGCCTCCGTTACAACCCTAGTTAATACCATATGGAAAATTTTGAAAAGTAGTGACAATATCGAAGGTCAAGTGGAATCGAAAATTAAAGAGCAGCAAATACAAATGACGAAAAAGAAAGCGACGCTATTGAATTTGAACGAGTGTTGTCCTGGTTCGGGTCCTTAGACCCGAACCAGGACAACTTAGGCGAGGCCCTTAGGCCGTCGTCGGTTGGAATTTCTTCCTAACGTTTCGCTAGCACCAGTGGCGAGCTTCTTCAGAGGTCGTTCCATTCTCTCAGAAAATAGAACGACCTCTGAAGAAGCTCGCCACTCGTGCTAGCGAAACGTTAGGAAGAAACACTAGTTCAACGACTGGCCGCGAAAGCCTCAACTAATTTGTCACTAATTTTTTTTCGAAAATTCCTTCGACGTCAACGTCACGAATCCAACTAGAGCGGGAAGAGGAGGGAAAGTACAAGTAAGTTCGAATTTTATAACAATCCGTAATTATCGCGGTCAACGCTGGACGAGGACTTGAATCGCATCGCACGCGCCGCATTAGGAAGTAGGTAGGCTCATCGTGGCATCATAGGTAATTTGAGAAATACTAATAATTGTTTTTCATTAATTCATGAAATCTAGTAATAAATTCAGTTAATTGAAAGAAATTAGAATCAGTGAATATTTTGTCGTTAATCGTAAGAGACAATTATATATTTTCTTCTTTACAATAATCTTCTATTTTTTTCTACAGGAATATCTTTTTGTTTTATTCAGACGAAATGTGAATTTTGAACGAAACCTGAACTAATCTTATCAAAATGATCATTCCAAAATATTTCATTCGAAAATATGTATTACCTACATTAGAAAAAATAGAATAGTTTCAATATAAAAACTTTGTGGTAGCTCAATTAACTGTAAATCTTTTCATTACTTTCGAAATATTCATTTCGAATCACTTTGAATAATCAAAATCTGTGTGAAGAATATTATAATTCCTATAATTAATGTAGGTTTCCATATTTCTTGAGCTTATAGCGTGGTTGATATATTATTCTATGTGTGGAAATACTAAACGACACTTGTATTGTAAATATATATTTAAGATTATTTACAAGGAACGAACTATTGAACACGTGGTTGTTGTTGTGTTACTTCGTGGAAGTTAGAATGACAGATTGTTGAACATAGAAGTAACTGTCAGAGAAGAGCTCTGACAGAGAAGGGTGAGATTGAAGAAGAAGAGAAGAATACGTTTATTAAATTCTTTAAGGCATTTTACAACAATTTATCATTATATAAAAGAAAAGAGGGAAGTTAACTAAGGTCGTTTGACCTTCTTCAACCCTAAAAACTAGGGTGAGATTGTTGTTGGTAGCCCTTTGTATATGTTTACAGTTTAAGGTGGGGCGTCCCAATGTGATCACAGAATAGTGATACTATTCTGTGATATGTTTTCTTCCATCGAATGACAATGACAATATCCCCACAAGCTTATCCAACAATTCGAAAAATTCCAACCTAACACGAACATACCCGAAGCTGAGCCGATCATTTCCAACGCGCCCGATTCAATCTTCAAATTGAAATCATTTCAGTTCTATCACAAAAGCTTTCGTTTCTTTCAAACATCAGGTTCTAAAACCTTCGTTGCCACTCGCATGCGATTGTTTTTTGACGTTGACAGACTTTCACGTTAAATCCTCGAATGTCAGAAAATGTATATGCACATCTGAAGGTTAACTATTCATTTTTAATGATTTTTCTGTCGAATTTTTTCATTGCCGGCAACATTGTTCGATTGGACGTTTATCCTTCGAATGAAACTGCAGACTGCGTTTTCTCTTCTGGACGTTTCTAAGAGGAATTTATAAAAATTCTGGAAGATATTTGAAAATTCCTCAATGAGTACGGTGTATGAGATAATATATGATAATTTTGATCTTGTTTATTAGTAAGAGTAGCAATAATATTTTAAATAAATATCAAACATTCTATTCCCAAAAAATGAAATAAATGAATTTTTCAAACTCTGATAACTTCAATTTCTGTAACTTATGAATAATGTTGACTATAATTTAATGTTGAAACTATTCAAATTGAAATATTTTGTCTACTTGATGAGATAATTATAACATCTTTTTTTTTAATTATGATAAATTAACTTCCTAATGAATTTTGTTTCATCAATTTCCAGTTTTTTCGTAGTTAATCGTAAGAGAATTAAGTATATATTTTATTATTTCCAATACTTTTCTATTTATCTTTCTATCTTTTTGTTCTCTTCAGATTAAATGTTAATTTTGAACGAAACCTAAACTGATCTGATCAAAATGATCATTCGAAAACATTACATTCGAAAAAATAAAATTGTTTCAATATACCAATTTGCGGTGGCTGAATTAACTGTAACTCTTTTCATTCCTGTCGAAATATTCCTTTCGAATCACTTTGAATAATCAAAACCTGTGTGAAAAATAAATATGATAATTCCTATAATTAACGTAGGTTTTCATATACGTTGTGTTTATCCAATAATTCAAACAATACCAACCTAAAACGAACATGCCCGAAGCAGAGCCGATCGCTTCCTGCCGCTCGATTCAATCTTCACATTCAAAACATTTCAGTTCTATCAGAAAAGCTTTCGTTCATTTCAAACATCAAATTGTAAAACCTTCGTTGCCACTCGCATGTGATTGTTTTGTGACGTTGACAGATTTTCACGTTAAAACCTGGAATGTCAGAAAATGTGAAGTACATTTGAAGATAAATATTAATTTTTAATGACATTTAGTGAAAATTTCTTATCATCGGCAACATTGTTCGACTGGACGTTTTCATGCGATCATAGGAATGATAATTTATGATTGCTGTTTGTTCAGATTTGTCAAACGTCAAATGTTTTCGAAAAATTGTAAGAGATATTTGAAAATTCCTCAATGAGTACGGTGTATGAGATGATATATGATAATTTTGATCTTGTTCATTAGTACGAGTAGCAATAATATTTCAAATAAATATCAAACATTCCATTCCCAAAAAATTAAATAAATGAACTTTTAATACTCTAATAAATTTAATTTTTGTAACATATGAATAATATTTACTCTAATTTAATTTTGATATATATAAAATCTCGGTTTTTAATTATGATAAATTAACTTCCTAATGATTTCGTTTCGTTAATTTCTTAATCGTAAGAGATAATTATATATTTCATACTTTCAATACTTTTCTATTTTTCTTTCTACACGAATATCTTTTTGTTTTCTTCAGACGATATCTCAATTTCGAACAAAACGTTACCAAATCAGTTCAAAATGATCGTTCGAAAACATTACATTCGAAAAAATAGAATCGTTTCAATATAAAAGCTGTGCGGTCGCTAAATCAACTATGAATCTTTTTATTTCCGTTGGAATATTCATTCCGAATCACTTTATTAATACAATCGTGTGCGAAAAATAAAGAATATTATAATTTCTATAATCAACGTATGTTTCGATATCTGTTGCGTATTACTGAATAATTCAAACAATTCCATACCTAAAACGAATGTTCCCGAGCAGAGCCGATCGCTTCCAGTCCGCCCAATTCAGTTTCTTCACATTCAAATTATTTCAGTGCTTTCGTTCTTTCAAACATCAAATTCTAAAACCTTCATTGCAACTTGTGATTGTTTTGTGATGTTGACAGACTTCCATGTTAAAACCTGGAATGTCAGAATATGCTTGTATTAATTGAAGTTTAAATATCCTTTTTTAATGACATTTCAGTAAAATTTTTTTATCGCCGGCAACATTGTTTGACTGGACGTTTACATCCGATCCTTGCAAAGAACTGCAGACTGCGTTTTCTCTTCTGGAAGATTTCAAGATGAATTTACGAATGCTGGTTGTTCAGATTTTCCAAATGTTTTTGAAAAATTATAAAAGCTGTTTGCATATTCATTAATGAATATTTTGTAACATTATATTTATTATTTGCTACTGCAGTTTGGTAGTATTGCTACATTTTCAAGCACATTATTATTGAAGAAATTGGGATTCTTTGAATAATAAGTATAATACTAATACTAATAAGTAAAAGAAAAAATTTATTTTCTTTTTTATATTTTGCATTATCACAAACTAACCGAGGAATCTTTCCAATATTCCAAATATAAGTAGGATGAGATATATGTATATATATATATATATATATATATATATATATATATATATATATATATATATATATATATATATATATATTACATCCTTTATAATTCTTGACGTAATGTTTTTAATGAATTTGGTTAATTAATTTCAGGTTTTTCATCATTTTATTTATTTCCGTATTGAGTATTTTGTTGTTTTCTTCAGTCGAAATGTTTATTTTAAATAAAACTTTACCAAATCATTATTTAAATGATCATTCGAAATAATAAAATCATTTCAACTTAAAAGCTCTACGGTTGAAAAATTAACTTTGAATCTTTTGTTCCCGTCGGAATATTCATTTCGAAACACTCTGAATAATCAAAATCTGTGTGAAAAAAAGATTATGATAATTCCTATAATTAATGCAGATTTCGATATCTGTTAAGTTTCTCCAATAATTCTAACAATTTCAACCTAACACGAACATACCCGAAGCTGAGCCGATCGTTTCCAGCCCACCCGATTCATTCATCACATTCAAATCACTCAGTTTCTATCAGAAAAGCTTTCGTTTCTTTAAAAACTTTTCATTCTAAAACCTTCGTTGCCATTCGCATGTGATTATTTTGTGACGTTGGCAGATTTTCACGTTAAAACCTGGAATGTGAGAAAATGTACATATATGAACTTTATTATAATTTAATAATTTTTTCATAATTAACTGTAACTCTTTTCATTCCTGTCGAAATATTCCTTTCGATTCTCTTTGAATAATCAAGGCATGTGTGAAAAATAAAGTTGATAATTCCTAAAATTAATGTAGTTTTTGATATATGCTGTATTATCCAATAATTCAAACAATTCCACCTAAAACGAATGTCGCCGGGCATAGCCGATCACTTCCTGTCCGTCCGATTCAGTCTTCACATTCATTTCAGTTCTATCAGAAAAGCTTTCGTTCATTTCAAACATCAAATTCCATAACCTTCGTTGCCACTCGCATGTGATTGTTTTTTGACTTTGACAGATTTTCACGTTAAATCCTTGAATGTCAGAAATCATATATGCACATCTGAAGGTTAACTATTCATTTTTAATGATTTTTCTGTCGAATTTTTTCATTGCCGGCAACATTGTTCGATTGGACGTTTATATGCGACCCTTTGAATGAAACTGCAGACTGCGTTTTCTCTTCTTGGCGTTTATAAGAGGAATTTATAATTGTTAGTTTTCTAAATGTTTTTGAAAAATTGTGGAAGATATTTGAAAATTCCTGAACGAGTACGGTGTATGAGATAATATATGATAATTTTGATCTTGTTTATTAGTAAGAGTCGCAATAATATTTTAAATAAATATCGAAACATTCTATTCTAAAAGAATGAAATAAATAAATTTTTTAAACTCTGATGAATTTAATTTCTGTAACTTATGAATAATGTTGACTATAATTCAATGTTGAAACTATGCAAATTGAAATACTTCGTCTTCTTGATGAGATATTTATAATATCTTTGTTTTTAATTATGATTAATTAACTTCCTGATGAATTTAATTACCGGTTTGTCAGTAATTCATGAAGTTTAGTAATAAATTCAGTTAATTGAAAAAAATTAGAATAAGTGATTATTTTTTCTATTAAAATAAATTAAACTCTTGGCTTAATGTTTCACGATTTATTTAACAATATGTATAGTCAACATGTTTCGAGCGTTAGCTCATTTTCAAGACTAAACTGTCTTGAAGTCAGTTTAGCCTTGAAAATGAGCTAACGCTCGAAACATGTTGACTATACATATTGTTAAATAAATCGTTAAACATTAAGCCAAGAGTTTAATTTATTTTAATATTCAATTATGTTTCACCAAGAGTTAAGCGAGAATTCAATCTCATTGATTATTTTTTCGTTAAACGTAAGAGACAATTATGTATTTTCTACTTTCCAATACGTTTCTTTTTTTCTTTCTACAGGAATATTCTGTTGTTTACTTCAGACGAAATGTTAATTTTGAACATAACCTGAACTAATCTTATCAAAATGATCATTCCAAAAAATAAAATCGTTTTAATATAAAAGCTTTGCGGTCGTTGAATTAACTGTAAATATTTTTATTCCTGTCGACATATTCATTTCGAAACTCTTTCATTAATCCAACTATGTGTGAAAAATAACGAACATCAATATATTTTGTGGTTATCCAGTAATTCAAACAATTCGAACCTATAACGAATGTTCCCGATCATAGCCGAACACCCAGTGGCGGATTAACGTATAAGCACTACAAGCACGTGCTTGGGGCCCCTGTTCTCCAGGGGCCTCAATCCTCTGCTGGCGTTTCATTTTATACCTACATTTTATCGAGATTCATCCACAATATGTCCGAAATCACAACGCGCGAGCAGTCCGGGAGTGACCCTTCATACACCCCCGCAGGGCCCTGCCCCCTGCGGGGGAGTATGAAGGGTCTCCCTGGGCCTGCGGGGGCCCCCAGGCGGGGCGCGCCGCGAGACCGACTGAGAGAGTTGTCCTTGCATTTCAAATGATAGCGCTCATACGTATTACCGCACGTACCTCTACTTTATTTACGGAGTGGCTTTGATTGAAACTACACTTATCGTTACCCCACACAAAGTTTTCAGGTAAGTACTATATTTAAGCTTTCACTATTGATTACGTACACGTATAAAGAATATGGCTTTTTTCAACAATAATTCTAACTTTATGTTTCATACTAAACTTCGAAAAGTCTCTCAACTTTGACGAACAACTGTCACCACACTTTATTTCTCAAAGGATCTTTGTATTGCTTTGTTTGCAAGTTGTTTGGTAACAAATCCATCGCCACAGCGCCGAGCCAATTTGCAGCTGACGGATTTAGTGATTGACGCAACGTAATTGCAATTGAGCACCATGAAAATAGTTCAGCTCATAAGGACTTTATGCTAACTTATTCGAGTCGAAGACAAGGTCTAGGGATCACCAAAAATCTAGAGGCACAAGTGAAAGAAGAAAGAAAATATTGGCAAAATGTATTGCAACGAATTATTGCAGTTAGACAAACGCTTGCAGAACGTGGTTTGGCCTTTAGGGGACATGATGAGTCTTTTGGATCTATACATAATGGGAATTTTTTTGGTTTACTTGAACTTGTGGCTCAATTTGATCCATTTTTAGCAAGCCATATTGCAAGATATGGAAATAAAGGGAAAGGCAACCCATCATATCTATCGAAAACAGTATGCGACGAACTTATCGATTTAATGAGTGATAAAGTTCACAAAGTGATTGTCGAAGAAATACAATCAGCTGGGTACTTCAGCCTCTCAGTGGACTCCACGCCTGACCTATCACATACGGATCAACTAAGTATTATTTTGAGATACTTATGATGGAACGCCCGTGGAACGATTTCTGAGGTTTTTAAATTTAAAAAGTCATACTGGAGAAGAAATGGCAAATATAGTACTCAGTTATCTAGAGGGTTGCAAAATAGATATTGCAAAGTGCAGAGGACAATCATATGACAATGCTGCTAATATGTCAGGACGATACAAAGGGATGCAGCAAAAAATTTTAGAGCACAACAAATATGCTGTATTTATACCATACGCTGCACATACTCTAAACTTGATTGGTCGCAGTGCTGTTGATTGTTGTACGATCGCAGTGAATTTTTTTTCGATTGTGCAGTTGTTATACAATTTTTTTTTTCGGGTTCTACTCATCGTTGGGCAGTTTTAAGACAATTACTTAATAGGAAACGATAGCGTTCTGAAGTCGCTGTCGGACACTCGTTGGGAAGCTCACGCTGTAGCTACGAATGCAATATTACAATCCTATCCGAAAATTTTGGATGCTTTAAATGAAATTGCTGAGGACACAAATCAAAAAGGTGAAACCAGGTTAGAATCACAAAATATTTCAAACAAAATGCAAGAGTTTGAGTTTATATTTATGCTCACCTTGTGGAATGATATTCTACAAGTTTTTCATCGCACCAGTAAAGGACTCCAAGAAGAAGGATTAGATCTTAAAACGTGTTCCAATTTGTATCATTCTTTATCGAGTCATCTCGTTGAAATGAGGAATCAATTTGAAAAATTTGAAGGCGAGGCAAGAAAAATTTTTCCTAATGGGGAATATAAAGAAACTCGAAGACGAATTAGGAAGAAACAAGTGAATGATGGAAATGCAGAGGAACTTGATTTGAATCCTAGAGACAAATTCCGCATTGAGACTTTCAATTTAATAATTGGCACTCTTAATGCTCAAATGCAAAGAAGAGGTGCTGTATACCACGAAGTTTCACAAAAGTTTTCATTTCTTTCGGATCTAAATAAGTCATGCTCAGAATATGAAAAAGATATCCAATTGCTCTTAGAATCTTACCCACAAGACTTCAATGAAAACTTCCTCGTCGAATTTAATCATTTTCACAAATATTTTCGAATAAAATATGAATCTTCAGAAACAAAGGTCACCCATTCTGATCTATATGAAATGATTATTAAAGATAAAGTAAAGTGCGTATTCCCAAATATAGAAGTTGCGTTTAGAATCTTTCACAGCTTACTGATTATTTATAACTGCTCTGCTGAACGATCCTTCTCACAACTAAAAAGATCAAAAAACCCGCAAAGAACAAAAATCCGTCCAGACAAGCTTAATTCTTTAGCATTAATGTGTATTGAGGCAGACATACTTCGTCAGGTAAATTTCGACGGTGTAATCTCGGAGTTTGCTTGATTAATGCAAGGAAAAAAATGTTTTAAGTTTTAAATTATACCTACTACACTTTCTATTTTGATGAACTTTCATTTTATACTTTCTACCTTCCATTCCATTCCTTCAATTTCTATTTATGCAGTAGAGGGCCTACACAGGCTATGTGCTTAGGGCCTCGGATACACTTAATCCGCCACTGCGAACACCCCCAGCCCGCCCGAATCAATCTTCACATTCAAATCATTTCTATTCTGTGAGCTTTCAAACATCAAATTGTAAAACCTTCCTTGCTACTCGCATGTGATTGTTTTGTGACGTTGACAGATTTTCAACTTAAAACCGTGAATGTGAGAAAATGTATGCGTACATTTGAAGATTTTAATGGTTTTTCAGTCGAATTTGTTTATGGCCGGCAACATTGTTCGACTGGACGTTTACTAGCGATCGTTGGAAGGAAACTGCAGACTGTGTTTTCTCTTCTGGGCGATTTTAAGATGAATTTACGATTGCTGGTTATTCAGATTTGTCATTGACAAATTGTCAAATGATTTCGAAAAATTGTTAAAGATGTTTGGAAATTTAATTTGTACGATGTTGAGCGATTATAATAGTTTGGCTTTTGTTGATTAGTATAAGTAGCAATAAAAATAATTGAAAGCAGAAATATTCTTTTACCAAAAAAACAATAAGAATTTGATTCAACTCAACAAAATTTATTTCCAAATCTTGATAAATGTTTACAATAATTTTAAGTTGAGACTATTCAATTGAAATATTTTGTTATAGAGAAAATACACTTCTTGTTTAATCACTATATTTATTTTTTTCCGACTACACTTTCGCAGTTTACTACATTTTCAAGTACATTAATGAAGAAATTAAAATTGTTTGAATTTGTGTACTAATTTAAAAAATTAGCATTAGAGAAAAATGTGTATTTTTCTATAAGTACTATATCATCACAAGCTAACGAATCTATCTTATATTCAAATTTTGATAAAAGTATGATGGAATATTTGTAAAGTTTCATAATTCATGACTTATTATTTTAGAGAATTTCGTTCATTAATTTCAGGTGTTTCATCATTCTATTTATTTCAGTAGTAAGTTCAGTCTATTTTCAATAATTATTGTTAGTATTCATTCTGCCGTTTTCGTATTTTCTAATCTTCAACTTTGTATTTTTCCTTCTGCTGAATTTTTTTTTGTTTCTTCAGTCGAATATTAATTTTCAACACAATCTTGCTTTATTTGTTTAAAATGATCATTCGTAAACAATACATTTCGAAAAATAAAAGCTTTGCGGTCGCTAAATTAACTGTAAATGTTTTCATTTTGGTCAAGAGTATTTGCATCGAAACAATTTTAATGATCGAAATCAGCGAGTAAAATTAACAATACGATAATTCGCTGTAAAGAACTGCAGATTTTGATATCTGTTGAGTTTATCCAGTAATTCAAACAATTCCGACCGAACATACCCGAAACTGACCCGATCGTTTCCTGGCCGCTCGATTCAATGTTCAAATTCAAAACATTTCAGTTCAATCAGAAAAGCTTTCGTTCATTTCAAACATCAAATTCTTAAACCTTCGTTGCCACTCTCATGTTATTGTTTTGTGACGTTGTCAGATTTTCACGTTAAAACCTGGATTCGTCAGAAAATGTATATCCAAATTTCAAGATTAAATATCCATTTTAATGACATTTTAGTAGAATTTTTTTATTGCCGGCAACATTGTTCGATTGGACATTTTTAGCGATCCTTCGAATGAAACAGCAGACTGCGTTTCCACTTCTGGGCGATTTTAAGATTAATTTAGGATTGCTGGTTCGCAAATTTCCCAATTGTTTTTGAGCAATTATAAAAGACTTTAGAAATTCCTCAATGAGTACGGTGTATGAGATAATATATGATAATTTCGATCTTTTTTATTAGTATGAGTAGCAATATTATTTTAAATCAAAATCAAATATTGTTTTACGAAAGAAGAATAAATGCATTTGGCTAATCCCGGACAATTCAATTTCAGTAAATTATAGTAACAATTATTCAAACTTTTGAATAATTGTTACTATAATTTTTCGTTGAAAATTTTCGAATTGAAATATTTCGACTACATGGTTAGATATTTATTGAATTTTTATTTAATTAGGTGTAATTAGTTAGAGAAAATTAGGTGAATATTTTCTACTTTCCAACTTTGTATTTTTCCTTTTGCTGAAATATATTGTTATTTTCTTCAGGAGAAATGTCAATTTTCAACAAAACCTTATCAAATCAGATAAAAATGTTCATTCGAAAAAATGAAACATTTTAACATAAAAGCTTTCCGTTTGCTAAATGAAATTTGAATCTTTTTTATTTCTGGCGAAATATTTATTTCTAATTACTTTGAATAATCAAAATTTGTGAGGAAAAATAGCTGAATCTCATTCATAACTGTAAGTTTCGATGTCTATTGAGTTGATTTTATTCAAGCTTTCAGATTTAAAATATAACCTAAAACGAACGCTCCCGAAGCTGAGCCGATCGCTGCCAGCCCGCCCGATTCAATCTTCACATTCAAACATCAAATTCTAAAACCTTCGTCGCCTTTCGCATTTGATTGTTTTGCGACGTTGACAGATTCTTATGTTAAAACCTGAAATGTCAGAAAATGTATATTCAAATTTCAAGTTCAAATATCCATTCTAATGACTTTTCAGTAGAATTTTTTTATTGCCGGCAACATTGTTTGATTGGACGTTTTTAGCGATCGTTGGAAGGAAACTGCAGACTGCCATTTCTCTTCTTGGCGATTTTAAGATGAATTTTCGATTGCTGGTTCTTAAATTTCCCAATTGGATTTTGAATATTTATAAACAACGTGTAGAAATTCATTATTGAGTGCGATGTATAAAATGATTATGATAATTTGGATCTTTTCTGTAAGTAGAAATGAGTTGCAATATTATTTTGAATCAATATCGAAAATTTTTTCTCCAAAAGAAGAATAAATGTATTTGGTTGACCCCAAAAATTTCAGTTTTGCTTACATATGAATAACTTTTACTATAATTTTCTATTTAAAATATTCAAATTGAAATATTTCGACTGCATGTTGAGATATTTATTATATTTTTCTTTTGAAACATCATATATTTCACTTTTTGATTAATTTTGTTTCATTAATTTCACAGTTTTCACTGATTTACGATTATTTGAGTGATAAATTCAATGAATTGAAGAAAATTTCAATACCTACCTATATATGATTATTTTCCTCTCAATCTTAAAAGAAAATTAGATAAATATTTTCTACTTTCCAACTTTGTACTTTTCCTTCTGCTGAAATATATTGTTATTTTCCTCAGGAGAAAGGTTAATTTTCAACAAAACCTTATATACAAACACTTATCAAATCAGATAAAAATGTTCATTGGAAAAAATGAAACATTTTAACATAAAAGCTTTCCGTTTGCTGAATGAACTTTGAATCTTTTTTATTTCTGGCGAAATATTTATTTCTAATTACTTTGAATAATCAAAATCTGTGAGGAAAAATAGCTAAATCTCATTCATAACTGTAAGTTTCGATGTCTATTGAGTTGATTTTATTCAAGCATTCAGATCTAAATTCCAACCTAAAACGAACGCTCCCGAAGCTGAGCCGATCGCTTCCAGCCCGCCTGATTCAATCTTCCAATTCAAATCATTTCAGTTCTATCAGAAAATCTTTCGTTCATTTCAAACATCAAATTGTAAAACCTTCCTTGCTACTCGCATTTGATTGTTTTGTGATGTTGACAGATTTCCACGTTAAAACCTGGAATGTCAGAAAAGGTATACATTTGAAGGTTAAATATCCTTTTTTAATGAATCTTTAGTAAAAATTTGTAATCGCCGGCAACATTGTTCGATTGGACGTTTTTAGCGATCGTTGGAAGGAAACTGCAAACTGCGTTTTCTCTTCTGGGCGATTTTAAGATGAATTTAGGATTGCTGGTTGATCAGATTTTCCAAATTTTTTCGAAAAGTTGTAAAAGATATTTGAAAATTCCTGAATGATTACGGTATATGAGATGATATATGATAATTTTAATCTTGTTTGTTAGTAAGAGTAGCAATAATATTTCAATAAATATCAAACATTCAAAAATGAAATAAATGAACATTTTTTACTCTAATAAATTTGATTTTTATAACTTATGATTGATGTTTGTTTACTAAAATTTAATGTTGAAATTACAGTGCAACCTCTCTAATCCGAACACACTCTAATCCGAATCTCCAATAATCCGAACCTCGGAACATTGGAATTGATCACCTCTATAATCCGAATAACCATTCATTTTACCTCTATAGTCCGAACAAAATCAAAATTCTATGCGTTTCGAAGCATACAAACTTGTATGAACTTGCAAACTTTGAACTCCACCCTCCACCTTCCACGATCCTATCTATTTATAATTTTTCAGTCTCTGTCTGTTGTTTGCCCAAGTAAGCTTTATAGTCATTACTATAAAGATTACTATCAAGTCTATTATTATAGACTTTGACACTACAAAAAATAATGCGATATTCTAAAAGAATTGGATAGTGGGAAAAGTGTATCAGAATTAGCACGACTTCACTCCATCGGAAAATCAACCATATGCGATATCAAGAGGAAAAGGGAATCTATCGAAGAATTCGTTTCATCTTCCGATTCTGGAGCCGGAAAAAGACGAACACTTAGAATGAGTGAAAATCCAGAAGTTGAGAATGCCCTTTTCACCTGGTTTTTACAGGAACGATCTCGCCATACACCATTATCTGGTGAACTTATTTGTGAAAAAGCGAAATACTTTTACTCTCGTATAACAGGTCGAGAAGATTTTAAAGCTAGTCAAGGGTGGTTAGAAAAATTCAAAAAAAGGCACGGCATTCGGCAACTGACTATTTCTGGTGAGAAATTATCTGTGGATGTGAGTGCAGTGGAACCATTCAAACTAAAATTCCTCAAAAAAATTGAAGAAATGAATCTGGTGCCAGACCAAGTTTATAATGCGGACGAAAGTGGCCTTTTTTGGCGAGTTCTTCCTAATAAAACATTAGCTCATGCAGGTGAAAATACAGCTCCAGGTCGAAAGATGAGTAAAGACCGCATTACATTCATGCCCTGCTCTAACGCTTCTGGTTCTCATAAAATGAAACTGTTGGTAATAGGAAAATCCAACAAACCCCGAGCATTCAAAACTTGCCAGAATCTTCCTGTCTGCTATAAAGGACAAAAAAAGGGGTGGGTCACTAGAGAAATATTCCTCGAATGGTTTCACAATGATTTTATTCCTGATGTACCTACGAAAAAAAATGAACGAGTTAAAACTACCCCCAAAAGCCTTAATCTTATTGGACAACGCTCCTGGCCATCCCAAAGAAGACGAACTGATCAGTGGCGATGGAAAAATTCAAACAATGTTCCTTCCACCAAATTGCACACCTTTACTACAACTCATGGATCAACATGTTATCCAAAATATTAAATAGCATTACAAAAAATCTTTGATTCTGAAGATCGCAGGAGAAGAGAAAGAAAACATATCAAAGCTCCTAAAGAATCTTGATTCGAAAGATGTAGTGTACTCCCTAAGAGATGCCTGGTCATCCGTCACCCCAGAACTAATAAGAAAGTCTTGGAAAAACTTATGGCCAACTCAAGAAGAGGACTTCGATGCAAAAGACGTTCTACCCCTTACAGTTTTAAGAGAGAAAATACTGCAAGAGCAGGAGAAGACAAAAAATGACTTGCAAATGATTAATGATGTCCTTACAGATGTTTTTGGTGAAGACATAACTACCAAAGATGTCGAAGAATGGGTAAATGACAGAGATGAGGAAATCCTTACAGAAACGGAAATTATTGAGTCAGTAGAAACTGAAGAAAATGAAGAAAACGAGGAACCGGAACAGGATAGAATCGAGAAAGTAAAACATGAAGCAGCTCTAACATGCTTCAACACGATCCTGAAATGGTGCTCAGAGAATGATTTTCCTGACCACCAGATTTTATTATTGAAAAAAATGAAAGAAGAGGCTACAAAGAAACACCTGAAGGCTCTGAACAAAAAACCATTGGGGAATTTGTTAAACCCTGAATACATACACCTATGTACTTACTTTCATATGTACTTACTTATATTTTATAGAAATTTATTTTTTTGGAAAATAATTTTATTTTTGAAAAATATATTAAATTTGCTTTTTCAACGAACATTACTTGGCTTTTTTCTGGAAACAAACATTATTTATTCATACCTCTGTAATCCGAATTTTTCAGTAATCCGAACAAGCCTCGGTCCCATATAAATCGGATTAGAGAGGTTGCACTGTATTCAAATTGAAATATTTCGACTACATGAGGAGATGTTTATAAAATATTTGTTTTCAAGTAGGATATATTAACTTTCTAATGAATTTATTTTCATTAATTCCCAGTTTACATTGTGTAAAGTATGTTATTATTTTATCATTAATCGTAAGAGAAAATTTTATATTTTTAACTTTTAAAATACTTTTCTATTTTTCTTTGCACAGAAATATTTTGTTGTTTTCTTCAGACGAAATGTTAAATTTCAACAAAACTTAAACTAATGTTATTAAAATGATCATTCGAATTCGATTTATGAGATTGTACTCAGGTATATCCCAAACGATTGATTTATTCTAAAAGAAATATATTTTTTATTTACAATATTCATTAAAATATCAACTTACCTAATGAATATTTACAAAATGATATACTACATATTTACCAACAAAATTTCTTTAAATCTCAACCTAAGTATTACATAAATCTATAATTATTATTAGAATCAATCCTCATAGTCTAAACTTGAAACTAAACTATTTCTTCACTTTTTATATTTTTAACTTTTTTGTGATTATTTTATATTCTTCCCTTTTATTGGTTTTTTAGTTTTTTATACATCTAATATTATATTTGTAAATTAACGAGAAGAAAACATAGAAACTAAATTTACTCCGTAATTAGCAGCAAGTTCTTCTATAGCAGCATTTTGGTTATCATAAAGTGCTTTTTCGGATGCATCAAACTTATTAACATAAGTTGTAACATCCATTGAAAAAATCTTCTCTCATTTTTCTAGTAATATGACTAGAGTTATAAGAGATGTTCATATATTTGGTGACTCTCGAAATTATATCATCTAAGCTAGAATTTGGATCATCTGGATCAACAAAAACGAAACTATCAGTTTTTTAATGTCTGATAGTAATTTTTCAGTAGAAAAATTTGGTAGAAGAGATACGATACACATATCCCTAGCTATTGATAACATTTTATTGAATTATGGTATTGAATGATGAGAGGTTAGATGCGATAGAGTAACTTGCTTTTGAAAATCAGGAAATTTGTGAGCTTTGTATGCTAACTGCGGCATAGCCCTCCTCAATCTTGACAACGGTAATTTGTCAGCGTTTCACGTGGATTTGCTTTTAGATTTTTCATAGTTAATTTTATCTTCAATTTCTAATTCTGCTACCATCTTAGAAAACCAATTTTTTGTTTGGTCAGAAGATGTTTTCATGATGGTAGATACTTTGTTTCCTCTGTACATACCAAGCATTACAAGTTTAAGTATGTCAGTAGGTCCATCAGATGAGTTGTTTTTCAAGTGTTTCGTCACTCTTTTTAGGATTTTAATTCCATTGAAACCTAGATACTCTTGATCTCTAAGTGTTTCTCCGATGAATTCACTATTTAATATTGAATCAGCTCCAATACTTAAAAGAATTTCATTTAAAACTTGATCAGAAGAAGACATTTTGAATTATTTTATCAATTTACCTATGAAGCTAAAATGAATATTACCTACATTAAATTAAAACTCAAAATGGTAACTTAAAATTAATATTATTATTTGAATTATCTAAATTAAATATTATTGAACTAAGATTGTGGTAAATTAATGAAGTAGTTTAAAAGATTATTAAAAATATTTTTCTATTTTCTCAAATATAATGATTATATAAGACAATAATAAAATTTTAATTTTATTATTTGTAGTATTTGTATTATGAGAATAACACGATTTGTCCTTCTATATATAATAATAAGATTATTACTAAACAAAGCTGTAGAGGGACTATGTGTCGAATATGATTATTCGATATATGAATACATACGATAAAATAAAATTGTTTCAATATAAAAGTTCTGCGATGAATTATTCACCTCTGAATCTTTTTATGTAAAATATGTATGAAAAATAAAGAGTACCTATGTTAATCCTTATAATTAATGTGGGTTTCGATATAAATGTTGAGTAGACGTGCGCAAAACAGTACAAAAAAAGTATAAAACAGGTGTGATGTGATGTCATATCACATCGCGCTCAAAAGTAATATTACTCCGTTATATCACAGTATCACAGTGTTAAGTTCAGGCACTAATTCAAACAATTCCAACCTAAAACGAACACTCCCGATCTGAGCCGATCGCTTCCAGCCCGCCCGATTCTCAATCTTCACATTCAAATTATTTCACTGTTTCCGTTTCTTTCAAACATCAAATTGTAAAACCATTGTTGCAACTCGCATGTCATTGTTTTATGACGTTGACAGATTTTCACGTTAAAACCTCGAAAGTCAGACAATGTATATGCACATTTGAAGGTTAAAATCCATTTTTAATGATTTTTCTGTCGAATTTTTGTATAGCCGGCAACATTGTTCGACTGGACGTTATGCGATCGTAGGAATGAATAAAACTGCAAATTGCGTTTTCCCTTCTGGACGTTTCTAAGAAGAATTTATGATTGCTGGATGTTCAGATTTTTTATATTATGTTTTTGATAAATTGTGGAAGATATTTGAAAATTTCTCAATGAGTAGGGTGTATGTGATAATTTTGATATTGTTTATTATAACAAGTAGCCGCAAAATTTTAAATAAATATAAAACATTCTATTCCTAAAAAATTAATTCAATTAAACTTTTTTAAGTCATTCATTCGAACATTCTATTGCCAAAAAAGAGATAAATGAATTTTTAAACTTTTATAAGTTTGATTTTCGTAACTTATGAATAATATTTGCAATAATTTGATGTCAAAACTATTCGAATTGAAATATTTTGACTACATGATGACATATTTATAAAATATTCGTTTTCAATTACCTATGATATATGAACTTTCTAATGAATTTCGTTTCATTAATTATAACTTCTGCATTGTTTGTGAATTTTAGTATTAATTTTATTTAATTGAAAAAAGTTTGAACATGTGATTATATTTTGTCTTTAATCGTAAGAGACAAATATATATTTTCTACTTCCCAAAACTTTTCTATTTTTCTTAAGGTTTCTCAAATCGTTAAGAGAACCAATTTTGTATGAAATATACTGTCATAAGTTTTTTATTTTTATGATCTTGTGATGAGTTGAACAACGGAATCTATACATATTGTCGCGGGATTACAAGATAGCAGAAAGTTTCAAATCGGAAAACGCATACATAATTCGATGAAGTTTTTTTTTTAAGAACAACGCTTTCATTTTGAAAAATTATATTGATAATTGATGAGGCCGTTACTTGATGTAAATCGATAAACATAATGAAACAATTCTTAACCCAAGATTTACACATATATTAAAAAGAATACTGCATGACGTACGTTTCGATGAGATTCACCTTTTTCAAATGCTACGTGCAGACTAATGACATTTCTCGAATACATACAATAGGTAAACATAAATTATGAATACAGAGAAAATAAGTAGATAACAGGTAAAAATTATATTCCGAACATTGAAATTTTTATGAAACCAAAAAAATTGTTACTTGCAATAATTTTGCAACCTTGATGTTCTTATTCACTGATCAAATTAATATCTCTCTTATTAATGATTATTCGTGCAAACGATATGGAATGCGAAAGGGTGCATCATTGGTATTATCGGGTCAAGGACTGGAGACCTACTTTCTGATTGTATATTGAAATAGACTGATCGACCTAGTTTCTCTTCAATAGCTTCATGTTCCATAGATATGTGTCAAACATTTCACCCTGAATTATAATGGAACAATATTTAGAATTTTCTCATTTTTAATGCAAATACGCATGACGACGTTTCGAAGTAGGTACTACTTCTTTTTGAAATCCTGAATTAATACTAGGTGTAATTTTATAAACTCAATACTTATAAAGGGTGTTTTTTAGAGATATAGAACTTTAAATTGCAATAAAACAACGATGGATTATTCGATTGACATTTTTTAATTCGAAAGATAATCTTGTGGCAATACATTTTAAATATGATTTCTGGCATATGACCGCAACGGCTGATTCGGATGTAGTCCAATCTGGACCTCCAATTTTCGATGACTTTTTCCAACATTTGTGGCCGTATACCGGCAATAACACAGCGAATATTGTCTTCCAAATGGTCAAGCGTTTGTGGCTTATCCGCATAGACCAATGACTTTACATAGCCCCACTGAAAGTACTCTAGCGGTGTTAAATCACAAGATCTTGGAGGACAATTCACAGGTCCAAAAACGTGTCTTTCAATAAATCATGTTGCGCCGTCTTGTTGAAACCACCACATCTCCTGGACATCATGGTTGTTCAATTCAGGAATGCAAAAGTTAGTAATCATGGCCCTATACCGATCACCATTGACTGTAATGTTCTGGCCATCATCGTTTTTGAAGAAGTACGGACCAATGATTCCACCAGCTCATAAAGCGCACCAAACAGTCAGTTTTTCTGGATGTAACGGTGTTTTGACATACACTTGAGGATTATCTTCACTCCAAATGCGGCAGTTTTGTTTGTTGACGTAGCCATTCAACCATAAGTGCGCTTCATCGCTGAACAAATTTCGCTTATGAAAATCGGGAACAACGGCTATATCGTTTTGGACCCATTCGACTATTTATATTCCATTTGAGTCTATTCATGATGAATTGCTAAAGTGAACTGAGAATAAATCACATCTCAGCTGTTGAATCGGTCGCCATCTTCAACAGTAATGTCAACCTAAAGTTCTATACCTCTAAAAAAACACCTTTTAGCTATTCTCACAGAACATACCAGTTCTGTGGCTAACTTAGAATGAATATTATAGAATACAACTGATGTTAAACAAAAGAAAGAATCGTATACCTCGAAATGAACACCTAAAATCAATTTCTTAAGTCAGTTATACCAACTTAATGTAGGAAAAGATACAAATAATATTCAACTATGATTTCTAAGAACAAATAAAGGAAAGTTAAAATTTTTTGCACATCGAAAAAACATGAAATTGAAAGTAAATTCAATGTTCAAAAAATTTTTACTTTCCTTTATATGTTCTTAGAAATCATAGTTGTATATTTTTTGTATATTTTCCTACATTTAGTTGGTATACCTGACTTAAGAAATTGATTTTCTGTGTTCATTTCCAGGTATACGATTCTTTCTTTTGTTAAACATCAGTTAGATTCTATGGTCCTCATTCCAAGTTAGTCATAGAACATTTCAAGAATGTTCTGTGAGAAAAGCTGTAAGTATTGAGTTTGTAAAATTACACCTAGTATTAATTCAGTATTTGATAAAGAAGTAGTACTTCGAAAAGTCGGCACGCGTATTTGTATAAAATATGAGAATTTGTTTCATTATGGATATTAATTTTCTCCAAGTATCAGCCTGATCATTCATCACCCTGAATTAAATAATTATATCAATATATTGTTTTTGACAGAGATTGAATTGACACTTTCATATAGATAACTATAAGGCGACACAATGTGAACAAATTCATTCACAACTATAAATGGTCTTCTATCTAGATGAAGCATTTCCTTCAATATATACTAGTGAAATCAAATATTTCGAAATAAATTTTTTCAAAATGTAGGATTTTAATATCCGGTTCAGAAAAAAGCAATGAAAATTCATAAGATATGAAAAACACAGATTTGAAGTGGAGTGTTAAAAAAAAGATACATTTTTAATGCACTTTTCAAGTTATGATCGAAATAAATATGTTTCTCAAATGTTATTTCTCTCAATAGCCTATCTATTTCTTGAAATAGATAGGCCAATTTTATTGAATTATAAGTAATAATTCATAACATAATAAATAACTTAATAACTTCCACCACAATTTTTCTCACTATTAAATATTACCCTTGCATCAAGATGTTTCTTGCATCAAGAAACATGGTGTACTTAGCCACCAGGCAAGGTAGAAGGCTTGTGCCGTTCTTAGGCTTGAGTAGAGTGAGTACATTATTCAATTTGTGTGATATAAGATCATTAAAATATTACCTAATTACAAGATATCAACGCATTGTTAAAAATATAGAATGTAACCCCTAAAGACGTTTCTGATGACTAAAGTTGTTTATGGTTGATAAACCTGTAATACAAAAAAATTTATATTTAAAAACGGCTATTGTCATTCAATAGATTGGTACTTACATGCATCTTCTGCAGCGGAATGTTTAACACACATGAATTTATGTATATACACTACTTAAATCTTCTCTAGAAATATTTGAAAGATCATACAGATCATTTCTTTAGCTCAGTCTCATATTTTTGTAATGTTGTACACCTCCGGAAATAACAAAAATCATTACAGACTAACTTCACCGTTGTAGTATTACGAAATAACATGTAGCTGTATTGTTAGTTGCATAAAGCGTATTAATTACCCTGAATAATTTTAGGTTCTATATTTTTCAAAATATGAAACCTAAATTATATCAATATTCATTCCTATCTGCAATAATATTATGAATTTGCATATTCAAATCTAGTTGATTGAATAGAAATGTTAATATTTTCGCATATGTTTTTATGATGTTTCGGGATATTAATCTACTATCGAGTGTTCTATAAAACTCATATTATCATCGATAATGTAATGAGATTTGCATGGGACGTCATTTCTTGATATGAAACTGAAATAATAGAAGAAAATATTCTTCAATCGATAGGATAGTTATGAACTATCCATTGTTTGAAAAAGGTGAAACATTAGCAAAACATTTTAGGAAGTTGTATCTTATCTGTGAGTACTCATTATTTCTTCAAACAAGATACATTGAACATCCGAAAACTATATTTATTGGATAAATTACTTCAATTTTTGGATGCTATTATCAAAAGAAAAGTCTACATTTGAGGCTTCGCAACAATTCGAAACTTTGTCGATATTCATAATTCAGTGACACTGTTAATAATGATTTTTCAAATTTCGAAGCCTCTTTTATTCCGTTTTTCCGGGATATCGCTACAAAATATGTCTATATTTACCTATCCGTTCAAGATAATGGTTATCTTGACAGGATAGCTCTTGTCAAAAAAATTGAATAAAATTAAATATTCGTATATATTTATTTATTTATCCATATTTTGTCCAACTTTTCTTGTCCGTCCGTTATTTTGATATTTTGAATGGAAACCGTTATAAGTAGCAAAACCAGGAAATGAAAAAATTTACTACTTTTCAAAAATATTTTTCACTGACTTGCCGATCAAACTGTTACAATAGAATGCAAATTATAAATTCTTCTCTTTTGCTTTTATATGTTTGAGAAAATACTAACTCAGAAAATTCGTTCAAGTAAATTTTTTCTATCATGAAATAACCTCTGAAAAACTTATGGTAAATCGTTTTAAATATTTCATTCAGAAGCATAGGTACAAAAATTTTCATTATATAGCTTATATTCAGTTTTTCCTTCGGTTCCCTCATTACTAAAATGCTGAAGCCAATATAATGATAATAATAATATTCATTTAGCAATAGCTATAAACAATATACGTTATGCTGATGACACTGCCATCTTAACAAACGATTTGGAAGATCTACAGCAATTTCTAAACAAAATTAATACGATAGGAGAGGAATATGGACTCAAAATCAACACCGAAAAGACAAAATTCATGATCATCAGCAGAGAACAGCATAATCAGGCCCAAATAATGATTGAGGATAAACCCATAGAAAGGGTCAATAAATTTAAGTACCTTGGTTGTAACATTAATGACAAATTGGATAGCGATATAGAAATAAAAATACGGACGGCGATGGAAGGAACTACATTTATCAAATTTCAGAGATATCTATGTCGAAGAGAAGTATCATTAGACATAAGACTTCGTATGGTAAAATGCTATATTTGGCCCATAATAACATATGGGGCCGAAACATGGTCACTCAAAATAAAATCCATGAACCGTATAGAGGCTTTTGAGATGGGGACACTCCGCAGGTTATTAAAGATTCCTTGGGTGGACCGAATAACGAATGAGGAAGTACTTAGAAGAGCCGGCCTCGAGCGAGTGTTATTAAAAAATATAAAGCAATGCAAGATCTCTTATTTGGGCCACATACTCCGAGGCAATAAATATGAGATCGTAAGACTAATATTAATGGGTAAAATAGAAGGTAGAAGAGGTCCAGGCCGAAAACGGCATTCATGGTTGTGCGATATCAAGAACTGGTGTGGAGTGAAAAACGTGGGCGATATATTCGCACTAGCTACGGAGGGGCAATTACGGATTATAGAATGAGTGGATGATCGCCTACACGCTGTAAGCGTTGGCACGAGAAGAAGAAGAAGCAATAGCTATTACAAAATAATATATACATTTAGGTTCAAAATCTATTATTTACAATTATATGTTTAAAACGAACTCAAAATTTACGCTTGAATACTTTAATTGTTTTAAAAACTAATTTTTTAATTTTGAAAACTAATTATTTTCATGTAGCTACGTAATTTATTGGATATGAACTGTGGACATCACTGGCACATGTTATATTTTTTATTACTCTAGATGGGAACGATTTGTGTTTAACCTATAACATTACATTTGAAAATTGTTGGCATTGCTCTATTCTGTAACTTTTGAATTTTTTCTTTACTCAATCCCAATAACAGAGTGGAACAATTTTCGAAGTGTGGCATTAATATTGACTTAAAAGAGCAATAACTTCATATATGTCGTCAGATTTTTCCCAATTCTTTCGAGAATATTGATTTTCTTGAAGATTTTAGACGATACGTTTTAGAGTCAACATGATAATTGAAACTTAATTTCTCATTTAACAAGTATTCAACAACTTTTACCCTTTCAATGTTTTGGTTCTCAATTGTTATACTTATATTTTCGTTACTTATTACCTTAAGAATTTCACTTGTACCAAAAACTATAAATTTATATTTCATTTATTCATAAATTCATTTATTGCTGCCAAGTCTCTATTGATCCATTGGTCCTGTCAGGGTCTGTATATTATGTCATGTTCCTTGAAAATTCAGTTTTTCAACGTTTATTATATCATATAAAGTCTAAATACAATTATGAATATTATATTATAATATTCATGAATTATTTATAATTGAATTATAAATTAAAAAATTTGAAAATATAATCAAAAAATATACGATATCATATTTTGCATATTTTGTTTGTGAAACTTTTATACTGCCGATCGAGAATTTTTAATTTTTCAGAAAGCTCCATGCGATATGAACTCTTTTAGTTCAGAAGGTTGACTTTGTTCAGTTTAGTGCAATATTAATTTAGTTTCTGATTCATTCTGCTTTGTACTTCTCGTCTTCAGCAAACCAACTCTCATAGGATATCAATTTCTCCATCCAATACTTTCCTAATTCCTCCAGACTCTCTCCTTTCCCTCCATAGTCTTCAGGCAGCATGTCAACATCTATTAAACTCTTCAATGAACTTCCTCCGTTATTGCTCACATGTATTCTTTTCCTCATTTTCTCGGGCATGATTGCTTTGAACATATTCAAGACTACACTAACAAACACTGGAACGTTCACAAAGGCTATTTTTTGTGGCCTACAATGGTAAGTCTGCATAACCTGAATAGCAAGCCTCATGAACGAGATTGAAAATTGCTTAATAAATTCGAAACTTGTGTTCTTCATATCGACGATAACCAAATAACCATAAATTTGTGCTAACTCGCTTTCCAATGTTGTGATATCTGCCACCATTATCGACAATTTGAAAAAATCGTCTAAAGTGTGATGTTTGGGATCCTGATGTGTCGGATTTGATAAAATCACCGCTTGATTCTTGTACGTCTGCTTCAATACTACGAAACATCCCATCCTGGCCAGTTCTTTAAGTTCTGGTAGATGTGGATTTCGATTTTCAAACAACTCAGTTCTGTCTCGCTTCATCTTGTAGAAATTTTTCAGTTTCTCCTTAGTTTTTTCAATGTCAAATTTACAATTTCTAAGATAAGGAAGGATATACTTATCTTCCGTGCGTATATGCAAATGTGGATTCTTCGAAGCAAATGATTTTATAGCTTGCATGCCACGTTTTCTGTTTTCTTTGGTTTCATGCAGAGTTTCTATGGCATACTGCCGTACTTCAGTAGGCAATGAACTAGTAAACTCACTAGTCATGTTTTATCTTCATCCAAACGTCTAACACAACGAAAAAAGGTACACTTTAGAGATATTATTTCTTGTAACAGCAGAAATGTTGGTTCAAATGAATACAGAACTAAAGAACTTTAAAAAAGATAAGATAAAAATTGCGAAACGTGCATTGTTTGTGTATCAAATAAAATGTGGGGTTATCAAATAATTACCAACCGTCAGTTGAAATATGGTGGAAGTTCAAAAAGTTAATTTACCGTCTAGTTTTGTTTATGAATATATATATATATATATATATATATATATATATATATATATATATAAATATATATATAAGCAATGAAGAATTTTCTTGCGGTGAAAAGTACAAATGACGAAAACACAATTATCGGTATAGCCCGCAACTCAATTGGAAGCAGCCGTTGACACGTGTTTCGAGCTTATTGGCTCTCCTTAGAACGGCGTAGCCAAGTTCAAGGTGTACGAACCTGGAGATGGAATCCACAACAAAAGAACACACCTGCAAAGGAAGTCTCCACTGCTAGGCTTCCACGTGAACTCTTCGGGTTTGGAGATTTGGTCAACGTATCGTCAATGTGGCGACTATTTATCCTTTACGGAGTCTTCAACCGACTAAGTGAATAAGGAATGAAGAATTTTCTTGCGGTGAAAAGTACAAATGACGAAAACACAATTATCGGTATAGCCCGCAACTCAATTGGAAGCAGCCGTTGACACGTGTTTCGAGCTTATTGGCTCTCCTTAGAACGGCGTAGCCAAGTTCAAGGTGTACGAACCTGGAGATGGAATCCACAACAAAAGAACACACCTGCAAAGGAAGTCTCCACTGCTAGGCTTCCACGTGAATTCTTCGGGTTTGGAGATTTGGTCAACGTATCGCCAATGTGGCGACTATTTATCCTTTACGGAGTCTTCAACCGACTAAGTGAATAAGGAATGAAGAATTTTCTTGCGGTGAAAAGTACAAATGACGAAAACACAATTATCGGTATAGCCCGCAACTCAATTGGAAGCAGCCGTTGACACGTGTTTCGAGCTTATTGGCTCTCCTTAGAACGGCGTAGCCAAGTTCAAGGTGTACGAACCTGGAGATGGAATCCACAACAAAAGAACACACCTGCAAAGGAAGTCTCCACTGCTAGGCTTCCACGTGAATTCTTCGGGTTTGGAGATTTGGTCAACGTATCGCCAATGTGGCGACTATTTATCCTTTACGGAGTCTTCAACCGACTAAGTGAATAAGGAATGAAGAATTTTCTTGCGGTGAAAAGTACAAATGACGAAAACACAATTATCGGTATAGCCCGCAACTCAATTGGAATTGTAAAACTCCGTAAAGGATAAATATTCGCCACATTGGCGATACGTTGACCAAATCTCCAAACCCGGAGAGTTCACGTGGAAGCCTAGCAGTGGAGACTTCCTTTGCAGGTGTGTTCTTTTGTTGTGGATTCCATCTCTAGGTTCGTACACCTTGAACTTGGCTACGCCGTTCTGAGGAGAGCCAATAAGCTCGAAACACGTGTCAACGGCTGCTTCCAATTGAGTTGCGGGCTATACCGATAATTGTGTTTTCGTTATATATATATATATATATATATATATATATATATATATATATATATATATATATATATATATATATATATATATATATATATATATATATATAGTGAGACTTTTTATAGAAATACATCTACCACTACCGGATACCGGAAAGTTGTTATGTTGAAATTTTTCACATCAACATTTAATGAAGTGAAATGATCAGATCATTAATCGATTGGGCCGATACTTGATGAAAATTTAAATATATAATTGAATAAAACTAAGTGCTTTTGTGATTTTCACTATAAGTGATTTCAAACAAGACAATATTATTTCGCCAACACAGTGCCTTCATCAGGTGTTGATGATGAACTGAGCTATTACGTTGTAGACTGCTTGCATTTATCCTGAAGTATTTGGAAATGACCATAGAACATTGTTCATTTGAAGTGGGGGAATGACTAAAGAACATATTTCTTCGGAAGTATGGGGATGACCATAGAATACTTTTCTTGAATTGCCTTTTTACTGGAATAAATTTAATAAAAAGGAATTATTGATTGAAACTTGATCATTTAATAAACTATTTGATTTCTTCCTCTTATCAATATCCATGGCTTCTAACAGGGCTAGTTTATAACCTTTTTGTTTCATATACAATATTTTGAAGTTGTTGTTGAAGGCATGGTTCTCTTCTATAAGATGTGTTGCATACGTTGCATTTCCATACACTTCAGGATAAATGCAAGCAGTCCACAATGTAATAGCTCAGTTTATCATCATCTGAAGAAGCCAATGTGTTCGCGAAACGATATTGTCATGTTTGAAATTAATTATAGTGAAAATCACGAAACCACTTTCCCAACCAAATTCAATTGTTTATTAGCTGTAAGCTCGTGAATGATATCACAAAATTGGTATTTTGTTTTGTAAAATTCCGTATTTTCGACCATAAAAAACTATCAGACTATGCTGTTGATATTGGTCAAAATATTTCAAATTTCGCGCAGTCATGCCTGGCATTCTATAAAAGCAATTATCACAATCAGTTGATAATCTATGATTTTTCAGAGGGTTTTCACTCAAAATGTGTCAAAACATCCATAAGAAAACTTATATTTATCGTGAAAGACAAAAAAGCCAAAAATGTTTTTTATACACCTCGTAAATAACTCACTTTAGTACTGATTGTGACTGTTAAGCTGTTTGAATAGTACATAATCGTGTAATATTTTCGATTAATCATAAAATTCTAATCAGCCACTCGAAAAAGTATACAATGTATGGTCGTTATGGATGATCTTAATGTCGCAACAAAGTTTATCTGTACGATTGATATTGAACTGATTAAATCTAGTCTGATACAATGTAGTTTGGTGATAACAGTCGGTCCAAATTTCAATATTTTCGAACGTGAACGTAGATTTTCAATTCAGGAAATCCGTTCATGTGAACTATGACCAGAATTCGAGTGATAAAACGAAGCTGACATCTTCCAATAATAAATGGTAAATTTGTAGGAGTCAGTAGGATTTTATAATTTGGCAAAACTTCGGCAGACGCCAGGAGTGTTGAAACCGAAAATGTCTTCGATAATTTTTGAGAAACTTAATCAGAATTAATGGCCAGAATCACTAGCAATTTTAGATCTAGAAACGTAATGTTTCTCACAGCATTTAAGACTCTTGGAGTTCAATGTGGACGTCAACACTACAGAAACCCCAAAAACAGAGCTCCTTTCTCTCCAGCCCGAATACTCCAATATCAAAAGAGCCCTTCGAAGAAGGCCTCGACATCAAAAGGATATATCACTAATTCTCAGCTATATTGAGATTCATGAATATTGAATATTGAAAATAATCATAAACATTTTTACCATCGAATAAATAACAAAATACTGTCATAGTATTTAGTCTTTGATAGGTTAATGCTTATTGATAGTAGTTTGTATTTGATAGGTTTGCTTCTTTATCTACTGTAGAAGATAAAAAGGAAATTGAATTCACTCAGGTTGAAGAAGGTTGCAAAACCTTATAGCCTCCTGCTTTCTAAATCCAATTAGCAAAAATGTAGCTTTCAACAAAAAGGAACAAATAAACGATTTCTGATTGATTGGTAGCAAAACACGTAATTGATCCTACTACAGTAGAAGTATCTTGCAGACTTCTGAATTCAAGTTTTTTTATGGCCCTATCAAAGCCCATATATTCACCATACACCTGTAAACAAAATGTGTTCGAAAGAGTTCTGAAGTGAAGAATTGAATGATAAAATGTTGGCACATCTGCCTTTATTCATTCCGCTGATCAACGGAATAATTTGATCGCATATGTCGCTAATTTGAAAGTCTGATAACTCATGTTCCTGGAAATATTGTTACTGTACCCTCTATTGTTTTGTAGATTACTGACGACAGTGATTAATCTGCTTTTTTTCACTACCTCTGCTGTGAGAAATACTACATTTCTCAAATTAAACTATCGTTTAGAGTATCGTTTTCAATTATATCTCGAAGAGAATTACAGAATTCATCATCAAAACAATGAAAGTTTTTCAAACTCGCCTTTTTCAAAAGAGTTGTATTATTATGAAGACACCTCAGTTCGAACAATTAGAGAATAACTTCTCATAACTTTACCACCTTATTTTGAAATATTTCTGATATATATTTCACTTTTCTTCTATTACATAGTATTACTACATTAGTTGTATTATTTGAACAGAAATAGATAAAGATATCCTTAAATCAGTAAAGCTAGTGAAAAGAAATGAGAAAAAACTGATTACAAAATAATTGAAGTACCTTATACAGTTTTCACTTGATCGCCAATAAGTATCATTTGATTATATTTAATAGTGTTGCGTTTACTTGATGTGAATCCATTATAATTGAATATAAACTGAAATTCAAACACTTGAACTTATGATTTACACTTTATTGAGTACATAGCATGACATGTTTCGTCGTTACAAACGACTTCTTCAGATGTTTACAGAATAATTATTACATTATTATTCTGTAAGCATCTGAAGAAGTCGTTTGTAACGACGAAACGCGTCATGCTATGTAGTCAATAATAAATTATAAGTTCAAGTGTTTGAATTTAAGTTTATATTCAATCATTTGATTATGTTTTTTTCAACTCATATGGAACAAACAATTCCATCTAGTAGCTTACTGTGGTAGGATTGGTAGAATGTAATAGATGTAATACAAAAATGTTTCCTCTACATCCAATATTTTTGTTTATAGGTAGTAGCACAACATCCATGGTGTCCATGGTATCGAGCACAGCGGCTTCGATGAATTTATTGTCGGAATCATCGATTGATTCCATCAGTTCAGAAAGGACCAATACAGACTTATTGGAAAGGGGTGACGAACTATCATCATCTGACAGGGGAAGCAATGAAGGAAGTACTGCCTCTCTTGCTTCAGCCACAGAATCTGCAGTCATTCCAGCAAGTAAGAATTCAATATATTTAAGTAGTGGATGCATGTTACCTCTGTATCATCGAATAATATATCACGTTACAATTTTGGAATGAGTGATATTTAAGGGAGCATGAAAGAGCCTGAATTTCTTGAGAAATCTTGAAATGATGAGGAAATTCACAAATACTTTGCAAAATTCATTTAGATAAAATCTTAAAGAAACCAAGATTTTGGTAGCATAAAAATCAAACAATATTTAAAAAAGAACGATTAGTGAAAAAATACTACAGATTGAACTTGTTCAGGTACTTGATTTCATATATTCAAATAATGAAAATCTTTATGAAATCAAGTATGAAATATCAAGGTTCATAATTCCTTATCGGCTTTTCAATGATGAAATTAACGAATTTTCTACTTTCTAAAGGAAAAGATCTACCAAAACCGCAATTGAGACGGGATAAGCGAACCTCCGAGTCCAATTCCAGTCTGGAATCTTCGACAAGAAAACAAGCTCCCAACGCAAAATCTAAAAGCGCGGGAAATAAAAACTACAGTGGTGCCACATCTCAAGAATCTCTAATTTCTGAAAACATGGGAGGAGAAATAACTTATCACCGATATTACCACGTCTTCAGGGAGGGAGAACTCGACCAATTGATTGAAAAATACGTTGAAAATTTGCACATAATCTCAAGTTATTACGATCATGCGAGCTGGTGTATAGTCGCCGAAAAGGTTCAAGTTTGGACCATCTGACAAGTAAATTACACATATTTATGTATGTGTGGTTCGCTTGACTATACTCACTTCTTCACTTTCAAGACTGATTGTAGCTTATTTTAGGATATTTTTCGCGATGGCCAATTAACAGAATTAGAGAAATTGTCTAGGTGTATTACTTAAGAAACTTCATTCTGGCGTAAAAAAAATCAATATAAAGGTTTATAATTCATCAGAAATGGAAGTTCTCATTCTTATTTTTGATTTCTGAATTGGTGACTTTCATTACTTATTTAATCTTGAACTACTATTGCCTTCCAAAAATTTCCAAATCCATAATTTTATATCGATGCTTCTGTATGTCAAGACTTCTTGTTTTTCTCCCAACGTTGTTGGTAGCAGGTAGGTTGTTCTAAGCGGATATTTGCACAATATGTGTTAGACCTTTACATATCGTAGCCCTGATGATTGAGGGAAGAAAAGGAAACACATGATTTCATTCCTCTCTCGAAAATGTGTGAGAGAGGTGGACAGTTATTGAATTTGGAAATAACTTCTTCAGCCAGATCATAGGAAACAACGATAGGTTCGTTAGGGATAATTGTTGAACATGGAAAGAGGGATGAGATTCAGAGGAAATACTCGACCAGCATTTGCCTTTCAGGCTTAACTCACAATTCAACAATAACACAATTCTGTATTCCAAAATGTCAAAATTTAGTACAACTTTGATTCATAAACCCTCAGAATTATCATTAACCCAAGAGTTATCACCCTCTAAAATTGTCCATGAAGATCAGAATTATCAAGATGGTCAAAATTGCATAGGCTCTATTTGAGATTAGAAATATAAGAAAATTCAAGATATAAGAATTGATAAGATTCCATAAATTTCTTTGTTTAAATTGAGTTAGAATAATAAAAAAATGTGTATTTCCTCTCAAATATTGATGACGACTTAGAGAGAACTATTTTCAAAATCAGTTGAACAACTGTCTTTCTTTTATGCATGAAGACCTAGACCATTTCTCTTCCTCAAATATCTCAATTTATTTCGAATTAGAAAACTTTTCAGAAACTAAATGGTTGCATTTCTCACTTCACAATAACAAATTCTGTTATAAACAGAGCCGGACCTCAACATGTATACCTATCCGGGGGACATATATATATATATATATATATATATATATATATATATATATATATATATATATATATATAAGCGCTACAAGGTGAGATCCTTTGTATACAAATGTACAACTTATTCATTTAGAATACATTTGTTTGGACAGAATTGAAGTTCATTTTTATTTGAATTACTTTTGGATTTAATTTTTTTCTATGACTCCGTAAAATATGAACGAGGGGTCATTGGATTCGGAGGAGTATGTATATTATTACTGTCATTAGATTATTTTAGAAAAGAATCAAAAGGAAATAAAAATTTATCTCGAAACAACTCATTTCACGAAACTGTTGGAACGAAATTCATTATTTTTCTATTGGGATGAGAATAAGTTAGTGATAGTTAATACAACTAGTTAATACAAATATATTCAATAAAAAATATTACGTCAACTTCTATAAGATAATAAAAATCCGGTAAGTAATTAGTGTAAATAATCTACTGATAGAATAAAATAATATTATATACTCTTCCGAATCCATGGTCCCCTCGACATAGATGAATGAACAAATAATTAATGGTGTAGTGACTCTAAAACGCTTTCGGCTCTTTGGTGCTGGTGGGTTCTATTCCCATCATGATCTTGGGCCGTTTGGAAACGGCGTTAAACTGCAGGTGCAACTTTCGCTCAAGCACAGAGTGCCTCTGTTTATAATAATAACTAACATTCTTCAAAATTAAGTGAAATTGTTTTCATTGGTTTTGCATAAGTTTCCTAACTATTTTTCTTACATGAGCATGAGTATTACTAGTGCAAAAATGTTAAATGAAACATCTACGCTTTTTTTCCTTTTTGGAGCTATTTTTGAAAGGTTTCCGAAAAAACTCTTGTTGGAAAAATTCTTCCGATCACTTCGTTATGAATGATTTTCTTGGGTTGAATTCTAGATTTAATTTTTGATATTCAACCTGAGTAAATTATTCATGACAAGTGATAAATAACCATTTTCACATATCCTAAATCTCTTTTGAAAACCTTCAATCATAGATACAGAAAAGGGAAAATTTCAATTTCCTTCATGTTCAAGTAGGAGAAAACTGTTAATCTACTGATGCAGAATTGATAGAAAAATCGCGATAAAAATTTTTGACTTCGGAATATTGTCCGCTCATCTTTTCATAAGATGCCTGAATATTTTCAAGTTTAATTTTTCTAAGTTGAAGTAGTTTAACTACTTGATATTCAATTATAGCAGGTGCAGAGATAGCCAACCTTGCGCAATCCATAGATCCTATATTCATCTGTATTTTTAACTCAAAGGGAAAAAATTGGACGAAAGTCATAAAGTTTATAGAGGCCCGGAAATATGTCTTAAGTTTCATATGCAACAGTCCAAACTCCCTATGTGGTGAACATTGAGAAATATATTGCTGTTTGGATAAGATATTCCTTTATTTTATACATTGATAAGCCATTATAGACTAAATACTTTAAATTGGCGGGTATGAGTATTACGTTGAAATATGAAATGCCTAGACAAGCTGCATCGAAATGCTAAAAATGTAGCGTTCTGCTTATGTTGCAGAACAAGAAGATCTAATCAATTTCAAATTGAAGTAATTTATGTCTTGACATGTTAGAAGGTTATAATATTTTCATGAATAAACGTTGAATTGGAATGCCTATCCGAATATAACATATATTCCTCATTCGACAACAGATTATACCGCCATATCCCGGTTTTTACATATTTATGAGGTGTGTTATAGTAGAAAAAAATCTTTTCAATATTTTACTTTTACTATATTGATAATGATAAGCACATGTGAGTGATCGCAAACGTATCCCCCAATACTGCAGTGTGTAGTTATTGAATTGGAGGAAATGAACCCCGAACAAAATAGAAACGAGTAGCATTTATAAACAAGGCGATTCAGTAAAGTATTCAGATCAATACAACTTAAATCTTTAATAGTTTATCATACAATGTAAGTCGAAATGTGAATATTTTTGTATTCATTTTTCAGAGAATCTTGTTGCTCGTGGAAGTTCTTGATGTTATACGCGAGAAATGACATTCATGCCGAAATTTAGAGCGCTCATTTCAAATATACATATTCAGAACATATTTAGAATAATTGGGCAATTCGAATATTCACGCTGAAACTGATTCATATTTCGCGAAACAATTACATACATAAGGAATTAGGTACTTATATAATTTTACACAATTTATTTCAATGAGTGCAATAGTTGACATTGACCTCAGAAATAATGCAGAACAACGGGTCAAGTATTTCTTATTTGAACAGACAGAAGACACCCATTTGAAATATAGTTTTTTGTCGAATAGATGACAAGTTGTAGTAGTTCCTGTTGTGTCTGATGTGGGAAGAAAAACATTTCGTGAAATGGCAAAGATATTATAGAATGCAAGATTTCCATATTCACGAAAAAATTTGCAGGTATCTGATGAACTGCTTTTTTCTTAAGATCAAGTGTGAGCAGACATCATTAGATTAGTCAGAATCTAAATGTTTACTCTACTAAAATGCAACACCATAATACGTAGGTCAATCGATATTTGTGAATCCATATCAAGTAATGCTAATATTTCAGAAAAGTATTTACATATCAGATATCAGTTTAATTATCAGATCTGATAATACAACTTTCAGCTGACTAAGATTCTCTCACAGTGCGAGTCGAAAGATCAATATTCTTGTATTCATTTTTCAGAGCATTTTATTACTCATGAAATGAAATAGCGTGAATTTCTGTAATTCTCAATGTTATAGAGAGGATATGATGTTAGTATCAAACTTTTTTGTCCTTATTTCAAAAATTTTTTCATAACATATTTCGAAAAATTTTACATTTCGAATATTCACGCAAATGAAAATTGATCTGTCACAAAACACCTACATATATGAGGAATTATATCATATTCGACAATATAATATGATATAATTATTCATTCATATTTTCATTGATTTGTCTGTTTAGGTGGATCTACATTTTTATTGATCTGTCTGTTTAGGTGGATATATGTTTTTATTGATCTACTGACCAGCTGGATGTATATTTCTATTGATCTGGCAATAAATGACGATAAAATAAGTGCAATAGTTGACCTCAAAAATAATACAGAACAACGTGTGAATTATTTCTTATATTGAAAACGTCTTCAAGACATACAGGTCTCTGTTAGCAAATGTTTGAAATGTGGTTTTCTGTAGAAAGGATGATAAAAATTTCACCTATATGGTGCAAAAACTTCTGATAAGTGACAAAGCACGAAAGAAATATAGTTACCAATTTCAAATGTTTTTCATTTCCTGGCGCCCCTGACGTGGCAAGAAACAAACGTTTCGTAAAATGGCTATAGATTAAAGAATGCGTTGTTTTCAATAACTATTAAGTTTCGTGTACTTGCTGAAATTGTGTAAACTTTTTGTCTTTGAATGACGATAAGGTACTATGATAAATAGGTTCATGCATAATTTCACCGCTCAAATTTTGGAATTTCAAATACACTGAAATGATATCTCCCTGGAATTAATTTTCCGCTCAGATCGCTAAGATCGATTTCGAACCATTAAAAGATTTTCTTTAGGATTATTATTTTTAATCGGTACAAGCAGAATGTTATAAATATAAAGACAAACTGTCGCAGCAAGCCCAAACAATTCTATCACACACAAATTAGAACTGTAGAGTATGACACACTTCGTATTTTATATCTATTCATTTATAATCATGACCATCATCATAATTTCACATTATTATATATTTGAATATAAACTTAATTTCGAACACGTGAACTTTAAATTTACACTTTATTGACTACATAGCATGATGCGTTTCGTCATTACAAAGGACAAAATAATGATTATTCTATTAGTATCTGAATAAGTCGTTTGTGACGACGAAACTTGTCATGCTATGTAGTCAATAAAGTAAATCATAAGCTCAAGTGTTAGAATTTGAGTTTATATTCAATTATGATGGATTTACATCAGGCAAAGACAATACTATTAAATATTATTATATATAATGTCCACTACATTATTGTAGTGAACAATATAATTATAATTATGATTATGTTATTTTTTAAATTCATGAAATGTGTTCAAATCTTGAGTGATTCCATTCAACAATCTGGAAAATAAATAATTGGAACAATTCTTTAATATCAAAAATTTATTAATGAGCAATATATTATATGTACATATATCATTATGAATTACTTATGTATCAATTACTATTGCTAATATAGATGAAGGCTTCAATTTGAGCCGAATACCTACCTGTTGTGAAACAAATGAGTTTTTGTTGAGCTTCTATGCGATAATTTTTTTGTTCGTCTTTTAAAATTCAACGCATTTTCAGAATGTTCATTTTCACTTCTATTCCAAACCTCTCGATCGATTAAGTTCATTCAAATGCTTCATCCGCTCACATATTATTGATGTTTGTTTCGTTTCCTTATGTTGATTAACGACCGCTGACTGTTCCGAGGCTATGTTCATGTGTTGTATTCCTCGGAGTTTACTAAACATACGATATCTTTTCAGGTTGATCTTTTACCAAATCTCGTAATTAAATATTGAACCTCTCAAGAATTTTTCATTCTTCCAGCGTAATTTCTATTTCTATATTCATGAGTAGCCTGTTAAATTATTGATACCTTCCCATAAATACGTATATAAAATGTGTGTATGAAAGCTACTTTTTTTAGCATAGAATTAACATTCATGAAGATTATATCAATGTTATTTCCAACATTATTTCCTTTTATGAATTTATTTCACTACCACTAGTAGTAATTTCTTCAGTTTATATTAATTTGTTTCAAATTTGCATTATGATATATTATATAGTATGGCCAAATGAATTTCATTCATAAAAAAAATGATAATACTTGATAAGATAAAAATTATAAAACTGATAATACTTGATAAGATAAAAATTATAAAACTAATAATACTTTCTTCACATACATTACAAAATGCATGAATGCACGAATTGTAGCATATGACTTCAAAATATGAACCAAGCATACAATATAAAATATAATATGAAACTTTCCGAAACTGTGAAATCCGGTTTAACAATCGATACTTGTCAACGATACATAATGCAAATATTTCTGGGTAACATTTATGAACCAGGTGATTCAGTGAAGTATTCAGATCAATACAACTTAAATCTTTAGTATCAGAGAATATGACTTCAAAATATAAACCAAGCGTACAATATAAAATATAATATTAAAATTTCCCGAAACAGTAGAATCCGGTTCAACAATGGATATTTGTCAACGATACATAATGCAAATATTTCTGAGTAGCATTTATAAGCCAGGTGATTCAGAAAAGTATTCAGATCAATACAACTCAAATCTTTAATATCAGAGAATTTAATTTCAAAATATGTACCAAGCATACAATATAAAATATAATATGAAACTTTCCCGAAACAGTATAATCCTGTTTAACAATCGACATTTATCAACGATACATAATGCAAATATTTCTGAGTAGCATTTATAAGCCAAGTGATTCAGAAGAGTATTCAGATCAATACAACTCAAATCTTCAATATCAGAGAATATAATTTCAAAATATGAACCAAGCATTCAATATAATATATAATATGAAACTTTCCCGAAACAGTATAATCCTGTTTAACAATCGATATTTGTCAACGATACATAATGCAAATATTTCTGAGCAGCAAATGATTTAAATGATTATTTAAATGTTTATAAACATAAACCAGGTGATTCAGTAAATTATTCAGATCAATACAACTTAAATCTTCAATAGATTCTCATACAGTGTAAGTCGAAATGTCAATATTTTTGATTTTCATTTTTCAGACAATGTTGTTGCTCATGGAAGGTCTTGATGTTATACACGAGAAATGATGTTAAATCGAAATTTAGAACCCCCATTTCGGAAATATATTCAGAACATATTTAGAATAATTGTGTAATTCGAATATTCACGCTGAAATTGATTCATATTTCGCGAAACAATTACATATATAAGGAATTAGGTAGGTATATAATTTTCCACAATTTATTTCTATAAGTGCAATAGTTGACATTGAATTCAGAAATAATGTAGAACAACGGGTCAAGTATTTCTTATTTGAACAAAGACAGAAAACACTTATTTGAAATATAGTTTTCTGTAGAATAATGACAAAAATTTTAACCATAAGGTGCATGAAATCCTCACAAGTATCGATAGCTAAAAGAAATATATTTTTGTTAAGCCTGTTTTATATTATACTTAAATTTCGATTGTCTTTCATTTCCTATTGTCCCTGATGTGGGAACAAACATTTCGTGAAATGTCTAGAGATTATAGAATGCAAGATTTCCATATTTACGAAAAAATTTGTAGGTATAATATAAACTGCTCTTTTCTAATGATGAAGGCTGAGCAGACAAAATATCATTTTATTAGTCAGAATCTAAATGTTTACTCTACTAAAATGAAACAGCATAATACGGTAGGTCAATCAATATATGTGAATCCATATCAAGTAATGCAAATATTTCGGAATAGTATTTATATATCATGTGATATCAGTTAAATGATCCGATCTGATAATACAACTTTCAGCTGACCAAGATTCTCTTACAGTTCGAGTTGAAAGATCAATATTCATTTTTAACAGATTTTTATTGCTCATGAAATGAAATATCTAAAAATTTCTGAAATACTCAATGTTATACAGGGTATATGCTAATAGTATAAAACATTTGTGTCCTTATTTCAAAAATACATTCATAACATATTTCGAAAAATTTTACATTCTTAATATTCACGCTCAAATGAAATTCGATTCATCTGTCACAAAACACCTACATATATGAGGAATAATATCATATTCGATAATATAATATAATATAATCATTTATTAATATTTTCATTGATCTCATGGCGCCCCTGATGTGTTAAGAAACAAACGTTTCCTGAAATGGCTATAGATTGAAGAATGCGTTGTTTTCAATAACTATTCAGTTTCGTGTATTTGCTAAAATTGTATAAACAAATGTCTTCAAATGACGATAAGGTACCATGATGAATAGGTTCATGCATAATTTCAACGCTCAAATTGTAGGATTTCAAATACCCTGAAATGATATCTAGATATTCTCCTGGAATTAATTTTTCGCTCAGATCGATAGGATCGATTTCGAACCATTGAAATAATCACGCAGTTTATTTTTTTCTAAGAAAGAAATAACATTCTGCGGTACACGCGCAGAATGTTATTAATATAAAGAGAAACTGTCGCTGTCCAAACAATTCTATCATACACAAATTAGCACTGTAGAGGAATATGAGACACTTCGTATTTTATATTTATTCAACTATAATCATGACTCTAATCATAATTTCACATTATTAAATATTTGAATATGAACTTAAATTCAAACACTTGAACTTATGATTTATACTTTATTGACTACATAGCATGATGCGTTTCGTCTTTACAAACGACTTCTTCAGATCTGAAAAGCAAACGAAGTGTTATCAGATCTTATAAAGTGCACTAGTCACATGAAGGAAACGTACGTCTCCTTAGAAAAACTGAACTAAACGCTCACTTAATATTTATTACCAATTCTTGCGAAATATTTTGATCGCGTTGTATATGGATCCTGAAAAAAATTCCTAAAGTATAATAGGTGGGTAGGTTATTAATCACGAACAAAAAATGAGAAAAATTATTTTCTGGTTGTTCTAACCTGAGAAGTTATTCTATATAATATAATATATACTGTTTGTAATATTCATAACAAATAACATTTGTTCATTCATTCAAATTATCTATATTATAACAGTCATCAGATCATTTCAATTATTATAGCAGAAAAGAACTTCATTTTCATCATAATAAATCATTCATTTGCTTTTCATCATTATAGATTATTTATTTGCAGTCAACTATAATTTAGTAAAACGAATGCATTCTCAAGTGAACAGTTGATTAAGAAGAGAGATACGTGTTGAAATTCCATGTCAAAACTATGAATTTATTAGACACATTTCAAGAATTTCACATTATTATATATAATGTCCACTACATTATTCCAGTGGACAATATACTTATAATTATGCAATTTTTTTAAATTCCTGAAATGTGTTCAAATCTCGAGTGATTCCATTCAACAATCTGGAAAATAAATCTGGAAATAAATGGAAATGGAACAATTCTTTAATATCAAAAATTTATTAATTAGCATTATATATAGGTATATATCATTATGAATTACTTCTGATCAATTAAAATGGCCTATACACATGAAGGCTTGATACACAATTTGATTCGAATACCTATTCTGAAACTAATGAGAGTGTTTTTGTTGAACTACTATGCGATAATTTTTTTTGTTCCTCTTTTAAAATTCAACCCATTTTCAGAAATTTCATTCTCACTTGTATTTCAAACGTCTGGATGGATTAAGTTCATTCAAATGCTTCATCTGCTCACATATTGTTGATTTTTGTTTCGTTTCCTTATCTCCAACTTGATTATTTACCGATGACTGTACGGTTTTATGTTTTTACGCCGACTTTATGTTTATATGTTCTATTCCTCCAAGTTAACTAAACATACGATATCTTTTCAGATTGATCATTTACCAAATCTCGTAATTGAATATTGAACTGGTCAAGAATTTTTCCTCGTTCTTTCAACCTAATTCCTGTTTATATATTCATGAGTAGCCTGATAAAATATTGATACCTTCTCATAAATAGGTATATAAAATGTGGTTTTTACTTTTATTTCAGCTGTTATAATAGAATGGTACTATTGAAGCGAATAATTCATACATATTGATGAATTATATTATCCACTTCGAATGAAAGCTTCAGTGTAAAGAAACTTCCTCCGAAATTTGTTAGTGAATGAACATTTTCATCTTGTTCAGTTTCTTCAGTAAAAATATCATCATTTCTATGTTAATCTATCTTGTGTATTTCTATACTTTTGTATTTATGTAAATCTGAATTATTTTCATTGGAGCCATTGCCCTCATTATTCTGTTTCTAAACCTTCATCAGGATAGTACATATTCTTCACAATGATCTCACTCGAAAATTTTATTTAATACCCAAATTTTTTCTTCCTTTATTATTTTTTCGTTTAAATCGTCAAGCTGATTATGAAATTTCAGATAATATTTGAAAAAAAATTATACAAGAGGTATGCCTCCTACTGAAAACTCAAAGCAATTCTATGAGTAAGAAGTAGGGTATTCCACAGAGTGTTTCTCATTTTAAAGTATTCTGTAGAGTACTCTACTCTGTAAATTAGCCTATAAGAGCCCCGTTTAAAACAAATTAAGCTACAGGATAGAATTGGACATTTCCGGATAACGTTAATAGTAACAAATTTGAGGCTTACATGCCTCACATTGTTATCTGTATTTTCTTGAAAAATTTTGAGCTAAGCTACATTTATTTTAGCGTAGAATTCACATTCAAGAAGATTATATTAATGTAATTTTCAACATTAATTTTTTGTATGAACTAATACCACCTACCACTTGTTATATTTTGTTATGTTTCCTCAGTTTTTATTAATTTTTCTCAAATTTGCATTATGATACCTTTTGTATTGTGAAGTTACTCTCACGTACAAGTTTTGAACTTCAGTGAGTTAATCAGTTTATTTGAAGTTATTCATTGTAAGAAATAATGTAATCCATATAATATAGCCAAATAAACTTCATTCATATAAAAAAAAATTAAACACTAATAATACTTTTTTCACACACATTACAAAATGCATGTGAATGCACGAATTGTAGCATTTTCTTTTCATCAATAAAATCTTGAAAGTCATACAAAAGCCATTTATTCAAACAAATCAATATGTTATCGAAAGAACTAAGTTACCTTCAAAAGTCGAACAAAATTTTTCTTTCAACGACATATAACGAAAAATAGCACAATGCTCAACGTGATATATGAGAAACTTCAATGAATGAATATTCTCAATTTGCATATCCTGCAGAAATATTCGAAATATTTTTCAATTTTTTTCGATTTATAAACGAAATTCTGCATGAAGTGACAAGTTCGCTGTATTTAATTTTCTATATATACAAATATATATATACTTATTTATATATATATATATATGAAAAAAATATTTATCTTACCCCTCGGTTCGTATCATTCAGTACGCATCTTTAGACTAATTTGTGAAAACAATTTAAAGTGATTTCTACTAGTGGACTGTCTATCATATTACGGATCTCACCTTGTACTGAATACATGTATATATATATATATATATATATATATATATACATCAGGATTGAGGTTTGTGTAAAATACTTTATTTTCCTATACACTGAATATTTCGTCACTAGTTCGTGACTTCTTCAGGAGTACCTATACTAAAAACACATACACAGTTCATAGTTTGTCAGCAGGCGAGAGAGCACTATCTGATACGAGCAACATATTAGTAGCGGTGGTCTGGTTTGAAATAAAAAATAAAAATCATATTTAATAGATTGCAGTAAATGTTACTCAATTGACCAGTGTCAGATATATAGTTAACACAGTTCTCATCTTTTCTTATGTGACACATTTCGAGGAAAAGCCTAGTCTTGTAATTGCAGTGTTTGTCAAGACTTGTTACGTTGGAAAAATCGAATATAAGTCCTATATTTTTTTGATGTTGAACAACAGCACAGGAGTTCTTCATGAGGCGGTAGTCCATTTTATGCTGTGTTATTCTTTCTTTGAGCTATTGGTTGGTTTGACCTGTATACGTGCCTTCACATCGCAAGCATGACAACCTGAAGACTACATTGTTGTTAAGAAGGGTTGGTGCCCGGTCCTTGAAAGAAAACGATTATATATATATATATATATATATATATATATATATATATATATATATATATATATATATATATATAAGGAAATGAAATTTTTTTGTACTTATGGCACTGAATGAAATATTTAAGAAAATGAACACTAGAACATTCATTTGAAAAATTCAAATTAACCAAGAGAATGTTATAGTAGAGCGATGTGATGTCTCCATTATCCTTCAAGGGATAAATGTTAGAGAATATTGAAATCGATGCCACACCTGATGAAAGTGCGAGACATACGTTTCGTTCTGCAAGGAACTCGTCAGTCGCACCACTTCCAACGAAGTGAGGCAACGATTTCAACCCCCAAGCATCTTCTTGTGAGTCCAAGTGGAAGACCGTAGAGTAATGAATACTCCACAATTCCATCTATAGAAATCAGTAGAAAACACCTCTCAGATTACACACACCAAGCATCGAAATTTCACATATCTTTTATACCCGTAGGTATCTACTAAATTGCAATGTCTATTTGACAAATATCATCATACGATGTTTTCATTTTCGATATCATCATACGATGTTTTCGCTCACGTTTATTCCCGTATTTCAGGAGCCTATTCGGCGATATTTTCAAGGAAATGAAATTTTTTTGTGCTTATAGCACTGAATTAAATATTCAAGAAAATGAACACTAGAACATTCATTTGAAAAATTCAAATTAACCAAGAGAATGTTATAGTAGATATAATAATATTATAAGAGCGTACTACTAACGTAACCTATTGACATTTGAAAACATCGTATGATGATATTTGTCAAATAGACATTGCAATTCAGTAGATACCTACGGGTATAGAAGATATGTGAAATTTCGATGCTTGGTGTGTCTGTAATCTGAGAGGTATTTCTCACTGATTCCTGTAGATGGAATTGTGGAGTATTCACTACGGTCTTCCACTTGGAGTCAAAAGAAGATGCTTAGATGGACGTGGTGCGACTGACGAGTTCCTTGCAGAACGAAACATATATGTCTCGCACTTCCATCAGGTGTGGCATCGATTTCAATATTTCTCTAAAATTTATTCCTTGAAGGATAATGGAGACATCACATCGTACACGTTCACATATCTAGCTCTACTATAACATTCTCTTGGTTAATTTGAATTTTTCAAATGAATGTTCTAGAATTCATTTTCTTATATATATATAATTATTTATACTTTTTGACGAAGTATTGTACGACAATTCAATTCATGTTACTCATTTTATGTATTTCTCTTTGCTCTTCATTATCAATAGTTGTGTTATTATTGATTAAAGTGCCGCTGACAAATTCATATACACAGTATAGCATTTTACATTTCTTCCTGAAAATTTTAAATATTTTTCATATGTTTATGGTTCGAAAGCCTACCTGTTTTACGAAAAACAAATCAATTGGCCATCGTTTTTTATTATATAATGGTGTAGATTAGTGATTGGTGTAGGTAATGTTTCTAATTTTCAAAAGGCGGCCAACTATTATTAAAATAGACTGTTTCGGCAAGCTCGTTTCAAATCACGAAATGTAGGAGAAAGTCGAATAACCATTTACTTATGGTTATGATGATGTGTGAAAGCTCGTTTTCCCAGTGTGTTAAAATTCATTGAACACCTCAACACATTCATTCTGTGAGTCATAAAAAAGCACAAAATAGATAGATAGTTATATGAAGATTGAAGAATTGTATAACATATTTCATTGTGTAAAAAGCTCAGAGTTATTCTTTCAAGTTACAATGTAAAGATAATGCACAATCATACTCAAATAGCTATTCATGATGTCCCAGAATTTTAATATTCAAAATATTTTCATTTATTTTGCAACATATATACCAACATCCACCAATTTGTCGAAAATTCAATATAATTACGTTTTAATATTTCTATATCACGATTGGACCATGAGACTAATACAAGTTTTCAGGAATGCAGGTTTATTTATTGAAACCACTGAATTCGACATAAAATATACTACTTCGAAATCTTGAAAACCTGCAAACTCACATTTATAAGCATCTGTAGAGTAATAAGAGTGACCGTGACTGATATACCTAATTTACATTTTATATTGCACATCATGAAAGATTTTTAATTTTGAATATTTAAATGGGTGTCCAGAAAGGGTAGGGGGTATTTGTAAGTTCAATTAAAACCAAACCACAAGTCAGAAGAATATATATATATATATATATATATATATATATATATATATATATATATATATATATATATATATATATTAAATTTTACAGCAGATATTGGAAAATTAATTGGCAAAGATTATGTTTTCCAAATGTTGACTCTCGCTTTGCTGGCATTCCTCTAAACGAAATCGGAAATTAGCCGCCACGCTTGTACACATCTCTCCGGAAATAGCGGCCATTTCGGAGCGGATGTTGTGCTTCAGTTGCAGTAGAGTTCGTGGTTTATTTGCGTACACTTTCTGCTTAAGGTATCCTCTTCATGAAATAATCAAGGGGTGTCAGATTGGGGCTCCTCGGAGGCCAGTTGATGGTTCCTCGACGAGAGATCACTTTTTCTGAGAAAAGTTGATTGACAACTGCAAGCGACTAGTTTGAAGTGTGGCAAGTCGCCCCATCTTGTTGAAACCATGTCTCCGCATTAAAACCTTCAAACTCCTGTAATTGTGGAGCCAAAAAGTTCCGCAACATGTCGCAATATCGCTCACTATTTACCGTGAGTGCTCGGCCTCGCCAGTCTTCAAAAAAATACGGCCCGATTATGCCTTCCCCAGACATGGCAGCCCACACGATAACCTTTGGACTATGTAGTGGTCGTTCATGTTTCTCTCTCGGATTTTCGTTGGACCAGAAGCGGCAGTTTAAGTGAAAATTCGCTTCATCACTAAACAGGATGTTTCCGAACGTTGCGAAGCGTTGAAGCATTTCATTTACAAAATTCAGTCGAAGAGGATAGTCGGTAGGTTTCAGTTCCTGCACGAGCTGAATTTCGTAGGCTGTAAGATGTAAATCTTTTTTCAAAATAGTGTGCAACGACAGTTTTTTAATGTTAAGGCCTTGACCTCGTTTGCAAACTGATTGAGACGGATTTTGACTCACTGAAACTCTCACTTCTTCAATCGCTTGTTGGGTTCGAACAGAGCGTGGGCGACCTGGATGGTGAATTTTCACACTCGAACCGGTATTCTCAAACATTCAAATCCATTTTTTGATGGTATCGTCCTTTGGTGTATTCCGTACATCAAATTTTGCACGATATAAACGTTAAGCTGACACTATCGAATCACCATTGCGATAATAAGCGCGTATGCAAAAAGCACGATGGTTTCGCGGGTATGCTTCCATGGTTACTGAATATCAAAATAATGGCGGAGCAAGCTATCCTATCCGCCCCCAACCAATCACGCCATTACTCGAACAGCGCCGATACAAATACCCCCCACCCTTTCTGGACACCCCATATAATGCAAAAAGTATTCGGTGTTTATAAGCGTACACTTTTCAGCGTATTAGTTCTGAACATTATTTGTTTGAAGTGTATCAGTAAAAAAGAATAGTCCTATTCCGAAATATTCTGGAACTGTCAAGCTTTTTCTTCCATTCAACCAAATACAAAAGAGTGTATCAAGATTTAAAGCCTGTCATTATTTGTATTGTACTACAAATGTTTCGATTCTTTTTCAGTTTTTCAGACATTCTTTATAAGATAAAATCAACCTAATCATTGAATTTGAAGATCTCATTCAAGACATTTCCCCAATATTTGACTACTGTTCAATCAATGTTAATCTACATACGTATGGATCTTCAAAGTATTACTTGTACCGAAAACTCTATAGTTTTGCACCTTCAAAGGTATATTTTCATTTACTGCCACGAGATATCTATCCATACTGTCATACTCTTAATATCTCCAGCCCTTACATGTAGTATGGTTTCAACAGCGAATGATAGTGAATAATATTTTTTTCTCGATTGAAAAACATATCGTTTATATATGTGGAGAATAACAATGGACCTAGAACAGTACCTTGTTGGCACTAGTGGTTGCCATTCATATTTATTAATAGTTTATATCATCCGTAAACATATTAAGTATTTATAAGTTCACTTTTAATACATAAAACACTAGTACATATTTATTCATTTAGAAATAAAGAAAAAAGTGATGTAATTGTGCCAAATTTTAAAAAAGTGTGAGTCGTCTATCATTATCCTGATGAGAAGTTAAGGGTTAGGAATCCGAATTCAAAATGAGCAAAACGTATGGAATTTAATAACTTATTTCTGAAATAATTTTATGATATTAATCTCAGAAATTCATTCAATTCCCTTGTTTTTTCTGACATTTTTCTTCCACATAGTTCTCTTGGTTTTATGATTTAAGAATAGAAAATTATCAAATTATTTCACAACAAATCCTTTCAATATCTTCAGACCGCCCTTTCGAATTGGTAAGTCGACAATAATTCACATAAAAGTTACGATTCCTGCAAATTCTTGTTGTTGGAATCGTCTTTGTTATCAAAACGGGGTATAAAGAAAGTAGCGCCTCTACGTTTAGGAACTAAAACTGTTGTCGAGGTTAGACAATAAGATGAAACGAACAATCTTTCATCTTATTGTTTAGAGATGGCGCTACAGTGAACACATTTCGGGAAATCCCCAACGTAGATAAATTATTTAGAGAATAATTAAAATGAATTTCGTATATAATTAATTAATGACAACTACCTATACTTAAGTGTGACATGAATTATTAGGTTTGGGAAAAATTAGCTTAACTTTCGAAAAATAGGATGAATTTAAATATTCCTAATAATTTTCTCAGTTTCAACAGAGCAGAAGTGAAGACGTCAATAGAAATAATATTCTTAAAGTTATTAATTAGGAACAAATTTCCATTATTTCTTGACAATTTTTATTGTCAAGCTTCTTTTAAATGAAAAGATATCAAATTTTAATAAAGCAACACTTACATAACAGAGTCACTCCTTTCAGAAGAAGTCCGTTTTTATGAAATCAATATAGCTGATTACCTGGAAAAGTAAGAATTATAACTCCATTATATATAATAATCGAATACTGAGCTGAGAAATTCTGGGACATCCTGTATATATAAATATTTATATACATATATATATATATATATATATATATATATATATATATATATATATATATATATATATATATATATATATATATATATATATATATATATATATATATATATATATATATATATATATATATGTATAAATTCTTTCTGCATGTACAAACTCTTGAATTTGTTTTGATTTTTGCTGATATTGAAATTTTCTTGGATGAAAGGAAAAGAAAAAACTTATCAGTGGGTTATTTATTTGAATATTGAAAAATCTACTTCACTGATAAACTAATATCAGGGTCCTAGAATTTGATAACGTTCTACAAATAAAAATTATATTCTAATTATTCCATTTGAGGTATTATATTTTAATTATTACATTTTTAAGTATTCTGAAGTCTCCATTTAAAAAATAATTAAAATCATACACCGAATGGAGGTGATGGAAGTAACTGCTATCTCACCTATTCTCGAGTTAAAATCAATTTCAGAGACTATATCACTAGAAAACATTGATTGTAGTGTCATTTCTATTTGCTAGTACCATTTCCTCATCGAATTTCGAACGTTGTAGTTACCCAAAACAAGTCCTCGACAAGTTTCCTGTAAAAAGTGAAACGAGATGTTTGAGGTAGATTGGTTCAATAACTCCATTCATATGTTTTTTTCTTTTTCTACGACTCTAGAAAAAAAAATAGTGCACCATTCTATTCTGGCAGAAAAATATCAATAAATATATTAAATATACCATTGTTGTTATTTAGGTATGTCTTAAAATAAGCCTATCTGTAAAGCTATTTTTGATATTAAAATTAGAGTGTAGGTGCGTTTCAAGATTTTCTTCGAAATAATATGTAGATTCTCCTTGTAGTTCATGAATATAATTGTTAAACTTGACTTAATGTTACGAACTAAGCTGGATTGAAAAAGCAACGACGTTGTTGCTTATTTTTTTTCAGGAAAATATTTCATAAACATTCAATTAGACAATTCAACAATTTAGAAATTTCAACAAGATATAAAAGTATTCTTTTCAATTATTTAATAAGATATTAACCCCTAAAATATCTGAGTTGTAAATAAATGCCTCGAATAAACTTTATAAATATATTACTACCTGTGAAGATTCACTCCTGTCTCATTCCAAACATTCCTATATAAACATAATTTGAATGGGTATTTTTTTCGAAGATCAATATGTGAAGGATTTGCGATTCTCAAATTTTCGAATTTGGAAAAAGTTTTAAAAAATTTTATTTACTAAATGTTAATCTTTAACACTGAAATAATAAGAAATGTTGTTTCTGGTTGTACTTCAAATGCTAATGGTTGAGGTTTAAAATGAATTAACTTTTGATACGATCAACTATCGTATTATTTCATAAATAATCCCATAACTCATTATTTCAATTGTTCACATTATTCCGTAAATTTTCTTGCTAAGCACTAATCTACAAAAAACTTTGTAGTATGATTTCCAATATAATCACTATGTGAAGAGAAAATATTGATCATCGCAGAGCCTAAACAATTCGATTCAAATTGAAAAATAATAAATTATACTATTACCACATCTGTAATTTCCTCAATTTTGAAACGAACTCGAAATATTTTCAAGAAATCACAACGATACACTAAATAATATTCAAACTACTTTCGGCATAATCATTTGTGTCGTTGCGTTTCTTTTAAAATAAAATAATTGATCTACTTTTACTAAAGTATTAAACTGTGTGCCTATCTCTAAAGTATCCTTATTTGTTCTGGACAAAAATTCAAAGTATTCAACGAGTCTCCAGAATTAACGAGATATTATGTATCATCTATCGTTCAATTGTTGTGTTTATCTGATAATATACTCGAATGTTTCAATAGGTGAAGTTTCATTCAATTCCTACAGACACTTCTTCTAGTTTTTATCACCATTTTTAGCATTTCATGGCTTAAAGTTTGCAGCAATTCAACTCTTCCTTTTCTTCTGTTTTACTCCTTTCGCATCTAACACATCTTCGCCTCTATATTATGTCATTCGCCTTAAATGTACCAACCAGTCCTTATGTGCCCAATCATTCTCGTTTCTCCATACAGTTCATACAAATCTCCTAATACTCTAGGGGGGGCGTGAGCACAAGACCAGTTAAAAATAAAAATTTTGCAAGCCCACTCATCTCACTTGTTTACTAGTTTATTATGTTCTTTTGTCTATGTTTTTCTTTAACAGTATGTCTTTAAATTGACTCTTCAGATATTGTTCTTTGTGTTATTAAAAATACATGTTTTGTTTTCAATGTGTGGGGGGCGTGGATGGTTTCCATTTTAACAGGAGGGGGCGTAGTAAAAAATGTTTGGGAACCCCTGCTCTAATGAGAATTAGGAGATTTACACCTAGTTTTCTGACTTTGCTTTGCATTTATCAATGAACTGAAAAAAATAACATTGTTAGATCAAATGAAAATTTCACATATACCTATGGCAAAGAAACAAACAACGTGCAGGTAACAATTCATATTGTTTTAAATTTCATGACCTTTTGTTGTGAGGAACGCTGATCAAGCCTTTAGGAGGCATATTGAGGTGTTCTTACCGGGAAAGAGCTACTATTGAAGTGAAATTTTAACAACATCTCTACCGGATATTCAATAGCCTTATCTTATTTTCAACTTCTCCTCTTTTTGTTTTCTCAAATGGCAACTCTCTTTGTTTTGTTGTTTGACTTTTGATATCATACATTGTGATATACTATTCATTATTTCCATATGGATAACCTATGCTTTCATACAATCGTCTTTCTCATATCCCGTTTATTTTTTGACTCCATTATACTTCTTAACAACTTCTCCTGTATCTCCAACTATGCCCTAATTATTTGTTCATTAATCAAGTTTAATATCCATAAATTTATGTACCTATTATCAATATACCTATATATTGCAGTTACAATAATTGTTTTAAATAGTTTTGGCTTTCACTTGGAGCAAATTCATTATAATAACTATAGGATATTTGAATGTGATTCACACTTTTATTCTCTCAGCTTCTGAAGACGTTGGTAACAGTTTTAATAATTTAATTGGGCTTTGCTGAACCCAACTAAAACACCTAAGTAATTGAACCTCTTACAATTATTTCGCATCATTCTCACTGCATGTTATGTGGAGTTTATTGTTTTTTTACTCACTCCAGGCTAAGGTCTTTGTGAGAAAATGTATTATCTTTGTTTAGGCAACAAAATTGACAAAGTAGATTTCAATTATTGTTAATTTATGATTGATCTTTGAATATATTCTTGTTTCTGATACTGTACCAGTACATGGTGTCACGTTGTATTTTTTTTCTAATACACCTGATTCAAAATTCATAAGAGCGGCTGCTGAGTGAATGTTTGCAGCAGCTTTAGATATGTTAGCCAATACAAACCCGTTGGTAGCGAACCTAGACGATTGCAAAGAAGATTCGAATGGAAACACAAAAGAACAGATTAGCGCTTCGAGAAGACCAAGATTAGTGTCAAGTACATTCGACTCACACTTATATCTTTTAGGTTGCATATTCTGATCAAATTGAGAAAGTTATACACCTAAAGAATAACTAATTCACCAGATATAATTCTAAGTTTATATAGATCTTGAATTGTAATGTATTTTGGTACTCGATAAAAAATCATGTCAAACCGAGAAAGTCAAAAAATACATCATCATAATGCTCATCACACAGGTTTTTAATTTCTGATCACTTTGTCCACAGATCCATTATTGTATGGAAAAATTCTGTGACTTTACAAAAACGAAATATTCCATCCGTCACATTTGTGTATCGATGGTTGCATATGATAAGTATTGAGAAATATTTCCATAATATATGAATAATAATTTTATATACTTACTCAATAAAATTTACTTCTAAAACTAGCTACCATGGTGATAATGGTTACGAAAACTGTATCATATGAGCGAAAAAATGAATAAGAGTCATAACATAATAATGGAAAAAGTAACTGTCAACTGACTCATATATTTGACGTTTATGTGAATCAGTCTTCTGATATTTATTCTTGTATAAGATGTATTGTTACCCGAAGAATTCCTATTTACAATCTTATTATGCAAATGTGAATCCCAGACTATTGAACAGATGTGTCATTAGAGGTAAGACTATTGAAGTTTTTTTCAGTTGAGCTGTTACAGAGTATTTCTTTGATTTCATCTTTTATCGCGACTAGCGATAAAAAGATGGTGGTATTTTTGTAGTCGGCAATCTTTAATCTTTCTCTTCACCTGTACAATATCTAGAAAGAAAGCTTTCATGACCATCTGCCACAAGTAGGTACGGTTGAATTTCGTTGATACAAAGCTAAATTTTCCCTATAAAGAGTGGTTAAGGGTTGTTGACAAAGACTTGAAATATTTCAAATATAATCATTAGGATAGGTTTCTCAACCTATCAACTGTATACGTTTTTTCCATAATATATGCGTATAAACTGCATCACTAAAGCTACTAGAGAACACTAGCAGAAAATGTCTTATACTACTAAAGTAGTTGAAATATTTTTCGGAGTTTATGGCATATTGCACTATTTTGTTGAAACCACAAATTACCTTCAATAATATTAACCTACAATAATATTTCGCTATAAAGAAATGAATTGTCATACGCTATATCTAGCTCAATCAATTGTCACAGCTTGACTAACCTTATGATGAAAATATGCCCTACCCGAAATCCTCAACGAATAGTAACAAGTTGTGAAACTAGATCCATACCTAAATAATAATAATATTACTGCTTTCACACTCACAGGGAAACTTTCACTTATCCCAGATCAGAGGGATTAAGCTCTGTGGGGACTCTTCCCAAATTATCAGGCCTGTGGCGGCTGTCCCCATGGCGGCGATCTTCAAGGCGTGATCTTCGTGGCATTGATTTCCGTTATGTCCTAGAAATTTCTTGACACTCCTCGATGTAGTCCTACTCTCGAGTCCTAGTTCTCTCATATTTTTCAGGAGGTTTTTGGGATTATACCAGTGGATCCCGAAATAATTGGAACAGTCCTGACCACGTTCATGTGCCATTCTCTCTGCACTCTTACTTCAAGTTCTGGATATTTAAAAATTTTTTCGGCATTATTCTCAATTAGATTCTTCGCATTTGGAATGGTCACCTCGACAGATGAAGTTTCCCTCGTTCTTTTGTTATCCAGGACCAGGTCAGGCCTATTGTGGAGAACTGTTTGATCAACAGTGCGGCCCCAGTGGAGTCTAAACTGATAATTCTACAAAATTGGCACCAGAATGTATTTGAAGTGAGGCACCTTTTCCTTCTGTAGAAGATGTAATTTTAATGCCAGTTCTTGACACACAATCTTTGCTATGGCGTGATGTCCTTCTTTTTATGACGTTGGTGCAAATATTTGACACCCCCCTGTTATATGTTGGATCCATGCTGCACTATAATAATAATAATAATAATAATAATAATAATAATAATAATAATAATAATAATAATAATAATAATAATAATAATAATAATAATAATAATAATAATAATAATAATAATAATAATAATAATAATAATGAGTCTTTATTTTCCTACAGGTAAAAACACCCAGTTACAGGAAGTATTCAAAAATATATGAACAGTATTAACACCTAATGATATGATGCAAAAGTTTAAAAAATAATTATCAATAAAAAAAGTGATTATAATAAATAATAGACGTTGAGATTATGTCTTACTTCAGAATTCACTATGAAAAGAGTCCAAGTAAACCCAATTAATGAAAGCAAATTAGTCACTGTTGATATCGCATTTGTCAGGCACATCCTCGAATAGCGAACACATATATCTAATGTGTGATCGCACGAGGTAATTATTTTACGGAGTACTCAATGAAATAAATTGATTTAAACGTGAACATTGTCTAGGAACATGAAAATCAATAGAGCCAATAAGGTTCGGGCAGTCTATATAACCATGTAAGAGGTTATACAGAAACTTCAGAGACAACAAGTCACTGCCAACTTCGAGTGATTTAGCTCCAAACCTGTTTAACAGATCAGTTTGGCTATATCCTCTGGACGGATGAACGTGATATTCCCTCCAAATTAAATATTTGAGGAATTTTTGTTGTATCGACTAAATGATTTTTATGAGAATTGTAAATGGCATGTTAAGGGCATCAAATAATTGTATAAGTGTTTTTGTATTCGAAAAGTGTCCAGCATTACGCATTATAAATCCATAAGATTTGAATGATGTTGAAATTGTTTTATTTATATGAAGTGCAAAGGTGAATTTCTGATCAAATATTATACCGAGGTCTCGAATTTCGGAGACCCTGGTCAGAGTGGTTTCGTTAATTGAGTAGTAAAATTTTATAGGCCGTTTCTTTTTAGTAAATGTGACAACGTTACATTTAGTTACATTAATATTGAGTTTATTGTGGTAACACCAATCAGAAATTGAGGTGAGGCCATCCTTTAAGCTAATGCAGTCCTCATATGTTTCGATTTTGCGATATATTTTCAAATCATCAGCATACATGAGACTATGAACTACTCGACAGTCTATTAGATCTTTTACAAAAAGAAGAAACAACAGTGGGCCTAAATAAAAGCCTTGTGGTACACCCGAAATGGCTATATATACATATAACTTATGACCCTCAAATTTTACAAACTGTGTTCGATTATTTAAATAAGACTGCATTAGGGAAACTAGATCTTAGGAGAAACCTAACTCGGCTTTCAGTTTGTTCAATTTTAAGATTCATTTGATCAAATGCTTTCATTAAATCGGTATATACAACATCCACCTGACTTCTTTCATCAAGATAAAATTATTATCATTATTATTGTTATAAATATTGTTGTACTCTTTTTTCAGCAAGAAAATTAAGGTCAGATGATATTTACGATGTTTCTCCCGAAATGCAAAGGTTGTGCTCGGCACAACCAGCAATTCCTATGGAACATGACACTGACATAACAAGGAGGACTCTTGCCTATGGAAGAAATGGCCTCCGCATTCTGGTGAAACAAATTTCATTTCAAATCGTCAACTTGAATACATTTGAAAGTGTTTGTTCAATTTCAGCGAAGAGATCTTCAAGATCCCGACATTGAAGTGGTCCTCAAGTCGTTGTCAACTTTGAATGATCTATTGAGAAATCCGGAAAAAGCCTATGAGGCAATTAAGCTGAAGATTCCAGAAAGGTGAATTTCTATTTACTTTGGTCTCATGAAATATGAGTAACTCATTTTTTTACATTGTTGTTTCATATGGTATTTTCCTAATTGCAAATTTGAAAGATATTAAAATCTATCTAGAGTGGATGAATTTCACATCTCCTGGTCGTTCTCAATCTATCAATCAAGTTATTTCCAAACGCTATTACTGAGATGCTATAAAACCTTATTTAATTCAATCAATTCAACAGTTGATTGTTGAAGTGTCAGTTACACATATTTCTACGTATTGTTGATTAAGCTTATCTCTTCTCAAAGCTAAGATGAATTGTACCATGAGTGAAATGGATGACCAATTAAAATCCTATGCTGCCTAAGTAGAGAGCCTTGAAACTCTTGCAGAAGGATTTCCAAAACTACTACTTCTGATTATCTCCCCAGTACGAATTACCACCTATATAAATCCCATTAAATGCATTTTTGATTTGTAAAGCGCTTCAGATTCTTACACCAGTGTTCATACCACAGATAATTGAATCCTTTAATGCTGATTTCAACCCTAGCGAAGTTTAATTTTATCTCTTTGTCTTCAAATTATCGCTATCTATTCAACCTCAGTTCCGCTGAAACTTCGCAATTATAGATTCATAAAAATCTGTTTTGGTAATTGGAAATTTTCTACATATGATAATGAATTTTCAAGCGCAGTGATGCATGCGAAATATATGTAAGTACAGAAATCTGAATTGAAAAACTCTAACGTTGCATAAATTTCGTAGCATATATATAGGTTTTCTCTGACACTGGAACGACTTTTTCTCTTCAGATTACTAACTGTAATTCCAAGAACGGGAGAGTTCATACGAGAGCGATGTAGCCTGACTTATCAAATTCTTTCAAATTACATGGGTGGCAAGCAGGCTATGGTCGATAACCCGAAAATACTCCAACTTTTCGTGGAACTCCTTAAAGATAATAAAATAGAAGTCCGACTGAAGATTGCCAATTGTTTAGAGAGGATAGCAAGTTTTTGGATGAGTAAGTAAGAAAAAAAATTCTATCAATATCTCATAAATGAATATGTATCAAATTCATTGATTGATTTCCATAGAAAATTATAAAACTTATCAGAATAAAAAATTAAAGTCCATCTTCATCCATCATTGAGATAACAAGACACCCAATTGGAATCAATTCGAAACGGAATTAAAAAAAACATCGGAGGAAATATTCCTATCAACTCCTCTGGCTTCATAGACCGTCCGAAGTCGTCGAGTGTTTGAAAGACATCGGCAGACTAGGTATGAGGTTAAATGTTCTTTTCCAAGTGCCAGAAGGATAGGTAGTCAGTTGGGAGATTTTCTACAGACTATCAAACTTTATATTCTTACAAAAACTATTTTCGATTATTAAGTTATATCATTGTTACTATCATAGAGCTCATAAACAACAAGAAATGGCAAATATTTTAATAATTCCTCAACAATAATAGGACTATTTAATACCCCAATAAGGAGCAAGTTGGAGTATGGCAGCATGATCTGGCATTCTATAAACACTTGCCATCAACGCCATCTCGAGGCTATTCAGAGAAGGTCTTCAAATTCTCAGTTTGGAGGGAGGATAAAGTTTATCCACAGAGAGGACTCAATCCTAACGAATTATTGAGTCGATTCAGTTTAATCTCACTGCAGACCAGAAGAGAACCTTTATCACTGAAATTTTTGTACAAATTACTACACAATAGTATTAATTGTCCTCCTCTCTTGTCCGCTTTGACATTTCGTGTTCCTAGGCAAAATCCTCGTAATACATAATTATTCCACTTAAAGACTCGGAGGACCAACTCCCTAATATAATCCCCCATTTGGGTTATAGAGTCTACATTCAATACATTCAATAGAGTTGACAATAATTGTGACATTCACTTCGACTCCATAAAAGCTATTATTAGGAGTTATGTGAACCAAGGAAATTGACTAAAATTAATTGATTTAGATTCTTTGTAGTATTTCATTGAATGCTATAATGTAGTTATTAGTTGCTATTTTTTTAGATTAGATTGAGCTCTTTGTTAAATCTTTTTCATTTTAATTATTTAGAAGAAGAATGCATCGTGATGTAAAAAAATCAATAAAAAAATGTAGATTGCAACGAATCAAAATCGAAACGAAAAAAATCGGGATGGCTATTCACCTAAAAGCTGAAGATGATGAGCTTTAGACATTGTTTATGTATATTATAAACTGGGGAATAATCAATTACTTTCGAAAGACCACTTGGAATCAAATTTCAGTTCTCATCTACTTATCTGAATTCCTAAACAATTCTTTTCAGCTGCTGATAACCTAGTTGACGCCGGATTCATACGACATATTCTCGATAGATTGATGGTAGATGAGCCGGAAGTTTCAATGATACACTTGGAAACTCTAACACATCTCATGTATGGAAATGGAAAACTTATTGCAATTGAAAATGGAGCTTTCGATATGCTGGTGACAAACTTTATAACATTACTCTTGAAATTTTTTCGATAAAAAACGTACTGAGGGAACTTAAAAAACATAAGGTTATATAAATCTCAAGTAGTCTTTTGTTGTCGGAAAGAGAACAAACTGAGAAATAGGCAAAAAGGAGTAAAAACAACATTATTAAATTTAAGTGTTGGCGTTTACTTGATGTAAATCCATTATAATTGAATACAAACTTAAATTCAAACACTTGAACTTATGATTTACACTTTATTGACAACATAGCATGACGCGTTTTGTCGTTACAAACGACTTCCTCAGATAGTAAAAGAATAATGATGATAATCATTAATGATACATAAAGTTATATAAATCTCAGGTTTGTTGGCGGAAAGAGAACAAACTGGCAAATAGGCAAAAAGGAGTGAAAACAGTATTATTAAATTTAATAGTGTTGGCGTTTACCTGATGTTAATCCATTATAATTGAATATAAACTTAAATTCAAACACTTGAACTTATGATTTACACTTTATTGACAACATAGCATGACGCGTTTTGTCGTTACAAACGACTTCCTCAGATAGTAAAAGAATAATGATGATAATCATTAATGATACATAAAGTTATATAAATCTCAGGTTTGTTGGCGGAAAGAGAACAAACTGGCAAATAGGCAAAAAGGAGTGAAAACAGTATTATTAAATTTAATAGTGTTGGCGTTTACCTGATGTTAACCCATTATAATTGAATATAAACTTAAATTCAAACACTTGAACTTATGATTTACACTTTATTGACTACATAGCATGACGCGTTTTGTCGTTACAAACGACTTCCTCAGATAGTAAAAGAATAATGATGATAATCATTAATGATACATAAAGTTATATAAATCTCAGGTTTGTTGGCGGAAAGAGAACAAACTGGCAAATAGGCAAAAAGGAGTGAAAACAGTATTATTAAATTTGATAGTGTTGGCGTTTACCTGATGTTAATCCATTATAATTGAATATAAACTTAAATTCAAACGCTTGAACTTATGCTTTACACTTTATTGACTAATGTCAATATTTGTCAAATATGTCAATAGATGACAAATATTATTCATATTATTATTATTCATATTATTCTGTAAGCATCTGAAGAAGGCGTTTGTAACGACGAAACGCGTCATTCTATGTAGTCCATGAAGTGTAAATCATAAGTTCAAGTGCTTGAATTTAAGTTTATATTAAACATTATAAATGCAAAATAGAAATAGAAGATAAAAGTAAATCATCAAAATCTAGAACTGAATAATTGCCCAAACAAGTTCTCCCTGTGTTTTTGGAATTGTCTCTACTGGACACAGTTCCCTAGTATAGGAAATTTTTTGTATTTCTTTATATTTCTGGCCAGTTTCCAGAGAACCAAATGTATTAATCCATTCCTGTCGACACTTTTCTTTACATAATAGACATAAATCTGAATAGACTAAACCCTGTTTAAGCTTTGGGGCCAAAATAGCTGCCTCTTTTGCTGTTACTGTATATTATGTATTTGATCATCGAAAATAAACAGGAATACTCAAGCTGAATAATTCCGAAAATTTAAGTTATGGTTCAATTATATATAATGATTTGGATGCATATCAACAAATTCAAATATTTTCTGCCTTATTTTTTTTGGTGGGCAATAAAGACTTTTTCACTGATCAATTTATCTAATAACTTTTATATGAAAAATCTCAGTTGATTCAGTTGATCCACATTTCTAATTCACTATTTTCTCAGGTTCTTCTTCTTGATTGTTCAGATACAGAAGTTCGCCTAAGAGCTCTGCGCTGCTTAATGCTGATTACCTCGACTGATATAGGTAAACAAATGGCTAATAATTCTGACCTTATCCTGAAAGTTGGCAGAATACTATGTGCGGTAAGATAATTTTATTGAAATTTGCGTGCGGCATCACATGCGATGACGTTTTAATCTAGATTTACAACATTCTTTTCAGACTGACAAAATATTTGAATAACAATGATTTATATAAAGAAAATAGATAACTGATACTCTCAGATATCCAAATAATTCTTGGAACTTCTTGTTGATCATTAAGTTACTTTTCATAATGTTTAGGTATACTTGATTCAGCTGATTCCCAAATATTCAATTGTAGAATTTTATTCAAAAAGGATAAGATTTCATATTCTGGATTGAGGAAATGATTTTTTTTGTGATGATCCTAAATGAAAGTTCTGAGAGATATCTATCTGGCCGTTACGGTAAAAACCGTTAAAATTGAATGTGAGAGATGTGTCTATTTTTTGTAAATAGGTTTCGCCAGTGCAAAAAAGTCATCGGAATGGAGAAACAATTGTCCAGTTATATATCCATCTCCAAGTCCAGAACGACGTGGACTTGGCAATGAGCATAATGCTGGAAGCATTGCATTGCTTCAGTGTAAATTTTATTGAGGTGTACTCATTTCGTAACGGAAAGAAAAAATGAAACAATTGTAACAAATGTCCTATTGCTACTTCTTCAGTAGGTTTCACATGACGGGAGTTAAACGTAGTTCATCTGAATCAAGGAAGAAACAAACTGAGACAATAGAAGAGATGGTAGTCCAGACAACTACTGCTCTTTAGTAAAGTTTAAAAGTTTGTATAATAAACTCTCCTTCGTATTTGTATAATGAACTTTCCATTCGTCACAAAGTGTTAGAAAAATCAATTGGCAAAAAAACTCTGGACATATTTTACTGCCATCATTCTGCGTCAATATGAAAACTGCTACTATGGGGCTTCAAAATAATTGTGTTTATCAAAGTCTATGTGGAAATGATAGGATCGGCAAGTAAGACCAGTCGAGCTAGCAATATTTACTCATTCTATGACTTGTGGATAATTTGCCAATGACAAGCAATGATAACAGTTGGAAGGCAATGCCTCGTCGAGCAGCTCGTCTTACACACGATCCTTATCACGACGTTTGGTTTGTCAATTCGCTCGCCAAGTTCCACGTCGTTGAATGACGACTTAACAGATCGGACCACCTGGGTATAAAAGAGCACTTTCGTAAAAAATACTTTCTACTTGTATGGTAGTTATTACCCTATGTTTTTTCTCTGTCCTTGATAACGTGTGTGCAAATTTTCATTATGATCCAGCCAATATATATTAGTCAGAGCTGATTTTGAATATGAAGAAATAAGTTTAACGAACTCAGTTTGTTATCGATATACTTAATATAGTGAATATGTATGGTGATATAACGATATTATCTTACGTAACATCCAGGAATTATAGCGTTCTTAGAATTGGGTATCGATCCCCATGTAGTTCTAAGAGTTCATCGTTCGTTTTATATATCCTCTTGAAAAATCGAATTATAATTGAATGAGTGTTGAGCTTTGGGCAGACTGAACGACAACTCTTGACGGAGATTAGATGTGGCATCAACGAATAAAGCTTTGAACATTGCAACATTTTAAAATTTTTTTAACAGGATGCACATATTTAAACAATAATTTGCTCTGCCTCTTTCTTACATTTTATAATACATTGCTGGTGACAGTCAATGTTAACATGTAACATTTTTCTTCACCTATATTTGTGGTGTCTATCTGAAGGACAGACATTTATCGAAAATTTACTCAATTTACCAAGGCACAACACTTTGCGAAATATTAAATTTAACTGAATTTCATTACAATATTTGTATCGTATAAAAGAAAGCACTTGGCTAAATATCAAAAAATTTTTCAGTACAGTCGACATATATATATATTACACTATCAACCCACTATCAAGAGTTCCATAGAATTGGGTTTTTTTACAACAGATTTTAGTTGTATCAAACTTATGATGATGGTTAAGTATTCCAAAATATATGAAGAGTATATCAAAGAATTTTGTTGAACTTTTGCTTATTTGATACATTCCAAAATATTCTACACATTGTTGTGCAAGTATTCAATTAACATTATTGTAATAACCCTGTAAATTTGATTACAGGACGAAATAAACCTGCAATTGAATGCGGCTGCAGTTTTGATTTTCTGTACTATGTTGGTTAAGGCCAAGGTCATGGCTGCTCAAACAAAACTAATACCATCAAGGTTGATCAGATTATGTAAAAATCATCTCAACCCCAATTTGCAACTGCTCTGCTTTAAGGTGAGTGTATATTATCATTTATAGTGAATGCTAGTTGAAATCATGAATAATTTTGTGGGATTACCAAAAATTAACTTTTTCAAGAAGCAACGCGCATTTAAATGAATGAATTAACGGGTAGGTATATGGATATATATTGCCAGAAATTATATCGACGGTTTTTAGCCAGTTTTTAAAGTTCAGTGTCCGAGCCGAACAGCAAATTCTAAAATTGGCCAAATTCATAGCGAGCTTCTTAACATTAACATGTTTATGTTATTAACATGTTAGTATTAAGTGCATTTCGAAAAATCATCGAACTTGTTGAATGGAAATACCATACCTACATGTGTTGCATCAGGACCAGGGCGCGTTTGAAAGTCATCGATTCTTAATTGATTGAATATATATCTACTGATGATTCCTAATAAGAATGAAACAATTGTATGGTATTTTCATTCAAAAAGTCCCATGATTTTTCGGAACGCACTCAATATTCACTCTCGAAAGTGATAGGTTCGTTCAAAACAACATTTGTGAAGACAGCTTCCTGATAATTTCATTTGATATATTTCGGTTTAGAGTCTCAGTATTAATGTGAATCAAACTCAAATGTCATTGAAAACGTCACAGCCAATTGTGTATATTATTTCAACACAGCATTTGTCTGGTTGGAAGACAGATACTACATGATATATCTTTGTAAGTTAATTAGAGTGATAAAAATATTACGATATCTGGCTATCACAATTATAATTATGAATCTCGACGAGCATCCTAATTATAATGAAGATTAACAGAGACATTATTTTGATGAGTGTAACCTTGTAATTTTGATTTTATGAGCCGAAGGAGAACATTATCATTTAAAACCGGGCACTATGACAAATAAATGGAAAGGACATCAATAAAACGAAAACTACACGCACATCATCGCCACCAATTATATAAATTTTTTTAACGTAAAATCAAAAGCCAAAATGCAAGTTTCCGTTTTGTGACGTAGGAAATATTGAAATTTGAATCATATTTTGAACTAAAAAAAATTTTGAATCACATCCGAAGAAAGAGACTAAAAATGTGCTCACATTTTTCTCCAATAGCTACAGCGAATTGTTTTTGTTCAAATGTGCTGATTTTTCAATGAGCAGTAGGTACAAGAAATTTGATATTTCACGATTTTTTTCCTCTCAAAAAACGCTTCATACTCTCAGAATACTTCTTCTCTTGTCCATTTGTCGATTTCATTCTAAGTTGGAGCGAAGTTTTTGTTTGAAACTTCACATATGCGATTTTAGTGCTACACTTTATGTAATCCTCGAGATTTTTTAAATTGATCTGTTGTAGATCCCTTTAGACCTCTTTTAGGTCAAGATATGCCGCATTAACTCTCATACATAGATGAATGTATCTACCGAGTATACTTATAAAATTTCATCAGAATCAGTTGAGCTGTTTCATAGGAGGATATAATAACAAATAATCATATACAACAGTAATAAAATATAAATTTTCACAAATTTGTTACATCACACTGCAGAGTGCGAAAAGGCCGAGATATATAATATTGTGAAAAGATATTCCAAAATTATTATGTTCCAAGAATAATGAGTAAAATCTACTGTGTTGAGTTTACATTATGGTATATATAAAACTGGGGAGCATCAATTTTGTTGTTTTAGAACTGTGACTTGTTTTTGACTAGATATTGGTCTCTGAATTCAAAAATATTTTCAATTTTTCTCTATCGCGTCAAGTTTTTAAACTACAGGATACCCTCTCTTTACCCTAAAAGTCATACAAAAGTCATACAGAGGAAAATAAAATGTGTACTAACCAAACATATAAGAATATTTTATTCATATGAAGGTTGTTATAATATTTAAAGTTAAAATCAGTTTATGCAAAAAATAAAAAAAGATATTAGCCTAAAAATTTTCGTTTATAACTTTTCCTAGAATGCTCTCTCTGGGGACATTCTCGCTTGATGCTCCAACAGTAGTCAGCCATCATACTGACATACCATCTACCTTGATACCTTGCCTCTATGACCTTGGTGGAATTGCTCACCCTGTTCATCACTAACAGCGCCAAGATTTTCTGGAAAGTTAGCAAGATGGCTATATAAGAAATGCAATTTGATGCTCATGTTACAGCCAAGCTTTATGAAGCTTTCTGAGAGTTGTTGAACAATTTCGACGTAATTCTGGGCTCGTGTGTTTCCAAGAAAGTCCTTGGCAATACTTTCAAATGCCAACCAAGCATTCTTTTCAAGTTCCTTTCATTGTTTCAATTAAAAGTTCATCTTTAATAAGTTGCTGAATCTGTGGCCCATCAAAGACACCAGCCTTTATCTTCTCATATAACAATCTAGGAAATGCCGAAATGATATACATACATAAAACAGTCCCCTTCAATCGACAAAGCTTAATTAAATTAAACAAAGAGGTTAATTCTTGGAAAACTGGCAGTGGCATTTCAGCTGAATGCTATACAGAGCGTATAGCTGACGGTAAACTAGGATAATCTATTTTACATTTTTTTTTATATCCTGGAGTTTTTACTACACAAAATTAACAATCGAAGTCAACAAAAATCATGTTGCAAATTGTTCCCCAGTGTAATTGTTCCCCCTTAGAAACTATAAAATATTCTTTGTGCATGTTCAAGTACATGAATATGTACATTGTGAAATAATTGGATTGCATCACTATCTGCTTAAACAGTTTTCAATTTTTAGGCTTTGACGAATATATCCGAACACCCTGATGTTCGTATTATAATGAGAACAAAACATTTGAAACGAATACAGGACATTGTCGTCACCTCTGATCTATTGCGGATTCATAAAAATCGATTGTTGGGTGTTATATTGTGGGATCCTAGTGACTTGAAGTGCACTTTTGGAAACCAAGATTGAGGAAAACTGATACTGCCTTGAAAAATTATACAAATGATGAACTTTTTTCGTGATATTTACTTTTTATATTATCTATTATAAACTGAAAAATTGACAGTGTTCTGTGTTCATTGAATATTATGTTTATCTTTTCTTTAAATGTCGTTCGTAGCGTGAGGATTTTTCGAAAAAGATCCACATTTTTGAATTGAAAGCTATGAAATAAACTCAGAGGATGATAAATTACTTCAACGCATTCACGTTTTTCAAAATAAATTGAAACTATGTACTCGTAAACATTACGCAGGCCTTTGGGTAAGTGTAATGTTAAACCTTATTCAAATTGTTCAGGAATTTTTGACCAACTCATTGGCAATATATTTTTTTGATATACTAAATACGTAAAGTATTATCACAATTGAAATAATAAATAAAAATGTACATTGATATTTCAGTTCAGTTTATCGAATTATAAAGAATATGAATGTATGTGTATATATAGTTGAATGTTTCACGACTGTAGGTATGTATTTGAGTGTTCAACTGATATTGCAGTCCAGGACAGGAAAACAAGTTGCCGATTCAGTATTTTCCAAGCTTATGGATATATTTATGTTCTTCAGGAATAAAATTGTAAAATATTCAGTTTACCTAACAAGGCACTATCGAAAAATATTCTTATAATTACTCTGAAGTTAGCTCAAAGGTACATTTGTTGCTTGAATTTTAAAACTAATTAGTTTCAGATACACTCGATTTAAATTGGGTATTTGAAAATAATTAGTTTCGAAATTCGAACAACAAATGTTTTTTTTTTGACCTTTGGAAATAACCTTTTAATAACTTTTTAAATGACCTTTGGACTAACCTCACGTTATTGTAAGAATATTTTTCAATATTGTCCCGTACTTTCGATATTCCACAATTTTAGCACTGAAGAGGAAAATAAACATTTTCGAAAGCTTGGAAAATACTGAAGCAGTAACTTATTGTCCTGTCCTGGACTACAATCCTTGAAGTCAGGCCGTTCGGCTACTGACCTTCTATGAAAGTGTTACGAAAGAATATTTCTAGTGACTATTTAATAAAATTTGCAGCAATATTTTACTATATAGAAAAGACAAAAATCATAGATTATGTCTGTGAAAAAGTATAATACATTTATAATTTAGCACTGAAGTGTATAATATAATAATGACAGATTACATGACAAGAGAGGCATTGCAAAGTCAATATTGATTTTTTTTTTAATTTTAAAACATTTTATAAAATGTAAATTGTGTTTTTGTACGTAGAGTGCGTAAAACCGCATTTTGTCTCAACCGTCGCAGTGTTGTCAACTTAATCCCGCAATATAGTGCGCGCGCAACGCGCGCCATCGGCAGGGAAAAAAGCATAAACCGGGCCCGCAGGCGATCGACCGCTGCCGAAGCGTTCCTTGTACCACTGTTTGAATCGTCTGCGCCTTGCGCTTACAAAACACGCAACGGCAACGAACCCGAGTTTCCAGCACAGCAGCCGACTACTACTTTGCTACCCCCATCACAATTTCGCTTCCCTTCCCAGAAACAGGTAGACGTACTGTCTTCGTCGGGTTAAGCAGTCGCTGAATTCTGTTCTGAATCATTCGGACAGTAACCTCGAAAATAAAATGCAGTTGGTGTAACAAAATATTTGTTCAACTACTGAAATGTTAAACAAGACGCAGACAGAAAAGTGAAGTGAACTAACTGAAGAATGTATCGCGATGAGAAGAATTTGTGATACAATCGTTAATAATCTAATCGAATTAAGATAAATGCAACTGTTAACCTAAGTGAGTGATAGTTCTTTGCGGTCTGATTTGACATCGATCTGTGCTGGAATTAACATCTAAATTTTCAAAATAATGCTTGACAGTAAAACCAAGCATTATTTGCACTGTTGTCTCTTTATATCTTTTATTTTAGTTTTCGAAATAGTAAGTGGTGGCTTGAAAATCGATAAATCTGTGTACGAAATTAACCCGTTTGAAACTTACGGATATCTCGGTGCTACGATATTGTATGTTTTAAGATTTATATCGTTTCTTTCATTACCTCAAGTACTTTTTAACTTCATTGGGCTTACTTTTTATAATGCCTTCCCGGACAAGGTGATACTTAAGGGATCTCCCCTGTTGGCACCCTTCGTTTGTTTCAGGGTTGTAACTAGGGGCGATTTTCCACATCTCGTGAAGAATAATGTGAATCGTAACAAAAATAAATGTATAGATGCAGGACTCGAAAATTTCCTCATACAGGTTGTTACCGACAAACCAATCGGTTTGGAAAAAGACAAACGCATTGAAGAGATCGTTGTGCCTCCGACCTACCGTACAAAAACCGGCGCTCTTTTCAAAGCCAGGGCTCTGCAGTATTGTTTGGAAGATAATGTTAATATCCTCAATGATTCCGACTGGTTAGTTCATCTAGATGAAGAAACGTTACTTACCGAAAATTGCGTAAGGGGTATCCTCAATTTTGTTATGGATGGAAAACATCAATTTGGACAGGGGTTGATTACCTACGCTAATGAAGAAGTGGTGAACTGGTTTACTACATTGGCAGACACGTTTAGGGTGACAGACGATATGGGAAAATTGAAATTTCAATTTAGGATGTTCCATAAGCCATTGTTCAGTTGGAAAGGTTCCTTTGTCGTTACTCAGGTAGGTTAGTTTTATGTACCTACTCTCCTTAACTGAAAAAATGGTACATTTTCGATAACCGACCTCATTCGGTTATTTTTAAAGGCACATTGAAAATTTGTTATAAACTTTCTGAATAGTTATCTATAAAAGAATTAGGTAGGTAGATGAACTTTTGAATTCAATAAATTGTTGAAGAAAATTAAAATATTTCTCAGAGTATTAGTAAATTGAATAAAGCATCGCTACTAGTTTATTCTGGCATCATATTCACTTTTTACAGTCCTGGATGTTTGTTTATATTCTATTTAGAGACTGCTAATTAGCAACTCAACAATGCGATAATCACGTTAGAACCTTTGAAATGTTTTATACATCAAATTCACAGAATGTACTTGAGATGTTTATTTTTTATATATTGGACACACCAGAATAATAAAGTAACCAACACGCATTCGTATATTTTGTGAGGTAAGTTCTCAAGAAATGTTATTACCAAACGATCATGTTTTTTATTAATGCTAAAGAGTTCATGATTTAAATTTCATAATAATGCAATCTGTATCTAACACTACGAAAGCATACAAAATTATTTACGTTATACTTAATATCAGTGCTATTTACTGGATTATATAGATATACTTACTCATTTGTTTGAATCACATCATGATCTCGATGATTTCATTTTGTTATAAATATGAATGCATTTCTTAATAATATGTGAATATTTCAAACTAAATCGATTATTAATCAAAGAGATATTGTAACGGTTTTCTAATAAGTAACTCACCCAGATATTTAGCTAAGAAGTTTTTTAGCATTTTGTCAATACCATTGACTTTCTGAATAAATCCCAAGGTATTGTCTATCTTTTTTGTGAAAATTTTTCTGTAAAAAATTTGATGTTTTAATGGTAGCTACTTAATCATCAGAAATATATTGTTCGTATTACTGTCTCGTTAAGTATATATTATAGGAAAAATAGAATAAAAATAATAAGCAAGATGAATAAACGGTTTGACTGAAAATATGTAAAATTATAATCATGATGAGTGAATTATAACCATGAAGTGTGAAATTATCAAAAGGATAGTTTGACACTTTGTTATTAAAATGAATTGATGTTAATAGCCTTTTTGTGATTTTACTCAACACAGTTTTGAGTATTGAAATATTTCTAGAGAATATGTGTCTAATAATTTCAGATCAAAATCAAGTTTACTTATTCGTCCATCATAATTATAATATCGAGATATCGTTCTCCTTAACAAATTTTGAAGATAGCAAAAATTGAAAAATGTTTTTGAATGCTTTTGAAATGCTTTTGAAATGCTTCAAATTTCAGTTTTCAAAACATCCTAAGAATGTTTCTCTCTAAAAATTGTATGTTTGTATTTTGTCATATAAGTAATATAATTAATTTACAGAAAATATCTACATAATATAAGAACTTAACTATACCTATACGTCCACAAAAAAATTTATTATTAAAAAATTATATATATATATATATATATATATATATATATATATATATATATATATATATATATATATAAATACTTATAACAATATGTGTTGTTGAAATTCAAACAATGAATTCATTATATTTGGCTTCACAACTAAGTGTACTCATTGAAATAACAATGTTATTTAGTGTAGTATCACCAGGCAGTTACTGAGCCGTCACAAATTTCGAAAATTTATATCGCAACAAACGAACGCAACGTTATCTTATAATACAAGTATTATGTCAAACAGTCCTCGGCACTTATTTTGCCAACTTCCTATCATCGCATTAACGACTCGATTGCAGAGTCATTATCCGATGCTATTTCTTCCACCTAATTTTTTAACATGTCAATTGTCTGCTTACTCATTGACCTCGTGTGAATAAATTGAAGTAGTTATCTATTTTAATCGCTTTGTTCGGATCTAAAGTCGTGATTCATTTCAAATGATATATATATATAATATATATATATATATATATATATATATATATATATATATATATATATATATATATATATATATATATATACTATGCTGGTCGAATTATTTGGGACAATTTACCATGGTGGCCCAAACACCCTCACACCTGCTTGTTTACTACCTGAGGTGACGTGAGGGTTCGACCTTGACCATTATTTACATTCTGACCGGTTTTACCTCTCCAGCAATTCAGTTGTGAGGATACCGGTGCGACAGTTGGAGGTTTCAATTTTGATACGTGCTGTATTGTCTTCTCCAAAGATGGATATCACTCCGAGGAAGTGTTCTAAAAATATGGAGCTTAATGAACACACATCAATGACTGTAAGAGATATAGCTGAAGCTGTTTGTGTGGGAAAGTCCAGCGTTTCGAGAATTTCAAAAACATTTGAAGAAAGTGGCTCATCGTCTCCAAAAAAAAGGAAACTGTGGCCGCAAAGGCAAAACTACTCCAAGAAGAGACAAATTATTGATAAGAGATAGCAAAATTAATCCGAGAAAGACAAGCACTGATCTTCGAAGGGATTTAATGGTTTCTGGTGTGGAAGTGAGCACCTCAACTTTGCGAAAACGACTGCTGGAGGTTGGCCGTAAGGCAAGAAGACCAAGAAGAAAGCAACTGCTTACAGAGAAAATTATGAAGAAACGTTTGGCACGGGCCAAAAAGTACCGTGCGTGAACTGTGGTGATTGAAAGAAGGTAGTTTTTAGTGATCAGACACATTTGTTTGTTCAAGGGTACAAATCAAGTGTTGTTAGACGATGGGAAACTTTGCGGCCTGATCAGATCCAGCAAACAGTAAAACATCCTTCGAAACAAATATGTTTTGGGGGTTTTTCACAACCAATGGCACTGGACGATGAGCTCCTATAACAGGAATGATGAATTTAGTGAAATATATGGAAATATTGCTCACCAGGATTGTCCCATTCATGGAAACGTTTGATGGAACATTTCAGCACGACCTGACTCCCTCCCACAATTCCAAACAAGTGCAGGTCTTTATGCGTGAGAATGAAATAAAAGTACTCGATTGGTAGGGGAATTTCCCTGATCTAAATCCGATTGAAAACTTATGGAATATTTTGAAGAAACGACTGACAAAAATGGATTGCAGTACAAAAGAAAAAATTATTATAAGTGCAATTCAGGTGTGGTTTCGTGATGACTTTGCTAATTTAGTCTAGGACTCTGAAAAATACAGAATGAAAGTTACAAAATAGTCATAACATAAAAATCAAATCAACAACTTACAGTTATTTAGCTAGGCTGTAAATTATCAAACACAAAATGGAATCGTGCATCAGTTACGAAAACTGAGCAATTCTTAGACATTTGAGGCTTAATAAAACATCAAAAATATATCCGTCATATTGAGGTGTGATGTTTATCAAAATGTCATCAAATATAAATAATCTCAAATATAACAAATCAATACTGAAATGTAAACAGTGGATATAACCTAACCTTAAATGTCAATTGAACCGCGCAATTTAACAGAGACATAGATCTCAATATCGACAGTCACACATACGCAGGATTACAATCATAACCTAAGGAAAAGAGATGACTATATATGCAACTAAGAACTTTAATAAAACTGACACTTTATCGTGAATCAAATTTTACATTTTGAAGAAATAGCCACTGAGACGTGTTTTGTGACTTTCGTGAGCACGGAGTAGCCAAGTTTAAGTTGTACTAAGGTAAAATCACCAATGCTCGACCCTGCATTGAACCAAAATATGTCACATTCGGCAAAAAAGCACTCAAAATAAGGATGTTTTTTATTCATGCGGCAATAATGTCACTGTCGGAGACACCTAGACAATTGACATCACGAAGGCATAACACTTCGGCAGAATCAAAGCAAAATGATGTCAGTTGTCATTTACATTCTGACGAAGTGATACTTTTCTCGCCAAATTCCTCCATTTCTTGTATTGTAATTACGGAGAACCTAACTTCACAGGTGCATTTTAATAGTTTCATTCACAACCTTTTGCTTCGGGTTTGTTTTGTTGCAAATATTGTTAGGTATATCTGACAATTTCAGTGATTCTTTTTTTTGTCTTGCTTATAATTTTCGGAAAACAAAAGATTATTCGTTCCGAAAATAGTTATTACACCAAAAGATGACATGCATGTCTATAATTAGTGTAACAACAGAATTCATTGCTGAGGCTAGTTATGTGCAATATTCGGCCGTGTTCTCACCAAAATAAATGCTGTAAAAATTTTAACAATTTCAAAGTACCTAAGTACCAGATCCAATGGTTGACAGGGTTTGACACTATTGGTTACAGGGTGTCAATTATTGGTGAACGAAATCTATTTCAAAATACTAAAAAGGACGATTTTATGTAGCTAGTTCTAGTTAGGTGTAATAATTTGATAATACTGTGGAAGTCAATGTTTGACGAAACACCTGTAGTTGCCCATTATATTTTTTAAATAAATGAAACGTTGGTTTGATTACTTTTTCAAAATAATTAAACTAATCCCTATCATCTGCTGATTTCTTTTTCGTTTTTAGTTGTGCTAATTATTATCAATTAAATCGTGATGTTCTTTTTCTCTTGGGTGCAGATGATGAAAGGTTAATGCAAGTATATGCGAATATTTGATAGTGTTTGCGTTTACTTGATGTAAATTCATTATAATTGAATATAAACTTAAATTCAAACACTTGAACTTATGATTTACACTTTATTCACTACATAGCATGACGCGTTTCGTCGTTATGTGTATGAATAAAGTGTAAATCATAAGTTCAAGTGTTTGAATTTAAGTTTATATTCAATTATATGTGAATATATGAATTTACTGTGGGTTCTCTGTTTTAATTCAAAATCTGAGTTTCTTAATGAGATTTCGTGTGCATGTCCTTCGTTTTATGATACCAATAATCTCCAAGTAGGTACGTCAAGTAACTATTTCGACTTTGAGTTTATATTTTTCCGAAAATATTTGCTTAAGTACTTATGTTCAAATATATTCAAACTCGTATGGATACTAACCACTTCTGCATCCCAAAATTATGGATTACGAATTTATTTACCACCTTGTTTGCTGTATGTCTGATAGATTGAATTGGTATTGTTTAACCGAATATTTAGCATGTAAATAAAGTTCCGGGTACAAAACAATCTTCTTCTCTACTTATCCTCGTCCAACAAATATAAGGCTTCATTTTATTAATTTTTTTATATTCAGTACATGTGTACCTGGATTCAACCATCTAACAAAAAAGAGTGATTATCAAAATCGCTGGTAAACACTATGTCGTTACGTCAATAATTTGCGATAATTTACCTATTATTGACCCTGCCAGCCATCAGTCGTTTTTATCATTCCCCATGGGATTTCGCCTTCGGAATTTTTTATGCACCTATTCATTATTGTCGAAGTTATTTTTGTGTACGTTACTTGCAGTTTATCATTTGCGTTTCTAGGTATATTAATTGTTAATTTCAGGCGATACTTGTCGAAATTAATTGACTGACTGAATGGAAACAAAAGTGAGAACCCTGTAACGACCTTGGCAAAACGTAGACAAGATATAGAGTTATATATATTTCCAAAAAAAAAGCAATCGGAGCATTCGAATGTTTTAGAATATATTCGCGAAATAATCTAAGAACTGGTTTTCATTAATTTCCATCAGGTGGAAATAAAAATAACATTAATTCAAAAATATACATATCATTTACTTTGTGCTGTAATGTAGTATAAACCTCTTGAATTCTTTTCTTTTTTTTTTGAATTATGCAGTATTTAAATATTTTCCTAATTTTTATGTTGCATTTTTTGTATTCTAATTGAGTTAATTAGGGATACACAGTTTAAGGCGGTAGTCTTTGAGCTTGTTATCTAAGTAGTTATATTAATTATCATGCATCATATATTTACAACAATTATCAGCAATAATTTCTAGATTTGCTTTACAAAAACAGATGAATAAAAATGATTATAATTGATAGATGCGCAGTCTTGTAAATAACAATCGAAAGCTTCGAATTCAGTTATGATTGAATCTGTGACCTGAAATGAAAGTGACCCTTGTCAATTTACTTAGTTAATACACAGTCAGCATGAAAGTAGGATTTTACGATTTGAGCTTGTAGATATTAGAAATTTTGATCATACATTTTATTCTCCGGTAAAATAGTGCACAAGTCCTTAATATTATAGCAAACACTTGGTGAATTCCACAGAAGTTTAAGCAAGGATTATTCAGGCTTTCAAGTATTTTTCCTATAAGTACTAATTATTATCACCAAGCGGTTTCAGTGGTGGTAGTAGTTTTGCCTATATAATTCACGATATGTTACTTTGAAAGGATAAGGAAACATTCCTTTCTATCAATAGCGAAGAGAGGAAGGAAACTATTATTATCACAATGATTTATACGAGAAATGAACGAACAGTTCGCAGTTACCAACAAAAAATCAAGGACACAATAAAATTGCTGACAGGATGTTGGAATCGCAAAAAATTTGAGAATTTCATTATTATTCAACAATGGAATAATTATAACTCAACAGAATAAGTATTATTTTGTTCAATATAATCAATTTTCTTGTGGCAATGAATTTATTTGTAGGTTTATGAATTCGTCAAAAAAAATAGTTTTATTTCCATTGACAATGCAGTGCAATTGTATGGGAAAATATGTTGATGAATTGTCTATACAATACTACAGGATAAAACAAAATGATACAACAAACTTTCAGATTTGAATACTATGAATGAACATAGTTTCAACAAGCACACACACTTAAATATCTTGAGGTGATGTCGCAAGGTATTCCTAAACTGAATAAAATGCATTTGAGAGAAGCGTGCGTTTCACAGCAGCCTTGAAAGGTCTGGCACATTCTATATTTTTTATTTTTGTGGGCAAGTGATTGTAAATTTTTATAGAATTAATATGGGACCCCCTCTGCACCTGAGTCATTTTTGTATATGGCACATATATGTCGACTAGATCCCGATGCGTAGAGATTTATATCCCCACATCGAGAAAACTATTTTATATTTTGTTTGATGTGCCATGCTCAGTGATAGATGTACAATGATGGTAAAGTTAAAAAACTATTTTTTAATAAAAGGTGACAATATTAATTCATTGGTCATCGTACGTATAATTCTCTTTTGCATTACAAAAGCCTTTCCCATATCAGTGCTGTTTCTCCAACAAAGTATACCTTATTCCAAAATACTGTTTATGGAAGAAAAGTAATAGATTTTCAGAACCTTGTAGTCAACAAATGCGCGAAGCAGCCGCATGGCTAAATTCTTTGAGGCTAATGAGCTACAAACGCCTGAAATGTGTTCCTTCCATGTTAGATGGCTATCGAACGACACACCCAGAAACCTGACATGGTTCGATTGACTTACACTACGTCGGTTATGTGACCAAATCAGGGGACTAAAATCCGGAATATTTCCTGAGGGAGAGTAGAATAAACTAAACGTCTTTTTAGAATTCACTACTAGCCCATTTTCGCTACAGTACCTCGTCAGACGCTATGGATTGCCTTCTCCGCTAATTCAACAGCATTGCCTGCACTAATCAAAACAGATGTGTCGTCAGATGCAGATGAGATCATCAACAAACAGAATGAACAGGATAGGCCCCAATATAGTACCCTGTGGTACACCGGTCTCCAGAAAAACTTGGTCCAACAAAACTTTAGTCAATAGTTCAAGTGCATCAATTTTCGCTCAGTTTATAGTAACGTCCTTAAAAATTTAAATGTTCTCTTAGGGAGTATTGCGAATCTGCCTATTCTTAAGTACTAGCAAGGTTTTAAAAAATATATATATATATATATATATATATATATATATATATATATATATATATATATATATATATATATTGAAAGTTTTTAGCAATAACAGGCTTTTTTGATATGAAAAAGTTTATTTTTGTTGACGTTTCGTTGTTATATTACAACTTTGTCAAAACTAATGAATAATTTATTAATTATTCATTAGTTTTGACAAAGTTGTAATATAACAACGAAACGTCAAGAAAAATAAACTTTTTCATATCAAAAAAAGCCTGTTATTAATTTATTAATTATTCATTAGTTTTGACAAAGTTGTAATATAACAACGAAACGTCAAGAAAAATAAACTTTTTCATATCAAAAAAAGCCTGTTATTGCTAAAAACTTTCAAAATAAAATATCTTAAACAGGCAATAAATCAATTTCAAAAAAAAAAAAATATATATATATATATATATATATATATATATATATATATATATATATATATATATATATATATATATATATATATATATATATATATATATATATATATATATATATATATATATATACTCATATATGTTTTTCTTGAGGTTTACACGGATGGTCGAAAATGAATGTAAGTCATTCTGAGTTTTTTTTCAGTTTTAGGGTTAACTTGGTATTTAATGATACTACTTATTCTGATACTATTAATTCATAAATCGTATAAAAAATAGTTATATAAAATGAAAAAATATTTTTGTTTTAGATGTTTTATATAAAACACAAACAAAGAAAAGAACAAACATAAAAAACAGAGTAAGTATTTCATATAAATGATGTGAAAGAAGCTATATATTTTATTTTCTTGATTCACTTCTCACCAGAGGGATGTGTGTGCGTCAATCATAGCTTTTTCAAAGGGTGGTATTAGTTTTTGCGATTCCTCTCAAAAGTGCCGGAAACCCGGGATGTCGAGACGTACAGTTCGCGTAAACCTATCGAATATCATTGGGAAATGAATCACTTCACTCAAAGTTAAGTGATATTGGATGTATTCGCCGCACGTGTGATTTGGCGCCATAACTTCAATCGTTTTGTCGAGTGTTTTTTTCCTTTCGAATCAATATAAAAGAAGCCGTTTTCCTATTGATTGAACAAGCACATTGCGCTACCGGAAATTAATATCCTTCCGTTATAATGAACTGTTTCTGTAATATTTAATCAAAGTTGGTATGGAATTGGATGCCACATATCGCAAAATAAATGTCGTGATGTTATATTTTGCCAAATAATTATGATGAATTGCAGTTGCAAGGTCAAAAGGTATATTTCAAGTTGAAACTACATTTCCGAACGGAACGCTGATGTTCCTTATTTTTAATAAATTGTTAGATCTTCTCTTAATTGTTACATATTTAATTTATTAACCATTTGATGAAGAATTTCAACAATGTAACTCCCTTCTCAATGAACTAATTGTTAAATCTATTAATTGAAAATTAACACACTTGACTTAAGTTTCACTGAATATATTAAAAACTCTACATATGTTTCGGGTGGTTAACCCATTATCAAGAGTATACAATATTACACGACATATACATATATGAGTAATATTGTATACTCTTGATAATGGGTTAACCACCCGAAACATATGTAGATTTTTTAATATATTCAGTGAAACTTAAGTCAAGTGTGTTAATTTTTAATTTTATAGTGTTTGACATAATGTTTCACCAAGAGATAAGCGAAACCTCCTTGCCAATTTTAGAATCGTTTGAAATCTGATGGTTTTTCAATTTATATAGGTATACTAAGTAGTTGAACTTTGAGAGTGTTCATCGTTGCTCTAAGCCTTTATAATTTTATAATGATCCATACATATTGATCGATTTCAATTTGATCATTCATCTCAATAGCTGAAATTGAATCCTTAATATTCTTATTGACTCTGAAATAGGCTTATGTTTCATGAAAATCTATATTTAATAGTGTTGGCCGTTACTTGATGTAAATCCATTATAATTGAATATAAACTTAAATTCAAACACTTGAACTTATGATTTACACTTCATTGACAACATAGCATGACGCGTTTCGTCGTTACAAACGACTTTTTCGGATCCTAACAGAATAATGTTTATTCTGTGAGCATCTATAATGCATCATTCTGTTAGCATCTGAAGAATTTGTTTGTAACGACGAAACGCGTCATGTAGTCAATAAAGTGAATGAATTAAAAAAAAAGTGTAAATCGTAAATTGAAGTATTTGAATTTAATGAATTAGATTGAATTCTCGCTTAACTCTTGGTGAAACATAATTGAATATTAAAATAAATTAAACTCTTGGCTTAATGTTTCACGATTTATTTAACAATATGTATAGTCAACATGTTTCGAGCGTTAGCTCATTTTCAAGACTAAAAAAAAGTCTTTTAAAAAGTTTTTTAGTCTTGAAAATGAGCTAACGCTCGAAACATGTTGACTATACATATTGTTAAATAAATCGTGAAACATTAAGCCAAGAGTTTAATTTATTTTAATATTTGAATTTAAGTTTATATTCAATGAAAATATATAGTTTGAAAGGAGGATCCATGAGAATGTTGCATGCAAAAAGTATTATGAAAAAAATCATATTTAAGATAATTCAAACACTTTTTTGATTTCCACATTTATTGTTTTATGACACTAAAAATGTATATCCAAATTTCAATCTTTGATATACAATGATATTTCATTATAAAGGATTTGCACCGAGTAAATGCTAATACTAAATATTAAATTAAATTAAACTCTTGGCTTAATGTTTCACGATTATATTTAACAACATGAATTTGTCAACAAGTTTCGAGCATGAGCTCATTTTCAAGACTCAAGTCACATATCTTGAAAATGAACTCACTCTCGAAACATGTGACAAATTTATATTGTTAAATATAATCGTGAACTATTAAGCCAAGAGTTTAATTTAATTTAATATTTAATTATGTTTCATCAAGAGTTAAGCGAGAATTCAATCTTCAAATACAATATTTTTTGAATTCTCTACGAATTTGATTTATGGTTTATAAGTTTGGTAAGAGTTTTATTTTACTACAGGTTACAGTTTTCATCACATACTTCACGAGGAGTTATTTCAATTGGTCGCAAAAGCTCAAAAACTTCAGATAAAGCAATAATATGTTTTGTATTCAACATTTCCGGTACAATGAAAAATACACTGAATAATATATCGGCATTTCGATATTTTATTCCCATAAATAACATCGATATATCGGTGTTATCCCGAAGTCAAAACATCGATGTTTAATCAGTATCTATGAATATCGGTCATCCCTATTATAGATAGGTAGGTAGTCTGCTGTTTTCTAAATCAGCACACATTCATTATGAGTTTAGGGGATAGCTGCAGATGTTTATATCTCTCAAACAAGGTCGGAAGAATATTACACTGCTGCATACTTAATATTCTTGCAAGTATTTAGCCTCTCCATTCATTGGTTAGTGTTGATACGATAGTAGAGTGAACATGAGATAGGTATATGTTATGTGTTTCCATGAAATTTAATTTCTTATTTCCTTTCACAGTCCTTCACCTTGTACATCGTTTTATGTATCATTGTGCATTTTCTATTGAGCATTTCCTCGGAGACGTCCACTTACGCGGAAGCGGTTACTTGTTATCCTTTTAATCTATGATAACTTATGTGCAAATTTTTATCGGAAAAGCGTGTGTTTTGCAAATATACACATTTATTGAGTTTTAATATTACGATTGCTGCTAAACTAAAGCGAATTTGATGAAGCTAAGGCTGATTTCAAGGCTACAAATTCATTGTGTAACGCAACAACACCGAATTTCGACCTCTGATCGTTACGATTGAAAGAATCTTTCGAAAGATTATGAAATTACTCAAAAATTCATTTGAAAAAAGGCTTTTCTGAAAGATTCCATATTCTTCTTTCAAGAAATGTACATAATGTAATCTCATTTTGACTATATCATTCTTATAATGAAACAATATTTAGAATTTTCTCATAATTTAATACAAATACGCATGACGACGTTTCGAAGTACTACTTCTTTATCAAATGCTGGATTAATACTTCTTATATAACTACTTTGATAAAGAAGTAGTACTTCGAAACGTCGTATTCGTGCGTATTTGTACTAAATTATGAAAAAATTCTAAATATTGTCTCATTATGGATATTAATTTTCTCCCAAGTATCGGCCTCATCAATCATGAATTATCATTTATATATTTGATATTGAACAGTAACGATTGGAAAGAAAGCACCGTTTACCCACCGGCTGAAAACTATCCCTCCCACTGAGTATCCTGATTCCGACCAGCCATTCTTACCTACTAAAATCAACATTGTGTCTCACAAAATACAGTTTAAATGAAAAAAGACTACAATTCGAAATAACAATTCGGTATTTATTAGGATAAGGCTATATCGACAGCGACATGCAACAAGATATCCAAAAAAATAACACGAAAATTTATTCATATATACTGTAACTCACACGACGTAAAATCAAGAAAACGTATCAAAGATAAAAAGAATCATAATAAATTTTTTTCACATTTTCTATGAACTCAGCAGTTTTTCTCTCCTTCATGATGTATGTAGGTCTTTCTTTCATGAAATTCTGTTATCTTCCGATGTTGCATCAGGTCAATTCTTTGAAACTACTTGAAAGTAATGAAATTTCTGTTTTTAGAATTGATTCTATTGAAAAATTTAAAATTTATTCTATTAATGTGAAATTAATTGAATAATCAATGAATCAACAAGTATTGATTTTCAAATTTTTCATATCTAACTGATTGAGAACTTCTTTAGGAAAACGAGCTGCTACTTCACTTAGTAAGTCCGAAAAAATAAAATTTATTTCACCCGACTAGGGTAATATATATATAGACCTATATAAATAAGCTTTGTTACAAATGTTTAGTAATAATTCGAAGAGAAGTTTACCGCTCTCACTCTGTCACGACTATCAGTGATGAGTCATCGCTCCACTTCCATCCCTATTCATAACAGTCTGTCATTCACAACTCCCGGCGGCTTCTTTATATATGTGTAACTAGAGCATACACACACGAGTACACATTTTTTGATAATTCACCGCCCAATATTAGAGCTTCATTTAAGATATAGGTCTAGTAGTATTAAGGTGTATATAATCTAATATATTGCCTAGTAGTATATACGTCTATATAATATTCTCAAGTTTAATAAAGTTGCAGTTAGTGCTACTGAACATAGAAAGAATATAGATAATTTCTTTAAAGTTGCATAACTTTTATTTATGAACCGATTGACATGAAACAAACACAAAATATTAATAAATGACACGGAGGTTTCGCTTATCTCTTGGTGTTAAAAACTAAAATTAAAAATTAACACACTTGACTTAAGTTTCACGGAATATTTTAAAAACTCTACATATGTTTCGGGGTTCAGAATCTTCAGAATTCAGTAATATTGAGTAATATTTTATACCCTTGTAATGGGTTAACCACCCGAAACACACATATGTAGAGTTTTCGATATTTTCAGTGAAACTTAGTCAAGTGTGTTAATTTTTAATTTTATAGTTTATAACAATATATTTATTATTGAAAACCACATGAAAACCACATATAAGTCGGATAAGCCGTTTCTGAGATGATGCGTTTGTGAACGCACATATAAACAGACAACATTTTCAACCATCTTTGCGGTTGGAAAATTCTTGTCTTGTTTGAAAATTGTTGTTGGTAGTCTTGGGCGCTATTGTGTGCCAAGAATATTTTTTCTGGTACCTATATCCTCTATGTACAGCCAGCGATCCGTTACATTTATATTATATGTATAAATTGAAATATGCCTAGGTTTTTGTAGGTTTACAATGCATTCCCTTATACAATAGTGTCTATCGATTCTAATAAAGTCAAATACGACTAGAAAAGCGATTTGTTTTTACAGTTCCAGTAAATTATCAACATCCAGAGATACGGTCAGCTCCCTATCAATGTCGCTTACTGGTAATGACCTAGTGAATGTATATAGCCTTTCATAATGAGTGAATATTTAATTTCGAGGAAAAGACTAAAATGTATCATCAAAAAAGTCCTTCGCAAACTTATTACTCATTTGGGGATAACGTCAAATCGGATACGTACAATCTTTGGAATGGTGTGACTCACTTGTTATCGGTAATGCGAAGAAATGTGATTTTTATTGTTTCCATATGCGAATATATCAGTTGTAGGTATAGAACTGTTTCAGTTGATTTATACAACCAAATTGAATAGTTCATCTCTAAAATGTATAGGTATAACATATTCATATTTTCCGAATTTTCAAATTGATACAATAAGAATTATTCTTTAGAAAATTGTTGATTTTATAAGAAGTATCGCAAACTTAACAAAACATTCAACAAGGTTGTGGATAAAACGAAATACTATACTATAATAATATACTATAGTAATACTTAATAATAATCTCACTTATGTTTTTATAAGAAAAATCAAAATTAATAGTTTCGAACATTTGTATATTGAATTCGGATTTTATAAGAAGTATCAGAAACTTAACAAAAAATTTAACAAGGTTGTGGATAAAACGAAATACTATAGTTACTATTACTTAATAATAATGTCACTTATGTTTTTATAAGAAAAATCAAGATTAATAGTTTCGAATATTTGTCTATTAAATTCAGATTAACTTAGATTAATTAGATCAAGGATTAGATCAAGCTCAATGAATATCTAAGTGAAAAGGTTCTACATACAAAGTTAATTGATCTAAGTATTTAATTCGAATAAAACTAAGTAGTTTTTTGATTTTCACCATAATTCAGTTAAACATAACAATATTGTTTCACCGACACAGTGGCTTCATCAGATGTTGATGATAAACTGTGTTGGCGAAACAATATTGTCATGTTTGAAATTGATTATAGTGAAAATCAGAAAACTACTTAGTTTAATTTAAATTATGTATTAAGATTTTCATCAAGTATCGGCCCAATCCATTAATGATCTGATTATTCATCTATTCTATTTCAATGACTTTTATATATTTATTTTATTTACTTTTTTATTTCTATCATTGTGACTTCAGTCATATCAGAAGTAAAACTTAATAGACTGAAAATATAATTGAATAATTTTTGAAGAATTTTATTGGAAGTACTTAGCTAATACGTAGCTAATAGAAAATCGATGAAAATAAATTTGAAGAGCATAGAAGTTCACATTGCCAGCAGTTGTCCAGTGAACGTTTTCAATCACTCCTACAAATTACTGTTTTAAAATATCTATTAGTTTGTAATCCTTACTAATTCTCTTCGTTTTGAAAAGATTAACGAGACAAAGAAACAATATATTTTCAAACAGTTTCATGCAAACTCTTAGCGAAATGCATTTAGTGTTCCAACCAGCTGTCTCATATTCTATTCAACACTGGGTGAATAATATTGTAACAAATTACAACCCATATCGGTGATTTAAAACGTCGGCCTTGTCGTTCTGTCTTTATGCGGGTATGTACCGAATACCATTTCGAAATTAGCCGGTCAGACAATTACAACTCACCAATGTAATGGTTAGAGACCGGGCTTTATGCATACAACATGCTGTTGTATGTTTGAAGTAACTTGAAAAATGCTTGAAGTAACTATGCACTATTCTCAGAATATGCTAAATCAAATGATAAATTTAAGGAACCCATCAAAAAAGAAGAAAATTGATTTTCTTAAAACAAGAACTCGATTTTTTCAATTAATAAATGAGCATATAATTAGTAAATTATCCTTGAAATGGCGATCATAGCTAACATTACATATTGCAGAAACGATTTGTGTAAACGTAAACAATTGAGTATTGTTCCGAATATGGAAAGTGGAAAACGTTCACTGAAGTAACCGGGCAGAATTTGAACTTACTGTAGTAAAGTTAGCAGTTATATAAAGTGTTCCAAAACTAATACAAGATTTGAATGGATAGAAAACACTGTTTTTAGTCTTTTAATTGTATTTTTTTCATTGAATGATAAAGGACTTGGATATTTATTTATTAAATAATACATCGGGGAAATCGTTTGTTGAAAATTCCCATGACCATTTTGCAAATATGTCTTTGAATTTCATTGATGCAAATGTTGAAACTCCTTTAGTGCACTCGTGGTTGTGGCCTTGTTGACATAAACCTTTGATTTTAAATAACTCCATAAAAAATCTGATGGTGTTAAATCACAATATCCAGGGGGCCAAACCTGATGTCTCATGCAGTAATTGAAATGTTTCACGGGCTGTATGGCATGTGGCACCGTCTTGTGGTTATATATATATATATATATATATATATATATATATATATATATATATATATATATATATATATATATATATATATATATATATATAACCACATATTGACCACATCATTATCAGCCAATTTCGGCAAAAAGAACTGTATATAAACTTAAATTCAAACACTTGAACTTATGATTTACACTTTATTGACTACATAGCATGACGCGTTTCGTCGTTACAAACGACTTCTTCAGATGCTTACTGAATAATGAAATCATTATTCTGTAAGATATTGATGTTACGACGAAACGCGTCATGCTATGTAGTCAATAAAGTGTAAATCATAACTTCAAGTGTTTGAATTTAAGTAATATTCAATTATTATGGATTTACATCAAGTAAACGCCAACACTATTAAATATTAAAAAGAACTGTGTTATCGTGTCGATAAATGGTGGCAAATTCAAATCTTGCGTTAATTTGGAACACCTTCAGTTTTTGGCAAACGTTCTGTCATCCGATTAATAAAAAATCTTGGGTTATTGCTCAACATGTTGTCCATTTTTCCTTTTAGTTTATGGGACAATGCCATTGGTAACGTGAATTTGATTTGACGGATTTCATTCATTGTGTGGATAAATTCAGTCAACGCCAATTACTGGGTTCCACGCTTTTCAATACTTTCAGGTATGTAAGAAAATGAGTGCAAATAACCACTATGTTTTTTCATTATGAATTATTAAATCCTTAGACTGATAAACTGCTGTTGACACGGTACTGTCGAAGTCGTTTACTACACCTTTGATACCCTCAAAATGTTCATTCTATTACAGCACTTCTCTGGTCAACGTTCCCCATCGTATTGTAATTGGTTTCGGGAGACATCTGGCAAATTTGATTTTTCTTTGTAGACTTCGTTACGAGCAGGTGCCTTACGAAAAACTTTTTTTGTTTAAATCAGAAATCAGTTTTTTTAAATTCCCTAACGTGGATAGCCCTAAACAAAAGGTGTCCCTGAACGCAATTTAGTTGGAATACACTCGGAAAAATATTGTAAATGTACCGATAATATACATCATAACTAAACCTTGGGTCAAATATACTATTTCCGATGAGAGTGCCTCAAATATGCTAATGCATAAAATCCTGTCTCTAGTCATGGTGAATGCAGTCATAGTGAAGCTATGGCGAGACATAACATCCGCACCAAAATGTGCTCGATTTAAAAACAGCCTAAGAGGTGATAAAGATTCACTCGAAATATCGTCTGAAGAAATTATGCAATTTATTTGCGGTTAATAAACATTTCAGGTTAGATGCAATGTTTGCGAATTGACAATGTGTGGTTAGTAATTGGAACATTTTCATTAACAATGAATGTGATAAGCTCAAATGCTTTGGTGATGTGTGGTTTATAAAAATTATTCACTGTGTTAATATTTAACCAATTTTTATGTTTCCAACACCGTAGGCGGTGGACTCAAATTTTGTTTTTATGATCCTACCCCGTTTGTATGCAGATTACTTGATATTTTACATTGCCTCATTTATTGTGAATTTTTTTTTCGATATGTGAAAATTGTATTTTGAGCCCCTTTTTTGGTGTATAATATATGTATGGAATGTATTTGGGACCCATGATTCGAGGTTGATAATCATCGATAACTACTTCATTTGGTCTACGATTTAAAGGTCCGTATTCCGGAAGGTGCAGTACTTTAAGATCTAGAGATTCCATATTAGAAATGTCAAGATTCATATGTTTATAATATTCTACCCCACTGTGTAGATCTTATTCATTACAGAAAGACGTCAGTCTGACTTGGAGCGTTCAATACGAAAGTCATAAGAACGTTTTGAATTGTATGTTACGTAAATATAGTATTCAAATATAAAAAGACTCGTTTTTATTTGAATTTATAACATAGATGAGCATACAATTTTTAGGAGGTTGTTTTCTAGTAATACTAATAACAATAAGAAATCATTTTCTGGAATCGTTAGTTTTATATATTATTTTTCATATCATTTGTAAATTTTATATATTTAGCTCATTGTATATAATGTGAAATAAGTTGGTCACAATTGAATCGATTATAAATTCTCATTAAATTTCTTCAAGTTTACCTATTCGAAACTATCGAAGTATATACCTGCTTTTAAAGAGAAATGAGGTATAATTCGACCTTACTGACGATGTTCTGATGCTTTTGCGTGCTTGGGGGTTGGTTTTTGTGTAACGGTTAACGATATTCAAATGTTGAATTCATGTAGTAACTACTGCATCGATCTCATTTCTCTTGTTCAATTATTCAAATTCCTGGCTTTATAACTAGAAGAGGAGGGATTGCGTGTAGATATCCCTACATTCATTTTCTATTCAATTCTTCATCTATATGCAGACGTGTTACTAATTCATCCCATTGAGTCGTCGATAAAGTCACCCAAGCCACCCCAAAGGAAATCTTCAAAATGATAAGGATACCCAATTATGCATGGGAATGAAACAAAATAGGAACAATCAATATAAATAATACCCGAAGTCTTTTTTAATCTAGGTTCATATACATAACGGTTTGAGCAATTAACTCAATTAATATTCATTTAAGCAAAATATACTTTTTTCGTACTAACTAATGTACCCTTGTTTGAATAGATGCTGTAATATTTGGGGAATTGTTTTCTTATTGTAAAAGAATGAATCAGCCAGAATAGCTACTTCGTCATTTAGAATACCATCAGGAAATTGAATGACCTGTGATATTAGCATATTTTCATATTAATATGAAAACGAATACTGATTGTATTGACTTGATTTTATGTATTTAGATTGCGTACATCCGGAATTTATGAATTAATTATAGAGTACGATAAATTAACGGAAATGAGCTTGGATACAAACAAGATATTTATGATGAATATCGTGAGTTCAAACACATATATGTACTTAACCCATAATTAAAGTTCTGGAATTGCTGTTTGGTGATTTCTGTTATCATTGTTGTTTTAGTTTAGAGAGTTCAGAAATCCTCTGCTCTTTTTAATTATTAGTAATGTGTTTTTTTTCAATATATGACAATTATAACCAAAGCTTTCAAAACGCCCGTCTTCCTTCATGAATATAATATTATAAATTCATAATATCATAAGTACGTGGATTGAATGAAATGGTGAAAAGTTTTTGGAAAGCTTCTTCAAGAATGGCATTCAACTGCTCTCTCATGGTCTTTTCAACCCTGGTAGTAGTATCCAGACATTCTGTTTCTTAAACGTCTTTAGTTTTTGGGAAGAGGCATAAATCGCATGGTGATAAATCTGGAGAGTAAGGTGGATATCTACTATTTACTAACTATTGGAAGTTATTCATCTCAATCAACATACCACGTTATTGAGTTCAACTCGATCGTATCAACATTATTAACCGTTGTAAAAAAAATCTTGGTAATACATTTATTTGTTAATACCGTCGCTATGAAATGTAACCACAGTATGCCTTTACTAACTGTTGAAAGAATAATGGCAGCATCACCTAAAATTATGATTTTGTATAACATACCTTCTTAAATTATGCAGTGCCTTTCGTTTTCCATTGGACATTCTTCAATTTTGTTCGATTTTGAACTCCTAAATTTGATTTCTTGTTGAAATTTCAGGATTGAATTCGAACTATGCATGGAAAGAAAGGATTCTTGAACAATATGCAATTTCTTTAAATAGTCCTTATGTTTGACGCACAAGTACAAATTTCGCACTGCAAATTATCGTGTAAAATGCTTTATACGTAAGAAGAAAGATAGCTGTTCCTCAGGAAGTTCGCGAGTCGCCAGTGTCATATTCAAACGAACCGTTTTGCTATTTTTTACACGTCTTTGAGGTCGAAGAAGTTCCGACCGTTTTTACCTCATTTTCATTCAACTCAGCTCTGTTTCTAAATTGACAGACATTTATTTTAACATTTTTAGACTTTCTTCAAAAATAAGTTTTTTTTCACAATTTCGTTGTTCAAATTTTTGAACCATAAAACTCATAGTCTCATGAGTCATGGCATATACTGAACCTGCGATTCAAACCTTTGTTGTTAGTACAAAAAACATTTGCTGCACTTTTTGACCACACCTCATATAATTATTTTCGATGAAGTTTAGGTAGTTTTCCAGTGACGTTTAATCCTTGAATGATTAATTTTTGTCACCAATGTTTCTATCCGTTTCAACCATATAAAAGCATCAAAAGCAGGGTTGGCAAAAACCATGATTTTTTGATTGACTTAAAAATCAGGTTCTTTGATTCATATCGAATTTTTTTGATTTATTTGAATTGAACGATTTTATATATTTTTTGTTCACTGTAACAATTCATTTCGTCGTACAAAACATTGAAATAATGGGAATGTCTAAAAATTTCAACAAAAAAATTTAAACAGTTCTGTTTTAAAAATAAACTATAAACAATATAATGAGAGGGTAAGTAGTAACTACCTAATACTTTATATACCTGTACAAGTTTTGCGGCCTTTTCATTGCCAAGCCGATTTACTAAATCATTATGGCATATTATAAGTAGGAAATATTCTCTCTACACCGGCCGAAGACTATAAGAAAATTTCTATAAGCAATAAATCGTGTTTTGTTATCCCATTTAATGAATATATTTTCTCCACCAGTCAATAATAATAATAATAAGATAAATTTATTGAGAAACATTCCTCACTTTTTAAAATTACATTATTTCAATTGATACAACTAAGAAAAATGTCCTCGAAAGGACCGAATTCAGTTTGGAGTCTGATCTTCCACTCAGCCCTCGAGCAAAAATATTGGTTCAAACAAAAATCTTGGTTGAATTCATATTTACAATAATATACAACTTTGATGGAAAAGAAAAGAAAAAAATTGCCTCAGAGATATTAAACATTTTAGACAATTTCACATGGTGGAGAACATTTGTATTAAAAAAATATACAAACATATGATAAAAAAATTGATTCATACATTATTGCCTACATCCGAATCATCGAAATACTCTGCCACACTATAGTATGCCTTTGTTGAGAGCAGAGATTTAACTCCCCTCTTAAACAAATGAGCTTTCAGTACTTTCAAATTCGATGGTAAATTGTTGAGTTAATTGTTTAATACTCTGATAATAGAGAGAGTGCTCAAATTTAGCTGTTTTATGCATAAGAATAAGTAGCACATCCCTGTTCCTTGTTGAATACTCATGATTACTATTCAATTTAATAAACCTATCTTCATTTTCTTTATATATGTATAACAAATATACATAAATAATAAATATACATATATACATATTTATATATGTATATATGTATATTTTCTTTATATATGTTCTTGTATAACAAACATCTATAAATATATAAACACGGTAAGGTGAGTATGTAATTATTAATGAAGATAAGTTTACAAGATGTTCGCTGATGAATATTGAATATTAATCGAAGTATTCGCTTCTGTGTAATAAACACCCTATTTATTTCTGTAGAGCAGCCCCATAGCAGAATATTATAATTTAGATGACTATAATTATACAAGACTGTAATACACATTCATAACACAGTTTCTAGGTACGATGTTCTTGATTCTAGAGATTGCAAAAAATCAGTTACTCAATTTTTTACATAAGACCTCAATGTGTGTGTCCATCTCAAATTTTTGTCTACATATATTCCAAGAAACTTAGTTGATTGGGATGATATAGTGTTGTCCCCATATTTAACATCCAAGGTACTAATTCCATTGCCCTTCAGAAAAAATTGAACACATACAGTTTTGTCAACGTTCACCATCAGATTGTTCATTCGACACCAACATACAAACAGAAATCAATAATATTGGCTTCTAAACCTTTGTCAGATATTAATGAACCACTAAAAGGTTCTGTCTTCGAATTGAGTTTTATTAAAATTTGCATTAAATTGGTGTCATTGAAATTGTTTGAGGCATGGTCAAAAACAGTTGTCTTTTCTTCTGGAAACGATATATTTTTTTCCAATTTTGGTATTGCATAACTTCTAACAAATGAGCTGGTCTTATCTTGCTCATAACCCTTTATAAAATATTTGAATTAAAATGACTAGTCTTGCTACACCCTTCCTCTTCAAATACACTTAATAGTTAGTTTTTTCCATATTATAACAGCATCTGCCAAGCCACGAGTGTCAGATTGCATTTCGTTTAACGCAACTGCTATTAGTCTTTAACAAGAAATAAGATTTTTTATATTTCTTTCAATAGTAAAATTTTGAGAATTGATTTAAATCATTGATTTTTTTTTCAAATAAATCGCTTGATTTTTATCACGATTTAGATAATTCGATTTAAATCATGCCAACCCTGATCAAAAGTAAGATAACAGTTTAATTTTGACTGAAACTTTCTCATTTAAAAACACTGCAGCTTAGAACTTATTATTTTCCGTTTCATTCCACGGAATTAACTATTACACTTGTAGCTATCCAATGGTATTTTTGTTTGTTCATCAACTGTAACAAATTGGATTCGAATAACCAATGTCCGGTTGAATGAACAGGAATATTATACCTTGATTAGTAGTTAGTGCATTGGATATCTTATTTCTAGCAAATGATCCTCAAAAACCACAATGCAAAAAGATTGTTATAGGAGTTTTGAAATCTCATATCTCCTGTACCGTACAATTATTTTCACTTCAGTATTCACATCGATATATGTATTGTTCAGACTATCCGGTACACATTCTTGTTCCAAAAATTTGAGGTTAGGGTTGTACTGGCAGAACTGACCTTTATTGTTATAACATTTTCAAGTACATTAATCAAGCATTATTAATGTGCTTGAAAATGGAGTAATATAACAGATATAGTGATAAAAAACGATGTGTATTTTTCTCGATAATACAATACATTCCATTCCAACATAACTAACTACAATCAGGAAACTAATGACAATATTCAAAGATCCATTTCACTCCGTATGTAATGGAACTTCACTCTAAAAGCTGAAATTACATATGAATTATTATCATTGGTCTACGAATTTCATTTACCTGCTGTGTAATTCAATGATGTACTGTTATGTTATCGAGTATTCAATCGTATTTTCATATTATTAGTCATTTGAAATGATACGTTTATTGTTACTTTATTGTCCCAGGTAGGTATTACATTTTTTACATATGCCACATAATTTAATGGAAGAAAATCCATCAAATAATGTTACTTTCTGAATGGAATAAATGTTGAACCAGAAGTGATTAATGAAAAATGTGATTGAATACAATTGATCTGATATTTTATCACCTACACTACACATCATATACTTTAAGGAAATAAAGAACGCCACTATCATTATCGGGTTGATGATAATGTTATATATCACTTTCCTATAAGTAATTTTGGCAAATGTTTGAATTATTTATCCATTAAATTAATTTAGAATTTCTTAGGAAAAACATTTTATGGTCTACAGTTTGACGCCAATTCCTAACTGTAGAAAGGATCGTAATTTATACATAATACAACAAATTAATTATATTTTTAAACAACTTCAACTTATGCACAAACTTAACTGCACCTGCACCATACACACCGTTACGAAAATTTATTATTATTCACGGAAAAATGGAAAAGGAAATATTTTAACAAGGTTGACAAAATCTAGGTGTTGTCACGTTTACTACCGGATGTGGGGGACTTTATGATACACAATACGCAGTGAACTGAAGAAACTAATGTCTTATGTGCCCAACTGAAACGTAACTACCTAAAAAACGCGTATTGTATATGGTTGTTAGTTTTTATATTTTTCGTAAATCTTATCAGACGTGTCAGATTTAATTAAAAAATATTATTTATGGCTAATAGATATATACTTAGTTACGTATGTTCATAATCTGTTATTTCGGTGCACAGTTTAACGTCTAATAAATAATCTTCACTTTTCATCGCTAAAATTGGGGAATAATGGAACACTTTTGATTTATGATCTAAGATTACATATTGAAATTAACTTGATTAGTGTTTCATATAATTTGAACCATTTAGAATAGTGTCTCGTCTGACTTGAAAAAAGTTGAGGACTTGGAAATTTGGAATCTTTGAAGACGAGCGGTATGTTTAGAAAACTATGCCATTTTGGATTCTGTAGTATTTGGATTTTATGCTGTTGACGATTGTAAATATCCAAATTTTAATAATTTGGAAGTGTCTCTCTGAGTTTTCAAAAGTTGTGGACTTGGAAATTTGAAATCTGAAGACGAGCGATATGGTTAGAAAACTATGTCATCTTGGATGCTGTAATATTTGGATTTTATGCTGTGGAATATTGTAAAGATCCAAATGATTTCAACGGCTAAAACAATGAGATTTATATCAATGTATTCCTCGCACAACGCTTGCAGGAATATTTCGAATTGTATGGTATAATTAAAAGCACTAAATTGAGTTCGAAAATAAAATTCAAAATATATTATTAACCCACAACAGTCATCGTGTGCGTTAGAGAATAATTTCACATTGAGATCAATATTTGCAATGTATTTTGGAAGTTCATGGCCGTTCAAACCAGTTTTGAATTGTAGGTTCATTTAATTGAAAAAAGCTAAATTCCAGATGTCTCATCAGAGTTGAATTTTGAATCTTCAATTTAAAAACAAAGTATTTCAAAATTTACCTTCATGTGCTTTATATGAAAATCGAAATGTTATATATCAATTCAATATACGTTACTATTTTTGGATACTAACCGACACTAAATTCAAGGAACATTTTTTGAACCGTTTTAGATTTCCTTTGTCTTAGTTTTTTCCTAGTAATTACACTTATATTTCCGCATAAATGTCAATGCAAAAATTTTATTTCATTCTTTCGACCTATAAAAATTTCCTTGCACAAAAAGTATTAAAACTTTATTGAATTAAACAGATGCAATGCATCATTTATTATTCGTAATGCGAAATATATATGGCATTTATAAATTTCACTGTAAACCTTTGTTCGTTAATAAATTAAGATCAAGCACTCGTCCACGAAGCAGGTGATACGCTGTTGCCACGTCGACTTCTGAGTTGGTCGTTTTCATGTTTCAAGAACTTAGTGACGAACATCTGGGGATGGGGGATTTAAATAACAAAAATATGTGCCTGGGCTGAAGCAGATGTAATGAATACGAATCCTAGGTTAGATATAATTGATTGACTATGAGTTTAAATAAGTGTTGCCATGTTGACATCTGGGTTTGTTCTAGTTGTTTCCATGTTTTGGGAATTTAATGAGAAACATCTGTGGGTGAAAGGTTTTATAACAAAAGTACATGCTTAATCTGAAGTAGATGCGCTGCGTAGTTACGAAACCCAGGTCGTGCATGTATATGAGCTTAGTAGCTTTATTAGGTAGAAAACGGATGATATATCTGATGAGGTGATGCAGAGGTTTACGATCCCAAATAAACGAATGGAAACAAAACTTGGTGGTAAATAATAACACCAGTGATGGGTGTTGTAACACCCGGAAAGCTAGTTGATGTCTAAATGCCTAAGTTACAAATTAATATAGGAAGACATTATTTGATTCTTATATAAAGTCATTTATGATATACTTGAATCCAATATGTGGCTTACTTTGAAAGAAAACAAAAATAAACTGCAAAAATTGCATAATCAAGTCATCAAAAGTAAGGTTAAGCTAGCTCACGATAATAATTTTAAATGCTTTATGAAAATTTCAAAATACATACTTATAATTTGAAAAATGGCTGTTGACTTTTGAGTTGGTTAGGAAAATGACTAAATATCAAGTGGAAAAACCTTGTAACTTGTACCTACCTGACCATCGTCTCAGAATACCAAATAAATTGGAAATAAATAAGTGAATAGTGCTGTTTTAATATTGCCAGCTCTATTGTCACTGTCGTTAATATATTACCCGACGAAAATAGTTAATTATGTGACACTTAAACTGGATAGTCCAGGATCCCTGGAGCATTTTGGAACTTGATTACTATCTAGCTATTTTTCCGTGAGTAGCTTCATTTTGATGAGACGCCAATAATTTTCTGTACGAAACTCCGGTTGTGGTAGCTAACAGCGAGGTAGTAAGCTCTGTATGAAGCTGAAATGTGTTGATTTGATCATTCTGAAAATATGTATTACTACCCGATTTTTTTTTGTTAAGTCTCAAGATAACTATCTAAACTATTCGAGAAATATTTGTTCTACAAAATCTATGGCTTCATCAAAGAGTCCTCTTTTTGAACGAAGTCATTATAACGATTACTAACCAGCTGATTTTTGTTTTTTTAGTTAGTTTTATATAATTCAATAATATTATTGTCCTACAAATTGCGTGGCACGTTATCCCGGTCGATCAAAATAGTCGAATCGATCCTCAATGTAAAAGTATTCGCTATCAAGCTGAATCTTCGTGAATAGCTTCTTTCCGATGTGAACAACAATTTCCTGTGTGAAAATTCTGGATTGTGGTAGCTAACAGAGGTAGCAAATATAAAATATGTCCACGTGCTTATTGTTTACTCCATCAAGCGTCGGAGAGTTCGAGTATGTTCGGAAATGCTCGACTCAATTCGGGAATATTTAATAATTTAAAACTTTGATCTTACACTAATTTTTGTATCTAATTTTTTAATGAATAATATTATTTATATTTTAAAAAAGATGTTTTCACCGTATCATATGTTACAAGTAGGAGAACGAAAAAATGATAATTGTTGTCGGACTAGTGATTAGAAGATTGTTCTATTTGGGAAGAGAACACACTAAGCTAATATGTTACATTTTCGTCGTACAGTTAGTAATGAGAAAAATAGTTTAGTAGTATTAACATTTTCTGAGCGTAGGACCGGAATAACCTACCAGGCAATTTATAGGACAATAAGATTATTGAATTATATAAATTTTAACTAACCAAAAAAACAAAACATGAGCGTTTATGTTGACCTCGTTATTGATATATCTTAAAAAAGGGGACTCTTTGATGAAGCCATAGATTTTGTAGCACAAATATTTTTTCGAATAATTTAGATAATTATTTTGAGACTTAACAAAAAAGAATTCGGGTAGTATTACATATTTTTAGAATGATCAAATCAACACATTTCGTGCTTGCTACCTCTGTTAGCTACCACAATCGGAGTTTCGTAGGGAATATTCTTGAGCGTCTCATCAAAATGAAGCTACCTACTCACGAAAAATTAGCTTGATGGTTAGTAATCAAGTTCTTATGCTCCAGGGATCCTGGACTAGGAGACCAATCAGTTCTGTTCATAACAAATCGTCGATGTGGATTGTCAACTTTATTAAATATGTAATATCTTTAATTCTGCGGAAACAGACTCTACTAAGGGTCCGATTTACAGTTTCATTTCCAGAATGATTAATGTAGAACGATTAATGATAATGCAACGATTATTCATTTCATTCATATCGTTGCTTCATGTTATGAATCAATGTTTTTCGTGTAAGCTATTCGAGGGCACGTTATAGACTTAACTAATTTTATGACTACAAAATTAAGAATCACATCATTGTTTATACGTGGTAATGATCCTTAAAGCATTTTATCTTTATCTCGGCATTCCATATACAAACACTGGCTACGTAAGTGCTATCGGTTAATGAAGTGTTAACATGTTTGTTACATAAACCTGAATATGAGCTGGAAGTAATCTTGCTTAGCGAGCGTTATTTACAGGATTATATGGAGACTTTTGTATCACCTTGTCACTGTATACTGTGTTGTATACAATAAATGTTGAAGGCAATCCTTGTACTATTCATTAGTGTTGGTAACAGTTTCTAGCCTTTTACAGTAATAGTCGGATGTAAATTTATATCTAACATGTGTAGAAGTATTGTGTAAATTTTGTTGAAAAATTCATTTAAAAAGTATTCAATGACTTTTTATTAGATGATTTCTATGCTACTACAAACACCGCCATTTAGAATAAATTCTATTTAATTAAATGTCATCCAACTTGACCTTATGTCAGGGATTGCCAAACTCTTTATTTCCGGCGACGCCTTATGGGTGGTTTTAAGCGTAGTTTTTTTTTGAATCGAATAAAACACTCAATTTGCATTATATATTCAAATTCTATTGAAATTGATAACTTGGCATTCGCCATTTACATTTTAAAGATAACTTCATGTAAATGTTGTCCGCGGCTTCGTATCGAATGGTCCATTCGGAAGGTCCAATTTTGCATCACTTTTTCGAGCATTTCGGCCTGTATCCCACGAATTACGCGTGTTATGTTATCCGGTAAGGCTTCAATCGTGTTCGGCTTGTCCACATACACTAACGACTTTACATAACCCCACAAGAAATAATCCAGAGGCGTCCAATCGCATGATCTTGACGGCCAATTCAGAGGGCCATTTCGAGAGATAACCTGCTCACTAAATTCATCCTTCAACATGTCCATTGTTTCACGAGCTGTGTGGCATGAGGCACCGTCTTGATGAAACCACATTTCAACCAAGTTCAACTCGGCCAACTGGAGCAAAAAAAAGTTGTGTATCATGGCTCGATATTGTTCGCCGTTGACGGTAACGTTTCTTCCACTGTCGTCTTTGAAGAAAAATGGAACGATGATGCCACCAGCCAATAAACCACACCTAACTGTCGTTTTTTCGGGATGCATCGGTAATTCTTGTATGGCATGTGGCTGTTCATCACTCCAGATGCGACAGTTTTGTTTATTTAAATATCCGTTAAGCCAGAAATGAGCCTCATCGCTGAACACAATTTTTCGATAAAACAGCGGATTTTCATTATGCTGTTCTATTGCCCATTCACCAAAAATTAGAGGTTTTGGTAAGTCATTCGGCTTCAATTCTGCAGAAGTTGAATTTTATAGCCTTTCAAACCCAAATCAACACGTAAAATTTTCCATGTGGTTGAGTAACACATGCCCAATTGATGAGAACGGCGACGAATTGACATTTCACGATCCTCATTAACACTGTACGCTACGGCTGCAATATTCTCTTCAGTTCGCACTGTACGCATGCGCGACAATGGTTTAATGTACAACAAAGTAAACTTGGTGCGAAATTTGGTGATAACAGCACGAATTGTTGATTCACAAGGTCCATTATGACGACCATAATATGGTCGTAACAAACGATATACATTTTTCACAGAGCACGAATTTTGATAGTAAATTTCAACAATTTGCAATCGTTGCTCGTTTGTAAGTCTTTCCATGAGGAAATGGCTGAGTATACTGAAAACTTTTCACTTTGACAGATGATGTTTGGATGCCATTAGCAACCAGTGCCGCTAACCTGAAAAACTTGACTCTTGAAAAATCATCCGTTATTAATCTAAGCCCGACTAAGAGATCTGAAAGCGTTATCTTTCAAATCTTTTAATAAAGTTTATTGACTATTCGCTAATATCTTGGAGAACGATCGTTCAATATAATGAATGAAAGAAATTGGTTAAATTTCACAAAATTATAGATATTAATTGCTTGACAATTGTTTCGGTATGTTACCCGATTCTAAACTAAAAGCTTGCTTTTTCGATAAAGTTTTCATTATTGTTTCTTATTATTGACCTCTATACAATGCTGTTTTCACTTGACAATATATTTATGACCTGAAATAACATCGTAAACTACTTGAGTATACTACTTGCGCTTTCAAGGCCACATCAAGTCGATTTACCACCTGTGGTAAGGTTTGAAGGAACACTTCAGCTCCCCACTGAAATGTGTATCGACCTTAAGCATCCCATACATAACGCGATTTAAATCTACATAATCACGAGTATGAACTTCCGATGTAATTTGTTTCTTCGTTCGAGAGGATATAGTGTGGTTCTGTAAAAATCGGAGTCTATTCTAGGATACTCGTAAATGAAAATTTATATATCGACATTCTATTCACAATTGACTATAATCAAAGTGCCAATAGGTTTGAGTTGACCTATGACATAAAATAATTAACACAATATTCGAATGAATTCTAAGACGAATCAAATGTGGAATAAATTTCACAATCTATCTTTCAATTCAATCTTTTTGAAGTTATTTTTGTATTGAATGCAAAGGAACATGAGATGTTCCAGTATATGGTTCACCTATATAATTATAGCACACTAGTTCAATAAAGCACTCGACCAAATCAAAAGTTGTGAAAAATTTAAATTATTCATAAAAATGTTTTATAAGTATATGAATATAAGTATTGATATTTCCATTGTAAATATCATTATATTATACATATGATCAGTATTCGTCTTCTGATAATATGTATAGAACAATAAATAGTATATTCTAAATGAAGTTCCCGATTAAATCAAAGTTATTATTATAGATCGACAAGGAATTAACAAGCCTGGAAATTTGTATAGCGGACATAGAAACTCGGTAATAAAAATAAATATATATTTTAAGTACTATACTATAAATTTTCAAAAGGCTATATATTTTTGATAAAAATATACTATATATTTTTTAAAAATAAATTTATATATTTATTTTTAAAAAATAAATAAATAAAAAATATTTATTTATTGATAAATAAATATTTTCAAAATATTTATTTATCAAGCCTTATGATATAAATTTTGTTAATATAAAATTTTAAGGCTCATTACGAAAATTGAATGAAAAAAATTTAGAAATCGTATGTTCAAAACATTTTTGTAATATGTATGTAAATAGATATTTTACTACATTCCTGAGCATTTATGAATTCTTTAGAATCAATCTATTTGAAATTATTGAAAAAAAAATTCATCAAAGGTTGCGTTACAAATTTTAATTTTTCAAATTACTTTTTTGGTTTATGAGTGGGCCAAGAAGATAATTGTATTTCCTAAGTTAAAACTCTTAAATCTCTTCATTAGTACCTCTAAAAGCTAATAGTTAGGAAAAAATGTTATTCCTAAGGTTTTGATACTAGAAAATACTGACTTTAAAAGTAATATATATTTTTAATTTGATGAATTCTTTGAGAAAATTTTAGCCTTGACGAAACTGCTAATAAATATAAATCGTGAATTATAAGAATCTGTTCTTCTTCCAAATCTATAAAAAAAATTGCTGAAGAATTCAAGAGCGCCAACAAAATCATTATTTAAAAAGAAAAAAATTTTGTATGCACATATATATATATATATATATATATATATATATATATATATATATATATATATATATATATATATATATATATATATATATATATAAACTGTTCATACCGCTGAACTCTTAAACAATTATTCATTTGCAGGTGGGAGCCGAAAGGGCAGTATCTTTCGACAACGGCATCGATGGATCAATAGCAGAAGACTGCTTTTTCGCAATGCGTGCCTACGAAAAAGGTTATAGCTTCAATTTTATAGAAGGTGAAATGTGGGAGAAGTCGCCGTTCACCTTATGGGATTTTATTCAGCAGAGAAAGAGATGGCTGCAGGGCATTTACCTGGTGGTACACTCCGATCAAATTCCGTTCAAAAATAAGATTTGGTTGGCGATCTCTTGTTACTCATGGATGACTATGCCATTGTCACTCACAAATCTCGTGTTGCCTTCAAGGTAAATTTAACAAAAAAAAAATTGGATTCTTTACGAAGCAGCTTTTGATGTAATTAATCTCAGCTATCAGCATTGTCTTTTATATCGTAAATACTTTCAGGAATATCTACTTTTTAAAAAAAAAAGGAAACAGCGTCACAATACGTCTTATGTTATATTAATTTATTGTAATGTTGGTTGCATATTTCTTGGAATTAAAATACCACAGTATTTGAAAATTCAGATATAAGTTTGTACACAAACTTTGCAGTCAAGATAATAATGACATTATTACCATTAGATACAAAAATCCTTATGTATTAATCGACTAATTCTACTGATTTTCAACAGATTACTTTAATGTGTTACATTATTACCATTAGATCCTTATATATTAATAAGATGAAATCCTTATATATTAATTGACTAATTCAACTGATTACTTTAAGGTGTTACAGGCATACAGAATAATTTCTTCGAATTACTTCAAATTTATTGGTTGGTACATTAAAATGCATAATTATAATTTTCTAGTGGATGAGGTAAACAGGTTATTATTGAATTAATTCATAATGTCGAATTTTTGCAAACTAATGTTTAAAATTTCCTAAATACAATTACCTATATTGCTAGAGCCCCTCTCATTGTATATATTTTAAGGGTATGTTTTTGTGTTAAATCCGTAAAATAAATCCATCATTCAGTTAAAATCTGAAGAAAAATAGAATATTTGGTAAATTTTGTAAATATTAATAATCAAGAGATTTTACATTTCCTGAGCCAACGGGCGAAAACTAAGCTCAATAAAATCAAATGACATAACAATTCTGAATAAGGCTAAAGAATATTGAAAGGAAAAATTCATTTCACAAGTTTTTGAAAATTGAATCTGAAGTTTTGTAGTTTATAGTGCAAAATCATATGTACCTATAAATATGCTTGAAGCACTCACTCCTTATTCACCAAACATGCATGAGCCAGTAATTTGGGTTGCCTCCAATGCTATTTCTGCACCAAATATTGTGCTAGATTCAAATTTAATTATATTCGCAAATAATAAAAATAAATAATTAGTTGAAATTTCGTTATCAGAAAAAAATTTATCGCTATTTATGGATAGCTACTCTTCATGACATTTTCTCTTTTATATATTCCTTTTGCAATTATTTTCATGACAATACTCACGTACATAGAGTTTTGTAGTGGAGTAATTACCAAAGAGTTGATCCTCACTAAATTGTATAATAAATTAGATGTTAATGTACTTCCTTCTTTCAGGTACCCAATTCCATGTAATCCACTCGTTGACTTCCTCTGCGCTTTCATTGGAGCTGTGAACATGTACATGTTCATCTTTGGAGTCATCAAATCATTCACTGTTTACCGGTTTGGTCTCATGAGGTTTATGCTGTGTCTAGTTGCAGCATTATTTGTAATTCCATTCAACATGATCATTGAGAATATCGCAGTAATATGGGGTGTGTTTGGTAAAAAACACGCGTTCTACGTGGTAAATAAGAATCTCAAACCTGCTGTGGTAATATAAACGATCGGCATTGAAGGAAGAAAATTAGATTTGTAGTTCAAATTATCGAAAGTACTTTTGTTTCTAGTAATAGGTTCTTTGAATGAAGATGAGTTATTTGGAAAACTTTAAGTACCTAATGTATGAAGAATCGTTCACTGTTGAAAAAGCTGAATAGGTGACATGCAGTGAAGTTAAGATCTTTTACATCAAATTATTTGAGTACAAGAAGTAGGTGAAATTTCATGAATCATATGTAAAGTTTAAACATTTTCATAAATATTGATTGCATTACCTAATAAGCTTTGAATAACAGTCGAGCAGGTGGCTTCAAAATGACTTATAACTACTACAAAAATACTCATACGTTATCATAACAAAGACCAAAATTAGTGTACATATACCGAAAAGGCTCTGATATTTAAGCTTTCATAATAATCCATTAATTTTTCTGAATTCTTCCATTACCAGTTATACAAACAAATATAAATGACCAATAATGTAAAATAAGTTTTCCAGAAAATAGTATTATTAGCCTTGAATCTCAAGTTTCCTGTGTATGATTTTATATACTTAATATAATTCATTGAATATGAAATTAATTTATATTATATAATGCTTGCTCATTTGGAAACCTCCCATATCAAACTTCAGGGATTGTTTTTGCATTTGATTTCCCAATTGAAATATTATTTTAGCTCTAAGATAAGGTCTCAACAGCAAACAGTTATGACATTTTTGAAAATTTTTCTAATTACATTAACAGGAACTGGCATTTATATACTGAATTTTTCACTGTACTCAATTTTATTATCTGTGCTATATTTTAAGTTAGGTGATTCCTCCCTACTTGAAATCATTTGATCTTCTGGTTGTTTTTATGAGTATTGATATTTATTGAACCATTTATGTGATCAATATATCAGCAATAATTAATTCTCACTTCCATGAATCTCGTAATATTATTTTAAGAATATTTTGGATGTATGTATATAAAAATATTTGATTGCTACAATCATATACTTAGTTGTATGCTTTGATGTATTTATTTATTCACACCAAAAAATAATAAATATACACACCTTTTACGTGTTTAATTGTTTAGCAACTAAGGAAAGAAGTGATTGCAAAATGTTAAAAAATTTATGATATAATTGGAAATTCTCTGTCTCTGTGAATTTAACTGATTTGTGGAAATTGATCATATCTAATGTATAAATCTTGTGTTGAACAACACAAGTCTTCAAGAAACTAAAAGCCTAAAACGGCCTTATCTTACTCGATAAAACTATCACTAGTTAAAACTTGTTTTTTAATACACATTTTTAGTGACTAAGACTGATTTTATTTCATCTAGAATAAACTACCACAATATAAATTTTATTCAAATATATTCCTCCGAACTACTAATTGCTATGAAATTGTGATTCAATGTTATTGATACAGACATATTTATCAGAGGATTTAAGCTACTGCAGTTACAAACAAAAGAAATGTCTGCCAGGCAAATAATTTTATTTGTTCAAGCTATTGTTATATTAGATAACTCGGACTTGCAAACACAAAAGTATATCTTCAATTAGGCGATTGATACTGAAACCTTAAAATTCATAGTATAATTAATTTCTATAGGAGGCGTACTTATGTTTATGTTCGCGCTATAAATTTGGATGTTAATTTTGATCAACAGGGTCCATTCGTCAGTTATATTGTACTGGTAAGTTACGATATCCAACCAGTTATTCAATTTGTTTACTCGGCATAATCTCACTGTTCGTAGAAATTATTTTTGAAAATTTATCAAATTTAAGTACCATATTACAAATAATATTGTAGTTGCATAGTAAATTCCGAAACCTCGCCAAAATAAATTGAAATTGTAGATGAACAACATTTAAATTATATCGCAACGAATTATTGGCCGTCTATTGTGATATGATCGATGAGGTGAAAAGTGTTTAAATTAAAGTGATCGAGAAGGTATTCTACTACTTATAAGCTCTGTGTTATAATTAATAATCAACTATTGATATTTTTATAACACTTGATATTGTCGGTTCTGGTAATTTTTCATTCATATTTATAGCACATTTTGATCAGTGGCGTAACGAAAGAGTGTACATGAATTCAAACATATTTCAATTTTTTTATGGTCTAGTAACGCATATTCAGTTCAACTTGGAATGGCCTGATAAAATTTTTAAATCAACTCGAACACAACAAAGATATTACATCATTTTGAAAAAACGTAAACAGAAAAAAAAGTCAATCGACAATAAACTTGGAGATGCCTTGTCCTACAAATTACACAAAACCTTCAACCAATCATTGTTGTTTTATTTAGCCAACTCCAAAGCTGGTACAAGTTTTGAACAATCGTCTTTTAGATAAATTGTAATTTCCTAATGATGTTCAATTTAAATAACGCTACCAACATTGCTGATAAGTTAATGACTATCGACATAAAAACACGAAATTCATCATTTCACTTCTGTGTTTGAATTTTTAGTAAAATCTTTCTTGAAAAAAGTCATAATTTTCTTTCTACCATCTGTAGAATGCACGAACGTATCTACTTAATATTTGTTTGCAAAAAATGGTGTATTGAAATTCACGATAAGTTAAATTTTATCTATTATTTCTGTCAGATATATATCAAAACATTGGTTTTATAATTTAGTGGTAGTAAGTTTTTCTTGTATCAGTTTTTTCGTAAACTCTCCGGTAATAAATTCTCAGTGATATCTGTCTTACATTATTAAAAAAAAATTAAAGGACTGATGAACTGCACTGTTTACGTTGAACATGAGTCCTATGAAAAATTTTAATTGAAGTCAAAAATTATTTGTTAAATTTTTCTACATGTACTCCATGCGCATTACTAAGAACAGAATGCGCAAGGCAATTACAAATTCAAAAATGTAGGTACATATATATACTATATTTCAAAAGACGATTGATTACATTCTAGGTCAGTGAGGTGGTAATATATAGAATAAAAAGTACCTTGCTTAGTTTCACAAAATTGTATCATTTCTTGACAATTGTGTCGTGGGGTTATTCAGTTTACGAAACTCAAAGATGATGATCAGCGAATATTCAATTAACTTTAGGATGCATTAAATAATCATTCTTATATCTAATATATTTAATTATCATCATGTATAAGGCGTTGAACCAGAATTTCATCTATGAAAACTATCCTAATAGATTATTGATTTAGAAGGGAGATACGTGTTGATATTCCATATCAACTTGTTGATAAATTAAACACATTTTTGAGAATTTCAAAAATATTGTCCATTACAATTTTGTTTCGGTATACAATACCTTCATCAGGTAGATGAAAACTTTCCGAAATTTTTAAAAATATGTGGTTTATTAATTAACCTAATAGATCAGTTCAGATACGCAGTTTTATTTGTTCTTTGAATTTCTACTTTCCCGAACAATTAGAGTTTTTCTTTGAAAGTCTTAACAATCATCGTTATTGAAATGAAGATGTAACTTTCAGTTGCAAAATCTATTTTAACCACAAGAGTTACATTTCGATAATTTGAGAAAGTACATTGTTTGTCTTAAAACAAATAATTTTATAGAGAAACGAAGAAAGGTACCAACTCGCTTCAGAAATTGTACGGATAGCTTGTAAATTTGAAAGCTTCAAGTTCATGATTATAAAACTCTCAATTTAACCCATTTTTCTCACTTTTAAAATATTATTGTAAAGACAGGTAATTACATTAACTTAGTAATTTTATGATACATATGAAAAATACTCAAAAGCATAGCTATAATATATTTAAAATATTCTTGAATATGCATTCGCAGTAGAGTTTTATACTGTAATTTTTCTCAAATCTAAATTCATTATAATCAATCATTCAATTTACTTCACAACATGTTTATATATGGAAGTAATACTAGTTCGTAAACTGTTCTATTTTTCTGTGCAATCAAGTTGATTGAACGCAACTGAAAATTATTTTCAGTGATATTGTCACGTTCACATCATTTGTCTGTACTTGTCAGCATTTCTTGTGAAATTTCTAGCGAATGGCTGTCTAAAGTTATTTAAGATTATGTTAGGTATGTGCTTTGAACTTATAACATTTATCAACAACCAGTTTGTAATTTTTAAGAAATTTTAGAGCTGCTTTTTCAATTTAAGGTTATGTAATATATAACAAATAGTTCAAACGTGTAAATTAGGAGACATTGGAGATTACACTACTGCCTACTGCAAGGAGCAGAAACTACGGGGGATACGTTCCTAATGCTCATTTTAAAAATCAAAATCTCACTTTCATTTATTAGATTTCCAAGTATGTTATTGACTTATATGGCAAACGTACGTTGAATTCAATTGTGACAAAGTGTCCAAACATTCATGTATTTTTTCGATTTAAATGTTTATATCTAGCATTTAATTAATCAAACAAGAAAAGAGACAACATATCAAAGCGTTTAACAAATAAATGTAAAACTATAAAATCAAGCCCGTTTAGTCTTAAATGAATAATTTGGTTTAATTCAAATCGTTGACTCATATTAGGTATATACCACGACTTCTCAAACTTTATTTATATGCGACGCCTTGAAAGAATGCCATTTTTTGATACGTCCTTCCCTTCCTGACTTCGAAATACACACTAGAGTCTACTATAATACACACTAGAATTCAAATAACATTTTCATTACAAATTGAGAACAAAATGTATCTACATGAAACTTATAGAGGAATAGAATGCAAATAGTATAAATATTTGATTTGTATATTTTTCACCATCTTGGCTAGCTACTAATGTGAAGAATTTGTTGTTACTTTAGAGCATGAAGTCATTAAACTTTGCTTAAATTTCTTAGAACGCCTCTAGTGAAAGCTACAAAATGCCCTTTTTGCAGATTGTTTTAGGTATGGATCCTTTGAGTAATTTACTTGCCGACCATCGTACGGTCATTATTGATGGTTCTTTCGGTTTCCAGTTAAAACATTATATGAATGAGGGGTTCGATGAAGACCCCCTCTGGTCTGCGAAAGCTTTATATTCAAATCCAGATGCTGTTATCGAAGTGCATATGGACTATATAAAAGGTAACGCTTGAAAAATGGTAAATTGAAATTAAATTTATTTGTATATTATAACTTACAATTATTTCAGTTCATCATATATTCAGTATTAAGTTGAGTATATCATATTATTCACATATTATTGCGGAATATTTTGAAAGACATGCCAACACTCCAAGAATATACTCATTACCGAATGGAACTGGTTTTTCTGAAAGAACTCTTCTCTATTCTCTATGACTTATTACTTCGTTTTTCAAGAATAGACTCATATAAAAGCAATATTAAAATTGTTATATTTCCCATAATAGGAAATTCTTACGATGTGTACTATTTTTTATACCTTCTACATGTTTCATGGTTGCGTCTCATTGTGTTCGATCGGCATCTAAGTTTATATTTTCTTTCATATTCTATTAATTTTTTGGAAACTTGCTTTTTAATTATAATTTCAATATGATGATTGTATTTCGATTTAGTCAACAAGAGTAACTAGAATTGTTAGAATGTTTTCTTGAGTAAGCACTGGGGAATGTTGATCCAGAGAAACTGAATTGTTTTCATCTGTATGAGATTGGTCTAGTGAAGACGTCCTCGGTATTTCGTTTATGCCAATACTTTCCACTCTAATATTTACACCGCTCTTCTCCATATTGAATTTTAAAATCTCCAGATTTTGTATAATTCAGAATAGCTTTGTTCTTCGTCATAATTTTCCAAAGATATTTCATAAGCTTTTTCAAATTTGGAAATTATATCGTCATCTGTGTACGTTTTTTGAAATTGTGGTACACCCATTTCCAAAGGGTGTACCTCAACACCTCGTACACCTCATTGAACGTCTCAATGAAGATGGCACAGCCGCGGTCCGAATTGACGGTGTTGAATCCGAACTACTTAAAACTGGAGCCGGCGTTAGTCAAGGTTGTATATTATCTTCGCTATTGTTCAACATATACACTGAATAGATCATGCGGATAGTTCTCGAAGACTGGGACAAGGGAATATCCATATGAGGCCGTAAATTGTCAAATCTACGATATGCGGATGATACCACTCTCTTAGCCTCAACCAAAGATGACATAGAGACTCTGCTTTGTCGTCTGGAGACCACAGCTACGGAGTTTGGACTCGCTATTAACCGCGATAAGACCAAAATTATGATCGTAGACCAATCATTATGATCTTTCCAATCTTCTTGTACGGAGCTGAGACATGGGTATTGAGGATGCAAGATCGTCGCAAAATTGATGCGTTAGAAATGTGGTGCTGGAGACGCTTGCTCAGAATCCCGTGGACTGCACATCGAACCAACGTCGCGATTCTGAACGAGCTAAACATCAAAGAGAGACTATCGTCGACTGTGCAGTTGCGAATCCTTAATATAACCCGAAACGAAGACTCTATCGAACGATTGGTGGTCTAAGGGAAAGTCGAGGGCAAAAGATCGCGTGGGCGCTCTCCAACAAGGTGGACAGATCTAATAAAATCTGTGACGCATTCCAACATCAATGAAAACTCTAGAGCCGCTAAGCATAGCACAGTGTGGCGCTGTATGGCTTGGGACGCAGTGGCACAAGGCCGAGACATGACCACGACCACTCTGTCAAGAGTGAACGACTGAGAAGAAGAATGTACGTTTTCATTACCAGAAGACAAGTTTTTATATCATTACCTACCATTTCTTCGACCAATAATTGCCACCCCATAATATTTTATAAAAGATCATTACATACTAAATATTTACAACAGGATATGAAATATACAATTTTTAACTAAAGTTACCTAGAAAATTGTCCGATTTTAACCTATTTTAAAAGATAAAATTAATTTAAACGTATTCCACTCGGTCTAGTAGACTCACGTTGTAAATCCTGTCAACCCTATATTCAGCGCCATATTCACAAGACTACAACGCTTATTTCTGACGTTGTGCCATCAGTAGATCAGTGGAAAAATTTCTGGCGATATAGAAATTTGTAATTATCATACTGAGAAAATATGGTTTCTACATATTTATTAGAATCCTTATTATTAGAAAAGAAACTCAGAAGTGGCAATTACTGGAGAGGTGGGCGACTACTGGTACTGTCACCTATTTTCCGAAAATTATATATATAATTATATATAGTAATTTTTCTGAAAAGTAGTTTCTCAGTAGGTTTGAATATTAAGTAAAGCATCTTGGATTATTATAAAGGTGAAAAACATATTGATTAAGATGTTCGAATATGTTGCTTTGAAGTTTTGCTCACATAGCTATTGCCTCTGAGAACCATCTGATTTTCGGATACAAAATATCAACATTACCCAACTTCTGAATTTTTTCAGCTGGAGCAGCTATTATCGAAACAAATTCCTATCAAGCTAGCGAGAAGGGTTTCATGAAATACCTCAATTTGAGCAAAGAAGACAGTTTTAACATCATCAAAAAATCTGCAGAATTAGCTAAGATTGCCATCAAAAAATGTAAAGAGGAGGGCATTTTAGAAGGTGAACATTCATCAAATATTCTACCTGATGTGTTTACTAATTTTCTTGGTCGAATACAGGGAGAAATATTCCTCTGGTAGCTGGATCTATTGGTCCCTATGGTGCCTATTTACACGATGGCTCCGAATATAATGGTAAATATACTGATCACATTGGGATTGAGGAGCTTCGAGAATATCACAAATCTAGGATGTCGGCACTTATTGAAGGTGGAGTCGACCTTCTAGCTATTGAGACTATTCCAAGTAAAAAAGAGGCAGAGCTTTTAGTTGATATGATTAAGGATTATCCAGAAATCAAAGCGTGGCTTTCTTTTAGTTGCAAGGTTAGTTATGTCCCTTATATTTTGGTTCTTATTACATGTTGATAAGCTGGAACATTTGTCTAGGTTGTTGATTTTTTTCATACTCAATTAGCTTTTTTCTTGAAAATATCGCTTATAGAGTTGGTAGATAATAAAAACAGATTCTGCTTTTAACTGCTCATCACATTTGGGATACTGTCCTGACACTTGGATTGCTCATGATGCATACTCTCATTGGTACTTTCAAAGTATTGTCTTTTTCGAATTTTTAGTCAGATGGTATATCCACAGCACATGGAGACAATTTCGTTGAAGCGGTCAGGTCCTGCTACGAGCAAAACCCTGACCAATTGATTGCTGTCGGAGTTAACTGCATTCAACCTAGTGCAGTTGAGCCCCTGTTAAGCAAAGTCAACGTAGATCAAGAAAAAAAAATTCCATTAATAGTTTATGCGAATAGTGGAGAAAAATATGATGAATTCTTTGGGTATGTATTGTCGTGCTTGTAACATACTTTGTAGCTTGGTCTAAACAAGTTATTTTCTAGGAAATTAATACTAAAATTGATTTTTCCTTCAACACTTATTGAAATTAATGGCGATACTGTTGTTTTAGATGGGATAACCGAGCTGATGCACTAGAACCGTATATTCCGGTGTGGTTAGATTTAGGGGTGAAATATGTCGGAGGATGCTGTAGGGTTTGTGCTGATTATATTGTGAAAATAAAAGAAGAAGTTGAGAAATGGGAAAAGAAGCATTTATAAAATGATGGAAGAATAAGTTTGTAGGAAAACAAATGTTGTAATACCTGATATAAATACTAAGTAATATAACTTTTTTATATAACTAGAATAAGTGGAAATTATAATTATTAAAATAGTTTAACAAGAAGAATCTCTTAGACCCTTCCAATTTCCATCTTTGCTACATTTCAGTTCATACTTAACCTTATTCTTACAAACGATAAATACCACGTCCCCATATAAGTATGATTCTCCTAGTATTTTGGTTTGTTTGGAAACGTTTGGCTCCATACATGAAATTTCTGTAACGGAGGAAACATGTTTGAAATGTATTATTGTATATATCAAGATATGAAAGTAATATTGTTCCCTTTACAAGTTATAAAATTGTAACATTATATATCATTATACATATACTTGGTACATTATATATCATATAATGTATCAAGTTATCTGAGCTGTTGATGTTCTTAGAAAATACAAAAACCAATTACGAACACTATGTTTGTTATCTTGTTTCGCTATTGAATTTATGTAGTGTTTTCATATATAGTTCTGGTTATTTGAATCATATAAATAATATAGTCTCAAAAAAATCTATCGTTTGAAAATCTGGAATTCGTGAGAAAAAGTTTTATATTTCATGAAAAATAAGTTTTCTTTTTTGCAATGCAATGCAAATGAGTTTGCTTTGATGCAACAATTAATGTATTCGAAATCAGTATGAGAAGTTCGTTTTTTCAAGAAGTATAGGCAGAAGAAAATCTCTAATGATTTCAGGCCTGCGCTTAAATTTAATTTGCTTGTTTATTTAATATAATTTTTAAGTAATGTACTCACTCCTACAGGTTCCTTGCAGTCTTGTCCATCTTCCGATCTTGGAACATCGAATAACACTATTTCCTAACATTCTGTACCCCTCCACACAACCAAACCTGATAGTACTTCCAACAAAATGACGCTCGTTACTATCTCCAAGTCTCATCATATTGCGAGGTGGTTTCGGATTTCTACAAGTGACCAGAGATACCACGGTTGGTATTGTTACCATTGTAGTTGTAGAAATAGCTACAAAAAGTGACATTCATTATAAAATTATATAAAAACATGTAGCAGTAAATGGTATTTTCAAATAACCGCTATACCGGTTATTTGAAATTAATAACCTTCAAATGGGCTATCAATCTGAAATTGAATATGAAATTTATACTTCAAGGAAGACATTTTTCTGTTTCTTCATGATCTTCAATTTTTATTGCTCAATGATGTGACTGCACCAGAAGTCGATTGAAAGTGATTTCATTTTGATTGTGCTCAAAATGGAAAAAACCAGGAACTTTTATGGCTGGCCAACCAGAAGTTACCATTTTGAATGGGGCGCCACAGATAATTTGGCAACTAAGAATTCTGTTTGAAAAAAAACCGTTTGTGCTGCATTGTTCTCTATTATTGAATTCTCATTAAATGCCGATGGAAGTTTCCAGATTTCATCATCCATCATTTCATTTAAGAACGTGTGAGAATAATTTTTTCGAAAAATGAAATATCAGTTCTATTTCTAGAAAAATAAGCATACCTACTTGTAGTGACATTAGGGCTTATTAGAATATATACACTCATGCAATATTCGCAAATAATCGTTTCTATTAGTAATATTCTGGAATAACTTCAGCTATGCAGACTATCAAATTTTAATTGAATATAAACTTAAATTCAAACACTTGGACTTATGATTTACACTTTATTGACTACATAGCATGACGCGTTTCGTCGTTACAAACGACTTCTTCAGATGCTTACAGCATAATGATTATAATAATTATTCTGTAAGCATCTGAAGAAGTCGTTTGTAACGTCGAAACGCGTCATGATATGTAGTGAAAAAAGTGTAAATTATAAGTTCAAGTGTTTGAATTTAAGTTTATATTCAAGTATAATGGATTTATATCAAGTAAACGCCAACACTATTAAATATATCAAATTTTATTCAGAAATTGATGAACCTATCTCCCAGCTTGGAACATTGTTCCATTATAGACATATTGAATTAGTTTAAAATGAGTGTAAACGTTCAATAAAGTATTTTGCTAGCAATGAATTTGCAATATTGTGAAGATATGTATATAAATGAAAAGTAGTAGAGTTTAGAAATTATCATCTTTCATCTTAGTACTTAGAATAGAATCAGATCAGAAAGGAGTCGATTAATTGATTTTCGTTGAAGTTAACGAGATGCACTGAATAAAACCGATGAGAGCGAAGATTGGATCCGAAACTACTCATAATTTTTCAGAGTATTGAGAACATCTCATTGAATGTCACAGAAAAGATCGCTCTGTGATATTTTTGACTTAAATCTACTCTGTGTTCCACAGATAAATGGCTACGCATTTTCATAATTATTCACCTTGTTCTGTGCCTCATTAAGTTTTGCTAATGCTGAATTCATAATGGAAGTTTTGAACTGTTTCACGTAGTTTCTCAGTGAATCTTGACAATAAGGAACAAAATTGGCCAAGGGTTTTATAAGTATTTTCATAAAATTTAACATAGTAGATAGTAGGTAATCTTGTTGATTGAATATTTAATTTTGTCATGTAACTCACCGACGCAGGTTGGTTTTGATGGTATCCATTCACCACTGCCTGAACATGCCGAAGAAGTAGAACCAACTAATGTATAGCCTTCGTTGCAGTCGTAAACAACTCTATCTTCAAAATAGTAACTATTACCATAAACAATACCATTTGCTAATATTCCAGGCGATGCACATGATATTTCTGAAAACGTTTTTGATACAGTTTGGATCTATATAATGCTGCTTCAATAATTGATTCATATTGAAATCACTCACTGATGCATTCCGGTAGATGTGACCATTTACCATCTGCACCGCAACTAGCCTTGTTATCCCCATTGGACATGAAGCCGTCATCACATTTGAAGTGTATAACGTCCTTGTATTGATAAGTTTTTTCTTCGAAGGTGCCATTATTGAAATTCTTAGGAGTTTCACACAAAATTTCTGAGAATATGATGATATATATACATATTACATTATTACTATTGTTTTGTTATAAAAGCCTAATCATTCCAGAAGATGCTCTAACAAAGCCATAGAAAATTGTGACTTTTATTCGGGAAGGGTTAAGTTTCCTTGAAGTAAAATTATGTTTAAAAATTAAACATAACTGGCATAATTCGAAACTCCAGATTGAGATGGTATAATCATGTGCCTACTTTAAAAAGCAGAATTTCGTGTCATGAAAAAATTATTCTACTCTAAATTAAAGTGGAAAATGGAATTCAGTATAACTTATAGACCAATTTTCACAGTGACATGAAAGTAGGGCCTTTATACAATTGCCGAGCAAGGGCTAGATAAGTATCGTTGTATGTACTCATAGGAAAGCTAGGAAAATCCTGTCATTTTTGGCACTCATTTAATTTCACTCGTATCATTTGTCACCCTGAAATTTTGGGCAGGGTGGATTATTGTGGTATTGGGTTCATTTATCATCAATAGAACGAGTAATACTTAGATAACCCATGCATTATTTAAATAAAATATAAAATGCTGCAGTCGTCAATACTTACTAACACAGTTTGGTTTGGCTGGTACCCATTTTCCATCTTTACCACACGAAATTGTCTTTTCACCTTTCATAACATGTCCTTCCTCACATTCGAATGAAATTATATTCTCAAAATAATATTCATTTCCAATAACAAGTCCATTTTCCAGATTTCCAGGACTTCCACAGGATATTTCTGTGAATTAAAATTTCAAACGTTCGAACAACTTAAAACGGTCAAAGCTGCTTAGATACTCACTGTTGCATTTAGGTTTCGTTGGTTCCCATAAACCATTTTCCATACATTGTATTGATTTACTTCCATTCAAGACAAACCTTCTTTGCATTCAAATGTTATATAGTTTCCGTATTTATAACTTCTTCCAAAACTGAAGCCGTTATCTAAATCTCCAGGAGGACCACAGGATATCTCTGCAAATGAATAAAGCAATTGAATTTTACTGGAACATATAAAAATGTTACTTAAGGCAGTAGGTTGAGTACTGATAACTCACTTCTGCATTCTGGAAATTCTGAACTCCAAACGCCCTCTTTCCCACAAGTAATAAATGAAGAACCATTCAAAATGAAACCTTGATCACATTCAAACCGAAGAATATCTCCAAAGAAGTTGTTCTTTCCATAAACCTTGCCATTTTTTATTGCATTAGCATCTGGCGCATTACAAGTAATCCCTAGAAAATTGAACATAGTGTAACGTTATACAAAAAATTGCAGTTTTTGTCGTGATGATGATAGTTTGCAGGCAATATTCTCAACAGTCAAAAACAAAAAGAAGTACAGTTAACTGAATCGAGAATTTAAAAAACAAAGAATACAGTTTTTGGTTATAAAAACTTTCTTTGTTTTTTTGTTTCAATTTATTCTAAACTTATTTGAGATATGGTAAATAAATTAGTGAAATAAAATGATATAAATGTCACGATCTGCACGATTGATAAGCTCTGTACTTACTGATACATTTTGGCATGCTTTCTTCAAATAAACCGTTCTCTCCGCATGATATTGAACTGCTTCCATTAAGGTAATAACCAGTTTCACAATCAAAAATTGCTTCATCGCCGAACAGATAGTTTTTCTGTACCACAAATCCGTGATCCAACATACTGGGATACCCACATGACACCCCTAAATAGATGAGAAATGTTAGTGAGTAGGTGTACTACGATTATCAAAGTGAAATATGTAAAAAATATAAAATAGAATCTGATAGTCACATGGCTAAAAGAGTCAGGTATATTCCCCTCTATCGTAAATACTTTCCATCCAGACATAGGATTATCTACTACTCACTGTTACAAGTGACATCTACATCTGACCAGCTTCCATCGTCTCTGCAAAAGGAGCTGTTCAACCCCTCAACTAAGAAACCAATATTACAGTTGTACTCCACAGTTTTCGTTACTTCATTTTGATATGCTTCAAGAGATTCTTCAACCAAATAGCCATGTTCAGGGGCAGATGGTAGTTCATCTACTGAACATCTTATGGGTTTTGGAGTGGTTGTATAAGGACTTTCGCAAACTGGTGGATCATTATCCCATACACCTGTGAAAAAAATATCGGCATGGATAAATATGGGAAGATAATTGTGGATATAGAAGAGAAATTGCATTGTATTGGTAAGTGACAACTAACTGTTCAATATATGTATGATCTTGAGAAATACAAGGTGGCTGGCCCTTGGCGTTTTTTCCAACGGTTTGAAATATTAGACCCTCAGAAGTAGTACTCTTTTTCCGTCTGATACTAGTACATGTAGTAGTTACCGATGAAGTGCCTGCATGATAATTCTCATATTATGAAGGTTTGTTCTAATGAGTTTTTATTGCTGTCGTAGCGTGAAATAAATTTATTGGCTAAATTTTTTCTTGAAGAATTCGATAACGAAATATATCAATGTTGAATGATTGTGATTCCTTTTGATTCTTGAATTAGTTGAGCACTTGTCCTTTCTGCATTATTTCAGTTATTTCAACACGACGATTCAGGTCAATGAATGGTATTGATACAAGTCTTTTCGCTAATTCGGAAAAAACATTCGGACGAAATACTTTATTATAAATTGGTTGGACCGATATTTCGTAGAGAAACAATGTCTTTTTGAAAGTAATCTCACTAATTTATGTAAATTTTTTTTATATTGTTGAAACATAATAATTCTTTTACCAATACATGTATATATGATAATACAATATGTTAACACGATGGGAAACATACAAATTTTTACAGTTAAAATGAGATTGAATGTAGATAAAGAAGGTTTTAAAGAAGAATTTATGGTTTTATGAAAAAAAAATGCCACAGAAACTTAATGAGGAACAAAAAAATATATAACGAAGGTTCTGTGAATAGAACGCTAATCTGGTGTGGGCACAGAACATCCTCTTGTATGTTCAAAACATACATATTCTTCTTGTATTAGCAAAAAGATTGATTTGTTCATACGGTACACAGTGAAAATAATATAACTGAAATAATTTCGTTTACTGGATGAAATATTTTGCTGTATTCACGTAAATAATATGTTCGCAATACCTACGTACCCTCATCTTGACAAGTAATCACAGATTCCCCTATCAAATTCGTTCCCTCTTTGCAGGTGATTTCAATCTGTGTACCCACATCAAGCATAGTTATATCTTCTTTGTATTCTTCATGTGGAGTTTCAGTGAACACTGTGAACTTTCCATTTGCGGGAATCTTGAAAGCCTTACATTGTGGTCCTGAAAATCAATTGAAAGTTATCCCTCATAAATTTAGGACTGCATATATGACCTACCGATGCATTTGGGTTTTGCAGGTTCCCATTTTCCGTATTTTCCACAAGTCAGTCTCTCCTCTCCTATCAAATTGTAGCCATATACACATCCACATATGACTTGGTCTTCGAAATAGTAGTTCGTACCGTGGATGAAACCATTTTTCAAGAACCCTGGAGGGCCACAGTATAATCCTAAAATAGAATGTGATAATTATATTCTAGTGTATTTTATGATTTATTCTCTTTTATTCCAAATGCTGAGTAAATATTCAAGTTTTTTGATTACTACTGACATTTTATAAGCAAGTAGTTCCTTTAAACCTAAAAATATTACCACAATTTTGTATCGATCTGACATCTAATTGATAAAAATGTATCATCATAGTAGTAATGCAGAGCAATCGTCTAATTTTCACGCTTTATATTTCATCATAAATTCCAAACGGCAAAGAAAAAGTATGTTTACACCCATGGACAAAGTTGTAGTCGTAGCGGAAGCGCCGGGAGTTGATAATATAGAAACATAGAGCAGGGGTATCATTTATGGTCATTATCTTGCCTATATCAACTCCACTTTAATAGATTGAATAACAAGTATCAATATTTCGTTATTCAATCATTGTTTGACTGAACAAAAGTAGGAAAATGCAGAATAAAAGTTTGAATTTAGAATAAAATGGCCAAAAGTGGGAAATTTTGGAGTTCGCTATAAAAAATTCTGCAATAATTTTATTCACGTGGAATCTTTATTATTACTAGATTTTCTGAAGAGCAGATCTTTAAGCATAAACGACATTTAGCAGAGATGTCTTCTCAAAATTCTATTGTGAAACATAGTGATATAATCATCAGGGACGATTGCTCGAGGTCAACTGGAACTCCTCTTCCAGACGTTTCAAAATTCTAGCTATGTACATTTAGCATTTTTACAAATTTTGAGTTATCATTAAAAAGCCATTTAAAAAGTAATTGATTTCCTTTTTTAAAATATATCTGTAGTTTCCCACAAAAATTCAACCTTAAGTTGTACTAATAGCACATGAAACTATATTTTTAGTTTATGGTTTGCTAAATTAAATTTGCTCACTTCTACAATAAGGTTCTCTTTGTCCTTCCCATTTAGATGACTTCAAGCACTTTCTTCCATTTTTGAAATCATTTCCTATTTTGTAGCCTTCATTACATTTATAAAAGGCACTATTCTCTATTACTTCTACCTGGCCATTGAAGACGTTCTTTGGTCGAGGGCACTCATTGCAGAAATGTGATGATTCTATCTGAAATGATGAATGTACAAAATTCAATCCAAATTGTGTATTATAAGTCAATATCTATAATTGTTATTTGACATATTATCATTATACATATTGAAAATCTTGTTTTTGCAAATTTTTTCTGAGCTTCAGAAACAAAAAGAGGTGCAGTGGCCGAATGATATAGTGATCCTATACGCTTTCGGCTTATTGCTGGTGGTGGGTTCGATCCCCACCGTGTTCTTTGGTAGTTCGGAGTCGGCGTTAAAATGTAGGTCCAATCGGAATTATATACCTAAGTCTCCGACCTCCCCTCTTTGAGCTATAATAATAATAATAAGATAGCACTTCAGTTTGATTCTTATTCAAGTCCAATTATAAAGCTGGATAAAAGTGAAAGGGGCTGAAAATCTTTTTTGGGTGCCATCTATTGAAGAGATTTTAGTGAAAAATAACAAAATATTTTCATGGGATTCCAATCTCAAAAAATTGAAATCTTGCTGGTGAATATATGAGAGTTATATTATCAATAGAGTTGATTGAATCTTTGCTGATCTCTTAGATTGTTGTTATTTACATTGAATAAAAACCACTTGACTTGGTTTCACAAGACTTGGTTTTACATGGCTTAGTTTTGTGGAATGAAGCCAAAATTTTATTCCTCTGAAATATCTCTGATATAACATAATTTTGAACAGATAAACAAAATCATGAAACTGGACAAGAAATTTTAATCTACTTTTTAATGAAGGATATCTTAAAATATCGGTTTCACTCTTTTACAAGCTTGAAAACGGTATAATGCTTGACCACATGAACTCAAATTTTACGAAAATAATAATTATTGATAAAATGAAATCTTAATGCATACCCTCAGATTCCCCTGAATATGAAATTGGAATTCTCCCCAAGTATACAGATCTCCATAAATAGGGTTTACACAATCATGGTAATGTCTGAAGATGTCTTCTTTAGTAAGCACTTTCGACCAAATATCTATGAGTGTCATCCTTCCTACAAAAGTTTCTGCCTGACTAAATTTTCCTCCTAGAGTGTCTTGTTCTTGACCAATTATCATATATCCGTTTCCTGAAATCATTTGGAACTTATTGCTCAAGATAGAAGTCCATTTATTCATTGCAATTCACCATTCAACTTCAATTTTAGTTAAATTGATCACGAGACAAACAATTTCATGTTTTCTATTCGAATACCACAAATTACACGAAATGAAACAAAATAATGATTTGTTCACTATTTTGTCGGACTCCCATTGCCTATAAATTTAAGATCAAATTCGGACACAGGGTTATGATTATTAAATTTTGATATTTTCCTAAAAAAGATTAATGACTAGTATCGTGAGAGCTGAAACAAAAAATTCTTAGTTGAACCTGAAAATAATTTAAACTTTTTGATGAATACACCATATCATTAATCTTATCATATCATATCCGTTGTTTCCAAATTTGAATTTTTGAAAATAATAGATAATGGTAGTCTATAAAATACTGAAGAATCTACGTAGGAGCTGAAATTTCATTACACGAAGTCTCAAATATGAAAATGAATTTTTTATTGGCTATTCCTAAAGTGCAAAAGTTATGATAAATATGTATATATTCTTATTTTCTGTATTTAGAAAATAGGTATATATTTGGATCCCTAACCGAAATCACATTTCATATTTATTTGTTTGGAGCATATTGAATGAACAACATTATTTTACGTAACAGAGGATATCCAGTTTAATAAACTAGATATGTATTTTAATGATGTAGTATTTTCATAATAGGATTGAACTTAAGTGATATGCAATCAAGATGACAGGTCCATTATTTGCTATTGCAAAAACCGGTCACTCCACATTGATATAACTAGATCACATAGAATCTTTAATTGCATTTATGAGCAGAATATATGGCCTAGATCGAAAGAAGTTGAAACTGCACTGATAATATTTCTATTGCAATTCTTACGTTTTTGTTGATTATTAATTGAAAAACTATTACTAATAAGTGAACTGATTGAAATCAATTGAACTAATGTCAGATTAGATTTGGTTTCTGCACACATCCATAAACGCGTCTGAGTTTATACTTGAACGAATTATCATTTTCATTAATATATATATATATATATATATATATATATATATATATATATATATATATATATATATATATATATATATTGAATGTTTTTAGCAATAACAGACTTCTTTTAATATGAAAAACTTTATTTTCGTTGATGTTTCGTTGTATATCACAACTTTGTCGAAACTAATGAATAATTGAATTTTATGAAATTAAAATTTTTTCACATAAAATTCAATTATTCATTAGTTTTGACAAAGTTGTAATATACAACGAAACGTTAACGAAAATAAAGTTTTTCATATTAAAAGAAGCCTGTTATTGCCAAAAACATTCAAAATAAACTATCTTTCTTAAACAGGCAATAAATCAATTTTGAATATATATATATATATATATATATATACATATCTATCATTGTTATATATACAGTGTTAAATGTATTCATGTGCATTTCATTGATATGTTCATTTTGACCTAGCTCAGAAGGCATCCTTCTGGCTAGATGATAAGCATTATCTAGATTATAGGTATTATCGTCATTTTTCATAGCCTTGACACATTGACAAATTAGTCCAAAACTTGCAAAAAGTTCGATATTGAATGGTATTGGTTACAGACATCAACCCAAAACCATATGATTATATTTCTTAGAAGTAACCAAGTGAAGGCCGTATGATATAATATAAAAGATATTGATGAACTATTCATTTTATGGAAATTAATTTCAAACGGACTGAAATAAAATAAAACTTCTTTTCGTCAATTGCACACAATGTATTTAAATTATCCGACCGGTTTCGACTATAACGTCATTGTCAAGTAATGTCCATATTTAGTTGACGTTGTAGTCGAAACCGGTCCTATAATTTAAATACATTGTGTAAAATTGACGAAAAGCAGTTTCATTTTATTTCAGACTCTGTGATATAATATAAATAGGTATATTAATAGTCGAAACAGAGAGTAAAAACCCCGCTCATACAATTACGAATTCATTTTTACACATGTAGGTTACTCGAATTTTATAATGGTAGGTGTATATAATAGCAACGGGTGGTTTTTTAAGAGTTAAGTTTTTCAGGTTGGCGGCACTAGTTGGTAATGACATCCAAACGTCATCGGTCAACGTGAAAGTTTTAGGTATTCTCCGCCATTTCATCATGGAAAGACTTACAAACAAGCAACGAGTGTAAATTGTTGAAATTTACTATCAAAATTCGTGATCTGTGAAAAATGTGTATCGTTTGCTACGACCCTATTATGGTCGTCATAATCGACCTGGTGAATCAACAATTCGTGCTCTTATCACTAAATTTCGCACCAAGTTAACTTTGTTGGACATTAAACCATTATCTCGCATGCGAACAGTACGAGAATATTGCAGCCGTAGCGTACAGTGTTAATGAGGATCCTGAGATATCAATTCGTCGCCGTTCTCAGCAATTGGACATGTGTAACTCAACCACATGGAAAATTTTAAGTGTTGATTTGGGTTTGAAAGCCTTTAAAATTCAACTTCTGCAAGAATTGAAGCTGAATGACCTAACACAACGTCTAAATTTTGGTGAATGGGCTATAAAACAGCTTAATGAAAATCCGCTGTTTTATCGACGAAAAATTCAGCGATGTGTTCAGCGATGAGGCTCATTTCTGTCTTAACGGATATGTAAATAAACAAAACTGTCGCATCTGGAGTGATGAACAGCCACATGCCATACAAGAATTACCGATACATTTCGAAAAAACGACAGTTTGGTGTGGTTTATGGGCTGGTGGCATCATCGGTCCATTTTTCTTTAAAGACGACCGTGGAAGAAACGTTACCGTCAACGGCGAATGATGTAGAGCCATGATTCGCAATTTTTTTTGCCCCAGTTGGCTGAGTTGAACTCGGTTGATATGTGGTTTCATCAAGACGGTGCTGCATGCCACACAGCTCGTAAAACAATGGGCATGTTGAAGGATGGTTTTGGTGAGCGGTGAGCAGCTTATCTCTCGAAATGGCCATGTGTATTGGCCGTCAAGATCATGCGATTTGTCGCTTCTGGGTTATTTCTTGTGGGGTTATGTAAAGTTGTTAGTGTATGTGGACAAGCCGAACACGATTGAAGTCTTACAGGATAACATAACATGAGTAATTCGTGGGATACAGGCCTAAATGCTCGAAAAAATTACGCAAAATTGGACCTTCCAAATGGACCATTTGATACGGAGCCGCGGACAACATTTACATGAAGTTATCTTTAAAATATAAATGACAAAGGCCAAGTTACCAATTTCAATAAAAGTTTTGTATATATGATGCAAATTGAGTGATTTATTCGACTTAAAAAAAAACTATGCTTAAAAAATCACCCAGTATAAAATTTTATACAATATTCAGCTTTCCAAAATTATCACTAATTAGCACTCATTATTTCTCCACTGAGGATTATCATCATCTGAATGTAGAGTTACCTACATGGTGACTAAGTGATACTGCGTTAATACACGCAGTATCACTTAAATTTTAATATTCGTATAGTCGCTGTAGGATGTTATTAGGTTAGATCATTTTGTGATAACTTAGGACTGAAGGTCCCTGAAATAGAGACCAACAAAAATTGACCGACTTGGTATAACATGGATATCACAACTTTTTACGCTAGAACTGAAATTGCGAGACATGGTGTCTTTGACAAGTTTTGTAATTGATGTCCTCTTATTTCTTTTTATAGATAGTTCATCATGTACATGTACACTGAACCGCTCACTGCAAATCTAACTTTGTTATCCTATATATTATGTGGGATTCCAAAGTTCCTTATGTTGTTCTATCAAGGAAAGTACGTACGTTTCGAGAAATTCTGGTTTTCATTTATTTCTATAAACACGAATTGTTCTCTTAATTTGAAACTTCTTTGTTCAGCTAGAAGTGCCTTAGAGTTTTGATGATCGATGAGTTAGTGAGTGACAAAGTTTAGAAACTTTCATTCTTAAACTACTAGATTGAATTGAATGAAATTTGAAGTACATCGTTTTATACAAGGCATTTCAGTTTTATCCAAAACGACGTTAAAGGTGTTCGAAAATCGACAGAAATATTTCGAGAAAAAGATGCTACAGCCGTGTCGCTGTTTTACTCGAATTGGCGGTGGCCTCCAGTTAAGTATAGCCACGACCGACTCTAATCAGGCCATGAAATGGGTATCTGCCACGGTATCTGTAGTAATGTGAAATGAATTGTTTTTTTTTGTCTCTGACGAATTCATTTTTATTGTATTGCAATAATTTTTTGAATTAAATATATATATTATTATTATTATTATTATTATTATCCTAGTGGTCTAACAATCCCGCCATTAGTTGAGCTAATACTATAGGTATACATGCAAATAGCCCGCTTCTCAAAACTTTCGCAAACTCGCAGTTTGAAGTTAAATAACTTGAGCTTTTGATATAAATTCTATATTTTCCAATTGTGTACAGTGTAATACATGTGTTGATGTTGATAATTTGTGAAAAACTCAACATCAAACTATAAGAAACAGTGTTTAATGTGCTCACCGATTTCAGTGAAACATGTCATAACCTCTATTCATCAATTTTCTATAGTGTAATTTAGGTGCTAGTGATGATAGTTTGTGGATAACATAACATCAAACTATAAAAACGGAGTGTTTTGTGTATACCGATTTAATCGAAATCGAACTTGTGTTGTGTTTTGAGTACTGATTACTCACGAATAATTTTTTTTTGTGAAATATAGTGTAGAGGATAGGTATTCCGTAAATGATTCAGTAAGTTTCAAGCTTGGAAGTATAATAGCAAGCTAATAAGTATATTTTCTTAAAATGACGAAAACTTGTTGCATTCCTGAAAATATGCCCATTGTCTTTACCTAGAAAACGTCCAGAGGAAAGGCGGATAAATTATTTAGCTCGCAATGATAATTTGAATAACATTCTTGAAAAGTCAGATTTAATTGTCAGATTTAATTTTACGATTCAATTCTTCATTACTCCAGTGAAACAAATATTTCTAATTGTTGGAATGGGTTCAGTTAACAACAAAATTCATTTTTATCTCCTTAATTTAAGTGAAGAAATTATTACCATAAGTAACCAAATTACAGTGAATGAAGACATGCAATTTTGAATGGAAAAAAGTTGTTGTACACTGATTTAAGTTGGATATTACCTATTGACTTCAAATTGGATAGGTGATCTCAAATAGAAAATTTGTAGATAAAATACAAAGATATTCCAGACAGTGTGGATCAATCTTTCACATATTTAATCGAGAAAAGTTTATGTTATTTGAATGAGGCATCGATTAAAGTTAGTTGTGATATGCTTGATGATATATCAGAAAACGGCTACTTGTTTAAATAACCTTCGAATTTTAATTGATGAAATAAAATTATTACTTCCAAAGAAGAAACGATACTCGTCTGATACAATAATTATATCTTTCATGTTATACACTATTTCTCCCTGTGCTTATGATTTAATGTTATATGTTATATTACTTCATTCGATATATTTGATAGTGTTGGCGTTTACCTGATGTAAATCCATTATAATTGAATATAAACTTAAATTCAAACACTTGAACTTATGATTTACACTTTATTGACTACATAGCATGACACATTTCGTCGTTAAAAACGACTTCTTCAAATGCTAACAGAATAATGAGAACAGAACCATTCTGTTAGCATCTGAAGAAGTCGTTTGTAACGACGAAACGCGTCATGCTATGTAGTCAATGAAATGTAAATCAATTTATGTAAATCATAAATTCAAGTGTTTGAATTTAAGTTTATATTCAATTAATTCTATATGTTATGAATACGAATAATATTTCTTGTTCGTTCGCAATATACAAAAACAGTTGAAATAATGCTTGAATCTTTGGGAACAACCGACTAGGAGAGTAGACCACCAACTGAATTTTGGCAACACCGCCGAACTACGCTCGTCATGGCCTGATTAAAGTCGGCCGTGGTAGCCCATCACTAAAGTGAAACTCTTCTCATGTGATGGAATTAGTTAAAATTTAGTAATTCGGAAAAAATTACTTCTCTGCTTGTATAATCAAAATCAGCTCAGAAAATAATGTAATCTTTTTGTTGTATTCGCGTAGAACAATAATATCTAAGAAGTTAATTTATTCATTTAACTGTTTGTACGCACCAGAAATTAGTCTGTTAGCTGATAGGCCACTGCCAAATTGCCTCAAATTTCCATCGATATATACCTGGTAGATACCCTCGTTGCTTCTCCATGTAGCACAAACGTGATGCCATATACCATCATTCAGAAACACATTTGTTGCTATATATTGGCCATTAACGTACATTATGAGTCTAAAAGTCATTGATTTTGAAGAAAGTTATCAAAATATGAAGTGTTTTACCAACCCTGTATAATCTGTTAAAGTGAATGCATTATCGTTTTCCCTCGTAGCGTAGGACACCAGGGTACCGTAGTTAAAATTGTCAGTGACTTTTAGCCACAAACAAACGGAAATCTGAAAACAATGAAGAAATATTTGAAAAAATATGATATATCATTAAAAGAATTTCTGTGTAGGTTATGTACTAAGTATTAAAACTAGTAAATTTAAAAATTAGATCATATTCTTCTTCTTCCATTTCTTTTGGATCGATGTGTTGAATATTCTTATAATTTAGGAGAGAAAACATGTTTTCATTCCTTGGAAAAGACATTATTATTTTAAAGACTACATAAAAACTTTTTGAACTTCCTTCGTACTGAGCGAATATTAAACCTCATTTAAAATATAAACTTGTAACTTATACATGTTTTCCATTGGTCCTTTGCTTACTTCTTGTAAGTCGATTTCCAAAACTGGTAGTCTCACGTAGTCTGATGTTTTAAATCTTTCAAAAACAATGGAATAATTGGCATTATATTCATTTTCACAGTTAGCACCGTGGAATGGTTTGGGGCAGTTGCATTCGAAATTCGTTGGCAAGTTTGTACATGTGCCGTTGTTTTTGCAGGAATTCGGTGAACAGAAGTTGAGTTTGGTATTACAGGATTCTCCCGACCATCCTTCTGTGCAAACACATCTGGGGGCAAAAAAGATATTTAATCGAAATATATTCAATATATTAATTATAACTCTTGGGACTAGATTCCCAAGAGTTATAATTAATATATTGAAGGTTAGATTATTAGTTGCTCTTTAATGGCAATAAGGAACATTCTAAGATCCTCAATAATTTTAAACGAGGTGGTATAATCTACAGGATGTATACGAAAAGTGAAATATTTATTTCGTAATGTCCTGAAATTTCATAATTTTTATTTCCATAAGAGCTATATAAAATGAAGCTATGAAGCTATATAAAAACCCAAACAATACAGAACTACAAGGTACTTGTATATTCGCCTGACAATTGGAAGCTTTTAATGTAACGGTTGGTTTTTTAGAGGTATAGAACTTTAAGTTGGCATTACTGTTGAAGATGGCGACCGATTCAACAGCTGAGAAGTGATTTATTCTCAGTTTGGTTTGGCAATTCATCATAAATAGACTCACGCCTGAACAAAGTTGCAAATAGTACAATTTCATTTCGAAAATAATGGTTCTGTGCGGAATACGAATCGCGCACTACGTCCATTTTATCGTCGACAAAATCGTCCACCAAAGCAGTTAATTCAATTAACCATGGAACGTTTTCGCACCACGTTTACTCTTATTGATAACTCGCATCCCCAGAGACGCCGTACGGTGCGTACAGAAGAAGCTATTGCTACTGTAGAGCGTAGCATTGAAGAAGACCCGAATGAGTCCATCCGCCATCGAGCACAGGAATTGGATCCGTGTCCATCCACTTTATGGAAGATTTTGCGGAAGGATCTTGGTTTACATGCTTAGAAAATCCAACTCGTGCAAGAATTGAAGCCAAACGATCATCGAGCAAGGCGTAGATTCGTCAAATGAGCCCAAAACGAGATTGCCGTTGTTCCCGAATTCCATAAGCGAATTTTGTTTAGCGATGAAGCGCACTTCTGTTTGAATGGCTACGTCAACAAACAAAACTGCCGCATTTGGAGTGAAGATAATCCTCAAGTGTATGTCAAAACACCGTTACATACAGAAAAACTGACTGTTTGGTGCGCTTTATGGGCTGGTGGAATCATTGGTCCGTACTTCTTCAAAAACGATGATGGCCAGAACGTTACAGTCAATGGTGATCGGTATAGAGCCATGATTACTAACTTTTTAATTCCTGAATTGAACAACCATGATGTCCAGGAGCTGTGGTTTCAACAAGACGGCGCAACATGTCACATAGCTCGTGCCACAATCATTTATTGAAAGACAAGTTTGGTGACCGCCTAATTTCACGTTTTGGACCTGTGAATTGCCCTCCAAGATCTTGTGATTTAACACCACTAGACTTCTTTCTGTGGGGCTATGTAGAGTCATTGGTATGCAGATAAGCCCAAACGGTTGACCATTTGGAAGACAATATTCGCCGTGTTATTGTCGATATACTGCCACAAATGTTCGAAAAAGTCATAGGAAATTGGACGTCCAGATTGGACTACATCCGAGCCAGCCGTGGCGGTTATATGCCAGAAATCATATTTAAAATGTAATGCCACAAGATTATCTTTGGAATAAAAAAAATTCTTGTCAATCGAAGGATCCATAGTTGTTTTATTGCAATTTAAAGTTCTATACCTCTAAAAAAACACCCTTTTATAAACAATTGAAGCTGATTGAATGTTCGCTGTTCTCTTGGTGAAACATTGTTTAATATATAATAAAATAACAATAATAACACATAAATAATAAAATAATACTTTGCTTGGTTTCACAAAATTTATAATGAATACTTGGCAATTGTTTCGGGGGTTTACCCCATTTTCAAAAGATAAACTGTTCAACTTTTGAAAATGGGGCAACACCCCGAAACAATTGACAAGTAATTATTATAAATTTTGTGAGACCAAGCCAAGTGTTTTTATTTAATTCATGTACAAACAATTTATGTGAATGTCACTATGTTTAAGAAATGCTGTCGGTTAATTCATCTTGCACAATCCAAAATAGAATTACTGATATAAACAAATTTACCGAGTTAAACATAATGATAAGAACAAAATATTGATATTTAATAACTAGACCTGATCATTTGAATGAGGAAATTATCTAATAATAAATGTTTGTCTAAAAATCAGTGACTGAGCAATTCTTTATTCGAATAGTTTCGCCTTTTACGGCATTATCAAGAATGAATGATTTTTTTTCGTTTTTACCTATAACTGTTTCTGCTTGTCTTGTCTTCATTTGTATTAATACAAATAGCATTTTGTGGACAAGGTTTGAAGTCACAGGGTAGAAGGTGACATCTTTTTCCAATAAATCCATTAGGACATTCACACTCGTATGTGGTAGATTTTTCAAGACATGTGCCATTATTTTCACAAATATCATTTACACAATATGGGGTTTCCGGTTCACAAAGCTCACCTGTATAACCTGAAATATTGTAATCATGAACTATCGATAAATAATGCTAATAAATGTTAAATATTAGTGTTATAAAATAGCATTGTGCTGAATTCTAACAGTTTTGATAATTCACTGGTCCTTTTCTAAATCAATGGTTTGAAATCTTTTAATGCTCACCTATCCTTTCTAAAATACATGTAGCCTCAATTTCAAGCTTATTGTATGGCTAGCATTAATTTTAATTAAAATTCAATGAATTGAATGAATTCAATGAGAGTTATTTTTTATTAAACCATTTTAATTAAAATCGGTTTTATCCGGTCACTTCCACAAATTTGCAGATTCCAATAAAGAAGTGAAATAATTGAATAATAATTGATGTGCATACGTTAACATATTTTAATTTGGGAATTTAAATAGAAAAATTTGAAACTGTTTGACAAAAATTTCAAACTTTAATTTTTTTTTTTAATTTTGTTATTGTTTCATTTTAGCTTATCAATAAGTATCTTGTGCTTGTTAGATTGAAGTTTTAATATTTTCATTATTTTCAGATTTATTATTTGAAGATCAAATATTTTGTTTTAAGTAATTTAATCCAACTTATATCCAAAAAAATGAACTGATACAACTTTATCCTAAACTTCAACTTATCTTTTTCTCCAGTACTATTTTAGTTTGAGTTTACTTTTGCAAATATATCTGGATGCTACTCATCGCCCCCATAGTGCTTTGCCTTTCTCTTAAACGAAATGAAATTAGAACTTCTATTTTCATCAGACAAAATAAACATGCAATTGTTGAAAAAAAAATTTCAACAAATACATATGCTTGAATATAAGATAAAATTCAAAACTTCAACTATTGATTTACACTTTTATTGACAACATAGCATGACGCGTTTTGTCGTTACAAACGACTTCTTCAGATGCTACTAGACGATGCTTGTAATGACGAAACGCGTCGTGCTATGTTGTCAATAAAAGTGTAAAGCAAAAGTTCAAGCTTTTGAATTTTATCTTATATTCAATTATAATGGATTTACATGAAGTAAACGCCTACACTATTCAAATACATATGCAACATCCGAAACTTCAGAATTATATTAGGTATATGTAATATAATGTTATTTGTATATTGAAATGTAATGATTGAAGAGTTTAAGTTCATGAAGTGATAAATATATTGAAAGAAGAAAAAGAAATGGAATATTTTAGGATTGGGATTTCAACGGATGGCCACTATAAAACGAATATCTAGTTTTATCTCTATTCATTTATATTATGTTCTAGTCAACTCCTATCAAAATTCGAAGACAAACAACCTTCTTTGATTTCTATCATCAATCCTCTAAATACCTAATTGTTAATTGATTATCTAGCGTTAAAATTAATTTATTGGTTCATTACTGGAAGAAGTTACAGAAATATTTAAAATATTTTTTCAATTGATTTTATTATTTGTTATAATAATAATCATTAAATAAGATTGTCAACACCACTTTTTTAAGCCTCGCCACTGTTTTCTCTGCCTTTTGATGAGAGTTAAAAATTAGGAAGATACGATAGTTTTACCTACCGACCGTTCTTTTATTTAAGAGGCAGGACATAGTAGTCCTAATTAAAAATACCATACCTTCCGTACACAAGCACATGAATTGATTGTCATCATATTCGAAGCAACTGCCACCATTCATACATTTGAGTTTACATTTGTTTACTACTTTTTCACAAAATGATCCAAAGTAATTCTCGAAACACATGCATTTATATTCTGGTTGGTTAGTGTTATCATATCCAACTACACAAGATCCGCCATTTTGACATGGATTATTTCGGCAAATTTCTTTTCGTTTTTCACAATGAGAACCTGAAATATACGAAAACCTGTAAACATTTCATATAAATTGAAGAATTATTGATAATTAAAAATTTGTCATACACTATTATACTCGTATTATTTGTTGGTTATGCATGAGTTGACGAATTAATTATTATTTTATTACTATCGACTGATTACACTGATTTCTAGATGAAACATCTTGAGACCTAACCTACAAAATATAATTTAGGCTTTTTATATAAAAAATCAAGTTGGCTCTGAATATCAGATCGCCGTCTTTCGGATAGTTTTGGAACGATGCTACGGATAATTTAAAGTTGAAAGGTTAAAACATCAGTATTTATACATATATACATCGGTATACACGGCTATACATCGGTATAGCCGTGGATAAAGTGGTATTCTATATTGAATAAAAACACATGGCTTGGGTTCACCAAATTTATAATAAATACTTGACAATTGTTCCTGGATGTTACCCCATTTTCAAATATTAAACTGAAGGTTTAAACTGTGTTAAACTGTTGAAAATGTAATTACCCAGTATTTCGGGTAAAACTCCGAAACAATGGTCAAGTATTTATTATAAATTTTGTGAAACCAAGCTTGGCTTGTTTCAATTTAATATATTAAACAATGTTTCACCAAGAGATCAGCGAACATTCAATCAATTTTATTAAAAAAGTGATATCCTACGCCCATAATGATATCTACTATTCACAAGGGTGGTTTACCTTAAGGGATACCCTTGTAAATAATAGCCATTATTTTGATATTCCTCGTTGAAAAATAAACCTGTATATACAGGTTTTGGCAACAAAAAAATGCTGTCTATCGTGCAATCAAGAGATTTTCAGATTTTCGTAAACTGAATTTAAGTGAAATAAAAAATTTTGAAAACTCAAAAACAGGTCATAATTTTTGCAGGAGCTTGTGCGTCCGCAATAAAACTATTTTTTGGTTCTAATCGTCTTGAATTTTTGCGATTGAATATAATTTATCTTACCTACATATCCTTCAAAGCAATCACATTGATAATGAATTCTATCTCTTACTGAACACTTTCCATTATTACATATGTTCTTTGACTTCAGACAAATTTCTTCTGCACTTTCAATGCACTCTCCAACATTGGTTGATCCATAACCGTACGTTGTATAGCCCTTAGGACAAGGGGAGCATTCAAGTTGTCCATATTCATCCTGATAGTATCCAACAGGACAAGACTTACAAAATGGTTCAAGGGTTGGTCTCTCAATTATTTTCTTATGATGACGTCTTGGATTCTTTACTGCTTTCTTCCTTGCGTGAGTTCCAGGAGGGCACTGTTCTGAAAAAAATTTAAGAGTTGTAAAACTGCTGAAATTTCTGGAAAGCATCATGTGATAATTGTGGGACGATCCCATAGTTGCAGTTACAGCTATCGGCAGTGAAATATTGTACATAGTTTTTCCGATCTAGCAATACTGACTAAAGTGTAACTGTAACAAGATCAATTTGTTTGTAGTTATATATAATATTTTCATTAGAGTTTATTACCCTTTTACCGTTTTTATCTAGTAGTGTTTAATTTTATCGTTTTCAATATGTATTTTTGATTATATTATAAATATTATTATATTTGTATTACTTATACGTTAATAATGTATAGTTCAAAGGCTGATCGAGTTCAGATATTGCATACATGCAATATCTGCAAACCGGCTGTGTCATTAGAAAAAATGAATTAATACTTTATTATTGTTATAATTTGGACAAGCAAATACCTATGCTAAATTTTTTATTGACGATTTATAACAAAAAATCACATTTTTTTTAGTTTTTTATTTACAACATTGAAAATAATTATGAAAACTAAAGGACATCAATAGATATATTTTAGGCGATTCAATAACAAACAAAATGAGCCGTCACTCGACCCAATCGAATCTTCAGAAGCGGAGAAAATTTGGATAAACTCGGAAATTTATTGCTTATTTATATAATTAATTACTTCGTTAATTTTTATCTTACCTGGATGAGATTTAGTGGAAAAGTGACAATCTTGGCACTCTTCAAGTTGGAAAAAATGGACAATGGTGGCATCATAATTTTTTGCGTAATTGGCGGTTCCCATAAATCAATGCGCTTAATTGAAAAATTTCTGGATGCCACAGGAATCGTCCAATTCGGTTTGTTAAAACGGATTTCGAAAGTATAAGAAAAATACAACAAAATGTATATCTTGAATTTTTGAAAAAATATTGCAAAATACACGAAAACAAGGTGTAAACATGACTCCGAACGGCCAAGCGCTCGTAAAGGACGCAGTGGAAGGGGGACTTGGACAGTAGGAGAGGCAAGTTTATAGAGTAATACGTGCCTCTCCTATTGATCAAGTCCCCCTTCCACTGCGTCCTTTACGAGCGCTTAGCCGTTCGGAGACATGTTTACACCTTTTTTTCGTATATTTTGCAATATTTTTTCAGAAATTGAAGATACGCATTTTGTGGTACTTTGCTTATATTTTCTGAATCCGTTTTAATAAACCGAATTGGACGATTCGTGTGGCATCCAGACATTTTGCAATTAAGCCAATTGAATTATTGGAACCGCCAATTTCGCAAAAAGTTATTATGCCACCATTGTCTATTTTTTCCAACTTAAAGAGTGCCAATATTGTTACTTTTCCACCAAATCGCAGCCAAGTAAGATGAACATTAACGGAGTAAATAATTAGTTAAATGAACAATAAATTTTCGAGTTTATCCAAATTTTCTCCGCTTCTAATAATTCAATAGGGTCGAGTGACGGCTCATTTTGTTCGTTATTGAATCGCCTACAATATATCTATTGATGTCATAGAGTTTACATAATTATTTTTTATGTTATAAATAAAAAACTAACAAAAATGAAATTTTTTGGTATAAAACGTCAGTAAAAAATTTATTATTGGTATTTGCTGTCCAAGTTATAACGAAAATAAAGTATGAAGTACCTTTCTTCTAATGGCTTAGTCGGTTTGCTGAAATAAATAATGTCACATTAAATTCCCTAAAACACTAAAAATGGTCTTTTGAAGTACCTACTTACTTTTGCACTCTGTTATACTCTTCGATCTCAGTTTTCTGGTGGAGAAGTGCTGTGGACAGGGTGTACAAGAAGTAACCCCATGTTCTGAACTGTAAAATCCAAATTCACAGCTCAAACACTTATTCTTGACTTGATATGTACCTCTTGGACACTGCACTGAAAGTTCATTTAAGTAGTTTGATTAGAAAGAATATTATATTTTAGCATTTTCTTACCGCAAAAATCTCTTTTAGAAATATAACCAGCTGGGCAAATGAACTGGGGTTGGTCGAAAACAATGGAACCACTTTTATGATCCAACTTGGTTAATATTCGTGAATCTTTCGAATACTTCTCCCTAACTTGAATGTTTATCCTAAATTTTTTTCTACGTCTCTTATTTTTGTTTTGAGTACTTTTTGGTCGTGGTGCATGCCTTTTGATAATATTCGATATTTCCTCCTCTTTTTCATTTGAAACCTCATCCAGACATTTCGAATTCGTTGAAATTGTACAATTATCAACGCATATTTCATTAGTTAAAAAGGATTGCAAGTCATTCTCTATCTGAAATTATTGAAAGTATATATTGCACTTATAATTAAAAATGGATTTGTTGATTTACTTCATTCATTTTATCCGCTTCTGAGCATTCAAAGTCTGGTTCTATGTCAATGGTAGCATTTTGAATGACTTCTTTGGGATATTTGTTCGCTGAAAGTATTAAGATTTAACTAAACGATAATTAACAAATAATTTATTCTCTTTATTTACTGTTGAAGGGGATACCTCTGATTATTCGTCCGATTTATTTTCTTTATATTGCTCATAGAGATTAACATAGATAATAACAATAATAAGTCAGCTTCTTCCAGAGCTTCTTTAATGTTTGGCGGTGTCTAATCTCATATGTGTCGAAAACGTACATAGCTAGGCAGTTTTCACTAATTTTGGTATCTTAAAAGTACAATTTGACTTGCCAAAAGTTTTAAGATCCATAGTTATCGTTGTTGAGAGTGAGTGTAATGCTATATAGAGTATATCATTGTATGAAAGTCAAGTTGAACTAATCAAAGTCAAGCAATTTAGACGATTTAGGAAATTTCTCGTTACATAGAGATCACACTGATTTTCAAAGCTATCACTGATGTTATCCAGCAAAATCTCTTACCAGAACACTCCGGCATTCCCAATCCTTCTTCGTTGTACCAAAAATTCTCAGTGATGTTACACTGAAATCTTATCTCATTTTTTCGAATTGGTGTTATTTGAATATGGTTCTGATATTGGTATTGAAAAGCCATCATTGCACGATGCCAAACATGTAATCGTTTTATTTTTCCTTAAGCATTCACTTCTTCCATTCTCTGGTGCCATGAAGGGATCGCATTCTGCTCCTAGAAAATTGTTAAATGAAATGAATACTACTAATGATAGTACTTGAAAACTCTTGAAACTGATAATTAATCTTGAACGGTGAGTTATTCCAAAAACAAGTTCTTTATATCATCAAGTAACAAAAGTTATATTGTTAGGGAGCTTTCAACTAAAGTAATGAATTGAAGTGCACCTTTATTAGAATCTTGTGGAACACCTAATTGAAGGAGTGGTAAACCTTAACATGATAAAACTGGTGAGTAATACATGAATATTTCTGGATTGAAAATAATTACCCCTAACTGTTATATTCATTTGGCATAAATTCTTGTTTCCTGAATTGTCAATAGCTGTGTAGGTTATAGTTGTTGTTCCAAGTTCAAAGTAACTGAAGTTATGCGATCTTGTCACCTTGAATAATTACACGAGTAACAATATTATTCTGGTGTTTTAATCATCTTCTTACCAACGCATGATGACTGTTATCGAATATATAAGGTTCGTCCCAAGAAACAAATGCACCTTTACCATCTTCACTAAGTGCTACTGGAGGGTTAATGCAGTTTTCGATGGTGGGCCTTTCTTGATCTGAAAATGATTCCAATTTGTAGATAAATGTACCTTTAGTCTAAATCTTTTTCCTAATGAATAACACTTTAGGTTATGCAAGTTTAACCTTTGAAAAAAGAACTGATACCAGTTATTTTATCTATTTAATCCGTGCTTGTTATGTTTTGGAGTATTATAACAACGGACAATGAATCTTCGGACAATAAATTGTATCATATATCAATGATATATGATACAAATATCAATGGTATATGATGAACAATTTTCTTAAAGCTTAACTAGTTACTTTGAAATCAAAAGAGTTCAATTTGTTGCAAACAAATTTTTTCGAGATCTTCAGAAGGAATAATATTTTAGCACCTAATAAAGTCACAATTGTGGTGCATTCTCCCAAGTTCTTTGACGAATCCTCTGCATAGTATGTTATATTTGTCTGTCCAATCAGGAACTGAAAATCTGATAAATTACTTATTGGAGGTTTCGTCCAAACAGCCAAGTCGTCGTCAGAGTTATCTGAAAATCAGTGCATTTTCAATAAACGTTCAGATTGGCACAAAACAAACTTACCAGTTACAACTGGCGCTTCCCATTCAGCATAACCATAGTTCACACCTAAATTAGCAGTTCTTGTAATATTCTTAGGACAATTGATAACAGGTGGTGTTACATCTGAAATAAATTGTGCGTTACTTCAGAACAGATCACATTGGTTTGTTTAAGTACATTTCAGATTATCATTTTAGGCGATGGATACGTTGGGTACGTATTTTGTCACGTGCAGTACTTACTTGAAGATCTGTAGGATACTTTATATTTTACCCAGAGTGATTTATGTTCTTATTAATTAGGGAAAATGTCAGTCTGACTTGGAGCGTTGTATACGAAAGCCTTATGGACGAATCGAATTGTATCTTCCGTAAATACAGCATTGAAATTGTGAAGAGAATCGTGTATAATTATTTTTGTTAGTGCATAAGTTTAATACCTTTGCAATAAGTGTCTTTCTTCGTATTCCAGCTACCGTAGTTTCCAGTACATGACCTTTCTTTCGGCCCAACAGTTTCATAACCATCATTGCATTTAATAGAACATTTCTTTCCGTAAGCTTGTTTTCCATAAGTGCAGGATCTTGGTTCGATTTTTGCGTTTGCTATTGGAGGGATTTTCGAACACTTCACCTCTGAAAAACAAAATTCTTTATAAATTTTTCATTTATCATTTTTATAAAACAGAAATATGCTATCTCTACTTCTTTGGAAACTAACACGAAGATCTACTAATTTCAGTTTCAAAAAAGAAGTTAACATACTGGATTTTTACAACCAATCTTCATTGATTGCAACTCTAGATCTTTTCGAATTTTCACAAATCATCGCAATATCTTCATGGGCAAACCTTTCCATAGCAAACCTAAATGTCTTGAAAACCCTAGCCATACTATAACTTGCAATTTGTGAAGCATTATTCTTGATGAGCTAAAGTTTGTTTAACTTACGTCTGCACATGGCTTTCAGCCCATTCCATTTAGCTACTGGTAAACAGGTTCGATGTCTAGATCCAATGAATATTTTTCCTTTTTCGCATTTGAATGAACAAACTGTATCAACCGGAAAACTTGTTTGGTTCTCATTGTAAGTAACTCCCAAATCACTATGACGACAAGTCATAGATCCAAACTGTGGCGGTTTCAATTTATCACAGGTTCTCACTTGAATAGAAAGAGTTATTAATATAAAGGGTGTTTTTTTTTTGGAGGTATATAACTTCAAATTGCAATAAAACAACGATGGATTATTCGATTGACAAGAATTTTTTTTTATTCGAAAGATAATCTTGTGGCATTACATATTGAATATGATCTCTGGCATATGACCGCCATGGCTGGCTCGAATGTAGTCGAAACTAGACGTCCAATTTTCTATGACTTTTTCCAACATTTGTGGTCGTATATCGGCAATAACACGGCGAATATTGTCTCCCAAATGGTCAAGCGTTTGTGGCTTATCCACAAAGACCAATGACTTTACATAGCCCCACAGAAAGTAGTCTAGCGGTATTAAATCACAAGATCTTGGAGGTCAATTCACAGGTCCAAAACGTGAAATTAGGCGGTCACCAAACGTGTCTTTCAATAAATCGATTGTGGCACGAGCTGTGTGATATGTTGCGCCGTCTTGTTGAAACCACAGCTCCTGGACATCATGGTTTTTCAATTCAGGAATGAAAACGTTAGTAATCATGGCTCTATACCGATCACCATTGACTGTAACGTTCTGGCCATCATCGTTTTTGAAGAAGTACGGGCCAATGATTCCACCAGCCCATAAAGCGCACCAAACAGTCAGTTTTTCTGAATATAACGGTATTTTGATATACACTAGAGAATTATCTTCACTCCAAATGCAGCAGTTTTGTTTGTTGACACAGCTATTCAACCAGAAGTGCCCTTCATTGCTAAAAAAAATTCGCTCATGAAAATCGGGAACAACGGCAATCTCGTTTTGGGCCCATTCAACGAATCTACGCCTTGCTTGATGATCGTTTGGCTTCAATTTTTGCACGAGTTGGATTTTGTAAGCACGCAAACCAAGATCCTTCCGCAAAATCTTCCATAAAGTGGATGGACACAGATCCAATTCCTGTGCTTGATGGCGGATGGACAGTAGCAATAGCTTCTTCTGTACGCAACGTACGGCGTCTCTGTGGATGCGAGTTATCAATAAGAGTAAATGTGGTGCGAAAACGTTCCATGGTTAATCGAATTAACTGCTCTGATTTTGTCGACAATAAAATGGACGTAGTGCGCGATACGTATTCCGTACATAACCATTATTTTCGAAGTAAAATTGCACTATTTGCAAGCGTTGTTCAGGCGTGAGTCTATTGATGATGAATTACCAAACCAACCTGAGAATAAATCACTTCTCAGCTGTTAAATCGGTCGCCATCTTCAACAGTAATGCCAAATTAAAGTTCTATACCTCTAAAAAAGAACACCCGTTAGTTTCCAATGAAAATAATCATTAGTGCAATATTTCAATCGAGATGTTGCTGATATCACGCAACTTCCATAATATCCCATATCCTTAAAATAATTCGGAAGAAAAAGACCTTCTACATACCATGGCAGGAAGGTGTGATTCCTGTCCAACTTCCGTTATTTTGACATAGTCTGATACTGGTACCCACAAGATTGTAACCGACATCACATCTAGCACCACATGCTGAGTTGATAACTACATCGCAATACTTCTTAACGAAATAACCATGCTCAGGCTCATTTAGTTTTTCACATTTCATAACTAAAGAAATAAAAAATCATTGGGGATCATTTCTATTGACAATGTCTTAATTACCTTCGCATTTTAGAGTATTATTGACTTGTCTGAACCCTGTTTTACATTTGCAACTATCTATTCCATATGCCGGTGGTTTCGTTGTGTGGAAGGGGTCAGGGCATGGGGTGCACAGATTGGGACCATTTGAGTAAAAACCAACTGGGCATACTGCAACCGGAATCTAGTTATTTAGTCGATAACTACCATCTGTTAACTTACATATACATCCATCTTCCTTTAGACCGGATCCATAGTACCCTGAAGGACATGTGCAGGAATAATGACCAGTAGAAGTGCCACATGTACATAAAGCATTTTTATCACAACAATTTCCCTCTTTGCATAAGTTATCACAAGGGCTGCTGATTCCTAATGGGATATAATCTCCAATTTTCAAATCTAAAAAAATATTTGACCTAAAAAATCGGTTTTATTCAAAACTGATTCTTCTTGTGGAGATTAATGAAGGAAATACTAACAGTTTTCTTCAATTCTACAAGCTTCTTCAGTTTTTCTTCATTGAGAGAATATTTTTTATGGGGACCAAGTACTTCGAAGAACAAAAAAAATTAAGGAACTCGTAAGAGTGGAGTGTAAGAGTAACCCTTGTTTTCATGCATTCATTTTACAGAGCAGAATAATATTTTAAGAATATACCTTGATCAGCAGAACATAATGAACACTGATAAACTAACCTACGTGAAGTGCTCTTCTGGCTAAACTTTCGAACTCTTCGAAGCTATCTAGCAGATAACTGTGTACTTCCCCTGGCTCTGAAGATATTTTATACAACTCTCTATAATTTCCATTTCTTATCCCAATAGTGAATATAGTTATTCCTTGTTTTTTCAAGTCTTCAGCAATTGGAACAGGATCTCCACCGTTCGAAAAACCATCTGTTATGAGGAAAAGGACTTTCTTTGAACTATTACGGCTCTTCTCGAATATTTTCTGAGATAGAAAAAATTACAGATATTACGTCGTCAGAATTTGCATTCTGGAATGATCAAATTTCTAAAATGAAAGTTATGGAGAAATAACAATGACTTTATATTTACATTCTTGGTGGTTAGTTTTAATTTGAGATGGATTTTAAACGGATATTCATGACTCACTTGTGCTTTCTGGAATGCACCCAAAGTAAACGTTTCTCCCCCTGTGTAATTAACCCCAGGCAATTCTTTGTTCAACAAGAGGCACTTGTCATTTAGATTTTTCGGTATGCTGATTTCGTCAACGTTTGTTAACTGAAAGGAAAAATTTGGAAAACTTGCATATATGTCCAAGGGTTATAGTTACCACATTTTCGAAGGAACTGAAAGTTATTATGCCCACTCTGGTGTGATTCAGATCTATAGTAACATCACTCAGCAGCTTCTTAACAAACTTCAACTCACTCCAAAAATTGTCTTCACCAACACTTGACGATCCATCAATTAGAAAAATTATATCTAATTCCGATGTTTTTTTTAAGGACTCCACATTTTTCTTGAAAATTTCCCCTAATACATCGACTTTGGATTTAACTATTTCATTTTCAAAGGTTTCCTTTCTGAATATTTTCTTCTCACCATGATTTAAAAATGCACTGTAATTATTAATATTTTCTAATAGATGTTTTTCCGAATTAACAAACACAATTGTAGATATGACTATTATTACAGTGAGGTCATTTCTTGAAAACATTTTGAAATGCTGTTTGTGTCAGAGAATCGAGTGCTCTAGTTTCATCTTTGAGATGTTTGACTACTATTTGTAAATTACCAAACAATTTTAATAGTTTATCTGGTTGAGAATTCATTCTCAGTGACCTGAGTTCATATTTCTTTAATTTATCACAGATTACCATGTTTCATAACATTCAATAAGTACGGGGGTCACTTAGAAATTCGGTTAGATTAATATTCTGTCAATTGTCGTCTGGTTTAACATTTGTGAAATCAATATGTCCGATTATTTCAAACAGTTACAACAAATCATAAAATATGTGAAAAAAACCCTTATGAGAGAGTAGTAAAAAATCCTGTACAACAAAATCTGAAGAATCTTTGTTATTGAAATTAAAATCATGTTTTTCATGTAAGATCGTGATTTGTGTTTTTGCATTTCAGTAAATAGCATTTATTGAAATAATTTCATGGCATAAGTATTAAAAAACTAAAAGTTTTTATTTGAGATATCGTTTTAGTTTTCAACTTTGTTGATTCTGTGTGATGTGCTTTTCAATGTTTGGTTTAAGTTTTTACTGATCTGGCATCAATTTCAAACACATAAACACATAATAAATATAGAAATATAAATTTTCTGTATAAAAATAATATTTATTTTGTTTAGCAATAACTATTACAAAATCATACATACATTTAGGTTCGAAATATATTTTTCACAATTATGTTTAAATCGAACTTAGCTAATTTCCGCTTGAATACCTTAAGGTCACTAATTGTTTTTGTGGAGCTAGGCAATTTATAATGCGTTAAATCCTTCATAAAATATACTATTCCTATGTTTAGAAAGTTTACAAGCTTGCATGTAGAAATTTCTTGTACTTTTAACTGTCCACATCACTGACACATGTTACATTTTTTATTACTCTATATGGGAACTATTTCTTTTTATCTTTGAATATATATATATATATATATATATATATATATATATATATATATATATATATATATATATATATAGCAAAAAGTATTCTCACTTTCACTGACATTGGTTCTAAACAACTTAGCATGCTTTGGATTGGACTTTACATTTATCAATGTATATGCGCCTAACTTTATTCTGTATCTTTTTAGCTGTTGAGTTTTTTCTTTACTCAATCCCAATAACAGAGTGGAACAATATTCAAAGTGTGGCATTATTATTGACTTAAAGAGCAATAACTTCATATATGTCGTCGGATTTTTTCCAATTTTTTTGAGAAAGTTGATTTTCTTAAAGATTTTAGACGATATGAACTCGACATAATTATTGAAAATGAATTTTTCATCTAACATAACGCCTAATTATTTAACAAGTTTTGTCCTTTTAATGCTCTGGTGTTCATTTTTAATACTCATATTTTCGTTAACTATTTACCTTAATAATTTTACTTGTACCAAAAACTATAAATTTATACTTTTTGATTTGCGAACAATCGTATAGAGCATTTTTTACATACAAAACAAGATCATTAATGTATAAGGAAAATAACAGTGGATTAGTATATTAACTCATCGACGTACAAGTCAATTTTAGGAATTGAAAATTGGATCACCTGGGTTTCCAATAGATTTTCAGAGATTTTCTCATGGTGAAGAAGACTATTATACATTTTCGAAGCGAATGCTGAGCCAGAAACATTCATCTGAATGAAGGCAAAGGAGCCAAGTTGATTTTCCTAAGAATTACAATTTGACATTTACCTAATATCCATCGTAATTAATAATATTCAATTATTTGATATTTTTGTGAGAGATGCAATTCATAACGAAATGTTAACTGAAATAAAGAGTTTCCAATCAAGAAAGCAGTTGTTGTTGAAATTATTATAAAAATTAGATATATATATTTTTATTGAAATTGTTCAACCTCAGTAATTCATTTAATACTTTGTATTTAATTATTTATATGGAATGTTTTATATTATATATACTATGTTCATGTTTTTAATATCTCTTAAATATAATGAAATTTATATTTGAATACTATAACTCTTTGTTATACGTTCCAGTCTTTTCAAACGTGCAAGATATTCGCTTATTTTACTATTCGAAACACAAATTTTCGCAACCTTTGACCTTGAATACCTCAACGCGCGAACACGATATTAAATGAGACTTGATATGAGACTAAATAAGTCTTATATAAGTATTCAGCTTTTCATCTTTCATACCGAGGTTATACCCTTCTTTTGTCTAATATAACTGGACCATCAGCGAACAATTGAAAAGAAGTCGCTGGTTAATATTTTGATATACACAACTTGAAACTTCGAAATGCATTCAAAATAAAAGTACTTGCGAAAAAAAACCATTTGAGCGTAAAGCATTTGTTATTAGTATCAATCATTTCCAGATGATTAAATTAGTTTATTGTTTCGTGTTTAATTCATCACACACAGTAATCAAATGTACTATCCACATTAAGCGTGTGTACTTAAGTGTAGAAAATGGCCGGAAATACACTTCCATATAACCCCTTTCTCCGCAGGTACATATTGCATAATTTGTCGACTAACCAGTTGTTGAAATTGGCAAACAAAACAATTATTATCTCTCACTCTCACTTTCATTCCTCTTAGAAGGCAACACTTTCTCAAATTCGTATTCAGTATCGGAATCGTAATCGGGGATTTTGTATTGTTTCGTATTGGTGTTATTTGAAAATAATGTTTTGTTGTTATCAGCGTTGTGAATAAACCGAACAAAAATTAAAATTTCGATATCGCTTTGGGTCAATTAGGTCATCAGCAGTGCTCTTTCCTTGAAGTTTTTCATCTCGTAGATAGTCTCGGAGAATCGCTCAGAGTGTAAAGGACGTTCACAAGATGAAGACTATTAATATGTATTTGTTTAATAATAATAATCGGTAAGTACCTTTTTCAATTTCTAACGGTAGTATCAATTAGCTTAAATATGTATCATTGTGTGTAGGATAACCAAAATACTTGTGAACAGTTTCTTTGATTTATAACACTATGCAACAGCATTTTGAATTCCTCGCAAAAGTGTATGTTGTGTTGCCTATCCTTCAACATAAATATTTTCATTCGAATTGAGTATCCATCCTCCATCGGGGGAAAGGTATTTAACTATTTCAAAAGAAATATGATATAATATTAACCTAATGTCACATATATGATCATATGGAGATATTCGAATACCATTTTGTGAGATAATAAATTACCTTACATCATAAAATATTTGACAATGACCTGAATTACGACAGGTATAATGTTTAGTTTGCTCTTTAGATGACATAAAATAAACAAATGAAATACGTAGATGAATGTATTGCTGTTTACATCTAATCTTTAAAAGTAATTATTATAAGTAAATGTCATATATATACTCTCTCAAAATTCGCGAGTACTTGGCAATATTTAAAGTGGGTATAAATACAATCAACGAATGAAAATAATTCCTTAAAGGTTGGACAAAGCTGCAGTTCGTATCAGCTATATATAATAAATATACTAATTAATAAGCAATGAGAAAAAGTGTGAACACCACTGGAGTTTGTACAACTAGCTGCGCCTATTATGACATTATCAAGAATGTACTTTTTCGAAAAGATAGGTACCTACTTGATAATGCCATCAAAGGCGAAGCTAATTATACAATACAAAGTACAGTGGTTTTACGTATTGTTTTATTCATTATTAAAAATTTTGCGAAAACTACTACAACGTTGACGATTAATCTATTAATAGAGTTGAGTGATTTGAGACTGCATATCAGTTTTTCTCTGGGATGGCAGTCAAGGACAAAAAGAAAAAAGTATTGCCGTTTTAGAATATGTACTCCAATTGTGTGTTCTTCAGGGCTACAATATTATTCGAATTTTAGATATAAAACAGTTTTCAAAATAAATTGAAATATAAAACGAAGAAAAATTATTTTTGAAACGTTTATCAACTGAAATTTATATAATATCGTAGCCCTGAATGAAGATTGACAGAATGAACATTGTCGAAAGCTTGGAATATTCTAAAGAGGTTAACATTTTTTGTTCCTGTCTTTGACTTCCCATCCAGTAAATATATATATATATATATATATATATATATATATATATATATATATATATATATATATATAATTAAATATGAATTTTTCAAAATTGATTTATTGCGTGATAGTTTATTTTCAATGTTTTTATCAATAACAGGATTATTTTAATGTAACTTTATTTTCGTTGTATATCACAACTTTGTCAAAACTAATTTTTTTGAGTTACTGATTCACTCTTTAATTTTGTATATATTTCTTTGATTTGATTTTTGGAGGTATGTGCCATCATTAAATTATAAAGTTTCAGTATTTTAGCAATGTTTGTACTCAATTTTGGAATATATGGCAGGGGCATGTAATTATTTTCGTTAGATTTACTTTTTTTAATGTAAAGTATTATATAATTTATGAATTCTGTTCTTCATGATTTTGTTGATCAAATTGAATGGGTAATTATTTTTCATGAGAAGAGTACGAACTTCTTCAAGTGTTTCATGTCGTAAACATGATGATGTTAATTTTAATGATCTATCTATAAAATTAATTATTATTCCTTTTTTCTGGGAATAGTGATGATTACTAATATAATTTATTGTTCGTTGCGAATTTATTTCTTTTCTGTGCCATCTTGTAAAAATTTTATTTATCTTTCCTTATAATTTTTATATCAAGAAAATTGAGCTTTTCATCTTTTTCTTCTTCAAGTATAAATTGTAATTTATTATGAAAATTATTGAAACGTTCTAGTATATTATTAATATGATCTTTATCTGCTATTATTAAACAATCATTAACATATCTTTTATATAGTCGAGACACGTTTATTCAAATAAATAAATAAATAATAATATGATAAAATATTTTCTTCGAAATCTTTTATTACATATTCTTCTAAAAATTCCATAACTAATTGTGCAGTAACACTTGATAATGGACTGCCAATTGCGACACCATCAAGTTGTTGATAAAAATAATTTTTATATTGAAAAAAATTCGTGCCTAAAGTGAATTTCACTGCTTCTATGAATTAATTCTATGGAATACAAGTGAAATTTTTTAAAGTATTCCTTTTTGGATCTTTTATGTTTGGAACAATTGCATTAGGTATATTAATATATAGTGAGATTACATCTAAGGAATATAACTTATGATTTTCGTTAAGTTGTAAATTTTTTAGATTATCAACTAAATGATTAGAGTTCTTGATATAAATTGGTTTTGATTTATTTCATTTTTTAAAATTGAAGAAAGAAATTTAGAAAGATTACATAGCGCGGATTGAATATATGAAACAATTGGTCTTAATGGAATGTTATTTTTATGTATTTTAGGCAAACCATAAAATTTGGGTGGTAAATTATTATGTTGTATTAACTCTTTGGATGTTTTTGGTGATATAAAAAATTTTTTTAATTATATCTTTTCATTAGTTTCGACAAAGTGATATACAACGAAACGTCAACGAAAATAAAGTTTTTCATATTAAAAGAAGCCTGTTATTGCTGAAAACATTCATATATATATATATATATATATATATATATATATATATATATATATATATATATATATATAAGAACAGTAATTTAGTCGTGTTAACCTCACCACGTGCGGACATGAATAATTGTATTAATATTTTTACAGTGAAAATTGAGAATTGAAATTACACTTCAAAAGTTTTGAACTCGACTGGGATTCGAACCCAGGTTCTTTGGGTTTACGCCCCACTGCTTTTGACCGCTACCGAGGTGTCACTCACTTTCGCTAGCAGGTATCAAAGACGACAATCCGAGCGTCGAATAACTAGCTTGACGAATAAAAGAGTTGTTAGATATGAATTGAAGTTGCATCTCAGAGTGTAGACCTCGGTATATATATATATATATATATATATATATATATATATATATATATATATATATATATTATTATTATTATTATCACAACGATTATTCTCCATAAGGAGGACGATCGAACTTGGATTCGCATTGTTTAGGTCTTTTGTTCAATTTGTTGCCACCCAAAAACGCTTCATCCTCTCAGAATGCTCTTTCTTCTGCCCATCTGTCCATTTTATAATGGAGCTATGATTTTTGCTTAAACTTGACATGTGCGGTTTTATAGCGACACTCGTAGCGAAGACACGTGCGATCTTCTGGATTTTTCATATTAATCTGTTGTAAATCCTCTTGGATCTCTGTTTATCACTCTGTGCTGCATTTTCACATTATTATTATATCGTGTAGTTTCTTCGATACTCTGGACTGTTTCATCCTGCAGAATAGTACATAAAACTTTGTTCGTCGCTTTCTGATTTTTTCTGTATTGTATTTGTCTTTTGATAAAGCTCGTTTTGTGATCATCCAAATGCCATTTCTATTGTTTGGTCCGTTAATCTTTCTGAGAATTTTTCGTTTTTGTTTTTCTATTCCTCTAATTTTTGAATGACCGTTAATAATCATTGTTTCAGCTGCATAAATTGCTTCTGGAACAGTAGTTGTGATATAATGCCTTAATTTTGCATTTGTCGAAAGGCAGTTTTTATTATAGTACGCCCTTGTTAGCTTGCACTCACTTTGTACCTTGGTAATTTTTTGTTCCTTGGCGAACTGGTTTCAACCTGATGATTGTATGATTTCTCCGATGTATTTACAATGGATGTCTTGTAGAATTTCAATGTTTTGTGATTACTAGAGATATATTATTTCATTTCCTCTCATTGTATTTATTTTTATGGTAAGAGATTTGTAATCCGGTTTTCTGTGCAATTTCATGTAGTTTTTATAAAACGAGAATCGCTTAAAAATATGGTGAATATATATATATATATATATATATATATATATATATATATATATATATATATATATATATATATATATATATATATATATATATATATATATATATATATATATATATATATATATATATATATATATATATATATATATATATATATATATATATATATCTTGAAATTGAAACTAAAAACTTTCAAAATATATATATATATATATGTGTATAGGTGTACATATTTAATATGTCGATCTCTTGATGAAATAAATTTCATCATAATGTATTCTTTAAAGTTTTTATAAATCAATACAAATTAACTACCATATCTACTGAGTATTAGTACTTTTAAGCCTTCAAACATTTGTTAAAATAGTTTAAACTTAACAATTATGTATTACGTAATCAGTCACATAAAGTTTTTGATATCAACAGTTTTAAAGAATGTAAATGAGTTACCTTAAACAACAAAGTAGTGAAATCTACATTTATCAACAATTCTCACAGCTTTAATTAATACTTTTTAGTATCAGACAGTCTTTAAGTTATACTAGTTTAAATGATCTTTATCTAATTTGTACTTAAAAGTAGACAGGAAATAAGTACCTGTCTAGTTTGTTTTTGTCAAAAATTAATCAGAATACTCATCATCTGAGAAACAGTTGAGGCATATGTATTTTCTGATATCACCCTTAATACATGTGATGTGAGCCCATCCTTTGCATAAAATACATTGTATCCAGTCAAGTCCAGATGTATCGTCATTATAAGACTTGGCGCAAACTAAACAGCAGCAGGTATCTTCTTCACTGTCATCCTGAAGAATATGCTTCTTCACCTTTTCTACTTCTACTCTCCGGGTTGATTTACCTTTACCTTTCCCTTTAGCTGTCCCTTTCCCTTTACCCTTATTTTTAGTTTCAGTCTGACTAGTTTTTATCTTTTTAGATGATTTTAATTTTGCTTCTTCCTCTAAGGCCAATTTTTCAGGAGTATCAGTGAGAATAGTGGATTTCCTTGAACGCTTTCGTTTAGATTGGACACGTGTAGGAGCTTTTGGAAGCGGTCTTACTGTTTCTATATTAAATTTTTTTATAGGCTTCGTATTTGATGGTCCTGAATCATTTGACAGTACTGATTCATTTGACGGCCCTGGTTCACTCGACAGTCGCTGTTCATTTGATGGTCCCGGATCATTCGATGGAACATGCGATAGCTGATCAATAACCTCTGAAACACTTATGTGAATGTCAGGCATGTCATCTAAAATTTCATTTTGAATTGAAGATTCTAAATTAAGTGATACTTCTTCTGGATTGATAGAACTATCTCCTGGCTGAAGTGATCCCTGGTTTTCCATCGAAGCGGTATTTGGATCGGGACGATCAGTCACAAATGATGGCGCAAAGTCACAGTCTTGAAATACATCTTCATTGCACGGCCAAATACCAGCTTTTTTAAATGAGTTGATGATATTGTTTTGAGTGAATGCCAGAGGAAATGCTTCTTTCACAATTCCAGGGAGATCGTAGATCGTCATTGTCTTCCCAGGATCATTAACCATCCAGTTCGTTTGCTGTCGGCTAATATAATTCTTAAACGGTCCATACACACCGACATCCAGTGGTTGAAGATTATGCGAACAATGTGGAGGGAAAGACAAAAGAATGATATGGTTGTTCTTTGCCTTTGTGACCACCTCCACATTGACATGAGAATGATGGTTATCCAACAACAATAAAACTGGTTCCTCCTGTGATGTTTTAACATGGTTCAGAAAGTGGTCAATAAATTTTGAAAATTCTTTTTCAGACATCCAGCCGGAACTATTTCCTAGACCTACACACCCGGGCGGCCCATTTTGGATGAATAAATCACTATATCTGATCCGTGGAAAAATGAACATACATGGTATGAAATTACCAATAGCATTTGCCGCTGCCGCAATTGTGACGAGAGTACCCCGTTCTGCAGATGTGACAGCTCCTACCTGCTTGGAACCTCGTTGAGCTACCACTTTCTTGGGTTTCTGCACCGTCGTCACTCCCGTTTCATCTACGTTCCAGATTCTACTCGGAGATATATTGTATCGTTGAAGAACTTCTCGATATTTTTCAAAAAATGAATGAACATTTGTACGGTTAAATGATGTTGCTCTGCTTAAGCTTGTCGCCTCAGGACTCCGAATAGACAAGAATGCGTTGCGTTTCATAAAACCAGCGAACCAATCTTTGCCAGCCTTCCCGTCTCTGTTCCAAGATTCTGGAATATTATCTATTTTGTAAGCAATGGCAAGCTCATAAGCTAATTTTTTGACATCATCTGGTAGCAATCCAAAATAGATATTAGAACATTTCACTAAATAATCTGCTATCATTTTTTCTTGCTCAGGATTGAAAACGAGACGATTTTTTTTATAACCCACTTCAACAGGAATCCCCTCCTTTTTTTTCTTTACGTATTTAAACAGTGTTACATGACAGATATCATATTCCGTAGCAACATCTCTAAAAGTTCGATTTTTTGATAGAATTTCTTCTGCTGCCAGTTCAAATACTTCTTGAGGCGTCGAACCTCGTGTGCTCTTCCTTTTGTAATTTCTCATCCTATAACAAAACACACTTATTGCACAAAACAACTGTTTAATATCAAATACCTACATATGGGGTAAGTATTAACATGTTAATACTTACCCCGCTCAATCTGTTAATTTTAGCCCCAAGGTCACTTTTTATACTTCATCAATAACAGAAAATAATCTAGTATAAATAATTACAAACCATTATAATAGTTTTAAAGTCAATAGAATAGAGATTCATTTAGGATAAACTTTGATTCAATTTAGCGAATAAATAAATCTTAAATCAATTTATTACGAAGTACGAAAAGTTCGTTTACCTGTAAATCCGAGGGTCCTGTGCACAACTATCACTAGCGACGGCCGGTCGAACACTGACAAGTCAGAACTCGTTCGGCTGTGTATAAAGGGTATTCTAAACCGAGTATCATATTTTTGACACTTCGCGTTTGGCGGGAATAAGCTTGTTAATACCTACCTCCGTTAAAACCAGCCCCGCGCTCCCCTATATAAATAAGATGAAAATAATGGACAAGAATTGGTGTCTTACAAAGGCTTTTATTAGATACTGGACGTTACTTTCATTAAATATCGAAATTGAATATCTACTTACTTCCTCTTCCTCCACTTTCAATTACCTTGAAATTCTTCGTGATTATTTCATGTTTACTATATTGAATGTATCACCAAAATGAACTGAATATTTATAAATGTTAAAAGGAAAAGGAAGTTGATTACATGCGAATGTCATCAACTTTAACTCTAACAACTTTTATTTACGCATTCTTTATACAGTAATCGGTTGATTATTGGATTTCGAAAGAAATTCCTAAAATCATTTCTTCGATACAATCAGGTTTTTCGATATACCTAAGTCGAAATATTTGGAAACATGGAAAGGGCCCTATTTATAGAAGGCCTGAAAACTTATAATGCATTACCACTGTTTATTAAGACATCTGCAGTGTGGGAATTCTCAAAATTAGATTACAAAAATGTGTTTTTTGCTTAGAATCTCTTTATCTTGAATATTTTTAATGTAGCTTGTTATGAAGTGACAAACTGCTAAATCAATATTATTAACATTGTTATTTTTCATAGAATCAATAGATTGAGTACACTGAATCCACTAAAAGAACAGCTAAAACATTTGTGATATAAAACAAAAGATTTTATTTCAGTAGCAATGAAATAACTGAATTGTAAATTTATGATGAATTATCATGTAATTACTACGAAGGCCATAAATTATTTTGAATTATAATTAGTATCAGAATTTCAGTGCAATTTTCTCATACCTGTTCAGATTCACTGATCTTCAATGCAGGTAGATGTCAAACATAAAGATATCAACTTGAATTACCGATATCGGCAGGTAAAATAATGAGGTTCTGAATAAAATAATCTTTCCATTGGATATACTCCTTATAGAAATTTATTTAAAGCTGTAGGTAATGACAATTAAAACCTTGGGTACAATGTACAAATTTGTGAACAATAGACACGAACTCGCTAACTAACATTTTCATTGTTAGTTCGTTTATATTCGGTAACTGTTCGTATTCTCGTTGCTTGTTTGCGCCTGGAGGTGGAAAAGACGGACAGGCAACCAACCGAACAGTTGTTGTTCCTCCGTAGAGTTTTGTTGATGTGTTCAATTTTCTTACAATTTCAATTGTAAAGTTAGATTGCGTTATCTGATAAATGAATTTTCATTAGTGTAACTAAGGATAGTATAGTTAAGAATTAGTCAAAATGGTGACGGAAGATTCACAGGAAATGTCTAACACAGTATTATTAAAAAACAGGAACTCCGATGTCAAGGTACAAATTACACCTCTTCAAACGAAAACCTTGTCACATCTTCCAAAAAGGCCTAAAGTGGATTTGGCATTTTCGGATCTATCCTATACCGTAATCCAAGGATCAAGTGAGTACCAATTATAAGTCAATTATATAAATAAGTAGATTTATTTTTGATCAACTACCAAATACCTAACCTATAAATTAACTCAATTCCGTCTACAGAAATGATTAAAATGTGGATAGATCTGTCGATAACTACTTAGTTATTACGTTTAATTGATATTGAATGTGGATTTAATTGTATGAGTGAAAATGTAATAAACTTTTAATCTTTAGATGATAGAATCGTATACAAAGAAGGGCTACTAGTTTTTGAACTTGTATGGTGAACGTGCGTTCATATTTTCATTGTTTGGAAACAATGACCAAATTAGTATTCATTAAAAGATATTGAGTTTGAAAAGTTTCCATTAAGAATTTTAGAGCGGTTCAGCTTTTTTGTTTTCATTAGGACAGCAAGACTGAGGAAACTTTCGAGAAAATTTTATGGTGGTAATTTTCAGGAATTTGATATTCATGAAAAAACTGAATTATTTCCAAACTACATCGTTTAAATGATTTTGCAAATTCTGACGTACAATTTTCAATTGACATATATATAAAATTATTTATTTTGAAAATAATATGTGTGATGTTTTTAGTTCTTTATTGAAAATAAGTAAGTATGCACTTTATTTTGAATACATTCGGACTGGTTCTCGTTAATCAACTGGATGGTGGTTATCCTTCTAGTTTGTATTTGCGTCATACTCTGGACAGAAGTATTTTTTGATACATCTTAAATATTCCGTTTTTTGTGATATAGATAATTTATTATAGCAATTAATTTCGCGTCTGATTTCGATGCTTATATTACCTACTGAATTGTGTGAATACGCTTAGAGTTAATTATTTAACGTTATCTCTGAAAGTCTTTGTAGGAATAAAATCTTACAATTAATTGGTAATATATATTACCAAAAAAACCGGGCTGAGCAAAAACTTGAAGGAACTTGACGGAACGATAATTTACTCGAAACGTTTAGGTAAATGTCTCTTCACAAAGTTGTTTCCGTAGATTTGCAGGGGTTGAATTGAAAAATATATTTGAGAGTGGTTGGTGCATGTTGGTTCACGATCGAAACCTTCAATTTCTAATTATTGCCTGATGAAGAAGGAGAATAAAGTTTGGAAGAAATATGTTAAACTATTGTGATTAAGGTTCCAGAGTACATATCTTATTTTTGTTGTAACCTACTAAAGTATGTATTTTATCCAAACAAAATTATAACTTTTATCGAATATTTTTGTGTTATGAAAATTTATATGAAGGCTTAATGATTATTTGTTGTTAGACAAGTCAGTTATAGAATCCGAATAGTTGAGTCTCTACCCTTTTGATTTATAGAATCCTCAGAGAAAAGTTTGTCTGAATGTTGTGATTTTATGTTGAAAAATTTTTGATTGTTCTAATAGTTTGATGGACATGTTTTTATGTAAGTTTGAATATTTTTATACTTCTTAGTTCAATAAAGATATTTGCTAAATAACTACTTTATGTGGATAGGAAAGTAAAATCATTAAGATATTTAGATCATTATGTGCTTTGATATGTAAAATTATCATCAAAGTATAAATATCTAAAATGTGCTCAAATTCAGAGCTGAAAATCGATAAATCAGAAATTACCATATACATTAATCAGATACTTCTTGTTAATGGACAAATATATTTGCATTTTAAATCTATTTCAACAAAAGTTGGAGAATTTTATCTTTGGTTCATGGAGACCAGCTACTGATTCAGACTTTTGGCGCTTAATATGAATATCAGTTTCAAAGAAGTGGAAGTTCTTTCCTTAGTTTTCATTTGTCTGGGAATGTTCATTTTGAATTTATGTAAATTTTTTGCGAGGAAAAACCTTTGAGATCCACTTTAAATAAAATGAAATTCATTTTTAATGGTAGAGGAAATGAAGATAAGTGTATTTGGTGATTATCCAAAAAAAAACTTGATCAGTATAAACAAAGAGCGATTGTTTCAGCTGAATAATTATGTATATATTTAAGAGGAAATCAGTTGATTAATTATTTAAAATTCTGTTCAACATTATTCAGTAATTTTTTGAAATTAATTATATAATAAATTCATTCTTCTGGAATACATTCAAGGTATAAATTTTTTATATACTTGTTAATTTATAAAATTTCATTGCTTTTCGTCGAATTCTCACCATTGTTTCATTTCCTTGATTCTTCATGGGTTTTTATTATATATACCTGCTTATATACAAAGATTTTTACAAACTTCTCATATAAATATTAAAGTTGCGGTTTGGTTTCTATAGTGCAATGTGGTTTAACTTTATCGCTTCCGGAATGCATTCTTAATCTCCTAAGTCTTTTGAACTGTCTATTTGATAATGATCGTTCTTTTTGCGCACATCAATTACTGTTTTTTGTCACTTGAAGGGTTTTATTACAGTGGCTTTATTGGGCTACGTTCTTTGTGCTAAAACATTGTCGATACACATTCCTGATTTAAAATTGAGCGACATTGTCTTCTATATATAGAAGAATATAGTTTATTTTGATGATAACATAATTTTTGATAATAATAGAATTGAAAGATGTATCGAATTCAGGGATTTAATCCGACCATTTTGGTTTTTTTTTTACTTTAAAACATTTAAAATTTCGACCAAATGTTGTGAAAAAGAAAGCATTCAATTGATTCACTCATCATATGTCACTTGTCAAATATGAAAACGGTCAATTCAACGAAATGTACGAGAGCATTCGTATTCATATTATATTGATATCGAAAAAACATAAATTAGTGAAATAAAATATCTGGATTTTTTCGAAGAATGCTGTGATAAGTTCTTAGTTTATTTATTTCAAATGATTTAGTATGTAAGCAAAAATTCTCTATTTTCATTGATTTATCGAGCAAATAATAATGGTTGAATGCGGAGCCCTATAAAATATGAACATTTCCTCATTTCGACCACTTGGTCGATAACAGGAATTTTGCACTATGTAGATGATATCAATTTTTTTATTTTAGAGGTTTTTCCTTAAGTGTTTGAGTATTCAGTTATTGTATTTAGTTATATATTCTAAACGCTATCTCTGCATAATAGACCTGTATGCGACCGAGACTTTAATAGATTCTTTATTATTGGAGTGTCAATTTCCACTATTTTTCTAATTTCTAACAACTTCGAAATAAGACTCCTTCTGCAATCAGAATACGATTCATTTCCCATTTTCGTCTACGATTACTTCAAAATATTTCAAAGTTGTGGATTGTATACATTCGATGAGGATGCTATACTTAGATTACTTTCAGTTTGTAGAGTTTTCTGATAACGAAAATATAATAAAAAATCTAATTAAAAAATACTACATCTTCTGCTAATGATCATGCCACCTGCGTGAAAAAAACATTGACATTGGAAATTAAGTGAAGTAGCACCGTTTTCCGAGGGAAATCCTCAATCAGTTAGATACGAAAAATTGGAAAATAATTCTTCAATCAATAGCATAAATACTAATTTTATTTCCTTCAAGTAGTTTCAAAGAATTGACCTGATGTAACGTCGGAAGATATCATGATCAAAATTTCATGAAAAATAGGCCTACATCATAAAAGAGGGAAAAACTGAGTTCATATAAAATGTGACAAAAAATTTTATATTGATTCTTTTAATCTTTAGTGTGTTTTCCTGATTTAACGTCGTATGAGTTATGGTTTATATGAATTAATTTTTGTGTTATTTTTCTGCATATTTTGTTTCCTGTCACTGTCGATATAAATCTACCCTAATAAATAATGAATTGTTATTTTGAATTGTCATTTTTTCACTTATTCAAACTGTATTTTGTAAGCCATAAAGTTAATTTTAGTAGAGTAGTAGTAGTGAGAATGGCTGGTCGGAATCAGGATCCTCAGTGGTCGGATATAGTTATAGTTTTGTCAGCCGGTCGGTAGGTAAACGGTGCTTTCGGTTTATTTCCAATCGTTACGGTATAATATCAAATATATGAGTTATATAGTCAAAATGAGATGAAATTATATACATTTCTTAAAAGAAGAATATACAATCTTTGAGAAAAACCCTTTTTTCAAATGAATCTTTTGAAGCATTCTTTCAATAATATCAATGAGTGGTCGGAATTCGGTGCCGACCGAATTTTGGTTTCAGGTAATTTAATTTGACACAAAATTATTTTTTGCTTTCCACATGAATAGCATTGTTTAAAGTTCTTACAAAATATAAGGTTTCGTAATTACAAATCCCAAATGGCTGTTCCAAACTATATTAACTATGCTTCTATACAATACCTCAATGCGATCAAAACTAGAATGTGTTATTGTCGTTTGAAATCCAGGATACGTGTGTTTTATAAGAAATCTTAAATTCGTTCAGAGATGTTTTTTGAAATATTTTAGCTTTTTCCTGATGGGTTTATCCAAAACGAGATGTAACTCATGAGTTAGTCACTACCAGATTAAATATTTCGTCATTTGATACACGTAGGAAATATTTAGTTGGGAATAATGTTTTTGTACCAGTTGATTAGGTGTTTTGTTGATTGTTCTTTTCTTCTTCTTCATGAATTTTCGTGTGTCGAGATTACCTTGTCGAAAAACGAAGATTTTTCATCTATTCTTGCTCTTACAAATTTCATAAAGTTCGTGCCTCTTTGACATATTTCCATGTGGTTTGGTGATATATGTTTAGGTACCGTGTAGTTTTCTTGGTGAGCTTCAATTTCAGTTTGTTGGTTATTTCGTTTCGTTCATATGTCCTATTGTTTGTCAGTTTTTGATTCTGTTTCTAGTATATTATTCTGTACATCTTAAATTCTATTGTATTTTTCTCACTCAGTGATTGCCTAAGCTCTTGAGTGGTGTATTTTCAAAATAAATAAATGAAAATATGAAACCTATATTATATTTAAATGACAACATATATGACAACTTGATCCTCCGAAAGCTGCAAACTACAGACTTTTAGCTTGATATCTTTCAGAAAGTTTTCTCATCAATGTCCTCATTTTATACATTTTCTTGAATGCATCTGCTGTATCTATTATTAGCTTTGTTCGCGGTAAGGATTCTGAACCGATTCAGAACTAATTCATAACTGATTCGGGATTGATTTAATGCGCATGCTCAAAAAAAGTCAAAAGTCAAAAGTTGCCAAACTATCGTGAATGCGCAAATCCCGAACTTACAGTTCTAGGTTGATCCTTCGAACCGGTAGAACCAATTCCGATTCGATTCCGAACCAGTCCCAGTTTATCCGCGAACACAGAACTGTAACTAAAAGTTCGGAACTGGGTGATCCGCGAACGCCAAAACTCAAACTGCGCATGCGAATAGTTCTGAATCGGTTCAGAATCCTTACCGCGAACAAAGCTATTATTCGGTCCCTTTCTGATTGATATTGTCCGTTCTATATGTTCCTCTATCGCCGTCAGTATTTCTTCTTCAGATAGTATTTTAAAATATCTTAATTCATTTAAAACAAATTAAAAATTTGATATTCTGCGTTTTTTCATTTCTTAGACTCGACCAAGTGAATTTGCTACTCGTGTCAAATTGATGCGCCATGAGATTAGATTTATAATTCATTGATTTTTCAAACATCATCTTGAAAAATATGCTAAATCGTGGAATGTTTTCGAATATCGTTGACCTTTTTCTATTTAAATATAATAAATTATTCAGATAGGACCAGAATTCATAACTGTCTGATCTCTTAAAAAATTGCAGGCTCTATCACATTTACAAAGTAATTTTATTCAATATGAAGTCTACTACGTTATTTTATCATCGAAAAACGTTGAAAGGATAGATACAGATTAGTAATCTTATTTTATCAGGTTCGACGCTTTTGTTCTGTGTGCAGCTCCCAGATCTTGACTTTCGAAAGTAAAATTAGATTACGAACTTTGATTAGTTTGACAATTGTATTTCTTTACGTCAGAGGTACTCAAACTTTTCTCTTCGAGTTTTTAAACACCCCTTAATCAATATTACTTCATCAATTCCGAAGATATTTATACAACTTGATCTTGACTTTCAGGCGCAAAATCAGTTTAGTAACTTCGATTAGTTTGAACTTTGTATTGTCTTACTTCAGAGAAACTCAAACTTTTTCGCTTCGGGTTTTCAGAAACCAGTTGATTAATGTCAATCCACTAATTCCTAAGATATTTCTCAAAAATATACCGTGATATTAATTTTCGTAGATTTCCAGTGAAGCGAAACTTGCAGTTTCCTTGTTCGAGAATTATGAAGAAAGTTTTTGTTGTTTGGTTATAGAGAAAATGAAGCAAATAACTTTGCATCTCTCGAAGATTTCACAAGAAATAACAATAAATGTTAATTGAACATGATATTTTTTAATGCGAAATTTTATTTGACTACTAAAGCAATAATCTGAGATTTTGTCTTGTACCTCCTGATTTTATACAACGATTTCTTTATGATCTGAGATCACTTTTCCCCTAAAGTTCAAACCACAATATTTTAAATTAACAAATTGATTCAAAACCACTGAGAGAGACAATATGCTTGATAACCGATAAGGTAATGAGGAAATATGTGGTATTCTATGAGCCATTGTACATTGTTGTCATATCTTAAGTATAAATCTCATCGTAGAGATTAATACATGATAAATATAATGGGAAATTCATTAAGTTGTACATATGTACTTGTCTATACTTTGTGTAAATACATATATATCTGTAATTTATGGTGAATCAATCGAATGCTGATTGTAAATTTGGCAATATATATTGCCGCAGCGTAACATAACGATAATTCATCTTCGAGAACGATTCAACCTTCTAATCTTATATCCTTTATTATTTTTCCAAACCATTGATCTTGAGACAATATTTGAATACAAAGTTAGATTAGTTTCAAGTTCTCTTGAACTTTTGCTTATAAAGTTCATCAAAAATATGAGCGACAAAATGTGCCTATTACATTTTAGTTAAATGCGCAGACTCTTTTTTAACCCATCGTTTTTTGAAATTTATAATAATTTTTATCTGTTAATATGTTATATGAAACAGTGAAGTCCATTGAAATTTCTTCTGCATGTAACCAAGTTTCAAGTTATATCGTTGACTTAGGAAAAGAGTTGTGTAAATTTCGTTTATCTCTTTTATCATATAAATGGTTTTTAAACATATCGAATTCATAAGTATTTTAAATATTCGAAGTAAAACATTTCTCAACTATACTTGTATATACATATATCCAGTTGACATAATGACAAGTGAAGAGGCAATTGTCGGGCCAATTTTAGAGAAGCGGTTCAATTTCATTCGAAAAACAACGCAAATTTTATACTTTTTCAATATTCGTAGCAAACCTGTTGTAGATTTGAGTTAAATGTATACATGTAAATTTATACACTGTATTTCTTAGGTATAATGTCAATTTTGATAAAAATTCTAATGTATATTTGCTTTATACGAAGTACGACTTCGTATTTCGTAAATATCTTCAAATATTTCAGCTTTGAGTACAATAGGTCATTTTGTGCAACATTGATGATAAAATCTGTTCTATACATATCGAAGTGTTTTATCTTATCTGACATCAATGTGATTGAAGCAAAATTGACAATTTGTTTCGCAAATTAGATTATAAGGTCAATATAAAAGTTCCTACCAGAATTGCAATGCTTTACTTTCAGTGTCTATTGAGCATGTTTTGCTGGTGATGACTATCCAACACGTCTCATTTAAATTTCAATCTGAAACTCTTCAACCGATTGAGGTGAAATTTTTTTCTGTAACATTATTAATATCACAGTACAAATATATTTATATTATTTATGTATATCAATCATAGCTTTCTGCTAGTTCGACGACTTATTGAACTGCCCTCGTAACCTCATTTGTTTTTTACATGAAAATGAACTTTTCCATTTAGATAGAGATAGAATATTTCCTTTGCGAAATCCAATAACGACTTGATATTTTTGAGAAAGTACATCTAAATTATATTTACGGTTACATAGCATGTACATAATCCCATTTCAGAAGTTCTTGCGAAAGTGAAGTAGGTAAGCCATGCAACGAAAAATTCTCTTCGGTTATAATTGTCTCTGTTAATTACACCACCTATCTTCCATCTTTGATTCCATAATAGCGATATATAATTAAAATCTTGATTATCTTTGTAATGAATACTCAATTACTGTTAGATTTACGTAATCTATATTACAATCATTTTTTAGTTGTTGTTTCTATCAACTTGATTCATTTGTATCAAATTAATGTCGAATAAACTATCACGTTATTTAGTAATATGACTTTTATAGATATGATTACATATGTCTTTGAAAAAGTTCAATGAGAAGTTTTTTTAATAAAAAAATTATATTCCTTCAATAATACTTCTGGAAGAATGTAAGAAAAGTATTAGAAAATTAATGCAATGGCATACCTATATTATATAGGATTATTTAAGTGATTTTTGTTATACATTAATATGGATTCCACTAGCGAACAATTTTCAATAATGTATTTTGATGGAAATTTTTTGATATCAGTAGTTGGACTACGACTGCCGCTAGGTAATTTCGGTATACATTTGGACTTCATGAAACTGAATATGTTGGAATTTCAAAAATTCTTTTCTTGTATTCAAAAAGGTTGTTCATCTTTTCTGTTTTGAATTTTTGATACTCTTAAATATCCAAAGGAGATATTTGAGCAGTTTCTATGATAAAATTATGAAAAAGAAATTGTTTTTATCGAGAAAAAATTGGCTACTCTAATTACCAAGGATGGTTATCATAGCCTTAATTTTGAACACAGTTTCTCAATTTGAAGTTTTGCCAGTATTTCAGTGTTTCATGTTTTTTGTATTTTCTTTTAAAAAATTTTCAAGAGATGTAAAAATTTCTGTGTGAATGGAAATTTCTCATTGCCGATCTCACTAGTTTAGTCGTGAGAACACCCCACCCATGTTAGAACCAGGTATACCATCTTGAGGGTTTTTCTCTTCAATTTAGGGGGACAAAATGTTTAGTGGGTTTTTTGGGGGCTTAACATTTTCAGTGAAAATCTTAGAAGTATTTTTAAAGTATCCCAAAATTCATATCGTAATTTAAATAACTAAAATTAATTTTAATTTCTATCTTGAATAAAAAAATCCATTTCATGATGACAATATTCAATACTATTACTTAATGTAGGTTTGTTAATAAAATGTTATAATTAGCAAATAAATAATTTAATTTTTGTGTAAAATAATACCCTATAAACTATTCCTAATATTCTCATTTCCAAGAATGAAATGAAAAATTTAATAATAATAAAATAATATTTTAATAATATTAAATAGGTAATAATAAATATTCAATAATATTTAAATTTTAATAATAAAAACACTTGAACACTTTATGATTGGAAAATAAAACCTTAATATATATTTTTTCTTTGAATTTTAATTTTAAAATCAATTCTAGGGGATGTTAGGGTTTTTTCAACTTGATTACGGGGGGAAAAGATTCCTCGAGTTGGTGACCTTGGTTAGAACCCATGGTTCTGAAGGCATGGATGTTTGTGTTTGTCTATGATTTGGGAAGTTTAAATAGTGATATACGCTGGGTAATGTATATTGATTAAAAGCCTATTGGCCGTTCGACTGTAGGTCGAACAAGGTAGGTTAAACAAAAAAAAATTGTCATCTGAAAATTTAGAGGTTGCTCATATAACGTCTTTGAGATTCATATTTTTATATGAATCGTTTACTCCTTAGTATTTCAAATATATTAAGGAGGTTTATGGTATGTTCCATATAGGAAAATGTCCACTAGATGTTCCACTATCTTAACCTGGTAAAAAATCGTCAAAACATTTTTCAGTTTACGTCAATCTTAGTACCGATCTATTCTGATTAAAGAAATATCTGGTTCTTCACAATTTCTTGTGACCTTGGACACAGATAACAACTTTTAAACGCGTTAACTCATTAAAGTCAAATTCATATTTTGCAGATCCTGTTTCGAACGAATTGCGACTATCTCAATTAATTCAACGTCGATAATCAAGTTTGAATTTACAGAAATATACTGTAATACCTGAATAAAATTATTTGATGCTGACAAGTGTAAATAATAATAGTATTTTATTGCGAAAATCAACGGTCACACTGCTCGAATTCGTTTTGCCCATAAGAATGAGTTTATTCAAAGTATACGAGTTCGATACAAAGATACGATCATATTTGAGAGAATAAAGCTATCGCGTTCAAATGCTGATGTATAATTTTGTTTAATATATAACTAAAGTCCAATTTCTGACTAATAAAACCTGATAAGTACGAGAACAAGGACACCAGGAAGAATGATTTTTTGCTGAAAATGCGTGTTCGAACATTTTACACGTCTATTTTTAACACATCGAAGTGTTGGAAGAATTTTTAACCACGAAAAATGAAATAAGTAGCATTTTTACACGAGTTCTTGATTGTTGAATGCTTTCAGGATCACATGACAACTGTGTTCAACTTCAGCTCCCGCTGGATAAACCATATTGCTAGTTGATGTGAGGATAATTATTTGAGTTTGAATGTGTCAAAGTGTAATGTTGTCTCTTTTACAAGGAAAAAGATCGAATTGTGTGTGATTATAGCGTCGGTGGTCAGGTTCTTTCTCGTTCTGATAAGGTGAGAGATCTTGGTGTAGTCTTCGGTCAAAAGCTTTTCTTTGTTCCACACATCACCAATTTCATCTGCCCCGAAAATATATGGATTCGTTATACGTAATGGCAAATATTTCCGTAGCAAGTTCGAGTATGGCAGCCTGATCTGGCATCTTATTTACACTTGACATCAACGTTATCTTGAGGCCATTCAGAGAAGGTTCTTGTAATTCTTAGTTTGGAGAGAGAATAATGTTTATCCACAGAGAGAAGTCAATTATAACGATTTATTGAGTCGATTTAATTTAATCTCATTGCAGAGTAGGAGAGAAACACTCAAATTTTTGTACAAATTACTGCACAACACTATTGATTGTCCTCCTCTCTTGTCCGCTTTGAAAAGTACTACAGAATTATTCCACTTAGATACTCCATGTACCAACTTGCCAATGTAATTCCCCATTTGGTTTTTGGAGTCTACATTCAATAGTTGCCAATAATTGTGACTTACATTTTGACCCCATAGAAGTGATTATTAGGAGTTATGTGAACAAAGGAAATTGACTAAAATGAATTGACTGAGATTGAAGGATTGTAGTATTTTAAATGCTTTAATTTCATTAAATGACAATTTTTGAAGATAGAATATTTTGTTTGAAGAGTCTGCCTTTTAAGCAAATCATATCTGTTTTACCCAAGTGAGTTAATTTAATTGAACAATTCGAATTAAAAACTTACCTACTTTAAAACAAAACATATATAAAAGAATATATATATATAAGAAATTTTGTTTTTGTTTCAAAACAAAATATATGAAGGAAAGTCCTACTTTCTCGCAAAAAATGAGAAAACACTGTATAAAATCTGAATTGAATAAAATATTTCTCATAAGACTTTTAACGGTTTTTTGATTTCTAGAGTCTGTGACTTCTAGACTTAGACAGTCTATTCATTTCAATGAATGAATTGTTCCAATTGTGGTCTGAATACTCGTAATAATTGAAATCAAATCGATCGAAAAACCAAATGTTTCGTCCGAAACTCCATTACAATAGCTTCTCCTGACTGAAGAAGAAACTATCTGAATGGCGAAGCGTATGTCACAATTGTTCAATGAAATTGTGGAAATGTAGAAAGCAGTGTTTTTTGTTACCATTTAAATTTTTCAGAAACAATGTGAATCCATTGAAATTCGAAATCAAAACGAACATCTCAGGGTTGGCTAAGATAAATGTTCAGTGTGAAATGAAATGTCTTGTTGCTGGATGCAGAATTTTGTGTCGACTTTCAACATAAAATAATTTTTCATTCAAAATATGTTTTTTTTTATTTAAATCAAATCTGATAGGGAGAAAGGTACCATAAATCAACCAGAAGGATTTTTGAGTAGATGGTTTTTCAAACTAATCTTATTATGGTAGTCTTCATAATGGTTAGTCGTCCGACGCATATGTTAAGCGAATTCAACAATTTTGTCAGGTCAATTGATATGAACTAGATTCCGTTAATTGCTATCAATATAAATTCAGGACATATTTTCGAATCCTTTATTTTAATTTTCATATTTTAGTAGAAGATATCCCATCGTTTGTAAAAAGTGTTATTATACTTCTCGCAACCTCACAATTACGATCAATATGAATTTTCATGTCGATTCAGATGATAAGGTAATTGCCTTTTAATGACATTTAAATGAATGTGATTCGCAATGACGCACATTTTCAATATCAATACGATATCTCCATGGTGAAACGTTCAGGATGCATGGAGGAATATATGAACAGTAATCTCGACTGGAAATGCATTTTTATCACCGTTCGTCTGTAACTATGAAACGATAAATACTAGCTCAATACTTAAAATCCGGTACTCGGTACTTTTTACTAACTTGAGATTAATTATCAAGTATCGATACTTTAGAAGTTCTTATATTTTAGTAGTATCGTTTATATATAATATCGATATAATTGAAACGATACGAGTAAATTCAACTACTTGTTCGATTCTTTCTGATCCCAAGTTCTTTTGTATCGATACTTTGGAATTGAGTTCCGATTAGGTATCGATATTTTACAGCTGATACTTTATCGAGTGAAGGTATCGATACTTTACAGGTATCATTTCATATCTATCCGCAATCGCATATTTATATAACTGAAACGGTAAAAATAAATTCACCACTCACTGAGTACATTCCAACACCAAGTATCTAAGTTTTGTATCGATATTTTAGCACTTAGTTGCGATTAGGTATTCATATCTGCTCTAGTAGTATCGTTTAATCTCTAGCCGCAATGGCACGAGTAATGATTGAAACGGTAATAGTAAATTCAACTAAATGTTCGATTCTTTCTGACTACCAGTACTTTTGTATGGATAGTCTGAAACTTAGTTCCGATTAGGTATCGATACTTTAGAGTTGATCCTCTATCGAGTGAAAGTATCGATACTTTATTGGTATTGTTTTATATGGCTATTCAAAATGATATTTGAAAACTTTGATATCTAAGTTTTGTATCGATATTATAGGACTTAGTAGAATACTCTGCTCTGCTCTAGTAGTATCGTTTAATCTCTAGCCGCAAAAGCAAAAGTATTGAAACGGTACCATTAAGTTCATCTACTTGTTCGATTTTTTCCGACACCAAGTATTTTTTGTATCAGCACATTGGAACTTGGTTTCCATTAGGTTTCGATACTTTACAATCGATACAGTATCGAGTACAAGTATTGATACTTCAGTGGTATCGACTGTCATGTTTGGAATAGTAAGGTTTATAAATAATTCGAAAATTGCTCTGAATAGAAACGTCCCCTGATGTTTATGTGTGGACAATCGAGATGTGCTTGGCATATACATACTTAAATTATGCATGACGAGGAAATTGGGAGATAATTGTAGTAATAGTTGGAGTACACATATCGCTTATTGTTTATTGTGTATAATTTAGGTGCAAATGGTACAGAAAACAGCATCCCTTAGTTACAATTACATTGGTAAAATTAACAACTACAATGGGCAAGTACTAACAACTAACCACTTTGATAATACCTTAGGTACATGTTTGCCTAAGGTATTAATAAGGCGTAAATACTGCACAAAAAACACTGATGCACATTTATCCATTTGTGTGAAAAGATGACTGATGATACTTCATTTCGTTGCCGTCATTAATAGATCTCGAAAAATCGTTATCTGGTACAAATACAGAGCCAAGTAAAATATTGCAAATGAAACAACAGTAAGATTTGATATTTAATAGTCTAGTTTAAGTAGCTTCGAAATTGCTATTTGAACGGTAACGGCGTTATGTGCTTTCTTAGTTAGATTATTTTATTTCTATTATTTTGTCACCTCTTCTACTTTATTAATATTGTGTTCCATAATTAAACGACATTGATAACGTTTTCTTGATTTTTCGTTTTAACAATTAGCCATAACTCACGTTTCGAAGTTCTTCTTATTCACCGGATGTCAAGTTAATAAATCAGAGAGGAAGAAATAATACCTCGAAAATCTGAACGTATTGATATTGATTTATTATGAATATTTATTTTCTTCTAGTTTCCATTGCATCAATCATAAATATTCAGTTTTAATCATTTTGGACAATACGAAATTGAATTGAATTTCAATAATTAGGAATGTTAGGAAATTTTTGCCATTATTACTATATCTGAAAATTAACATAATTGAAATTTCTCCATTTATCTGTGTATTAGTGAGTATCACAACCAGGAAATGAGAACTAAATTAACTAATCTTTTCTTAAGTAGGTCAAAGAAACTTGATATGAGTACTTGTAAGTAAATGAAATATATTAGATGTCTTCAATGGTTGTTCCAGAGAATTTGTCTAACATTTCAAGATCGATCTCGAGGTGGACGTTTTAAATATAATAACATGGTCGATTTTATTGCTATCACAAGTTCCTTTTTTCCCAATGAACTCGCATCAACGACAGAGGTTATTAGAGAAATTGTAATAATTGTTATCTTTCTAGAAAAAATGAACAAAATAGTCGATACACTCATTGTTCTATTGTTTAGGAAGTTTTGAAGAATTTGAGATAACTCTGAGATCGTGTATATTATATGTAGGTCCTAGGATGTCATTTTTGAACCATTTGGATTGCTGCTTTCCGCTTCATTTCGTGAGGGCAATCGACGAGTATTCAATTGTTAGCTCCTTGATGCATTTGGTGAAGTTTTTGGATGGCTAAGCAAGTAGGAGTGAATTATATTCGTACGACCAAGAGGCAATCTGGTTGAAAGCACTTGGTTTTTATGTTTTTTGAAAACTTCAATTATATTAAATTAAATGAATTTAATGAATTAGTTAAGATGTTTCGAGCGTTAGCCCATTTTCAAGACTTAACAACATATTTATATCTATACAATGGATGTAAGTAGGGAGGATAATTGAAAATCTACCTTTTCATCTTCAACATCAATTATGCCTTTAGTTTAATTTTGCTTCAGGAAAAGGCAAAAAGAATATATCTTAAATGGAAAAGAAGTTCATCGATACAACGAGAATTAATATGTCGGTACGTGAAATGAATTAATGATCATCTGATTGTATTTCATTCGTTGTCATCGTAAAAGCTAATCGTTTGATGATCTGAAAACAGATGATCGTTTTTAATTTGTATAGGAACAATTATAAATATTATCACTATAAGGAAGAAATTACTATATTTTGGTTATTAACTGTAACCAGTGAGAAATAGAAATATTTCTTTTATTAAATAAAAACACTTGGCTTGGTTTTACAAAATTTATGATAAATTTCGACTAATTTGTCGGGGTGTTACCCCTTTTTCAAAAGTTAAATTGATTATTGGTTCAACTTTTGAAAATGGGGTAACATCCGAAACAATTGTCAACTATTTATTATAAATATTGTGAAGCCAAGCCAAGTGTTTTAATTTAATATATTGAACAATGTTTCACCTGAGACTCTTAAACCAGATAATACATGGTTATTGCCTTGATTGAACTTTTAGATGCCACGAAGTGGAAAGAAGTTGAAAATTTAGACTCAAATATTTTTACGAGATAAAAAAAAATATCTTAGTATCGTTAATATTTGATATTGAATTCGTAGTGATTCGAAAAAATGGGATCCACAAAAGCAACCAGCGAATCTAGAATATATACAACCGATTCAGGAAATTCTTTGAATTTTTTTGAGATATTTGGATGGATAATTGCCCGTTGAAGTGTAATTCAATCCTGAGTCTATAAGATAGAGTTTTACTCCTATCGTTGAAAGTCTTCTATTGTCATTTCATATCGACCTTCATAAATTATTCAAGTATGTTGTAAATAGTCATGTAGTTTATATCAGGTAGACCTTGTTTACCAAATAGAAAACTTCAAATCGTCTCGAAACTTTGATCGATGACTTGAGGTGTTGCGTTGCTTATATTACCAGTAATTTTAACAAATAATTACAATATTTCTTTCAGTGACAGGAAATATGAAATAAATCTATATGGTATTTTTATTTTAGTCTGAATATGTAGATAATTATGCAATATTGACCTATTGAAATCGGATATGGAATTCTTATTCCGTTCATAAATTGGGTTAGAGTAGGACAGGTTTCTAAACATTTCTTTTTCTCATAGAACAATTTTGAAAGTATAGAAAAAAAATGGTAACCCCGATGGACACCCTGCGGAGTTACATTTATACAGTATTCCCAAAACTAGACAAGAAATGCGAACTAATCTATAGAAATAATGTTGCAAGACTGGGTTACAACAATGAATTCACAATTTTGGAAAAAAGGAATGATAATGGATTAGTTAATTAATTTATTGTGCTGTGAGTAAATGTCAAAGAACAAGTTGTACTGGATATGAAATATCCAAGTTTTGACAGGATACAGTCATTGAGTTTCTGAAAATATTATCTGTTTCTGCTCGTTGATAACCACCATATTTGTTCCTATCGAAAGCAGTTAAATTTTCGTGAACCTCTGATTACGAATTGTGAGTCCCTACTTTTTGACACCCTGTAGACCCAAGTCTGCCGTCGAGTCCACTTTCGGAATCAATGCAATATGATTTCGAGGATCGGGGAGAATGAAAGTGAAACAAATTTTTTAAGTTCTCGTCGTTGTTTAATGAGTAAATATTGTATATCTGAATATACATACCTTTTTATTGCTGTTTTTGTCTGAAGAATCATCTGATGGAGGAAGATTAATTATTTCATGCCATCAGCAAAAAGTGATCCATTCTATTTGTCAATAATTGCTCATTCCGATTTTGTCTATAGCCGAATGTATAATTTCCACATAAAATTTGCGAAATTTATTATTTTTCACTATGCCTACTGTCTTATCATTCTTGTATTGTTCTGTCAAATGTTACTATGAATTGAGTGACTCATTCATTCTTATGACGACCTCTCCAGAATATTCTTCAATTTCAGAAATATGCCTCGTTCCATAAGATTCTATTCTCAATTTTGTTGAAACTCGTTAATTCTTCATGAAACTTCCCTTGTCTGTAGTGGAAGATTCCGTGACTGTAAAATACAAATTACGAAAATAAATTGGCAGAACATGCTAGTACTAGTTTGCATGTACTTTTTAAATTGATACATATACCTAGATCCTAGAAAATTCGAAGGAATCTTCAACGTAGTATATTATGATATATATCAGCTGTGTGATTATTTCAAGAGCGAAATCAATGGTGTACAAAATAATAATAATCTGATAAAAGAATGTTTTGATTTTCTGTTTGGAGTTATCTGCTCTTCTTCAAATAGCTATACATGAAGGTTTTTATATATAATGTCGTCGAGCCCCTGTGAAGGCATGAGTGTTTTTGTTTATGATTTAAGTAGTTTAAAGATGATTAATGTATACATTGATTACAACAAGCCCATTGGGCGTTCGGAACCGGCCGGCGTTAAGCTGTAGGGTGTAGACCCACTGTATTAAAGAAAAAATTTATGAATAATTTGTTACGTAAAAACTATTTCATTCTAGTATAATATCCTCAGAGCAGTTACCGCTTCTCTATCCTATATGTAAAATACCCATGTTAATCCGAGACTTTCCCTGTATGTGTATGAAGAAATAAAATCGCTATGATCAGTCCCTTAGCGTATTGTGTCCCTGCAAATCCTACTTGTCATCATCATTCTGAAGATCGTTTAGGTGATTTAGAAATTGAAATAGAAATTTTCTATTATTAAATGTTCATAGTCGATCAAAAGGCCCACAACTAACCTGCTGGCAAATGTCGAAAGATATGCCATAGCCAATAATTAAAAAAAAAAAAACGAAGTTACCGCTATCATGAGGGCCTACTGAAAGGGAGATTTGCGGGTTAGACATTTGTGTGTGTCGTTGAGTCTTAGTGCTTCTAATAAAGCTTGTATTCTTGTATATTACTCATTGTTTGTTAATAAGACCAACAACTGTTTGAAATCGGTGGAAAACTGTTAATTAAACTCTCATGACTGTTGAATAAAAAAACTGTGGGAACCGGTAAGTAGATACCTAGAGATTTACATTGTTCTTTCTCACAAATACCGGTATTGAAGTTGTCATATGGATTTCATTTTATAGACTCCAATTATTATTATCCATATTTTTTGTAGACTAATGATCATGAACATTTGAACCTGCCCTTGGATCTTCCAGCCTTCAGATCTTTAAATAGATTGAAATTAGATGAATGTTACATGGATTATTTCATAATTTTTTATTTTTAGTATGAACTTTTGTTAGCGAGTCTTCGAAATATTCTTATGTTTTTCATACATCACTAGATGTAATAAATACTTATGTCAAAATTAAAGATTCATTGATTGATATAAGTGCTAATATTATTTTATATCGTATAAATGAAAAAATTTGGTCAAGCTATACAAAATTCTTCGATGGGCTTGACATTCGCTATGGGATAATCTGGACTCGGGATTGTGAACCTTTTTCGAAGAAACCTACGTGCCACAAAGTTATAAAAATTTCTTTGACATTTCTGCCGTGCTGCGAGAAAATTGTTTCCAGTGTTCCTTTTTTATTTCATTTTAATGGGTTTGTTTTGCTTTCACTTTGAAGAAAAAATTTGACTGCATTCACCATAAGATTTCTCTGCAAGAACACTCTTAAGGTTAAAACGTGATAAAGAAGAGGAAGTCAGTTGAAATTGTTATGTGACATGTTTCTTTATATGTTTTTTCTGCATTTGAAATTTTGTGTGTGGTGGAAATGAAATAGGTATAATTAAGTAGAGAAATGAAAGGAATTTTATATTGGATGAAAATAAAAATTTTTATTGAATAAAAAATGAAAAAGGAATTTTATATTGAACACTTTTTTGAAATGATTTTGAGGTGCACATATTTTAAAAGGCAATAAGATGTAGTAGTGAAAATCACGTTAAATTTTTTTCTACAATTACAATTCCATGTTTTCCACAGAGTATTGCAAGAATATGACTCATCGAAGGCGGGGGACCTATCGTTACTTTCGCAACAATATACAATTTGGCGGTTTTGGTTAACCTACAAATGTATACCATAATTCATGAATTAAGGGTGTATTGTGGAGTTTCTATTCATTCATGTTAAAATGTTAATATTGTTCAAAAAATAATTTTGTTTGTGTGCGACATCAAATTTTTCAAATGTACTAGTTATGGCACGATATAACAGTTACCCTGAAACATACATCAAGTATTGAAGAATTCTGTTGAATTTAGTCAAGTTCAATGATAGATTTCAAAATATCCCACCAAGTGTTCTTCGTGGAATCGTTTGGCCTTATTAAGTGTAACTAGAGTACACTTACTTGTGCTTTCTTCTATTAATAAGTTTTACTTGAAATATTTGACTTTATGCAGCAATACTGTTCTTTTGGACTACGCTGTACGTAATATTCGTTAAATCTTTTTCTGAATTCTGAATATTTGACCATTTTCACGTTCATATATTTACTCCAAAAGTATGAAATTTTCCACTCTTTGTGTTATGTTTATTTGATTATTGATAATATTTTCATCATTGTATTATCTCTTAGGACGACCTTACTGTGAAGCGGAAGTTGATAATGATTCCTTGTTATTCTAGTAGATAAATTCATAATTCTGCGTGTTAGTAGTTTTACTTGTTTCATCTGTATTATTAATTTCTACTCGATTTAGAGGTATTTTAATCTGTAAAGGCTCAATTCTAGTCTTCACCTTGTGGGAACTGATCAAAGGACATTTGAAATTATATGTAAATCAATTAATAGGTTTCAGTTTGTACTGGTTAGGTGATATTCAGTGATGATTATTACCTGATTAGTATCTAGGAATTTTGAGGATTCTATCTGTATCTATTCTATCTCTATCTTCATCTCCGTCTCGATGTCTTTCCTTATTTCTATCTCTATCTCTAGGAAAATCCTGAGATATTAATGTCATTCATTATTTGCCAGTTAATAGTGCCAATATTTGGATCTTTTCATACAAAAACCAGAAAGTAACACGCTGGACAAATTTACAAATGGAAAGTTTATTATTTGACTGGCTTGAATTTTCGATATAAGGTGACGACTTTATATATATTTTTTCAACTTGATATTTTAGCTTCGAATTTTCTAAATCATAAAATTTAATTACTCATTCGTTAGGTTGAATTTTCAGTTTATTTAAATTTTTAACGGAATTTCTTTTTCTGTATTGTTATTCATTCAAGGGCCATAGCAATGTTTTTTCCATTTTTTTTTCTATTATTCTACAATTTTTTGTAACAAATATGCATGTATTCAAAACTCAAGGAATAACTAACACTACAAATTCGCAACAGTTCTATTCACTTCAAATAAAATCATACTTGTTTGAATATAAAAATTTGTCTAAAAACCGGTTTACTAAATATTCAGAAGTAGATTTACTCGTATATATTTTTTATTCGTTATATTTTGATTAGCTGATAACGACACACGATATATCATTCGAAAAAATCTAACATAATGACGACAATGAATGGAGTGAAATCCGAAATTTTATATGAACACCATCAATAACAAACTAGCAGATTCGGCGAATCGATTCTTTTATCGAAAAACTGGTTTCAAAATTTATATTTCTACCTTTGTTAACGTGCTACTTGTGTAACAATGAATTTTCTGTTATATGATATTGGAGACAAAGCATCAGAACTGGCCCAGTGAGTTGCTGGCTAATGAGCCACAACGCACAGTTTTAAAAGTATTCTCAGGAATTTCTCACATTTTTGGGTGAATGCACCACTTATTTTCGCGATGAATAATTGATTCCACATATTTATTTTAAAAAATAATTTTCGCAATGAATCAGAAATTTTACATATTTTCTGCAAATAATTATGTTTTATAACAAAGAAACAAATTCTATAGTTATTTTGAAAACCTAATTTATCTTCATTATTAATTACAAACTCACCTTACCCTGTTAATATATTTATAGATGTTTGTTATATGTTAAAAAAAATGAAGATGGTTTATTAAATTGAATAGTAATCATGAGTATTCAACAAGGAACAGTGATGTGCTACTTATTCCTATGCATAAAACAGCTAAATTTTAGCACTCTCTTTATTATCAGAGTATTAAAATCATTAACCATTTACCATCGAATTTGAAAGGATTGAAAGCTCATTTGTTCAAAAGGAGAGTTAAATCTCTGCTCTTAACAAAGGCATACTATAGAATAGCAGAGTACTTCGATGATTCGAATGTAGGCAATAATGTACAAATCAATTTTTTGTATCATATATTTGTATATTTTTTTAACAGAAATGTTCTTCACCATGTGAAATTGTCAGAAATGTTCAATACTTCTGGGGTAATTTTTCTCTTTTCTTTTCAAATAAAGTTGTATATTATTAATATTCAATAGTGTTGGCGTTTACTTGATGTAAATCCATTATAATTGAATATAAACTTGAATTCAAACACTTGAACTTATGATTTAAACTTTATTCACTACATAGCACGACGCGTTTCGTCGTTACAAACGACTTCTTCTGATGCTTACAGAATAATGCTTATTATACTCGTAATACAGAATAATATTTTTCTGTAAGTATCTGAAGAAGTCGTTTGTAACGACGAAACGCGTCATGCTATGTAGTGAATAAAGTGTAAATCATAAGTTCAAGTGTTTATATTAAATTGATGAATTTAAGTTTATATTCAATTGTATATTATTGTAAATATAAATTTAACCAATATTTTTGTTTGAACCAATATTTTTGCTCGAGGGCTGAATGGAAGATCACACTCAAAACTGAATTCAGTCCTTTTGAGAGCGTTCTTAGTTGTGATTATTATATCAATTGAAATGGAGGTAATTTTGCAATGTAAGGGATGTTTCTCAATAAATTTATATTATTATTGTTATTATAATGTAAAAGTATAGAAACGAACAAAAAGGTTAAGGTAGCACTTTCTATCGATATTTATGGCAAATTGATCTATATATAAAATGATAGGAGTCGACCCTACGGAGTATAGGTCAATTTTTTCGTTCGATTTTTGTGTACTGCAGCTCCTAAATACGCACAAGTGAGCGAAGGGTACGAGTTATTGTAGAACATGACTCGAAAAACTGTTTTCATTTACAAAGCCTTTCCTTCTTGAGCGCCAGCCTTAAATTTGATTCCATCAGAAGCCGAATCAGGGATGTGTAGTCTTATATTTCACATAGTGAAAATTTTGATTTTTCCATATGGCAATCCTTGATACATCTTAAGAATTAATTTTCGCAATGAAATAGTAGTTCTGTGTTGTTCAGTTTTATGGTTCGACGGTTTGCATGAATAGAAATATATTTAGGATGTCAGGATGTCATTTGGGTATTTTGTTTCAAACATGTTCAAAATCCTTTGGTGAATTATCGATTCTGCTCGAAAAAGAAATAATTATAAAAATGTTTCGATGAATTTTGTAAACATGCTTTAGGAAATCCATGGCAAAATCAACTGAATTAGAAACTATTTTTATGCATCTATATTTTCTGAAAAATGAAATAATTCGTCATTAATGAAATATGCACAACAGATGCTCCTCATTCACTTTTGTTAGGAACTTTTAAGAGCACAAAAATATGTATGAATCGACGAAATCCAAATACGTTTGCATTCTAGCAATTAAACCTTATTAGACTATGAAAATTAGTTATGGTAAATTGTACCCACGACAAATAACGAGCAACCATTATCAAACTTGCTTGTTCAGCCTTGTAAATGTACATCCAATTGTAAAACAATGGATTGCTCATGCAAAAAATTTGAGCTGAATTGTATATCTTCATGCAAATGTGTTAGAAATGACGGTCAAAATAAAAAAGACTAATTTGAATTTTTTTTGGATATCGTATGCTTTTTCGTCTCGAATAATATTTTCTACAACAATCCTTGCTTTATTTTGTGTGTGAAACTGGCCACCGTTTTGACTAAAGTGCGCACACACGCACGATCGGCGGGATCTACTACAATATGATATTGCGAATAAATCACAATAAACCAACATTTTGATGAATTTTTGTTATTATTAGATGCGAATGAGTGATATTATTACGACATAATCATTTTCAGAATTTGTTCAATCCATTTACGAAAAATATCATCACCTTTATATATAGGACAAGTGTTTTTTGTTATACCTTATACTTTTGAAAATATTAATTTATTTTAAAAGATTTCGAATGGAATACATCGAAATAAACATTCTTAATGAGATTAATTCGTTTTTAGAATTTGTTCAGTCCATTTACTACTCGTTTCACCCCTTTCAAATAATTCAATCTCTCTTCCTTCTCTACGCTGCTGATTTCTCACCAAGCTAACTTTTTAATGAATTTTTGATGTAAATAGATGTAAATGAATAATATTATCATGAAATAATTATTTTCAGGATTTGTTCAATTCACGAAAAATATCATCCCTTTTATAAATATGACAAGTGTTTTTTGTTATACCTTATATTTTCGAAAATATTCATTTATTTTGGGAAATTTCGAATGGAATACATCGATATAAACATTCTGAATGGGATTCAATAATTTTCAGAATTTGTTCAAACCATTTACTACTAGTTTCACTTTCAAATAATTCAATCTTTCTTCCTTCTCTACGCTGCTGATTTCGAACCAAACCAACGTTTTGATGAATTTTTGATGTGATTAGATATGAATGAGTAATACTATTACAAAATAATCATTTTCAGAATTTGTTCAATCCATTTATTCCTAGTTTCACCCCTTTCAAATAATTCAATCTTCCTTCTCTACGCCACTGATTTCGAACCAAGCCAACTTTTTATGAATTTTGTAAATGGATGTAAATAAATAATATTATCAGGAAATAATCATTTCCAGAATTTATTCAATCCATTTACGAAAATTTCATCATCCCCTTTCTATATTCGACAAGTGTTATTTGTTATACCTTATATTTTCGAAAACATTCATTTATTTTGAAAAATTAATATTATTCATTTACATCTATTCACATCAAAAATTCATCGAATAGTTGGCTTGGTGAGAAATCAGCAGCGTAGAGAAGGAAGGGAGATTGAATTATTTGAAAGGGGTGAAACTAGTAGTAAATGGATTGAACAAACTCTGAAAACGAATAAATCTCATCAAGAATGTTTATTTCGATGTATTCCATTCGAAATTTTTCAAGGTATAACAAAAAACACTTGCCCTATATATAAAGGTGATGATATTTTTCGTAAATGGATTGAACAAATTCTGAAGATGATTATTTCGTAATAATATTACCAATTCGCATCTAATCACTTCAAATATCAAAATGTTGGCTTATTGTGATGTATTCGCAATATCATATTGTAGTAGGTCCCGCCGATCGTAGCGTGTGTGCGCACTTTAGTCAAAACGGCGGCGGCGACTGGAAAACCGGTGTCACAGTTTCACACACATGCTTTTATTATTAATTTTCCGTTTTTTATCAATTGACTGGTTATATATTATATATATATATATATATATATATATATATATATATATATATATATATATATATATATATATATAATCATAAGAAGCTTGGATATTATCGCTGAAATGATTTTAGATGGTTCCAAAGCCTTTTTCAGTCCATTTACATATGTTAAGAGGTTGAGGTGTGAAGAAATAGAACTATAAGAGTTACTGGTAATATTTAGAATCATAATTTGCTAGATTTTGGTATTGAAAGCTGTCATAAGTTTTACAAACTTTTCTTTCTCCAGCTGCTGCTGTAATAGTCTATAATCTATTAATTAATGTTGATTGAAAGGTTAATGTTCATCAATTAAGTTTTTTTCAAGTTGTTAGCAAGGAGATTCGATGCGCATGTAAAATGACTGTTGCATTTCTGGCAGTCTTCCCCACTCATAAACCAAGGAAATTTGATGGTCCGATACCATTCGTTCAATATTCACAATTAAGTAATGAATACGTTAGACAAACACGAATTGAATTGAAGTTCATCGACCTCGCTTCTATACTGCCTTTATGGTCATTGTAAAAATGCATTGTCACCTTCTTGTTCTAGGGTACATTCCTCATTTTCAAATCTTTCATTCTTCTACCGAATATACCCTTTAAAAAATTTCAAATTCTGAATTTGTTTCCGAAATTGTTAATCGTTATTTATTTAATTATGTATTTGTCGCAATGCCAAGCAGTGGAAAAGTGTTGATTGAAAATTGTTTTGAAAATCATAGACTTTGAACTACATAGATATTCTGATAACAATGTCAATGAAATTTTACTTAATTGATTTCCATAATCATTTTAGATTATGAAATTATGATTGATTAGTTCATTAAATGATGGATTCAGTTTTCGTACTCATGGTAAAATCGGTCGGTTATATCAATACTTTATATTGCAGTACAATTTTGAGATTTGTTGAACAGTCAGTCATTATTTAATCTTCAGTTGGTGCTAGAAATTATTGAACACAATGGAAATGAGTATTTATTAAAATTCTTCCAAATATATTATTAAATTTACTGTCCGGAATAGTAATCTTCATTGTACAGAAAAGAAATTTCTTACAAATGGTAGGAGTTTGACAAATCATTCCTCCACTCCTCCACAAATAAAATGAACATAAATTAGAGAATCATACAAAAATAGTAGATAGAGATACAAAATTAAACCAAGGTGAAACTAATGATTGAAGTACAATAAGTGTAAACTTCGTAAACTTAGTGATTAATTCACCATAAGACTGAAAAAAAAAACAAATTTATATAATGCATATATACTTCCTATATCTGTTTGATCCCTTTGTTCTCTCGTGAAATTGATAAGGAGAGAAACGTACTTATCGGTGACGAGCGTGTTCAGATTATTTCTTGATTTTAATGTTTATGTATTTCAATTTCATTTTCGTGATTCAAACTGGAACAAATGGTTTATTTGTGTCGTTTATCGATGTGTACTTTGCTTTTTGACCAATAAAGGCGGCCTTGACTACTTCATTGCGAGTACGCTTGTGATATGATGAGTAATAAATATTTTCATAATAGGTAGAGCAACCATAAATCATTTTAACGGAAGATTAAAAAAGTTTATTTACTGTGCATTTGATCAAATCAAATGAAATAATATTTTTTCGGAAAAATCCTAGGTAGTATTTGACAAATGTAATCATAAACTTCAGATATGTTCGAAATTCAAGCAAAATCAGAATCAATTTCAAACATCTTTTCAAAACAATTACATAGAAGAAAAAGTGATAACGTATCCGAATTATATTGAGTTGAAAAACAATCAGAAAAAATAGTAAATTCCAATGAAGATGTTGAACCATAGAAACACGGATACAGAGTATATTTTAATCTGTATCGGAATATTGTTTTTTTTTCAATTGAATAGGAAGAAGTCTTTCATTCGAATTATCCATAGGGCAGCTCTCTGAAGTATCTTCGTGTAAGAACTTATCTTGATCATCTAATGTTAAATCGGCTTGAATTAGGGGATATGCTTGAAAATAATGATAATGGAAATGTTATTCTTTTTGTTGATGTTGAAAAAGGTCATTATTCTACAAGAATATCACACATCTATAGAGACCGTATAATGTTAAAACTCCTCTTCTTTTAAAATGCGCAAAACAGTTCATCAAAACACTTCATGGAATTGACATTTGCGTGAATATCTTAATAACATTTAGCAATATCTGTTCATTTAGAACAAGGTCTTTTGGGCCACCTCATTATAAAAATGATAAACTGCTCTTTTTCGAAATTAATAATAAAATTGTATCTCTCCAAGCACTGTCGCACTAAGCTTACAGCTCACTCTCTCGTTCTTTCGTGTTATTAGCACGAGTAGCCAAGACTCTGCTCAAGTCATTTATGTAACATGAAAAGAAAAAAGACCCAGTATGCTTCCTTGTGGCACACCCATCGATAACTGTTTATCCTTCGAATAGTACATTTATCCTTTCCTCTCGATCAGAAACTTTTCTGTTCGGGGTTCTAAAATGATCTGTTGAAAAGTACTTATCCATTTTTACGTTTTTAATAAGGAATGTGTGTTTAGATTCTATCGTGTTAATTTCCAAGCTTTGGGTATATCTATTTTTTGAAGCAGATAATAACGTAAAATTGGTGAAAAAAACATGAGCATAAAGCTTATGTTACAACCTTGCTGAATATTCTTAAAGCCTTTGAGGGATTATTATAACAAGAAATATACATAAGTAAAATTGAAATGATTATTTATGTGTGTAGACAATCAAAAAAGCAGAATTAGTATAATAAGTAGATGATTGTCTCAAAGTAATGTCAACCTTCCTAGGTGATTTATATTCTTGCACACGTACATATTTATCCTTGCTTTTATCTGATAGTTAAAGATGAGGATTGTTTGGATATTCATTTGGAAATCCTCGGTATATTGTACGTGAATATTTCGATTTACTGTCAAATCACGAATACGTTCATCTTGGCAATATATGGCAATGTTCAGTTATACAATAATTTAACTAGATATGGTTTAATTTTAGAATACTTTCTCTCTCTCTCTCTCTCTCTCTTTATATCTTTCAAATCAATATTTAATAATCAATGACTCGATGTATTTTCAAACTGGAACAAGAATTCATTCAAGTATTCAGCTTGCTCATGAAATATAACAAACCTAAATCAAGAATCGAAAATTGAGTATAATTTATATTAAGTATAGGAGAATTAAAATAGACAAGAGGGCTGAAATATTGTGTCACGCTTTAAATGACAAAGAGTTATCACAGAATGATAGACAGAAGGATCACAGAATTTCTTATATCGAAACTAGAGTAATTAATAGTATTATATATTATATAATTAGTAATTTAAAAAAATTTTTTTCACATAAAAATATATGTTTAACTGAAACAAGAATTAAATTCAATATCAGCTTTCTTATGGAATATAACAAACCGAATCAGGAATCGTGATTTAATTATAATATATATTCAGTATAAGAGAATTATATTAGAAAATAGAGTAAAAATATTGTGTGACGCTTTAAATGACAAAAGAGTTATGACAGAATGATAGAAGGATCATAGAATTTCTGAAATGGAAACTACAGAACGTAATAGAAGTGATATAACGTACATTGTTTATAAGACGGTCACTAGATGCCGTCATAAACACGATAAAAAGAATAAATTAATATGACCTTCATTCTGAAAATCGAAACTAACCGAAATCATGGCATAATGGAGTTGGTTATTAGATCATACACAAAGTTCTCTTGAAGGATAGTGAAGACGGCAGTTTCAAAATATGTTGATCTATCCAATTCGCTTTCTGTAAGACGGTCTTGAGGAAATATGGAATTATGAAATTATAAAGTATAATTTTTTTTTCAGAGCCAAAGGTTATTCTCAAGGACATCGGAGGACATTTCCGATCTGGGGAGCTTACTGCCATTATGGGACCTTCAGGAGCTGGAAAATCGACGCTCCTGAACATATTGACTGGTTATAAGTGAGTAATTTTTTTCAACCATAATTTTATGAAGGTTACTTTTATCAGACAATTGCTTCGTATTTCGTCCTTACGTCTTGTGAACTGTGTTTAAACTTGATTGTCCAATTAACGTTGGCACTGAGTACGCTGTAATTAAATCAATTTTCGTGTTTCTGAAGTAAAAATTAAGCGAATATTTTTTACATTACGATAGGACTATAACTTCTAAGTTGAGTCGGGAGCTAGAGCGAACTGCGTCAGAACAAAACAAATGCAGCGTAATGTTGCCAGATAGTAAACAATTTCAGAATATGGAGAATATTAACAGCTTATCAGGTCATAGAATAGATAGAGAGTACAAGTGATGGGCATATTCGAATACTTTCAAGAATCTTTGCATTATAGTGTGAATTTTTCGATCCGAAATTCCGAATTGAGATCAAGTTCCAAGGACCCTTTGTCCATCATGGATGACACTGACGATCGAACGCCGCGTGTCTCAAAACAGGAAAAGCAGTACGTTCGCCGAATGTAATTATCGCGTTCGACCTTTGTTATCAGAATTACTAATTTCCGCCACAAGTCGAACATCTTTCGAACGTGATTGTGAGTCAAAGACATACATTCCTAAACATGCTGTACGAGTGACAAACTACAACATTCGCTAATTGGAAAAATAATGAAATTTTTTTTAAATAATAATAATATATATTTGTGAAATAATTGTTACATATATATAACAAACATAATAAAGTAAATTATTGCCCACTTTGGCGATGCCAGTCTGTAGGGCTACAAGGATTTTTATAAATCAAAACAAAATCTTCTTAACTGAAATTAAATTATACTGTATTTAATCGGCTTCCGTACTAATTTTCTAAGGGAAAAAAATAAATTCTATACCATAAAAAGAAAATAAAAAACACCACAAATCAAGAATCTCAGCACACAGCAACTCAAACCCAAACAAATCCAAGGCGATCCTAAAAAAGTTCCGACATATTCTCTCTTGGTTGCTTTAGTAGATAATTCCTTATCTTTCTTTTAAAAACCATCAATGATGGGTTTTCTCTCATTTCTGTTGAAAGAGAATTATACCTTCTGGTTGAGAGAAGCAAGAATGTTCTCTGTGTCTGCGTCCTAAGAGAAAGGCATGTTTTTATCTTTTTGTTTGTTTTGGATCTTGTGTTATGATGATGATCAATCATCTCTAAGTCTTTTCTGTTCTTGAATGTCTCTAAGACATTTCGATAGAAGTATAACTGCCTCAAATCCAATATTTTTGCGTCTCTGTATAGCTGGTCAGATGGAAACAGCCTAGACTTACGATAAATTATTTTCAAGAATTTTCTTTGCAACACCTCTAGTTTCTTTGTGTAGTAACTGGCTGCTGCATCCCAAGATCAAAACCCATAAATCAGTCTGCGTCAATATATTGCGTAAATCCTAAAAGTGTACAGTAAGCTTCTCAATATGGCGGCTACCCTTTCCATACTTTTCAATATGGCGGCTACCCTTTCAACATGAGCATTCCATCTCAAGTGTTTATCGATGACAACTCCTAGATATTTGATGTTTTCTCTCAATGAGATCTCGACTATATCACCATCAATTGTCATACATAATTTATCGTATGTAGCTTTGTTGTCGGAATAGCAACTAAAATGTACAAACAGGTTTTATCAAAATTGATAGTCAGTAATGTTTCATCAAAAGCATGAATTAAGTTTTTGAAATCATATTAGATAATGGAAAGGTTGTGTTATATTTACTGAGAGTAGTGGTATTTTTCTCGTGAACCTCGTTTCATGAATAGTTTCGGACTTTCAGAATATTCTCAGTAGGCGAGTACTTTCATAACATTGAAACAGTGGCGTACGCATATACAAAATATGGCGATCTATCCAAGAATTCTAATTTATTTGAGAGATAATATTCCATTATTCAAGACATATTAATAGTTTTTATAACATATAGAATATTATATTGGGTATTGTGAGCACATATTTCTGTAACAGAAAAATAATTTTAATCGATGCCTCATTCAAATAACATAAACTTTTCTCGATTAAATATGTGAAAGATTGATCCACACTGTCTGGAATATCTTTGTATTTCATCAACAAATTATCTATTTGAGACCACCTATCCAATTTGAAGTCAATAGGCAAAATCCAACTTAAATCAGCGTACAACAACTTTTTTCCTTTCAAAAATACTGTTAAGACTAACATGTCTTCATTCACTGTGATTTGGTTACTTATGGTAATAATTTCTTCACTTAAATTAAGAAAATAAAAATGAATTTTCTTGTCAACTGAACCTATTTTAACATTCCAACAATCAGGAATGTTTATTTTATTGGAGCAATGAAGAATTAAATCTTGAAAATTGACAATTAAATCTGTCTTTTCAAAAATGTTATTCAAATTCTCATTGCGAGCTAAATAATTTGTCCGCCTTTCATCTGGGCTTTTCCTAGGTAAGGGCATAATTTTTGACAAATAATGCGGTAAATTTGGAAAAATTGAAGGAACCGCGTGAGGGACTAATCTTGTTCTTGTAGGTATGCTTACACTCCCACTAGCTGAAACGAATTTCTCTTCCCTGATGATCAGTTTCAGGAAAATGCAAGGCTCAAAAAACTGAATATTTTGTTGGATCCCAATTATCTCGTGGTATACATTTCATCTTTTTACTCTTTAAAATTTCATTATTAGGGAAACTGAAAGTCGATACTAGTTTCCCACCCGCCCGCAGGGAGCTCCTATAATTTGATTTACAACCAGGAATGCAACAAGTTTTAGTCATTTTAAGAAAATATACTTATTGGAAACTCACCTATTCCAAGCTTGAAACTGAATCATCTACGGAACACCTATCCTCTACACTATATTTCACAAAAAAATTATTTGTAGGTAATCCGTACTCAAAACACAACACAAATTCGATTCGATTAAATCGGTACACACAAAACACTTCGTTTTTATAATTTGATGTTATCCACAAACTATCAACACTAGCACCTAAATAACACTATAGAAAATTGATGAATAGAGGATTAGAACTGAAATCGTAAAATATTCAACTTCAAACTACGAAAGTCTTAAACAACACAAAATTGATTTCGTTTCAGTGAAATTTGTAAACAAATTAAACACTTTGTTTTTTAGTGTTTGATGTTGAGATTTCAACAAATTATCAACATCGACACTTTGTATTACACTGTACACAATTGAAAAATATAGAATTTATACCAAAAGCTCAAATTATTTAAGTTCAAACTGCGAAAGTTTTGGGAAGCGTCCTATTTGAATTATTATACCAGCTCAACTAATGGCGGGATTGTTAGCCCTCTCAATGACATATGTCAGGTATTCATTTCATGGCCTGTATTAAAGGTGTCCGTGGTAGTACTATACGATTTTCAATGATATTATTGTGGAGCTATTTCAAAAAATAAATATTTATACTAACCGTTTATTTCAACTGAGTGATAAGTTACATAGTGAAATTTACTAATGCCTCTATTTCACCTAGAACAAGGGAACATACTCAATATTCATTTTGTCACTCCAAGATGTTTTTTAATTTGAAAATAATTTCATTATATTTGAAAATAACTAGTTGGAAGCAATCGGGCTAATATAATACCTAATAATTATTATAATAATTCATCACTTTCACATTAGTATTTATGACATCGTTAGATTTTTCAGGGATTTCCTGATGTGTAATTATTTATTGACCTCGTTGAATATTTAAACATTCTCCTTCTTAATCAAGAATTTCAAACTTTGATATTGTACAATTTATCCTAATATTATTATCAACTTCTCGTAGAAGTATTTTTGTCGCATTTTATTATTTTACTCGAAATGGAATAACTGTTTTTTCAGTGAATGAACAGTTACTTAAATTACCTTAGAGTTACAAAATAACGATCCTAATAATTTAGTTTTAAAATGGAAAGTTCAAAATGTACACAATACGTTGTATTATTTGAAATTGATGTCAGGTATTACTCGTTAAGTTAACTGAAGCATTAATGATTATGACTTGATTAGATATTGTGTAACAATAATTTCACATAACTCTAGAGTTTCTCTTCGTCAACATTAAGTTTCTAATGATGGAGAGAATTGTTTGTTCTTCGAAAAGTAAAATAGACTGTATTTGTCGTTCGTTTGAACGTCGTATATAACTTCATATACTACTATCGAAGAACTACTACGGTCTCTTTGTATTGCATTTAATTCCTTTCGTTTTCTGAATATATTGTGTAATTTTATGGGAGACATGTATAAACATGAAGGTTTTGTATTTTTATACAGTACCATCCGATGACACGCTAAATTTACAACTACTGAACTGAAATACACACACAAAGTTCATATATTTATTACCCTGATTTGAACCCAGATCTTCAGTAGTGAAGTAGGACAATATCAAGTGCATACTGATTAAATAATTTCCGTTTTCTTTTAATATTACTTTCACTATTCTTCTAATTTCGAACAAAATCGAAATGAGACTCCTTTTTTTCAAACTTACATTTTTTGTTTATTATACATATTTACATACTTACGATATTGTAATATCTTTATAAGTATATCTTTCCAACATAAAATTTCAACATGTAAGGTAAAATTACATATTTTCATTGATTTATCGATCAAATAATAATGAACGGAATGCGGATCCCTATAAAATATGAGCATTTCCTCATTCCGACCAATTGGTCGGTAACAGGAATTTTGCACTTTGTAGATGGTGTTAATTTTAGAGGTTTTCTTTAAGTATTTTGTATTCATTTATATATTCTAAACGCTATCTCTGTATAATACACATGTATGCGACCGAGCCTAACTTTAATATATTCTTTGCAATTGGAGTGTCAATTTCCACTATTAGAAGGTGGGAATGCCTGGTCGGAATCAGGATCCTCGGGTCGGATATAACGTAAAGGCACCGGTTGCCGACCGGCCTACTGTATACGACCATTTGCGTTTTTGAATATTTCATTGAAAATATTCAAAATTTCTAGCAAAATTTGTAAAATAGAGCTGCCTTCATAGAATCATCCTGTGCGAGATGTCAATGTTTGTCTCTAAAATCTTAACGGAAAGCTGGGCATTTCAACAAAAGCTACGAGAGGGTGCAGTGCGTAAGTAAAGGCAATGACGATGAGCGGAAACTTCTGAAAATGTGCCTTATAGAAACAGTCAATTCAGGATAAAAAATTCTCGAAAAATTTTCATCAATTCCGTCGGAAAATTTTTTTTTTCCGATTTTGATGTAAATGTTATTTTTGCGTACTTCGAAGTCGTAGAACCCATTTCTCTGATCAGATTTTCCGTAAAACGTCTTATTTGGAAGATAGCTCCATTTCGAAATATTCTGAAATTTTCGTGCAATTTCTCATAGAATTTTTGAGGAGACTGTCAAGAGAGTCAGTGGCTATTTTTTATGTCGTTAATATTCAATTATGATCGAGTTACATCTAACTCGATATTGTTGTAGATGAGGATATTGTTCAGATGAGCATATGATCCTAATATGATCTGAATATCCTAATATGATGAACGAATAAGAAAACAAATGGCTTCTCTTATGTATAAGACTATAGTGCATACTTGGGAAAATCACATTGGGTATTGAAATTTTTGTTGCGTCAGTCTGTTTTCGAATGTAGTTCACTGAAATTGTTAATTAACTTTTTTCGTCATCTAATATTTAATATTGCACCATGTCCACTTTTAATGGGAATTGTCGGAATAGTTTTACAGTTGGTTTAATACTGTTATTAAGGTATTCATTTGGTAATGGTTTTTTTTTCATATGATTCGGTGCAACAAAAATTGCTCAGAGATCTATCGAAGGCAATGTTTTGTCGAAGTCTAGAAAGGTCAGTGTTGAATGTGTCTGGTATTTTTCCGTATGGCCAGTAGCTAAATCAAGTGAATGATATCTCGTCGTTGATACTGAACAGTTTCAGAGAAAAAACAATACATATAGGTTTGTGATGTATTGATCATTTAAGCTTCTCAGTATACCGATCAAAAATTTAATTATTTTTATCGAATTTTCGAACAATTTTCCATGTCACAGTATTCTCTGAAAAAGAAAACGGAAATTTTTCTATCTCATTGTTTTTATTTTTGGAAATCAATGATTTCAAAATCATAAGCTTCTGCGTTTATTTCGGAATGCATTTTGTTAAATATCTGGAGATTTGAAAAATATTATTGATTTTATTTTTCTGCGTATTGTACCTAAGCTTTCCTAAAATTTGGAAGAAGTATTCATTTGAAAAAATATTCATTAGATCAATGAAAGAAGGTTATATTATTCCAAAATTCGAAAAATCACTTATAATTATGCTCCTATAGTTTTCAACCCTTGTTTTAAGATTTGCTGGAATTTTATTCATTCTTTGGGTAGCATATTACAATATTTCGGTACATATACATATCTATACTCTATTCCTACTTTTATAAATGATGTCTGTTCTTGGGTCTGAACTGAAAGGTCGTGATTCTTGGCATTTATCAAACTCATCAAAGAGAAGGTTGTACCCGCAATTCCTCCTTCGTATTACGTGTCTTGTTGATGTTTACTTTACGAAACGATGTTCAGCTAACTGAAAGTGGCAAATAAATTAAGAGGACATCAGAGGTTAATGGTATAACCTTGCGTTGTCCATCTGCAACTTATGTGAACGCTTGACAAGAAAGTCAATAAATAAGTATCGGATATGCATTTGCTCAGTTATTCTTATTCTAAATCACTTTTGTTATCAGTTCTGATGCCTAAGCCTTGTTTCACACAAATTCACCTTCAGATGTATAGGTTACAAATGCTAAAAAGGAATTTCTATTTGTATTTCTTGGTTTCGCTAATACATATGTATTCATATTGATATTTATTCTCAATTTCATGAATATTGCACTGAATTGACTGTTCAAATTCAAAAATACATCCTAAGATGTTAGTTGTCAAAATAGACGTTACATTTAAAATGGATTCTTAGGGGTATGGACGTGTGAACATTCGGTACTTCATGTGACTGTACTTGATATATATGTACTTGATATCATCTGAAAGTTATTTTCCATGGAATCCCTCAGATAGAACAAAACAGAGTTTCTTGTGTTTTCATCAATTGTCGCATCGATTTCGATGATCTCTAACATTTATACCTCGAAGGATGATCGAGGTATAAACATATTAATGTATAATAATATATAAAAAAATAATATTTATTGAGAAACATTCCTCACATTGTAAAATTACATTCATCCAATTGATACAATAATTACAACTAAGAATGCTCTCAAAATGACTTAATTCAGTTTTGAGTCGGTTCTTGCATTCAGCCCTCGAACAAAAATATTGGTTAAATTTATATTCACAATAATATACAACTTTATTTGAAAAGAATAGAAAAAAATTTTCTCAGAAATATTAAACATTTGAGACAATTTCTCATGGTGAAGGGCATTTGTGTTAAAAAAATTATACATATACTTGGTAAAAAATGTAAATATATGATACAAAAAATTGATTCATACATTATTGCCTACATTCGAATCATCGAAGCACTCTGCCACACTATAGTATGCCTTTGTTAACATCGATGATTTAATCCTTTTCTTAAACAAATGAGCTTTCAATACTTTCAAATTCGATGGCAAATGGTTGAAGATTTTAATACTCTGATAATAGAGAGAGATTTTGACAGGTCAAATTTTGCTGTTTTATGCATAAGATGTATGGAATATGGAATTATCTTTTGACACATGTTTCTAAATTAAAGTTGTACAAATTTGAAAGTGAAATGAACGTTCGAAATTAACTATAATGAATTCAGATCGTCTGCATGAAACTGAGAGTTTCACTCAGTATTCAATTATAATAATCGAAAGAGACATTTTGATTTTGCTGATTGTTCGAATGCTATAGTGACTCAAAATATGCGTCATGTATATGTGAATTGTTATTTTTGTTATCGATAGTGTTCAAAGGTCTTCGAATTGATTGCACATTGTGGCACAAAGTTTGATTCCACATACGTTTATCTGAAGAGAGTAACTTATCTAAATTATCTGAGAAATTAGGATTTATATTAAGTAGCTACGAGGAGAACAATGACGGTTTATCTGATTGAACTAGAATTTGAACCAATCAATAAATAGAGCTAACTAATTCATATTGAGCATAAAATTTTCTGATTTTCATTATATTCCGTTAAAATTCAAGACGTTGAGTTCTTGAGTTTATAATCCATGAAGTTGGAAATGAAAGAAATATTAAACGATAAGAAAAGTCAATCTTTGGTCCTATAAACAGAAAAACACATCTGCACTACTTTTTGTATTATCCAAGTATAGATTAGACAGAACCCGAAGATTGAAGTTTAATTCAAAAGTCATTAAACAAATATTAAATACACAGTTAAGACTGAAAAACATTGTAATTGATGAAGATAATGCACGATCGTCTTAATAACAATTTCACAAAATGATATCGTCAACAAAGAAGTTCATCTTCATTCAAACATACATACATTTCAAAGTGAATATTTCTTCAAATAAAAATGAAGAGAATAGGTTTATGTTATAATAGGTTAGAATCTTTCGTTTATGTTTGAAAATAAAGGTTTTAAATGTAGGTACTCTAGCCTTACTTTCATTTTCAGAATGTTAAGATAAATAATAAAAAAATCTCCGGAAAATCATCACGTTCTCACGTGAAAAGCATATTTTCTGAAGTCGTAAGAAAATACGAGTAATTATACTATTCTTGCGGTAGAAATGACTCAATAATGTTTATTTCTCGCGTAGTTTAGGAAATACGCTATTAGATATGTTGTCCAAAGTACTGAAAGCTCAATTTTTTTCAGAAGTCAGTGAATAAATGTACTGTAAAGTATTTCGAAATTCAGGGTTCATTTATTTACCTTCAGTTTGGCTAGTGAATTTACTATTTCTCATTGAAGTAAGAACAAACCTAAAAAAAAACTCTTTATCATTTCAGTTTTGAATTTCAAATAATTACTATATATGAACATTTTGTTGATAATATATTTATCGAATCAAGATATGAATAATTTAATTGATTAGCACAGGTAAATAACCGCTATGCTTATTATGCATTTTAAACACATTTGTGCTTTTAACACGTTACAAAAAATTTTTCAATCAGAAGTAAAAAGAATCGATATTGATTATCGGTAGATAGAAGAAAGGGCAATGAGTAATTGGTTTCCCAAGATGAGGGTTGATTTTAAAATATTATGACCGGCTGAGTATGAAATATTAATGAATTTAATGATATATCTTTTTAATTATAAATAATACATGTCTAACATGTGGTTTTTCCAGTTAATAATGAATAACGTCCTTGGTCAAAAAATCTTAGTATTCATCATAAAAAATGGATACACAACTGAACTTCTAATTGTAATTCAGCGTGTATGAACTGTATAATTCACAAGTATGCAATTTTGGACTTTTAAAACATTGTCTGAATAACTAATTCATTCCTAATATTAAACTTTTTCATTGTGTTTAATGATTCTGAACTCTACTTCCTACTAGTCTTAACTAGTAGGAAGGAAGGATTTTTGTCTGGTATTTTGAGAATTATGTTAAATAAAAAGTGTTGTTAGGGACAAAACTCACAGTGTTGCTGGAAACCACCAAACTACATTTCTTGCTACCAAACTCGACAATTACGCCATCTTTTTTCTTAACAGAATAACCCTAAATATATCAACAACGATTCCAATTCTCTAACAACATAATTTAAATAAAACCAAGTAGTTTTGTGATTTCCACTATAAGTTAGTCAAACATGATAATATTGTTTCGCCAACACAGTGACTTCACCAGATGTAGATGATAAACTCATATTACAAGAAAAACAGTAAAAAAGAAATTGAACCAAGACAAAGCCACCTACCACCAATCTGATATATTTGAAGAACATTAATAAATACGTAATCTATAATTGGTGTTTTGGGATCAATAGATGTTTTTATTGCAGTTAATGTATTTATGATTTTTATTTATTGTTTATTTATTGAATGTTGTTTTTACATTCAGATGACACGGTCTACAACTGTGTGTTAGATAACATGAATGTTATGTGTACAATCCGTTAATTCACTAATTGTATAAACATGTTTTCAACATAATCAAATTCCAGCAGCTTTCGGTAAAATATACATTATTCCTAATATTATATAATGTCCTAACTTATATCATTTTTTTCTTGCAGAACTGAGGGTATGAAGGGACAGATTCTAATGAACGATGCAACAAGAGACATCAGTCGTTTCCGAAAATTGTCAGCCTACATTATGCAAGATAATCAACTTCACGGTAATTTAACAGTTGACGAGGCAATGAAGGTTGCTGCTCAACTGAAAATCGGAAGCAAGAGCAAGATGGAAAAAGAAAAAATTGTAAGTTGGCGTTCCGCATTTGATCGTACAATGAATTTGAAATTAAAGAAATATAATTCATTTGTATGTTTTCGTATGAGATGGGTCCGCGTTGAGTTAATTAACTTAATTGACTTCTCAATTGATTCAATGGCTTCAATGGCAGACAGTCAGGAAAGAGTTGGCAACACCAAATGGAAAAATATTTTTTTTTATATTCACTGCAGTAAAATTAATACCATTCTTACTGTATATATGGGTATGAAAAAGAAATATATATGCTTGCTTACAATTTCGAACATTCCATCATCTTCAGACGGTGATCTAAATTTAAACGCAAGAGTATTATTTTTCAAAAGATTATCGAAAAGGCATAAAAGTATTATTGATAATATATTTTTCCTTCAAAAAAAGTATTTTGAAGGACTGTTGTTTCCTATGTTATATAAAATACCTAGATATTCAATATTGCAAGTGTATTTTAAAATTCTGAAGTTTATAAAGCGACATGATGGATTTCAATTATACTTATAATCTTAACTATCGAAATATTTCAAATAAAACTCTCAGGGAGCTGTCTACACAACTGTTGTCAACGAGAACGAACTCATCACTTTCTAGAGTGAATATTGAATATTTGACATTGAATAACGGATATTGCCGCCACGGGCTCTAATTTAACATTGTCGATGAGTTCTTGGGGTAAATTTTTCCACTCTTCCACCAACTCCAATTTAAGTTCTTCCACATTATTAGGGGCTGGATTTCTTTGTCGAACCCTTCTTCCCAGGTAGTCCCAGACATGTTCTATCGGGTTCATATCTGGCGATCGCGCTGGCCAGTTGATTTGAGTGTATGCGCAAAGTGTGAGGGCGTGCGTTATCATGCATGACATTGAAATTTTCGCTTATGAATGGGTCAAAAGGCATGACATGGGGTTTTAAGGTTTCTGTTACGTACCCTTGTGCAGTTAGCGATCCATTACTGATGATCATAACATCACTGACCCTCCACCATACGACACAGTTCCAGTGAAATTGGCTTGGTGATAACGTTCCCCTCGATGTCTTCACATTCTTTCCCTCTCATACACGAAATTTACACAAAAACGGCTCTCGACTCTGAACAAAATCCGGCCCCACGCATTTGTCCAATCTCGGTGCTCTCGTTCAAATGCTAATCTTGCTACACGATGAGCTACCTCGAGTTTTCGGTCTTTTGCTGTAACGTAAGAGTTTAAGCCAACTTCATTCAACCGTCTTCTAACAGTCCTTTCACTGACGTTGACGTTACGGAATTCTGCTAAACGGGTCTAATTTTGGGTCTGAACAGCTGTTTGACGACGATTTCGTAAAGTCTGCATGACCATAGCACGGTTATCTAAGACGCTAGTTGCTCGATTTCTGCCCTGCCCTCGTCTTAGCACGTATAGGGTCGCACCCAATTCTTGTCCAAACACTTGAAATAAAAGTTGAGTGTACTTACAACAATCTGTCATGAAGTTATTAACACTTAAACAGAACCCCCTTATCAAAATACCCGACATTGTTAGAAAAAATCAACCCTTTTTTTTGTGCTCCCCTAATTGTGCCGGTGAGTGTACATTGTTGGAAAAACCAAATCTGCATTTTTCCCAAAAATCTGTCTATCCACCCATAAAAAAATCAGTTGGTACATGCATTAAAATCCCAGGACGCTAGTTATAGATTTGTTAACCAGACAATTGAACTTTTAAAAATATCTTGATTTCGGTTCACAACCTACTTGATGGGTACTTCGGGAAACGAAATTGCCACCACTGGGCGCAATTAATCCAAAACACAACATGAGAGACCATTCATCGAAAGTGACCATGACATCACGTTGTTAACCTGCTGAGCGGTCATCGGGAATTTTAGAGTTCAACTTAATGAGTGCCCTGAACTCGAGGTTTTAACTTTAGACGATGTTGATTTTCAATAATAAATTTAGTTTTACTATGGTAGTAAAAAACACATTCTTTCCATGTACATATTTTTCCTGTATATGTAGGTAAAATTATTGTTCCCTTTTGAGACGCATGGTATTTGTTCCGATTATGTATACGTGAAGCGGTAATTGCATTGATGAATATCATAGTTAGTTGAAACTACTAATTCAATCGATGTCCGACCCGAAGTGAATTTTAAATTTGTGGCTAATATTAATTTAGTTATTCCATGGGGAGCTCATTTTATTTTCCAAGCTCAATTATGTTATGGGTCAATAATTCTGGTCACGTAATTCGCTGACATTGGGTCGAATAACTTAATTCCAGTAATCAAATTGATCATCGTTTCCTAGTAAATAATAAATGTCTTTTTCCAATGACATCCTGTTTTTTTCCATGCACGTACTTGATTTAATGCCCAACATGAGCTTCTCTCATTAATCGATAATAACCAGAAGGTGAACATAATTATGTCCTACCATTTCATTAACGTAGCACATAGTTTTTGTTACAGTTCGTTTGAATATTTTCGAAGATTTATGTTGATACATTATTTAAAATTAATGTCATTCAATAGTCGGAATTACTTGAATCACTCTGAATAGGCGATAACATATTAAATAAAAACATAAAAAACATAAGAATGAAAATATAGAATATTTGTTGGATTATAGAATATTCCTTTAGTTTGCTCGATTTTCACTATTAATTACTCTCAATTCAAAATTATATTTAAATAATTTTTCTATTCACTCAACACGCTAGTAATTGAATCTGGTATGGTTTTATCGTTCTGAGCTGTGTTTTTAAATTTTAACAGAAGCTTGCTCCATGATTTAAATGTAAAACAAAATATGAATTGTGAAAAGTAATGTGAAAAGTAGTACAAAAGGAATAATATTCATCAATTCAAGCGAAAAAATTGTGTTGTGATGTCAATACATTGATTCCTCAAGTTTAAGACTATAAACTCCTTCAGTAATTTTCATTTCATCAGTAATCGGGTACCAGTAGAAGAACAACCCATGATTCTTGAGAAAATAAAATATTTATTTCGATAGAAACTTCAGTTGCTTTAAATAAACCTAAAGCCACTTATCATCATAGTGTAGGTTGCTCTTCCTTCATCTTGGCTTTTTCCGAATAGGTGGAGAAAGTAGGTGCGATGGGTATATACATGAAAGCTTAAAAAATTAAGATGTAAAAACAATATTGAATGAGAATATGAGAGTATTTGATTTGATATAACAAGAATATAAAAGTGTGTTATTTTTATTATTGTTAAAAATGGAATTAGAAATAGTATCAAGTTAAATAAAGAGTATTTGGAAAATTTGGTACTTCATTCAGCAATAAATAAAGAGTTATTGAAACAAAATTCGAATTAGTAAATGAAATAAAATTAACTGAGGAAAAGAAACTACAGTTTTGTAGACATTGTGATTACTACCATTATGTTGCCTACTCTTTGTTGCTACTTACTGTTGCCATGACTAGAAATTTAAATTTGATAAGGTGTTGTGAAAATGTTTGCATTCAAATCAAAATGTTTTAAATAACATTCTATTATCATTACAGATCAACGAAATTTTGGATACCTTAGGTCTCATCGATCACAGAAAGACTATGACCAGTGGCCTATCTGGTGGTCAGAAAAAGAGAATATCCATAGCCCTCGAGTTGGTCAGCAATCCACCCGTAATGTTTTTCGACGAACCCACCAGTGGTCTGGATAGCTCTTCCTGTTTTCAGTGCATATCTCTCCTTAAAACGCTGGCAGCTGGCGGTAGAACTATAATTTGCACTATCCATCAACCATCGGCTAGGTTATTCGAAATGTTCGATCAGCTGTATACGTTAGCCGATGGATATTGTGTTTACCAAGGTTCCACCAAGCAATTAGTGCCGTTTTTGGGCACTCTCGGATTGAAATGTCCATCTTATCACAACCCCGCGTCTTATATCATTGAGGTAGCTTGTGGGGAGTATGGGAATCACATAAAAAGATTAGAAAGCGCTATAGGAAATGGAAAACATGATATAAGAGACGGTAAACCATTCCCAGATTTAAAAGCAATTGAGGGGCTTAACAACAGTGAATGGATAAATGGAAATGGTAATATATCGAATAATATCATCAAGGAGGCTGATCACACTCTTCACAAAAATACAATGGTGGTGGATAAAAAAGTGGAGAAAGACCGTAAGTAATTCATTTATTTCAATTTGTCAGTTTTAAAAATGTACAAACGAAAATAATAATAACAATGACTTTATTTTCCACAATGTACATTTTCTATTACTTATAATCAACTTGTATTATCTTCACCTATTTGAACTTGTGTTAAAAGTCTAGGTGAGACCTCTGATGGTTTATTCTTCCCCACTTATTTATTTTATAACATATTCCAATATATAACATTTATAACATATTACAACTTATAAGTTCACTTTGAAAAAATAGAATTAAATCCTGTTAGAAATAAACGATAATACTTCTACAAACAAAACTACAAATGTTCATCATCAGTTGATAGGAATATAATCCTGTTGTTTATCTTTTAGACACACCTGTAGCCAATGAAAAAGACAGCGCCACAGTGGAGACTTCTTTACTTACTGATGTTTTGCCTAAAAATCAACCTCGCTATGGTAATTCTGAGTTTCAACAATTCTTCATCATTTTGAAGCGGGCATTACTGTTCAGTAGAAGAGATTGGGTAAGTTGAATTTTCATTCAGTTTCGATTGTAAACTCTACTATACATTTTGCAAGTCCTAGTGATGTTATTTAGTGTTTTTGGCAGAATTTATCTCTCACTTTGTATGTGAGAAAAAACAAACTTCTCTAACTTTGTGTACATCTTTTTTTCACCTCTTTCCACAACACTGGCATAATATTTCGAAATATATCATAAAATTAAAGCACTGCTTTTCTTTGAAAATTGTTTGATGCACTATTGATAATTAGCTAGTATCCTGAAGCATATGTTGGGTAACTTGAATATTCATTAAGTTTCGATTGTAAACTTTACTATACATTTTGCAAGTCCTAGTGATGTTATTTAGTGTTTTTGGTAGAATATCTCTCACTTTGTATGTGAGACAACACGAACTTCTCTAACTCTTTATTTCACATCTTCCCACAACATGCTATTTTATTGCAACATAATATTTCAAAATATATCATATAATTAAAAGGACTGCTTTTCTTTGAAAATTGTTTGATGCACTATTGATAATTAGCTAGTATCCTGAAGCATATGTTGAGTACATTAATCATTTTTTATGGAGAGCAAGTATTTTCATGTACAGTATATGTAAACTATAACCATCAGCATGTATCTTTGCTTATATAGAATGCTTTAAATTTTTTAACTCATATGAAACAGAATGTCACACATTATAGAATTTAGTATTGCTTTGAATAAATCAAATACTAATAGTGATATGTAGTGCTCAACATGTAGTCCTCAAATTTATATAATGAAAGAATAGTGTTTATAGTCAGTTATTAGTTAAAACGAGGATTTGAGAATTCTGTATATAACTGGAGAATCATTTATTTTCAGACTCTCATGTACCTGAGACTGTTTGCACATATTCTTGTTGGATTTTTAATTGGAGCACTCTACTTCAATATCGGAAATGATGGGGCCAAAGTACTCAGTAATCTTGGGTTCTTGTTCTTCAACATGTTGTTTTTAATGTACACCTCGATGACCATCACAATTTTGTCGTTCCCCTTAGAGATGCCTGTATTGCTTAAGGAACATTTCAACAGATGGTACTCATTGAGATCGTATTATTTGGCTATAACAATATCTGACATACCATTCCAGGTAATATTATGCTTTCTTTCTTTTTTCAATTATGAAATATTGAATTCTTTTATCTATTGAAAATTAATATCAAATCCATAATTTAAAATATGAAGTTGAATTTTAACATTTTAAATGTTCCCTAATATTTGTTTTGTACATATAACTAAATGGTAATTATTTTTTTAAATATTTATAACAGGAAATATTCTCATTTGAAAACAAAATTGTGTATTAATGGCGATTTTTTTCTAGACGGTGTGTTGTATTCTTTATGTGAGTATAGTCTACTTTATGACATCACAACCTTTGGATCCAACAAGATTTGGTATGTTCCTGTTGGCTTGTCTTCTAGTTTCTTTTGTAGCTCAGAGTGTGGGTCTGGTCGTTGGTGCTGCTATGAATGTTCAGGTATATACGAAAATTATGACAAATTGATATTGAATTAATATAACTCAAAACCTGTACAAGTTTAATATTCATTAGATACGAGTATATGCCTTATCCACTTGTAGTGTTGTTTTAGCCCAAAGCTTTGTTTCAAAATTGTCTTATTGTTATATTAATATGTATTCATTATTTTCAGAATGGTGTGTTCTTAGCTCCAGTAATGTCGGTGCCTTTTCTCCTCTTCTCTGGATTCTTTGTTTCATTTGATGCAATTCCCATTTATCTCAGGTGGATCACGTATCTTTCCTATATTAGATATGGTTTTGAAGGTACCGCTTTAGCTACGTACGGATTTAACAGAACCAAGTTGGAATGTCATCAACCCTATTGTCATTTCAAAGATCCAACAACCACACTCGAAGAGTTAGACATGGACCATTCCAATTACTCTTTGGATATTGGAGCACTCATTGTAATTTTCTTTATTCTTAGGATAGCGGCTTTCATTTTCCTGAGATGGAAACTAAGATCAAATCACTGATTCATGACTGAAAAATTGAATCGTTATATATAATTTTTTCACTGGTGAAGAAAGGTTTTATTTATATATTTTGGTTAGTTTAGGCATTGAGTCATCCTGAAGTTTTAATTCAGATTTATTATGAGATGTTAAATATTACAATAATTAATGTAATTTAGATATATTATCAATTGAATCGATTGGAATTATGAGTGATAGTTTGATACATAGAATGTTAATAAGTTAACGTGTCTTACTTAGTTCTAGTATCAGATGATTTGTGTGTAGTTGGTTTTACTCTAAATAACCATACCTATGATTTTGGTGACTTGTATTAAGGTATTTAGAAAAATATTCAAATACACAAGGGTGACTTGATTAGTTTATTACTGTTAACTGTTAATAACACTTCAAAATAATCTGTTTATTTGAATTATGTTTTGAGATTTAATTGTGTGATAGAATATGCTAGGTAGGGCTGTGATTTGAAGAAAAATTATTTATATATATAATCCAAGCTTGCCTGATAAATGTTTTGCCAATTTTATATTTATATGCAAAAACCAAATCACATATTTGTATTTTTTATATGAGAAGTAACACATTTAATGGAATCATTATTAAGTATGAACAATAGTCAATAAAATTTTTAAAGAATGGAAAGTTTAATACTGTATTAATAACCTTCTTACCCATTATTTGTTAAACCAATTAAGCCATTCCCGAAAAAGTGGTTGGACATGAAACATATTTTCAGTCTTTTATATTTTCATTTTCAACCTTAATTGTAGTCAAAAACCTTAGTGAAGGAGTTCTCTTTCTCTTGTGTAGGCGCAATATATTCTCTAGTAAACATTATCAGTCTTCATATGAAATCAAGGCTTCAAGATGCGTTATTTATGTTTAAAAAGGCTTGAAGTAATCATGGCCATACTATATCCATTCGAGGAATCATTCCAAGTGATAAAATCTATCCCTTTCCACTTAGGGTATATCTGCGTCCTGCGCTCCTGTTATATCGCTACCCCAGATCATCGAGCGCCTCGTCTATATTCGTCTCTCATCCGCAAGGTCATTCAAGATTCTGATTCATTTGGAATGAGAATGTATAACATATTTCCATCGTAAGTAACTCCGAGTGCAATAAATAATATGTACACGAAAGATGTATATCCGAGGGTAAAGGTAACTCCCTCTGTTAGGAATTCTTAGCATTTCATTCCCAAACACCCGACCATCGCTCGTAGGGGATTGGTAGGACGATACCATCCATTCGGAGTTAGTCGCAGTTTGATCCATTTATTTCATTGAATGGTAATGAAGGTATATGTCCACTAAAAAATAATATATCCAGAGATATAGTTGCCCGGAGTTCCCCAACCCCAGCTTGAAGTATTATTGAACCATGCTAAATATATTCAGCACATCTAAGTGCATAGAAATTAATATCCATGAAAAATAGATAATAAAAGATTTCGTAATAGTGAAAAAACCCTAACAGTAATAGGAATAAATTAATTGATAACATTGGTTTGATTTGATTAGGAATATAATCTTTAATATATTAAAATCACTTGGCTTGGTTTCACAAAATTTATAATAAACTCTTGACAATTGATTCGGGGTGTTACCCCATTTTCAAAAGAAACCAAGCCAACTGTTTTTATTTAACATATTTAACAATGTTTCATCAAGAGATCAGCGAACATTCAATAAACTTCATATAATCTTTATCGAAGAGAAATATTTCTAATGCTTTTTGAGTCATTCAATTTTTAACATAATTTAATTGTTATGTGTCCAAAGGCACAGGAAAATTGGGGTCAATGCAGTTACAAACACCGTTATCTATTCAAGGCGTATTCATCGTGGATGAATACCCTTTGAATACGTAAGATACGGTAAGATCATGGACACAAAAGTTAAATAATTACTGAATGCCACTAATAGTATCATATTTTCAGTGCAGTACCACAAGATGGAGTGGTTGTACACCTACTTTCCATTTTCAGTTTGCAAATACAATTCTAAAGAACCGTTTGTATCTATTTTGGACCCAAAAGAGTAATCATTGCCTTAAAAGATGAAGCATTAGCTAGTTTACATGATGAGTATTGACACACAGCACATACTTGAAAATTGTGTATATGTTTATAAGAAAAATGTTTGCTAAATTACAAAAAATAGATAGTAAGTCACCTCAGATTACCGAAGCTTCTATTCTCTTAAATTGCCAACTATTGCATTAAGCTAAACGTCAGATGATAGACGAAGACTAGATAATTAATATGTTTTTTTAATATTGAATATTTCTATTTCTTTAGTTTTGGAAAACCAATAAGTAGGTAACTTTTTCAGATTCTTAATATACTAAAAAAAAAACTAAATCGAAGAATCATCTCGTGATGGCTTCTACTATAGGGCATCTTTTTCTAGTACACCATTCAAAGAGAACTTTATTTTTCTTGTGTGTACAACAATACAATAGCTCATGAGCTTTAGCTCTCTTTTTCATTTGTTTTTTTTTTGGCGGTCCAGACGCTGAATGGCCTCGATATTCTCGTGTTTTTTCAAAGCTTTCTTCCAGCTTATTATGCGCCCTCGTTTATGTCGACATACTCTAAGTCGCTGTGGACATAACTTCGAATATAAGAAGGTGTATTTGCAATGTCACTCATTACTCTGTTCTGAAGTAATACATATAGATAGCATTATATTATTGATTCTGTTCATTCAATAATTTTTGAAATCTATATTGTTTTATTTTATTAAAATTTTTCTGATACTAAAAATGGCATATGAACAGTAGGGCAGCCAGGATTTTGAATTGCGGGAGTTTACCGGGCATTTGGGACTCTTTCCGATGGATCTAGAATTCTCAGATGAATAGAGGGTCAAGGAAAGGCCACATTCTTTTTTCGGACCTCTATCACAGGCTCAAGGAAAGGGAGGAAAGTTATAACCCGGAAAACTCTCCCTTCAACTATACTACTGCCATAGGTATAATATAAATTAGAAAGTTCACTGTGAATTTGCATCAGCATCACACAGATCCAAAAACCATCTATTTTGTTTGTTGTTTTATATTTCAAGAATTCGCATATCAGGATCCTTTTCAAATAGAGGAATCTAACTGCTCTCCAACTGATTGATTCTAATGAAAGTTTCATCACTCGCATTGTCTACCAATTAAAAATGGCAAATTGTAGTATGTTTTTTAAGGATAAGCATAATTTCGATTCCCTAAACGAAATTATATTTCGTTTCGTTGGAAGTACTAAGTAGTGTTTTATTTAAAATCCAGATGTAATTAATTTTCCATATTGCCCTTGCCCGATGCGTCGGGCAAGGGCATCTCACATTTTTTATGTTATATTTTAAACTTATAATTGACAAAACTAGTAGATTTCAATATCTAAAATAATGATCCTATCAACAAGAATTTCGCATTATGAAAATTATATATTTTTCCTGAATATTAACGTCCTACTCAACCTTCGCGCAAATTTTGATATATCTATAGGTATTATTATCTCTAATTGTAGGCATTTATTGCATAACTGATAATTACAAGAACTGAGATCAATATTATGATTATCGAATTTTAAGTAAGTACAACGAATTTGGAAACATTGTCTGGGCGAAAATTAAAAAAAGTTTCATGTCAGGATCTTGTTAAAATAATTTTAAATACAGGTGCCATAATAACCAAATTGATACTGGTATGACATCAAGTAAATCGAATATCTTCATGATAATTCCATGGTGAACCATTGTAAGGCAAAGCAATGGCTTTTTCAGCGGCCATTAAACTGTGACCAAGTATTTGAAGGGGGGGCATGTATTTTAACGTCAGTTCTAAAAAGTGACTGCGCTTATGATCCATTACAATCGAAAAAAATGTTTCGACAATCTATTGTCGAAAATCTTGATCTATCAAGAATATAATTTTCTAGATTTTTAATTAAGAGTTCATGATTAAATTATGATTTTCCTATCATAAGTTTAATTCACAGGACTAATATCTTTACCGCAGTTGAAACCAACAATAACGTCAATGAAATACAAGGAGATATATAATCTTAATAACACTCATGTTATTGGTATTATATTCTACAAAAAATAGCATAATTTTCAGTTCATCAGATTTGCCTAAAATATGTCAAAATTTTTTTTTCTATTAACAAATTTTTTGTAAAACAATAAAAATAATATAATTAATCTAATTGTTTCTTAGAATGATTTATTAAATAAAAAAGTGTACTTATTATGTTTTTCTAGAACCTATGCTATATACTAATTCATTACAATAAAAGTCACTTAACGAATTCTTAGAACAACAAAACATGAATTTCTGTTTGTAAAAAAAGTAATATTTTAATTGCTTGTACGAATGTAATTAATTTATATAAATTCTCCCCTGGTGAATGAAATAACTCTTAGAAATATGAATAAAAGTGATATTTGACCCAACATAAATGGTTGGGACTGATATAATTTTATTCTAGCAATAAAGAAGAGATGAATATATATTTGAATAATCATTTCAATATGTAAATTAATATGTAGAAAAAGTATCATATTGTTGATAGAATGATAACTAAGTATTTCTATTCATCTGTAAATATTAATTAGAGAATTATAATATTATCTTTGAGGGTTATTCTTGACTTCCGACTCAATCATGGTTATTGTTCCAAAATAGTTTACTAACCAGAAGTCTTGGATGATTTATTGGAGAGGTGACCATATAGAGCTTCGATAGTGAAAATACTAATTATAATAATATTTATTTTAGCACTAGCTATCACAAAATCATACATACATTCAGGTTAAAAATTATATTACTCACAATTATATGTTCAAAACGAACTTGAATAATTTAAGCTCGAATACCTTAAGGTCACTAATTGTTTTTACGGAGCTAGGCAATTTATTAAATGCGTTGAATCCTTCATGAAATATACTATTCCTATGTTTAGAATGCTTACAAACTTGCATGTAGAAATTGTCAGCATTTCTTGTATTATAACTATGCACATCATTGACACATGTTACATTTTCATTACTTTTTGTGGGAACAATTTGTTTTTAACTATATATGTAGCAAAAAGTATTCTCTTTTTAACTGACATTAGTTCTGAACAATTAAGCGTGCTTTGGATTGGAGTATATCTATTACATTTCAAAATTGTTCGCATAGCTCTATTCTGTAACTTTTGTAGTTGTTGAGTTTTTTCTTTACTCAATCCCAATAAGAGAGTGGAACAATATTCAAAGTGTGTCATAATTATGGACTTAAAAAGCAATAACTTCATATATGTGGTCAGATTTTTTCCAATTCTTTTGAGAAAATTGATTTTATTGGAGATCTTAGACGATATCAAGTCGACATAATCATTGAAACTCAATTTCTCATCTAACATAACGACTAAGTATTTAACAAGTTTTAACCCTTCAATTTTCTGGTTTTCAATATTTAATAGTGTTGGCGTTTACTTGATGTAAATCCATTATAATTGAATATAAACTTAAATTCAAACACTTGAACTTATAATTTACACTTTATTGACTACATAGCATGACGCGTTTCGTCGTTACAAACGACATCTGAAGAAGTCGTTTGTAACGACGAAACGCGTCATGCTATGTAGTCAATAATTGTAAATCATAAGTGTTTGAATTTAAGTTTATATTCAATTCTGGTTTCCAATTTTAATACTCATATTTTCATTACTATTTACCTTAAGAATTCTACTTGTACCAAAAACTATACACTCAGACTTTGTTACATTCAGCAATAGGTGTAAAAAATAGATGATGAAGGGAATATGATGTACTAATATTTTTTTCAACATTTCATTAAGTGTCATGATTATTTCCAGTGTCTGATTACTATTTTCGAGCCTGCAAAGGAGTCAGATATTTATAAATCAGACTTGAAAATAATTAGATTCACGTTTTCACATACTAGTGGAAATAGATGTAGATTATTTCCTTGTCAGTACTAAAACAACCGGATAACAACCTCTGTGGTTGAAGGAGAAAGGCGTTGAATTTTATTAAATTGTGAACTTCGAACATTTGTCTTCTAATGAATTCTTAATATCATGTAGCTGTTATCCCGCTAATTCAAGTTTCTCTTAGAAAAATATTTCCCTTACACTGAACTATCGAAACCGCAACTGCAATAGCCACTTTCTCTACGTTAATAACAGATACACCTATAATTAAATTGATATAGTTAATACCATTTTTTTCATAATCTTTTTTTCTAGATACAGAACCATTTTCCTCTTTTGGTCCTAAGATGTGAATAAATTTTGAATTGATACGAAACCATTCTACCCAAATCAATTAGCACCACAAAAAATATATTGCTTAAAGTTTCTAATCTTGAACAGTTCTGACATTGACATTAGAAATATTGAATCACTAAACAATAATTTGAGTGTTTCTTATCGCTAAATTCTCTTATTGAAACTGCAGAAATAAGCAAGCAAGTGTATTTAGATGCACTGGTACATAGACACTTGATATTTTCAATTCGCCACTCGAACAATACTTAGTGGACTTAATTTCGAAATAAATTCCACAGAAATGGTTAGCACACGTTGAATTGTTATGAACATGTTTCAAGTTACTAAACAATTACCGACTTCTTGCAGGACATGTTCTAGTTTTTATTGTTGTTTTTGTTATTGGCTTCCTAATATGATTTTTAAGAAACGTCCTTGGCTTTTGAAGCCCTAAGCTAAACTATCTGTTTTATACTTTTAAAAGTTGTTCTTAACTCGTATGATTTGATTCAAATACTTCCAATGAAAAATATATTGTTGAAAAGTTGATAATTCAATACTCGAATTTCATTAAACCAATGTTTACTACTTTTTACTTTAACTAATTCAATTCTATTACTGCGTTATGTTTTTTGCCTCATTTTTCCTAGTTTTTCAACTCAACCCTAGTTTTTTTAAATCGGTGTTGGAAACCCTACATTGAAATATTAGTTATGTTTTAGGAAGTGTCTGTAAATATGTCGAGAATATTGAATAATTTTGTGGAACATCTTCAATTGTTTCGGATTATACGATGAATATAACGATTCATTTGGAAACTCATTTCGAATTCAAAATAGATCGAAATTGATATTTGTTCTAGAGATTAGCTGCTAATTTATTTTCAAAAATCTATTCTTGAGGTTAATTGTGAAACTTACTTCAATTGCTGAGTATGAATAATATTCCGATAACAGTTCGTTCAAATAAAATTATAGATGTCGGCGAATTGAATTGATTAACTTTGTTTGATTTCGATAAACGAATGAATATTTTACATGGGTATATGAGATGTACAACTTTTACATGAGATTTACATGGGTATATATAAGATGTACAAGTGTATAACAACACAAGAATCTCTAATCTTATTATCAAATTTTATTTACAATATATATATATATATATATATATATATATATATATATATATATATATATATATATATATATATATATATATATATATGCCTTACAGGTTAAATCCAATTATAAGCTATGTAAATGGTGCATGTGACGACATAAATGATAAATATGAATAGAATAAATAATATTCGAATGTTTGAACAATTTGGTTGACAAAACACAATATACAGGACAACATGTACATACATATAAAGAAATAATGAACAAGTAGAAGAGAAAAATAAAAAAAAACAAAATTTGATCTAGAAGCACTCAAATGTTCAGACAATTTAGGAGATAAAAAACAATATGTGCATATATACACAGGAACTCCCAATGAATTTTTTCTCTTTTCGAAACTGAAAAAGGAGTTAAGGGACGAAGATTTTCGGATTACAAGAAGATGAAGTTAGCTGTGGAGATCCATATTCAAGAGAAATCTTCATAATATTATTTCAATGGTTTAAAGGCATTGCATTCACGATAGGGGAAGTGTATTTCACTTAAGAGTGATTATAATGAAAAATAAAAATTGAAAAACTAAACTTTTCTCTCATTAAATACCCTAGGCTAAGAACTTATCAACCGCCCTTCGTATCATACGTATTACACAGGTTATGTATCGCAGATAATTTCAAAACAGTTGTGAGTGGGGTCTGGAGATGAGAAGGATGCTCTTTCTACTGTACACAATAGCTACATGAAAGTTTAGCCTGCTTGGAAAATTCGGAAAATCAATAACAAAATTCACAAGTTTTGAAATTAGAACAAAGGAGAAGTGCATACGCACTATATTCACAAATTTGACATTTTTGGAGAAAATTGCATTTTCGAAACTTAAATTAATGCTAGCTTCAAGAAGTATTATTTCTAGTTACATTCATACAGTAACATTTTCAAGCACTGTAAGAACTAGCAAAACCATCATAAGAAGTTATATTTGTCGAAAATTTTGTACTAAAAATTAAGGCCAGCTTACTCCAAAAAACGTAATTTTTTTCAATATATTTTATTTATAGTACAAAACATGTCGAGTAATCAATTCATTTACATATGAAAGCACATATCTGAAATTACTTGAAAAAAATTTTTTTTTCAAAATGGTGGTCCTGAAAATGGCTGCGGAAACTCATCTGAATCGTGGATGAATGACATGATTTCTTGAAAAATAATTATCTAAAAGCAAAAAACAAAATGGTTTCATGTTCTGTATCGATTTGGCTATGACCTCAAGCAGAATGAAACATTTTCAATGAAAAAAATCAAAATGGCGGGCTTTTGAATTTTTTTTACCATTTTTTCACTTTTAATTGTTTATAACCTTTTTGAATAATAATGAATATTTCTGGTTTTGCTTGAGGCCATAGCCAGACATCTAAAGAGTAAAATGCCGTTCATATCGATAAGTGCAATAGTTTTGAAATGAGAGTGAATTAATTCATGCGAAAAAACGTGGTTCGGAGAAAAATCAGTTCAAAGTTTTTATTCGTGAAAAATCGTAAAAAAAGTGAAACTCGCATATCCATTCCAGGTTCATACACAACTCCTTCCTGGTCTTCGTAAGCATCATTCTGAAGAATTCTTTCATTTCTCAAAGCAGTTCAACAAAACAACAAGACAATAACAATAAAACAATGAACAAAACAATAAGACGACCTGAAGGCATGCAGCAGCTGCCGCAACCGAAGGCGTTCGAGCGGCCGGATTTTCTGCAGCGCTCCCTAATCTTTCACACCTGCTTCTCGGTCTTGCTGACCTTCGGGACTGAGTCTATACTATTTCTACGAGTATATAGTAGCAATTTATGAAAGAAGATTTTTTCAAAATTGTTTGGAGTAAGCTGGCCTTGAGTTTTTAGTAGAAAAACTGTCAACTGAAAATAAATATTCTTGAAATTCTCCGTCTTTTATTGTCTAAAGTCATAATATATTGAGAAGGTGATATATTTTCTCCTTTCCAATAGATATTTCAGTTTGCATCACCTCAAAAGTTCGTTAATAATATTATCACTCAGATGAAATTATAAACAAGAAAAATCGTGTTGATTGTAAAATTCAGTCTTGTTTATCAGTTATTATTTCTGATATTTTTAATGCATTATGAAACATACCACGTCCTGACGTCATATATTATATCGATATAAAAATTAATCAAAGTATACCGGTTTTGATATTTTGTTCATCTCCAACGTTCAAACGCCTTGGTTAAAATCGAAATATACAATCATTTTTTATGTGGACGGCCTTCTATGACTTCGTTCACCAAATATTCTTCGCCGAATTTATAGAGGTGGGTATATTATCGTGAATGCAATGAAAGCTCACCTAACTACATAGAAAATGGTATAGATATTTGAATGAAATATTCAGATGTATAGGTAATTCGACTCCATCACTTCTTCTAGACATTTCATTTCTGAAATAATGAAAAGTCGGTGATTCCTTTCAAATCTGATAGTAATGTTCTCCTATGATATTCCCTCTGAGTTTTTTAACGCACTTTACCTTTCAAAACAATTTTATTATTAAAACTACTTCTTATCATCTGAGAAAGTTGCAGTAAATGGTAAAATATCACCTAAGTAGAACAACGAAATGATTCCATGCATAAGCAAAACTAAAGAATTCTTCTACCCAAATACAAAGTAATCAGAAAAATATAATAAATTATTAGGAAAAAAATTTGCAAACTTTGAGAAAGGAAACACAAATATTTTAAAACTACTACATATTCCCGAAAAATAAGAAAATTCAAACATCTTATTGAAAAAGATAACTAATAGGTGAACTCGAAATAAATAACTCTCATTTACATTCACATCAACAGGTTAGTATTATTTTATTATAAAATTGAAAGTTTCAAATATACAAATCATCTGACATACCATGAGTTTTTGAGAGGATTATTTATGATATAAAAGTCTTGAATATTTGAGTAAACTGTTTCTCTAAAAGATGAAAGTCCTTCAGACAAAGCCTAATTATATATTTCTAACTCATAATTTCTTGACATTTGAAAGCAATGACAATCAATAAGATAAAGTTTTCCAGTGCTCTGAAAATGTTAACATTTGTTATGTAAAATAAATATCAAATTCTTTAAACCAAGTTGAAGGCCTTAGAGGATTTCGCAATAATGTCGAATGATTAATTGAGTGTTACTAGTTCCTCAAAAAGAGGAAGCTGAAGGTTGAAGGAAGTAAAAGACAAGAATGTAGAGAATGACATCATATTATGTAGAATGGAAATTTTCGAGAACCTCAGTGCGTAAAAAAATTTTATCTGAGTAAAATCTCTCCAACACACCTTCCTGAAAAAATAAACAGAAGTTTCCATGACGTTTGCATGATTACACATATAAGGTGAACACAAAAAAATTAGATATAATATATATATATATATATATATATATATATATATATATATATATATATATATATATATATATATATATATATATATATATATATATATATATATATATATATATATATATATATATGAATAAATTTATTTTTCCGGGTCCTTCCACTCATATATTCTGAATTAAGTCTGTATATTTCATATATATTACATTCTTAACAACTTCATCAGCAGAATGCAACTCAAATAAAAAATAATCAAATTAATGAACACTCAAAGAATAAGTTCGTATGTTTGTTTATTGAGTGTTCACTAATGTGATAAAAATGTGATTATTTTGTATTTCAGCTTTGTATATTCAATTTTTTTTGCATTATCATTTATGTTGTAATTATTTATTCGTTAATAAGTACCTTCCACTGTCTCAAAAGCATTTTTTATGCAGATAATTTAGCAAAATATTGGTTTTCGTACGATATTGGAAAATAAAGAAAACTGTTTCAACTCTTAAAATATTTATTTGTCTTGAATATTACGAGGTTAATGCGCGAAATGTTCATTCCTAACTTGTTATTATTACTTGTTCTGTTCTATCAACTTCAGTTATATCCTGAAATAAGTAGGCTTTCATAGGGTATAGCGAAACAATCTATCATTATTGGATAGGAAGGGTTAATAATTTCAAGAAAATAATTGAACTCAATCAGTTGATAGATTAAGAGCGCGAAAAAAAATTATGAATGTAAAATTTAAAATTAAATTTAAAGTCTCTTCAGACTTTCCGGAGTATACTATTTTTTTCCCCAGGCTTCATATATAAGATATAAATCTATATAAAGATATATAATATATATATATATATATATATATATATATATATATATATATATATATATATATATATATATATATATATATATATACATATATATATATATATATATATATATATATATATATATATATATATATATATATATATATATATATATATATATATATATATATATATATATATATATATATATATATATAAATTAAAAACAAGGTTTGTCAGGCAGAAAGTGAGGTTAAGAGTTTACGGTATTTACCTGAGATTTACGTTGTTTGTTGTTGATGTAAACGGCTGTTACAAATAAACAAACAACGTAAATCTCAGGTAAATACCGTAAACTCTTAACCTATATATATATATATATATATATATATATATATATATATTTTGAAAGTTTTTAGCATTAACAGGCTTTTTTAATATGAAAAAGTTTATTTCTGTTGACGTTTCGTTGTTATATTACAACTTTGTCAAAACTAATGAATAATTGAATTTATGAGTTACTATGGATATCAAATGTCAAACTTAATTTTTTGAAAAATCAAATTAGTTTTTTTGTATATTTACTTATTGATTTTCATTATCAGAGGAATATTTCTGGCTCAGCATTCGCTTCGGAAGTTTTAGTCTTCTTCACCATGAGGAAACCTCTGAAAAACTCATGGTAAGCCAGGTGATTCTCAAGTGTGATTATATTTACATATATACAATTACATATAGTTTTTTATATACTTATCCAGAATGTGTATATTGTTCGTTTATGTGTGTGAAATTGAAGGTAGATCTGGAAAGAATGAGTTGTGAGATGTGATGTTTTGTGATTGTTGTGTGTTTATTTTGCGAGTGTTATTTGTGAGGTTTATTAAGTTGTTGTAGATAGAATTTAGATGTTTAATGTCCTTTCTTTCATTGACTGTGTTTTCCAAATTTTTACGAATGTGTAACATTTCTAAAATTTCTCTACATTTTTTGTCTTTTTCATTTGCCAAAATTTTCGTATTTTTGTAATCAAAATTATGTTTTTCTGTTATTTTATGTTTATTTAAGGCTGTGATTTGAGTTTTCGCGTATTTATGTGCTTTGATTCTTTCTTCGAGATTTTGTGCTGTTTGACCGATATAGCTTTTATTGCAATTGTTACACGGAATATTATAAACTGTATGAGTTTTTCTCTGAATTACAGTTTTACTTTTTAATTTTGTATATATTTCTTTGATTTGATTTTTGGCAGTATGTGCTATTCTTAAATTATATATATATATATATATATATATATATATATATATATATATATATATATATATATATATATATAAGAGCGAATATTATCGGCATGTCTCGCAGTTGGTAGCAGCCGTTGACACGTGTTTCGAGCTTATTGGTTCTCCTCAGAACGGCGTAGCCAAGTTCAAGTTGTGCGAAGCTGAAGATAAAAAAACAAGAAGAACAGACATTTCTCTAAAGGAAGTCGCACCTTTCAGGCTAGCGCGTTTGTACTCCTCGCTTTGAGAGATGTGAAAAAGTTCTTCGCCCGTAAGGCGACTATTTATCCGTCAAGAATGTTCTAGGCCGAGAAATTAACCAATATGTGAATATATTGTTAAATTATGAACAAATGGCTAGGTATATTTTCTTAATTTTTTGGCTTAGATCATCCTTGAAGAATAAAAGGTTGCCTGACGGGCGAAGTAGTTTTCCAAATCTCCCAATCCGAAGAGTACAAAGTACTTACTAAGGAGTGTCTGTTTTTCTTGTTTTTTCATCTGCAGGTTCGCACAACTTGAACTTGGCTACGCCGTTCTGAGGAGAGCCAATAAACTCGAAACACGTGCCAACGGCTGATACCAATTGCGAGATATGCGGACAATTTTCACTTTTGTTTCAAAATTTCCCTTCATCAAACATCATTAATATATTAAATATATGGAAACAGTTTTTGTAGGATATACAGTGAATTTTACAAAAATATCTTCATAGGTGGAAGAATAGGAGCTAGAAAATAAATTTAGATGAAGAAACAATGGATGAAATGTAGAATAAATAATGACATTGTAACCTGAAATATCTTCTGCTTAATGTAGTAGATCTTAAATTCATGCTTTGCAAAGGTAACTTAATAAGTGTTATCCGCTGTGAATAATGATAGGAATACCAGCATTTTTATGTTACTAATCGTGCAATCAGAGCATTCTATGAGGATTTGGGCGAGCAGACAACCGAAATGTATTATTTAGGGTATTCTAAAAAGTATACATAATCATTGCTTGCTTATAATAACTTCTATAAGATCTCTATAAAACCTTGAGGATATATTTCATGGAGTCAATGACGTATTATTCTAATACTAAGTCGATAGATGAATTTCAATTCTCGCTTAATTTCTACATGACAAAAATAAATGATATCACATCCTGTGTTTGGCATAACAAGTTACTGAAATGGTAAATAATTATGCTGATTTTCTTAGCGTCAATAAATGAAAATTGCAAAATATAACATAAGACATTTTTTGAGAGAAGAGCTTAGTTTTCAGACTAGTAGATTATAGTTTTAAAAAATTACACTATATTTCAGAGTGAAGTTGTGGACCTAGACATTAAAAGTGAAAATATCTTCACCATATGTTATAGCGGACTGAGTGGTCCAAGAATATCAAAAGACAAGGTTAAATATTAACAGGAAAATTGAATTCATATTTTTACAGCCTTGTACTCAATTGCAAATTATAGAGCCTGATTGGTGCAATGGTTTTCCATTTTTGATAATTTCATCCATATTTACCCATATTTTATAATATTTTGGTATATAAAGTCTCATGTGAAAGGTAAAATAAATTCTATACTTAATATAGTGAGTGTTAATGAAATATTCTCGATGAAACATATAGGAATTGAAAAATATTTGCTGGTATTTCACCATTAAAAATCGAATTTGTAAATTCACTTTATGATTATATCTTATGTTGTGTAAACCTTAGTTTCAACTCAATTGAATAAATAATTTAACAATATTCAGTTTCCCATCTCAATATGAAATTCAAAATTATGACAAAAATGTAAAAAAGTATTGTTAAAAAAGTATTTTCAATAATTTCAATTTCTTTTTCAGCAGGAATCTGAATAAAATAATGAGGTGATAAGTTCCTGCATTCGGAGAAGAGATATTGACACTGTAGTACTTGTTGGTGAAGCATAATATAGAAGGAAAATAACATTCTTCGGCATACTCAAATATATTCCAAAATTATAAAAAATAATTGACGAAGAATCTGTTACAAGCTTAATAAAAAAAAATTCTAGGGATCGGGTTTAAACAAGAAAAATATATTTAAGGTTACTAAAGGGCAAGTTTAGTGAACAGAGAAATGTACTTTGTTTGGAGTGATATCAGTTTAGGTATTCTCTAACCTTTACTTTCGGAGGAAAAATGAAAACGTCATAGCATAGGTATTTACCAAAATACAAAGTTATTATAATGGGTAAATGGTCATCGAAAGTTCTATTTTTTTGAAAGAATCAATTTATTGGTTTTTATTCTATATAATCCTTTAAGTTAATTTTTTTCGAACATGAGGAAATTGAGGAAAAATATTCATTTCAATTTAGACATAAAAATAGTGGTCAAATAACAAAAATTCCTGGAAAGCCAAATATTGGTAGAGAGCTAGTGTTTGTGATTACAAATGAAGTTTTAAAAATCCCCATCGATCCTCTGTGTGCTACAAAAATTATTCGGAGTCAACGGTCAAAATTTGAGTTTTTTTTTGATTTTTTCGAAAACGGTAAGTTTTATCCAAAAACAACCTCAAACCAAAGTTGCAGTCCTTAGAATTCTCTACAAAAATGGTCTTCATGATTTATTTTTAAGAGTTACCATTCGTAAGATATCACGATTCTAAGAGTGACATTATACATGATATGCACATATAAGCCATGTATATACATATCAGGCACTTAGGACAACAATCTGCTATTCAACACTTGTATCGAGTATATTATCAAGTTCAAACATTGCTAGGCAATCAACTAAACTCAGAAGACTGGGGTTGAAAATTGATAGATAATACTCTGCAACCGATTAAAACTTTACTCCCACCTGCTCCAGAAAAACTCCTCAACACTATTTTTTGCAATTGCAAAAAAGGTTGCAGTGCTAAATGTGGCTGTAAAAGAGTCGGGTTGCTGTGTTCTCAAGCGTGTACCAATTGCCAAAGTCAGTCTTGCTGAAATATGCAGTTGAGTACAATAGAAGAAGATTCCTGTGATTTTAATGTACAGACTCGAAATCGAAGAAGACATGGCGGTTGAAGTAGACCTTCAAGAGTATGAATCTGATTAAAAAATCTAAAAAAATCAAAACAATAGTTAACCCAATAATCAAAGCAATATCAATAATCAGTATCATTAATACGGTAATATCTAGAACTTGACGGGCATTGTTCCCTTAAATTATCCTAAAATTATCATGACAGTTAGTGGAGTAGGCCTACAGGAGAAACCACGGTAAAATAAAAACGCGCCGAGTACACTACCTCACAGGTGGCGTGGAAATGTGTGCATATCATGTATAATGTGACTCTTAGAATCAATACAATTTTGACCGGACTATTGACAACTACCCCTAGATTTATATTTACATCATCTAAATTTGAGTACAGATTTTATTTAATTCTCATATTTGTTTATAAGGGTGTTATAGTATGTTTTTCGAATAAGATCAAAAATTTAATTAAGTTAACTGAATTTGATTTTTTCAAATATATTTATCCAAGTATAATTCAAGAACGTCCCACTTACTGGTTGTTCATCGAGTTTTTTTTTCAGAACTTATCTACAGAAGATAAACTGGGGTGGAAAAATCCACCCAATCCCGTACGTATATATTTTTTATTCATTTTTCAATTTGCTGACATAGTTCTAGTCAAAACAAATAAATATTAATAATCTGTCGTTGTAATTCATTAACCTTATAACACTGACTTAATCATTATCAATGTTAACTGTTCACATTGAAATTGTTGCTAGCATAACGGATCGAACTCAGAACCAGATGCAGTAGGTCTGGAGGGAATCAGCGCTATCCTGCTATTTATCAAGAGACATTGAAGAATACCTGCTGATACCGCGTCGTGTTGTGTGCATAAACAAAACAATCACGCTCGCGAAAATGCCGGTCGAATTCTAGTGGGACATTATTCTGTTTCAATCGTAGTAGGCGGGTAGACTATTTTTGAATATAGACTTTATAACTTGGCGCAAAAATGAACGAGAACAGGATGTCCATTGTTGCTAATAAGTCACTAACTTATCTTCCGAAAAGGTTTCCAGTGGATATAGAGTTTCAGGATATTTGTTACAGTGTGCCAAACGGAAGAAAATGTAAGTTGTGCAATTTTTTTTAGTTGATTATTTTCGGAATTTCTTCTATTATCACTATCAATGTTTTTACTGATTTTTTCGGCATTTATACGTACAATTTCATATTCAAAATAGTATATATTCAGAAAATGTTCCTCTATTTTGAATCGCACTATTTTCTGTAAATACCTCATTAACTTCGAATATATTTTTTTCAATTTCAATCACGTATCGATAACACTCATGAGCTTGAAATTAATTTCAAATATTTGGGGGATATTTCGAGATAACAATATTAATAATTGATCTGTTCAAACGTTTTGGGGATATATGAATTCACTCCTTTAATTAGTGGAAATTAGTAAAAATAGTGTGTTTTTAATAATTAGTGTGAAATAATTTTTTAGAATATATCCAGAACGTATCTATACATTTTTCGAAGAAAAATTATAATGATGTTCTAGGACCAAGATAATCACATTTATTCAGCAAAATTTATTACAAATAAGAAACCCTAGGTTAAAAATCTAATTTTGTAATATAGTTTCATCGCATAAAGCTTATATTAGAAATTGAAATTAATTAAACTAGTATATTAATATAAGATATAAGTATATGTAATATAGAATTAGAATAATGTAATATAGAATCATATGTATTCATACAATTTTTACAATTACTGTTATAATTCTAATAAAACTTGACAACGTATTACTCATTCGAAAATACTATCCATAGATTTAGAAAATATTAAATCTACAAACCTACAAATAGAAAGAGTCAATATTTTAATGCTTTATCTAAAAATGTCATTTATACATATACATTTTTTCATAACATAGGATGGAAGAATACAATTTATAATTACTCTCAAAAAAAATACTAAAAAATATTTCATTTTTTATATGAGAAAAATAATCAATATTTTGCTATACCTATAATATGCAATAAAATCACCAAGTTCAAGTTCTCTTTCTGATCCAACATAATATATTCAGCAATTTTTCACTTCTTCAATTTTCTATTCAGTAATGTCAATGACAGTTCCATTACTTGTAGAATACTCTAAGTCTTACCTCTGTTAACATTGAATACTTATATTCATTTACATCCAATCAATATTATTAACACGTGGCTATTTAAGATGTATATCTACAAATATTTCTTCTGAAATATTTTTCACTGCATATCTAGTTCCAGCATACATTATTCTGAAAGTTAAGAAATATGAATTCAAAAATTAAAGTGAATACATTTTCGCATATTTTTGCAAATTGGATTTAACGCATATTTTCAGATTCAATACTCAAACTTCCCATGAATTTCTTAAAGTGTCATACAGTATTTTATATTGAATAACTAGAATTATTATATATATATATATATATATATATATATATATATATATATATATATATACATGTGTTTTGATCTTATTGGCTCTCATCGGAACGGTGCAATTGGGTTTCAGATGTACAGACAATTAGGAAACTTTTTATCCTTTACGAAATCGATAATTTGCCAATAAAAAAGTAGGTATTGGTAGGCACTAATTGGCTCAAGTTTAACACGAGATAAATTATAAATGTTGCAGTAGAAGATAATTAAACTTCTATATATACATATATATATATGTATAATCTATACTGAGATTTTGATCGAAATATCAAATATTTCGAAAAAAAAAATCTCATCGAGCTGTCTGCTCAAATATTGTCAACGAAAACACAAATTATCAACTTTCGAAGTGAATATTAAGTGCATTCCGAAGGACTTTATCTGAAATATTTGGATGTTATGATCAAAAACCTCAATATAAATTTTTTATATTCGTGAGTATAAAGAGTTTCTTTCAATATTTTTCAGCAACAACAGGCTTTTTTAATTGAAAGATCTTCGTTTTGGTTGACGTTTCGGGATGAAATGCAACTTTGTCAAAACTGAAGAATAATTGAAGTTTCATTAATATATATCATATATTTTCATTAAAATTCAATTATCCATTAGTTTTGATAAAGTTGCGACAACGAAACGTCAACTGAAATATAGATTTTTTCAATTGAAAAAGCCTCTTATTGTTGAAAAAATATTTAAAAAACTATACATAATCAAATAACACCAAATAGAAAAATATATATATTTACATATATATTTATGATTTTTTGTATAGCTATTGTAACGCGAGATGATCAAATATAACTCTTCAATTCTAAAGAATATTCTGTATTAATGAATTGAGTGAATAATATAGCACCCTCACACAGATACTAGTTTTGTTGCGAAGTACATAGTTAAAATTCCAGGTTCATAGGAAATTAGCACTCTATAATAATGCTAATAACTCTGTTAATAGTACTGCTTCAGAACTGTCCTTAGTCTTACCTCAGGTATGGTTATACTGTCAAATTATACAACATTTTCACAACATAATTATATTGATATTTCAAATTCATTACAAAGAAATTAAGTCAAATTTTTCGTTAATATTACAGTGTTTGTTATTTGCATATGTATGTGTGGTTAATTTGTATTGTTTAGCATTCTTGAAAATAACAACTCATTTAAATATCTGCAAATACCTTACTTGAGTTTAACAATGTTTGTTATTTTAATTGGTATATGTAGTGAATTATTCTTGTTTATAAGTCTTGCAAATGATGACTATCTACCTAATAGTAAATACCTTCTAGTTTAGGTGGCAGATATAAATACCTCTTAACAGGCTCAGAGGCCCAACGATCTATTGACCCTATAACGTGTTTTTCAACGTGTGGATCACGAACCCCTTGTGGGTCGCAAGGGTCCTTTCGGAGGATTGCAAGAGGTTGAGAGGAGTATTTCAGTAGAAAACAACGAATAAGTTTGAAAATAGATTCGCTAAGAGATTTAATTAAAAGGATACACTCGTAAACATTTGTATGTCAATAAAAGTATATTAACAAAAAATAAAATCAAAACTGGCGCTAAAGTTGTGCTGGGTTTTGATTAATTAGTCGTGGATCTGATTTTGCTGCAATATTAATTATTTATAACATACTGCAAATTGAATGGTTTCCCAATTTTAAGCGATTTGAGCCTTTCATTTGAACAATTGAGAAGTAAGCATGTAAATTGCGTTAGTTATCAATTAGCGAAGTTTTAGATGTACTCGTATGTAACAATGTGTTTTACGTACTATATTATGCACTTATATACGAATTCTGATTATGGAGACGCATGAAAAAGTTGTATGGCATGAATATTTGTAACACAGTAACATACATGATGAAAAGTGAAGGACACGGGGGTTGAGAAATATTTTCCACACCCGGGGGGTCGTACAGAAAGTTGAAAAACACTGCTTGAAAATGTGGATTCGATTCCCACTGTGTTTTCTTGGGTAGTTCGGAATTGGTGTTAAACTGTAGATACAAACATACGACCTACATAGTTATGTGACCTTCCCTTTAGAACGATAATAACGATAATTAAGAGTATAGGGATCCAATCCTTGATATTTAAACAAAGTGCTGCACAACACACAAATTTTTCTGAACCTACAATTAAAATGTAGCGAATTAAAATGAAACTTAGTATAAAACAATAACCCAGAATGAAGTGGTGCGAGAATGATGTCATATATGTAATAATTATGTTTCATACAATAGATGTCATATTGTTAATTGTACCCATAAACTTGAAGGAGGATGTTTATGAATTGGACGACAGAGAATTGAAATTTTATTTTTTGAGATCCATGAATTCTATAGAAAAGTTGAGAGAAGATGACGTCAGTAGGGTTGAATGGAGATTAAATGTAAAATTCAAAAACTCATACGAAAAACGTTAACGAAAAAAAATTTAATAAAAATTATTTAAGATTGATAAGTTAATTTCGCAAAGTGGTTGTAAAAATGGGATGTTTTAACCATCATTTAAACAAGTGAAATTAGGTTCATTTTACTTCTACTCAATTAACTGTAGGTTTTTATTTTTACTGTTGCGACTAAAATAATCGAACAGTTTTTAGACAATATATTTTTCTTTTATCATTCATTAACATACAGGATAGCTATTGTATACTCTGAATTTTCGAAATATGAAACAGTCTTGAACTAACCGAGAGGTTTCAAGGGAGGTTTGAGAGGTTAAAATGATTATATATTATAGGATTATTTATTAGCTTTTTACCGATCCACACTTCTTGAAGTTTTCCGTTATACTTTTAACAGTTTTTGGTGTTAGTTTGAGTTTCTTTGGATATCTCGTCGCAAATGTATTGCATGTCCTTGAAATTCCTTCATCACATTCTCCATAAATATTGATTATTTTTCCACATACCATGTTATTAACGGTTACTGAAATTCCCGATACACTATCAAGTATTTTCAGTAATCGTTAATGCCATAGTGGTGGCAAAAAAATCCCTTAAATTTCAAATGGTAAATGACAGGTATTGTTTTGTTTGTTCTAACGCCGTCATAGCCAACTCATATTAACTGAACCTTTACGCGGATAGCTCAATAGCAGTAGAAAAATGTCAAATTGCCAATTATCTCAGGAATTAAAAATTTTCGTAATACATGAGATTATACAAAGTTACACTTATTTTTAATGCTTGATATGATAGAATTATAAAAATAGGGGGTTTCTATTTGAAAAAAATAATTTTTGCCGTTATTTTGAATTTAATTTATATTCTACTTTTTTGATCACTCTGTATTCATATTTTGGAAAATATTATACAAAGACTTGTTAGGTCGATCTTCTTCTACAATAAACCAAACTCATACTAGATAATAAAGGATTCCGTATAGGAAAAATTGATAGGTAATTATATTTTGGTCTGAAAACGTCATTTGGAACATAAAATTTGAAATACGTCGAAAACGGTTAGACTAAGGTATATCACATTATACACAAACTATATCTAGAATTTTCGAAGGAATCCTAAAATACAAGAATATAGAGGATGTTCTATTTATAACTGAAGTTTACGTCTACTTCCGGTATAACCTGAAATGCCGACATTGAAAATATTTTAATAGGCTGGCCCACATTCAAATTAGTTTACTACCAAATTTTCAGATTTATCCCATACTATACTTTTTCATAAATGGATCAATGGAGTTCCCGCAGGACCTACCTGTATATATAGGTATATTATTATTATTACGATTGTTCCCTTTGAGAAAAGCGACTGAATTTGAATTTGCAGTTATTAGGACTTTTGCTTCATCTTTTTTGCCTCCCAAAAACGCTTCATCCTCTCTGAATGCTCTTTCTTCCGTTCATCTGTCTATTTTACTCCAGGTTGAGGATTTGACTCTTGCTTAAACTTCACATGTGCGATTTTATAGCGATATTCAGTGCGATGTTCGAGATTTTTTATATGGATCTGTGGTAGATCCTTTTGGACCTCTTTTAGCCACTCTGTTCCGCATTTACTATTCATAATTATATCGAGTAGTTTCTTCGGTATTCTGGACTGTTTCATTCTGTAGACCTGTACATAGAACTTTGCTCGTCGTTTTCTGATTTCTTCCGTTATCGCATTCGTCTTTTGACACATTTCATTCTGAGGTCTTTCCATTCAAATGCCGTTTCTAGTAATTGGCCCGTAAATCTTTCTGAGAGTTTTTCGTTCTTGTTTTTCTAATTCTCTAATTCTTGAATGACCGTCAATAATCATTGTTTTAAATGCGTAGATTGCCTCTGGATGAATCGTTGTGTTATAATGCCTCAATTTGGCGCCTCTCGAAATGCACTTTTTGTTATAGTGAGCCCATGTTAGTTTGTAGGCCCTTTGGAGCTTGGTAATTCTCTGTTCATTAGCGATTCGGTTTATACCTGAGGTCTGTATAACTTCCCCGAGATATTTAAAATGGCCGACTTGCAGAATTTCACCATGTTTTGTGAAAAGAGAAGATTTAGTTTTTGCTTTTTTTCCATGTATTTGGTTCTATCATAAGAATTTTGTAACCTGGTTTTCTGCGCAATTTCATGTAGTTTTTCTACGGCGAGAATGGCTTCAGTTCTGTTCTCTGTGATAATAGCAATATCGTCTGCAAAGGCGAGACATTTGACATTTATTGTAATTTCTTTTTTGATGTCCACTTGTATGCCCTTTACGTGAAGTTCCCATTCCCTAATGATCTTTTCTGAAACAATATTGAAGAGAATTGGTGAAAGTCCTCGTCCCTGCCGCACGTCGATAAGGGATCTGATACTTCGCCCATAAATTTTACCTTGGAAGTTGTGCCTGTAAGTGTCTGTTCTATAATTTTTCGGGTCTTTCGATCGATTCCAAATTCTTTCATGATTTCAAAAAGTGTTACGCGGTCTACCGAATCATATGCTTTCTTGAAGTCAATGAAGACAACTGACTGGGTTATATAAAGGGTGTTTTTTTGTAAGTATAGAACTTTAAATTGCAATAAAACAACCATGGATCATTCGATTGACAATAATTTTTTTTTATTCGAAAGATAATTTTGTGGCATTACATTTTGAATATTATTTCTGGCATATGACCGCCACGGCTGGCTCGGATGTAGTCCAATATTGACGTCCTATTTTCGATAACTTTTTCCAACATTTGTGGCCGTATATCGGCAATAACATGGCGAATATTGTCTTCCAAATGGTCAAGCGTTTGTGGCTTATCCGCATAGACCAATGACTTTACATAGCCCCACAGAAAGTAGCGGTGTTAAATCACAATATCTTGAAGGCCAATTCACAGAAATTTCACACGTGAAATTAGGCGAGCACCAAACGTGTCTTTCAATAAATCGATTGTGGCACGAGCTGTGTGACATGTTGCGCCGTCTTGTTGAAACCACAGCTCCTGGACATCATGGTTGCTCAATTCAGGAATGAAAAAGATGGCCATCATCGGTTTTGAAGAAGTACGGACCAATGATTCCACCAGCCCATAAAGCGCACCAAACAGTCAGTTTTTCTGGATGTAACGGTGTTTTGACATACCCTTGAGGATTATCTTCACTCCAAATGCGGCAGTTTTGTTTGTTGACGATGAAGTGTGCTTCATCGCTAAACAAAATTCGCTTATGAAAATCGGAAACAACGGCAATCTCGTTTTGGGCCCATTCGACGAATCTACGCCTTGCTTGATGATCGTGAGTCTATTCATGATGAATTGCCAAACCAAACTGAGAATAAATCACTTCTCAGCTGTTGAATCGGTCACCATCTTCACCAGTAATGTCAACTTGAAGTTCTATACCTCTAAAAAAACAACGTATGGTGTTAAGTGAACATGCAGCAAAATTTCAATGGCTTATTCCTTGTCCTATTATAAAATATTTAATTCAATAATGGTTCTCCAAAAACCCCTCTGTTAGATTTCTTCAAAATTTTATATACATTTTATATTTATTTTATGTCATTGAGAAACTCTAGCAAAGTTATGTTTTTAATTCATTTTAGTATTACACTAAATGCACTCATTTGCTCTCTTAAATCGAATAGTTATATTATTTTATATTTCATCCATTAAAATCAATTTGTGAAATTGATAATTAATTTCAACCTAAATATCAGATAAATATCATTTCAATTTGAGGAGTACGAGTATATTTCTGTAGAAATTCTTTTTCTTGAATTCATGTTTATATTGATATATTCATATTTTCAGTTTTTGTGGAAAATCATTATTTTCGAGCTAATATAACCTATAACCACAAAGTATATCACATATAGTTATCATATACCAAAAATAAATGGAAAGCGAAATTCGAATATTCTAAAAGGAACAATGTTTCTCAATTCAAGAATGTTTTGGCATGAAACAAACGGAAACAAAAGAATTAAATACACCAAGTGAGTTTTTGTGAAATTTGGAATTTTGTGAGGAAAACTGAAGTTGGAGAACAAATTGAGAGTTTATTTGGAGATGAAATGAGTTTATTACATCTCCAAATAAAAAGAACAGTTGCAGATGAAATAAAAAGTACAGTCGCATATAACATAAGAAGAGTTGCAGAGGGACACGAAATTACTAAAACAAAATAAAATAAAATGAAATTGAAATTTGTGAAGGAAGATACAGATGAAGAAAGATTGAAAGAAGAACTAGTTTTTTTAAGAAGAAAAAAAATATAAACCTCGAAGAGAGAGATATTAAGGTACGTAACACACATCGAACCAACGTCTCGATTCTGAAGGAGCTAAACATCAAAGAGAGGTTATCGTCGAGTTTGCTGCGAATCCTTAAATTATTTGGACATATAACCCGAAGCGAAGACTATCGAACGATTGGTGATCCAAGGGAAAGTCGAGGGCAAAAGATCGCCTGGGCGCTTTCCAGCAAGGTGGATAGATCTGATAAAATCTGTGACGCATTCCAGCATCAATGAAAACTCTAGATCCGCTAAGCATAGAGTAGTGTGGCGCCATATTGCGTGGGACTCAGTGGCACAAGACAGAGATACGACCACGACCACTCTGTGAAGAGTGAAGGACTGAGAAGAAGACCACAAATATATTCAATAAGAGTATTATTTTCATTGCCATTTTCAATTTAGTTTCAAATCGATTAATAACAGTAAAGTTACATTCATAGTATATTTTGTTTCAGTTTTGGTGAATGCTTTCGGCAATTGAAGTCATATATTCAAAATTATCAGATATATTTTTCAAATTGAATTTCCAAGATAAAACTCACCCTGAGAAAAAGCAAAACTCTAAAAGGAGCAAAATTGAATTCAAATTACAAAATTTGAAAGAAACTCAAATTTACATCCTATATTTACATAGTCCCGATAATTATGAAAAATAAAAGTAAATTCTATTACGAATAATAACAAAATAACATAATTTTCCCCGCATTCAACGTCTGGTATTCACGGAGGTGTCATGTTTACAAAACTCATGAAGTCAGTTCCCTGAGTGGTTTTCCTGATTAATTTCGATTAATCGAGTTTAATTAATCCACAAAACATCAACAATGTTTGCTATAATTTTTTGCTTCATGTAAAATGAATAAGAATCTTTAAATTTTATGTAGTACTCACTCGTACTTTAGATAGATGGAAATAAACTGATGACTCATGCTATAAAATACATGAATTTCATATTTATTAATTAATCGAATTATGTGATAATATTCAGTAGGCGATAATTGCTGAATAAAATTGAATCACTTTCTTATATTTTATGTCCTGCGAAATCCAGAAAATTGATAAAATTCATTGTTTTACTAAAGTACTAAGTTTTTAAGTACTGAGTTCTAAGTTTACAGTACATGTGATTGGCTTCTGTGAAACATACGCAGTTATTTGAGATTTTCTATATTTAATTTTTTAATTTAACAGTTAACGATTTTACGTGTTTTAATCGAACATCTTGCATTCATATTTTTATTGAATATAAACTTAAATTCGAACACATGAACTTATGATTTACACTTTATTCACTACATAGTATGACGCGTTTCGTCGTCACAAACGACTTCTTCAGATGCTTACAGAATAATTAAATATTCATATCTTTATATGCAATATATACTTAACTACATAGTATAAAACAAAGTCGCTTTCTCTGTCCCTGTATCCCTATGTATGCTTAAATCTTCAAAACTACTCAACGGATTTTGATGCGGTTTTTTAACAGATAGAGTGATTGAAGAGGAAGGTTTATATGTTGAATGACATCCATTGAATAGTGGAGAAATACTGTTCTTTTTGAAGTTTCTAATGTGATATCGTAAATAATTAAATTTTTTCCGCTTACATTGCAACCGCAGGCTGAACCCTAACGAGATTTAGCAAAATAAGGTACTAAGTATCGTACACATTAAAAAGGTCTACAGAAAAGTACGCTATGGTACTATCTCTTAAGGATATCCCACAATAACATTTTTTTGTCATTTACTTTTTACGACAAATAATGGCTAGTTTTAGAAGCGAATTTAACCGATACAGCATTAATCTTAATCCAATTGAATATCTTAAATACATTGTGGATTTAATATAGATCTATAAATGGCCATTTACAGCAAATGATTTAAATGAATATTTTCGAAGATATTACAAATTTACTAGTGAATCAAATGCCGCAATTATTTTCAATAATTTATTAATATAATTCATTCATTAGATCAATTTCAGAAAATGTTACTTCCATAATTCAATTGTCATGGTGGTAGAAAGTAATTCCTCATCTGCTTGAATTTTTCGAAGAAAATTTGTATACATCGATTTGTATTTATGTTATTTTGTATTTCGTCAGATATTTCTTCTTTTGTTTTCAAGTTTCACAAGCACCGATCTGAATGGTACAAGTAACTTTACTACTTCATATCCTTAAATTATGTACCTAATAGTTTAGTGATTACTCACATTATTACAGATTTGACAAAATAATTTCAGTAGAAGGTTTTCTATTACAAGGACGTCAAATCGAAACTACAAACTAATTCTATCATTTTCAACTCACTATCACTTCAAATTATTCAACGAATAATATATGTTTACGTTAATTTGTCTAAATACAACTCATTAGACGAATATAGAACTACCTTGAGAATAAGTAAAAGTGATTTTATGGTAGGTATAATCTTTAATATATCTACCAAATCCATCAAATCATTCTGAAACAACACATATAATTAGTTCATTTGTGTTATTGACCCAACGTCTAATGGGTATAATTGAATTAAGGCAATTCACCGATCATTAATTCTCTCATGAATATTGTATACTGATTTTGAAATAATGATAAGTGGTAACAAAATGTTAAATTAATAATGGGTACTTAAAATTACAATTCACTGAATCTTTGTTGAACATATTCCGAATTAGATATCCAGCTACATCCAGATACAAGATAGGGAAAAATTGAAAATTATGATACCTTTCCTCTTTAGAGGTCGAACTGAACTATTTTCCTAATTTCCAGAGATACATAAGACATATTGTCGCCAAGTTATTCGGAATTGCAAAGAATCTTCTTGCACTTCCAACAAAACTGTGTAGTCAGTACCACCAATCAGAGAATTATATATTTTGAAAATATGTATAAAGACATTGTTCATTACGCAACAATTGACAGTTTGGACTGGTTTGAATTCCAAAGCGTTGTTGAAGATGACACAAGTTCGAGAAAGTTTTGCCAAGTTGTAGCCAACCTTCTATAAGAAGATGGTACCTTAGGAAGAAGAACTATTAAGATATATAGAGATTTATCTATCAAAAAGCAATGCAATGTATGGAAGCTATATTACACCAGGGAAAATCATAGCGAGATGAGGAGAAATGGAATGGTCGAAAATGACCAGAATAAAATTATTTGATGCATTCAGTGGTAAAATTTAGAGTTATCTGGAATATTGAGTCAAAGTTTGACAAGACGTGTTTTTTTTCCTTAAGCTGCTATGCCAAAAACTTACATATGTACAATAACTTAACTTCATAAAAGCTGCTAAGGAAATTGAAAGAGGAGTACCTAACGTTTGAAATGAATTGATCGTATAAACGGGGCAATAACCTCTGAGCGAAAGAATTATTTGCTGAAGAATTCAAGTATTTGAGAAGAATCATAGATTCCCAAAAACTTTAAATGATATACTAGCAATAGAAAAAGAGAAAAGACTAAAGTAGAGTACTAGTCTGAGGCGCAGCAGGGGTTTATCACATAAAAACGTTTGATAGACTCTAGAAAATATTTCTCAAAATAATATGATACAAAACCATGATACCCATGTTTGATGAACTCTAGGCAGAAGCTGGTTTTCTAGATATTAGAGAACTATATTTTTATATCTCCTAGTAAGGACACATAAACATAAAAGAGAAAAAGTTTATATTGGTAACAACTTTCAGACAGGCAACAGGATAACAAAAAATACTAAAACCACTTTTTCAATACAAACAAAAACCCAGCGCTCTCTTGATTACCTTGCAGATCGATTATTTAAGATTAGACTAAATGTTTCCTAGACAAAAACAGAACGATTTATTTTTATGATCATTTTATTTCAGTGTAAGTTATGCAGGTGATTCGATCTTTAGTAGTTTTTCAGAACAGAATAATAATACCCACATTAAAAAATAACAGAACGAACTCAAGCGCATCTGTAAAAAAACTTGGTAGAATTTGAAACAATATTTATATAACAGTAGATATATATATATATATATATATATATATATATATATATATATATATATATATATATATATATATATATATATATATATATATATATATATATATATATATATATATATATATATATATATATATATATATATATATATATATATATATATATATATATATATATATATATATATATATATATATATATATATATATATATATATATATATATATATATATATATATATATATATATATATATATATATATATATATATATATATATATATATATATATATATATATCTACTGTTATATAAATATTGTTTCAAATTCTACCAAGTTTTTTTAGAGATGCGCTTGAGTTCGTTCTGTTATTTTTTAATTTATGGGCTATAATTGTGATATTGCTGTAAAAACTTCACAATAGTGGAATCGCAAGAAATCTATCTGGGTCCGCTAAGAGGGAATCATGCGCATGGCCTACTTAGCACACCCTATTGGTACGTATATCATCGTATTAGAATTTAGTTGTTTTTATTAAATTTGTCCTTTTTTGCAGTGGGTCTAATTATTCTGTTCTGAAAAACTACTAAAGATCGAATCACCTGCATAACTTACACTGAAATAAAATGATAATAAAAATAAATCGTTCTGTTTTTGTCTAGGAAGCATTTAGTCTAATCTTAAATAATCGATCTGCAAGGTAATCAAGAGAGCGCTGGGTTTTTGTTTGTATTGAAAAAGTGGTTTTAGTATTTTTTGCTATCCTGTTGCCTGTTTGAAAGTTGTTACCAATATAAACTTCTTCTTTTTTATGTTTATGTGTCCTTACTAGGCGATATAAAAATATAGTTCTCTAATATCTAGAAAACCAGCTTCTGCGTAGAGTTCATCAAACATGGGTATCATGGTTTTGTATCATATTATTTTGAAGAATATTTTCTAGAGTCTATCAAACGTTTTTATGTGATAAACCCCTGCTGCGTCCCAGACTAGTACTCTACTTTAGTCTTTTCTCTTCTTCTATTGCTAGTAAATAGTATATCATCTAAAGTTTTTGAGAATCTATGATTCTTCTCAAATACTTGAATTCTTCAGCAAATAATTCTTTCGCTCAGAGGTTATTGCCCCGTTTATACGATCAATTCATTTCAAACGTTACTCCTATTTCAATTTCCTTAGCAGCTTTTATGAAGTTAAGTTATTGTACATATGTAAGTTTTTGGCATAACAGCTTAAGGAAAAAAAACACGTCTTGTCAAACTTTGACTCAATATTCCAGATAACTCTAAATTTTACCACTGAATGCATCAAATAATTTTATTCTGGTCATTTTCGACCATTCCATTTCTCCTCATCTCGCCATGATTTTCCCTGGTATAATATAGCTTCCGTACATTGCATTGCTTTTTGATAGATAAATCTCTATATATCTTAATAGTTCTTCTTCCTAAGGTACCATCTTCTTATAGAAGGTTGGCTACAACTTGGCAAAACTTTCTCGAACTTATGTCATCTTTAACAACGCTTTGGAATTCAAACCAGTCCAAACTGTCAATTGTTGCGTAATGAACAATGTATTTTTACATATTTTCAATATATATAATTCTCTGATTGGTGGTACTGACTACACAATTTTGTTGGAAGTGCAAGAAGATTCTTTGCAATTCCGAATAACTTGGCGACAATATGTCTTATGTATCTCTGGAAATTAGGAAAATAGTTCAGTTCGACCTCTAAAGAGGAAGGTATCATATTTTTCAATTTTTCCCTATCTTGTATCTGGATGTAGCTGGATATCTAATTCGGAATATGTTCAACAAAGATTCAGTGAATTGTAATTTTAAGTACCCATTATTAATTTAACATTTTGTTACCACTTATCATTATTTCAAAATCAGTATACAATATTCATGAGAGAATTAATGATCGGTGAATTGCCTTAATTCAATTATACCCATTATATGTTGGGTCAATAACACAAAGGAACTAATTATAAGTGTTGTTTCAGAATGATTTGATGGATTTGGTAGATATATTAAAGATTATACCTACCATAAAATCACTTTTACTTATTCTCAAGGTAGTTCTATATTTGTCTAATGAGTTGTATTTAGACAAATTAACGTAAACATATATTATTCGTTGAATAATTTGAAGTGACAGTGAGTTGAAAATGATAGAATTAGTTTGTAGTTTCGATTTGACGTCCTTGTAATAGAAACCCTTTTACTGAAATTATTTTGTCAAATCTGAAATAATGTGAGTAATCACTAAACTATTAGGTACATAATTTAAGGATGTGAAGTAGTAAAGTTACTTGTACATCATTTAGAACGTAATTGTGAAACTTGAGAATAAAAGAAGAAATATCTGACGAAATACAAAATAACATAAATACAAAACGATGTATACAAATTTTCTTCGACAAATTCAAGCATATGAGGAATTACTTTCTACAACCATGACAATTGAATTGTGGGAGTAACATTTTTTAAAATTGATCTAATGAATGAATTATATTAATAAATTATTGAAAATAATTGTGGCATTTGATTCACTATGTTTTGAATTTATACCTGATAAATGATACAATTTAGGTTTTAGAGGTGTTCATCTGTATTGGTTACGTAGTTATATCGAAGAAAGAACAATGGTAGTGAAAATAAGTTAGAGTTATTCTAAGAGACATGACATTGCTCTTGGGGTGCCGCAAGGCTCTGTACTCGGACCTCTTCTATTCATATTGTTTATAAACGATCTGCCTGCGAAGTTGTCGCGGTTTTTGCTGACACTATATGCCGATGATTCATCGGTGGTTGTTTCTGGTAGGACTCCTGAAGAACTTCTGGAGGCATGTGAATACATTGTGGGGGAGTTTGTAAATTGGTGTCGAATGAAGAATCTGATGGTGATCTTATGTAAAAAATTGAGTAACTCATTTTTTTCAATCTCTAGAATTAAGAATATCGTGCCTAGAAACTGCGTTATGAATGTGTATTGGAATCTTGTATATAGTCATCTAAATTATAATATTCTGCTGTGGGGCTGCTCTACAGAAATAAATAGGGTGTTTATTACACAGAAGCGAATACTTCGATTAATATTCAATATTCATCTTAGATTCTATCTTACCTCATTCACCAGATTCATTTTTGGACTTGCTTGAAAATCATTAATATATTAAATAATCTTCATAATGTGTGATACGAGATCCACAATATTCCGATTTTACAGAACTCGTCATCAAAATAACCTCAAAAATACATGTAACTACATTATATATTCATGTAATATTCAATTTGTGTACCTGCTCCATTTTAATTATTTCATATTAAAAATCAGGATTATCATCAATCTGCTACTGCAGCGGGTGATTGTGAATATTGTGAAATAGTTACTTTAGTTACTTTTAGCCGATTAACAATTGACATTAGGTTTGCGGTTTGAGGATCACGTAGTAAAACTATAAGAGTATCGGAGATTTTGGGTTCATCGTTAAATCCTTACATAAATTAATACAAAATCATGATATAATTAGTAATTTACTGATATGGTATCTGCTTGAAATATGAATGTATGAAATTAACATAATTTTCACATATGTTTCTAACCAATTATTATGAAGACTTCATCAATTGTTCACATCCTAACGAATTGTTGAGTATAATTCGATGTGATATTCTCAGTGTTCGATTATTTATTCTGTTATTCATATAATTCTGAATTTATAGTGATATTCCATGAAATATATTGAAAATGTTTCATTCTTTTGTAATGTCAACTTACTACTCATATTACTCTTGATAGAACAATGTTAAATAATTATATCTATATCTTTTCATTAAAAACAAAAAATTGTTAGCACGAATACCTACTTAGCCAATGCATTATGACCTTGTCGATTTTTTACCGAGAAGCAGTTGATTTCAAGTTCAGTTGATTCGATTATATGAATACAAAGAAATACAAGACAAGAATACAAGAACAACGATGTGGAATTACCGAGAGAAAAATTGGAAGCAACTGAGTTCAATTTATAATTATTTGATGAATGTTTCATTTAAGTTACATTATTAAACAGTTTGAAAATAATTTTATCTGATAGAAATTATGTTTTGAATGAGAAATGTTTTCAAGGATAATATAATTTCATAAGTTGTTACAGTTCCCAGAACATTTGCTATAAAATTATAAATTCAATTTCAAGACCATTTTTCAGCCTACGAAATTCTGTTATAACTTGTTATTCAAGTTTATTTCAAGCTTCTTCATATTTGCAGAAAAGATTTTGATCTTTACCCTACATATTCTTGCAAGAATTCGACATCAATTATGAAAGTATATCTGATGTCTTCGAGTTTTTGTAGATGATGACCTTAAATTCCTCATGAAAAAATATAAAAATACGTCAAGAATCCAACGAGAAAAATGAATTTGATGATTAATAAGACTGACATGTGAAGAAAATTAGAATTTATATAAATAAATGATCATTGTTTTAAATTCAATGGACGATGAATCTACTCTGTGATAGTTCATATTTAAATGAGAGGTAATAATAAAAACTTGTCTAAAAATCACTGACTGAACAATTCTTTATTCGACTAGTTCAATTCGTTCAGTCCAATAAGCCACCGAATCGCAGCTCTCAATTCAATGATCCATAGGGCTTTTTCGATTCCCTTATCAAAACAAGACCTCAGGGATGAACTTAATGTGATTCGTACGATAGGTAGGAACAATCAGTTCCCACTGAAAATAATCAATTCACTTATTATAAAAGGAAGAGAAACGCTTCATCAATAGACTTTTATATAGGCCACACTACATCAATAATGACAGAAATGAATCAAGATATGTGAACATCACTTATACACACGTTCCCGCTTCAAAAATCATTAAGTTCTTCAAAAATAATAATTTAAATATAGCATTTTCAAGTCACATCAGATTGGATAGAATGATCTTTAATAACAAATTGTCCGAATCAGAGCCAATGAAGAAATCTGGAATTTATAGATTGGACTGTGAAGAATGTAAGTCGTCATATGTTGGACAGACCGGAAGATGTTTTGAAACTAGGCTAAAAGAACACGTAAAAAACGGACAATCTGCTTTTCGGGAACGTCTAGAGTCGACAGGACATAAGATCTCAAGTTGTTTTAAACCTAAGATACTTCATTTCTGTGAAAAAGGAATTAAAATGAACTACCTGGAAGCCATGGAAAACTTCAAAAATCCAATAGATACGATCTTCTTAATGACCAGTTAGACCTAAACGACTCACCGCTGTTAAATCTCTGATAATTCGGAAACCCCCACCTCTATGACGAAATTTAAGGTGGTCCGAACAGATCTGCAAAATATTTATAGGTTGTCTTTGTAATATGTATTCATTCTTGATAATGCTGTAAAAGGCGAAACTAGTCGAATAAAGAATTGTTCAGTCAGTGATTTTTAGACAAGTTTTTATTATTACCTCTCATTTAATCATTGTTTTATTACAGAATATTGTTCATTGAATACAGATATTGTTTATTATTCCAATTTTTTGCTCAGTATCTGAGGAAGAAGTATTACTTAATAACGTGAACGATGGTTTATTGTTCATATATATAGCTTTATTATGGAGAATAAATCTTCTTTTGATCCTAATCAACTTACCTGTTTCTTGACCGCTCAAAAAAAGTCAAATTATAAATGGTCAGGAAGTAACATATTATAATAAGGTATAGCGAATATCACTAAACTTTTATAATTATAAAAAGCAAAGAAATAAGTGAACAAACTGATGCATATAAACTTTCTAAGAACAATATCAAATAATATAAAAATATTGATATTTGAAAATCGCCCAAATCTAATCAAACCATACAATGAAGGAGTGCAGTACAGTTGAAATAACTTATTTTAATTATATACCATATACACAATTTATAAATTGAGAAATTAGTGAAATATCACGATACGATTCGTTATGATCACGCTTCAGTTATGAGGTTAGCAATTATTCTAATTCTTTTATTATTATTGTATCATATGAGCAGAATTTGTAAACAATCTGTCAAGATAAGTATTTTTCAAATATTTTCATCATTAGTGATTTAATTGGATTACTCAGTTTATAATTAATTTTTGTCGATAATATAAATTTGAGAATTGACGCTACTGCTTCATAGTAAAACGTAACACTAGGCGCATTTCAATGCTGAAGTCGATATGGAATCTAAAAAAATCAAACCTGGCCCTAAGAGAATTTTAGTATGAATTTTATTCAAGATGATCAAAGGAAAACAAAATCTGATAGGCAAACATTTCTACCTGCTCCTGCATCTCTACTATTAAAAATGTTGAATAACGGACTGAATGGAAATACAGATCTAACTGCTTATTAAGAGGAATACCTTAATTTCCGATTAATTGATTTGTACTAATTACAGGGATTTAAATTTCCTAAAATCACTAGGTTTCTAGATTTTCTAGATTCTTCTCTATGAAATCGTTTACATAATGAGACCATCATGAGAACATCAAATGCAAACCATTTGATGGAGGAGAATTATTCATTTGAGAATTCGAAATATCAACTTCATAGATTCAAATTGGATAGAATGGATTAAATTCTTGAATGAATACCTTGAAAGTATTTCAGTACCTAATAATACCTTTCATTTTCTCTTTTCATGTTCCAAATTGGATTTCTATGTTCGGCACTAATTTTTCTTATCTCCTCTTTCTAAGTATTTCTTCATTCTAGAAACTATAGACTATGCATACATAGGTACCTTTTTTTGTATATGTATTTTAGCAACAATCAGTTGCTAAAATTTTATCATTGTTTCGCTTTAATAAATATATGATGAAGTAACAGACCTTGCAACAATTCAACATTTCATTCATTATCAATATCTTTTGGGTGTACCGCAGGGGCCTCTTTTGGGACCTCTGTAGTTCAATATTTACATAAGCGGTATGAGATGACTTAGTATGGCTAAATTGTTGCTGTATGTGTTAATGTAAACGTATAAAAGCGTAAAAATCTCAGAGGATTGTGTAAAGCATCAGGTAGATGTTTTATAAAAATAGTGTGTACAATATTGACTCGAATTGAATGTGGTAAAGCGAAGTAGAATAGTTTGATTAAGTTGGCTATATACCAATTCAATAAAACATTGATATCAAAATCATGTACTGCTAAAAAGTTTACTATGGAAGGAAGATATACCGTGATTTCATATCTAATATATAAAATTCCCGTGTCACGGTGTGCGTGATTGAACTCCTCCGAAACGACTCTACCCATTTTCGTGAATCTTAGCGTGCATATCGGCTAGGGTGGAGAATAGGAAAAAATCTATTTTCCATCCCCCTAAATGGTCCACCCCTTAAACTTTTTTTGTATTTTTTCAGACAAAATTTTTTATTTTTATTTTTTATAATACAGCATACAACAATACATACAACCCTAAATTTTCACACCTCAACAATCAACCCCAATTTTTTATCTATTAATTAAAAACTTCAATTTTTTTTGCAAGAATTATTTTTTCATTTTATCATGACAGAATAAAAAATTTGATATAACTCTCAATTTTACATCCCTCTACGATCAACCCCTATTCTCTATTTGTTAATTATAAACTTCAATTTTTTTGGTAAGATTTTTATTTTTATTTTGTTATGAATTAAAATAAAAAATCTGATATTACTCTCAATTTTTCATCCAGAAGGATGAAAAATTGAGAGTAATATCAGGGGCTGATCGTAGGAACTACTATCGTAGAAACGATCAGCCCCTATTTTTATTTGTTCATTATAAACTTCAATTTTTTTTTCAAAAATTTTTTTTGTCATGACTTATAATAAAAAAATGTCATATTACTCTCAAGTTTCATTCTTATAGGATCAACCCCTTTTTTAATTTTTTTTATTCTATCCACAAATTCGCAATAAGGTTGTAAGATGGCAATCAAATATTATATTTGTAATACGATAATAAATATAATATTATGTAAATCAGATGAACACCGAAAAAAATAATCAATATAGGAAAATGAAAATTTTACACACGTACAATATTGGTATGGCTTAGAGGAATTGATTCCAAGTCATATCAAATTGAAAATGAGTTGAAAATTGAAAGAACAATCTATATACATATATACATGAATCCCTACTTCCCTTAGTCACGCCATCACGCGAGAACGGCTGGACCGATTTCACTATTTTCGTTTTGTTGTGACACAACTTGAGTCACAGAAGTCGCAAGGCAGCAATTCAAAGATATAAAAGAGGAAGTCAAACTGACGAGAGACGAAAACCTCGGAATGAAGTTGATAGGAATCGATGGAATCGAATTTAACAATATGAAAAGGTTGCGCTTAACTCCTATCCACCTGCATTCAATTATAATTTTGAAACAGATTGCTGCTCACAGCAAATCGTGCGTCAATATTTCAAGGCAAAGTTTAATTGTTATTGATAAGAAAATACTACCAATGATGCGACAAAATATTGCGTGAAGAGTCAATTCAAATAGACGCTATTGGTACAGTCTCCAGAGCCACTATATTCATTGGTTTCCTGGAATGGACCGAATTCTGAAAATTTTTTGACTTATATCCAGCAAATATCTCATATAATTAATGATGCGATATATGGGACAAGTACTTGCTACTTGCTGTACAAGTACTTTACTACTACTTGCTAGGGAACGGACAGGTTAATCACTTTCCATACCCCAAACTTGTTCATATAGGAATTTTTTGATCAATATCGATAAAAATCGACTGATTTGAAATTACAGGAAATATTGCAGTCCCTTCGTAAGTCCCTGGCTCCACACGGGATAAATATTGAAAACAAGATAGTGTAGCACAAATAGTAGAACATGTCGTTTCGGCTTCTCTACAATTATTCAGAGAAAAATAAATTGGCGTACAAAGTTCGCCAGGTCAGCTAGTCATCATATCTGAATGAATATGAACGATCTCTGCAGAAAGCATTATGTATTTATTGTTACAACTATTATTGTTTCTATTATTGCTCAAAGACCAAACAAAAATTTTTATTTAACAAAAGACCCAAAAATCAGAAACCTCTATAGCTCCGATTGGTGGAACCAAAATTTAACGTGGATTTCGAACGGTCTAGGACAGTCATGGGCAAAGTACGGCCGCGGGCCAAGTGAGGCCCTCGGGCTTGTCTGATCCGGCCCGGGACACGGTTCGAATGGAATCACATGGAAGAAAAAGGAATGGACGGGTGTGATCATTTGAAAGATATGTTATGGCTTTCAGTCTTTGCATTTTTACAGATCTTTTTAGCCACATCAATAAATTGAACCTTAAACTCCAGGGAAGAAATCAATTGATTCATGGTACTTGGGATCATATCAGGGGTTTCAAACTGCAGTTAAATCTATTTTCCAAACAACTACCCAAGACAGACTTAAATCATTTTCCAAAGTTAAAATCCATTGCAGTTACCGAAGACAAAGTTAAGAGCTATGAGAAAAACGTAAAATGCCTTCATGAAGAATATGAACGAAGATTCCAAGACTTCAAAGTTATCGAACAGGACCTGGAAATTTTTAGCATGCCATTTAATTTGGATTGTGGATCAGTTAAACCAGAACTGCAGCTCGAACTAATTGAGTTGCACTGTAACACTGAATTGAAAGAACTATTTCTCAATGTTTCGAAGATTGAGTTCTTCCAAACCTGAAATCTCACGCTCTGAAGATAATTTCGATGTATTCCTCTTCCTACATCTGTGAACAGGTGTTTTCAACTATGAAGCTTCGCAAAAACAGTGTTAGAAACCGATTTACTGACCATAAGTTAGCTTCACTACTGCGAATCAGCTCATCTCAGTTTCTACCAGATTATGATCACCTTTTAGAATCTCAGTCATCTGTCTCATACGCCTTCATGTTCTTCTAAAGATTAATCATTTTTGTGACTTGTTTGGAAGTTTTTACTATTTTAGTATATCAGTTGTGTATGATGTAAAATTAAACAATAAAAAGGTTTAGGCCTATAACTTGTATTTTTTTGTTTTTTTGGCCCGCCTGTAAATTTTTTAATTTCATCTGGCCCTCCTTTTAAAAAGTTGGCCCATCACTGGTCTAGGATCTCGCTGGGATTCGAACTTACCATCACCAGTAAGCAGAGAATGTTATACGGTACAATACCGTTCGGCAACTGAGTCTCTGAAACTAATTGTTGTATTATGTCATATAATTGATGAGCATGTCATGTTGGTCTTATAAAAGAAGCCATTATTCGAAAAAACTTATCGACTGAAATTTCAGTGACAAGATGATCATTCTATTCGTGACTAAAATCATACTTTTTGAGTATGACTTCGTCGACAAAGTCAAGGTGTTTTCGGCAGTCTACAAGCATCATGAATCACAAATTCGGTACCTGACTCGCATACAAATAATTCATTAATACTTGATCTATCAAATGAAGACAATTGTTGTTCACAATGACCCTGTTTTATACTATAAATCGTTTAAAATTGTTAGGTCACGGAATGCTGTTTATAATGGTACGATGCATATATGTAAGATGAGCGCCAATGATATATATATATATATTTATATATATATATATATATATATATATATATATATATATATATATATATATATATATATATATAAAAGATTGAAAATATAACTGAAGCAGGCAATAAATTAATTTTGAAATATATATATATATATATATATATATATATATATATATATATATATATATATATATATATATATATATATATATATATTTATTTCAAAATTAATTTATTGCCTGCTTCAGTTATATTTTCAATCTTTTCAGTAACAACAGGCTATTTTCAATCTTCAAAGCTTTATTTTTGTTGACGTTTCGTTGCATATCAAAACTAATGAAAAATTGAATTTTATGAATCACCATAGATATCAAAACGCCAGACCTACTTCAGAAAAAAATCAAATTGGCTTTTTTTGCCTCTTATATACATAATTTTGTCATTTATGTACATATATACATATATATATATATATATATATATATATATATATATATATATATATATATATATATATAATTTCACATAGTTGAGTTTTATCTACTTATCCAGAATAAAAATATTTCAATATACATATTATGGATAAAACAATTTGAAATTATATGAATGTGTATATGTACCTATATATAAATCGCACTCATTTGAATCACCTGCTTTACCATGAGTTTTTCAGAGGTTTTTTCATGGTGAAGAAGACTAAAACTTCCGAAGCGAATGCTAAGCCAGAAATACTAAATTCCTCTGAATACTAAGGAGGCAAAAAAGCCAATTTGATTTTTTTCAAACAAATAAGTAAGACGTTTTGATATCTATGGTAATTCATAAAATTCAATTACTCAGTATTTTCGACGAAGTTGTGATATACAACGAAACGCCCAACAAAAATAAAGCTTTCAACATTGAAAAATATCAAAATATATAAATTTATATATATATATATATATATATATATATATATATATATATATATATATATATATATATGTATAAAACTTGGTTCTCGGAATGAGCCGCGTTCTAGATTTATATAATCTCGACGTTTCGGCTTCCGTTGTGACGCCATCTTCAGGAGCTGGAATAAATTAGTAAAGGAAAGGGTTACTCGGTTACGTGACCTCAATCTGCCTACTCCACGAACTGAATGAAGGAAAATGAGCAAAGGTTACCTGGTTACGTAGCCTCAATCTGCCTACTCCACGAACCAAATGAGGGAAACTAGGAACGATAAGAAATGATTCGGTTGCGTGGCCTCAATCTGCCTACTCCACGAGCCAATTCGTTTCTGATAGTTAACTCCGAAGTCTCAACCTGCCTACTCTTCGGAGTCAACTAGCTATCAGATTGAGGCCACGTAACCGAGTAACCCTTTCCTTTACTAATTTATTCCAACTCCTGAAGATGGCTTCACAACGGAAGCCGAAACGTCGAGATTATATAAATCTAGAACGCGGCTCATTCCGAGAACCAAGTTTTATACATACTTCTGACCGCGGAAACCTTTCTGAATATATATATATATATATATATATATATATATATATATATATATATATATATATATATATATATATATATATATATATATATATTTACGTATATGTGGATGAATTACAAAATAACAAATTCACAAATTAACAAATTTTCATCTTTATGAATCCTTTCTGAAATTTCCCTGCGTTTTTCATCTGGTTCAGTTGCTAACATAATTTTCTCAGTTGAATTCATGCTCTTTTGTTATTTATTTATGAAGGCAGTTATTCTGTTATTTGTATATCTATTTATGAGCATCGTTCTATTGAATTTCGTAATATTTGATCTATATAGCTTTTACTACAATTAGTACATGTAGTTTTTTTTCTGGAAAAATTGTTTTGCTGTTTAATTTTGTATAGAGTTGTTAGCCTTGGTTTTCTTCTTTAATTTAATTTTTTTCATTCATTTCTATTTTCCTGTCATATAAGTATACATAAAAACTAGATAGTTCTGATAATTGTTTTGTTTCTGTCATTCGTAGGTAGGTAGGTACTGTTATTCGGTGGAAATTATAGCTTTCGAAAAGTTTTCACAAAGCTATAATTAGTATCGAACAGTTAACAGGACATGAATTTTCCCATTACACTGTTTTGTTAAGAAGAATATCAATTATTTTCAGCACAATATTGACTTTCTACAATACTGTTGAAAAAATTTAATCATTCTATGAATATCATCTTATGAATACTCAATGGAATATTAAGTTCTAAAAAACAATCAAACTTGAAACGAAATTATGAAATATATCAGTTGTATTGCGAAATAAACCCACCGAAATTTTTAATGGTTATTCTCACCTCTGATTTGAACCCAACACGCATTGTTCTAATTTGTAAAACAAACATATATACATCGAAGGCATTGAGAAAAGCTTATAACTTGAAAATATTGCATTGGGTTCAAGGAACTTGAATGAATGGCCATTAATATTTCTTATCTTATTCACAAACATCTCATTTGTTTATATACATTGAGCAGTATTCATTGAAATCAATAAAATTCGTTGTGATGTTATTAAAAAGAGTTCGTTTTCATTCCAAAAAGTAAGAAATTGGAATTTGTTCAAGAAGACACTCCCTGATAACAGAACATTTCAGCATTACGTAAACAAGGTTTATTATGATGCACTAATTTATTCTTACAACTCAAATGATGACTCGAAATTGGATATCGGTTATAATCACTAATGGAAAATTGAATTTTTATGTAAACACATAAACGATTTGAAGTGTTTTGTATTGTTAATAGGTAAGAAATTGCAATAGGTATTGATAAAGTATTAAAGCGTTCAGTTTTGGATTTATACACCTTGACCTATCCTTACCTATTACGATTTGCATTAACATAAAAAAATTATTCAAAACTTCTTTCCTCAGTTTTTTATTCATTCCAAAAAATTGCTAATCATAGATTGGTCCAAAAGAAAATTGCCGGAAACAAATTATAATTGAATGATATGTTGACACTAGGCAAATGACTTTTTTTTCAAAAATGGGTGTTTTTTCCACAAATTTCGAAATTTCGCCGCTTTTGAATCGAAATTCCTATATCTTATTCAGCTTTTATTGTGATTATCAAATTTTTCAAGTCTATTAAGCTATTATTTCTACTAAGAGTCCCATTTTTATCCATTGTTATAAATAAACCTATAATGATAAATCCGATATTTTTCTGTATTTGTGTTCATGATTATAAATATTAGAAAACCACAAATCCTGAAGAGTATTTTTCACTATACTTTGCTGTTTGTTTCATTTTGTCATCTTCATTATGTTTTCAATTTTATAGAACGCAAATTTTCAAAAGTTTCCAATTTTCAACAAATAAGAAATTTTGTGAAGTATGAATGCATATCAATCTTTCTGATATGTTTCAATAGACAAGAATTTTACAATATGTCGTTTGTAGTGAAGGTTAATTCACTGATTCTTTCAATTTATTTCATTTGATTCAACAACAGCTACGGCTTGTAATGTGTCAAATGTTAATTACTAATAGAAGATTAGTTGGGATTGCATTCAACTGAAATATTCATTGCAGCTTCTAAACTTATCCTACGAGGAGTCAGTGGAAAATTCGTTTCTGGACAACTCACAGCTATTTTGGGGCCTTCGGGATCTGGAAAAAGTTCACTCTTGAATATTTTGGCTGCTTACAAGTAAGTATATATCATTACTTTTTTTGGAGGTAAATAGATTGCACAATTATGCCCAGTATAAGTTTTTCATGGCAATAAGTTGCACGGGTTGTAATATCTCTAATTATTGATTAGTTTATTAAAATAAATTAAACTCTTGGCTTAATGTTTCACGATTTATTTAACAATATGTATAGTCAACTTGTTTCGAGTGTTAGCTCATTTTCAAGACTATGGTGAAGCAAGACTTTCAAGACTTTGGTGAAACATGTTGACTATACATATTGTTAAATAAATCGTGAAACATTAAGCCAAGAGTTTAATTTATTTTAATATTCAATTATGTTTCACCAAGAGTTAAGCGAGAATTCAATCTCATTAATTGATTAGTTTTTTCATCGAGTATCAAATTATCATGAGATAATTGGATATTCGATTGATTGAGGTTAAATATAATTATCGAAATCATCAAACAATGTGTACCAGCTAATAATTGACGATTATAATGAAATATATCGTTTGATACTTTGTCATTGATTACTGTTGGAACAGCCAGAAAATTGATATTTGCTAATAAAATAACAATATTTGATTTCGATATATATATATATATATATATATATATATATATATATGACAAAAATACAATTTTCGGTATAGCCCGCAACTCAATTGGAAGCAGCCGTTGACACGTGTTTCGAGCTTATTGCCTCCCCTTAGAACGGCGTACGAACCTGGAGATGGAATCAACAATAAAAGAACACTCCTGTAAGGGAAGGCTCCACTGCTAGGCTTCCACGTGACCTCTCCGGATTTGGAAATTTGGTCAACGTATCGCCAATGTGGCGACTATTTATTCTTTAAGGAGTCTTTAACCGAGAAAGTTAACAACGAATGAAAATTTGTCTTGCGGTGAAAAGTACAAATGACAAATTTGATCATAAATACACCAAGCAACGAACATTCACACATCTATGTCCGTAAAGATTATATTATATTGAGAGATCAACTCTTTCAGGTATGACAGAATGCATTCAGGGAGTCAATTTTCAGTGCGTATTTCATGCATACATAGATGACATGCTTTGTAGACATTCCATGTGTGTCAAATGGTTCCTCACCTAGGGATATATGTACTAAACGTTGTCTTCCTGAATGTATTCTACCACACTTGAGAAGGTTCGATTAGTTTCTTTGGCTATGATGCGTTGTATAAAGCATCGGAACTGACCTGTGCAGATAAATGCCGTTGATCATTTCCTAATTAGGATGGAACAGGGCTGTATAGTATAACTGTGAAAATTACCGAAAGGAGTATGTTCAGTTCGTTCCCTAATTGTATTAACAATGGGTATTATAATCACCATCTAGAATATACTCTAGGTGGTTATGATATTACTGAAAATTGTTGACATACTCTTCTTATCGGTGAATATTTCGTGAACATCAATGCGATAAAACATGGATTAAAAGAATATTGCGATGAATTTTTACACCATTTACACAAGAACTATTCTACAATATGCATATTGAAAAAAATTTGTCTTTATCTCATGGAATTACTTTCTAGGTCAATTTTTATTTTGTTATTTTTATACGTATAGGGGTCAAATAGTCACGAACTTCCTGAAGAACGTTGATACTCGCAAATTGTAGTTCTAAGAAAAAAATGAGTTACATGACAAATTTGAGAAGTCGATAACATGTTTACTCTAAATAGGTTCTGTGTGATAATTTGTATTGTATCTCGTTTCTTGGACTCATTAGTTAGGAAGTTCGTTCGTCATAGGAAAAAAATGATAATGAGATGTTTCTTTACTGGTTGTTGATTTTTTATTATTTCAATAATCAAAAATGGTTTCCTTTGAAACGATTCAGATGGATTGAATGGGTTTACAGATGGGAAAATCTACCTCGTGGCTTCATCAACTCTCATGTGGGCAACTCAAACATCTGTTCGAGAAAAAAAATTCTTGAGAACGTTCTTTCAAATTTTTTGTTTTCCCATTGTAAAATTAAAAAATTATGATTCTGTTCCAATTCTATGTAATAAAGGCATGAAAAAATGATCAGCTCAAGACTCTCTAACGAAAAGCGAATTTATGACAAAAGATTGTGTTAAAACACAAAAGGTCACTCACCAAATTTTGTCAGAAAATATGTCCATCTATACTTAGAAATTTTTGAGAATTGATTGACTGGGTTTACAGATGTGAAAATCTACCTCGTGGCTTCATCAACTCTCATGTGGGCAACTAAAACATCTGTTCGAGAAAAAAAATTCTTGAGAACGTTGATTCAAATTTCTTGTTTTCCCATTGTAAAATTAAAAAATTATGATTCTGTTCCAATTCTATGTAATGAAGGTAAGAAAAAATGATCAGCTCAAGACAAGACACCAAATTTTGTCCGAAAATATGTCCATCTATACTAAGGAATTTTTGGGAATTTTATTTTATTTTAAGCGATGCAACAATATAAAAATATGAAAAACATTTTTTATGTAATCTTACATTTGAGCGAACTTGGGAATGAATATTTTATTGTTGTTAAATGTATATAAAAGTTTTTTCCTATACATATCAGAATTTTCAGGAACTATATTACAATCTTCTATAATTTCACATATAAATGTCAATATTTTTCAAGTACTCAAATAAAACATATATTTACAAGAAAGTGGTTATCATTTAATGAATCGAACCACATCCGAATGTAATTGACCCTGATTATTTAGTTTCACTGCATGTTCTTAGTGTTGGCAGAAATTGTTGGAATCCTCGAATATTCTTGAACGATGATAAGGTGATTTCAGTGTGTAAGTCATTGACCAACTCGTAAATCCAAGTATTCTTGTTCGAAAGAATCATTAATTCTACGCCAACATTTATGCTAATCGTAACATTAATGCCAATAACCTTTGAAAACTTTTTTTATCAAATTATAGAGTACATTAGAATAATTTGATTGAAGTCGATTCAATTCAGGTAATGTACGAAGAGAGCACACTATGTGTTTATGGTAATTAACGTCTTGCACAACAGTTAATTTAACAGTTGGTCGAAAATTTTTGATACGCTTGATTGAATTTCTCAAATTACCGTAAATTGAGGGATTGTCTGATAACACAATAAAGATCCTCATACATATAGAGAATATCAAAATAACTGAATATAATAGAATAACTTCAAAAACATTTTTCGCGAAAACCAAAGATCGTACTTCAGTGTTGTAGAATTGCAATGTTATTTACAAAATACCATGTCTCCAAACAAAGAACCACACAACACAAAAGTGATAATCGTATTGGAAAACGTTCTTCTGCATTAGCATGTCACTTCCATGACTCGGATCACAATTTTGAAATATTCAAAATTAATAATAAAAATTCAAATATTAAAATTTTGGATAGGGAGAGCAATCACAAAACGAGATGATTTTTGGTAATGGCAGATACACACAACACAGACAATACGATCAACTTAAGATCAGATATTGAAAAATTAAGCATCATTCTACAAACATTTTTCTACGCCAATGGTTTGAAATATTTAAGATCAACTCAATAAGACAATTGCCTGGCCTTCAGCCTTATAGGGTGTTGAAATTTTTGATCATTCAGTTTAGAAACATGAATTGAATAAGTAGCAACAAAATAAGAGACATTTCTTATAAAAAAATGTTAGTTAGGGTATCTTCACTGCATAAACTCTAATTGTAAGTAATTTTATTTTTTACGTATTGAAATATATCATTTTAGTCATTACTTTGCAGCTTGTTTTTCCTCTTGAGAAGACGATGAAAAGTGTCGAAATATTGAGAATTGTAATGAGTAAATGAGTTCTCAAACACTTCACAAGAACAATTATTCCCGTTACCTAAATTGTACATATATATATAATATTTATATATATATATATATATATATATATATATATATATATATATATATATATATATATATATATATATATATATATATATATATATATATATATATATATATTGCAGTGTTGCAGTATATATATATATATATATATATATATATATATATATATATATATATATATATATATATATATATATATATATATATACTGCAACGAATATATTGCAGATGTGTTGCAGTATATATATATATATATATATATATATATATATATATATATATAATATATATATACTGCAACACATCTTCAAATAAGATATGCCTCTATAGACCAGGGTTGATAATTTTTGAAAGCAAAAAAAATTATAGTAGGATGAAACCCATGAAAAAAGGACGGGAGTATAACAAAATTGAGAAGAAAAATAATTTACGGGCCATCAGAGGTCGGGAAGTGGAAAGGGGTTTTTAAGGGTAAAAAAGGTATACCTACCTCGATTTCCGGCAAAACTACAAGTCCTATGAGAAAAAATTAAATGACAAAGTTCTAGGTAATAAAGAGACCCACAACTTTTGTGATCACACTTTTTTCACATAACCTCAAAATTTATTTGAAAAATTCAAATAATCAAGTTTTTAGTTTTTTATTTTTATCTTATGCACAAAAAATTTTTTTTTCACAAAATTCAATGAAAACTTACCTTCCTATCTCCTAAAGACACAGTAATTTCTTTGATTCGAAATATTCATTTTTTCGCCTTTTTTTGACTTAATATCGAAAAAACACGAATTTTCAATCGAAAATTCTCGCGTCAAAATACCAGCTTTTTAAAAAAAATCAAGGAGTTTTTTGTTCGTTGAAATCTCTTCTTTCTGATAATGTAATCAAATATATACATTACTATGGTAAATGTTCTCAGAAAATGCAAAGAAAAGAAAAAAACTCGATTCCGAAATTTTTTTCCCCTTTTGAATCCTATATTTCTTGCAATCTTTATGATTTATTTATTTGTAATTTTTTTGTTTATCAATGTAACATAGAATCTTATGTTTTTCAAGTAATTTAAGTGTAAATTTTACTTAATAGCTCAAAATTGTAAATAGTGATTAAAAAACAAATTTCGGATTCGAGTTCCTTCTTTGCATTTTCTGAGAACATTTACGATAGTACATGTACAGTACATATATTTTAGTAGTAAGTAGTACTGTAGTAAGATACAGTATATATATTTTTACATTATCAGAAAGAAGAGATTTCAACGATCAAAAAACTCCCCGACATTTTTTAAAAAGCTGATACTTTGATGCGAGAATTTTCGATTGAAAATTAGGGTGTTTTTTCGATATTAAGTCGAAATAAAATGAAAAAATTAATATCCAAAATCAAAAAAATTACTCGTTCTAGGTTTTTGAGAACTGATATTTCTGTATCTAGTCTCATACTGATGTTGTCTATAGGATATTTCTGTTTTTTTTCGAATATTCAACACTCCACTCAATCAAAATAATTGTTCCGTGGGATATGTTCTGCCTTTTCTCAGAAAAATTTTCAATATCCATTTCTGCAGAATCTCTAGATATTTCATGTGATGTTCCATCGCCGGCCGCTCCCCATCTTAGTATTCCATAAGATAAATCCGTCTGGAACATCGAAATATACAGAATCTTTAAACTTCAGAATTGATTTGAACAAATGATAATATAATATTTTTTCTGCGATTAATACATCATCTGGTGCAAAATTTCTCGAATATATAAACAACCCAAAGGGCAAATATGAGAGTTTGCCTCATATATTTAAGTGTAGGTCCACTGAATTGAAAAAAAACTAGGATTCAGAAAATATTGCATAACATTTATTTTTTGTTTAAAAGTAGGTATCACTCAACCTAGTGATTCATTCATTCGATTTACTCTTAGATTGATTGAATGAAAAGCTAACTTTTGTCTTTTCAGTTCTTCATATATTCTGAAATTAAATCCTGATAATGTTTTGTATTGAGCACAGAAAACGAAACCTAAATTATCGATTGAATAATTTCAATTTCAATCAATGCAAATATACGTCAGAGTGATCAATTAATTATGTGATAATAAGAACAAAAGAACATGACAAATAATCAACGAATATATTCGAACCCTTTCATCGCAATATTATGATGAATTGAGTTCAATTATTATTAGGATGATGAAATGACATGTGAAAAAATTGAGGAATCTATTCGGATGAAGTGTTTATCGAACAAAACCTTGAAGACGCAAACATTTTCATTTTTTAGATCCTATGACGCCCATGAATTAATTCATAAATTAATCTATCCTGTACTAGTTTTACCTAATGATCTGATTCAGCTCATTGGAATACAACTTTTTTGAAAGATTAAAAAGATATTTTCTAGAATAATATATATGTTAGGACAATAAAACTTTTTGAAATTTAGTCTATTGATTGTCAACATCAAGATTAGATGTCAATGAGAAACATGACAAATAATCAACGAATATATTCGAACCCTTTCATCGCAATATTATGATGAATTGAGTTCAATTATTATTAGGATGATGAAATGACATGTGAAAAAATTGAGGAATCTATTCGGATGAAGTGTTTATCGAACAAAACCTTGAAGACGCAAACATTTTTCATTTTTTAGATCCTATGACGCCCATGAATTAATTCATAAATTAATCTATCCTGTACTAGTTTTACCTAATGATCTGATTCAGCTCATTGGAATACAACTTTTTTGAAAGATTAAAAAGATATTTTCTAGAATAATATATGTTAGGTTTTAGTTGATTGCGTAGACAAGTTTTTTCAGTTTGGCAGATATTATAGTGTATCTACAGTTTAACTTCGGTAAAAGTATTGAGATGATTATATATATTACATTATATTATTATATAATGTAATATATATAATCATCTCAATACTTTTACCGAAGTTAAACTGTAGATACACTATAATATCTGCCAAACTGAAAAAACTTGTTTGGCAGATATTAGTTTTATTAGTAAATATATTTATATTAGTAAAATATTGGTTTCATATTTGAAACCAATATTTTAAACAATTAACTCAGAGTTCAGCACGAAAATCTCCAAACTAACAAATTCTAAACTACCTCTCATTTGGCAAACTTCCAATCCAATGTCTATTTTCTATGAGAAGAAATACTTTACCAAATGATGAAAAATAATGAATCAATGCCTGGTCTTTGTAGTTTTCTCGAAAGGTATCCTACATTTCATCATAATGTAGGTTCAATGTAGGTTTAGAGCCCAGGCCATTGAAAATTGACATTCATTATATTAATAAATGATAAGCAGGTTTCGCTTACTCTTGGTGAAACATTATGTTAAAAACAATAAATTGAAATTAACACACTTGGCTTAAGTTTCACTGAATAAATTAAAAACTCTGCATATATTTCAGGTGGTTAATCCATTATCAAGAGTATACAATATTACTTACAAATCAAATCAAATCAAATCAAATCAAATCAAATCAAATCAAATCAAATCAAATCAAATCAAATCAAATCAAATCAAATCAAATCAAATCAAATCAAATCAAATCAAATCAAATCAAATCAAATCAAATCAAATCAAATCAAATCAAATCAAATCAAATCAAATCAAATCAAATCAAATCAAATCAAATCAAATCAAATCAAATCAAATCAAATCAAATCAAATCAAATCAAATCAAATCAAATCAAATCAAATCAAATCAAATCAAATCAAAGACGTTTATTGAATATTTAGTAAATTACATTTCATGGAATTTTCTATAAACAATTACAAATGGGAAGTTATAAAGTCTCGCGACCTTCTTCAACCCTGTATTTTTTAATATTATGTGATACAAACAAAAAATTATTTTCATATACAAACAAAAAATTATTTTCATATACAAACAAAAAAAAATATTTTCATATACTCATTTCGAGTTTACATGAATTATTTTGCGTCTGTGGCCGGCTCATTTATTACGTGCCATTTGGTCAAATGTCCGATTTTCAATTCATCAGACATTTGATGGTAAAGGAAACCACAGAAAACTTTACCCACGAAAGATGATGTTCTCTTGTTACATATAATTGAACATCGTAAAATTTCAGATATCATGGAACAATAATAATTAGTGATATGGTCTGTTTTTCACGCTTATACACTCGCGCACATTTGATTTTTAGCGCACCGCACATTTTCGCGCACTATGCCACTCATCACGCACGCTAGCGGATACGTAGAGGTATGTTCTCGTCGTTTCTAAAGCTCCTGTGAAGTTCTCAGGATACGAGCTGACGGGAAAGGAAATTTGTTTTTGGGCTTCCTGCAGAGAACCCCAACGTCTGCACGAGTACGTCTGCGTCCGTACCATGGGGCCAGAGTCGCTCGGGTTTCCAGATTCTGTCCTTGTAAAGTACGCTGGGCATATCGAGCTTGGTGTTTTTTCATATGCATGAAAATAGGGGACATTTTGATGTAATTATGTAAAAGACGAGAGGGTTAACGATAATGTAGTCGGAAAATGCTGCGACAGATAACTCTTTCGCAGCTTTCTATTTGTTTGACGAAACGTTTTTGGAGAGTCGCATAGAGCAAACATCTATACTGAATTACAGGACGAAGGAATGTCTTGTAGGTGTTCAGCAGAATACGAGGATTACATCCCCGGATTCTGCCTTTGAGGGCGTATAGTAAGTTTGCCCTATTACGGACTTTTATGGACTTTTACGGACACCCATGTAAGTGATTTCATCCTGAAGTCTAAGTTTCCCAGAGCGCCAGGCGAACATCATCACTTTTGAATTTAGGGGAAGTAGAATAATTGAAATGATGAAAAAGAATTGACTGGGTTGTACTGGCACTGGGTGTAACTCTTCAATTGCTCGCCCACGTACTGTAGACAGCCTGTAGCCTCTGCAAATTGCGGCTACAACTCGCTGCTGTCTTACAGTATATTACTTACAGTAATAATGCGTATATATATATATATATATATATATATATATATATATATATATATATATATATATATATATATATAAATTATCACTACATAGTATTAAAGAATGTCGCGTTCTCTTTCCCTGTATCCCTATTTATGCTTAAATCTTTAGAACTACTCGACAGGTTTTTATCCGGTTTTTTTAAAATAGATAGAGTGATTGCAGAGGAAGGTTTATATGCATAATAACATCCATTAAATAGTGGAGAAATACTGTTATTTTTGGGGTTTCAATGTGATGTCGTAAATAATTATATAAATTGCGCTTACATTGCAAACGCAGGCTGAACCTTACGAGATTTATTGAAATAATGTACTGAGTATTGTACACATTGAAAAGGTCTACAGAAAGCTCCGCTATGCTATGGTATATGTCTATCTCTTATGGATATCCAACAATAACATTTTTTGTCATTTATTTTTTACGACAAATAACGGCTAATTTTCGAAGCCATTTTAACCAATAGATCATCAATCCTCATCCAATTAAATACCTTAAATACATTGTTGATTCAATATGGATCTATATGGCCCTTTACAGCATATGATTTAAATGGATATTTTCGAAGATATTACAGATTTATAGAGAAAGCGACTTTGTTTTATACTATGTAGTATATATATATATATATATATATGCATTTTTAAGTACAAATTAATACAAATACATACAAATTAATTAATTCGCCTGGATGTAGGTCCCCTGAAATATTGAAAGATTTCGAGCGTACTACTAGCGCAACCTATTAACATTGAAAAACATCATACGATGTATTTGTCAAGAGACGTTTCCAATTTGGTAGATACCTACTTGAAAGTGTGAAAATTTGAAACATGTAAACGTGTATTGTTAGAATAAAACGTTGAATTTACATTGTTTTGGCGTAAAATAAAATGTTCAATATTGAACAAAAATGTTAAAAATAAATTGTTAAGCATTCTCGCCGATATAATTACAAAAGAATAAGCACCCTGACACTGGTGATTAGAATGATTTCGAAAAAAGTGTACTTCCTATTTTAGGCGATAATCATGAACTAATTTCAATTAACTACAGTACGATTACTTTTTATTATGTAATCAATTAGTCCATAGTTAATTACTGAGAAAAAATTCCGATATGTAATTATGGAACAAGCAGATTTATAAATAAGTTTTTTCTGCACTTTTGGAATATTACTGACATTGATCCTCTAATGCGTTTCAGAACAGGAAAATAAAAACTTTGGATAATTTTCAATAAATTATCTTCAATGTTCTGTTATGAATAATCGGATCTCAGATTAACTCTAGTTGAAGACGTCAATATTACGAATGTGCATTATTTAATTTCAAAATATATATGTCTTTTATTGTTTTCTTTGTCAGCATATTGGTGGCTTGTCTTTTTTAATTTAGTTTTCTCGTGGATTCACTTTCAAGAATTATCGCTCTCAGTTCTCCTCTTCATGATCTACCACCTCTAGCGATCTCAATTAATGATCTTTGCACGTGATCATTCCAAGCTATTCATTTACGTCTACATCTTTATGATTTGTTGTAAACTTCACACCCTTTCATACGCACATGATTATTATCGATCTTTCATAGTGCATACCAGGTTATTTTTCATCATGAACTTTTTTTTTCGTCGTTATTTTGTTTCCAACATCCATAGCTAACGCCTTTGCTGAATATTTCAGTTCGGTATATGATACATCTTTGAACAACAAATCATGTAAGGTGGGCTATTAAGATTGTAATGAAGCGATATATATCACATCAATAACTCGAAATCAAATCATTATGTTCGCTAAAAAACTCTCTATTAAACTTACGTCTGGTCCTGATGAAATACCAAGTTTTTTGTGAAATATTGTATTTATGCACTTTCGGATCCATTAACACATAATTTTAATCTCATAATAAGCAAAGCCACTTTTTTGATGATGAAAATCGGCCAAGATAGTACCTGTCTTGAAAAAAAGTGATCCTTCTGTTGTAAACAACTACATGCCAGTATCTCTCTTATCAAACTACATGAAATTGTAGTCTATAATGCTATATATCTGGCCGTCAAAATTAGCATAAAGATTGAGCAACATGGATTCATGTCAATGAGATCTTGTTCAAGGAATCTAATGCTGTTTTCTCAGTACGTTTCTGAAGTACTAGACTCCACCGGTCAAATTGATGTGATTTACACAGATTCTCAGAAAGCATTTGATAAAGTTGCTCATGTGCTCCTTTTACAGAAATTACGCAACAAATTTTGATTCTCTGATAGCCTCACAAACCTTTTTCATTCTAATCTGGTTGACCGACGTTAATTCGTACAGCTGGAGGGTATAGAGTTGTCATACCTACCTCTGGAATACCTCAAGGGTCTAATCTTGGCCCACTGTTTTTTATTATGTTCGTAAATGATCGAAAGAATAATATTCACTCTTACATTTGATGTTCGCAGACGACGCCAGGACAATTATTGAATGTGTCAAAGTGTAATGTTGTTTCTTTCACAAGGAAAAGAGACCGAATTTACTGTGATTACAGCGTCGGTGGTCGGGTTCTTTTTCGTTCTGATAAGGTCAGAGATCTTGATGTAATCTTCGATCAGAAACTTTCCTTTGTCCCACACATCACCCAACTTTTTTCATTTGTTCCGAGAATATATGGATTCGTTATACGTAATGGCATATATTTTAATGATTCCTCAACATTCATAGGACTATTCGATACCCTAATCCGTAGTAAGTTGGAATATGGCAGCATGATCTGGCATTCCATTTACACTGGCCATTAACGCCTTCTCGAGGCTATTCAGAGAAGGTTCTTGATATTCTTAGTTTGGAGGGAGGATAAAGTTTATCCACAGAGAGGAGTCAGTCATAACAAATTATTTAGACGATTCAGTTTAATCTCTTTGCAGTGCAGGAGAGAATCTTTATCACTCAAATTTTTGTACAAATTGCTGCACAGTAGTATTGATTGTCCTCCTCTTTTTTCCGCTTTGAAACTTCGTGTTCCAAGGCAAAATTCTCGTAATACAGAATTATTCCACCTAGAGACTCCGAGGACCAACTCCCTAATACAATCCCCCATTGGGTTTATGGAGTCTACATTCATTAGAGTTGCGAATAATTGTGACATTCACTTTGACTCCATAGAATTTATTATCAGGAGTTTTTGTGAACAAAGAAAATTGACTCAAATGAATTGATTTATATTGAGTTCTTGGTATTGAATGCTAAAATGTAGTTATAAGTTACTATTTTTTTAGATTATATCGAGCTCTTCGTTATTTCTTTTTCATTTTGATTATTTTGTTATATATTCAGCATTTTCTGTAATTGGGTGTTATACCTGTTGAGAATGAAGAACTTATTATTATTATTATTGTTTGCAGCTCTTGTTTCTATAGCATTCGTTGCTATAGTATATGCTTTGAATATTCTAATTTCTTGGTGCAAGTCTTGAGCGTAGTAACTTCATCAGTGGTCCTGGTATCAGTTTAGATTATCTTATTCCAGATAATGTCCATAGTGCGCTTGATATTTCGTTATTTTTGTCGGTTTAAATGATTTGAGTATACAATAAATGAAACCCAAAGTTAGAAAAGCAGGAAAGCGATCTCTTCTGGTTGCAGTTAGATCTCTAGTTTTAGAAGCTCAATATTTCGTTAATACTCCCTCGAAAGCACACAAGAAGTCACATTAGGAATATCAAATACTCATTATCAGATTTTGAAATCAATAAGAGTTTAAATTGTCACATCTGAAACCTTCGAAACTTCAAGAAAAAATCATAAATCACCAGTTCTCAGCAGATAAACCCACCCTATATGAAGAGTGGCGGTCCAGAATATATTTTTTCTATTTAGATAATGAAGAGACAAAAACTTATCAAATTATAATTGAAATTGTGTTAATTATAATGGAAAATATAATTAATACAATTGTCATCGCTTCCAATAAGACACATTTCGGGGAATGGTCTAATATTATAACTACCAAGAATCTCCATAGAGAAAATATCAAAAAAAAAAATTCGAAAGAATACAGGAAATTGTTTGTATCTTTCTTTAAGATTTCCGATCATCATTTTAATTATATGAATTTCGTAGAAATTATATGTCAGATAATTCTTGTTATGAAGTTGATGGAATGTTCGCTGATCTCTTGGTGAAACATTGTTGAATATATTAAATTATTAAAAACACTTGGATTGGTTTCACAAAATTTATAATAAAAAATTGACAATTGTTTCCGGTGAGTTAACCTTCACCTTCAACATTAACCTTCCTTTCGATCAAAGAATTTGGACATTTTTCATAAATTGCGCAATATTGGAAGTAGGAATCACGCATTTCATTCTTTGAATATGGAAATCACGAAAGTGATAAATAACGATTCAGCTTTTAACATAGCATGTTTACATGTGCATGCTTTATATATCATTGTATTTTGAACATGTAATTGAATTAATTCCGGAAAAAATATTATAGTTGTTTTCAAAGCGAAGAAGTTCATCAGGTATGTAAATGAGTGATTTATTTACAGAAGCGAAGGGACGACAGGAAATATACTGGTAAATGGAAAAACTCGAAATGAGAAAAATTTTCGAAAAATTTCAAGATACATCATGCAAGATGATTACGTTCAACCCTATCTTACAGTGCAGGAGTCCATGGTAATAGCTGCAAATTTGAAGCTCGGGTCGTGTGAAACTGCAGAGAAAAAGGAAATAATGGTGAGTGTAATATGTATCATCATCATCATCATCAACCTCTGTTCGTCCACTGCAGAACGGAGGTCTCCCCCTGTTTTTGCCAAGATTTCCTATCGGCAGTCTCTCTCTTCCAGGCAACGCACAGCCAATCCACAAGCTCCTTATCCCATCGATAGTGAGGGCGCTTTCTTGGTCTTACCCTGTCTCTGGGCTCCCAATCACCAACCAAAGCTTACCAATGCTCATCTCTTTTTCGGGCTAGATGACCTGCCCATTTCCACTTTGACCTTTTTACACACTCCACGACATCCTTTACCTTTGTTTGACCTCTTATTCAGCTGCAACGTATGCTATCTCGTATGGTTAGGCCCATTATGTATCCTTCTATACTCCGCTGGGTTGTTTTAGCATCTGGATGTGTGCTTTATGAACACTTTGCTCTTTAAGGATAGTGGCATATCTGATTTGAAGATGTGATCCAGTCGGCCAACAGTACCCTAAGCTGTTCTGGTTCTTTGCATGATATATATATATATATATATATATATATATATATATATATATATATATATATATATATATATATATATATATAGGATATGAAATTTTTGTGCTTATGGCACTGAATGAAATATTTAATAAAATGAACATAGAATATTATTATTATTAGCACTATATATAACATTCTCTTGATTAATTTCAATTTTCAAATGAATGTTGTAGTGTTATTTCTTATCGGATATATATATATATATATATATATATATATATATATATATATATATATATATTTAAATTTTCTTCTTTGGGTACTCGGCAGTAGAGGCGAAATCAAGAACACACAATCTTCAATCTGTCATCTATATTTCGGACACTAATGCGGTCCTTCATCAGGATGCTAAAATTCAAATATAAAAATACAATTCAACAAAACTGCATTGGAAACACTTATAGGTATCTCGGACGTCGAAAATACACAATAATAAAATATTCAGATTTTTTTAAAAAGCTAACAATCATCAAATACTTATTTGACTTATTATTAGACAGTATGCCTGTCCAATGACAAAAGGTAATTATATGTTACTCAAACCGTTGATATCCGTCCTTTTGTTGATGTTGTTGTCGTGCTCATTGATATAGCACATTTCTAAAAAAATTCTTTTATTGAGGTTCGAGCTGTTACATAATATCTTTATGTCATCAAAATTGAAATTATGGCCCAAATTCGAAACATGGCCAGCCAAAGCACATCTATCGGGGTGTAATTTCACATCGCTTTTGTGCAGGGCAATACGACGCTTGAGACTTGGTTATCCATAAACTGATGGACAATTGGCACAAGGGACGAGATAGACACAAGCTGACTTCGACATTATTGGAATATCGTCTTTTAATTTTGTGAAAAGTCTCCTTATCTGAAAAGGGTTGTACCTAGCGATCTTCACATCAGGAATGTCAGAGAAAATATGAAACAATTTTTGTGATAAGCCTGAAATGAAAGGCAGAGAAACAAACTTAACGAGTACCTAACTACCTAACTTTTCTTGTAATATATATATATATATATATATATATATATATATATATATGATTACAATTTTCATCAGGACTCTGAAAACATTCACATACAATTATACTTGTGAAAAATTGTGTTTAACAACTTACGGCAAACTAAGAATAAAAGGTATGGCCAACAATGGACCATTTCCAGAAAGACCCTTTTGTGGTAATTAGCAGCCACATCCAGGTTCTCCACACTATCAAAGTCAAAGCGATGTCCCTGTTGTGAGGAATGTAGTGCTAAGGCACATCTATCAGGGCGAAGTCTAACATCACTCTTGTGAAGAGTTATTCTTTTTTTGATGGTTTGGGAAGTTTGGCCTATATAGACTCCTTCACAATCTAAGCATGGAACACTGTAAATGCAGTCTGATATTAACGAAGGTGGTATTTTATCTTTAAGTCTTGTGAAAACCATTTTTCCCGTGATGAAATTATATTTGGCAACTTTAAGCTCATCTATTTCACCGAAGATATGGCACAGTTTAGCTGTGAGTGAGGTGAGATAAGGCAAAGATCTGTATCTGGCTAATGGAGCTTGTGTGTCTGTGTTAGGATCTAAATTCAAGTCTGTTGAGGTGAGAGACGGTGGTCTGGTGACTGTATTACATAGATACTTTTTAACAAGTGTTTTTGGATATATATATATATATATATATATATATATATATATATATATATATATATATATATATGTATGTATATATAACTGTATTCGTAGTTGCGAAGTAATAAAATTCCAATGCTCGACTCTAGAGGAATTTCCGAATGAACTGTAGTAATACAATGAGTACGAATGAGTCACAAAAAATATGTACATTCGACAATAAAGTATGAATGAAAATTTGAAATTACGAGTGCCTTGGAAGCAATATCAATTGTATCTCGAACTGATCGCTTTCAAATCTTTGTTTTCACAGTTTTTTACACAACAGAATGGAAGAAGTTATTTTTTTATTCGTTATCTCGATCTTCGAGTTCTTCCCGATCTTCGAGAAATTCCCGTTATTCAAATTCTACATTCCCAGAATCCATAGAAATGTGAAGGATTATATGAGACATAAAAGTTTCAGATCGCTAAAATATGTGTCTCTGAACAATAATTTGGAGAGAGTTGCATTTTCATTCTAACGTTTAAACGTATTTTCTTACTTTTTTGAGCTATAGACTATAAAAAATAAGTGACTTCATTACAATCCGATGGGAGGATTCCATTGCAAATAACAAACTGTCAATATTTTCGAAAATACACAGCATCAAAATGGTGATTTAAAATTCAGTTGACTTTGTTATTGAAATAACGTTCAACTTCAGTTTTAAATTATTAATCGATTTCATTTTCCTACATTCATTTATTCGAATACTGATATTCAATATTTGAATTATTTCTGTATAACTTAAGGGATTTTATCCGCCTCTTTTCAATGAATTTCGGAGAAAAGTTCAATTAATTTGCATTCTGAAAAACCTCATGTGATGTGTCAATAGTGAAATATCATTATTTATTGCAGTATAATTTTTTCTGATTCAATTCGATAAATATGACCTTTTCGAGCATCTAAAATCCAACAGTGTAATATTAATATGTTAGTTATGATTTACGACAAACATCTTTTATTGCTGATATATCGACTCAAAAATATGAAATATAAATAGTAAAGGTTATAACCTTGATTCATCTCAAACAAAATATTCCTTAGAAGGTCCTTGTTTGAAATAAGAAATGAATTTAGAGTGTTAGAAAAAGTAGTTTCCTTGACAAATTATTGGATATTATAGAATTTTTTTTTTCGGAACTCGAAAAAAAAATTCTATAATAACTACAAAAATCAATGTAAATAACATATTTACTGCTATTTACTATTTGATCTTTTCACAATGCAAATTGCAGCAACAGAATGAAAAATCAATGTTAGAGAAAATCTCTAACGATAATGTTAGCATCTAGAGAATGAAAGCATCTACAAAATCTCGTTCTACAAAAACTCTACGAATGAGTAAATTCTATAAAAATGAGAACGAACCTATTACTTTCCAGAGTGAATACTAAGTGTGCTTCGAAAAATCATCGAACTTGTTGAATGGTAATAAGACACAATTGTTTCATACTCATTAGGAATCATCAGTCACATCCAATCAATCAATTGAGAATCGATTATTTTCAATACGCCACCAGGTCCTGTATCCGAATGAGGAGAATATTAGTTCGCGAATAATCATGTGAGCTCCCACTATCGAAGAAAATATGTATACCTGGAGCGACATCGGACCATTCCTTCACATTAAGACAAAGCTCTGGGTTGTTTTAATGAAATGTCTACAAATCCTTCACGTACTTTCAATAATGTTGTCAGGAGGAGAAATCTAGAATGCTAGTGAGTGTTTATTCGTCTTTTCTTCGATAGAGGGTGCTCACATGATTAGTTCTCCTCATTGGGATATATGAGATCTCTTTATTCTCCTCATTCGGATATAGGGCCTGAGGACGTTTTGAAAGTCGATTCATGATTGATTGATGGAATACTGATGATTCATAATAAGCGTGAAACAATTGTAACATATTATCATTCAAAAATTTCGATTATTCTCCGAAGCGCACTTAATATACATTATCGAAAGTGATAGGTTCGTTTTCGTTGACAACATTTGTGTGGACAGTTCCCTGAGAGTTTTATTTGAAATATTAGCTATAAATTTTCATACTTGGTTTCAGATAGCCGAAATACTGGACCTGTTGAGGTTAAATTTGTGCAAAAACACTTTAGCCAAAGGTCTTTCTGGAGGAGAGAAGAAACGTCTGTCGATAGCTTTGGAGATGTTAAATAATCCAGCAGTTATATTTTTAGATGAACCGACAACGTAAGTTGAATTGTGCTTCAATTTATATATCTTTAAAATATGTTGTGATAGTGGTCAAAAATCCTCTGTACATTAATAAGAGCTTTAGGACAAAGAAATAAATAAGATAGCTTGAAATATTATCAACCAAACAGGAGAGGAATGTAAATCCTGTCGTATTATATAAGTTATTATATAAGTCCAAATAGTCTTTCATGAGCACAGTTTATTTATATTCGCTCGAATTGAATATAAATATTAACTTCAATATTTCGCTTTCGAACAATATCTTTTGTCATATTTTTCGATATTTATAATCTGAAAAAAAGAAGCATCCATTGATTCACACATTAGGGGGGTAGGACACAAAACACATATGGCATCGTTCTGGAAGAAACAGGAGGGTAAAATGCTTTCGTTTTGTTTTATATCTTTCATAAACATAATTAATCGTTTGTTGCTCTTCAATAATTCTTTCACTTTGTCTGAAATTTCTAAGATATGTGTCCTCGTATTGGCATTTGTGGGGGTCATTTTTAATAAAAATAAACATTTTCTCCATTAATTTGAATATTTCAACACTTAAAATTAGAATATATTCGACGTCAGATCAGAGCTGGCAGGGTTTTTAAATTGTGATCGAAGGTGTAACTTGATGGCTATGAGGGAGCCATAATGAACTTCCTAAGTCTCTAAGACGTAGAGAAAAGGGTGGAGTTATTTCTGGCTCTAATGAAAAAAGTTTATAACTGTAAAGTCCCATAAGAGATATTTTATTCAGAGTTTTATCATTTGTGGCGATACAATAAAACTCCTCCTTTGTTTATTTCGTTTGGGAACTTGTATTTGAGAGAAAAGTCCTGTTATTTCATTAAATCAACTCTGTTGTGGGAAAATGGATATCATATGCTTAAAAGACAAGCTCTTTGAACAAAATACACAAATTGATGTTATTTTATCATAAAAGGGGAAAAGTACATACTGATTTCAAATATTTTTATAGGATTTCACACTAATAGTTTTTAGTCAGTATAAGCGCTTACCTCTTTTGTCCATTGCCAGATTGAAGCAGCTTCAATAAGCCTTTCATATAACCAAAATATAAAAAGTGAATTATTTTCAGTGGTTTAGATGACGTGGCATGTTCCCAATGTATAGGACTCTTGAAACTACTTGCAGAATTAGGAAGAACTGTAATATGTGCTGTACACACCCCAAGTGCCAAATTGTTTTCAATTTTCGACAATGTTTATATAGTTAGTCAGGGACAATGTGTATACCAAGGATATGGACCTTCGGTGGTACCTTTTTTGGCCAGTATTGGACTTGTTTGTCCCCTGTCTTACAGTCCAGCAGACTTTAGTGAGTAATTTATCATCAACCCTTTCTACATGAAAATTCAATCATATTTTCTTCTCAATTAGAGTAATTAATGGCAATCAAGAATAATTAGATAATCGATGTTTTGTAAAAGATAGAAATATAATGTTGATACACGAGTGAAATAATTGATTATCTGTTGACAGTGATGGAAGTTTGCAGCAAGGAGTACGGAGATTTTCACAACAAGATGGTTTCCATTGTAGAAAATGGTCACAATATGGTAGATAATAAAGAACGTCGAACGTCGACTGGACAAACTGATAGTACAGCAATGGATGAAATTGAAGATATATCAGATTCAAACCAGAAATATGTTAATATGGATGAGACGGGATCGACATTTTTTGACAAATATTTGATACTTTCGGAAAGGCTGTGGATACAGATTTGGAGAGACAAGGTTAGTTTCAGGATATTGAACAATGAAATGAGTTGTATAAAAGTTGTTATTGCATTTTGAAGTTCATTGTTTTGAAATAAAAACTACTTTAGTCAGGCTGAAATGTTGCTTCAGTTAGGCTGCAAGATATAACACAGGATGCAAATCACCTAAACGGTGACGCCTTCGTCACGCTCTGATCGTCACGCTGTCGTACAACAAAATGTTCGTTTTTTTCTATATTAGGCTCATTGAATGACTGAACAGGTTGACTCGCATGCTAAATAATGTTTGCATATAAATTACTCAGCCCATTGAAAAAGATATCTTGATAGATAAGTGAAATACTAATCGGATGGTTTCGTGTTTAGCGTAACTTTTCATTTAATCTGAAAGAAGTTCAGTATCGATGTATACCGTATTCAGTTTATTCAACAATAATAGAATTGTTGAATAAACTGAAAAAAATTGGGAACCGATAATCAACGCAATGATGTCTTTTCAATTACAGAGTTTACATTCTGCAAAAACATAATTTTTCATTTCACTCATTTGTTATAGAATATTCAAAATTTTTAACGTTTTTTTGAATATGTTTTAAGATTTTGATTATATATAAAAATTAAAACATTAATTTTTCAAATTTTCAAACAAAACCAATAATAATATAAAGATTGTCTGTAACAGTTCATTTGTTAATAATTTCGAACAATAAAGGAACGTGTATAAAGAACGAATATTCCATGCCTATTTTGAAAAAGAAGTATAAATTTAATGCAGGAGATTTTGATGACGTCGGAATTGGAAAAAGTGATGACATTGAAGGACGAAATTACTATGGACCTTTTTTTCAATATCACTGAACCAAAATTAATAGGAATAATGTGGTCTTTTTTGTAACAGATGAGTTGTAAACAGTTTTTGAACAATATTTTCAAAAACTTGGCTGAAAGTTTTACTTCACTCTCCATTTATTATTGTATATGAACTAAAACTCAAACACTTGAATTTTTGATTCACACGTTATTGACAACATAGCATCACGCTTTTCGTCGTTATAAACGACTTCTTCTTATGCTAACAGAATACTCATTTGTTATTGAATATTCAAAATTTTGAAAATTTTTCTGAATATGTTTTGAAATTTCGATCATCTATACAAATTATAACATTAATTTTTCAAATTTCAGGTAAGTTCGTCATTCAGTTATAGCTCGTTTGAATATCAAATCATGTGAAACAGCTCAATACTGCTCTAATTAGAATCCACAATCTAGAGTTTTGAATTACACCTCATTATCACGTTAATCAAAATTCAATATGATTAAATCCATTATAATTGAATATAACTTAAATTCAAACACTTGAACTTATGATTTACACTTCATTGACTACATAGCATTGATGCTATGTAGTCAATAAAGTGTAAATCATAAGTTCAAGTGTTTGAATTTAAGTTATATCCAATATGATATTCTCAATCAACCCAGGTTTTCTGATACTACAATTTGTACTAAGCTATAGCGTGAATACAGATTCTCTGTACAGATACAAAGTCAGTATTCTGTTAGCATCTGAAGAAGTCGTTTGTAACGACTTAGCATGTTGCTATGTTGTCAATAAAGTGTATATCAAAAGTTCAAATGTTTGAATTTTAGTTTATATTCAATTATAATGGATTTACATCAAGTAAACGCCAACACTCTTGAATATTCTATTCATTATGCTACTTGATAATATTGCATCGAAGCTGTTAGTGTCTCAAAAACGCTTTGAGAGAAATAGGGTCAATTATGATAATGAAGTCTTATCGACAATTTTTTTTTCAGAGTAGTCTTCTCATGAAATGCATTGTGTATTTGTTTCTCTCACTTCTCTATGGAAATATTTTCATTGGTATTGGAAATGACGGATCGAAGACACTTTATAATTTTGGACTGTTTTATTTATGCATTATATTTTATATGTATATTCCAATGATGCCTGTGTTATTATGGTGTAAGTATTATTCCATCCTTAATTTGCTAACATTTGTATTATTATACCAAGGGTCGTTTATTTTTGCATTTCAGTATCCTCATTATTTTAGTTCAATATAAATATGGAATATTTGTTTGAATACATCTAGTAATTCCCAAATTAATTTTCGTTGTGTCTATTGAGATTTTGTTATGGTTTGTGAAAACCCCCTAACCTTCATTGAATCAAACAAAGTATCTATCTAGTGAATTTCTAGTGCAGTGAAGAGTTCAAATTAAAAAAGTCTAAATTGTTGTACTAGGCATGAAGAGATACAAAATACATAGCCCTGTGAAAATAATATATTTATTTTACTTTCTTTATGATTGTGCTTTTTTGCCATGCCTCTAGACCAGTGTTTCCAAACGTGGGGCTCACGACCTAAAGGGGGGAAATTTGATTGTTAAGGGGGGCAATTCGAAAATGGAGGTTAAACACGAGTTTAATCGTTTCGCTCTTCCTTATTTCGATTTTTTCACCAGTTTTTGGGAGGCATAAACATTTTAGAAAGGCTGAGGTGGGGCATGACACAAAAAAGATTGGGAAACACTGCTATAGTATTGTCTTGATTTTTAAGGGGTAACGATGTGCATTTAGGGAAGAGCAGGATTAACCCTTGACTTAACACTGCTTAAATCAACAGTGATCCTCATTAACATGGGAGATAACTCTTTCTATCTTTTCAGAGCCGAATATGTACTTGATTACTTTTCCATTTATGTGTAATTCTGTTTTTTCTACAATTATATTATAATTTCTTATTTTTGATACTTCTTATATGTTGACTCACTCTTTCAGTCCCTCAGGAAATTAAGATACTGAAAAGAGAACACTTCAATAAATGGTATGGACTTGCCCCATATTATTTAGCCTTAACTGTGACCAGTATACCAATCCAGATGGTACTGACATTTGTATTCACGGGAATAACATACACATTAACCGATCAGCCAATTGAAATTGACAGAATGCTGCTTTTTTATTTTATATGTGTATTGACAGGATTGGTGGCTGAAAGTCTGGGAATACTGATTGGAGCACTTTGTGATATTACGGTAAGTTTGTGGATGATTTCGAGTAATTATGAGCAACTCATAATTGAGCAAAACTCGTACCAGAACCACATAAATCGGAGGTAGTCCAAGAGCTTTTGAAAATCCGATTGATTAAAAGTCTGTAAGGTTTGAGATTTGCCATTAAATATCTGATTGCGCTGGTTCAATCACCTCAAAACTTGCGGTTTGGCACCGAAAAAACATCATAATGACGTTTATATCACCTTACATCATTTATTGAGTTTTCAAAAAACTCTCCTTCTAAAGAGCCTACAAGAGTCATTTATGAACGGAGCCTGTTAACTTTGAAAACTGGTCATAGTAAAAAACTTTGTCACAACTGATATTTTCGAGAAATAGTTATCTTGAGTTTATGAGGTCTAGCAGAGAGAATTTCCATTTCAATACTTTGTACTGAATATCTGTAACAAAATTAAACTGCTAATATGTTCCAAAACTCATTGTCTAAGGCTAGCTAGTTTTTGTGAGAGAATCTCAAGTAGGCCAGTTTTTAGATATGTTATCTCTTTCTTTCTCCCGGACGTCATAGTGGCGTTCTGGCTGGCGGTAGTGGTTTCGTTTATCAGTGTGCATCTTACCTGTACAGGTGAAATATCGATTTTTCAAATCATTTTAAGAAGTTTCGATTTTTTTATTACTTTTATTGAACTATTTTCAACATGAATCTATCATTGCCAGATATTTTTATTGTTGATTAAACCGTGCCAGATGCTAATTTGAATTGAAAAAAAAATTTTTTTTCAAAATATTTCAGTATTGCTGAAACTTTTATATGATGTTATTCAAGAGTCTAAAAACCTGAAATTAATTTGCCAAACAATAATTCGATTGTTAAACCTTCAGATTTAATAGATTTAATTTTGATTTTTTTATCATACCAAATACCAAAATTCAATCTATCATGCTTTTATAATTCTGCTCGAATAAAAGAGATGACACTAGATATTCTATTGAAAAGTACAGACAAGTTTCAGTAGATTTATCATTTGGGTTATCAATAAAAATTTCATTCAGTATTAATTTCTTTTGCAGAATGCACTTTTCATTGGCACTTGCGTTAAAATACCAATGATGTTGCTAGCAACTCATGGATATGGGTATGGTGGTGAGGCAATGCCACAATGGATACGCATTGCCATGCGTTTCATGTACCTTCGTTATTCTATGGAAGGTATTTCAGGTGTCATGTTAAGAAACAGATTGCCAGTTCCATGCCCAGAAGAAAAAGATTTGTGCATCTACACGGATCTTAATTATTTTCTACATATCATGGGCATGTCTGACGCAGTTCTATGGATTGACATAGTAGCCCTTATTGTTTTCCTTTTCATTTTCAAAGCGGCTGGTTATTATGTACTGCTACAGAGACTGTCGCCGAACAAGATGTCCAGAACGGTTAATGTGGTTGTGAAACTTGTAAAATCCCATTTTGGTCCATAGATAGTTTGTAATTTGTAATTTATCTTTAGGTGTAGTAGTTTAATATTGAAGTTTAGTTCCTTTTTAGTGTAACAAGAACTGTTTTTAGGCGTATTATGTAAAAACAAGTATTTTTGTATTTATTTTTATGAATAAAAGGTAATGTCGAAGTGTTGTATTATTGGATATCTTGATCATCAATAAGATACCTTATATGAGTAGATATCAATTCACGAAACTCATGGGAGATGATTTGAAATCATAAGTAACTCCAGGCAAGCACAGTCTATTTAGAAGAAATGAATAACTCAATATTATAACTAGTTGTTTAAGATTCTGCAAAATCTATTAGTTTACAGTACCTAATAATGATTTTTTATATTGATATAACAATCTATGTATTTTAATGATGGAAATTGAAAATTTCATATAGAACCAATTGATGATTAACATTTATCTGGTATAAATACTAATTCAAAGTGTTTTTCTCAACCAAAGTTCTGAATTACGCTGGTGTTGATAGTTTTATACTTACTTCTAAAGAGCATCTTTATGATTATAAATGTGGATAATCAGATAATAACTAATTGAAATTGAACTACCTTGCTTAAATTTCACTGAGTATATTAACAACTCTTTATATGTTTTGGGTGGTAGGGTCATTATCAAGTGGAATAACAATATAAACTGAGTTCAATTTGAGTTAATGTTATTACTATTGATAATGGGTCAACCAGCCGAAACATACATATGTAGAATTGTTGATAAAATGAAAAGTTTCTTTTTTGTTGTTAATGAATCCAGTGAAATTTAAGGAAAAAGTTTCAATTTGAATTTAATATTATTTTATATTAATTTCAACCAGTGATAAACGTTACCTCCTTGTCAGTTAAATTGTCATTGATTTATATAAAGACAGAGGGCAGATAGTGTTTCTACCCAGTGGTAAATTAATACTCAAGTTTTTTCTTCTAGAAAAATGACAAAATGCAAAAATAAGCATGAAAATTGAATTATGAAGAGAGTAATCAAAACTTATAGACTAGGCTATACTAAAACACAGATGTCAATTAAGTTTTTAAAACGCTCTATGGTCACTGAATCGATAGCAGCTGCTGGGAAACTGTTCCCTACATCAAAAATTTTGTTGCGCAAGAAGTGCTGTCTTGTACAGGAATGCAAAATGCACTTAGGCTCCCACTCTTCCTCCAGAGAATGGAAGCCCAAGTGCAGTCGGATATCCAAATTGAATGTAGATTGAAAAATTATAATGGATCGTTTTCAGTACACCTCTTTCAAAAATACATTAACTAGTTGTTATAGTTGCATAACTTCATCATTCAAAGCTAACTACATACATGTACATAATAAATGAATATTGTTAACCGTTGCCAGATGAAATTGCTCATCTCTCCGATTTATGAAGTAATTATATGTACGTCTCAAAACGAGAGTGTTAACATTAATAAGAGTAACTAGAAATACATATTGAAATATTTCATCTCACTTCAAGTAGGAATGTCTTGAGCGCAAAATTCATGTAACATTTGGAAAATATTACAGTTATAATGAAAACAATCACTTTAATTTGCCTTTTATATTTTCCTGAGAGAATCATTGTGTTCATGTTGTAAGTTTTATGTAATTAAATTTGAAAAATATTAATGCACATATTATTTTCATGCCGTTCGCAACTATAGCACAAACCTAGCATTCAAATATTCGGTTTTTACCTGTCTAATTCTTTCAATATATCAAACATACGAAAATTCGATATATATATATATATATATATATATATATATATATATATATATATATATATATATATATATATATATATATATATATAAAGGGGATTTTTCAAGAGTAGTTTTTTTTTAAATCGAATAAAACACTCAATTTGCATCATATATTCAAAATTTTGAAAAATTTTATTGAAATTGATAACTTGGCCTTCGCCAGTTACATTTTAAAGATACGGCCCCGTATCAAATGGTCCAATCGGAAGGTCCAATCTTGCGTCTCTTTTTCGAGCATTTCGGCCTGTATCCCACGAATTACGCGTATTATGTTATCCTGTAAGGCTTCAATCGTGTTCGGCTTTTCTACATACACTAACGACTTTACATAACCCAACAAGAAATAATCCAGAAGCGTCAAATCGTATGATCTTGGCGGCCAATTCACAGGGCCATTTCGAGAGAAAAGCTGCTCACTAAATTCATCCTTCAACATGTCCAATGTTTCGCGAGCTGTGTGGCACCGTCTTGATGAAACCACATGTCAACCAAGTTCAACTAGGCCAACTGGGGCAAAAACAGTTGCGTATCATGGCTCGATATCGTTAGCCATTGACGGTAACGTTTCTTCCACGGTCGTCTTTCAAAAAAATGGACCGATGATGCCATCAGCCACACCAAACTGTCGTTTTTTCAGGATGCATCGGTAATTCTTGTATGGCATGTGGCTGTTCATCACTCCAGATGCAACAGTTTTTTTTATCTTTATATCCGTTAAGCCAGAAATGAGCCTCATCGCTGAAAACAATTTTTCGATTAAATAGCGGATTTTCATTAAGCTGTTCTAAGGCCCATTCATCAAAAATTAGACATTGTTGTAGGTCATTCGGCTTCAATTCTTGCAGAAGTTGAATTTTTAGGCTTTCAAACCCAAATCAATACTTAAAATTTTCCATGTGGTTGAGTAACACATGCCCAATTGCTGAGAACGACGACGAATTGACATTTCACGATCCTCATTCCTCATTAACACTGTACGCTACGGCTGCAATATTCTCTTCAGTACGCACTTTACGCATGCGAGACAATGGTTTAATGTCCAACAAAGTAAACTTGGTGCGAAGTTTGATGATAACAGCACGAATTTTCGATTCATCAGGTCGATTATGACGACCATTATATGGTCGTAACAAACGATACACATTTTTCAAAGAGCACGAATTTTGATAGTAAATTTCAACAATTTGCAATAGTTGCTCGTTTGTAAGTCTTTCCATGATGAAATGGCAGAGTATACTGAAAATTCTTCACTTTGACAGATGAACATTACCAACCTGAAAAACTTCACTTTGTTTCAGATATTGAGATTCACGAACAATTTGAAGTCGTATTAACTATGATGATATGGAATTGAACTCTTTTCAGAAGTATCTAAATTTTCATTATCATGTATGGCATGATCTGGCATCCCATTTACACTTGCCATCAACGCCATCTTGAGGCTATTCAGAGAAGGTTCTTGAAGTTCTTAGCTTGGTGGGAGGATAAAGTTTATCCACGGAGAGGAGTCTTGTGACAATCACTTTGACTCCATAGAAGTTACTATTAGGAGTTAGGTGAACAAGGAGATTGACTAAAATGAATTGATATAAATTGAGTTCTTTGTAATATTTCATTCAGTTCTATTATTTAGTTATAGTTACTATTTTAGGTTTTTTTAGATTAGATTGAGCTCTTTGTTATTTTCATTTTATTTATTCAGTTATTATTCAACATTATGTTATTATTTTCTGTAATTGGGTATAATACCTGTTGAGAATAAGTAACTCATTATTATTATTTTTATTTTTATTATCATTCTGTCTTCCTGAAATTAGTGTGAATTCCTAAGTTTATGTATTGTAGCATAGAATCTTTGAGTTACTTGACTTTATTAAGAATCATGGTTTCTAATTTCTCGAGAAATTTTGTGCCGAATGAACTATCTTATGTCGATGATGATGTACCGTGAATTATATATTAAGTTTATAAATAGAAATTCACTCTAATACAAACGTAATTTCTAAGACCAATTACCTAAATTCGTTATTGTACCGAATGATGGACTTTTAATTGTTGTCACAAAAAAGTTATCGCACTGAAATACCAAAATACCCGAAAATTATGAGGCTGCTTATACCGATAATCATTCTACAGAAGCAAATAATGATAATTATACCTGAATAATCTATATTTTTCTATAGAAATATGAAAACACTGAAGTTGAGTTGATTCCAACATCTTAAACTCTTCCATGGGCGTTCAGAGAAACTAAAATTAAGATCTAACAATAATAGTTAATACTATAATAGTTCATTTTTAAGCACTCAGTGACTTGCATGAAAACTATTCTAGTTACTATGTTATTGGTTATCAACTCATTGTCAAGAGTTGATACTATTGAGGTTTGAAAATGACTGGCTCTGTCGAAACATTGTTGACTGAATTGAATAATTATATGGAAATTCAGAAAAATTTCTTTGATTATAATGTATATACTTACTGTATAACTGTCATCACAGTTGTTAATTTGATGCAATCATATTTTTCAGATCGTTTTCAATATGTTGAACATGGTGGTAATGAGTCTGCACTCTATTCTGCCTTATCTGGTGTGCCACAGGGGTCCAACTTGGGTCCGCTGTTGTTTATATATATATATATATATATATATATATATATATATATATATATATATATATATATATATATAAACGATCTTTCTTCACACAACTGCATGCATCTGCTTTTTGCAGATGATTTAAAAATATTTGCTGCTATTGACGATCGTCATGATTATGTCAGATTACAGTCTTCCCTTGACGCGGTTAATTTTTGGTGTATCAGCAATGGGCTGAAACTGAATATCAGTAAATGTAAAATTTCATCATTTTCTCGAGAATAGTTTCCAATTCAGCATACTTATACATTGGAAGGTCAAATTTTAGATCTGGGGGTACTTTTCGACTATAAGCTGTCCTTCTCTGAACATAAAACTTGTATTACGACTTCTGCTTCTAGGATACTGGGTTATTTGGTCAGAAATTGAGACAGCTTTGTTAATCTTGGCACAATGAAAACGCTATACTACTCCTTTATTCCCAGTAAACTAGAATATGCGTCTATAATTTGGTCTCCTGTTTACAATAATTCTATTGTCGACTTGGAGGGCTCCGACCATTCCATCCTAATCGATAGTTCGGGAATTGAATTGTTGAAGTTGAGGCGTGAACGGTTCGACCTAACCTTTTTTTTTCAAAATTTTGCACAATTCGATTGACTCACCATTTCTTCTTAACAAAGTAAATATTCATGTACCAAGGCCTGGTCACTTACAGCGGATCAAATGTTATGTCACGTTCTCCTATCAACTGTATATGTAATCTTCATGATGGTTGTTGCGGTCGATGTGATATCTATTTTAATCGGCTATCAGTTATCTTGGCATGCCACTCAGAACAGCGCAATGGGATGGCGTGATATTTTCCAGAACTTTTGTTGTCTACATATGACTTAGTTATAAATATTATTTTAATTTTAGTTGTTTCATTTGTTCACTAGATAGTACTATTGCAATCGATTTTAATTCAATTTTTATTCATCAAGCATATTTCGTTACTACATGTTCAACTTCTGCTGACCATACGTAACCTTGTAGTAGAAGATATTTTATTTTATTTTTAGTTATCTGGTTATTGTTCAATATTATTTCAATTTATTTCAAATTGATGTTTTCGTTGTATATATTCGCTTATACTCTCTATTTTTGTTTTTTTTTTCTCGTTAATTTTTTCTTATTTATTATTATTTGTGTACAATTTGTAATTTTTTGTGAATTGTAATTTTTTGTAATTTTTTCTCTGTAATTGGATGTACATCTGTTGGGAATGAATGTCTTATTATTATTATTATTATTATTATAACTTTCACAGATATTTCATTTTGCGAGACATCAATTGACATTCATAATGAACATGTTTTATGTCGAATTTTTTACAATAACAGTTAGCGGCTCTTTGTTAATGAAACACAAACCGAAAAAACACAAAATTCATAAAATATAAAACTAATTTCGCTAATCGAGAAACTATCGAAATCCTGATGAGACTTCAAAAGATATAAAAAAATATAATTGAAATATTTTGGAAGATTCCAGGTTGAATTTATCCTTAGATGTAAATAAAAACAATGAATTTTCACCTTGTTAACTCAGATTGTGATTATTGAGTTTTTCTATGATGTTACGTTTAACAGCTAAAAGACACTACCCCTCATCATTTCCAGGTTACACCAGTTTACACCAGTGTTCCCCAACGTGAAATCAACTCAACTCGAGTTCAACCAATTCGCACTTATTAATTCTAACTTTAAGAATTTTAGAGTTAAGAATTTTAGATAGCCTGAGGAAGGGCATATCACAAAAAAGGTTGGGAAACACTATAGTAGACTTTTTCATTTTGAATATAGCGATGCGAGCGACGAGCTTATTTTATTCACGAAGAACGCTTACAGTTTGTATAAGGGCGTTAACTTGGGCGGACAATTATGTAAGTCCAGGTGGGCCAATCACTATAGCGTGCAAGCTACAGTTCGAGTATAGCTACTCTAGAGGATATATCGTGCCAGACAAAAACAGTTATTTAATTTATGGAGCTTGGTGCACTCCCACATTTCGGTTTGATGTTCTTGATTATTCAACACTAACATGATGGATTGATCGATGTGGTTCACAAGCATAGCCTTCTCGATCTACAGATTTATATCCCCAGTACAATTTTTTGGGGATCTCTAAAATCATTTGGTTAGTTCACCCTACTCTATGAAAAATTTCAAAATTTGCTAGATCGAATAATTTAAAATTCAATAAGAAACAACATTGGTGTGTCTGAAATGGTTTGACAGTGAATGACAGTAAACTGAATTCATTAAGTACGAACAGGAGCGTTCTGTAAGTTAGGCTTTCTGTATGTGAGTGCATTTTTTGTATATAGTGGACTGGAATTGACTTCAAGAAAGAAGGCTTGTATTTAGTGAAAATCATTTCGAAGATATAATTGAGTACCTCCGCTAGTTATTTTATTATAAAATGATATTACTTTTGCAAATATTGTCTTCCAAATATCTTCGACAAATTTGTGTTTTTGAGAAAATCTTGAAAATCAAAAAATGCTTAGAATAGGTCAAGGAAAATCCCTTGAATCTTCGTCGTACGTTTACTGAACACACTGTAGATTACTCATCAAATTGGTCATTCTACATGATTACAATTATTTCCAGAGAAGTACATTATGGTACTCAGCAGGTAGTACTTAACTTTAGTAGGTAGGTTTACATTAACTTGCTCACGTAGGAAATAATAATATTACGAGAAGAAGCAATTTCATTCTGCGCTTTGCAATTATATAGTCCAAAATTTTTTCCTTGTTTTCCATTTGTCTGAGAACGTCCAGTCATTATTCGAAGCAGAATATCCAGTAATTTTCATGCATTAATCATTTTAGTGGTCTTAATGGGTACATAAATGTACTCGTAATTATCTTTTACTCTAATATATTTTATTATGTTTCGAGTAAGTAAGCAGAAACACTATCAATTATTTATATATCAATGGAATAACCTAAGATAGGTTGACTTCCGCAATTTTATTTGTTCAGTAATTCATATCGTGAGATGTTAATTATGATTACTTAATGCTCATTACATGTGACAGATATTAACGTGAGTGTTCTATTATTTTTTTAAGTTACTCGTTGAATTTATGTACTCACCTTGGACGTTTTTGTTGAAACAGCTCAAAGAGATTCACAATATAACGACAATACTCAAGAATTCATTAGGTTATACGATAATGATAGGCAATAATAATACCTAATGTCAATGAAAATTTCTTAGTTGAAGATATTAATACCATGATCATGAAATAATAATTTTTTGTTATAGGTATAAATATGCATAAATGGTTCAATTTTTGGTATTTTATGCTTCAATCAATAAAAAAAATGGAGGTTAAAATATTACCTGTTTTGTATGGCAGAATTATTATTATATCATATTGTATCTTTTTTTTTTGCGAAGTCAAATATTCATTTTCATATATTCTACTTACATTCCTGTTGATTGGATTCTAAATTAACAGATATTTTCATGTATTCGTGTGGTTTCGTTACTCATTCCCACTTTTTGAGATATAGTTTCTTATGTTAAAAACCAATGTTTCATCTCGTGTTATGAATTTATATTTTGTGGAAATAATATGCTTTAATTAGAGATCATCTTGTTTTTTGCAGTTCAAAAGAGATCTTCTGCAATGTTCGATACGTTATTGCTCGTTAATGCAGAATTATGCATGAGCTACTGACTATTCAACTGGTTCATAACACCATAAAAATTGGTAGCTAACAAATGTGATTGCATGCGTTAAAATTATCTGGCCTTATTATTTTTATCTATTACAGATGTTGATTGTGTCTCGTGGTTATGTGCAAGTGAAACGCCTACATTCGATCTAGTTTTTTTGTTTCAACATGATTGTTTGATGAAATAACACAGAGTGTTTAGCTGCTATTTGATTTCATTTGCTAAATACTTTTCTTGGCTGTTACTATTTCAAATGTGAATAGGCAGTAAAATAAATTGGGTTTATATAATTGAGGTTTGAAAACCTTGAAATGAAAAAATTTCAGACAAAAAATAACAGTAATACCCAAAGGATAGTACAATAAAACATAATCATATTTACAAATGATTTCTTAATGACTGAGATTGAATTCTCGCTTTACTCTTGATGAAACATAATTAAATATTAAATTAAATTAAACACTTGACTTAAAGTTTCACGATTATATTTAAAATATGAATTTGTCAATTTTTTTGTCTTGAAAATGAGCTCACGCTCGAAACATGTTGACAAATTCATATTGTTAAATATAATCGTGAAACATTAAGCCATGAGTTTAGTTTATTTTAATTTAATACAAATGATTTCATTAAGATTATTTTGCAGATAAATTTGATTATCTGGCTTTAGATATTTTATTATTCGGTCAGAGGATATAGCCAAACCCAAAAAAGGGGGGATATTTTAAACAGGTTTGGAGCTAAATCAGTCGAAGTTGGTAGGGACTTGTTGTCTCTGAAGTTTCTGTATAACCTCTTACATGGTTATAAAGACTGTCCTACCTTTATTGGCTCTATTGATTGTCATGTTCCTAGACAATGTTCACGTTCAAGTCAATATTTTTCATTGGGTACTCTGAAAACTAATTCCCTCGTACAATCACCCATTAGATATATGAGTTCGCTATTCGAGGATGTGTCCGACAAATGCGATATCAACAGTGACTCATTTGCTTTCATAAGTCGGGTTTACTAGGAATCTATTCATGTATAGTGAATTTTGAAGTATATAGCTATATCATCATTGTCAATTATTCATTATAATTTTTTTTTATTGATAATCATTTTTTAAACGTTTGCATTATATCAATAGGAGTAAATACTGTATATATTTTTTTGAATATTTCCTGTAATTGGGTGTTTTTACCTGTAGGAAAATAAGGACTTATTATTATTATGGCGAAAAAGATAATAATTATAAATTTGTAGAAAAGGAAGCCGATGCTGTACTTGTCTTTTTCTCTGATAAATGAAAAAACTGCAGAGTTTTTTTAATCAGGAAAATTATTCATTCCAAAACTCTGTCAAAGCTACAATTTGTAGCTCAACTGAGAGTGTTGAGAAAAAATGAATTTGTACTGTGTGTTAATACAGACTGTTTATTCTATTTTTATCTTGTATTGAATTTGGAATTTTTCTTTCAGACTCATTTGAAGGAATTTGTCAGACTTACATTGCATATAAATTGGAATGTGAAAAAAAATTATTTTGTGGTTCAACAATTTTCGAAATGTTTTTTGTAGTACAAATTTTGTAGGTCTTATTCTTAACGTATTCAAGTTATTGGTTTAAAATTTCAACGTCGATTATATTGATATATGGTATCCATATAATCGACAGATCAGATATATTGACTTTATTTGAATTATCGATCATTTCGTCTTATTGTTGGTAATAATTTGGTAATAGATGTTCTTGTAACTTACTTATAGATCAAGAACTGTACTAATTTATTAATCCAATTGTAGTTTCCTTTACTTTCAGAACAAGTTCATTCGTTTATTACAATTACGAGAGTACTGCGCAGTTAGGCTTGACCCTCTTCTCGTAGCCTCCTACAGCTCTTTTATTGACCATCCAAACGACCTGCACCTGGAGACCACATTTCCAATACTTTCTTATGATTATGAAATATTAGAATCATTCTTTCAAGTTTCTATTCCTACTTATGAGGACATTTCTATCAAGGAAGCATTTTCAAAAGAGTTTTTTTCAAAAAAACACCTTTTTTTTGGAATATCGACAAATATTTACAGACGCATCCAAATCTACCTTATCGACGGTTGGCGCTGCCATGTATGATCCTGAGTCTGAAAGAATAAACCATTCATGCCTCAACAAAAAATTTTCAATTTTGGACGACGAGATTTTTTCTATCTCCATGGAATCCCAACCACGAACTACTAAGTTTCTCATTCTATCAGACAGTCAAAGCTCACTCCTTTCCTCAAAAACATCAAGATAGACAGTTCACTTTCGTTTATTCATAAAAAAATTCTAATATCAAAATATAACCTAGATCGGAGAGGCTACATGGTAAAATTTTTGTGTGTAAACGCTCATGCTGGAATTGAGTCTAATGAAAAAGTAGATTGGGCTGCCAAATCGGCATCTATGGATGAAATTCAACATTCAAAATATGTATATTCTGACCTATTCCTAGACTTGAAGGAAAGAAAATTTTATTTGAAGAAAATGGACATATGAATACCAAACAAGCCCTAAGGGATCTTTCTTCAAAAGCCTCGAAAGAAACCCCTCTGTTATCGTTTGGAATAATTCGACTTGACTCTAAACTTCGACGTCTGAAGTAGACGTGACTTTGTACGTAGAATGTGTGCTCTAAGAAGTGGTCTTAATCTATGCCCATGTCATCTGAATAAGATTAGTCTGGCGGATAACGCGTTACCATCTTGTGGGGAAATAGGTTCTTTGGATCATCTCATCTTTGCATACAGCTAATTTTCGGCATAAGTCAGATGAACTACTCAACAATCTTAATAAAGTTTTGAATTTTTATCAACCTTTTAATATAAGTTTCCTTTTGTGCCTAGATTCTTCAAAAGTTTATGATATTTTGTACAACTTTATCAATTATGTTGTCTGTTTCTTTGTATAACTATCCCTTAGTACAAAATCCCTTTCTTTCCGTGTCCTATTTAAAGTTTGTGTAAGACGAAGAAGAATCGCCATGATGGGCCCCTTGGCGTATTTTATCCCTGTGCGTTATCCTATTGCTGTTTTGTGCACTTTTCTCTGTGTTGCCATTCTTTCTCAGTTGAGCTGGAGGTTAGAATCAACACTTTATCAATTTCAATTTGTATTGTAAGCAAATTGCATGCATTGAAAGAGCTTTTCGTTGACTAATGATTAATTTTTTTAATACCATAATAGGGTTTCACATATGAATCCTATTAGAAAAAAAAATTACAAAAGAAATCTCGAATGAAACAATAGTTATATGTCATAATTATGTATTTTTGTATAACTATACCTATTCCATGAAGCATAGTCATACAGAACAAGGAATATTCTTTGTGGTGAATTATGAAAAACATAAATAAAAAATTTCGAAAGAGGAGCCATTCCTAATCGAAAATAGCGCAATTAATGAAATGGTCGTGACAATCAACCACAATAAAAACATATTTGCATCTCTACGTTACGTTCTACTGGGAATTCAACCATTAAACCGTTTGTATCGTAATTTACTGAACCTCTCTTTCATCTTTTTCATCTATTTATTAATGTTGAATGTTGGAAATGAGAGTTTTTTCATTTAAAAGAATTTGGCCTTGACAAACATCATAGCCTACAGGATACATGATATCTTAATTATTTCTACACACAAATATCTAAAAATGTACAATAACTAGGTATTCAATGACTCAATAATTTCAGAACTTAGATTTGAATTGTATATTGTATTTGCATCTATAACACAGGCCAATACACATTTTGGTGTCTGCAATTTTCTAACTGTTCCTGAGTAATTTTTGGATGCAGAATGTGAAAAAGTTCTCAGGTTTTGTCTATCAGATCTAGTTTTTGAGATTTTTTAAAAAATTATATAATAAAATGTATATAATTTACGTTATAACTGTTATAATATATAATATTACTATTGACAGTTAAAAAAAACAAAGACACATGGATTACATTAGTCACTAATCACATAAAAATTTTCTTTTATACGATTTTCTAGAATGGAGTTTACTAGGGCAGTCTCGCTGAAGGCTCCAGCATCATGTGGCTATCCCATCGTTCTTGATAACGATCTTCCATAGTTTTAATATCCTGGTGGAATCTTTCCCCCTGTTCTTCACTACAATCACCTATGTTTTCTGGAAAACGATGTAGGAGGCTGTGGAGGTAGTGAACTTTTATACTCATGTTACAGCCGAGAATATTAGAATTTGAAAGCATAGTTTCCACTAATTCTACGTAATTCTCTGCTTTATGATTGCCAAGAAAATTTTGTACTACTTTAACAAATGAACTCCAAGCGTTAGATTCAGTCTCGTTCATTGATGTGGTGAATTGTGGATCTTTAACAAGTTGCCTTTTTTGAGGACCATCAAATATACCAGCTTTTAGTTTTTCCGTGCTAATGCCAGAAAATTTACGTGACAAATACCCGAAATAATTTCCATCTCGATTTAAGGCCTTCACAAATTGCTTCAAATTAGGCCTAGCTTGATATGCAAGGGCGGAAGTAAGATTTTTTCTCCTGAAACCAAAGGTTCGTTGATCACGTTTTGTATTCCTTGAATCATGACATCTCTTGAAGGCCAATTTTTGATAACCCAGTGCTCATTTTCAGCTCTGCTGTCCCAAAGGCACAAAAAACAAGGATATTTTGTATAACCAATCTGCTGTCCAAGGAGGAAGTTAATCATTTTTAAATCAACACAAATTGACCACTGATGTTCTTCGTATTTAATTTTTCTCAAAACTAATGCTATTGTTTCATATTCTTCCTTCATGGTAGTAGAATGACCAATAGGAATTGAGCCATATTTGTTACCGTTATGTAAAAGAACACATTTTAAACTACGTTTTGAACTGTCAATAAAAAGGCGCCAATCATCTGGAGTGTATTCAGGGAAACCCATTTTTTATAAGAGCACTTTTATATTGTTACAGAATACCAAGTCATTTTCCTGAGTAAAAAAAGGCAGCAGATCTTTATCTCTTTTACGATAAAATGTAATATTAGTACCTCGACAAAGTAAATTTTTTTCTTTTAATCTGGATGCAAGTAATTCAGCGGATTCCTTTGAGAGATTCAGGTCTCTTATAAGATCGTTTAGTTCTTCTTGATTGAAACACTGCGGAGTTGCTAAATCTGCTTCAAAATCGCTGTCGTTTTCTGATTGAATTCTTTTAACTTCGTCAGACGTTGATGTTTCTGTATCATCTTCTGTCAGTTCAGGTAGACTGCTGAATGATGGAACGGGTATTTCTTCCGAATGCACTACAGGCCTTCTTGCAGAATCTAGATCAGGATATGTCCATTTGTGTCTATTGTTTCTATTTATGCCTTTAATATTAACGAGACAAAAATAGCAGTTGTCATGATGGTTCCGCGGTTCTCTCCAAACCATTGGTACACCAAACTTTAGGCACTTCCTCTTTCCAGTTGTCCACTGTCGCAAATCTTCAACACATGTTTCACATATGAAATGTGGGGCCCAAGATTTATCTTGATCTCCTAAATGAACGCCAAAATAGGCAAGATAAGCTCTTTTCACAAAGTCAGAAATCGTTTTTCTGCTCTCTTTCAAAGTGTATTCACCACACACATAACAAAAAACATCGGGATGATTTTCACAGGTACGTCTGCTTGTGGATGCCATTGTTTCAGTTTAGTGTCTCGATACTACAAAACGACCAAAATTTACACAAAATGATAGCACAACTTACTTTGGAAAACTCAGTAATATTCTAAATCACTTACAGCCAAGCAGGTATAGAAGGATCGGGTCATAGGCAATTACAGGTATAAAAGTAATTAAGAGCATTGTATTGAGTAGTTCCTAGTATAGGAACATTGGGTCAGGGACAATTCCAGGTATCCATTTGGCTAATTACATTCTGGGAAATTTCTATTTTGACGATTAAGTACATATTTATCTTTTTATTTGTTTTCCTTTATCAAAAAAAATATATCATTCAACCTGTAACGTGTATCTCAAAAACTAGAGCTGATAGAAAAAATCTGGTGGCATTTTTGGAATCGGAACATTAAAAAAATCTAAAATCAGATGTTAGATTTCTGGCACCAAATTTTTCATTTTGTTGGCCTGTGTAATAAATTAAAAATTTCACTATTATTTAATGATACAGTGAAGATATAAATTGAAAGGTAGATAAAATTTTACAATAAGGAAATGAGAGTTGAAAGTTCAAACGAATTCTTTTTTTACAGGTGGTACATGAAACTTCATAAAGTGTACGATAAACTGAAACGTGAATCATTAACACAATTTACAGGTGTTCTAAGTTAGTCCATGTCTCTCTATAAATTGAATTTCGGCGTAGGTATTGATTTTATGACTCTGTTTTTCCCACAAATGGGACCATTTCCCATAATTTCAAAAAATCTTTCCGCCAAAATACAGTGTTGATTTTCTGTAGCGAAGGATACCAACCCTACATATATTTAATGTTCATTATTTTTCATGGAAATTATTTATGTTTTGAAGGTTTTCGCGGTGGTTCTTGAAACCTAGTTTGGTCAAAGCAGACTTTTCGAGTTGTACCTTGCGCCAGTGAGATAAGAAACCTACTGGCGTTTGTTTCGATACTTGCTTTGGTAATTCCATTGCAGACAGAACCTCACGAGTAATGAATATTGAAAATGTGTTGTTGAACAATTTTTCCGTTGATTATTGACCTAACGCACCATACTGTTCAGATATGAGTATTCTGCAGATAGTGAAGAAACATTTTGATGGAATTGGAGCTCCAGTCCACAACGACTTATTATAATGAAAGAAGTGAACATATATTACTTTTCACACCAGACAAGAATATATAAAAATTTCTAATATGATCTCATTATCTATGCCTAGATATGAAGAAGTACACTTTGAATGATGAAGATAAACTACTATGATGGGTCTGCATTAGACATATAAAATCTGAAAATAAACTTCTACTTTTGTTTCTTGTTTAATGTGCTTGTATAGATATGACGAGACAAAGACCACTACATATAATTAAACGCAATTTTCAGCGATGTATTGCTGGAGGTCTCAATTGAATATAGGCTTAATTTTATTGCAGAAAAATATCTTATTCTTAATGTCTACAATTCTCTATTGCAGTGTTTCCCAACAGTTGGTCCGCTGACCCCCAGGGGTCCACGAGCTATGCCAGAATGCATATAGCAGATGCTATTAGGATTAGAAGTTGCTATTATAATGAAAAATATATTTCATAAAATAATAGATTTCTTGTACATAGCAAACATAGCGATGAGTTTTAGAGAACGCTAACTTTTGCGTCTAGCGTCTTCCTAGAGCCAACTGACGCTAACACACTCTAGTGCAAAACCAGAATTGAATATATTTTTGAAGGAGTTTGTTGTACTGAACACCCAGATTTGAAGACAAGGATTTGGGGCATTATTCAAAAATTTATCAATAACAATGGTGGCGAAATTTTTGGTTTTAAGGTCAATATTTTTTTAATAATGAACATTTCAATGTTTTTTCTGAGTATAAAAATAAAAAATGTATAAAAAGACTCTCAATTTAGCACTTGATACAATGATACAAATACACTTGATATGACAAGGTATTATTCATTTTACATCAGCAGTCATGTATATATTTTAATAAGTTGAGTAAAGGGAGTGCTGACAGGGGGTTACTTCTTAATTTTAGAATTTGGAATTGATAGGGGTCCTTGTTAAAAAGAAGGCTCAATGAGAGGGTCCTCGAGAAAATTTTGTTGTGAACCACTGCTCTATTGTATAGAGATAACTACTTGGATCTTCGAAACTAAACAGATATTCTTACGCTAGTCACAAGTAGAATGAAGTTTACATGAAGAGATAAATGTGCTTATATTACATTACAATTGAATATTGAAACGAAAAAGTATCCTTATTTGTAGATCATTGATGAATCGCCAGCATGAATATGAAAGAAAACGTGAGCAGAAGCTCAATAAAATACAAAGGATCGTTGAAAAATTTTTGTTTTCGAATGATCTTCCTCTCAATAATTTTTAACCTTTTGCGAGTTTATTGGTGTTTTTGGCATCATTTGAGTGTTAAAGTTCCAGAAGCGGATTTAGAAGTAATGAATGACTTGAAAGTCCCCAAGTATATAACTAACATTTGAAAATTCATTATATTTCACTAAGAAATCGTTTATTTGTACGACAAATGTTTCAAACTTTCATCCCAATATCAAGAAACTCTCGACTAAGGACCTTGAATTTATGAAATAAAGAACTCATATCTCCTCCTTCTCTACCTTTTACGTTTTCTGAAAGATTTTTCACTTATTCGATCTACAAATATTATAATCAGTGTCGTTTGTCATCCTTCAATTGACTAGGTTTATTAAAATAAATTAAACTCTTGGCTTAATGTTTCACGATTTTGAATCGTGTTATGTTTAAATTATGTTTCACCAAGAGTTAAGCGAGAATTCAATCTCATTGACTACGTTTATATTTAGAGGAATAATTTGAAAGTATTCATTTTGAACTCAAAAAAATTTTCCTACATTACAGAACAAATATTCCTTTTTTTCTTCATTTAAAAGCATTCTCATTAATGCTTGTTATTCTTTCAGAGAAACTATAAATTTTAACAGAGAATTTAGAGGGATTAAAATCAGTTTTTGACTAAAATTATTTAGTGTTCAATTATATTGATAGTAAATTTTTTTTATGCAATTTAGTAGAACAAAGAAATAACAGTTGACCTGGATTACATTTTTTCGTTTTTTATGCATAATTTTCATATATAAGGATGATATTTTCATAATAGTGAAACGAGTTATTCAGGAAAGGGTTCGAATAATTAGAATTAATATATTTTCATATTTTTATAATAAAAATGTTTGTTTGAATTTAGGTTTATATTCAATCATAATGGATTTACATCAAGTAAACGCCAACACTATTAAACCATATCATTTTTTTTTTCAAAACAATGTTATTCCATGGGTACTTATTAAAAACAATTAAAAAATATATAACTGTGTATTATATAATGTAAATTATAATCGAAGCCGAAAGACAAGATTGAATAAAGTCTATGCATACATATCTTCTCATTAAAATAAATTTTAGTTTTAAAGAAAATCAAGACAATTTTAATACAAATATGAATATTCTATTTATTTTTCTGTTTAATGAAATATGATTTCGGATACCGTCTGTTCGGAAATATATCGGACCGAGATGATTTCAAGAACCAAAAACAGCTTGCAACAGTGTTTTCATCTATCTAGTAGGTACATTTGCCTACTTTCGTCATTTTCAAATTTTTTTATGTTATGTTATGAAGTGTTATTCATACATTGAAAACCGATATTTTCTACAAATAAAACGGTTTTCGAATTTCATAATTTTCTCCAAAAAATCGGTTTTCAGAAACCCACAAACCCTAGTCGTGATATTGCCCATAACATCTGTTTACATATAGGTACTTCAAACATTTCCTCTGAACTGCCTCGATAATGGAATTATTTTATAAAGCAGGTCAAATTATTGATAATGGGTTCACTATCCGAAACATGTTAACTCTTTTTCAATATCCTCCAGTGTATTTGTTAAACATTTAACCACTGCTTGATTCCAATAAAACGCCGATATTTTGTTTCATGATTGGTGCTCGAAAATTGAGGTGGCGCTAGTGATCAATTACCTGTGTTCTCATTGCATGAAAAAATAATCAAAAATTTCCTTCATTTCTAGCGAAATTACGACACTATAATTTAAATACATACTTTGACCACTTTAATCATTTTGGCAACAGTGTTGAATTATTCCTACTTAGGTCCTCGGCATTTATAAATGCATAATTAAAAATTTTCGCATCTCGTTTGTTTCGTTCCACTTCGACTGCAACCAATTTCAAACACAATAAAACAAACGAGGATGGTTGTAGCCGCTCTCCTCGCAAAACCGTTTTAGAAATTCAGCTGCGTCGAATTTAGAGCGGAGCGTTCGCGGAAGTTTTTACTTCGCATGTGAGCGGTCGTTTCAGTAAGCGCTTCAGCCGGCTAGCGAAAGCGTCTCAGTATCGGCATCGCGTGGCCAAACGCAAATGTTTATGTTTGCATCTGTACGAGTGAAAGTGCGAGAATAATGGAAGATTGTGTGCAACTGACAACAAATAAGACTTTATCGCATTTGCCTAGGAGGCCCCCTGTCAACATCGAATTTCAGGATTTGACATTCAGTGTGCCACAAGGGCGTAGAGGTAGACAAATTTAATCCGAGAATAATCATCAAGAATTGCGTCAAAAAAATTGTGTATTATCTGATTTCAACACTTGATTACTCAAGTTTAATCCACGAATCTGAAGAATGTTTCAACAACAAATAGATAAATACCAAATACCTGAATTTTAAATGATATTTTTGAGGCATAACATAAATAATTTTCATATAAACTGAAGAATATCTGAATTTTCGGGTATCCAAGTTTTTCAGTCGAAAAAAATTTCTTAAATTGAAATGATTTAATTTTAATTGTGACATTTTTAATTCATAACATTACAAAATCGATACCTAAAGTTTCAAAATGATTAGATTTCATTAAACTTACAAAATGCAATTATCAGAAAAAAGGAATTGCTGTCATATTACAACATTGATTATTAGTTGCTGAAAAATAAAAATATTTCGAGATTGTCGTGACGGTTCTGTCCATAATCAATCGTAAAATGTTATTGTTATCTTAGAATTTCATTAAATTGTTCTATTTGAAATTTTCTGAATACATAACAAATATTAATCGCTAGTAAATACAATTCTTCATTTTAGTATATTATTTACTAAATCCATATTACTCACATGCAATCAACTATTCGCAAATTTCATATTTTTCTTAATGTTTGAATTAACTAACTGTCGTTTATATTTATTGGATATTTTTTGTGTTTGATTAGTCAATGCTACTTCCGTTATTGAAGGCTAGTTTATGCAAATATTTAACATCATTGTTTTCCAGATTTTTCAATTTTGTATCGACATTTTTTACTTCTTTGTACGAATAATTCCGTTCCTTAGAAAGTGAGTGAAAAATAATCAAACTCATCTGAATATCAGTTTAGAATCATTGGTTTCATGTTAATTTTCGTGAAAATTCATAATGGACAATGTATTATTATTCCGATGAATATGTAAATTTCGTGTTTTCATAAATTCAAAACACAACACAATTCATTAGGAACATTTCTATTTTTTTTCGGTTTCATAGTGTTCCTCGACTAACACATTTTTTAATATATTAAATAAATACACTTGGCTTGGTTTCACAAAATTTATAAAAAATACTTGACAATTGTTTCGGGGTGTTGAAATTTGAAAATTATTCTTCTTCTCGTTCTCTGAAAATTTAATTAAACGAGGTTCGAAGTCTTATTGTGATGTAAAAATTAATCTGTTCTGTAACAAAATTTTTTCTATGAAACGATAAAATGAATGAGAAATTGGTGATGTTTTGTGTAAAACTGTTGTTTGTCAGTTTGTATTTAATTGAATATGAAAAACCTATAATTATTCCCTATGTCGTCGATATTCTCTAAAGCACACTACTCTAAATTGTAGAACATTTCCATAAAATTCAATTAAATACAACTAGAAAACCTGTTTTCATTCAATTCCTCGATTTTAACATTGATTAATGAAGGTCCAGTTTCTTATTAGATATCACTTACACAATCACTTGATGTGAATCTCTACATTTCACATTTTTTCTTCTATCAAATGAATCCAAATAGGTTGCGTGTTTTCATGAACTTCAATCAATATCGATTTCATTGAAATAATTCTCCTTCTAATTATTTACAACTAGCTGATTGATTATATTATGCCTCACATTGAAGTAGAACATTTCCATGCATGTGGAAAACTTCCAAAAATTTCATTCAATCCTCAGATTGCTAGCATTGATGTGAGAATCCTTTATATTCAATTAATTTCTTATTATATTCATATATGTAGTTGTTACATTGTTACTTATATCCTGTTTTTAATCGTATTGTATTCTTTTACGATACATATCTATTTCATATTCTCAATATTATTAAGGCATTCAACCCATAGTCAATTTGATATCGCAAATTTTTATTTCCCTTTTTATTCGAATTCTCTGAATTGTAGTTTCAGAAAATATTCTGTAATAAATATAAGTCTTCATTCAATTATGTTACAAGCTTTCGTCATAAAACAGACGTGCAGATCTTTATAATATTCGTCATTAATAATGTTATTACTCTCTTAAACACAATAATTTGCGATTGAATGACGTGAAACTAGTAATATTTACTTACTTTCCAAACAGTGAAACGCAGATCTGCTGCAATTACATCCAATAACAAGGAATTAACAGAGTATGTTAAATTTGGAAAATCTTTTTTCGGAGAGCATCTTCAAAAATTAATATATTTTCAATTTCCCCCCTAACAAAAATTACGTAACGTTATTTTACATATAATGAATAAATATCTGGGAGAATCCAAAATGAATATAGGAACTCACAATATTGACAAATTATTTTATATTTTCTTCATAATTTTTGTTTTTATTTTTTATTATCTATTTTAGTCACTTCATTGATAAGCATTAATATAATATAAATAGTTATTCTCAAACTTTTTTCAGTATTTTACTTCAGAAATTTTTTATTGTAATTTACCCTTAATATTTTTTCTACGCCAAATGTTCTGTGAAACATTTACGGAACATAACTGAATGAGTCCTATGCTGATCAAATATTGCATCAACGAAGGCTTTTCCTAGAAGAATACGCTCTTCAGAATAGAATATGTTTTTGAGCATAAAATATACCTGCGTTATGTGCATAATAAACATCAACACCGTTATTGCAATTGCGACGGCTATCAATCATTCTCAGGAAATCTGAAATTCAATCAGCTTTAACCTCGAATTGATCGAAAATGATCGAGAGTGATCAACTGTAATGAAAGTTATATTTTATAATTTTGTTATATAAATATTATCAAGAACTTTTTGGATAATTGAGTTTAATTGTCCCAAAGAAACAACAGAATCTATCAATTGTTTCATTAGGAAACTCTTCCAATAAGAAAAAATGGAATGTTCACAAACCTGTATAGCACATTCTTGTCGGGAAAACCATCGTAGGTAGATGCAATTTTTTCAGGATAGGACTTAATTATTTTTCAATCGAAAAATTTTACTATATTCAGTGTAACAGTTATGAAACATTTACGAAAGAGTGTAAACAATTTATAAAGTTGAATACTTATTGGGAAAAATGATGTAAATAAATAGGTAATGAGTTATTCGTCAGTTAGCAACCGAATATTCAGTTTTTAATCATAATCATTGATAAAATAGCTTTTTAAAATAATTTTTATAGTATCAATTAAGATTTATTAACGCTTGAAAATTGCCCAAGAAATTCTTTTGTGTGTTTGAAATTCATCTTATTTTTGTATGTATGTATTTATATTATTATTTTGAAGTCAGTAGTTGATATTTTGAAGTGTATTTATTCATTAATGAAATAATCACCACATTTAGGTTTATCATTTGAAATAATTCAGCTTTTGATATGTACTGTTTCTATTATGTATTGTTTTGTAAATATTTCAAGATATTTTACGAGTTCATTACTTCATTAAACCGTGCAATAACATCCCCATAAGAATGGGAATGAACTCGAATTTGTTTTTTGAAATCATTAATTTTAAGCTGTTATTTGAGGTTTCTGCCATATGATTCATTTTAAAACGCCCTGTATATTGTACTTCGTTAACCTTAAGAGCTCAAAAATGGTTTTGTTCTCGATTCTACTCATTAGGTATATTTGAATATATACATTACAATCAATTCAATGTGCTAACGTATATCACTGAATTCATTGATTATAGGCGGGTTACCAGGTTGGAGAAAATTGAAAATCAATATTGCCGACTAGATCGTCTTACCGTCGATAATCCCCAAGAAATAGTTCAAAATATGTATGGAGAAATTATGATAGATTTAAAATTTTCAATGATGATGAGGTGAAAATGATATTCGAACTACAAACAATTCTTCGTATGTACCTATGGAGAGGCTATTTATAGGCAGCAGTTGCCAAAAATGGTTTTTTCCGACAGTTCTGTTGTTGAAGGTGAAAAAGTTATTCTGAAAGACTATTTGAAGTAGATGAATAACAATGAAGATATACAAAAAAAGAAACGCTGTACTGTGTACCAGGATATAACATCAAATAAATTCATTAACATGCCAAAGCTGTACAGTTTGGTTGAGGTAGAATCTTCTTATAATACTTATTTTTAAAAGACACGGATTAACATGGGTATAATTACATATAGGATAGAGAACCCTGGAACTTCGACAGATAACCCAACCCTCACAAAGTTTCCATTTAAATGCATAGTCGGAGTTACATAAAAATAAGTAAATTTCGTAGTAAATAGAGATATTATTTATAGTGAGGGCCATATTCAGGATATAGTGTTGGAGGAATTTTGAAACAACATGAATATTTGGAATAGCCTCAACTAATTTTTCGCGATCCTGGTGATCGCGAAAATCATAAATTATTCGAGAATTTATAATTCTAATTAATAATTATTAAATAATTTTAAAAAAATCATATATTATTCCAGTGATTGGTACACTGGAATAATATATAATTTATGGACTCCTCTCTCACCACATTCACACAATGGGTCATTTCTCTTGTTAATTTTGTGGAGGTATTCGGGGCATACTGCATGACCGCTTCGCAGTTTTGATATAGAGCGAAAAACGTCTCTTTGAAATTTGTCTACACCAAAGTTTTTTGACCAAGGGACTCTTGGCGAGAAAGACTGTATCGAAAAGTAATGCCGTCCCTTTACTCTTTCTTTGTTAAAAATAAGAATATTGAACTATAGTTTGAATTTGTTTCCGAGCAGAAAATAGATTCATTTATATGAACGTGTGCATCAGGGAGTGCAATAAACGTGACACTAATATTTTTCGTATATTTTTTTACTTCATAATCAAATTTAATTCGGTAAATAATGTTATATTTCCATTCACATTCTAAAACAAATATTTAGTTTAAAAAGAGAAACACGTCAAACGAAATCATCATTCATATATTTTACTTACACTCGAAGGTTGTTTTTTTTGTGTTTTTGCATTTATTTTGCTCTTAATCTTGTACATTTTCCATTATTCATATTCAGCAGATCGAAACCCGCAACCTACTTCCCAGAAGGATCAGAATTTATCTAGACCTCTGTTCAGAAATGTCTGTATGTGTGTGTGACGCTTTAGTCATTACAATAAAACGGACAAAATATAAATCAACTGAATATTTATTCACTATAACATAATCATCTAGAAAAAAATTCCTCTCGAACAAACGAAATAACGAACTTTTTTCTCATTTCTAGCAATACCTAGATTTAATTTGAAATATTCAGAGAAATCTGAAAAAATGTAAATTCTGAAAACTTCATTTATAATTGTTTGTTGCTCTTAACTATATATGAGCGTGCAATGTTGTCATGTTATATAGAAATCTGAGACGATGTGTTTATTATATTAGATGCTCTGTTTTTCAATTGGCTGACTGCAATTTAATGATATAATGTGTCTCTCTTGATTGAGTTGACGAGTGGGTTTGTTTATTCGATTAAGGAACAAATTCATCTCACTAGAAAATATTACGATATCTTTACAGTTTGTCATGGTTCTCTGTTCTTCTTGTACTTACTGTTTTTTTTTCGTTAGTTTATCGACAATTTCAGTATTGAAACATTTTTCAAAGATGAACTATAAAACTATTCTCTAAGAGCTCTTTCACATCAATTTAAATGAAAGTAAGAAGTTTTTTGACTTTCATTATAATTATAGTGGATAAAACTACTTAGTTTCATTTAAATTATGTATTTAGATCTTCATCAAGTGTCGGCAAAATCGATTAGTGACTCTTTCACATTATTATTCTGTATGCGAGGTAGATAAATGCGTGTTGTGTAGATATATTTTTTTATATTGAACGAAAAAAGAAAAAAGTAGGCGACCTGTACGGGTTCATCCTGTGGTTGACTAAGAGAAAACAAAAATTTGGGAAAGAATTTAAGATTTTTTTCCATTGAATAATAATTTGTCCTTCCATGGTGTTTTTTTCAAGTGCAAAAGCAGGCAAGTCTGAACGGCACATAAGCCACAATAACTTGGAATATTGCTGGTTTGTATACTGTCACAGACGCTGAAAAAGATACTCGTACATGAATTTATTAAATTTAGTATCGCTATAGCTAATGCTTTGATGAAAACAGAATGATTTTGCCGTCATCAAAACGTTTGTTCTGACTTTTTATTACGTGTATCTCAGATATAGTATGCAAGAGTTATAGAAATGGTGAACTAATATTGAATAATTTCATTCCATTGTCTTCATTTTATTTGATGGTTATAAATCTGGGGAGTTTAAATCTGGACTTTGTTCCTTTGTATTCGGCTCAACATTCCCGGCATTTCGGTTTGTAGGTAAACTAATTTCCTTCAACTATTTCAATTAGTTGACAGTACTAAATATGGATAGTGGCAATCTGGACTTTGTCCGTTAGGATTTGGCTTCAGAAGTGAGAATATTATTCGGTTTGTAAACTGAGTAATACAGTAATAAACTGAGTAAACTGCTTCACATGCTACTAAATCGATGTAGAATCATTTGCTTCACAGTAGCTATACATTATTTACTAGTTAGAGATCAATTCAGGTGTTTTTCTCAATTTGGAGGTTATGAGGCTGGAACCTATAGTTTAACGCTGGTTCCTTACCGCCATCGAGTTTGTAACCTAAGTGAATTAGCTATCAAATTAATCATTCTACTGTTGAAGTCATAGAAATGTAGATATTTCTATACCTAACTCGTAGTTTAGAGCTCTGTGTTCGTTCAAAGTGACAGTTCACTGCTTGTGAATATTTACTTCATGGGCCGCTGAAATGTCGTTCAACCGTCTGATTCACAGAAGCGTGAAGCCAAGTCTAGTGTTCAAGAATAAGAGATAACATGAATTTTCTCTTCAAGGAAATAGTGATTGTTCGCATGATGAGATCCATTATTATGTTTGTACAGTGGTATTATACAATATACTTACAAGAAAGTGGATTAGTTCGAAAGTAGCAGACAATATCCATTTATCTGTATTTTAATTTTCTATATTTGATAGATTTCCATTTATCTCAGAGTGATCAGCGAATTGTTCGGAATTGTAATATGCAATAAAAATATTAGGAAATATGTATGACATTGTATACATCGAGGTTCACTTACATTCAATTTTTGTAATTCAGTTGGATTCGAACAATGAATGTGATAATATAGCGATACTTCAGATTTCGATTGAAAATAATCCAAGCAAATCATTTTGAGTCATCAATTCGCTGTTCCTTATCTCTATTGTGCTAAGAGAATCGCAATGTAAGTGCAAGATCGTATCAATATTCAATTTCTACTTGGTTGAGAACTTGTGTACCTTTTGTATGGAATTTTGGTATTTAAAATTTGCAGAGCGATATGCAAATACGTTAAAAAATATCCGCAGTTGAAGATAGTCAATTATTCATTGAGTCCAAATTTCACTAGACCCAATCTCATAGCAAAGAGATTGGTTCTTTGATAAGACTGAATCTTTCAACGAGAAACCTACAATTTGACACCTTACACTGTGGCTGATGAAGGCCCCAAGAGTTTGTGATGTGTGATCCGAAATTATATATGCGTATTATATTCTCCAAGTTGCCTCGACTCGAAAACTGATGAATATCTCTTTTAAAATTCAATGTTTATTCAATTGCAATCCGTTTCAAAAATCTAAATGATAACTGAAAAACTATTTTCTAGATGAAGACTTTTCTATTGAACAATTTTGACATACGTTTCGGCATTACTGTGGCTTCTTCAGACTTGTCTTCTGCCATTGCGATGGCTCCTTCGGCCCTATCTGATCGTTATAGTGGAATGTACGTCACAAATAATCAAAAGAGTTTGTAAATAGAAACAGGGTTTTCTGTTATCATTCTAATACCTCCTCAAACTAGCCATGAAATGCGATATCGTGTATTCTATGGCAGAAAAATTCTTCTATGTAAGGCACCAAATATTCATGAGGGTTATCTTTAGCTGAAAAAACCTTCCACCTGTTTCAAGTAGGGCATCAAGAGTCTCTTGGGGAAAAATCCAGTTCTGAAGAATGAAAATCAATCGAATCAATTGAAGTACTCATGAATGCATTTGAATCTACCCAGATAAGGTTGAGAACAGCAAAAAACAAGCATGAAAATACACCTTGCACATTAGTGTTTTTTTGCCCGTTTTTTCAATTTTTCAATGTAAGGTAGTTAATTTTTTTCAATCATTTATTGCATTAATTTTTATTGATGCAATAATCATGTTTTGAATGAGGTTTTCACGCTTCTTATACCATTAAGATGAATTGTTGGAAATTTGTGCATAAGTACTCTTTGATACAATAGGCATTTGGTTGTCCCTAGTTGTGACCAAAATTCAGACAGTCTATCTCTGAATAACGAGGTTTTGTATGCTACATTTAGTTACTGTTTTATTGGTTCAAAGCTCGTAAAAGATAGATAATTTTGGTGGTATAGTAAGAAGTATTCCGTTCAGAAGAATTCTGTCTATGTTTAGATTCACTTTTCTCAATGCAAAGCAACAAAATTCACAAAAATTTAAATATTGCAATCATTACTTAAAGAGCGTCCAATAATAGAAAGAAGCGAAATAACAATACAGACGCAACAGACTTATTCAATCTCTTTGGTAAATATGTCGTCAGCAGCATTTGAATGTACTCTTTATATGAAAGGAATCATCATAAATTACTCTGGTTTCACCTGAGATGCGATCAAATCATTACAAACTTAACTCTATTACTATCACAATCTTTCATAAAAAAAGTTTTTCGATTTGTAAATAATGGACTTGATTGAACACAAAGAACTACATGGCACATTGGGTCTTTCTGGACTATAGAACAACATATAAACTACTGAAAAATAAAAATGGGAGATCTGAATTATCAGTAATGAAAAAGTGAAATCCAACGGTAGAAAATCTTTGACTTTCATTCATTCGCAGTACTTTGAATAACTACGATGAATCGGTAGTAAAGTCGGTTTGTTGATGATTTTCTATCAAATAGGGTCCTTTTCTATTGTCCATGCCAAACGGTACTTGAGATGAATATGCTTCCCGAATTATTGTAGAATACTTTTTAATAAAATTAAAATAGTTTATATTGAATAAAATTTGGGGTGCCATCAGCACCTCTTCCAAAAAGCATTGAATTTTATATTCAAATATGTCCAATATAGTTCTTATTCTTATTGTGTCCAAGGTTCCTTATTACAGATAAGTGTTTGAAATATGAATGAGTTACTTTTAATCTACTTCGGAAATCCTGAAATTAATGACTGCCTGTGCAAACTACCGCAATGAAAATTCGAATAATTTTTTATTCACCAAATCTGTAATTACAAATGCATGGTGCAATTCTTCCAGAATTTAATTACATTTTTTTAAAGATTATATTGCCTTGTAAATAATTCATTCTTCTTAAATATTCAGTAGTACATTTAATAATTATTAGGCAATTTTGGTTAAGTATGGTGGGTTTTTAAGTAAGATGTCTGGCTTATTCAATACACCTCTGAGGAACAAGGAAATCAAGTTTACCCAGAAGCTCAGGACATTCGAGATTACCATTGAGGAAGTGAATGAAAATTTCAATGCATTCAAAGTTCTCCTGGTTTGGAGGCTCCTAGTTTCAAACCTCGACAGCAATCAAGCTGTCGAGGCTTGTCGGTTTACTTATGTTGGTTTTTGGTTTACCTAATCACATTGTAGAACAAAAAGGTTTTTAATGACTGAGATTGAATTATCGCTTAACTCTTGATGAATTAAATATTGAACTAAATTAAATTCTTGGCTTAATGTTTCGCTATTATAGTTATTTAACAATATGAATTTGTCAACATGTTTCGAGCGTGAGCTCATTTTCAAGACTAAAATACAGTAAGGAACGAAGGAATATTTTCAGTCGTTTTCACAGGTTACACATTCTCAATTAATAATATTGTTTATTGGTCGATTTGTGCTTCGATTTTTGGTAATACGGGAATGTATATCTTTGTGGAAAAGATTTTTATTTTTTGTCTTATGGTCACCCTCTGCTATGCAAAATCTCTATATCCCTTTTAGTGAATATAGTTAAATATTTTCTTCAGTGTAAGCAATAATAAAAGAATAATCGAACTAATTTTCGTTATTTCTGATATCAGCTTGGCGGCATTCTCTTCCAGATTATTACTATTATACAAGTTCCAAACAAAGGCATTTCCGTAATTGCATAATTCTTCTTCGATATTTCAATTCAAAAAACCTGAAGAGTAGCCCGTAGGGTCATTCACCTTCTATTTTTTCCACAATGCCTTCATCACATGAGTTTCAACGATTCATTTTGTATCTATTGTAGGCTTGATGACCCTTCTATAGAGTTGTTCCACTCGAATTTAATTTGCATATCATTGGAATTGTCGATAAACTCACCTTTGGAACTATGTTTCAATTATTGTTTTCATTATTTTCATGATTAATTTTCCTTATATCCCGTAATCAATATATTTCGATTAATATGCGTCTGAAAGTCAAGAGTTTGCATCGAAGAAATGATGATAAATTTAAATAATAGATTTTTTACGATAATCATTACAATTATATCCACCTAATCTAGCTTCTTTATTTGTGTAATGGACTACAGTCTAGAATATGACCACTGTTGATGGAGTAATCAGTATATGTGAACATTGACAATACACATGAACAAATATGTTTTTGTTCTGGATAAATTATAAGTCATTATTTCGAAAATAATTTTGAGTTCTATCCGTTTTTAAAGATAAGATGAGATGTGAAAAGTAAATATCATTTCGATGATTTCTTTAATTCTCTTAATCTTTTTTGATTTCAGATGTCCTTGAACATTTGACTCATATTTCCACAAACTTGGTCTTGAATTCTGTCGAAACGACAGTCACGTCTTTGACATTCAAAAAGAAATTGTTCTGTTTATCTGTCCACCCCAGACTTACTGTCCGCGGTTGTCTGACTGATGCTCTGGAATTCGTTCGAGTAACCTTGAATCTTTATTTTCAGCAAATCCAGGTACCTGTTCGCGAATAAAACTTGCATATTCGTCTAATGGCATTCGGGGTCAGCTTCCCTAACTCTGACAATGGAGGAAACGTATCACTCCGGATTAAATTCTAACTTGCAATGACATTGATTTGAAAATTTTTCAATGAATTCCGCTACAATACCTTGTACACTTTTCACGTTATTTATTGCTGACCATGATGCGGATCACTTTCGCCTGAGGAAATGAATTTTTTCACTTGCGGCAATATATTACCATATCAATAAAGATACGCTTGACTAATGGTGCATTAAACTTCGATATGCTTTTATAAAAGCCGCTCGCACAATATATTCAATCGATTATCTAATACTTCTCTGAAATAATGGGGGATTTTTTAAGAGTTAACTTTTTCAGGTTGGCGGCACTGAATGGTTATGGCATCCTAACGTCATCTGTCAAAGTGAAAAGTTTTCAGTATACTCTGCCATTTCATCACGGAAAGACTTTCAAACGAGCAACGATTGCAAATTATTGAAAGTTACTATGAAAATTCATGCTCTGTTAAAAATGTGTATCGTTTGTTACGACCATATTATGGTCGTCATAATAGACCTGGTGAATCAACAATTCGTGCTGTTATCACTAAATTTCGCACCAAGTTTACTTTGTTGGACATTAAACCATTGTCTCGCATGCGTACAGTGCGTGGTGAAGAGAATATGGCAGCCGTAGCGTACAGTGTTAATGAGGATCGTGAAATGTCAATTCGTCGCCGTTCTCAGCAATTCGGCATGTGTTACTCAACCACATGGAAAATTTTACGTGTTTATTTTGGTTTGAAAGCCTATAAAATTCAACTTCTGCAAGAATTGAAGCCGAATGACCTAACACAACGTCTAATTTTTGGTGAATGGGCCTTAGAACAGCTTAATGAAAATCCGCTGTTTTATTGAAAATTGTGTTCAGCGATGAGACTCCATTTCTGGCTTAACGGATATGTAAATAAACAGAAATGTCGCATCTAGAGTGATGAACAGCCAGCTGCCATACAAGAATTACCGATGCATCACGAAAAAACGACAGTTTGTCGGTTAACGACGGTTTATGGGCTGATGGCATAATTGGTCCATTTTTCTTCAAAGACGGCCGGAAAAGAAACGTTACCGTCAACAGCGAACGATATCGAGCCATTATACGCAACTTTGTTTTGCCCCAGTTGGCCGATTTGAACTTGGTTGAGATGTGGTTTCATCAAGACGGTCCCACATGCCACACAGGTTGTGAAACAATGGACATGTTGAAGGATGAATTTAGTGAGCAGCAATCTCTCGAAATGGCCCTGCGAATTGGCCGCCAAGATCATGTGACTTGACGCCTCTGGATTATTTCTTGTGGGGTTATGTAAAGTCGTTAGTGGATGTGGACCAGCCGAACACGATTGAAAAGTTATCTTTAAAATGTAAATGGCAAAGGCCAAGTGATCAAGTTCAATAAAAATTTTGAATATATGATGCAAATTCAGTGTTTTGTTCGATTTAAAAAACTACGCTTAAAAAATCAACCATTTCAAAAATAATAGCTATTTTCGGTAAAGTTATAACGATTAATGCAAGTACGTCTTCAGTTCACTTCAAAACTGCGCTCAAAGTTGCCAAAAAAATTAGAGACCATACTGAACATCCCGATTTAAAGCCTTACGGCTTTCTCACTCCCTTACTGGTGAACTTTCATTTATCTCAGATGTCATATATCAGATGCATCAAGCTCTTCTGCGACCCTTAATAAGTTATCAGGCCTGTTGCGGCGGCCCCCATGGCTGTAATCGTCACTGTGGCGGTCTGCGTGGTGCTAACTTCCGTTATTTCCCATGAACAGCCTGACAGTTCTTGCTGTTGCAAAAAAACCCCCACATAGGTCACACCTTTGGCGTCGGTTTGGGGGCTCTAGTAGTGCAAGGATAGGGACCTATCAACTTTATGCTCATTTGATGGTACGTTTTTCCAAGTTGGCCAAACAGGAAACTATCCCTTTAGAAGCTAACGTGACCGCCCCGGGTCACGTTACAAAGTACTTTTCGCTATTGCGGAGATTGTGCCGCGTCCGCTTAATATGTCGCTGGTTGTTTTTGTCGGGCATCGGTGGCGCCTAGAGAAAACCGGTTTCTGTTGGTAGTTTCCGTCTGTTCTTACTGGTTTAAATTCATGCTATATAGGTCGGTCATGGGTGGATCGTGTAGAGCCTTCTGTGATCGGCCGATGGTAATGATGATTTTAGTGGTAATAAATCATTAGCGAATAGCTCTGCTCACATACTGATGGGAAGTCTTCTGAGCCTGTTGCAAATAGCTCCGATTTCTTTAATTCCTTATAGAGGTGTTTCACCAAATGTTGCTTGTTTGATGTTTAAACATTATTATTTTATTATTCTTATCATAATTGTTCAAAGTCGGAAGTCAGAGAACTATATAGGTCTGATAGTTCGAGTCCACACTTTAATCCTGACTCCGAACAGCTGCCCAGAACACAGTGGGAATGTTACCAATCAGTATCATTAAGCCGAAAATGATAGGGACACTACCATTTGACAACTGACTCTATAGAAATAATGTTGCATATATGATATATAATGATGAGTATATGATATATAATGATATGAATATAATATATGTATAAATAAGAATGAATCGCCGAAATATATGAACGTACATAACTTACAAGCGACTTGGGTAAAGTTTTCTGTGGTTTCCTTTACCATCAAATGTCAGACGAATTGAAAGTCGGACATTTGACCGAATGGCACGTAATTAAATTATAAACAACAAAAATAACGGCCACATCCGTTAATCCCTCGAAAGCAAACATATAATGATAGTTTTTTTTTCTCTCCTAATCTTTTGCAAAGATAAAAGGAAAAGTGAAGTCACACGGGTTGAAGAAGGTTGCAAAACCTTATAGCCTCCCGCCCTTTGAATATATATTTACTAAACAATGTATCCCAAACCAAAGTATTAAATAAGCGTATTTGATTTGATTTGATTTGACAAGCGACTGCGATTTTCAAACTGGAAAATCCATTTCTTTTTGTGCTCGTTATTATCAGGACAAGAATGGTACTAAGGAAATTCCTTAAAAATTCCAAAAATTGTAAAGTGAGTGAGTGAAATGTAAATGTTTTGGCGAATATTGATAGATTAACGTCGGGTTTTCAAGGAGTAGTTGATAACTGCAATAATATTGACAGTATGAATAGATTAGCATTATTCAATATACATTTAGCTTTCTTTAGCAAAACGCGTAGCAAACAGCAAAACGGTATTTCCTTTGTTTTGGTGTGTATCTGAAGGTTTAGAACGTAGTGTTATTTATTGTTATTGATGAGAAAATGCTGCTAATGATGCCACAAAATATTGCAAGCGTCTTGTATGATATTATGACGACGGAAAATCTATTCAAATTAATTTTTCAAAGAAGATAGATAATTATTATCATATTAAATGAGAGGTAATAATAAAAACTTGTCTAAAAATCACTGACTGAACAATTCTTTATTCGACTAGTTTCGCCTTTTACAGCATTATCAAGAATGATAATGCTGTAAAAGGCGAAACTAGTCGAATAAAGAATTGTTCAGTCAGTGATTTTTAGACAAGTTTTTATTATTACCTCTCATTTAATTATGAACTATCACAGAGTAGATTCATCGTCCATTGAATTAATTATTATCATATATTTTTATTGAAAGATTATTATCGAAATTACGGACTTTTGGATTTCTTATTTAATTAATCAGGAGATCTAAGGAGAAATACCTGCTACGAAATAATGAACCTTCAGTTGAATTATAAAATTGGTATTGTGAATTAGAACTCTACTTAATTCCTAATTCATTTCAGCATTGTCATATAATTTTAAATTATAATTTGTCAGGATTGTGAGTATTAAATGTTAATCAATAGGAATTTTTTGTTTCCTTTGACCTACTTTATCGATCGAATAAAAAGTCGGTTCAAGAACTGTGGACCGAGTAGAATATTTTTTGTTTAACCTCTTACAATAATTTTAATATGCTGTTATCAGTTCATTTTTATCGCGTTTTCATATTTTATCACAAGAAAAACTCACATTACCAAAAAACTGATGATATAATTCAATTTGAAGGTGACTTCAAATATAATGCATTTCAGGTTTGAATTCCTGATCTCATCGAATATAATTTCTCAATTCCAAGAATTGGAAAATGAGAAATATAAATTGTTTTTTTTAGTTCAAAGAACCGGGATATCATTCTGTTCCGATGTAAATAAAAACTGGTTTGAAGGAGTTTCAAGATTATATGATATCAAGGACGATAAAAGAATTAAGAACCGTAATCCAGATCCAACAAAAATGTATCACAAATTTTTTTTATCATGTTTTTATCAATTAATTCAGATTCCAATAATTCCTAGTTACCTACATAAAAAATTATTTCAACGAAACTATTCAATTCTCAGTTAGTTTTCCTCTTGAGTTTTGTTATACCCATTCTCAATTTATGTTCAAACTGTTTTTAAACTTTGTGAAAAGTAGGAAATGTTCGAATTTCATCAAAATATGCTAATGGTTTTGGTCGAAAATCATCCCTATACTGAACTTTCAAGGTTCTCGAGATAACGATCAATGCAATAGTTCATTGTTCGTCATTAATAACTCGGGTTCGAGCCCCGGTGAAGGCATGGGTGTTTGTGTTTGTCTATGATTCAAGTAGTTTAAATAATGATATATGCTGGGTAATGTACATTGATTATAAGCCCAATGGCCGTTAGGAACTAGCGTAAACTGTAGGTCCACTGAATAAAAAAAATTTCATATAACTGAAGAAGTTTTCAACGGTGTGTATGCCGAATGTACTGGGTTCGAAACCCGGTATAATTATGAATGCTTGAGCAGGTCTTAAATATTAACTATTAATAATAACTTCTCTGATAGGTTATGATGGGTGTTTTTTTAGAGGTATAGAACTTTAACCCTGCATTACTGTTGAAGATGGCGACCGATTTAACTGCTGAGAAGTGATTTATTCTCAGTTTGGTTTGGCAATTCATCATGAATAGACTCACGCCTGAACAACGCTTGCAAATAGTGCAATTTTATTTCGAAAATAATGGTTCTGTGCGGAATACGTATCGCGCACTACGTCCATTTTATCGTCGACAAAATCGTCCATCAGCGCAGTTAATTCGATTAACCATGGAACGTTTTTGCACCACGTTTACTCTTATTGATAACTCGCATCCCCAGAGACGCCGTACGGTGTGTACAGAAAAAGCTATTGCTACTGTAGTGCGTAGCCTTGAGGAACACCCGAATGAGTCCATCCGCCATCCAGCACAGGAATTGGATCTGTGTCCATCCACTTTATGGAAGATTTTGCGGAAGGATCTTGGTTTGCGTGCTTATAAAATCCAACTCGTGCAAAAATTGAAGCCAAACGATCATCAAGCAAGGCGTAGATTCGTCGAATAGACCCAAAACGAGATTGCCGTTGTTCCCGATTTTCATAAGCGCATTTTGTTTAGCGATGAAGCGCTAAACAAAAACATTCTGCTTGAATGGCTACGTCAACAAACTAAACTGCCGCATTTGAAGTGAATGTAATCCTCAAGTGTATGTCAAATCATCGTTACATCCAGAAAAACTGACTGTTTGGTGCGCTTTATGGGCTGGTGGAATCATTGGTCCGTACATCTTCAAAAACGATGATGGCCTGAATGTTACAGTCAATGGTGATCGGTATAGAGCCATGATTACTTATTTTTTCACTCCTGAATTGAACAACCATGATGTCCAGAAGCTGTGGTTTCAACAAGACGGCGCAACATGTCACACAGCTCGTGTCACAATCGATTTATCGAAAGACACGTTTGGTGACCGCCTAATTTCACGTTTTGGACATGCGAATTCGCCTCCAAGATCTTGTGATTTCACACCGCTAGACTACTTTATGTGAGGCTATGTAAAGTCATTAGTCTATGCGGATAAGCCACAAACGCTTGACCGCGGCGAATATTGTCTTATTGAAAGACAATATTCGCCGTGTTATTGCCAATATACGGCCACAAATGTTGGAAAAAGTTATCGAAAATTGAACGTCCAGATTGGACTACATCCGAGCCAGCCGTGGCAGTCATATTCCAGAAATCATATTCAAAATGTAATGCCACAAGATTATCTTTCGAATAAAAAAAAATTCTTGTCAATCGAATGATCCATCTTTGTTTTATTGCAATTTAAATTTCTATACCTCCAAAAAAATACCCTTTATATGGATAAGTAATAATAAGCCCAATGACCACTCGTAACTGGCATTAAACTATGGATTATAGTCTTACTACTATAAAATGGAAAAATATTATAATAATGACACTTATCATTCTATTTTTATTCATCTATTTTGGATTAATAGATATTTTTTATGGATATTTTAAGATAGCTTGAGTCATTTTCTTTATCGCACTGCCGTCTTTCTCATTCAGATCTGATAAATTCAATATGATATGTTCTTTTTTTCGATCAACATCAGTAAAAAGTCAAAATGGTGAAATCTTCGAGCAACGTTAAAGTTCAATATGAGATAAATACCTAATACAGATTACGTGCTCTTTGATCCACTGAAATATATCAGTCCCCACTTTCATTTGAAATCAGATATTCAAGTGCAGACACTTTTTGAAAGATCAGTATCAATATTTCATCCGTTCATACTGAATTTTTCAACATCTTTACTGAATGAACGATGCCATTTATTTAAATTATTTCAACAAATTAATATGATAATTCAACATAAAAGTGAATCAACCCATTCATTTTGAACAGTGATAAAACTGAAGAGACTGCTGAAAATCAGAAATTACGATTCAGTATTCTGCTCTTCAAGTGTTATTCAAAATGGTAAAAACATATCAACCTCTTAATACTTATTTGATTAATTTTGAATAACACAACAAGGGAAATATTTGTTTTACGAATAATTCATGCTCTATCACTAACATACATATATACTAACATACCTTTAATTCGTCAATTTTTTGTTTTTTGTTCTGTTTTTATTTTATCTTCTTTCAGAATCCTCTTTTGTTATCCAAAGTAAATAATTATCCACTTCAATTTCGATTCATGTTGTGAGTGGTTATTGTTTTCGTATAAGAGTTACAACCATTATCACACTGAATCAATCAATATGACGATATTTAGGATCAAATAGTAATAACTGAATAATAATAATAATATTTATTTAGCTGAAGCTATACAAAAAATCTACATATTTTGAACTGTAAATTTAAATTACATACCTATCTCATTATTTAAAATATACTTTCTAAGTTCACCCTTAAATATCTTAATACTAAGTAGTACTAGTTTTTAATATATTTGGTGAATTATTAAAAGCCCTAAATCCGTCATAGTATATGCAATTGTTAGATTTAGAGAGCTTACAACTTTGGATATAAAAACTATCAGTATTTATAGTATTATACCCATGCATATCACTGACATATGTTACATTTTTTTTTAACATTACATGGAAGCAACTGATTTTTATTTTAAATATGAATATATATATATATATATATATATATATATATATATATATATATATATATATATATATATATATATATATATATATATATATATATATATATATATATATATATATATATATATATATATGAAGCAAAGAGTATTCTTTGTTTAACAGACATTAGTTTCAAAGAGTTCAGCATAATTTTAACAGGAGTATACCTGTTATATTGCACTTTGAAATTGTTCGCATGGCTCTATTCTGTAACTTTTGTAATTTTAGTCAAACCAAATAACAATTTGGAGCAATGTTCAAAATGTGGCATTATTATTGATTTCAACAACAATAATTCCACATACTTCGACAGGTGTTTTCCTATTCTTTTCAAAAATTTTTTACATGATATGAAATCAACAGGATCATAGAAACTCAAGTTTTCGTCTAATATAATGCCTGAATATTTTACTGTTTCTACTCTTATAATTTTTTTTTCATTAATTTGTACAATTATATCCTCATTTTTATTGGTTTTAAGAGTTTTACTTCTACCCAAAACTATGAAGTTAGATTTTTGCACATTCAGAAATATGATTTTCCCATAACTATTAATTGCAGAAAGGTCTCTATTGATCCGCTCTGTCATATTCTTAATATCTTTGCCACAGATATTGAGCATAGTATAGAATATTTTTTCACGTGAGAGACAATATCGTTTATATACGAAGAGAACAACAATGGACCCAAGACAGGTCCTTGATGTACGCCTACATCCACTTTCGTGCTTTCTTATCCTATCGTAATATCCTACCGTGCATATCCTATTACTCTCGTAATAAAATAATCATTTCATTGAAATATGAATAAAATATATTTGTCTGCAGAATTACGGCACATCAAACTATCGTTAAATTCATAAAATTTGAAAATGAATCTCATAAATGTCAGTTGTTAATATTCTCTTATACACTCAATATTTTATTGCGAATATTCGGAATTCAAGAATTGACTGATTGATTTGAATATTCAGTAGGAGCTCGTGCCAACAGCTGCACTCGGAATACAAATACGGAAACCTACAGCGATTCAGTACGTGCCAAAATATATTTCTACAACTACCGTACTCTCATAATTTAAACTCTGTAGCTCTGAGTGATTTAAATATTCGACACGTTTATAACATACATGTGTTACTGAAGTGAGGTTGATGTGTACGGATATTGCGATGCCGGTGGTAGGTGAATAACCTGGCACTTTCCAGTTTCATTATTGCGGATTCCCGAGCCTGAACCCAGAAATTGTCGATGTCAATCTATGTCAGTCGAAGAAGACTTAGTCCATGTTGTCTTGAAGACTTCAAACAGAGACTTGAAGGAAATTTTACTCATTATCCTGTCTTAGGTGCGTTGTTGTCTTGTCGTTTTTATATTTAAACGATATTGTTTCTCATGTGAAAAAATGCTCTTAATGCTTATTCGCTGATACTATTCTATATATATGTGGCAAATATATTAAGAATAGAACAGAGTGGATCAATAGAGACCTTTCTGCAATGAATGAATGGTTATGTGGCAATAGCTTATCTCTAAATGTTTAAAAATTGAACACCATAGTTTTGGCTGAAAGTAGAACCTTTAACATTAATAAAAATGAGGATATAACTATGGAGATGAATAAACAAAAAATTAGAAGAGTAGAAATAGTAAAATATATAGTCATTATTTACGAAAAATTGAGTTTGAATGATCATGTTGGTTTCATACCATCTAAAATCTCTGAAAAAATAAATTTTTTGGAAAGAATAGGAAAAAATCTGGCGACATATGTGAATTTATTGTTGTTCAAATAAATAATATTGCCACATTTTGAATATTACTCCAGTTTGTTATTCGGTTTGAACAAAAGAAAAATTTTACAATTATAAAAGTTACAAAATAGAGCCATGCGTACAATTAATATAAGTATACCCCTGTTAAAATAATGCTGAACTCTTTGCAACTAATGTCTGTTAAACAGAGAATACTCTGCTTCATATATATTTAAATTTAAAATTATAAGTCAGTTGCTTCCATTTAATGTTATAAAAAATCTAACATATTTCAGTGATGTGCAAGGGTATAATACTAGAAATACTGATAGTTTTCATATCCAAAATTAGGGTATAATACTAGAAATACTGATAGTTTTTATATCCAAAATTGTGAGTTTTCTGAATATAAAAATTGCATATACCTACTATGACGGATTTATCGCTTTCAATAATTTTCCAAGTATCGAGATATTAAAGCGGGAACTAAGGAAGTTTATCTTAAATGATAAGATATTAATGTAATTCTAAATTGACAATTTAAAATGTCCAATTCATTCGTATAGCTTCAGCTAAATAAATATTATTGTTATTATTATTACTTGAGGTAGTTTATTGCACCATTTGTACTCGTATATAAGTGTTCAGCACTACTTCTCCTACCGAAGACTTTCTAATAGATAGACATAAATTTGATACGATAATATTAAAAAAATAACCGTTTGAACTTCAGGCAATAGGAAGTTACGTATGATAAATAGCTTCCGTTAAGAGATGTTTCCTAAATCGTACTCTCTGAAAGACCTCTCATTTCAGACATAATAATATTACAGATTAACACTAGATTCCCAAAATTCTTACAGATGTGTTACCGCATTGAACTTCAGTTGAATCAGAAGGTGAGGATACTCTGGTGCAGTGTTAAAAAAAGATTCAAAGAGTCTTTTCCATTTGCGTGTTCGTCTACAAAAGAATGATAACACGATTTTTCTGAGAATATTTATGAGGCTGTCTAGTAAATCTTTCCGCAAACGAAACTACAAATTTAAGATATTGTTTCATGTAGATCTGAGTTGATATACCTTCAGCCAATAGTTCTTCTGTAGGAGCTGTTAGTATTTTAGCATTTTATAAACAGCTCTCTACAAAATTCGCATTGGGTTTAACGCAGTACTTACAACTTAGTGTCTATTGATTCACTTATAGGAAACCTACGTTTTTTGCCTTCACTGGCATTCAACGTAAGAGAGGAGGAAAATGAATGAATTGGTAGAGCTGTATGTGCGAAGTTTTTTGACAAATATTGCATTCAGTTCAGAAACTATGAAGTTATTATATTTCCAATAGAAAGTGCTCTTGGTTGAATTTGATATTATTCTCAAGTTTAACTCAAAAACTTGACATTGATTCTTCCAGAAAACGATGCATAAAAGGGAATTTATAGATCAAGCTTTTCGCTTGACCCACTAGTTTAACGCTTCGATGGCTTTCGTACATTCTAATTCACAGAGTGTTTCATTTTTCACTACAGGCTTATAGATTGTAAAAAGTTTTAAGCTTGTTGTTATCGATTTTTTTGAGCTATGCAAAAGCAGCATCTTTTTCAAAAAGCATCAGCTCCCTTAAGAGGAATTTTTGATAAAGGTAAATCAGTTAAGATAGACATGAAATATTATCTTGTGATTGTACTTGCATTTGGAGAGAGAATTACCTTCTTCTTTGGCTTCGGCTTGTCCCGTTACGCGGGGCCTTGAGGCGCCATTCATTCCGCTGGTTAGCATCATCATGCGATAGCCCCAACACCTTCATGTCCCTCTGGACATTCGTCAACTAAGAAGTTGATGGTCTTCTTCTCCCTCTCTCTTGTGTAGCAATGGGAATTTATCTTAGCCTGGACTCGGTGAGTTTTTCCGAGATCAGAATTATTTTGTCTCCCATTGTACCTCTTCCTGCCCATCGCAACATACGCATTTCTGTAGTATATTTAGTTTTCGTTCGTGAATCATTTTTCAGGTCCCTGTTTCGCTACCATAGAGCGAAACTGGGCTGACAGCTGATTTATAGACCCATCAAACACATAAATTACACATAAATTATTTGTTTCAAAGTATAGTTATAGGATGTATTCATTAAGTATCGTAAACGACATCAGGACCACTTTTAGATTGACCATAAGTTTCAAATATGAAGGTGATTTTTTGTTATTCCAAACAGGATACTATCAAATCAAATGTAATTATTTTAATCAACGACGTCATATGAACTTAAAAACTTAAGCAGGTAATAATATGCTGTAGTCTTGACGTCATAAGTGCTAAATTTGTATATAAACAACCAGTTGACATCCTAATACCATTAAGAGTAGATTTGTTTTCTGGGTATAGTAGATATTGTAGGCGAAATTGTGTTTAACAGAAATGTCCTATGTGCTCTGTTATTTTCAATTATTTAACAACGTTAGGAAGATCTGAACCATCTCAACACAAAATATAAATTCACTTATTTTTTTCTCGTTCAATTCTGTTGAATAAAGTAACTTATAAAGTCAGTGATCGGCTGGGCCAATACTTGATGAAAATTTTACAACATAATTTGAATAAAAGTAAGTAGTTTGTAATTTCACTTTAATTCAGTCAATCATAACAATATTATTTCGGCAACACAGTGGTTTCATGAGATGTAGATGATAAGCAGTTAATCATCTGCATCTAATGAAGCCACTGTGTTCGCGAAACAATATTGTTATGTTTGACTGAATTTAAGTGAAAGTTACTTATTAATACTTCTCATTTTCATTCAAATTATAAGTCAAGAAGTTTTGTTATAAAACTTAAGAATTTCCAACTCAAATTACCAATCTGAAATTCTCAGTATTCTTGAATTCAGCAACTCAACTTTGTATAAACAATCGTGAACGTGACAATGCAATTGTTTCTTTGACAATAGTAACTTTCACCTGCAACTTTTATAGCGACATTTGCACTTTAGATCTTCTATTCATTATGGAAGACGAATTATGAAGAATTTGACATTTGTCACGAATTTATTGCTTCTATCATTAGCAATGAGTACTTTGTAATGAGCAATTGGTAAGTGTTCTTGGTAGTACAATTGTGATTCAGTCTTCAATCTCACTTTCCAATCTTCAATTCATTGAACTTCGCAGCGCAAAAAAATGAAATTTTTCCATGAGAATGCACAAAGAACTTGTCCTTCTTCAAATATGTATAATGCAAAAGGGTGTTGAATAAGCAGAAATTTGAAGTAGAGAGTATGATAGAGAAGCTATATACAAGAGAATGAATGTTCTACCTACAAAATGAATATTCTGGTACTGTTGATTTCTTCCAGGAATTTGACTGAAAAAACTGTTAACGTAAAATGGCTCTTCCTTCAACATCGTGGTATTATTGTTTTACAGGTTTTATTGCTTAAAACTACGTATTTTATATTCATTAAAAAATCCGAAGTGACTGGATGAAAACAAATCTCTAGTTCAATCATAAATGTATACCCATCTTGAATTTGTTGAACATATATATATATATATATATATATATATATATATATATATATATATATATATATATATTTTGTTGTGAAGAAAAACGTGAACATATAATATCAGTCTAAAAGTCAATGACAAACTACTCTATCCAAGTAGTTGTCGAACCAATGGAAAATATCGAACAGTTACAATTCTTTATGAAGGTTACCAGTAGTAAATGAATTCCTAGTTTCAAACTAATACAGGTGTTTCCAAAAAAATATGAAGTATTGTTGTCACAAGTAACTGGTAATCACTACATAGTATAAAGCAAAGTCGCTTTTTCTGTCCCTTTGTCCCTTTGTACGCTTTAATCTTTGAAAATACGCAACGGATTTTGATGCGGTTTTTTTAATAGATAGAGTGATTCAAGAGGAAGGTTTATATGTATAATAACATCCACTAAATAGTGGAGAAGTACTGTTATTTTTGAGGTTTCTAATGTGATGTCGTAAATAATTACATTTTTTCCGCTTACATTGCAAACGCAGGCTGAACCCTACGAGTTTCATCAAAATAATGTACTAAGTATTGTACACATTGAAAAGATCTACAGAAAAGTCCGTGATGGTATATGTCTATCTCTCATGGATAACCCACAATAACTTTTTTTTGTCATTTACTTTTTGCGACAAATAATGGCTAATTTTCGAAGCGATTTTAACCCATACAGCATTAATCCTTAACCAATTAAATACCTTGAGTACATTGTTCATTTAATATAGATATATATGGCCCTTTACACCGTATGATTTAAGTGAATATTTTCGAAGATATTACAGATTTAAAAATTCTTCTCTTTTAAATAAGACCCGTTTCCAGGAATCGGGAGAATTGGACCTGAAATTGGTTGTCCATCACTCAGCAACTTATCAACCCCCTGACAAGGAGTAGGCACATTGAGGTCTTGTTAGGGGGACATATCCTTGTGGGGAAATAGCACTCCACATTTCTAAACAACAAACGATTTGAATGTTTATAATAACCTTATATAGACTGATTAGAAACCACCAGCCAAAAAACCATCACAATTCCAGAAAACGTATTCGGTTTTTATGTTTTTATTGACATTATAGATGAATATTTATCAAAACTACTTTTCATTTTGAGCAACTGGAGTTTCAAGAGCTCCAGTTGCGCAAAATGTTGCTCTTCTCTCATTATTGGAACGCGCATTTTAGTCATGTTTGTGTAGACTAGGACTAATACCTTTGACAATGGTGAAAACTTAAAAAATGTATATTGGAACTCATCGGAAGAGGAAGGGAATGTAACAAAAATTATTGATAAAATAATTCATGCGATCTGAGGTCTGGAAGTGGAAAAAGGTGAGTTTTTGAGGGTAAAAAAGGATCATTTCTCCTATGGAACAGATTTGAATGGCTGAGTTGTGAGTGATAAAATTATCCACAACTTTTGTATTCACACTTTTTTCACATAACATCAAAATGTATGTGAAACATTAAAAAAACTTTCGAAAAAACATTTTTTAAAAATTTTGAAAAAGCCAAAAAAAGGTTTTGGCTTTTTGATTTCAACTTTTAGAAGAACAAATTTTTCTCAAGAAATTAGGTGACACTCTACTTTTTCGTGTCCGAAACACACTCTAATTTTTTCGTTCAGAAATAATCATCTCTTCATTTTATTTTGTCTTAATATCGAAAAAACACCTCAATTATCAATCGAAAATTGTCTCGTCTAATGTCGACTTCTTTGAAAAAGTCCGTGAACCTTTTATCCGTTGAAATCACTACTCTCTGATGGTAAAATATTCATCTCTTATCCCAGTCACCTCATACTCGTATTTTTTCAGCTATATTTATAAGAAGTTGTATGGCGAATTGCTTAGAATGATTTTTCGGATTACTCAGAAAGTAGCATATATAAATTTAGGTTGTTCGATGCATTCATCAGAAACATTCACATTTGATGTTTAAATCCAGTTTTCATCAATGTTTTTCTCAAAGTTTCGTTGTGTTGAATTACAGAATTGAGTAGATAAGACACATCATTTTGCAGCCTTACTTGAAGTTTGCTACAAATCGAATCAATTTGATTTACGCTTCATCAAATACAAACTTGCCGTTATGCCTCAAAAAGGATAACAAATCAAAATTTTTGTCGAAAAAGTCAAAAATTTGCGAATTTATCTGGTACCTTATTCAGACTCTGGTAACACTAGAGATAAATAGAAATAGGACTCGATTTGAACAATGTTAGTGCAATTTCATGCATTAAACGTGAAAATTACGTAATAACTAGATGCTTGTGTACAGATTTCAACATTTCACGGCAACACGTAAACTTGTGTAAGTAACATTCTTGTTTCGAATAAAAAATTTTCATTAGGTTACAGTATGTTTCAGGTATTTTGCTATGTTGAATTTCATTTATAAATTACTTCTATATATCTCACAATCAACACTTAATAACCCATAATGACATTTGGCTCAATTCTTGAAGAATTATTCGATACAATCGACATATTATTCGGTCTGTCAACCCATTTTTTATGGTTAAATACAACTCATGACTTCATTAAATTCTTGAATATGGATTATTTTGACTCGAAACATCTGTGTGAGTGTATTTTACTAGTTTTGAGGAATTTAGTCAAGTTATATCACGTAATTGTATCTAGAATACTTTCAATGGTGTTTTACTAAATGATCCAGAAAAAATCAGTTGACATCTTCGTTGACATCTCAGTTGATAGTAAATTAGTTTGATGGAGATCGAAATAGGATTTTGACGTTTTCTTCCACCTAGCCAACTACTTAATATGATACATTTTCAATGGAGAGTGTTCTTAGCTAAAATCGAAATGGTTCAGACCGTTTACAAAATTTGATGGGGCGAAAAATGTGATAAGTAATCAAGTACTCTTTCTAGGTCATGTAACTCATATTTCAGAAAACTTGATGCTCGGTATTTTAGTTGTCTAGCGCTTGGGAAATGCCCGTATTTGTTAAATTTCGACACGTTACGTTTAACATTTTGCTCATAGCTGAATCAGTGACAAAGCTCTACTAAAAGGCACATATTTTCCATAGATGAATCAATCTCCCATTACAGTTGGATGATAAGTCGAGTGCAAGGAATTGCACATTTCTTTATAAGGAGGAGAAACATCTTGAAGAAAAAATTTCACTGAAATTTCCCATGGTACGGAAAGTTCTGAGAATTTCTTCCGCCACACATGTAACACTTCAGGCTGCAAAAAGAAGGGTTCTATAATTGGAAGTTACTTATACTTATTTTTTTACTTTTCACAAGAGTTACTTATATCTTATTATACATAATACAGTATATACAGCCTTGATAGTTATCTGAAATATATATGAATAGACTATGAAATATTTTTCTGTGAGGCTGCTCTACAAAAATAAACAGGATTTTCATCACACAGAAGTGAATAGTTCGTTTAATATTTAATATTTGTGATTTTATCATCATTGAAAGTTACCTAGTCATCCTACCTTGTTTATATATATTTAGAGATTTTTATTATATGTTAAAGAAAATGAAGAAAGGTTTATTGAATTGAATAATTATCATGAGAATTCAACAAGGAACAGCTGTTTAAGCTGTTTTACGATCTTCAATCATAAAACAGCATAATTTGAGTACTAACTCTATTATCAGATTATTGAAATCTCCAACCGTAAAATTTGAGAGTACTGAATGCTCATTAATACTTTGTTGCTCTACCTAAAAAACAACAGCCAAAAAAATGTAGTGACTATCGCTTAATCAGCCTTATGTCCCACATGCTCAAAGCATTCCTAAGGATCATTCACGCTCGCATCAGACGTAGATGTGAAGAAGATCTGGATGATTCTCAACTCGGTTTCAGAAACGCTTTCGGAACGCGTGAAGCACTTTTCGGAATGAACCTTCTCCTCCAAAAATGCCATGATCAGCGGAAGGATGTATTTGCATGCTTTATCGATTATGAAAAAGCCTTCGACCGCATACAGCACAATACACTTATTGATGTGCTGCGGGGGGTTGGAATAGATGATAGAGACATGCGTATAATTAAAAATCTATACTGGAATCAAACGGCACAGATAAAAATTGGCAATATTAAAACAGACCATATTAAAATACAGCGTGGAGTAAGACAGGGTTGCATACTGTCGCCCTTACTCTTCAACCTATACTCTGATCGAATATTTAAGGAAGCATTGGAAGGAATATCACACCTCGGCATCAAAATAAATGGAGAGCCAATAACAACAATCAGATATGCTGATGATACAGTGATTTTGGCAAACACAATCGAGGGACTACAGTTGCTTATAAACCAAATCGGTGACGTGAGAGAGACGCAAGGCCTAAAAATCAATATAGGAAAGACCAAATTTATGATATTCAGCAGGCAACCCCACAATGGCACCACCCTAGAACTTAATGGAAGCCAAATCGAACGTGTCTCTAAGTTCAAATACCTTGGTAGTATTATTACAGCAGATCTGAACCCGGACTGCGAGATTAAGTGCCGAATAGAGATTGCTAGGGCAACTTTTAATAATATGAGATCCTTCCTTTGCAATGACAACTTGAATCTGAAGTTAAGACAACGTATGGTTGAATGCTATGTATGGTCGGTATTGCTGTACGGAGTAGAGACGTGGACTCTGAAGGTCAGGACAATGAACCAACTGGAGGCATTTGAAATGTGGCTTCACAGAAGAATGCTTCGTATTCCGTGGACACAACATGTTACAAACGAGAATGTATTACGAAGAGCAAACATCCAAAGGCAACTCTTGGCGATCGTAAAATGCCGAAAGACATCATATCTGGGACATATTTTGAGAGGTGATAAATATCGTCTACTACAGCTCATATTAAAGGGCAAGATTGAGGGGCGCCGTGGACCTGGAAGAAGGAAACAGTCGTGGCTCCGAAATATTCGGGATTGGACCGGCATTAGAAGGGCTGGTGAATTTTTCCGCTTGGCGGAGAACCGTACAGCTTTTGCCATGGTGATCGCCAACGTCAGGGAGACCGGACAAGGCACATGAAAGGAGAAGAAGAATGCTCATTTGCTTAAGGAGAGAGTTCATTAGTCTTTGCTGTTAACAGGGGCATACTATATCATACCATGATGATTTGAATGTAGGCAGTAATGTATGAATCAATTTTTTGTATCATATGTTTGTTTCGAAATCGAATTATGGTAATAATAATATTATTATTATAATTCGAGGATTTCGATGTCACACAGTTGCTTCTCCACATTGCTATTTTTCGAATTTGAATTTTTTTTAAAGTTTAAAAAACATTACAATATAGTTTTCAAATTAGTAGGCGTTTATGTTAATATGTGTTATGAATTTGTCGAATGTCAAGGCCAGCACGGTTGTTGAAGAATATATTCACTGCTAAATTAACTACTATATCTGAACACGTCTTAAAAACAAGATATGTATAACGTATATTTCTCGCACTATGTTTGTATAGGGTGTTTTTTTAGAGGTATAGAACTTTAAATTGCAATAAAACAACGATGAATCATTCGATGGACAAGAATTTTTTATTATTGGAAAGACAATCTTGTGGCATTATACTTTGAATATGATCTCTGGCATATGACTGCCACGGCTGGCTCAGATGTAGTCAAATCTGGACGTCCAATTTTCGATGACTTTTTCCAACATATGTGGCCGTATATCCGCAATAACACGGCGAATATTGTCTTCCAAATGGCCAAGCGTTTGTGGCTTATCCGCATAGACCAATGACTTTACATAGACCCACAGAAAGTACTCTAGCGGTGTTGAATCACAAGATTTTGGAGGCCAATTCACAGGTCCAAAACGTGAAATTAGGCGGTCACCAAACGTGTCTTTCAATAAATCGATTGTGGCACGAGCTGTGTGACATGGTGCGCCGTCTTGTTGAAACCACAGCTCCTGGATATCAGGTTGTTCAATTCAGGAATGAAAAAGTTAGTAATCATGGTTCTATACCGATCATCATTGACTGTAACGTTCTGGCCATCATCGTTTTGAAGAAGTACGGACCAGTGATTCCACCAGCCCATAAAGCGTACCAAGCAGTCAGTTTTTCTGGATGTAACGGTGTTTTGACATACACTTGAGGATTATCTTCAGTCCAAATGCGGCAGTTTTGTTTGTTGACGTAGCCATTCAACCAGAAGTGCGCTCCATCGCTTAACAAAATTCGCTTATGGAAATAGGGAACAACGGCAATCTCGTTTTGGGCCCATTCGACCAATTGATTTTGGTTAATTAATTGATACTATGAATTGCCAAACCAAACTGAGAATAAATTACTACCCATCTGTTATATCGGTCGCCATCTGCAACAGTAATGCCAACTTAAAGTTTTATACCTCTAAAAAAAACATCCGTTATTTAATAGGTATATTAAGGTAGCGTGTCCGATAGTGACCTCTCCTAATTTTGTGGACAACGGCCTAAACTGTTCAATCTCAACACTTATTTCGGTTAGTTGAAATGGTCAAACTTTCATAAATCATCATAAAGTATTTCGACTAAAATCGAACTTCTGAAATTTCAATTTATCGATATTTCGCTTAGCGCTCTCTCACTTACTAATTTGGCGGATAACTTTGAAACCGATGAATCCATTTGATGCACGAATTGGTTTTGTTATCATAATCAAAATACATATTGGGGTTTGTTCATGTGCGTAATGAGCACAAAAAACTGTGACATACAATTGTTATAGATTTATAATTGAAAACGCTTTCAAATCCATTCAAAGCCTCCGGTCAAACTTCAAAAGTACTTATTTCCGAAATCATTTTTTCATACAAGACAAAAATGCCTCAAATATCTGTGCCACAAATCCTCGTGATGGTTGAGGCCGACTCTGCCTATATCCTTTTTATATCACTGTTTTTATCAAAAATTTATTATCTTTCATCCTGCTGTGGGCAGAACTTGCGTTTATCTTTCGCGAATTTGAATGAGCGTTAGGCGGAACTGCAGGTCATATTGCAGAGGTATTGTGAAATCTGCAAATGTAAAGGCATCCTGTCACCATTGTTCCAGGGTCGTTTCAGTTGAACGAAAGTTTATGGTTATGAAGATGCGGAGTGTAATAAGTGCGTATTGCAAGCGAAAATTATTGTGGATACCTTGATGTCAACAATCTCTTGACTATGTATGCTGAAGACAGTACCGGCTTTATAACGAACATCAAATAATTACGGGAATATGTTCGGATAATTAATGAACTCAATTGCTTTAATTATAGTTAATTTGTCATTGTTGTTTGGCGAAAGATAACTTGTGAATCATGACGTAAATGTGATCATCAGTAACAGAGAATAAATTACGAATTACCGGTGTTAATTTTGATGAACATTTAGATAGGAGGTCTTGATACTCAAGAGCTTCAATGATTGTCTAATTATTATTGATGAAATTTGCACTGTGTGAAATTCTCTGAATCATGAAAAAAGTTGTTGGTTAATTACTCACGGCAAGACGTTTTGCTTCATGTTCTTCGCATTGGAAAAAAATGGAAATCTTTGTAAAAGTAAACTGAAAAATCGATGTCCATTTTTCTTCAACTTTTAAGCAATTTTCAAAGACGAAATAAACACTACACAAAGTATTTATTTTGGCGATTTTATTCGTTTTCTACAGTTAGGAATTCTAGGTTTCGTCGGAATAGTCAAGGGCTCCAAGACCCTTGAGATGTATCCTTGAACCTTTCAAGAACTTGATCTCGTATGTCTCCTTCTTCCTCTTCCGCTAGCCAACCAAAAAGTTGGTGGTCTACCTCGCCCTCTCTTTTGTGTAGCAAGGAAAGGCACTTTTTTATTTTATGATCTTTAGCCGTATAATAAAACTGTACAAGTAATACACAAAATAACTTGATATAACATAATATACAAATAACATAATATACAAAATAACTTGACCTCGTATCTGGAAATGATAAACAAAAAACTGAAAATACGTTCATCTTAATATCATATTTATTGTCTTCAACCCATTTAAGTGGCATCTCTTATTAATTTGAGAGACGCAGCCAGTGTAAAAAGTAAGCAATATCTAAAAATAGTAGACTGCCTTATATGTTGTTATTTTTGTCTTATAAACCTGGTAGCAAATTAAACATACACGATTAGGTTTGAGTAAGAGAACGGTTTTGAAAATTATAGGGATTGAAGGGCGCAGCAGAATTTCATTACTCCTAATTTTAGGTGTTTGGTTAATTTTAAACTCGGAAGCAGCCAGATGGATCTTATCTTGTAAGTTTCACGTTTGCATTTGTGTCTGGAGAGTCTAGAGTTGGACGTTTAGGCCTTCTAAATCGGATATATTTTTTGTTCTTTTCTGTTCGTTTGTCTTCGATTTGAGTGGTTTCGAATAGTGGTTCATAACGGATTATGTTCTTATTTTATAGGCCCTATAATTCAACATGAAAGTCGAATACTGCGGATTATTCCGCCCTATTATTTCGGATGTTATATTTTATATTTTATTATTTCCGCTTGTTTTAGATGAAGGGCCATTTGATTAAAAAAACTTTTTTATATATGTCAGAAATATTGCTGCAGCAGTTGGAGAGTCACCATTTTTATCATTTTCGACGACATATTCTAATTGTCATTATATTCTTGTTGATGAAATATTTCATTTTGAATCTGTTATTCAATCTATCATTGCATTGCTAGAATGCACAGATTTTATCTTTGGAAAGTTATATGGAGTTATTATATTGGAGTTTAGAACAATAATTATTTGTCGAAATCTGGCATATATCACCTGAACGAATGAAACATACGAACATTAAAAGTGTTCGTAATTTTCATATAAATCGAAACACAAGACATCCTAATAAAAATAAAGTCCGAAAATTGAAGAACTAATATCTATACGTTCTTCAAAATCTGAAAAACCGTTATTATTTCGGACAAATATGTAGAAATTAGCTTCCTAGGAACATCGATGATGTCGACAGAACCAACTCGTTGATTCTAACCAACCAAGTCTGAATTACTACTATTATTTAGTGTGAACTTTTCTTTTTGTTTTTTGCATTCACTTGACAATTACAATATTACTGTTGAATATGAGTACATCTATCCTTTATCTGTGTTGATGAATTTATAGTAAACTAGCAACCCGCCCCGGCTTCGCACGCCGCAAACGCCCCGCAATTTTTAAATCTGTAATATCTTCGAAAATATTCACTTAAATCATACGGTGTAAAGGGCCATATATATCTATATTAAATCAACAATGTATTCAAGGTATTCAATTGGTTGAGGATCAATGCTGTATGGGTTAAAATCGCTTCGAAAATTAGCCATTATTTGTCGCAAAAAGTAAATGACAAAAAAAAGTTATTGTGGGTTATCCATAAAAGATAGACATATACCATCACGGACTTTTCTGTAGACGTTTTCAATGTGTACAATACTTAGTACATTATTTTGATAAAACTCGTAGGGTTCAGCCTGCGTTTGCAATGTAAGCGGAAAAAATGTAATTATTTTCGACATCACATTAGAAACCTCAAAAATAACAGTACTTCTCCACTATTTAGTGGATGTTATTATACATTATGTTATTATAGAAACCTTCCTCTTGAACCACTCTGTCTATTAAAAAAAACCGCATCAAAATCCGTTGCGTAGTTTCAAAGATTAAAGCGTACAAAGGGACAAAGGGACAGAAAAAGCGACTTTGCTTTATACTATGTTGTGATGAGGAATATATATCATTTCTTATCACTATATTTATTCGTTTGCTTCGTAGTAGTACTAAGAAAAAACAATTTCAAATGAGTAAATTAAGTAATAAACAATGTAACCTTCATTGATTCTGATTCATAGTGGAGATATTGATGCACATTTGAACTTGAATGTCAATAAATATTGTTAGCGTGGGATTTAGTAAATATTTTCTATTTCATTTAGGATTATGGGTATTTTTTTAATTTGAGAATTAAGCCTTGAATATAATTGAATTCATTCGTCACTACTTGATCATTTATCAAGACAAGAAACAATTGATTTGATTACAAAAAGAAATGCAGATGCAAATGTAATTTTGTCATGCGACTATTTCCTGGCTCATATATATATATATATATATATATATATATATATATATATATATATATATATATATATATATATATGCGATGAGATATATAAATATCTCATCGCAGGTAGACATCGATTCAGTCTGAAAATATAGCTTTAACAAGCTTGGTCAAGATATTCGATTTAACCAAAAATGATGTAGATTCCTCACGTGGAATTTTGTGTTGTTTTGTTCTGTGTTTTTCCTTTTTAATCAACTTTCAAGTGTGTAACATCTAATAATAACTTGAACTACGCCGTTCTGATGAGAGCCAATAAGCTTGAAACATATGTAAACGGCTGTTACAAATAAACAAACAACGTAAATCTCAGGTAAATACCGTAAACTCTTAACCTCACTTTCTGCCTGACAAACCTTGTTTTTTATATATATATATATATATATATATATATATATATATATATATATATATATATATATATATAAATTAAAAATATATGAGTTCTCGGCAAATAATAGGGCCACTGCATTTGATAACAAACCAATTTGTTAAACTGGTCTATATTTCGAATGTGGATTACATTCTTCGTCAGGACTCTACAAAGTATAGAATTTAAATAATGTTATGAAGAATATATATTACTGCTTACGGCTAACTAGGTTGAATGTTGTGCCAAAATATAGAAAACAGAGTATGCAGCTGGAAAAATCATTACAAATAATGCTACACAATGTGAACGCTGACAATAAATTATAAAGATTGAAAGGATAACCTAACAATCTGACAGAGAGAAACGCGGACTGTCGGAACACAGATAAACATCACCGAAAAAACACATAGAGTACAATGTCAATAATCAAATGTCATTTGTATATCCTGAAATTAATTTGATGAATGGTTTCAATATTTAATTCACACTATGTACTCTGGACGAAAGAAGTCACTCCGTTGTTGACATAACTCTCCGGACTCAGTAGGTAGGTCAAGTACTTCAAATCACGTTCAACATATATGGGTAACACTACCAATGATACGCAATTAAACAAAAGGTTATTTTCTCTTCTGCATCCCAATCTGGGCAAAATGTTGTTTAAACAGGCCAAAGCACTAAACCTGGTCGCTGTAAGAGCTCCATAAGTGGTTTTAGCTTCATACAAACTCATGTTAACTTTCAAGTTATTTAAAAGAGTATTGCCATATGATTCAAATTTAAATTGAAAATATATGAGTTCTCGGTATATATGAGTATATATGTACTGTATGAGTATATATGAGTTATCTTATATATATATATATATATATATATATATATATATATATATATATTATATATATATATATATATATATATATATATATATATATATATATATATATATATATATATATATATATATATATATATATATATATATATATATATATATAAGATATGTATTTTCAGTGTTTAATTTGGATTGCAATCCAGGACATACATGTCCTGGACTATCTAAAAAAACTACATACTTTTATTCAAATTATGTATTCAGATTTTATGATTCAAAATCGGCCCAATCGATTAATGATTACAATATATACCTATTTGCCTATTATTTTTCGAAATAGATTACTTTGGAACGTAATTGAATGACTCAAATTCTCCATAAAAGATCTTCGTGTTATATTCAATTCATCTCGTTATATTAAGTTGATTATCTCTACTTCTAAATTAAAAGTATTAGGTAAATTCTTACGCATTTTTCTTCATAAAATGCAAATCTAACTTTCAAGTTTTTGAGTTCTTCTTACGTCTCACAAAATGATATTTTCCTCTTTAGTGCAAAATATGAATGGTATTTCTTCCGTTGATGGTATCGTAGAAAGTCTTATACACACGAATGACTTGAATTATTTGAGATTATCTAAATTTATATCGATATGCTGAATTGTTGAGTTTTTTTTCTTGAAATTCTCTGATATACTGAAAGTTCGTACTATAATCGAACGTCCTTTTTTGTTTACAATCGGAATTCAATGAATTTTTTGTGGAACACCTTCAATATTGAATTAATTGAGTTCATTTTTTTTATTATTTCATTTACATGGTCAAAGCAAAAAATTGACGTATGATAATAAGGTTGATAATACACAACTTCAGGTAGCGAAGTACATAACTATATCTTATCCTGAAACATTAATATTTATTCACCAAGTCGTAATTAGCTGTTCAACTTGAACTCCTTAAATTACCTTGTGTATATTATTTTTGACTCATCGAACAGTTTTCTCGATTATATGATTTATATTACAAGGAAATTCGTTGTAGGTTAGAAATAAATATGAAAACTTATAAGTATATAGGTGAAGTAAAAAAACCTCATGAAGTTTTAGCGTGTCGTGTGCACGAATTTTGACGTCACCAATTGATCAAGAATCGTTGCGTTTTTAGCGAAGGTCATCCGTATGGAAATATTGAATCGTTTATCACAATGAAACTGTTCAAAAGTCATACAACGAAAAAAGATAAATTTACAATAACCAAAAAAGTAAAAGTCAGAAATGAAATAGGTAATTGAGCTTGCAGTATAAAATCCGTTAGAAATTCAGGACAAAAGTGGAAGATCTTTCGCAATCAAAACTCTTCAATATGCCCATTAAATGACTTGATCAGCGTTCTTCACATGAAGAGGTAACTTGATATGAAATTTAAAATAACCGAAATATTCTCCATTTGTCCAGTCTGCACCAGCCTGCTTGTAGATCTTGTTCGTTTCTTTTGTCATATATATGAAAATTTGCATTTGTTATTTTTTTTCTGTTTAGGCACTCATAAATATAAAGCCAAGGCAAAGTCAGGATTTTTAGCTGTGTATTTAAAGAACATTACACTATGTGAAACATGTAGAATGCGATGTCTCCATCATCCTTCTAGGGATAAATGTTAGAGGATATTGAAATCGATGCCTACATTTATTGGAAACGTAGGACAGCTCACTGTTTCGTACTGCAAGGTGCTCTTCAGATGATATGAGCGGGATAATTCGTTTTCTAGTAGTCGATATTTTCCATGACAAAGTTGTGATTTACAACGTATATCCACATTTTTCTACATATATATATATATATATATATATATATATATATATATATATATATATATATATATATATATATATATATAATAATCTTTATTTAAGGTTCTCGTAATACAGTTATATAGGTAAAACAATAGTAACTATTCTAATTTTGAAATCTATCTTGTCAATTATGTTGCGTAAACAAAGATAATACATTTTCTCACAAAGACCGTAGCCTGTGGTTAGTACAAATAATGTCTTATTTGTATTCTGCAATATTTAATACCTACATATATATCAAGTTATCTATTTTAATTATTTGAGAAAAACTTATTAATCTAAAAATTTGATAACAGTATAGGGGAGAAGCGAATATCAATATTATAAAAATGTGTAACACTATAATATATTGTTTTACAACCATTTTAGCTTTTAAATGTTCACCAGTCGATGAATCATATATCTAAATGAGAGGTAATAATAAAAACTTGTCTAAAAATCACTGACTGAACAATTCTTTATTCGACTAGTTTGCATTTTCAAGAATTTTACAGCATTATCATTCTTGATAATTTGTAAAAGGCAAACTAGTTGAATTGTTTCAATTTTTGTTTTATTATTACCTCTCATTTAATGAACTATCACAGAGTAGATTCATCGTCCATTGAATTTTTTAATCATATATCTGTCCTTTGTTTTCATACAGTTCTTTAAGGCAGACTTTAAGGCAGAATTTTTCAATGTTAATCATATATTTTAATTCAAATGGCAATTCATTATAGATTCTTGGTGCCAAATAGGAGTAGCTACGAAGACAGATAGATAGATACGAACTGGTGTTCACGCTATGTTCTAAGAAGTAACAACTGTCTATTTTCTTTTTCGTGAAGATGAGCAGCGATTGAACAAACAGCTGTCGTATATCCAGCATGTCAGCATCTTTATACAGAAAGTCGGTAGAATATCTGATATCTTTTTTATGAAGGATTTTCAGCAGCCATTTTTGTTGAATTTCGATATATATGAGTATATATATATAATATATAATTTTCTAAGGATATATTCTTATACTCTGAACTACAAAATTACACATTGCTCCAGAAGACCAGCCCAGTATACCATACCTATTTTATGTGTGACTCTGACGTTAAGTACGCTGTTTTCAAAGCATGGAGCAAAGCCGATCCTGATAAATGATAACGATAACTTATCCGTAAAAAAATTGAAGAGCATTTAATGGGAAAAATATAGTATTTTTATAGAAATATAAATTTTTTCAATTAATTCTATCTATTATCTGGGAAATACATTCTATAAATGAATAAACATCATTCATCCATTTCCTTAGACTAATTGATAGCAACCTACTCAGCTTCTGCTGTTTTTTTTTCAAAGAAATTTGAATATCATCAGTGAAACCTGAGTTTACTGCCACATTCTTCATTCTAGGTGACAACAAATTGGTATTGTAAATTCATTTGATTATTGAAACGTAGATTTTTCTTCAAGAAATTAATTTGAACTAAGTATATATTATTAAATATACGAGTATTATAAAAAATATGAAAAACTACTAGAATTCGATATATTTGCCATTAGAGTTGAATATTAAATGGTCTTTAATACTTTGGCAAGCAATCGTCATGGTAAATTTCTACCCCTGAAGAAACTCCTGAAGATAATTTTTTTTTTAATTCAGTGGACCTACAGTTTAACGCCGGTTCCGAACGGCCATTGGGCTTGTAATCAAAGTACATTACCGAGCATATATCATTCATTAAACTACTCAATCAGGACATACACAAACATCCATGCCTTCAGCGGGGCTCGAACCCGAGTTCTACCGCACCATAGTCGGGTGTTCTACCGATTAAGCCACGGAGACAGGACAAATAATTTAAATATCAAACGGTGGAATCTTAGATTTATATTCCACAGTTTTGTATTAAAATTCTATTGACAGATAATGCTGAAAACATGAAGCCGAGTCGCAATATTTCCCACTGAAAGTTTCTAAACAAAACAGATAAATATACCGGGAGAAAATAATTGTTTGAAGCGGTCACCACACTTATCACAATGAGTCATGATAATGTGACCGATAAGAACAATGAATTCACATCACATTTTGTACACCTCATTATATATGCGTGCCAACTTTTCACGTAGTTTTTATACTCAATCAATATGCAGATGAATTTCAATTGGTGATAAATTCATTTCGAACATTTCCAAATATAACTAAGTGAAGTAAGAAATTATGGAAAATTTTTTGACCATTGTCTCCGAAAGTACTCTAAAATACTTATTTCGTATTCTGTGTAATTGAACTATTTGAATTTAATTTTCATATACATGTGATTAATGTCATTATTCTTGGTTTATTTATAAAATATGAAAAATAAAGCAACTATTGAAACTTTTCAGTTACTTTTCAGTAACTGAAATATCCTACTAAAGGGTGTTTTTTTAGAGGTATAGAAATTTAAATTGCAATAAAACAACGATGGATCATTCCATTGACAAGAATTTTTTTTCATTCGAAAGATAATCTCGTGGCATTACACTTTGAATATGATTTCTGGCATATGACTGCCACGGCTGGCTCAGATGTAGTCAAATCTGGACGTCAAATTTTCGATGACTTTTTCCAACATTTGTGGCCGTATATCGGCAATAACACGGCGAATATTGTCTTTCAAATGGTCAGGCGTTTGTGGCTTATCCGCATAGACCAATGACTTTACATAGACCCACAGAAACTAGTCTAGCGGTGTTAAATCACAAGATCTTGGAGACCAATTCACACGTCCAGAACGAGAAATTAGGCGGTCACCAAACGTGTCTTTCGATAAATCGATTGTGGCACGAGCTGTGTGACATGGTGCGCCGTCTTGTTGAAACCACAGCTCCTGGATATCATGGTTGTTCAATTTAGAAATTAAAAAAATTAGTAATCATGCCTCTATATCGATCACCATTGACTGTAACGTTCTGGCCATCATCGTTTTTGAAGAAGTACGGATGATTCCACCAGCCCATAAAGCGCACCAAACAGTCAGTTTTTGTGGATGTAACGGTGTTTTGACATACACTTCAGGATTATCTTCACTCCAAATGCGGCAGTTTTCTTTGTTGGCGTAGCTATTCAACCAGAAGTGCGCTTCATCGCTAAACAAAATTCGCTTATGAAAATCGGAAACAATTGCAATCTCGTTTCAGGCCCATTCGACGAATCTACGCCTTGCTTGATGATCGTTTGGCTTCCCAAATTTGAATTGCCAAACCAAACTGAGAATAAATCACTTCTCAGCTGTTAAATCGGTCGCCATCTTCAACAGTAATGCCAACTTAAAGTTCTATACCTCTAAAAAAAACACCCATTATATCTTCACATAATTACTCACATTTACAGAATTTACAATGTATTTTAACTGAAAATGTGAAGGAAAACACATTCTATACAAAAAATTAACTTACAAGGTGATTCATACAATTGTCATTTTGAATTCATATTTCACAAAAAAAATTGTTTTTTCTTATCGTTTTATTTTCATTTGAATAGTATCAATTGTTTGAATAGGTTTTGTGAGAAATTTGCTTTCCACTTTTTGGCATCGGATCGAAAATGTCTTAAAATTCACTATTCACTATTGAAATTTACGTTTGCTATTAGGCAATCCATATCGCTCATTTCACGATTTGAGAAGTAGTTTTGTTATTGATTCAAAAAGTTGAAACGAGAACAACATCGTTTTGAGTAGACAAGTGGTCCATTAAAAAGTTACATTCGACCCTGCGTTTCTCAGAGAACGTGATTTTTTTGTTAGGATGTGTAAAGGGGGCTCACTATAATAATATAATAATAATAAAATTTATTGAGTTACGTTCCTTACATTGTAAAATTACATTAATTCTATTGATACAATAATTACAACTAAGAAGAAGGTTGAAACGAAAATAATGATTCAGTTCATATTCACAATAATATACAACTATATTAGACAAGAAAAGAAAAAAATTACCTTAGAAATATTGAAAATTTGAGACAATTAATCATGGTGAGATACATTCGTGGTGAAAAAATAAACAAACATACAAAAAATGAGGATACAAAAAATTGATTCATACATTATTGCCTACATTCGAATCATTGAAGTACTCTGCCACACTATAGTCTGCCTTTGTTAACATAAATAACTTAACAAATGCCTTCTTAAACAAATGAACTTTCAGTAACTTAAAATTTGACGGCAAATGCTTGAAGATTTTAATAATTTGTTGCAAATCGCTTCGTCTACAGATTGGTCGACATTAATTTCTTCAATGAAATTGAAAACAAAGATGTTATAAATAAAAATATGAGAAAATTAATTTATAGACTACTACAAAATGGGCCGAAAACCCTCTCGAAGCGGATGCAAAGGATACTTTTGTTTTTTCCACTCGAATCTCGATTAAGAAGTTCACAGTACTACTGATATATCTCGAAAAATCCAAGAAGCCAGAATTCAAATATGTGAACGATTTAAACATGAATAAGTAAGATATGAAGTGCGAACCTGAATGTAACCATGGATAGTGAATAAGAAATTAAGGATCAGTTGTTCTAATATGACAGACAAGTTTATTGACTCACGAAGACTCCACACTCTCTCTGTAAATAAAGACGTAGTTAATGTTTTTCACGACGACGAAAGGCACGGTCATGATATTTCTGTATCAAATGGGTGTTGATCTTCCGAATATCACCAAAAGATGATTAGGCAGTGATACGTATTCCTTTTTTCTTGTAATCGAGTTATGCTGAGTCACACCTTCAGTTCTGAATCTAATAGAATTGATGAATATATTAAATGAAGAATAAATTTTATATAATTGAATGGTTTATTTCATTTAATTCATTTCTATTTTTCAACTTTCGGAAAACTAAAAAAAAACTTTTATATTAGCAGCTCAAGTATAGGTCTAGTCTCCTTCAAATATTTTTTTAATCTATTTTAGAATAATCTATTTTGTTAAATTTTATATTCCTTTAAGTTTTCGAGTTATAAATATTATATTTTTGTCACTTAGGTGGTTTCTGAAATAAACGGTTCACTTAAATATAAAGATATATATGAAAATAACTCTGAAGTGAAAATAAAATCAGTTATTTGTTTCAGGAACAAAACTCATTTTGAGGAGTGTAAGTGGTCAGTTCTACTCTGGACATCTCACAGCAATCCTTGGTCCTTCTGGAGCAGGCAAAAGTACCCTATTAAATATTTTAGCCGGTTACAAGTGAGTTACAGAATTATATGATTATTGTAATGCAATGAAAAAAAAACATTTTTTGGAATTGAATTGCTTCAACCCTAGAATGACGTCAATTTATAAATCTCAGTTGCTGAAGTACGAGTGTTGTTTGTAACGGGTGTTTTTTAAGAGGTATAGAACTTTAAGCTGACATTACTGTTAAAAATGGCGACCGATTTAATAGTTGAGAAGTGATTTATTCTCAGTTTGGTTTGGCAATTCATCATGAATACACTCACGCCTGAACAACGCTTGCAAATAGTGCAATTTCATTTCGAAAATAATGGTTGTGTGCGGAATACGTACCGCGCACTACGTCCATTTCATCGTATATAGCGATGAAGCGCACTTCTGGTTGAATGGCTACGTCAACAAACAAAACTGCCGCATTTGGAGTGAAGATAATCCTCAAGTGTATGTCAAAACACCGTTACATCCAGAAAAACTGACTGTTTGGTGCGCTTTATGGGTTGGTGGTATCATTGGTCCGTACTTCTTCAAAAACGATAATGGCCAGAACGTTACAGTCAATGGTGATTGGTATAGAGCCATGATCACTAATTTTTTCATTTCTGAATTGAACAATCATGATGTCCAGGAGCTGTGGTTTCAACAAGACGGCGCAACATGTCACACAGCTCGTGCCACAATCGATTTATTGAAAGACACGTTTGGCCTAATTTCACGTTTTGGACCTGTGAATTGGCCTCCAAGATCTTGTGATTTAACACCGCTAACCTACTTTCTGTGGGGCTATGTAAAGTCATTAGTCTATGCGGATAGCTACAAACGCTTGACCATTTGGAAGAAATTATTCACCGTGTTATTGCCGATATACGGCTACAAATGTTGGAAAAAGTCATCGAAAATTAGACATTCAGATTGGACTACATCCGAGCCAGCCATGGTGGTCATATGCCAGAAATCATATTCAAAATGTAATTCCACAAGATTATCTTTCGAATAAAAAAAAATTCTTTTCAATCGAATGATCCATCGTTGTTTTATTGCAATTCAAAGTTCTATACCTCTAAACCTCCAAAAGAAACACCCTATACATAAGTAGTTAGCTAATATTAAAAAAAATTAATTTTATGGTTTAAGAATATTTCATTTCAGTTTCGTGTTCTCAGCAACTAAGAAATGAGAACACTTGTTTAAAATATATGTAATTGGGAAAAATTATTGCTCTTACATATTTCCGTCAAATTGTATTGAAATGGAATCATTATTTTATCAGTTTGAGTCGAAAATGATCAAGCTTTGTTCCTGAATGAAGCATTTACTTAATAAATATGGAAATTTTCAGATGCGAAGGTGCTACTGGTTCGGTATTGATAAATGGCGAGGAAAGGAATATCCGAAAATTTAGAAAAATGTCTCGGTATATCATGCAACAGGATCTTGTTCAGCCGCTTTTGACGGTGCAAGAAGCGATGATGGTTGCTGCGAATTTGAAATTGAACAAAGATCTATCACCACAAGAAAAACAAGTAGCTGTGAGTATCAAAACTAGTGCCACCATTGGCATATAAAGACGATCTAAAAGTTTAATTCATACACACACAGATATAAATTCATATCAGTGTTGATAACTTCAAGTTATTCTCGAGCAATCACAAAAATTTGAATCGATAAACATGAAATGAAGATTCAATTCGAATAAAACTAAGTAGTTTTTCGATTTTCACTATAATTAATTCAAAAACATGACAATATCGTTTCGCCAACACAGTGGCTTCATCAGATGTTTATGATAAACTGATTGGTGATGTGGATGGAACTGTTGGCGAAACGATATTGTCATGTTTTTGAATTAATTATAGTGAAAATCGAAAAACTACTTAGTTTCATTTAAATTATGTATTTAGATTTTCATCAAGTATCGGCCCAATCGATTAATGAAATGAAGATTTGAAAGAAAAGTCTTTCAATTCTTTTTTACATTTTTCAATTTCTTCAGAGGCCTTAACTCTTCTGAAACATCTTCAGAAAACGATATGTGGTACCTATTAACTTGATATTTGATATTGAACTATGTGAATCAGAACCGTGACTAGATAATCAGAAGAGTTAGATAACAAAGAATTCCAAAAACCTCTGTTCGTGACTATCAGTAATCAGAAAAAATTATAAATTTTAGATCGATGAAATATTGGAACTTCTACGTTTATCTGCAACAAAGAATACCAGTACGGATCGGTTATCCGGAGGTGAGAAAAAACGTCTCGCAATAGCCTTGGAGCTTCTGAATAATCCCCCTGTGATATTTCTAGACGAACCAACAACGTGAGTATGCTATAATCGAAGCAGTAAAAAATAGTTGGCTTTTTGCACGAATCCACTGGGATTCTTAAAAATCAGCAACCATCATAATTTCGGTTGCAATAGCTTATACATTATTGATAAAGTTTTCAGGAATTATGAGTTCATTCAATTAAACCTTGAGTATCATCATTTATAATTTTTTCGTAATCGAATCAGATTTAACGATATAATAAGCGTAAATGTTTGTGGTATAATAATGAAAAATTGAGCTTAATTGAGTGTTTGTCAATTGAGGCGTGTTCACGTTGAAATAAATTATACCCAGCTATGTTTGAGATATTGACAAAATTTGTGATATAAAACACTAATTCGTGGTATTATGCCTGTGGTATAAATTTATTAAAAATTTTAGTAGAGGCCATTACTGGTACAATGCTGTTGATAATTTGGCATTTATATCCTGCTGAAGTTCCTCGATTACTGGGTTATATTGACTTTATGAGAATCTGCACAAATTGATTTATTGGCAAAGACCCTCGAATATAAGTCCATTAAATTCAAGATTTATGATCTTGGTCTCCAAATCGAGAAATAATATTAAAACAAGTTACAAACAGGTACTAACCTGTAACTCCGTCCGCCAAAAGTCAGCATGAAATAGTCAATTTCACTGACTCATAATCAGCTTTTCAACCTGGTATAACTTGATCAGAAGTACTTACAAGTATTCTGTTTGTAAAATGGTCATTGATTCAAAAACGCCTCTGCTTTAAAAAATATATATTTCTTCGATGAGAAAACCCTCGGTATAGTTTCACAGAATTGTATTACCCTGACTTCGAAAGTAAAATCTTTCAGTTTATCTATATAACAGTTTATATAACAATTTCAGTTTGTTTCGAAAATGAGGTAACAGTCTGAAGCAATTGTCAAGCAATCAATATAATTTTGTGAATCTGGGCCAAAACTTTTTCATTATATTGAACCATGTTCAACAAATATTCAATCAACTTCATAAATATTTTTTCTGTCAACTTTGGATTTTTTCTAACAATCCGAAACACACTTAGAAAGCGAAGGACTTTCAATCTCTTTTTCTATTCCAAAATTCAATTCGGTTTTTATTGAGAAACAGATCCAGTAAGAAGTCCAAAACCCCCTGTAAAATTGATATATTGTAAATCCTAACTTTCATTTATTTGAAACAATTCCAAGCAACTAAATCAATGTCATTGAAAATATAGAACACATATATAATAAAATAATAAATGTGTAACCTTGGTGACGTCCTCTCAAACAACATTGAATAGTTTAATGCACTTATCTACACCTGCAGATCTTCATTCTACCTCTCTAATAAGATATTTCTCGACTATATACTTCAATTTCGATTTTATTGACAAATTGAATTCAAGTTTCACATTTTTATTCATGGGTATATATACTGAAAAGGGCTTCGTAAAAGTTATGTTTATGTTAAATGGTAACATTAACCTTGTTTCCTATTTTCCATTCATTTGCATCCAAAGTATATAAAGCATGTTAATTGACATTCTGAGGTTGTATTATCGTTTAATACCTCAATGATTTTTAATACTTTGTTTATTGATAGTTTGATTGTATCGAACAGTTCATATTCCCAACTAATATTTTGTACGATCTCATATATTTGACATGAAAAAGTTGAGGTTTGGTCCACTGCTGAAGTAATCCTTCTTTCTCCACTCACACACACACATATAAAAATGTATATAACTTATTATAAATTCAAGTGAAAAAGGTTGATTTCAATTGAATATATTACAACAGTTAGAATTGCAATAATTGGTGGTAATAGTAGATAGTAGTCCTGTAGATTATAAAATATTTTTAATTATTAATATTTAATGTAAACCTATGGGTTGCCTGATGTCAATATATAGTTTATAACCTCAAATTCAGAAAGGAAACATTTCACGCTTTTATTTTAAAATTCTTTTCATTACAATTTAAATATGTTTAATGTATGTTTTTTATTTTTATAGTAGTCGTGATGAAGCAATAAAGTATTGCGAAAGCTCGACAAAGAGAAACGAGTACACTTAATTTACTCCTGAACGAGTCATATAGTAAGGACTATATGATAATACTCTACAATTCCATCTATAGAAATCAGTAGAAAACACCTTTCAGATAATAGACACACCAAGCATCGAAATTTCACATATCTTCTATACCCGTAGGTATAGGCATCACATCGTACACGTTCACATATCTAGCTCTACTATAACATTCTCTTGAATAATTTGAATTTTTTGAATGAATGTTCTAGTGTTCATTTTCTTAAATATTTCATTCAGTGCCATAAGCACAAAAAATTTCATTTCCTATATATATATATATATATATATATATATATATATATATATATATATATATATATATATATATATATATATTTCTTTTGTATGAATTCATTGCCTGTTGGATAGGTTTATATTTTAAGATTGTCTCCGCTGTAAACGGCTGTTTTGATTCAAAAATATCTTCATTTCAGTTGTAGTTTCGTTTCGATCGCCATATTTGTCAAGACTACTTTAGTTATCGAGTTATTAACTTCATTAGTTTGAATAACAAAATTAATCAAGTTTTGACAAACTAAAAGCTCGCCATGAATAAAGCTCAACTAGAATAAAGTTTCTTTCGATAAAAGAAGCCTGTTATTGCTGAAAGTATCCTAAAATGTTGAACAAGTATTTTAACCAATAATATCTAATTTCTACCCAAATCGAAGAAACACAATCATCCATGTCTCATCCAGAATACGAAACCTTGATTTCTAGTTTAGCAGACATTCTTTAGCAGTTCGCGTGAAACAGTTCAGTCCTTCGTCTTTATCTTTCTTTGTGCAACACATATTTATTGATGTTCAGGAGAACAGTTAGACTCATCAATTCAAGTTCTTTGTACAAAGCTGTAACAGGAACGTTATTCATAGCATAAGTATTATTCCATATTTGAGATTGATGTGATCCTTGGAAACCTGTTTCTGATTGTTTTCTGTTATAATAATTGATTCGCGGTTCATCTCGGGAAATTCTATTTCAACGATAGTAATAATTGCATCAAGAATTTCAATAGGTTCTTCAATCCATAATTTTCAAAATGAGTTTCATTGAAAAATGATGTCAAATTTTTCAATTCACTATGATCGTTTAAAATATCTGACTTATATTTGGAGGAAAGAATTTCATCACTATCTAACAAGGTCAAACACTTCTAGGTAATTTTTTCAGTGAGTCATCCGCAAAGGTTTTCCGATTTCGCATATTATCCACTGGAGTAGAGTGACTAATCCAGAGGTTTAAGTCCAAGGGTCGTAGGAGTCATGAATGATGCACGCTGCATCAAATAGGGCTAACTCCATATGTTGGTAACAATTCAACGTGTTTCAGTATTCTGGTTTAATGTTATTTTCATGCAGAATAATATTGGTTATATCTCGGTTTTTATGTTTATCTTATGTTCGAACTTGTTACCGTCAGAAATAATTCAGTTACTTCGTTAATAGTTTCGAAGATCTGCTATTTCAATGCATTTATAATATAACAACGTTTGAGTACTATTTATTCTTATATCCACAAGTTTCACAAATTTATTCTGTATACATATATGTATATGGGTATATTGCATATATTCAGATTAATTAATGCAGATGCATTATTCGAGCAAGAATATGTTTTATGGGGATATTATAAAGGACAATCGTCTAATTTCCATTCACATTTACATTTCAAATTCTCAGCACGTTCCACGAACACTACAGCTTTGTTAAATGATGATAATACAAATTGAACATTACGATCGAAGCAACTATTTCTATTAAACAGAAAGTATATAATTCTTTTCTCACACAGGCAAATAGAACTATCAGTTATGTTTTTTAAACATCGGACATTTCACACAGGTGAGAGTTGAAAAGTTGAGAAGAAAGCTTTAGAGCAGTGCATTATGCAACTTAGTTTGATCATTTAGTAGTTTGCCTGAATATTTATGGCTATTTATTTGAAGACAAGTGATCAATGGAGTTGTCTACTCTTCTTTTTGTATGTGTTGATAACCATAGGTGATATTTGATTTCACATTGTGAAAGCTTTCTCTTGTTCGTTAAGTCTTCTATTGAAATGTCTTCCCGTTTGACTAACATGAATTTCGAGATACTCCACGATATACTTTTTAAACTCTGTATTCGTTTTAGTAGGTTAAGATTCATTAATTGCAATGATATTTCGTAAAGTATAATTCCATACATATATATATACAGAAAAAAAAACAGTTCCCAAACCTTGCCCAAACATTTCCAGAACTTGTCGACTGTTAACTGTGTGAGTTGCTCGATATCAGAATGAAAAAAGAAATTGACTGTTCTATATGAGGTTGAAAAAGAATTTTGAACTATTCAAATATAATTTGTTGTTTCGATTGTTCTGTACTTTTTGTAACGATATTCTGACGAAGTTGCATGTTAGCGACTCGCGTGAAACTTTTATAAAGTAATCTATCCATAATGTCAATATTATCAAAATTATTAGCTGCTGAGTTATCAAAAGAGAGCAGATTTCAACTAGCAGAAAGATAGTTCCCATTGTCTTGGCTCATTCATATTCAAATTTGATTGAGTATAACCTCAAATTCAAACACTTGAACTTATGATTTCCACTTTATTGACTACATAGCATGACGCGTTTCGTCGTTACAAACGACTTCTTCAGATGCTGACAGAATAATGTCATACTAAGTCATGCTATAAACTCTTCATGCTATGTTGTCAATAAAGTGTAAATCATAAGTTCAAGTGTTTGAATTTAAGTTTATATTCAATTATAATAGATTTACATCAAGTAAACGCCAACACTATTGAATATTTAAAAGCAGCTGATAACAACTTTTTGGCACCATGGTGTTTTAGTCTGTTACTTAAAAGTGCTATCAACACGCAGAATATATGGTTTTTAACAACATATCTGAAGAAAGAAGTGTTCCCCAAATACATCAAACTAAGAACAGATAACACCAGCAGTTCTGCAAGTAGAGTTGCCGTACAAGCGTGGATCAAAGAAGACTGCAAAATACAGTACAGACGTCGTTTGTAACGACGAAACGCGTCATGCTATGTAGTCTATAAAGTGTAAATCATAACTTCAAGTGTTTGAATTTAAGTTTATGTTCAATTATAATGGATTTACATCCAAAAAAACAAAGATTTTCTGTTAATCAAAACTTGTTCCGGCATTACCAAAAAATGAAAAAATGATGATCTTATCTAGTACTATAGTTTTTTATTGGCTTCACAGAGGACTAGATGACCTATCCTGTTCGCAATGTATAGCCCTCTTAAAACTCTTGGCTGAAGGTGGAAGAACTGTGATCTGTTCAATACATACTCCAAGTGCTAGACTTTTCAACAATTTCGACAACGTGTATTGTGTCAACAATGGACAATGTGTTTATCAAGGGTATGGAGCTTCTGTTGTTCCTTTTCTGTCTAACATAGGATTAGTTTGTCCTCAGACCTACAATCCAGCAGATTTTTGTAAGTAATTGAATTATACACTCTGCAAAAATCTTTTGAACTGAGTTTGAATGAGCACAAATGACTTCATAATCTTTCAATGAAAATGTTGAATAATCATCCGATACAACTGATGCAGATCTATGTGTACATATCTGATGATTTCCAAAGTAACTAATAGTATTAAAAATTCCTAATTACCTCACCATAACTAATGGAAACACTAGCAAATCATGTCATAGATTTCTCACAAAACACTTGGTGAAACGGTTTTAAAATGAGAATATGTTACCTTGTGATACTTGGAGAAAAACACTAATAACTAATATCTGTTAAGCGAAATAAACTGCGATATTAATCTTATTTATATGTAGTTTTACAAGGTCAAAAATATTCATAATATACTTCTCTCGATTTCTTATTTGATCACACAAATAACTTCCGAATACTGTATCATTTCGTGCATCGCCAGCTATTCAGTAATAATTTTATTGTTTCAGTGATCGAAGTATGTTGTGGAGAGTACGGTAATTTTCAAGACAAAATGGTTTCCTTTATCGAAAATGGCCACAATTCTTATGATCGAAGAACGAAGGAGAATGTAGTAGAACAAATGACCCTAGATTCAAATCAAATAAGTGAAGTTCAACGTCGACCCAGTATATATACAGAACACAGTCCAGCTCGCCGGTCTACGATGCAGCAATTTGTGATACTCCTTATGAGAATGTGGCTGCAAATGTGGAGAGATAAGGTATACAGTGAAATATTCACTCACTTAGGAAAATGGTATACATTTTGACAGAGGTGTTATATCCCAAATTTGCTTCCCTTATGATATATAAGTGAAGCAAATGCCGCGGTCCTCTTTTCAGGTATTCCAATTAGTTTTTCAGGTTTGCCATAAGTTTCACCAGTTTACTTTACTCGCAAAATTTCTAGGATTTCCACAATCAATAATTCAAATAATTTTCGAGGTTAGTTGGGAGAGAAAAGTATTCATTATGATAGGTGGGTGTCTTCAAATTTGTCACCTTTCTAATATATTGAGCGCACTCTCTAGTCTGATTTTTTCAAATATAATTTTGAGCTTTGAGTGAAATATGATAAAAATCTTTATGGAAACTACTTTTCCGTAGGTACCAGAAAGCGGGGTCCACTTCTAACATTTCAAAGATTACCATTCAATAATTTGAATTTCTTCCGAGATATTTCTCGATGTCAGTTTTTATGGAACTAATTTCTTTCCGCTGTGTTTTAAAGGTTCAGTTACTTGGGAGAAAGGTATTCATTTTGATGAGGGTATTATTTTCAACAATGCTCTTCATTATATTTTATGTTGTTCTCAGGATTTTTCAATAGGTTATGGGTTTATTGATTATGGGTTATATTATGGTAACTACTTTGCCGTAAGTTTCAGACCTCTGTGTGGTTTTCAACATTCTCAAGGTTTTTATTTTATAATTGAAATACTTTCCGAATCTTTCTTTATGCTAGTCTCTTCTAAAATGCTTTTTGCGTCTGAAAATACCATTCATGCATTACCATCTGGTAACTTATGCTTAACTATATAATAACTCGCTAAAATTCATCTGCATTTTCTATATTTGCTCTAATTCTTGAAATTTCGCAGAATGCGTGGTAGGTTAACGTTTATAATAACAAGTGTCAAAAATAATTAATTTTCAATAACATTTTGTTTTACAGGGTGCGTTGGCATTGAGAATATCTATACATCTCATCCTCGGAGTGATAGTGGGTAGTATATACATAGGTATGGGTCAGGATGGCTCAAAGACAATTTTCAACTTTGGATTCTATTTCACTTGTATTATTTTCTTCATGTATGTACCAATGATGCCAGTTTTATTACAATGTGAGTAATTATATAATTACCAACTTGAGTATCATGGACTATGGTCAGAGAACTTAAAAACTTTCGTTTAATAAACTAGAAAGATTATAAAAATATCTGAAATCTTGTTCAGAATGAAATTGTTTCTCTTTAAGCGTAACATAATAAAAAATATTTCTTTTGAATATTTAATAATGTTGGCGTTTACTTGATGTAAATCCATTGTAATTGAATATAAATTTAAATTCAAACACTTGAACCTATGATTTACACTTTATTGACTACATAGCACGATGCGTTTCGTCGTTACAAACGACTTCTTCAGATACTGACAGAATTATTCTGTTAGCATCTGAAGAAGTCGTTTGTAACGACGAAACGAGGCATGTATATAGTGAATAAAGTGTGAATCATAAGTTCAAGTGTTTGAATTTAGATTTATATTCGATATTTCTTTTAATTTTACTGTTTTCAAATGGAAACGATTTGCGTCCAACTATTTATCTGAATTATGCACTTATCATTCGTTTCGGGATAATAACCAGTTAAATTAAGAATAAGAAGTCGGATATATCAAACAATTTTTGTAGAAGTTGAGCTTTTAAATATTTAATACATGGTCTTCAGGCATTTAATCAATTAGTTTCGAATTGTTCGTTATATATCGACAATTACTGAATTTTTGCTTGATCTGAGACTAATATTTATGATAAATTCTATAACTTATATAACTGTCTTAACATGTCGTGAGGACAAGAGAGGATAAGAACTGGAGTATCGTTAAGTATAGCATCTCCAAATACACTTCATGTATTTATGGTAGCATAAGTAGTTGTTTACAGTAAAAGCTCCTATTCGTGTTTCCACTATTCGCGGATTGGAAAAATGCGACCCAATTCCTATATTCGCAGTTATAGATTTCTTCATTCGTGGATCTAATCGCTATTTTTGTGACTGGTTCCTGTATTGTGTTGTTTCAGAAGTTGAAACCTATCTAATTATAAAAAGAACTTATTTCGGATAATGCACCAGGTCATCCTCGCGAACTTGAAATCATGCATCCAAATATAAAAGTGACATTTTTACCTCCCAGCACTACGGCTTTGCTTCAACCTATGGACCAAGGTATAATCCAGGCCTTTAAGCTCTATTACATTAGACGAACCTTCAAAATATATTGGATGACATGGAATGTGATCCTGATATGAATGTTATGGAATTCTGGTAGAATTTTGATATACAAAATGCATATTAAACATAAAAGACTCATTTGAAGTACGGAAAGCATACACATTGAAGTCATGTTGGAAAAAATATGGCCTACTCTGACTGCGGCAAAAGACGAAGAATCTGTGCAGATTCAAACTTTGACTGCAAACAGACGAAATTGAGAATGGAATAGGACGAGATGGGTCCAAACAGATCATCAACAACAAATCAAGTGACATTCGGATGTTACTTGAATCGCAAAATGAAGATTTGACTCAAACCGACTTGGAGGAAATGTACGCGGGACACGTGATATTTAATGTGACGTTTAAAAATTTTCAGTGAAGGTTTAAGAATGGCTAATGGTCATAGTGATTTTATTCATGACAATTGATGTGTCTATGGAACAACATTTCATTTCTAAAATGCAATTTGCTGAAGTCATTGCTGATGACTTCAGTCTGAATTGAAGGAACTTTTAAAAGTTGCCAAGCTAGATATAACAACAACATACTTTGAACCATTACTAAGCCTGAACATAATAATTATTCAATATGATCAAACACTTTTTCTTTTGTCACCCAGGAACGTATCCCTTTTAACTACATATAAATTACCATTCCATATTCACGGTTTCTGTATTCGCGGCTTATTTTCGGAACGTATACCCCGCGAATAAAGAGCTTTTACTGTATTGATGAATATATAATAATAATGAAGATCCTTATGATTTTGTCTTATATAGGTACTGATATTCCAATTTATATTTCATACTTTCAAAGACCTTATTATGCGACAGGAGAAAAGACTATTTGATTAGTCACTTTCATGAAAGTTCTGAACCTAAAAGGGATGCTGAAATCCCTAAGAATTGAGCAAAAACTATTCTTTATAAGATAGATAGCTACAGTTTGTTTTATGAATCATAAATGGTCTTATTTCGATTGATTTTTTGTATGTTGTTAATTTGTTTCGAGGTGTTCAATTGTTCGGTTTTGTTTTCAGTTCCAACTGAAGTACAGCTCTTGAAACGAGAGCATTTCAATAGGTGGTACGGACTAGGATCATATTTTATGGCACTGACGTGTTCAACTATTCCTGTTCAATTTTTGCTTGGTGTGCTCTATCTTGGATTGGTATACATAATTTCGGATCAACCAATGGAACTTTATAGGTGGTCTATGTTTTACGTAGTATGTATGCTAACTGGCATTATTTCAGAGAGTTTTGGATTGCTCATTGCCACTCATCTCAATATTGTGGTAAGTCTGAAGCCGGAAAAAATTTGGTATATATATACAAAAAAAATACATACAACAAATACTTTTGTAATATTGTCATTATTAGTAACTTCATGAAGACAAGTAAACTAAGGACCACTAATTTGCAATACCATCATCATCAAAAGTTTAAGTTTCTGTTTATGTTTTCAGGAACTACTGTAACACACAAATAGTAGTCACAATTTGATATAACAAACAGAATACACTTCTGAAGAATACACTTGCATAATTTGAATATATTGAACCAAATTTGAATGATTGTGTGAAACCTCATAAATTCATATAAAAATTATAAAATCTTTCTACACCTAGATACACTGAAAGAAAGAACGTCTGATTAAGAAGAAATTATGTAGCCTGTTAAAATTACAAATTGAATAAATATAGACATAGTAGTAATGTCTGTCGTCACAGAATATATCATGATGATAAAAAATAGACATGAATGGAAGTTCTCAGTATTGTTTGGATACCCATAAATTGAAGAAACTAATGTTAATTAAATGAGTAATTTATTAGTAATTATGATCTGACCAAGTTCGAAGCTTATGCAACACAGAAAACTGTAGTTAAACTGTGGGTAACTGAACTAATCGTAGTTCACCAAAAAAGGACAGCTTGCTTGTATTTGACAGAACAGTTAGTTCTGTCTTTGGTGGGATATGAAGAAGAATATCTTGAAAAAGGAAAGCCATATAATTGTGAGTTTTTGGCCGTTTAGCTGAGAGAGCTATGTTTCATCAAAATTTGGAATGGGTCAATGAAAATGCTGCTACAACAAAATTGAGTAATTGGCAATACCAATTCAGAAATATGTACCTTACTCGCCAGATTTCACCCCTGACTGATATTGAATGAATATGTACCAGGAAAACATATCATTTAGGCACAGTTAAAGTTCTTCCAAAAATATAGCAATTATAGAAGATTGAAGAAGGGAAAAGTTAGACGAAGTGAAATTAATTGAAATAAGAATACAGAAAAATTGATATAATTTGATTGGCAGTGTTTTTGTTACCAGACAATTTCATCTGTTCCTATTATTGCTTATCAATTTTATTGGTGGATGCGCATTATTCTAATATTTCCTTCTCTTTTCAGAACGCTATGTTTGTGGGACCTGTGGCAACCGTTCCACTCATGCTGCTGGCAGTTTATGGTTTTGGTTCGGGCGCAGAAAATATTCCTGTTCTTATTCGAATATCAATGTACTTCAGCTATCTTCGTTACTCTATGGAAGGACTAATTAATACCATGCTCAGAGATAGACCTAACCTTCCTTGTCCAGAAGAAGAACAATTTTGTATTTTCACAGATTTGAATTACTTCGTCCGGGTAATGGGCATGGAAGGTACAATATTCTGGGTGGATATATCTGCCTTGATATTTTGCTTTCTGTTGTTTAGAGGTGCAAGTTATTATCTACTGAGGCAGAGGTTGTCCCCTAATAAGACCTTCCTAGCAATTCAATATATTGGTCGATTTGTGAAATCACATTTCAGTATTGCTAGATAGTTTTTAAATAATTATGATGGTATTTATTATTCTTTTACTTCTGACAATTAGGTTAATGTGTAAAGAGTATAATTGTTGTTTGTATAACTGATATTTTTTATAAATGTTTTTTCAAACAAATGTAGTTGGCATTTCTCTCCATTTTACCTTGTTGATTGGTGAATAAAAAGTCTTTCTGATGAGCTAAGTTACCTACTATATGTAATATGGATGTAACTGTCAAAAACAAATATGACCGCATTACTGATGATGGTCTCTCAAAGATGGTTTCTCAAATTCTTGAAAAGTGCGAGCAAAAGCTATAACCTGATACTTCCACATTTTTGCAGAGATAGAACGACATAGAAAACACTCTTTCTGGATTTATATACTTCTATTTGAAACGTACATTACACTATCACAATGGCTCCTTCGTAGTGGTATTAAGTCCAAAGAAAACATCGTAATCTTGAAACGTATGTCAGAATTTTCGAAAATATAATAAGTGAAATATAAATCTAAAAACTGAAAAGTAAACTGAGCACAGTAGGACTAAATGGTTCACTATGGGGCAGTAATTGATTCCAATAAATGTTAGATATAAAAAAATGAAAAATTAATATGATTTAACAATGAACCGCATCAACGAATTATATTCAAATTTATCTCAGGTGATAGATTTCGAAGAACGAATGATATAATTTTTTCTAGCAACTATTTAGTTGAGAAAATTGCGTGAATGGCTCGACCATTGTTTGTTTGATGGCGTAAGGCAATGTTAATACTTCAATAAAATGTCAAACTTCCATTGCCAGAAATTTTTAATCGAATTATAAATTCCTGAAACAGAAGATGAAAATAGTTCCTAGTGTTAAAAACAGAACGAATAATTGAATGATGAGTCTGAAACGGAAACAAAAAAATGGACGAAATTATTACATAGGAAAAAATCAGCTAGTAAAATTTAAAGTGAATTCATACAGTTGAGTTTGTTCATCGACCTACTAATGTTTATCAAAATTTTGATAGAGGTCACATCGATGACCGATACGTAGTCAAATGATGGAACGAATTAAGAATGTAAACATTTATTAGGGATTATTTGTGATTGATCCAAAATAATTGACTTGAATCTCTATTCTCCGCATTTAACGAAATGAACCATAGGTTTTATTAATAACTATAGTTATTGAGCCCATATTTATTACACACTGTCAAGCTATGTATATAAACTTCACTATCTATTAAATGGATGTATAGACTTCCGTATAATTCGACAGCAGTTTTATTTCGAATTGAATCGAATGATTTGTGTAGCAGATAAGTTTTGGCGCCTTTACTAAAAGTAGCCTACGGCTTTTTGATTCACTTTCGGTAATTGTTCATATTCATTTTTATTAATTCGTTTATATATTTATTATTATGACAATATGTTTCCTTCAACATATTGTCATCATCCAGCATATGAATGGAAATAAAAAGCTGTAAGTTTGTATTGATTTTTACTAGCTACTGTTAACATTGTCGTTAAAAAGGATATGTTATATTATTTTCCCGATTTAATTCACCTAAGGTTTCCGTAACTCAATATTCTCAAAGCCAACAAAGTATTAGTGGAATTCTTTTAAGGTTCAGTGTACCTACTTCTTGATGAAAAATCATTAGAATAATTAATGTATCAATCATGATGGGTAATTTTGTTTCAACCTCCGTATATCGAGATTATCATAAGAATAATAAGGATATTTATTTTAAGAAAATATTGGATGTATGATTTCTTGATCGTCATATTCTAGACTCAGAATAATGAAAAATAATAGAATGCTATTGCTGTTTTCTATTATATTATACTATAACCTTTGTGCGACCTGTAGGTCGAAATATATTTTAACTTATTGTCATAAAAGTTTGATTTTAATAATCGGAATGTAGGTCATGGAAAATTTGAGTTCAAAGAAGTTTTTACATAAAGAAAATGAGTTATACTACCCCTAATTGACTGTCTATTTTTGACCTATGCTAGATATTTGAATACAAACTTAAATTCAAACACTTGAACTATAAATGAATTATTCTGTAAGCATCTGAAGAAGTCGTTTGTAACGACGAAACGCGTCATGCTATGTAGCCAATAAAGTGTAAATCATAAGTTCAAGTGTTTGAATTTACGTTTATATTCAATCAGTGGCGGATTTACAAATTTGCCGCTAGTAGGCCATTCAATTTTTGCCGCCCCTACTGACTTTTGAAATTCAATACTTTAGTTTAATCCCGTTATTAGTATGATTGTGAACTTAATGATATTTCTGTCAGTTACTAGATTATTTTTGCAACCTGCTATGTACTGAAGAGTTGACCAACAAGTTTATTTGACAGGCAAAACAAAAAACCCCCGACTTTAAAGCGTAAAACCTCTGTAACTTTTAAACGGCTCAATCGATTTTCATCAAACATGTCTAAGAACACTCGCCCGTAAAACACCTGTAATACAAAACGAATTAAATTGAAATCGGTTCATTCGTTCGGGTGCTATAATGCCACAGACAGACAGACAAACAAGAAATTTAAAAAAAATCTAATTCTACTCAGTTACTCATCTTAAGCCATCCTAGCTAATTTTTTTTCGAATACTTTTAATGTACAGACTATTTTAGGATTACGATTTTATGATAGTATAGATTGTGTACACGTATAATTATAAAAAAAAAATCTGTAAAAAAAAAAATTTGCTAAATTTGCCGCCCCTCTAAATCTGCCGCCGTAGGCACCGGCCTACTTGGCCTATTGGTAAATCCGCCACTGTATTCAATTATAATGGATTTACATCAAGTAAACGCCAACACTATTAAATAAAATAAATAAAAAAAAAATTATGCTAGATAATTGAGTAATATGTATCACGTGACTTAGTTGTAGGTTTATTCATAGACAGAGTGATCTTTTATACACGACTATATAGGTGTACTTGTGTATGTGTTTCTGAGTGTCAGTGAGTGTATGTACATAGATTCGAGTAGATCTAGCTGCCTGTTTAACCCCATCATTAAAAAAGATGAAATTGTTGAAATTTCATTGATGATTTTTCATTTTTATTTCGTAATTTTTTTTTCAATCAAAATACACTCTTTTATATTTGATCGACTGGATTATTTATAAAGTTCATTGCAATGCCTCAAAGTTGGCTTAGTGTTGGTTGAATGTATCCCTATATTCGAAATCCATATCGATTTCGTAAGATATTCGATAGTCTGAAAACTCGAAGATCATTTTTCCTACCAGATTACATCAGGTTGATTGAACAGCGAACGTGTTTTTGTTTTATCCAAACTCAGTTGTGATAAAGCTTCGAAATAGAACAGATCGCAAGATGAGCTGTCCAATGAATAATTCGTAAGTGATAATACTTTTATTTTCAATTAGGATCGTCATCTTCGGCTTCAATGAGTTGCCGATATCATTTTTCATCGAAAGAAGAAAGACTTCATTCTCAAAATGAATGATCAAATTTTTTTCTTGTTGTTTTTCTAGTTGAGGTACTCTTTATTCTATTCTCATCCATTATTAGAAATGAGACATGTTCATTGAAATTTTATAAATACTAGTAAAACGTATATAACAAGGTTTATGAGTCAATTATATTCATTGAAATATACTCTTTCCAAATTGAAATTCGAGCGAAGTTTGAAATTTTTCTTGAAATGAAGGTTCAAATATGTTTATCAGCATTTTTGTAATATTTGCACATTCTTATGTAAGTACCTACTTGAAAGTCCTCATTTGATCATCATTAATGTCCTTTCGTATCATAAAATCAATTGACAGTTCATCTAGCTCCCTCAAACTAAGATAATTGACACAACGCAATAATTAATTAATTACAGGGTTTGGGTGGCAAACCAGGGGTGTCGTTTGAATACCATCTGAACTCCGCCCTGAGTATTGTTTTTACGTTATTTCATGACGCTTCAGGGGTTAATGAATTAGTTTTATTTCTATCAATTTTTTGCTGTTTTGAAATGAATGTATATTTCAATAAAGCCCTATTATTATTATTAATTCGTATCGATTTCGAACACTTTCTGAAATATTGCTGAAAAACAATGATACGATTCCAAACACCTGGTTCATTTCCACAAAAAAAAATCAAATTCATCAGACATGTGTTTCCGGGCTACTATCCCATTATCAAGAGTCGATATAAGTGTGTTATCAAATCTTGATAATGAATTACGAACTGAAAAATATCTAGAATGCATTATATAATTTTGTGTGGATAGGCAAGTGTTTTGTATTGAAATATTGAATCTAAGGATTTATAAGGTATAATTTTGAATAATAAAATAAATTAAACTCTTGGCTTAATTTTTCACGATTTATTTAACAATATGTATAGTCAACATGTTTCGAGCGTTAGCTCATTTTCAAGACTAAACTACTATAAGAAACGTACAACAAACTTATATCTACAAAATGGATGTGAGTAGGGAGGATAGTTGAAAATCTACTTGTTCATTTACAATTTCTTCTTTTCCCTTCAAAGAACTGCTAATTTCAATTGCCTCCAGAAGGTCTAAACGTTTACCTTTATTACCTGAGTGTAGGCATTTAGTTTTATCAAAATCTATGAAGTGATTAGAGCTGATACAATGTTCTGAGAATCCAGTTTTATTAACATTGTACAAAATCGACCTTTTATGTTCATCAATCCGAGTTTTTATTTTTCTACCTGTTTGGCCGATATAAAATGCTGGACATTCATTACAAAAAATCTTATAAATACCGCTTTTGTCTTCAACATTTGTCTTTTCTTTATTATTTACTAAAAGTGACTTAATATTCCTTTTGTTTGTACAAATGGTTTTTATTTCTCTCTTCTTTAATCTTTCGCAAATTTTTTCACTCAGATGGGGTATGAAATTAATAAAATGATATTTTTGTTCGTTTTTAATAATTTGAGATGGATAAATTGAATCTAAAAGAATTTTTCGTTGCTTTTTTCTTATGAGATTATCTATTATATTTTCGTCGTAACCGTTATTTTTCGCTAAAAGTTTCAAAGTTTTCACTTCTTTGTTGAAATTTTCTTCGGAAAGCGGGACAGTCGTGAGTCTATGTATAAAAGAATAAAAGGAGCTGAGTTTAATGTTAATTTTTTTAATTTTTTTTTTGTTGTACGTTTCTTATAGTAGTTTAGTCTTGAAAATGAGCTAACGCTCGAAACATGTTGACTATACATATTAAATAAATCGTGAAACATTAAGCCAACAGTTTAATTTATTTTAATATTCAATTATGTTTCACCAAGAGTTAAGCGAGAATTCAATCTCATTAATTTTGAATAAGATTACTGCCTTCTGATTTATTGATTTTCATCTGCAAACTTTTATAAAGATACTTTGCAAATTGCATTTTGTCTTCTGCTTTTACTCCACTCTCTTGGGAAAATTGAATTTCATCAATGGTGTGAACAATATATTGAATAATTGCATGTATTAATAGTAATAGCATAATAATAGTTTACATTATTCCATTCATATATATATGACAATGTACTTCTTCAAGCATTCGATATTGATTTCGTATGGTGTTCTTCATTCGAGGGGCCTTAAAAGATATTTAGTTAGAATTACTCAAATATTGAAAACAATTTGTTTGACAAATAACAATATATACGTAATATATTTCTGATGAAATTGAGATGTGAAATATTCTCCTAACGAATGGAAAACTCCGTACGTAATCATGTTTTCGAATTTTAAAACTAAAAAAATATGAGCAGAAATATTGGATCATTTTTCAAATTTCACAATAACAGTATCGGTGACCTTGGTAACATCGTAATTGTTTATCGCACATTGAGAAATTTGATCACACGATTTAATTCAATTAAATCTTCAAAATTCGTCATACCTACGTAATATTTCAAAAATTCAAATTTTAAATGTAGGTTTATGTATATACTCAAAGATTTAAAGAGAGGATTAAATCGAAAATTATTTTATAGATCAATTTTATAGAACTCTGAAAGTCCGTTGAATTCGTTTTAATCTGCCCGTGTGTAAGAAACAGCACGTTCGTTTTCGCAATATTTCATGGATATTGTATTAACTGTATTTTGAATAACTAGTTTGTTGAAAGCTGTGTGATTCAGCAGAATAATGGTTATCTTGTCAAAAACTTCAAAGAATTTTATAGAATTCACACGATCCAAAAAATAAAGATGCATTTTTGTTCATCTATTTTGTGAATATTTGTAATGTATCTAGGACTATTTTCACAAAAGTCTTTACCAAATTGAATGAAACAATGTTCCACTGAATGCCCTATATCAGAAGGAATTCCATTGAAAAATAGAAGCACTTATTGATTTGGCCTATCGTTAAAATCGAAAATTTTACTTGTTTCAATTTCAAGAGAAAAATAGAAGCGTACATCAGTTTACTAAAGAACTTTCATCTACATCTGATGAAGCAACTGGCGAAACAATATTGTTATGTTTAACTTAATTATAGTGTAAATCAAAAAAATACTAGGTTTTATTTAAATTACATAAAATTTTAATTTTTTTATAAACCCTCAATTCGAAAACATTCTGGGGTCCATCGGTTCGTTTGCAAAAATCGGTACATATTCTGTTCATTTTGGGTTTCGACTGAAATCACAGCCTTCATCACGCTCTCTCGTTCAACATTAGAATAAAACGGCCCTAACAATAGACTTCAAAGATAACGTACAACGTTATCTTTGAAGGCCACTCGAGAACATTTCCTGAACCGAATAATACGGAAATACAAAAGGAAAATATATACTAAATAGCACAAACTTCGACCAGAAACTAATGGAGGGCCAGTCGTATTTATGATGCAGCAGAGGGGCCCGAAGAAACCCCTGCGAAAGCACAGAACAGCGGCCAAGATATTCTTTCAGAAATTGAGAAGTGAAATCTTGATGGAGACTAAGTATGATTGAGGTCGAAACGTCTGAATAAACGAAATATATAACACATTGTATTCTTTGTATTCTACTACACAGACTTAACCTTCGATAAGTTCACACGCATTTCATGATATATATATATATATATATATATATATATATATATATATATATATATATATATATATATAATATATATTTATATATATATATATATATATATATATCTTGAAATTGATTTATTGCCTGTTCAAGATATTTTATTTCGAAAGTTTTTAGCAATAACAGGCTTTTTTGATATGAAAAAGTTTATTTTTGTTGACGTTTCGTTGTTATATTACAACTTTGTCAAAACTAATGAATAATTGAATTTATGAGTTACTATAGATATCAAATGTCAAACTCATTTTTTAGAAAAATCAAATTAGTTTTTTTGTATCTTCACTCATTGATTTTCATTATCAGAGGAATATTTCTGACTTAGCATTCGCTTCGGAAGTTTTAGTCTTCTTCACCATGAGAAACCTCTGAAAAACTCATGGTATGCCAGGTGATTCTAATAAGATTCATATTTACATTTTATAATTACATATAGTTTTTTATATACTTATCCAGAATATGTATATTGTTGGTTTATGTGTGTGAAACTGAAGGTAGATCTGGAAAAAATGAGTGTTGAGATGTGATGTTTGGTGATTGTTGTGTGTTTATTTTACGAGTGTTATTTGTGAGGTTTATTAAGTTGTTGTAAATCGAATTAAGATGTTTAATGTCTGTTCTTTAATTTACTGTGTTTTCTAAATTTTTGCGAATGTGTAACATTTCTAAAATAACTCTACTTTTTTTGTCCCTTTCAGTTGCCAAAATTTTCGTAAAATAAACACACACATGCATATATATGCACATATTAACACTTATACACACATGAGTTTATGAGTGTAATCAGCAACAGAACAGTTGAAAATATCCACCATAGCTCCCAAAATATTACATTGCTCACACATCGAGTGAACGTGAATGCGCTTCTGGAATAAACCCTGGAACAATAAAGTTAAGCTTTTGCAATAATTCCTGACATTTCACTTTATTGTTAGTTATTTTATTCAAGGAGATTATTGCATGGCATTTCCTTCGCGCACTGAGTGTGTCCACATTATGTCGACTTGTAAGCGTTTCATGTTGTACGCCTATAGGTGGATATATTCCATCAATTCTGAAGCTCAAAAGTTTCAGGAACTTTCGTTGTATAGACTCCAGTTGATTAATATGTAACTGATAACCAGGATTCCAGACTGTTGATCCGTATTCAAGATTAGATTTTACGAAAGCACAATACAATGTTTTCAGAGTTGATATATTGCTAAATTCCTTACCAATGCGAATAATGAAACCGTATACTCTACAGGCAGCGGTTACTGTAGCATTGATATGTGACACGAAAGTTAGTTGAGAATCAAAGGTTACGCCAAGGTCAATAAATGTTTTATGTTTTCTCAAAATATTATCACCATTTCATAGTTGAAATTTATCAAATTATATTTTGTGGAGAACGACATAACATGACGACATTTGGAGATGTTGAGAGTTAATTTGTTGAAATCACACCAGTTACAATATTACGCAAGTTTCTTGCAATGCTTTCACAGTCACCGATGCTGGAAATATAATGAAAAATCTTAAAGTCATCTGCGAACAATAAACCTCAATATCAATGACATCGATTATATCATTTATGGACATTGTAAAAAGCAAAGGATCAAGTATGGGACCTTGGGGCACTCCAGATGAAGCATATATATATATATATATATATATATATATATATATATATATATATATATATATATATATATATATATATATAATATAGATATTTTCAAAGAATCTTGAACATTTTCAGAAAAATACAAGCTCATGTAACAAAAAAGTGTATCTGGTTCGTAAGAGAGTATTAACTATTTTTAAAATTTCAGGCAAGATTATGAGCAGTTGGGTGCCGAGGAAGGAATGATATATGGAGAATATTTAATGCTAGATAAAATTTTGAATGCCCAAAGAATGTTGAGCGCCCGTAGTAATCGTCCAGTCCATGATGAGCATTTATTTATAGTAATACATCAAGGTTGTTTCGTCTTCTTATTCTTAACATTGTTAATTGAAATTAGTTATTTCAGCATATGAGTTATGGTTCAAACAAATAATTTATGAATTGGATTCCATAAGATATTTGTTCACTAGTTCACTGGAAGAATCACAAACACTAGAAATTTTGAAGAGACTACAAAGAATAGTGCTTATACTCAAGGTTAGTTATTTTTGTATGATCCATCAACTACACAAAATGAGGTGATGGATCGTTATAGTGTCAAATTTGGGTCGAGACCATTAGGTTTGGTAGAGAAATTTTTTCAAATGTGTCATTGAAAACCAGTTTTGTGCAAGACATACAAAAAGTTTTTTAAAACAGCAACATTTTTGGTACAATTCAAGTGGTGGTTCGTCGTCAAATTTCGGACGGACGAAACGCAACCGTTTTCCAATGATGAAATAACTTGATAACGGCCATAGGCAGGCTACTCGGAATTAAAATGCGATATATTTCGTCTAATCAGTTACGTCATTGCCTTGTCTTTATCGTTTCACTACGTCCAGAAAAAAATTTCTCAGAATAAGGAATAAAGATACTAAAATGAGGTCATGAAACCCATATGCAGCCAGGAGGGGTCAGGCTGATCAAGTCAGCCTCTTTCGACATCCATTCATTGTACTTGATATGTATTATACACCCATGTCATTGGATACGCTCCTCGAAGTTAAATCCTAGCTAAGCAACTGTCAAATGTTAAATGCCAGTGGAAAGATGCTAAATCATTTCTAATAGTACGAGAGCTAGCAACGTCAGAAAAACAAGCATTTCAGGTAGGCCAGTTTTTAGATATGCTATCTGTCCCACTCTCCCGGGCGTCATACAGGCGATCTGGCTGGCGGTAGTGGTTGCGTTCATCAGTGCGCATCCTACATGTACAGTTAAAATATCGATTTTTCAAATCATTTTGAAAAGTTTTGTTTTTCTTTTATAATTTTCATTGAACTTTTCGACACATGAATCTATTATTGCCAGATATTTTTGTTGTTGATTAAACCATGCCAGACGCTAATTTTAAATTGAAAAAAAAAATTTTCAAAATACTTCATTATGACTAAAATTTTTATATGATGTTATTCAGGTATCTAAAAACCTAAAGTTATTTTGCCAAACAATAATAATTCAATTGTTGAACCTTAAGAAAGACCAATTTAAAAGTGAAAAGTGATGTGATATCAGTTTGCTTGGTCGAATAAATTACAGAGAAAGAGAGAATAATAAGTGTGGATTAATAGTATCAGAATAATTATTCTTTGCTGTACAAAATTAAGGTTATCATCACTCTCATGTATGAAAATCAAAAAAAATTATATTTTTCAATACATTTATCATTTACATATACATTCATACAATTACATATCATTTCTGTCATTTTCATTATCATCGTCGTCTTCTGGATTGTCATCGTCTTGTAATAAATCATTATCTGTGAAAGAATTTGTGATTGTCTGTATTCTTTCAAATTGCTCAATCAGTTTTCACTTTTACATAATTAATATTAGGTCTTTAGATACTTAAACAACATCATATGGAAATTTCAGGCTTAATTGAATATTTTGAAAAAAAAATTTTTTTTATTCAAATTGAGTCTCTGGCACGGTTTATCAACAATACAAATATCTGGCGATGATAGACTCGTGTTGCAAATAGTTCGATAAAAATGACAAAAAAACAAAACTTCCAGCAAACGGTCAGCCAGATCGCCTGTATGACGTCCGGGAGAGTGAGAGAAATAGCATATCTAAAATCTGACCTACCTGAAATTTTCTCTCAAAAACGTTGCTAGCTCTTATACTATAAGCTCGAATCACTTATTGCGCAGAGAAACATAACTCAGCCTGAACGTGAAGTATGGGACAGTTTCCCCTAGAATTATATAGCGTTCCATAATGTTCAGTTTGAAATAGGCCCTTTATCGATACATGTGATTATTCTTACATCCATTAAACAGACGGTAGAAATCATATCACCATAATGCACCAAAAACACGTTTTTGACATTTTTGTCCTACTTACTTTAACTTGTTAATCTTGAAATTGTCATTTGTGAAGTCCAGTGCAAGAGCTGACATATTTATGAATAAAAGCTTTAATGTGATGAGTTGTCTATAGTTGAACAAGAAAAATTACTTTTAAGATGTCCAACAGAATGAATCCGGAAAATAATATTTGCGTTCGATTGCAACCAGAAGAATTATGTAATATTATAATATATTACCAAATGGTCAAAAGACAACAGCGTCATTACCAAACAAGTTGTAGTAATTCTACTCTCGTTAAGAGGCCAGAATACTGAAGAGACCTACATCTATGAGTAGGTACTAATTGTCACTATTTTTAGTAGTGAATAAGTAGAATACTGCGAACGTTCTGCATGAATGTTAAAGCCATTTTCAATCTTTAGACATTCTCCACTTATCTTCTATCACTCCACTTGCGTAAATATATCAATGTATTGCCTTGGTATTGTGTGTTCTGCATAGAAAAGTGCCTCCTCTAATTCGTTTCCAAATTCGTTCAAAAAAGATATATATATATATATATATATATAACCTTCAGATGAAGTTATAATATGACCAATCTTTGAATGACGTTACCTCATGAAATGATAGATTAAATGATAGAACCTCTTGTTCTTGAGGGTCAATTTCATATTCACTCAATGATTAGATCTTATAAGAACTGTATTCATCTAGTATTATTTCGCGACAGGTTCTAGTGGATCAAGTAATGATCCTGGAGACCATGACACCGTTAGACTTCATGGAGTTCAGAGGATATTTGAGACCAGCCTCTGGTTTCCAAAGTATGCAGTTCCGATTACTTGAGAATAAATTAGGCGTGAGGAAGGAACACCGTGTTAAATATAATCAGGATTATAATGTTGTTTTTGGAGACGATAAAGTAAGAAAAATTGGTCCAATTTCATCTAGTATTTCATTAAACAATTTTCACAGGATTGTATTAATGAAATAGAAAAATCGGAAACCGAACCCGCTTTGACGGATGTAGTTCAAAAATGGCTGGAAAGGACGCCAGGATTGGAATTAGACGGATTCAATTTCTGGGGAAAGTTCAAGGAGGCAGTGCAGGAATTGCTCAAAACAGACAGGGAAACAGCTGAGGTGAAAATTTTTTACTGTTTTTTCATTGACTATTGAAATCATTGTCATTATGTATTCTGCAATCCATTCAAAAAATTTCAATTCGCTTCGAATTATTGTCGAATTATATATTTTTGAAACAATTTCGACTCAAATTCAATTTTCCTAAGGGCCGAAATATTCAATATAATTTGAGGTGAGTCATCACAATTGAATTGATTAGTTCTGAAAGTTGGGGAAATATCAATTTCGAATAACACAGTTACAAAAATGACTACAAACCACTCAGAATACTCTTCAAAAAATGCGATTTCAACACGACTCTGCTTTTGTATTTGAAAACACACCATTATTTTTGAAATTTTTCAGAAAGAAACTAATAAACGAATAAGAGCTTTCAAACTGAAAGATTTGGAACAACGTGAAGAAATATATGAATCCGTTTTTAATCCAGATGTACATCAGGCATTAGTGCATAGAGGAGAAAGAAGATTTTCACATAAGGCACTTCAAGGATCTATCATGATAACATTCTACAGAGATGAACCTCGGTTCAGTCAACCACACCAGATACTGTCACTTCTTATGGACATAGATTCTCTAATCACTAAATGGCGATGTGAGTTGAAAACTTGAAAAAGATACAACTTTAAAATTTTTTCGAGATATCATTTCAGTTTCTTAATCAATCTTGTAGCTGATTTGTAGTATAACTGATTTTCATTTGGTGATAATTGATAACTTTGCTATATTTCAGACAACCATGTGCTAATGGTTCAACGTATGATTGGTTCTTCTCAATTGGGCACCGGTGGTTCTTCAGGATATCATTACTTAAGGTCCACATTGAGGTACGTTTAATCATTCCTGCATTCAAAAAGTTATTTCAAAGATGTGACGAGTTTTATATAACGAAAAAAATGTATACGTAATTTCCATATTTTTTCCTGTTAATTTTTCATACGAACATCGTCATCAATAGCTTCGTTCTCGGTAAGGATTCTGAACCGATTCAGAACTATTCGCATGCGCAGTTTGAATTTTGGCGTTCGCGGATCACCCAGTTCAGAACTTTTAGTTACAGTTCTGTGTTCGCGGATAAACTGGGACTGGTTCGGAATCGATTCGGAATTGGTTCTACAGGTTCGAAGGATCAATCTACAACTGTAAGTTCGGGACTTGCGCATTCACGATAGTTTGGCAACTTTTGACTTTTTTTGACTTGCGCATTCACGCTAGTTTTGGTATACGGCATATTATTCGATGAGAACAACCGTGCTTTGAAAATTCCCTAAACCAGTTCTAAAATCGTTCGCGGGTCGAAATAATTCCGAACCAGTTCATAACCGAGCATGCGTAAATCAATCCCGAATCAGTTATGAATTAGTTCTGAATCGGTTCAGAATCCTTACCGCGAACAAAGCTAATATATTTCCTCTGATATTACTACACCCCGTGAAGCAAAATAAGGCGTGTTTGTTAGATAACGTAAGAATTTCTCTTATAATAATACCAGAAATATGTATACGTAATTTCCATATTTTTCCTGTTAATTTTTCATACAAACATTGTCAATAATATATTTCCTCTGATTTTGCTACACCCCGCAAGTAAAATAAGGGAAGCTTGTTAAATAATATAATAAGTTCTCTTATCATCATTTCGTTAGCTCTAGCTGCTGGAAGATTCACTATTTTTACATATTCATATAATTTATCATTGGGTTCATTGATTTTCACCTTGTTTTTCCTGAAGAAGGCACAACAAGTGTCGAAGTATTGAGAATAGATTGAAATAACTGAGTTACTCATACATACTTCACCAGACCGATTATTTCAGTTACCCAAATTCTATATCAGTATCGTACGGTCGAGAAATTACTTATATATATTATATACATAATGATAATTGTATTTCCTTGTTTCATGGAACTTGATATGTTTAATGATAGAAACATTTAATTTCCAGTGATCGTTATAAAGTGTTTGTTGATCTCTTCAATTTGTCAACATTCCTGATTCCAAGGTCATATATTCCACCTTTGACAGATGACATAAGAAGTCTGTTGAGTCTAACTTGGGGTGTTAAAAACAAACGACGTGAGAATGGAGAGTCAAAGAACGTTGATAGTCGGTGATAATATTTCCCGAATTTAGATTTCAGTTGAAAATGTCTACTGAACTGAATATTTGAGAGAATCTCTTTTGAAAGATTCATTCAATATCAAACATGTTTGTGAAGTATCATGTTCAATTTACAAGATTCACACATATTTTATGAAGTAGTTTTATGACGTACTAGTTCTTCAACTAGTTTTAAATGCAACTATCTGTTAAGCTTTTGAAACTTTATAAACAAATATTATTGAAATCTTAACATCTCTATAACTGAAAAAATTATGTTTATCCACCTTTCTTTTTTTAAGACTTTTGAACTTCACTAGTTGAACTTTCAATTTTTACTATTTGAGCTGATGAAATCAATTTTATATATATTTTGGGAAAAATATTTTGTATGTTTCACTGAATAAAATTTTGAGCATGCTGTATTCATTATTTTTCCTTATGATAACAGATCATTTCGTTTGTGGAAGTAAATTTGAAAATGAATGGTTTTATGAGTCGAATTCAAGGTGGTAGGTAGATGTGAATTGTACAATGTCAATTCAGAATTGAATATAAATTGGAGACACAATTCATCAATCGTATAATTAAAAACATTTGTCTAATTCACGCAGAAATCATTAATATATTTAGATCATGTTTAGTCCAATCTCAAGAGTTCTATATCTATATATCAATACATCTAATTGTGGGTGGTCACTTCTATGAAGCACTTGAAAAATGATTAGTAAGGTGAAATATATTAGTTTTTTAATTATTTGATATATGTGGAGTCTACAATAACTAATGTTTTGACATTCAATGAAGTGTAAATTATACGGTTGCATCCTGAAATATTCAGAATGCAACCAATTTTTGACTGACTAATAACAGTAAATCAAGAGTAGGCATCGTTTCATTTACTAATAACTCGTACTACTGTACAAAATTATAATTACCATGTAGTTTATATTCAACTTGTATTTCATAAATATCACATTACACTATGACTTATACCTTCAAGAAAGAACCTAGAACTTCAAAATACATTGAACTTAATTCATTTTTGTACCAGAAACTTATACCTAATAGTGTTGAAATAAATATCACCTGGGTTCAAGACGAAATTTGGAAATTTTTCTTGATGATTAATTGCATCAGGATAAAATTGTGGACTCATACAAAAACCTCCATGTTTATAATAGTTTCTGTCGTTTTTACCAATTAATGTGTCCAACTTTTTTGGGTCTCCACGATGATACTCAGGAGCAATTGGTAGTTTATTACCAGTATAAAACTGAACAGTCGGTTGATTGGAATAAACTTCTAGTGCTCTACCACTTTGAGGATGAAGAATTCTGGCAACAAATGCGTCGTGTTGATATTCTCCTTTAGTTATACAGTAATTGTGTCCAAATCCTATAACTTCCTGGTTCTCCTCCATAATCTGACCCAGACGTTTTGGAATTCTCAAATCGAATGGAGTTTGATCAATGGATATCTGGTGACCTGTTGGAATCATCAACCGGTTTACTTCTGAGATAAACTCGGAATTTATAGTGAATTCATGATTATAAAGTTCTTCTGCACCTTGATCATGGCCTGCTAAATTGAAATAACTATGATTGGTCAAATTGACCCAGGTGGGCTTAGTCGAGGAAGCTCTATATTCTATTAAAAACTCATTATCGTCTGTTAATTCGAAGAAAGCATTCACTATTACATCTCCGGGATAACCTTCGTCGTTATCTGGTGAATGATGACTCATAACAACCCTCTTTTTGTCCACATGAGAAGACCAAATGGCCTTATCGAATCCATTGAAGCCTCCATTCATATGATGAGGTGGTATATTAGATGTCAGCCTGAATGTTTTCTGTCTGATAGTGATAGCAGCATTAGCTATTCTATTAGCTACCCTTCCAATTGTTGAACCGATATAGTAAGCTGATTTAGCAGAGTAATCATCGAAGTTTGAAAATCCAAGAACAATATCATCAATGTTTCCTTTTTTATCTGGTGCTTCCACTGATACTATTGTTGCGCCATAATCAATCATTTCAACTTTCACTTGATTCTCATTGTGCCAAGTATATTTTGTTATTGGAGTTGACTTTCCTGTATCTTCATCCTTTATCATCTCGAATATTGTGTCTTTCAGTGTTACTCCTGCAGATTTTTTGGGTTTTGGAGGACCCAGAGGATAGTTTTCCCTATTACAAGCCATTCAGTTTGATAAAGTACCCTTTCAATTAGTTATAAATCTATATTTCATCTGATTTATATCTGTCACACCTTTATAGATATTTCAAGTAATTTGACGTGACATGTTTCTGATCTATGCAATTCTGAAGCAGTGTAGTGTTCCCATTACGTTAACTAGTTATTGACGAGATAAGGGTTATCATAACAGAAATATTTCAATGTTTTAGACTCTATATTTTATGATTTTCTATGTTTTTGAAGAGGAATCTCTACATTTTTGAGCGATAGATACATCAATAATTGTTTAGAAGTTTTTGAGTGCTTACCATGAAGCTTGAGACAAATAGAAGTAGGTTTTTCATTTTTAGCATCTATGACTGTGATTTAGGGACATTGTGCAGATTTTTGGGAAATGGCTTGGACAAATAGAACAACTACAAAAGGAGAATCAGAACACAAAACTAATTCAGAAAGGAATTTTCTGAATTAAATGCTAAATGAGGAAGATTGGAGCAGTAGATTGAGGAACAGTGAAAACGGAAGCCTAATATGTGTAAAAATTTCGAAAGAGAACCATGATAATTAATATATGTTAATCACATGATAATTCATAAGTAATCATAACAAAGATAACAAAGGTCGAAGGTAACCTCTAGCTACAACGAATTCAACTTCATCCTCGTAATAGTATAGAGATAATACGTAATCTGCTTGGTTTTCAGTACGAAAATTATCATAAAAATTACGAATTAATGTTGACTGCATTTGTAATTTCAGGACGAGGGTTTCGAAATACAACTTTCTCTTCAGATGCCAAATTAACCCTTGTACAGTTTCACGAACACAGATGTCTACACAAATTCTGCCGTTCCAACAGGTGGGGATCATAGAATAATAAAAAAAAAGAAAAGACTCAATAGAATTTCAAAAGAATTCAAATTGACAAGGAACTGCATAATATAACAATTAAAATTATACAAGAACATAGAAAACAAGTTAATAAAAGAGAGGTATAACAACTAAGGAGGGATAATTCTTCTGACCTGCTACTTAGAGTTCTTCTATTCTAAATTTAATTCATTTTAATATATGAAAAAAATTAATTTGTGTTTTGCTATTTATTCTTCATTGATAATTACATACTCACCCTACCTTGTTTATATATTTATAGATGTTTACTACAGGTATGTTAAAGAAAACGGTGATTTATTAAATGGAATAGTAATCATGAGTATTCAACAAGGAACAGTGATGTTCTACTTATTCCTAAGCATAAAACAGCTAAAATTGAGCACTTCCTCCATTATCAGAGTATTGAAATCTTCAATCATTTACCGTTAAATTTGAAAGTACCGATAGTTCATTTGTTTAAAAAGAGAGTTAAGTCATTGATGTTAACAAAGGCATAGTAAAGTGTGGCAGAGTACTTCGATGATTCGAATGTAGGCAATAATGTATGAATCAATTTTTTGTATCATATGTTTGTTTATATTTTTACCACGAAGTTCCCCCACCATGTGAAATGGTCTGAAATGTTCAATATGTGTAGGGTAACTTTTTTCTTCTCTATTCAAATATAGTTCTATAATATTGTGAATATAAACTGAAGCAATAATTTTGTTTGACCCAATATTTTTGTTCGAGGGTTGAATGGAACATCAGACTCAAAACTGTATTCAGTCCTTTTGTTAGCATTCTTCTTAGTTGTAATTATTATATCAATTGAATGAATGTAGTTTTACAATGTAAGAATGTCCCTCAATAAGTTTTATTATTATTATATGGATATTAATTTTCTCCAAGTAATCAACCCTATTCATCATTGTTTTCAGTCCTAGGACAACTATCTTTGGTTAATTTGGGTTAAAAATATTAATGAAATCTAATCGTTAGAAATTTCAAAAGAATTGGGTAAATATTCCAAAAATTATTCAATTTTCAGACAATGTTTTGTTGCCAATGCATTGTCAAGAGTTGATGAAATGATAGGATAGTAGACCTTTACTGATGATTGAGTGAATTGAATTTTGTAGAATTTGAGGAGAGTTATTTCAGTTATATTTATATACTTTCTTGATGTTCCTCCAAATATTTAATTGAGTGAACATTACTTATTCGTTTGCTGCTTGAGGGATTTATAGAGTTTATTTTGCATCATTATGAAGTAGTTCACGAACTAGAATATTTTTTAGGAGGTTAGGTATTCGAAGAAAAAAATTTCAGATTTGTAAAAATTTTTTAATAAATCACATATATTGCTACATGATATTATACAAAAATGATGAATATATTCAATTGTATTCAATTGAAACTAATATCTGGATATTTGTTATCTAGATAATTTCATGTTGAATCTAGTTTATTTTGAATCAATACCTGTGCAATACATAGTCTCTTCTTTACATATATTGTCATCAATACATACTTCAAACAAACAATTATGTTATCAAAAACTATGATTAATAACATAACAATTCATACTCAAGTTTCATTTGTGATGTACTTTGAATACCAGGAAATTAAAAGAAATTTAGGAATTTGCAATTGAATGGCTCATATCAAAAATAACGAAATTAACAAATTCGACATTTCGAAAAATTTTTGAGAGAATTACCTACCATGCATTCAAATCATAGCTCATTGCTATCAATCAATTAACGAATGTACGAAGTATCAATTATGTTTTAAGTATCAATGCAGTATTTTAAGTATTCTACTACACACCTTAGTTTGACAATGTTAACTCCATTAAATTTAATTGAATTATTTAATTAATTCGATTCCACTTAATGCTGATATTATTGTTTTTTATCCCTTCAGGAGGAAATACTGTTTTACAGATTAATCTTGAGAACCATTTAATATCATGGCTCTGAAAATGCAAAAATTTCAATCCATGGATTTGAGTTCACTGGGATATTTTCAAAGAAACTGGAAACAGTTTTAACTGATCTTGAAATTTTAGTCACGATACCTTCTCCTGATAGATGGAGTTAGAATCTTCTTTCATTGCAGATCGAAACAATCCACTAATCCAGCCAGTAATCCAACAAAAATTCAAGTCTCAACATAATGAATTTTTTTACATGAGAAGAGAATAAAAAACGCTTGTAAAATTTATATTGTTGAAGATATTTGTTGAGAATACACAAGGTTTCAAATGCCCTCTTTTTGTTGCACAATATTGTGTTGCAAAGTCCGTGTTCGACTTGAAGGCGGTGCTGGAGACCAACGAAAACGATTCTTTCCCAAATAGTTCTTCTTTCTTGGTCTGGACCGTACCTGTGCCAGAGGTACTTCGTCGTCCGAGGTGTATATGCCCAGAGAGTCAGTTTCTGCTTGGGAACCAACACAGTCTTCGTCTAGATTGATATCGTCCCCGTCAATTTCGTAGTCGGATCCAACCTCTTGAGCGAGCACAAAATCATCGTCTATGTCTTCTACGTCGCTAAAATTTCCATGCAACGCACAGTCTTCATTTTCCAATTCTTCCTCCAACCACGACTCAATAATGGTACTTCTCGATGTCATTTTTCACTAAAACAACAAAACACCCTTCAGTACAAAAAATCACATAACAACCTACGTGGAGTCTATCAGACTCTACGTAAATTAATTCACTTACCCAAACGCAAAGTAGCACACGTCCAGACCTAACAAGCGCAGAGCCGGCACTGCGAGTGGTGGGGCGAAGGTACACGAACGCAGGAAGCGTGCAGGAACGAACTTGTCGAATTATTAACAAAAATATTTTTGCTAGAGTCTATGAGACTCCAGATAGGTAGTTGAGGGTTAATTATTTATTGGGAAATGAAAGTGGTTTTATAGCGAGGATTCGAAAATTTTGAATTGCTTGAATTTTTCGAGAAAGATTGTTAGTTTTCTGTGAAATATGTGTCAAATTATCGATTAGTCTGACCTATATATTCATTTCCGGACATTTCGAAGTGGGATCTTATTAATTGGATCGAATTACTAGAGAATATGAATTGAAATCGCAGTTAAAATTAGTTCTTAACTGTGTTCTAATAAACGTAGTTGATATCAAATTGTCCATAATTATTCATGACGTTGGTATTTTGGGGAATATTTTAAAAATTTTAGAATACCTACACCTACTATGACTGACATTTTTTCCTGAAGGAATTGAAAGACAATAATGACACACTCCTACATCTTTTTTGCAAATTATGAAAAAATTTAACCTGCACTACGAAATTATGATAAATTCACAAAAATCATTAAATTTGAATTACTAACTAATCAAAACCGTTAAAAAAGTATAGAATGCGACTGAAGATTACGATCACTTTTTGATGTTGCCAAACTAACAGATCTTCAACATCTACCAAAATACTTCAGAAAATTGATACTCCGATACATACAACGAAAAGCTAATAAACTTCGTATATTAATAGAAAATTAATTTTTTCCAACCTGCAATTGATTAACAATTCGCTGAAATATTAATAATATACAACAAGCAGTATAAAAATTGAAAGAATACATCACTTCAATGTTTCGATTCTCTCATTGATATCTGATTTTCTGAAGTCCTAACATCATCATGCAACACCCTAATTTTACTATTAACTTGAATCAGAACTCTTACTCGGCATTGTCTTCTAATCTCGATACTTCGAGATTTTGTCATCATTATGTATTATTATATATTACGACTATGTACAAAATTTGACATCGATTAAGTGAGGTCTGCCCAAAAATGAACGAAATAATTATTCATCGAAAAACAATTTACATAATTTACAAAAATTTAATAAGAAACCATAACATGTTCCTACAGCTATGCGTATTTTTATGAATTGTTTCAAAATATAAGGTTTCCAATAATTATAGTAAGCATACATGGATTAAAAGTTGTGAAACCTCGCATAATATCTGAAGCATAAACGAAGAGTAATATAGATATCACATAAAATATAGCACCAACTGAGAACGCTGAATTTAGGAGTGTCGAATGACTCTATAAAATAATATTCAATTCCCACTCATAAATCTCTGAAATAAAAACAATTGTGAAATAAGTCAATCTACAACTGAGGAAAAACAAGTGTGCTTGAGAACTCTCCATTCTCTCTATAAAAATTCCTTCATTCGTGCGCATACAGTTAATCAACAGTTCTTCATTTTCCATTTCTTTTACAAAACAAGTTTCCTCAATAGGAGAATTCGAATGTTATAACTCACTTAGAAGTATCAATATACTCCCGCAGAACGACATTGGATGATACCAACAAAACTTCTGTTAAAACAAGTCAAATGGCACCAGACACATAACAGTAGTCATTGTTCTGGTGGTTTGTGTTTCAACCATGAACCTGACACTGAAAGAACCACAAGGAAGATAGTATGGAGAAGCTGACAATGTGAGATACTAATGGATCAAAAGCGTTCAATAAAAGAAATAGAACTGTGGATCATCTGTGAGCATAAAAAAGTTTCTCACTAGACAGGGCTCTTTTGGGGTCTATACGAAGATAATAGGGAGGACAGAGGATGTAAATGTAGGCTTTCTTGTTGTAGACTTCGACTTCTCCGAACATCGGATATTGAAGTGGAGGGATGAGGAGGGAGACATAGAAAAAATTATAAACGGCACTGAACGCAGACAACAATCTGCTTGCAATGATAACAGGAAGTAGACAGCTATGGTATACACTATTCGAGTATATTTCGAATGTGACGAAGAGAGAAGAAAAGACCCTCGTTGAACGTTCTTGGATGATACCTAGAAAATTATTAAAATGAGAGTTAATAATAAAAACTTGTCTAAAAATCACTGACTCAACAATTCTTTATTCGACTAGTTTCGCCTTTTACAGCATTATCAAGAATGATAATGCTGTAGAGGCTGAAGATTCTTGATAATGCTGTAAAAGGCGAAACTAGTCGAATAAAGAATTGTTCAGTCAGTGATTTTTAGACAAGTTTTAATTATTACCTCTCATTTAAATATGAACTATCACAGAGTAGATTCATCGTCCATTGAATTTAGAAAATTATTGTTGAAATAGTTCAACAATAATTTGAACTGTTAAGATGAGAGCTGAGAAGACAACAACGATATAGAAATGTTGTGTTGGTTAACACATATTCGATCACACAGGCAATTTGATGAACTTGTAGATGAAAAGATGGCAAGGAAGAATAGAAAAGCTGTCAGAAATGGTGAGAAAAGGATAGTCGTTGAACCGAATGGACAAAGCGTTTGATGGAAGAGGGAGAACACTGGATCATCCGTGAGCATAAAAGAGTATAGTAATACTTCACTGAGTTCTTTGGCATTTAAACGAAAACGACAAATAAGTGAAGGGAAACTTGTGGTAAATGTAGAAAATTGACTTCATGGAACACAGGATATGAAGTTGGGGAAGGGATACGAGATCGAAATTATGGAAAGAATTTCGGAACGATCTGATTGGAACGATGACTGAAAATAAGAAGGTATTCAAGACGAGGAGAGAAGAAGGGAAGGACCAAGAGAAAAAGGAGGATGAGGCTCAGAACATAAAATAGGAGAAGTGTCATAGGATCATGTGAAGGATAAAAGATTAAGGCCAATTCTGAGATCCTAGAAGGATAATGATCTCTGCAGAACAACAGCTTGAGACGCGCCAGAACCAACAGCTCAAGAGATATTTTTAATGCGTATATATTATAAACCGAGTTCCACAGCAGGTCCGGAGCTAGCAGTTTCACCGCCCCAGACTAAAGATAAAATTCCTTCCCTTGTTATCAAAATTCGAAAGATTTACATCCAATTTGCCATCCTCTAAGCTTGCCGCCCCAGGAAAGGGTTGAATCCTTATATCATTAGGGCTGGCTCTGTCCACATTACGACAGTAGCAACCAAATGCCCCTGTGGTGTACAAAAGCATCATTTTCATCCCTTAACTTCATCAAAAAAAGCAGGTACTTTGAACAAATCCCGTCAGAGCTGAAATTCCCCATCTTTTTTCGCATAGTGTATGGGCTCTGACTTATTCAATTGCATAATGGCTGGAACGATGGCGACATATATTTTTCTGTCTTCAATAAAACGCAGAGTGTGTAACCAGCGCTCGAATATATGACAAAAAGAAAGTTTTCTTGAAAGTTTTGTAGCACCAAAATCAGAAAAACCCTATTTTAGCATAATGTGAAGCAACACCTGTTTTGAAACAATCAGTATTGGAGTAGTTTGTGTTGTTTTTAGTTAACAACTGAAAATTGTTGATGCGAAAGAATGTCGCCATCTATGGAATAATGAAAAATTTCCAATAAAATTTTCAGTTTCTATGAAATCGAATCTACATTTTCATTATTGGTTTTCGATCATTTGTATCATATAACTATACACACTTGGTATTTCTTCAGTTGCACCTATCCGGAATTCTCACCATTGTGATGTACGCGAAAATGAAAAATACGAAATAAAATATTGCTTCAATGCAGAGTTTCGATTGGATATCAAAAAACTAAAAGTTGAAAAACAGATTTGTTGGACATGTGTGATAATTCGGCTTAAGTAGTACCAACAATCCACAAAATACTAAAATATCACAGAAACATCTCGGGCAGACCTTCCTGTACAGCTATTTACAAAATATATAATCGGTCCTAAGCTGAACTTAAAGAAGAACTAGTAAGTTGCCATTTTTGCGTATCCGACGCACTATTACATCTTTCTGCTGTAATTCCTCGGATATTCGTCAATCTGGAGTCTAGACACAAAGGATATCTAGAGTGACGAAGCAAACCACCGGGTTCTATTCTATGCCACTTCTGACTGTCAGATCCGTCACATATTCTCATGACTACTTGGGCGCCTTTCATGTGACTTGAGAGGGTCAAGCATAGGTCGTGATGTTTGATCAATCCGGTATTGGTGAAACTCCATTCTTGGTTTCCTCCGGTATGGTGGCATTGGTAAAGGGCTACGTAGCCATCCAGTAGGTGGCCCATGGTGTCCAAGCAAAAGATTCCTTGTCGGAGCTCACCGATGTGAGAGGTTGTAGAGTGTGGAATTGATAGTTCTGGGTAGACATTTTGAAGGTACCACTTGAAAGATTTACAGTGAAGATCGTTCCTGAGCTTGACGCGTTCAGATATACTGTAAAAAAAACAGATTGTATATTATTCTGTAAATTATCTCTTAGGTTTTATTCGCATAACATTTGACAGGCGTTTGACAAAACATTTTACATGAACTACATGAATACAACTACTAAAAGCACATGAAAGGAAAAAAAAAGAATGAGAAATTACTTATGAATCCACTACTGAATTCTTTAGTAAGTAATAGAGTGGATTTGATAACGATAAAAAGAATGAGACAAATAAAATCTGAAAAAGCATATTGATTGAGTTTTGAAATTAAGATGGTAAGGCTCCGTTTACAGTCAATGCTCCAATTTCCTATAAATACCTATATTCAAACCTTTTTCCCAACAATTTACTTACTCTCCAAAGGGAATATTTTTCGCTAGAGGCACCGACGAGTAATAGAAATGTTTGTAATCATCCATCCAAACCTCTGCAGCACGTCTTGTATTTTTAGCGAAAACATTTCCGCTACCCCCAGGAAAGCTGTAGGGGTGACGTTTCCTGAACACGTGGCCAACCTGAAAAACAATTATTTGAGAGAGCAGACCAATGAAATAATACGATTACTTAATCAACGTATTGCATTTCACTTTGAAATTGAACCTTGAGATATACCTACTCACTATATTTTTACGAATATTCTTTGGATCTTGTTTCTTTCCCAATTGACTGACAAGAATTCTAATATATCGAGAAAAAACTCAATTTTATAAGATTAAGATTGCACAAGAAATTTCGATACACACAATAAACATAGAAAAATTCGTATAAACATTTTCGACTTTATACAAATGTATAAAGTCGAGCATTTTCCAAATATTCTCTTGGGCGATACACTAACTTTATAAAACACAAACTTACTCTGCTACAGGGTATTATTTCTAAACTTCCTCCGCATTGCCATACTCTGAACGAAATTTCCAGATTTTCTCCTCCCCATACGTCCATTTGCATATCATATTTTCCGAGTTTGTCAAAGTATTTTTTGTTGATGACGAAAAGTCCTCCAGCGATCATTGGGGTTCTGATTGCCTGAAAAATATGTTTCCTGCATAAAAATGATTTGAATGTTTTTGTTTATCGATTGCTCGAAAACATTTCGCTCAATAGTAAAAGAATGAATTGCGTCTTTCATAAATTGAAGATCGAAGGTAGAGGCAATGTAATAGTTTCTGCATAAACTGAATGTGTTTTAAGTATTGGATAAATTGAACCGTTTTTTGTAATAATGCATTATATAATGAACAATGAATTCGTTTTTTATCATTGTATTCATTAATTTTCTAGCACATGAATAACGAAGTGAGAATCATTTGAAAAACCTATAGAGTTGAACAGAATTTATCTTCTTTCTGAGTATATCTTTGATATATCTCAGAATATCTGAGATTGTCTTCAGATGATTGAATACTACTTTTGAGTCGTGAAAACAATTCATGAGGTGGTTGAATGGTCATTTGCGTGAAACCATTCCTCGTTTTTATCTTCGTTCGAAAAAGAGAATAGCAACTGTCATTTAGAGAAAACGGCACAAGTAATCTGAAATTAATTGCGTTACAAAATGTATAAGGTATTTGTTGAGAACAAATCAGGTTATGATCAACACAATGCTGCCAATCACAAGGCTGCAAAATTGCCGCAAATCACAAAAGTTAGTATTACACTGAAGCTTCGGTGTTACGTACTCAGAAATGAAAACTTTCGCATATATAAAGGATATTGTCTGACGATATTCTTTTTTGAGAATACCGGATATATGATTTTTCTAGAAAGTGCTCAGTAAATAATAAGACAGTAGTCTTTTATATGATTTTTCTTGAAAGTGCGTAGTAATAAATGACACGGAGGTTTTGCTTATCTCTTGGTGAAACATTATGTTAAAAACAATAAATTGAAATTAACACACTTGACTCAAGTTTCACTGAATATATCAAAAACTCTGCATATGTTTCGGGTGGTTAACGCATTATCAAGAGTATACAATATTACTGAATTTCAAAATGTACAGCTTTCACTTTAATATCCTGAACCACAGAATTTAACTCTGGTTTCAAGGAAAAATCCACGTGGTCGTTGGAAATAGGTGAACTTTTCATTTTGGCTATCGCAATTTCCGAGACTTCAAGGGTATCTAATCTTTTGCCCTTACTACCTAAGTGTACTATTTCGGTCTTTCTGGGATCCAAGAAATGATTATGTTTAACGCAGTGTTCAGAAAAACCCTTATTAGTTTTATTCAATAATATTGATCTTTTATGTTCACCGATTCTTTTTTGGATAGAACGTTCAGTTTCACCTGTGTAAAAACTATTACATTCACTGTAAAATATTTTATACAAGCCGCTTTTCGAAAATAATTCAAGTTTGTCCTTGTCATTTACCAACACTATTACCGAAACTATTTACCAAACTAATTTATTGAATTGATAATGGGTGATTTTTTAAGCGTAGTTTTTTTTAAATCGAATGAAACACTCAATTTGCATGATATATTCAAAATTTTTATTGAAATTGATAACTTAGCCTTTGCCATTTACATTCATTCAATCGTGTTCGGCTTGTTCTCATACAGTAACGACTTAACATAACCCCACAAGAAATAATCCAGAAGCGTCAAATCGCATTATCTTGACGGCCAATTCACATGGCCATTTCGAGAGATCAGCTGCTCACCACATTCATCCTTCGACTTGTCCATTGTTTCACGAGATGTGGTGCATGTGGCACCGTCTTGGTGAAACCACATGTCAACCAAGTTCAACTCAGCCAACTTGGGCAGAAAAAAGTTGCGTATCATGACTCGATATCGTTCGCCGTTCACGGTAACGTTTCTTCAACGGTCGTCTTTGAAGAAAAATGGAGCGATGATGCCACCAGCCCATGAACCACACCAAACTGTCGTTTTTTCGGGATTCATCGTTAATTCTTGTATGGCATGTGGCTGCTCATCACTCCAGATGTGACAATTTTGTTTATTTACATACCCGTTAAGCCGGAAATGAGCCTCATCGCTGAACACAATTTTTCGATAAAACAGCGGATTTTCATTAAGGCGTTCTAAGGCCCATTCACCAAAAATTAGACGTTGTGGTTGGTCATTCGGCTTCAATTCTTGCAGAAGTTGAATTTTATAAGTTGTCAAACCCAGACCAACACGTAAAATTTTCCATGTGGTTGAGTAACACATGCCCAATTGCCGAGAACGGCGACGAATTGACATTTCACGATCCTCATTAACACTGTACGCTACGGCTGCATTCTTCTCTTCAGTACGCACTGTAAGCATGGGAGACAATGGTTTAATGCCCAACAAAGTAAATTTTGTTCGAAATTTGGTGATTTCTGATAATAGCACGAATTGTTAATTCAGTAGGTCGACTATGACGACCATAATATGGTCGTAACAAACGATACACATTTAACACAGAGCACGAATTTTGATAGTTAATTTCAACAATTTGCAATCGTTGCTAGTTTGTAAGTCTTTCCATGATGAAATGGCAGAGTATATTGAAACCTTTTCACTTTCACAGATTATCAATCAGTGCCGCCAACCTGAAAAACTTAACTCTTAAAAAATCACCCGTTAAAAGTAATTGCTTTCAGTCTTTTAGAGTGAAATACAACTTCGATAATTGGCAATCATGAAAAGCCATGAAAATTGTATGAATGTTGAGCGCTCACCTGTGTGGGATCCCTTTGCCGGCTTTCTCTTTCCGCATAGCTGAGATATTCCCATTTAAACACGAGATTCCAGTCGAACCCTCCTCTTAAATCGGCCGATGCCCCAATATATTGGAAAGTATCCATGCTGATAACGTCGATTACCGGACAAACAACTCTCGTAGGATCCTGAAAAAACATAGAGGTCTGAATAGCGAAAAAAATATGTTTTTTTGCACCATTTGAAATTTCAATGGTGCAGACGAGACTTTAAAACCTAGCGAAACGGAAAACAGAATATTCTGTCGGGTGAAAAACAATTCTATTTTCAACTTCATTAAGAGACGAAATAAACTGAATAGAAAAACGCATGTTTCTATTTCATTTCATTTTGATAGAGCTGAACAGCGAGTTGGACCGAAAAATATATTCACTGAAGATTTTGCAATTTAGCCATGTCAAATCCTGAATTCATTCTCTTCGAATTGAAACAAAATAGCTGGCTGATTGACGTTATTATGCCATAGTATATTCTCCCTAAACGATTTCATGAAATCGGTTTTCTTACTCTCAACATCATCGAAACCTTTTTCAGTAGTTATCGTAGTTTTCATTTTTGAAGGTGTGGTGGAAATTTTTTTATTTACTGGGATGTAGGAACTGACATCAGTTTGAGGACATACTCATATACCTACATATGTTCTTCTTATCTATTCCTTCGATAACTCGGCAGAAAAAAATACGGCGAAACTGCTGGGAGTAACATTTGGTATAACTATATTGAACATCTAAAAGGAAAACTTTGTATGTATTACTCTATTTTGGCTTAGACGCATGAAAACTATAACGAGCATATAATAATAATATAATAACATAATTTTCTCCATTTATTAAGTTTTAAAAATTTTCAAGTTATAGCGGGAAAATTCTGCCACTGCCTTGGCTAGTTTCAAATTAAAAAAAGGGCAATTTCAAAAATCACAAACGGTAGTTGCTTCCATCACTACTGCAAAGTTCCCCAATATAAAGTTTTCGAAAGTAATTGAGAAAATTGTTTTAGCCAGAATTATGAGTTATCTCAATAGATTCAAAATAATTGACTCCGCGCAACATGAATTCAGAAGCGGCCACTCAATCCAATCAGCTACAGTTATGTTTTTCAAATCCATTTACGAGTGTTTGGATGAACACCTTATCAGAACGAAAAAGAACCTGACCACCGACGCTATAATCACACTCAATTCGGTCTCCTTTCCTTGTGAAAAAGACAACGTTACACTTCGACACATTCAAACTGAAATAATTCTCCTCAGACCAACTAAAACATGGTTCAGCGCGAGCTGAAGTTGAACATAGTTGTCCTAGATCATCACTACCACATAATTTTTTGAATTTTCCTGACGTATTTGCCTTCTCTCACTAAAGCAGATTCAATATTCAATCTCTCAATAAAATTGAACATAGAGACGGTGAAGTACTAGAAAATAATTAATTGGGTCTACATCAAATCTCGAGATTAAATACCGTCTTTCGAGAGAGGCTGACAGAAAATTTGTGCATTTTATACGTACAACAAATAACCCTCAAATAAAAAATTAACTCTCTGAACAACGACAAAAAACTTCGCCTATACTCAAAAAACTGATGATCTTCATCAATTCTTAAGTTCGCTTCGTGAAATGGATGCGAGTTCAGAACATCAACTTGTCATTTTCATTTGTGTTTCATGAATATTTGATACACTTCAAACTTCTTTTGGAATAGAAATTACAAGTGAAGTGCAACTTTAGCTCATATAAAAAGCTCTCACTAATTAATTTATAACACTTTGAATATTTCACAATTGAACGCTCTTATCAAATTAGGAACGTAGAAGTGGATTTACTATTTTCTCATATAATAATGCATTTGAATAGCATGAAGAAACTTTGAGTTTTCAATGACAAAAGGGAATGAAATAAGTTTCCATAGAGATTGCATTTTCTTTATTTAGTGTTCGAAAACAATGTTCGTTGAATCTTTTCATTTTTAAATTGAAAGGGTCAGTTTTTAGACCTATTTTTATCCTCTTTCCATTTTAATTCTTTATAATCCGAAATAATTGAAATTACTCTCATCAAATCACCAAATGATGATTGACATTTGATTGATCATCCTTACTGAGGAATGTGGAGATAATTCCGTGATTTTCATTCCACACTGACTTAATTACTTCGATAAATTCCAATCTGTACAGAAAAAGCTTCGTGTTCACTCAACCAAACGAAAGCCGTTTTTTTCACTTTAATAACTGCTAAAGTCAAGAGAAGAGAAACAAGGATAACAGAGAAAGTTACTTTTTGTATCGCTGAAATATAGGCACAAAAAAGGACTTCATGTTCTGAAAATGAGAATAATCTCAGGTTATTCAAGGGAATCCCGAATTGAAGAACTTCCAGATACTTTTTTTATAAAGAAGGTTTTAAGGAAAAAGTTGAAGGGATAATCTTTCATAATTCACAGATCCAACAAATGAAATTTTTTATCCACCACTATCAATTGGCTTCTCACAAATATTTGGTGAAATTGATTATACTGGGGAACAATTTGTTTTCAGTATAACGATTTTCAGGCTGCTTTAGAGGTAAATTGACATGCTGACTTCAAAACATGGATCAGTTTTTTTCTATCACGACAAGTTGTTTTTCTACAGTTGTTGCGCATACTATACTGGAATGTTTCAGAATGTGGATAAAAGAAACACGTGGTAAACTTCCGTTTGGTATACCAATGATGTCAGTGTCAGTTTTTCAAGAATTAACCTCTTTAGAAATACTAGAAGATGAGTTGAGCGACGATCGAAGTGACCGCAGCGACAAAGATTTTAAAGCTGACAATGATTCTGTTCGTAAATGATTTAAACAGCATGAGTTAAACGATTTGGTACGAGATTTGGGATTAATCAAAAAACCATCAGAAGTTTTAGCATCAAGACTGCACATAGCTGTTTTAATGACAGAATTGGAATTTCTATAACGCAACTGACTGGTGATTGTTTATATAAAGCTCAAAACGTAGCTTGAAGTGTGTTCTCCTCCACAATGGAAATTTATATGGTTCAGTCCCATTAGGTCATTCAGTTTCTTTGCATGAAGAATACGAAAACATGAAGAAGGTGATTGACTTGTTGCAATATAACTTACACCAATGGATCATCTATCATCTCTGTTGACCTTAAACTAGTTTGTTTGCTTCTCAGCAAAGCGGATTTACCAAGTATTCCTGTTTTCTGTATGTAGACAGTAGAGCCCGTGAGAAGCATTGGGTGCAGACAAAGTGGCCGACAAGATCTGACCTGAAACCTGGTGATCTAAACATTCTAAATCACTTGTCGACAGAAAAAACATTATATTTCCGCCTTTGCATAAAAAACTAGTTCTCATGAAGCAATTGTTAAAGCTTTGTCAATTGGAGGGAACTGTTCAAAGTATATCATTTCGGCATGTCCTAGCTTTTCATATGAGAAGATAAAGGCTGGTGTCTTTGATAAATTAGTTGCCATAAATTCGGCAACTTATTAAGGATGAACGTTTCATTGAAATAATGACCGAACTTGAAAAGAATGCTTGGTTGGTATTCAAAAGTATTGTCGAGGACTTTCTTGGAAACACACGAGCTCAAAATTACGTCGAAATTGATCAACAACTCTAAGAATGCTCTAAAAAGCTTAGCTGTAACATGAGTATCAAACTGCATTTCTTAGTTAGGCATCGTGCTAACATTCCAGAAAGTCTTGGCGCTGTTAGTGATGAACAGGGTGAGCGATTCCACCAATATTTGAAGGTGATGGAGGCAAAATATCAAGGTAGATGGGATGCCACTATATGGCTGACTACTGTTGGAGCATCAAGCGAGAATGTCCCTAGAATTGTATAAACCGAAATTAATTTTTAATATTATAATAACCTTTGTATGAATAAAATATTTCAATACGTTTGGTTAGTACACACTTTATGTTCCTCTTTATGCTCATTTTGTATGACTTTTGGGGCGGAGAGAGGGTATCCTATAGTCTGAAAACCTGACGCAATAGAGCAAAATTGATAACATTTTTGAATTCAGAGACTAAAACTCAGTCAGAAGCAAGTCACAGATCTGAGACAACAAAATTTCTGTTCCCCAGTGTTATTGATCAATGAAAATCCAGAAAAAGTTAAAACACTTCACAATCTTCGTGAAATTCAGCCAAATGTTTCGAATTATACGATACCCCTAATATTTCTACTAACAGTTGTAGTAATAGCTTTGTTCGCGGTAAGGATTCTGAACCGGTTCAGAACTAATTCATAACTGATTCGAGATTGATTTAATAAGCATGCTCGGTTATGAACTGGTTCGGAATTATTTCGACCCGAGAACGATTTTAGAACTAGTTTAGGGATTTTTCAAATCACGGTTGTTCTCATCGAATAATATGCCGTATACCAAAACTATCGTGAATGCGCAAGTCAAAAAAGCCAAAAGTTGCCAAACTATCGTGAATGCGCAAGTCCCGAACGTACAGTTCTAGATTGATCCTTCGAACCGTTAGAACCAATTCCGAATCGATTCCGAACCAGTCCCATTTTATCCGCGAACACAGAACTGTAACTAAAAGTTCGGAACTGGGTGATCCGCGAACGCCAAATTCAAACTGCGCATGCGAATAGTTCTGAATCGGTTCAGAATCCTTATCGCGAACAAAGCTACTGTGTTCTATCATCTATTCTGAATCATGAGTGGTACCCGAGTGGTACCTGAGAGTACTGAATCTGAGTGGTATTTAATGATATTATTTACTAGGAATAGTTTTTGTTCAGGCTCCACTAAAATTTGAAGGAGTTTCGAATTATACTACTAGTGATACAATTTATATGCAAATCCAAATTTCTGAATAAGGAAGTTGAATGATTTATTACCTCTAATTTTTGAGTTTCAGGATATTTTTTCATATTTTTTCTTATCAGAGTTTTATTTTCTCACCTTTTCAACACGCTCCAATAGAGGTTCTAACCAGTTAACGTTACATTCGCAATGACTATCCAAGAATGTGAGCACTGTTGCTCTAGCTGCATCTGCCCCTTTAACTCTTGACCGCATCAGTCCCTCACGTTTATCGTTCCTGAGAACTCTGACTTTCTGAATTTTGGCAAGTTCCTCGCCATCTTGTGCTGTAAAAAGTTGACTTATATTCAAGATTGTCATTAAAAAATTCAGAAACTTACGATTGTCACTGAAATCATCTACCAGTATGATTTCCTTTATGAGATGTTCTGGGCTTCTGTTTAGTACACTAAAACGAATTGAAAAGCAGTCAGAAAATATTTGAATGAGCAGAAATTTTAAATAGTTCAAGAAGTACAAGTCATTATAATGACATTTGAAACTGACTTTAATGTGTGGGCTCGCCGATAAAAAGCAGTTCACTTGAAACATGTGTAATCCCAAGTAAACTTAAGATTACTACAATAGTACCAATCAAAAAAGTTCTTAATACAAAGTTGATTGAAAAATTTAGACCAATAAACACAATGTCAAGTGAAGCAGAAACCTTAAAGAAGGTAGTGTGTTAACATTTCATTCAACATTTAACTATAAATAATATTTTAATAGAACAACAGTCAGGACATAGACATAAATATAACGCAGAATCAGCATTAGTGTATGTTATAGAGCTATGAAAGCATAATCTAGATAGAGATCAATTAACAATAGTAGTTTTTTAGACTTGAAACGAGCATTTGAAACTATTGATAGAGATCGGTTGAACAAAAAGTTGAAAGAATACGGTGTTGAAGGATCAGTTTTGGAGTGGTTTCGAAACTATTTGCAGAATAGAAAGCAAGTTGTCAAATGTGGAAATTTTCTATCTAGTGAATAAGAAAACAATAAATGAATACCACAAGGGACGGTCCTGGGCCCAATGTTATTTAATTTGTATATTAACGACTAATGTATATTATAGCCCACTATAATTTAAAATATTGTAGATATCACCCATTTGCAGATGATACAGTTGTATTTATTACAGGATGCTCCCTTGATATAGTTGATAAATTTCAAGATGACCTAAATCTAATAGTGGAATGACTGAAGATTAATAAATTGAAACGAATGCATCAAAAACAAAAATAATGGTAGTCGAAAAAAAACCTCTTATAGGAAATGAAATAAATGTGACTTTAGACGGAGAAAAAGTAGAAGTAGTTAGTTCGATCTAATATTTGGGAGTCATGTTGGACAGCCGATTAGAGTTAAAGAAACATGTATGCAGGATAATATTTAAAAAAATTGGATTTTTGAACATATGCAGTAGATTTTTATCGCAATTGACTAAACAAACGGTGTATAATTCTACCGCATTTTAATTATGCTGGTACAATCCTCTATTTGACTAATAAATCTGATGTGAACCGATTGCAGATATTACAAAACCGAGCTATGAGGATCATACTTGGATGCGACAGGTACATGAGCATACACACCATGTTAGTAAGACTAAACTGGGTAGACATTATATCCTACCTAGAAATTAACAGTATGAAATTTATTCATAATGTCCGTTTAAAGTTACTTCCAGATTATCGCATAAATATGTTCAGTTCATTCAACATCCACGATCATAACACAAGAAATAGAGAAAATTTTATATTAGGCCAAAAAATACAAAATCTACTCAAAATTCTGTATTCTTTAAGGCTGTAAATGTTTATAATAAATTACCTAACAATATGAAAGAGTCCAAAAAAATGGCAGAATTCAACATCAAAATAAAGCAACATTATCAAACGAAATATTTATGTATGTTAAATATCTGACATCTAGTGAGTAGTATAATGTATGTTTAGAATGTTGTATAATTTGTATGTTAAATTTTATTACTTGTAACACCAATATATTCAAGTGTATGTATGGCGATATTAAAATATATCATTATCATATAATGTTAACATTAAAATAAGATACAATGTGATTAAAATTTAGTTTTGTATCAAGCAAAATGCTTAATCAATTTCACTGTTATTATTATAGTTATGTTCTGACTTTCTTGAATTATGACATTCAAGAAAACTGAACGTCTTCTAAATAAATGCCACCGAAAAAAGGAATTACCCGTGTCTTCTGTTGGGAGCTACTCTTATTCTTAATGATATTGATGACGTTAACTCAAGAACTGCAATCTTTTCGTTTCTATTGAACACAATAATCATTTCAGCCTCATACTTTGAGCCAAGAGCGATTTATTTCGATATTTAATTTAGATAAAAATTGACCCGTGATTGTGGAAGAATTAAATAGAATACCTACCTTACAACAGTTCTCAATAAAGAAGATCTAGCTTCATTATGGAAAGTAATAATGACACTTGTCGGTGGTAAGTCTTCAATCTCCCATGTTTTTCTTCTACACCTGTAAATAAAATGCAGTATGAAGGAAAACATACATAATATTCAGATTTGAATTCAATTTTCTATTGTCTCTATTTAAATATTTAAATATCTCTATTTAAAACCAATTCTCTACACTACGAGTGGTGTGAATGGTCCAATATTTCAGTGTTTGGTTCATATTCAAATATAACCGGAGAGAAAAGCAGTGAATACCTGGTTGTGTGTATATATATATATATATATATATATATATATATATATATATATATATATATATATAAATATTTTCGACTTGAATATCGCCACAGCTAAAGTAATTAACATAATAGCATTCTGAAATTTTTAAATATATACGACTAGCTCTAAAATAACATTAGGAAAATGTGAAAAATTTAAATTCTATTAGGTATCTTCGTTTTCTATTTAGTTCAAAATTCTTGAATAGATAATGTTATTGAGTTAAACCATTAAATTCTGCATTCCGATCATTGGTTCGATTTCGTTGCCTACTAAAATTTAGAATACTGAATGATATATCCAAATTCTCCGAATACTTGAGCCATTAAAAAGAGCTGCATACAATATTTATCATAGTGAGCCTTAGACCTCACAAAAAATTGCTATTTCGAAATATGCTTCGTCCTTTATTATTCATCTTGTTTCTCAGTCACTCAATCTGTATTGATGATGTGAATCAGCTCAAGGCAAAATATTTGGAAGAGTTGATTGAAACCGAAGTTAAAAAGGCACAAAATTATAAAGTTAGATCCGATAATAAAGATCTATTGGGTGATGTAGAAAATTCTGATCAAATTCAAGGTAAGATATGTTATTGAATAGTGCTGGCGTTTACGTGATGTAAATCCATTATCATCGAATATTAGCCAAAATTCAAAAACTTGATTTACACTTTTATTGACAACATAGCATGACGTGTTTCGTCGTTACAAACGACTTCTTCAGATGCTAGATACTAGAATACTGACTGTAGTCAGTATTGACTGTATTCAGTATTCTATTAGCATCTGAAGAAGTCGTTTGTAACGACGGAACGCGCCATGTTATATTGTCAATGAAAGTGTAAATAAAAAATAAATAAAAAGTGAAATAAAAGTTCAAGTGTTTGAATTTTATCTTATATTCAAGTAAGGTATGTTGGTAAAATCTATGAAACGTAAAATATTTGACTATCTCGCAAATCTATTGATAGCATCAGACATATTGAAACATGACAGAAGGATACATTGACAGCAAGCTAAATGAAATTAGTTATAAAACTGACGTTTAGATACTGAATGACAGTTTCATAGTAAACATCACGCTAGTATCACGTAAAACCAAGTTAGAACAATGGAAGTTAGAGACGTGGTCTGCGTCTCTAACTTCCATTGAATTCTTTGAGAATATCCCTAGATTACAAGAATGATAAATGGACAACCCTAATATATACTGCCTGACGATAAATGTCTAATAAAAAAAAAGTAAAATCTCTCGAAACAGCGTAACACTTGAGTTCAAAATTCTACAGAATGAAATTCTGAGGCTCTGTCTTCACTTGATCCTCTGTGTACAATATAGTCTCCAGAAATCAAGTTTAATTGCCTCAAATCAGTCAAATTCTAGAGATATACTAATTCTGGATGCGGTAATGAGATCCTTTTTCAGAATTGAGAGAACCATTAATTCCAGTGTTGAACTTGAATCAGTGCCAAAAATTTCGGGAAAACCAGGAGGATTTGTTCGATTTTTATTATCTTGGCATTCTCTATCAATATTTCAAATATTTCTCCATTGAAAATTCAATTATTCTTAACTTCCATACGTAATAATTAATTTTCATTTCGTTTTAATAGAATATGGAGAGTTTGACTTCATAGTTATAGGGGGTGGCTCTGCCGGATCCGTAGTTGCAAGTAGACTGAGTGAGATCATAAACTGGAAAATTTTACTTCTCGAAGCTGGAGACATAAATGACGATTTCACTGATATACCATATGTTTTTGATGCGGCTGCGCTTTCAGATAGAAATTGGGGATATTTGACCGTCCCTCAGAAGAATGGTTGCTTTGGTAAGTTCATGTTTAGGTTGAAGCACTTGATAACTCATCAGTAGAAAAAAAATTAATTTTCGAATATTTCTAGGAAGAAAAAATAGGCAATGTCCATATATTCGTGGAAAAATATTGGGTGGAACGGGATCTATAAATGGACTAGTTTATTCCCGAGGAATTAAACGAGATTTTGATAAATGGGCTGAAGCAGGGAATCCAGGATGGTCATGGGATGACGTACTTCCTTATTTCAAAAGGATAGAAAATTTCGAATCTAAAAGCATCAACTTTACTTATCGAGGATTTAAAGGGCCACTGAACACAGCCTACGTGAAACCGAACAGTCGCCACCAGAAAGCATTCATTCAGGCTAATGAAGAAATCGGCATACCTTATATACAAGATTATAACGCCGAAAAAGTCAGTGGAGTGTCTAACATTCAACATAATATTCAGAATGGGAGACGAGTTAGCGGTGCTAACAACTACGTCATACCATCCTGGAATAGGTTCAATTTTAACGTAACTTTGAAAGCATTTGTAACCAAAATATTGATCAACAAGGAAACCAAAACTGCGTATGGAGTAGAGTTTGTGAAAGAAAATAAAAAATTTAGAGCTCACGCCAAACTTGAAGTGATTGTTTCTGCAGGTTCTGTGAATTCTCCTCAACTTTTAATGCTATCGGGCGTTGGTCCAAAATCTGAACTGCAGAAGCATAATATTGAAGTGATTCATGACTTGCCCGTAGGAGAATATATGAAGGATCATATTGGATTTCTTGGTTTTTATTTCAAGTCCAACAATTCCGACCCAATACTTTCTAATGCTCAATTAGTCAAGGAATTCTTAGAAGGTGAAGGCCTTTACACTTCACCCTCACACTATCGATGCATTTCATATTATAACGTAAGGAATAAGAGTTCACCAAATCCAAATATTGAAATAGCTTTTGCACCTCCTCACCCTATCAAATCTACATTGCCACAGTTTGTAAACTACAACGATGAGATTAAAGAGTTTATTGGTAATATCAATCAATCCACTTATTGGAATTTACAATTATTCCTACTTCATCCGAAGTCATCTGGATTTTTAAGGTTAAAGTCGTCAAGTCCAAAAGATTTTCCTTTAATTGATACAAGAGTTTTCGAAGATCAAGATGATTTAGAAGACATGTATAGAGGAATTGAAGTGGCTTTGAAACTCTTAGAGACATCTGTTGGTAAATATTTCAATCTGACACTCGATCTCAATATTCCATCCTGTTCGCATGAGAAATACAAGTCTAAAGCTTTCTGGTATTGCGTTTTACGTCAAATTGCATTACCGGCCTACCATTTATCGTCTACAACGAAGATGGGTCCTCGGAATGATCCCCTGGCTGTAGTAAACAGTAAGCTCAAAGTGTACGGAATAAAAAATTTGAGAGTTGTAGATGTGGGTATAGTTCCAAGCACTGTAACTGGACATATAAACGCTCAAGCCTTTTTGATAGGAGAGAAAGGAGCAGATTTGATTAAACTGGATCACCTTAAAATATACTGAAAACTTCGTTCTAGAGAAAAATAGCAAATACCCATTTATTCTCTGTTATAAATCCTGTATTATATAAACTTAATCACCTGAAACTGTGAAGCCTTTCATTTAGCGCATATAAAAACTAGCATTTTTGCCAATATTTTCAGAATAACCTATTTTATTTCTGATTAATTCCCATCAAATTGTATTATACCCAATAGAAGGTCTTTTTCAAATTCAAGAGATCAACTGGTGGGTGTGCTTTTCGTCTTTGTTTTATGTTAACGTCACTTTTTTGATTTGGAGTATCAGTAAATGCATATAAGTCCATTGAAATCAGCAAAAATAATCGATATAAGAACTATCAATCTAATTCATCAGGTAATGATAAGAAAACAGAAGAAACGCATTGAAAAATTACAGAATCAGATGTAGGAAAAATCTAGAATGTATTGCTTTGAAATTATCAATTATCCGCTTGAGCTTGATCAATAGCAATAAAATTCCAAAATTTCAATTACTTCAAGCAGTGTTAACTCACATGGATATTCATCTAGTGCAATTATTTTAAGTTAATCCAGCTTTGATAAAGAAGTAATACTTCGGAACGTCGTCTTGCGTATTTGTATTAAAATTATGAGAAAGTTCTAAATATTGTTTCATTATGTTTCATTATTATATTTTAAGTGACTTTTCACACGACCATATCCGTAACTACCTACTGAATCACAACGACTATTCGACAAACGGCATCAGATGATATTTTCATATGACAATAGGTTGCGTTAGTAGTACGATCGCGATTCTTCCGTTTTTCTGGAGCCAATTTGGTTATATTCTCAAGAAAATGAAGATTTGTATGATCATACACAAACAAATATGAGTACATATACGCATATATAAATAGATATAGTTTTTGCTTCAGTCTGGGATCTGAGAGATGTTCTCTATTGTTATTATAGATGGAGCTGTGAAATATTCATAACTTGACGGTTTCTTCTTTGGAGATAAAAGAAGTTATTTGGCGATTGTTGCCTCACTTGGCGATGGATACATCGCCTTGCAGAACAAAATAATCTGTTATGTGGTCTCATCAAGTGTGGCAACGATTTCAATATTTTCTAACATTTAGCAGATAATGAAGGATAGAGCAATGATATCATACCTGTTCATACAGTTAGTTCTGCCATGGCATTCGTTTGAAAGTGAAATAATCCTCTTGTATTTTGTGATATCTACTATATTTTGTGGAATTTTTGTAGAATTCCTCTCACTAACACATTGGTTCCGTAACACACTTATGTTTATGATCACAAAGTGTATTATCATTGATATAACAAACTGCACTCAGCAGATAACGAACCAACTGAACAAGTAGTTTAAGTATTGAAGCAGGGTTCTAAAGGCAGATAATCGTTCAAATTCCCTTAATCCATTGAAGAACCCATATTCTTTGTTAAATAGATTTTTTCAAACAAATTCATTTCAATATAAAAATGAAACAATTTCAGTTTTAATTTATAACATTATTCAAAAACATTCATTGAAAACACATTCGAGATTTTTGAAGTCAGCTGACGTCAATGCTGCATTTCCGGCATTTTAAAAATGAAGTGACGTTGTCAAGCATCGAAACAATAGCTAATTTTAGGTATCATTCGTCAGTTCGGAAACTTATTGCAACTGATAATTGAAAACTGTAAACATTGATTCTAAACCTTGGAATACTCGAAAGTCTCAAATACCATATATCAACAACAAATTGTCAATATAATTAACATTACCAGGAGAAATATGAACATTACACAACATGAATCTAATTAAGTGAAATTAGATTAGATACTGTATTTACTTTACATATATAAACAGAATTTTTGTAATTTTTCAAGTTTTATGTATTCATTTCAAGTTACAAACAACCAACCAAGTATAACCAACAAATGGTTATTTTTATATTCGGATGTAACAGTCGTTACTTGATGTGAATCGATTTGATAATCAAAATGAATACAACAATTTCTGAATTGACACACTTGTACATTACACTTTTGGTCTACGTTTCACCATTATGAATGCTACTTTTAACAAGCCATCATATTGGTGAAACTTATGTCACAATTATTTTATAGAAGCATGCATATATGAAAAACGGTGTTTTTCTACCATGTGATTTTGTTGCGAGTTTTTAGCTTTCATTTTCATACATCTAATATCAATATGGATACTTTGGCTGCTAACGCTATCTTTTATAAATTTTATATCATTTTAACTGCTCTACTCAAAATAATAAAATTGGTTGAGGCTTTCGCGGCCAGTCGTTGAACTAGTGTTGTCCTGGTTCAGGTCTAAGGGCCTTCGTTGGTTGGAATTTCTTCCTAATGTTTCGCTAGCACAAGTCGTTCAGAGGTCGTTCCATATCTGATTCTGGAAGTAGACTGGCGAATGGCATCACTGGTGTATGCCTTATGATATGATTCCATTGATTATGATTGGATTGAGACTGAGGGTCTTCTCCTTTCTGTTGAAATTGTTGGTATTCTTTCGGATATCAATGCCATCCCTGACCAGCCTGTTTTGAAGGCCGTTGATAGCTCTTGGCATCAGTCAACGGCTACCAAAACAGGCTGGTCAGGGAAGGCATTGATATCCGAAAGCATACCAACAATTTCAACAGAAAGGAGGAGACCTTCAGTCTCAATCCAATCTGGAATCATATCATAAGGCATACACGAGTGATGCGATTGGATATCAAATGAATTCGTCAGTCTACTTTCAGAATCAGAAATGGAAGGACCTCTGAAGAAGATCGCCACTCGTGCTAGCGAAACGTTAGGAAGAAATTCCAACCGACGACGGCCCTTAGACCCGAACCAGGATAACACTAGTTCATTTGGCGAGGCTGTGTGTATGCTATTAATAGATGAACTTGTATGACACTACTGCCCATTTATTTATCTGATGTGTGAGTGAAGGGGTTCAATTGAAGAGGTTCACTTCGAAGAACTTTTAAATTTAGCTTTATTTTAGAACTTACTCTAGACTCGTTTCTTACAAACTCTCTGGAATATTTCCTTGTCAGAGTTTTTATACATTTTGAACAATACATAACAATGGCGGTGTACGTGACAACTCACAGGATTGAAAGGATCATCAGAATTGTACATAATGAACTAAATTAACAAAGAGTTTATTACTTCACTAGGGTACACTACTAAGCGCAAAGTGCAAGTCAGTTACCATAAGTTTCCTTACTGGTCCCTTCGATAGTGTACCCCCGCGGGAGCTGAATTAGTAAAAAGACGGCTGGTGAAAACTAAACTATGAATTTTCAGTCCGGGTCGAGAATATTCGGAGAACTGCTCTAATTGAAAATAAAATGCAATATTTTACAAAACTATGGATTTGTTCAGAAACGAGCCTAAGATACGAAAACGAGCCTCCACAAATAATTGAAAGTACACTCAATGGTAGGACTGCATCCATATTGGATTGGATCAACTTGTAGGAATATCGTGACCAGACTTAATGATTTCTAGGAGTTTACACGATTTCAAAACTTTTAGAGAGTATTAAATGAAGAAGACGGTGACAAAAAAAAGTTTATTTGGAGTTGATTTGACAGACAAGGAAACAACATGAACAATCATTTTCATGAATACAAATTATTGTCATAAAATATTGATAATGCAACATGCCAATTCCAAAATGCAATAAAAAACCAGGCATAAATGGTAATGAAGAATTATCATTTATGCCTTGTAATTTATGGCAGAATTTCGTATTATATTCGAAGTTAAGTCTAAGAATTCAGAACAGGGGTATATTATCATTGGAATGAATTAGATTGAATGGGTAACTTATTCAAATTTGGTGATCACGTTTTATGAGATCTGCTGCTTTCTCCCCAATCATAAAAGCAACAGCATTATTGTGCCCAGCAATGGTAGTTGGCATGATACCACAATCAGCAACTCTCAAGCGATTAACACCATACACCCTCAGCCTGTGATCTACAACAGCTAGACGGTCCGTAGGGGGGCCCATTTTAGTAGTAGTCGACGGGTGCAAACCAGGGGCAGCAATATGTTTGAGCGCACAATACCAATATTCTTTTGATCCGTAACTATATTCGCTACAAACCTGGAATTCAACTGGTTTCAAGTGACTTGTTTTACCCACTTTAGTTTCTACAAGTTGCTCAACAATTTGAATAGCCTCATAGAATGTTTCTAGGTCATTTTCTTTCTTAAAAATTCCTAGATCTATAGAAGGAAAATCTATTGGACTGGAACTTTTTAGTGTTACATTTCCAGAAGACTCAGGATATAACAAAAATATCTCGATATAAAAGTCTCTACGAATGTCTAGCTTATTGATATATTGTTGAGTCTTTTGAGTGTAATTCGATAGAGATGGTACCAAGAATGAAGCAGGAGAAGGTAGATAGAGCACAAATTCAATATTTGGTACAGTAGAGTTTGGGTTTTTTGTATTGTGGTAACTGAAACTGACACTGTTATCAAGATTTGTGAGAATACCCTCTCCACCCAGATACTCCTTGATCAAATTTCTGAGTGACACAGTATCATTATGTTTCGTTTCGAAAGAAACCCTAAATAAAATATGATCTTTGAAAGTTTCTCCTACTGCCAAGTTCGAAATGACTGGTATATTATGTTTTTTGAGTTCAGCTTTTGGACCAACACCAGACAACATTAGTAGTTGAGCACTGTTAATAGTACCTGCAGATATTATTACTTCTCTTTCTGCTATTGCAGTGTAAATTTTACCGCGCTTTATGAATTGTATGCCATATGCTTGTTTCGTAAATTTTTCAATTAGAATTTTCGTAACTAGAGCTCCAACAGTTACGTTTAGGTTTTTATTTCGAAACGACGGTCTGACATAAGCTGTCGACCCACTCACTCTCCTCCCAAATTTGATATTCCTTTGAATTACGGAAACTCCAATTTGCGGTTCAGCATTATAATCTTGAGTGTATACAACGCCTATTTCAGAATAAGCTTCACGAATTTTTGAAAAATTTTGATTAACTTTACTATAAGCTATATTAACTGGTCCCCCAGTTCCTCTATATTCAAAATCTATATCATCAGAAACAAAATTTTCCAGTTTTTTGAAGAACGGTAGCACATCATCGAAGGACCATCCATGATTACCCATTAAGGCCCAGTTATCATTATCGGCTCTATTACCTCTTGCATATCCTAAACCGTTAATTGTTCCCGATCCTCCAACAACTTTGCCTTGGGTATAAATACATTTGTTTTCTTTATAACCTGCAATGTATGAGAAAAACCAATAATATGGGAACAGATTTCTTCATTATATATTCATTAAACTGTTGTTAAAATATTTTGAGTCTGACTGCGGTGTTATATTGGTTGCCTATGAAGACTCACTCCCGGATTCATTTATGTTGTATGATTCATGTAAATTCTTTATAAAAATTGAATTTTCAACGAAAACACTGTTGTTTAGAACAACTTGTGTGAATAGGAAATGAAATGAAATAGAAAACAGGGTTTCCATTACTTATTCGAAAAATTACAATCAATCGAAACAATGGCATAAATGACATGGCTTTATGAACATATAGATATGATACGTCCACTATCTTTCGAGGAATAAAGTTAGAGAATACTGAAATCGATGCCATACTTGAAATAAGCACAAGACAGGTTATTTTGATCTAGAAAGAATTAAACCTTCCGATGAAAAGAATTAGGTTACATCAAAACAATGTCTCTCAATAACATCACATCTATAATATGGTGTTCCCCAGAAGTGTTCCTTGGATACCCTGTATATCTATTCTAACACACTGAATATATAATGTATTCATAATAAATGAGAAATATATTACCCAAACAGCCGTCTTTTTGTGCAGACGTAAAATATCCCCAATTTCAATCTGTTAGTGTGAACAAAGTGTATATGTATGGAATATCTGTCAAATCATCATCCCATCTCCCTGCTTCCAGAAGAAGCACGCGAAATTTATCCACCTCGCTCAATCTGGATGCAATAACTGAACCGGAAGATCCGGCACCAACAATTATGAAATCGAAAACTCCATAATCGAAATAATTTGCATTTTGGACGTATATCTGATCACCTGCTGCGTTCTTGAAAAAATCACTGTTGTCTTTACGAATTTTATGGCATCTTGCTCGAGAGAATGCGTTTTCAATTTTATTTTGATAGTAATCGATTTTTTGTTCAATCTGATTCTCGACACATCCCACCAATAATATGAATGGAAGAAGGGCATAAAGATCTTTCATATTTAGTAAATATGTGAAGTTTGTTGAACGAATGAGCGCATATTTCAAGTTCAGTGCTCCTTTGCAGAAATAATCTAAATGAAGTTGTGTAAGGCAATTTCCATATTCTAATCACCGAATACAAGATTATATTCAAATATTTATGATATAAGCAATTTTTGTCCTTGAATTGCACATAAATGAAATTATTCCATGAGACTTCACAATATTTGAAATTTCTGAATTTCTGCGATTGTAGGTTCATCTATAATTGTTATTACGTATACTCAACTCAATTCGGCATTATTTCAAGCAAATAGTGGTCGATTCATATCACGATTAAGCATATTTTATCATCTTTCTGAATGTTCGAAAATCTGATGAGTAGGGTTTATACAAAAACCGACATTTTAGAAAACCGCTTTTCGAATAGTAATTTTTCCAGAAAACCGGTTGTAACCGGTTTCGAATTTTTATAAAAAATTTTTTTGCTCGAATGTTCTGTTTTTCGAACAAAAAATTTTAAACAGCAAATTTAGAGTGATTAAAAGCAGTTTTCGACTGAAATTATTGTTCAATTTTATCGATAGTTCAATTTTTTCATGCAATCTAGTAGCAAGAAGAATAATAGTTGACCAGGATCAAATAACTTTAAAACAATTGTTCGTTGTTTATGCATAATTTTCACATACTAGGATGTAAATAATTTCATAATAGTGAAACTAGTATTTCAGCAAAGGGTTCGAATAAATTAAAACAATATATTTTCATATTCTTATAATAACTATATTATTTTTTTTCAACGTTCAAGTCTGTTACCATAAGTTTAATTACTCGTCCCTTCGATAGTGTACCCCGGCGGTCAGCAGTATTAGTCAGAAGACGGCTGGTAGAAACTGAACCATGAATTACCAGTCCGGCTCGGGGATATTCGGAGAATTGCTGGATTTGAAAATAAAATGCAATATTTTACAATAGAATGAATGTATTCAGAAACGAGTGAGGGAAACGAAAACGAGCCGCCACAGAATCATATCGGACCGATATGATTCCAAGAACCAAAACGCTTGCAACAGTGTTTTCATAAATCTGGTACATTTGGCTACATTTGTCATTTTTAAATTTTTTAAAGTGTTATTCATACATTAAAAACCGATATTTTTTAATGAGAAACCGGTTTTGGAATATCATAATTTTCTCCAAAAAACCGATTTTTAAAAACCGACAAACCCTAGTGAGGATACACACGGGCATTATAGTCCTCGAAAACTCGAGGAATAAAAGGAAAAAACTACACTCATTTCAACCTACACTGCTATCCCATATATATATTTCACTATACTATATTTTATATAATAATATATTTATATAATAATATATTCACATAGGGAAATATAATAATATATTTTCCCTGTATATTATATTTCAGAAAAACATCCAACTTGTTGAAAATAGCATACAGCGCTGTTTCATCCTATTACGGGAATGCTCAGAGGTATGCATCCAAATAATCAAATTTCTATGTTTTCTCCAGAGTCTCCAAGGTACTGTCTCTTCAAAAGAAGATAGTGACATTAACTCATGTGAGCTCCTAAGAAACAAGATATAAACTAGAGAGTATAGTTTAATGCGTTCGTACAAAAGAGTGTATGTATTCTATGATACAAAGATGGCAGGCATTGTATATATATTATATATATATATATATATATATATATATATATATATATATATATATATATATATATATATATATATATATATATATATATATATATATATGATAAAATATATATATATATATATATATATATATATATATATATATATATATATATATATATATATATATATATATATATATATATATATAATGGTTTGATTCTAATGTCGTCCTCTTTCAATCTTAGTATGCGAGTTTATTTTCTCATTTATCTGTCATTTATTGATTATGTTTATATATTCTCCAGCAGACTAATCTCATTACTTTACAATATAATTTTTTTTTAAAAAATGTTCGTGGAGTAGGTTTCAATAAATCTAAGTAGGTACTCAAATATTTTATTGATCCCAATGAATTGTTATCTGAGTTTTTCCATTGCAACAAGGTAGTATCATTTATGTATGGAAGTGATGATCTTGCTTTATGAAGTCAGCAGCCCTTTCACCAATCAAGAAGGCCGCGGCATTATTGTGTCCAGAAATGGGAGTAGGCATAACACTGCAATCCGCAACTCTTAATCTATTGACACCATATACACGAAGCCTTTGATCCACCACAGCTAACGGATCCCTCTTGGAGCCCATTTTTGCTGAAGATGCAGGATGCAGTCCTGGTGTAGCTAACTGTTTCAATACGCAAAACCAGTAATCTTTGTTGTTATTCTCCCGACTACAATAGTCAAATCTAATTAGCTTCCAACCATTCTCTTTGGCAAGTCTAGTTTTACTCAATTTCTCAACAATTTGAATACCTTCATAAAGATCCTCAAGATCGCTCTGATCATTAAACATGCCGATATCAATTAAAGGAAAATCGATCGCTCTGTTAGATTGCAATCTCAATGTTCCAGAAGACTTTGGATGAAGTAGGTATACAACTATATTGACGTTATTACAATTATCGAGATTCTTGAAAAATTCTAGAGTTTCTTTCTTCGGATTAGATAGAGTTGGTATTGATAAGCAGAGTGGACTAGGAAGATAAAACACAATCTCCAAATTAGATTCAGATGGGGAATTTTTTGTTTTATGGTAACTGAAGCTTACGCTGTTACCAAGACTAGTAAGTATACCTTTACCACTCAAGTATTGGGTGATTACTTCTCTTAATGATGAATTTTTTGCTCCACCGTCTGTTTTGAAATGAATACTTATAGCGAAATGTTCCTTTAGCTGTTTGCCCACAGGAGAATTGACAATTAATGGAATATTGTGCTTCGCTAGTTCCTCTTTTGGACCAATACCTGATAGCTGCAGTATCTGAGGAGAGTTTATAGCGCTACTTGAAAGAATTATTTCTTCTTTGGCTTTTGCTATATAATTTCTTCCATTTTTGACGAAATGAACACCGAAGGCTGTTTTCGAATATTGCGAAATCAGTATTTTCGTGACTAGCGCTTTCAGAGTGATATTCAGGTTATACCTCAAACTTGAAGGTTTGGAATAAGCTGTAGCTCCGCTAGCCCTTCTTCCGAACGCGATATTTCTCTGCATTAAAGACACTCCGAGCTGTCGTTCAGCGTTATAATCCTCAGTGACTGGCACGCCAATTTCTGAGTAAGCATCGGTCACAGCAGAGAAATTCTGCGCGAACTTGAGGTATGCAACGTTCAGAGGCCCTGCGAAGCCTCTGTACTGTGAATTGATCTTGTCGGATTCGAAATTTTCCAGTTTCTTGAAATATGGCAGAACATCGTTGAATTTCCAACCTGGATTTCCCAAAGATCCCCAAGTGTTGTAGTCACCTATATTTCCTCTAGAATAACCCAAACCGTTAATGCTACCAGATCCTCCTATCACTTTCCCCTGTGCATATACGCAGCGATTTTCTTCATAACCTAAAATAAGTGAATGAAGATTTCATGAATTCCAAATATTTTGATGAAGAACAGACATACTCATTCAAGATATTATTTCAAGACTATTAGCATTTTCGACAGAATTTTTCAGAAAAAGTTTTTGTACTGAAATTGAAAATGAACTGATATCGGTTAAGTAAATCGAAAATCGGACATATGATAAAAAAGTATCACGGAATTATTTAATGGAAAGTACCCGCCTTCAAATCTGATGAAATATGTATTTTATATTTCCAAAATTGATTATAATATCACCATTGGTTCTTGGATATCTTGAACACCCTTGAAGTAGTAGGTATAATGATATACTTCAATCGACTCGTAATAGATTGAGTAGAATAAGAAGGACTCAATAATTCTAAACTGAACCATATTTTGAAAGTAAAAATCGATTTTTTTTGAATGATCAGATCTCGAATTATAAAATATGGTAATAAATTAACCATTGTTCTCTATGAACGGATGAATATCGATTGAATTTAGTTGCAGTTTGATTTCGAGTAATTTTGAATAAACATAAGTTCATTCATGGTAATACATGATTTGGTTATTGCTTATATACGTATTCTGGGAATGACTTGATATTCATTCGTCTTTGATAAAATAATAGAATATATTAATTTGAACCTATTTGATCAATAGTGTTTAATTTGATAAGATTTTTTATAATTTTATTTTAATGATGATTATCTAATGATATGCTGAAAGTTGCACAGCATGTTTCAGTATTTTTATCGTTGATTGAGAGCTTGCTGAATTTTTGGTGAAACATTGATGAATATATTGAATAAAAAAACTTAGCTTAGTTTCACAAAAATTATATTGAATAAATTGCTTGATAATTGTTTCGCGGTATTACCTCATTTTCCAAAGGTAAACTGAGCTGACTTTAGTTTTTGAAAATGGAACACCCCGAAACAATTGTGAAGCAATTAATTTGATAGATTTTGGTGAAACCAAGCCAACTATTTTTTTTTAATTAACTCTCATGAATATTGGCTGGTATTGTTATTTGTTGAATCTTTTCGTTAACACTTGGCTTCACAGAATTATGTTTCTTTACAATTGTGTCGGGGTGTAATACCCCAATTTCAAAAGTGGAAGTGAAAACTTTTGCTCTTAGAACAGGGTCGATAATTTTGAGAATGGTAAAAAGTGAAAACAAAAATAATAGTAGGATGAAACCCTTTAAAGGAGGACGAGAATATAACAAAAATGAAAGGGAAAATAATTTACGGGCGATCTAAGGTCGGGAAGTGGAAGGGGTTGAGTTTTTAAGGGTAAAAAACGGTGTACCTCGATTGCCGGCGAAACTACAAGTCCTATAGAAAAAATTAAATGACAACATTTTAGGTAATAAAGAGACCTACAACTTTTGTGATCACACTTTTTTCACATAATCTCAAAATTTATGTGAAAAATTCAAATAATCAAGTTTTCGGTTTTTTATTTTTATCTTATGCAAACAAAATTTTGTTTTCACGAAATTTGGTGAAAACATACTTTTCTATGTTCTAAAGACACTGTAATCTTTTTTATTTGAAATATTTATTTTTTCGCCTTATTTTGACTTAATATCGAAAAAACGCCCTAATTTTCAATCGAAAATTCTCGCGCCAAAAAATCAGCTTTTTAAAAAATGTCGGGGAGCCTTTTGTTTGTTGAAATCTCTTGTTTCTGATAATGTAAAAAAACATAGACATTACTATGGTAAATGTTCTCAGAAAATGCAAAGAAAGAACTGGTATCCGAAATTTTTTTTTAAGTACTATGTACAATTTTGAGATATTTTGTGAAATTTACACTTAAATTAATTGGAAAACGTAAGATTCTATGTTACATTGATAAACAAAAAAATTACAAATCCATAAATCATAAAGATTGCAAGAAATATAGGATTTAAAGAGGGGAAAAAGATTTCGGATTCGAGTTTTTTTCTTTTCTTTGCATTTTCTGAGAACATTTACCATAGTAATGTATATATTTTTTACATTCTCAGAACGGAGAGATTTCAACGAAAAACAACTCCCCGACTTTTTTTTAAAAAGCTGATATTTTGACGCCAGAATTTTCGATTGAAAATTAGGGTGTTTTTTCGATATTAAGTAAATATATGGTGAAAAAATAATCATTTCAAATAAAAAAGATTACAGTGTCTTCAGGACATAGAAAGGCAAGTTTCCACGAATTTCGTGAAAACAATTTTTTTTTTGGATAAGATAAAAATTAAAAATCAAAAACTTGATTATTTGAATTTTTCAAATAAATTTTGAGGTTATGTGAAAAGAGTATGATCACAAAATTTATCTATTACATCAAATGGCCTCTTTATTACCTACAACTTTGTCATTTAATTTTTTTCCATAGGACTTGTAGTTTTGCCGGAAATCGAGGTACACCGTTTTTTACCCTTAAAAATTCACCCCCTTCCACTTCCCGACCTAAATGGCCCGTAAATTATTTTTCTTTTCATTTTTGTTATATTCTTGTTCTTTTTTAACGGGTTTCATCCTACTATTATTTTTTTTGGTTCAAAAAATATTGACCCTGGTTTATCTAGGCGATATATATTTATATATTGAGACGCAGGCATTGAAATGCTGAATTATTTCGTATTTTGGTGAATTAATTTCAATAAATGTTCGCTTACTCATTTTTTTTTTGCTATGTCACTTGAAGTCTTACCTAAGCATGCATTCTTCTGAGGAGTAGTGAAATAACCCCAGCTTTTATCAGTTAGAGAGAAAATATTCTGTATATACGGTATAGCAGTTAAATCGTCATCCCAATCTCCAGCTTCCAAGAGTAAAATTCTCCAATTTCTGTTCTCACTTAATCTGGAAGCTACAACAGATCCAGACGTACCAGCACCGACGACTATGAAATCAAACGTACCATAATCGTACAAGTCAGCGTTTTGATTATTCTCAGACTCATTATTCTGTTTGTAGAAATCACTATTATTCTTTCGAACTTCGTAGTTTTTTGCTTGCTTGATAGCATTTTCTATGAGTGCTTCATAGTAATCAACTTTCAACTCGGTTTCATCCTTTATAGAAAAAACGCACGTAATATATATTAGAAATATAAGTTCGACTTTGTTATTCCACATATCGATAGTAAATGACAATTAAATGGTGTATTTCTAACGAAAATATTACATACTAGCATAGCCCACATTGTTTAACTATTTCACGATAAATGTTATGATGATATACATCCTTTTTCGAGCATTTTTCTAAGAATATTAATGGAATTTATGAAAGAATTACATTTTCTATGATTGTGTTTTATTTATTTTCGATGTGTGAGGATTTTTGCTTTATCATAATTATTTCAAATAGTTCACTTAAAAGAACCACTGCACTAAGTTTATTATTATTTGCATTAAGTTTATGTGAAGGAATAAGAAACATGATGTCATATTACTAGGGTTTGTGACAACTTGAGAAGAGTAAAAATTCATGTTTTTTGGGCTCTGAATTATGAATCTACATGAGAAAAATTTCAACGGATTAATCCGTTGCCTACTCTGAGAATACTTTGACGAGTATAACGAGATTTGCAACAACCAATGTAATGGATGATTTTTCAAATGTAGTTTTTTTAAATCGAATAAAACACTCAATTTGCATCAAATATTCAAGCTTTTTTTGAGATTTATAACTTGGCCTATGCCATTTACATTTTGAAGATAACTTCGTGTAAATGTTGTCCGCGGCTCCGTCTCAAATGGTCCATTAGAAAGGTCCAATTTTGCATCACTTTTTCGAGCATTTCGGCCTGTATTCCACGAATTACGCGTGTTATGTTATCCTGTAAGGCTTCAATCGTGTTCGGCTCATCGACATACACTAACGACTTTACATAACCCCACAAGAAGTAATCCAGAGGCGGCATATCGCATGATCTTGGCGGCCAATTCACAGAGCCTATTCGAGAGATAAGCTGCTCACCAAACACATCCTTCAACATGTCCATTGTTTCACGAGCTGTGTGGCATGTGGCACTATCTTGATGAAACCACATATCAACCAAGTTCAAGTCGGCCAACAGGGGCAAAAAAAGTTGCGTATCATGGCTCGATATCGTTCACCGTTGACAGTTACGTTTCTTCCACGGCCCTCTTTGAAGAAAAATAGATCGAAGATTCCACCATCCCATAAAACACACCAAACTATTGTTTTTTCGGGATGTATCGGTAATTCTTGTACGGCATGTGGCTGTTCATCACTCCAGATGCGACAGTTTTGTTTATTTACATATCCGTTGAGCCAGAAATGAGCCTCATCGTTGAACACAATTTTTCAATAAAACAGCGGATTTTCATTAAGCTGTTGTAAGGCCCATTCATTCGGCTTCAATTCTTGCAGAAGTTGAATTTTATAGGCTTTCAAACCCAAATCAACAAGTAAAATTTTCCATGTGGTTGAGTAACACATGCCCAATTGATGAGAAAGGAGACGAATTGAATTTTCAAGATCCTCATTAACACTGTACGCTACAGCTGCAATATTCTCTTCAGTACGCACTGTACTCATGCGAGACAATGGTGTAATGTCCAACAAAGTAAACTTTGTGAAATTTGGTGATAACAGCACGAATTGTTGATTCAGCAGGTCGATTATGACGACCATAATATGGTCGTAACAAACGAACACATTTTTCATAGAGCACGAATTATGATAGTAAATTTCAACAATTTTCAATCGTTGCTTCTTTGTAAGTCTTTCCATGATGAAATGGCAGAGTATACTGAAAAATTTTCACTTTTCATAAGATAGATGACCAGCCAGTTCCGCCAACCAAAAAACTCAACTCTTAAAAAATCACCGGTTAGATATTTGAATATAATCTTAAATTCAAACACTTGAACTTATGATTTACACTTTATTGACTACATTTCGACGCGTTTCGTCGTTACAAACGACTTCTTCAGATGCTAACAGAATAAGTCTGTTTAATTATATTTATTCTGTTAGCATCTGAAGTTGTATAATTATTCTTAATCTATAAACATTCATTTCGAATTTTTTTACAGACTTTTTTTTTCTTCCAATCAGTTAAACGAATGACGATAAGAACCGACCAATTTTAATTGCTTTGTTGTTATCCTTGTTTAACTATCGTACATATCGTCCATGAATTCAGAAATTCAAATCGAAAAAAATTATTCTACTTACATGAATATTAAATATGACATACGATAAAAGTTAAAATTACGCAATAGCATGGAAGAAATGTTATAATACTGCTTCTTTCCTGAAATGAATGTTTCAATTTACTTCATTGTTTTCATAAGAATGTTGATAGTTGAGAGTTGTAATGAGGAGTCACAATTAAAAATTGATTATTTGGAGAATTTACTGGAGGATAATTTTAAAAGAGCGAAAACTTATAAACTTCCAACGGACAACTCAATTTTTTTTCCGAATGGAAATACTTCGGATGTACCTCTAGGTGAGTCCATTCCCAACTGATATCCAACATGTAAATAACTATCCGTGTCTAATTTCCTAAGAACTACTTCTAGATTTCGCAAGGTTCTTCATATCCATGCAAAATTTCATACTACATTTCCTGCCACTACGTGTGTTTTCCATTATCACTCAAATCAGTTCAATAATATTCTCTTTATATATATTAAAAAATATATATAAAGGAAATTATAGAATTATACAGTCTGCTTTTCGAAGTAACGGTTAGAAGGTCTACTTTAACAAGACAATACGCCTTAACTACTTTACTACTGGTGAAAACAAACAAACTCAAAACAGGTTTGAATGATTGCGCGAAAATACGGAGTATGAATCTGAATATGAAGCTGAATTCTTATAGCGGCAAAAAAGTTGATTATAAATATTAATTACATTATTTTGTACGAAACAAACGTGGGTAAGTAGCTATAAAGTAAGAAGCAAAGTATAATTACAATTTTACAAATAAATATCTATTTTTGAGTTGCAATTTGATTTCTCAGAATATGGAACGTTCGATTTCATAGTAGTTGGTGCAGGATCGACAGGTTCTATTGTAGCATCGCGCTTGAGTGAGGTAGAAAGCTATGAGATTTTGCTCTTAGAAGCTGGCGACTTTGATGATGATCTCACTGATATACCATATGTTGCACATCTGTTACAATTGTCAGATAGAAACTGGGGCTATCTGACAACTCCTCAAAAGAACAGTTGTTTTGGTGAGTTATAAATTAACATTTATTATCCTACAAGACACATCTTCTTGAAAACTCACAGAAGGAGATTGTAGGATGGTTCAATGAGAACCTATGTTCAATCGGAAGCATATTCCACAGAATTCACGATATTTGCCCAGACTGGAGATGAGTTTTCTATTGAAACAAGCTTTCATGTTTGAACGAATCAATGTGGTTCAATCCAAAAGCACTTAAAACTCATCCTAAGCTTATAAAAAAGCATTTATGAATGATTTTCCTAGTGTAGATTCAACATTTCGATGAAAATTTGTTCGATTTGAACTGCCATTGATTCAAGACCAACTGTGTGTTCCTACAAAATATATAGTGTGAAGTTTAAACTATTTAAAGATTCATGAATTGACGTTAATATATATTGTTGAAAGTTACACCATATTCCTAAATTACAGGTAGAAAAAACCGACAATGTCCATACGCAAGAGGAAAAGTATTAGGCGGATCAGGAACGATTACCGGTCTAGCATATACCAGAGGAAACAAGGGTGATTACGATAAATGGAAATCGATGGGAAATTTCGGTTGGTCATTTGATGACCTCCTTTCATATTTCAAGAAAATGGAGAATTTTGAATCGGACAGTATCGACCGCACATATAGAGGGTTTGGTGGACCACTGAACGTTGCCTACAAAATACCAAAACAAGATATCTCAGAATTAATTTCATCTGCTTCAGATTTAGGCTTTAGATACGTGAAAGACTATAATGCAAAAGATCAGATAGGTATTTCTAGAGTTCAGAGAAGCACTAAATGTGGTAAAAGGGTAAGCGGTTCAACAGCATACGTAAGACCTTCAATGAACAGGCATAATTTCAATTTGACACTTAAAGCATTCGTGACTAAAATAGTAATCGATAAACCTAATAAATCAGCGAAAGGTGTTGAGTTCATTAAAGATGGAAAGAAATATGTGGCATTTTCCAGGAAAGAAGTGATTGTGTCTGGAGGAGCTGTGAATTCGCCACAACTTCTCATGTTATCGGGAATAGGACCTGTAGATGAACTGCGGAAGCATAACATACCCATTATACAAGTACTACCTGTTGGTCAATATATGAAAGACCACCCCTCCTTCAAAATTTATTACAGATCTAACCAGACTTTACCGAAGGAGTCATTGCGAAATCTATTGAAAGAATATGTTCAGGGAGAAGGAATGCTTACTAATACAGAAAATACATTGACTTATATCTATATGAATTTGGAAAATAAATCATCATCCGTGCCTGATTTGGAATTTGTCTTGAGTGCTAACACTCCAGTTCCGAAATCTATACCAGAAGCGTCCAATCTGAAGAAAGATATTGAGGACTATTTCAAAAATATAAATGGACAAACAGACTACAGTTTTCAAGTATTTGTTCTGCATCCTGAATCTGTGGGTACCGTTACATTACAGTCGAACGATCCTAGAGATTTTCCTTTGATCGATATCGCAATTTTTGAAAATCCAAAGGATCTAGAACTCATCTACAAGGCCACTAAAATATTCGATTTACTAGAGCAAGCTACATTTGCGAAAAAAATTGATTTGAAAAGGTTGGATTTTGGATTTTGTAATGAGTTCGAACGGAATTCTAAGGCTTACTGGTACTGCGCAATACAAAAACTTGCATATTGCGAGTACCACATGACTTCAACTGTTAGAATGGGACCACGAAATGATCCATTTGCAGTAGTGGATAACAAATTGAAGGTTTATGGTATTGATAATTTAAGAGTAGCAGATTGTAGCATTATGCCGAGTATTGTTTCCGGTCATCCTAATAGTGGTTGTTTTGTTATTGGCGAAAAAGTGGCTGACGTTGTTAAAGCAGACCACCAAACGTCTTAATATTAATTATAGTTTTCATTCAAGGGTATTGGGAATAAACGTGAAGTTTGAAACTAAATATAGTGAAGCAAATTTCGGATTCATTTTTGCTTTGGCGTTACAAAAGTTTCGATGGATAGGGACAACATTATGAAAAAAGACAAAAAAAAAAGAAGGAGAACGTTGACATCATGAACTTCACGGTCCAGCAATTAGAATCATTGAATATTCAGAAAACGTAAACCTTCAATTGGAGAAATTTTTACTTGATGACGCAAAATTATTTTCTGAGTTAGCGTGTGAAAATTCATAGTTTTTAATTTTTAAATTTTATCTCATTTAACACATGATTATATACGTCTCCATTCTGTTTGATATCTTAGGTGAGATAAACATTTTTGGTAAAGTCGACAACTTTACGACTTTCGTAAAGTCGATATTTTGTAGATTTATACTGCTGAAGAAGGCGAGAAAACGTTCAGAAAAATAAGTATTATCAATAAGTCGTAATAATCATATCCAGAACATCCAAAAAACTGTGTGAATTCATACATATATATATATATATATATATATATATATATATATATATATATATATATATATATATATATATATATATATATATATATATATATACATATATATATATATATATATATATATATATATATATATATATATATATATATATATATATATATATATACATATATATATATATATATATATATATATATATATATATATATATATATATATATATATATATATATATATATATATATATATATATGTATACTTTAAATGAATCCTATGTTTAATGCGAAAAAGAGCACTAACAGAAGAAAAAATTATAGGTATAAATAACAAGTTATCGATGTCGCCCTCAATTGAAAGTAGCCGTTGACACGTGTTTCGAACTTGTTGGCTATCAAAACGTAGTAGCCAAATTCAAAATATTCGAACTTGGGAATAGAGGAAATCTTTCAGTTTATTCAGCATTCAATTATTCTGCAAATTATTCAGTTTTTACGAGTAAGCGTTGGAAGCACTATGCTATTGAGCTTCTGAGAGAATGACACAATCTGTTTACTGTTTTTATTTACTGCAGCATTCATTGAGATAAATTCGATGGACGATGAATCTACTCTGTGATAGTTCATATTTAAATGAGAGGTAATAATAAAAACTTGTCTAAAAATCACTGACTGAACAATTCTTTATTCGACTAGTTTCGCCTTTTACAGCATTATCAAGAATGAATACATATTACAAAGACAACCTATAAATATTTTGCAGATCTGTTCGGGCCACCTTAAATTTCGTCATAGAGGTGGGGGTTTCCAAATTATCAGAGATTTAACAGCGGTGAGTGGTTTAGGTCTAACTGGTCATTAAGAAGATTGTATCTATCGGATTTTTGAAGTTTATTTATTTCCATGGCTTCCAGGTAGTTCATTTTAATTCCTTTTTCACAGAAATGAAGTATCTTAGGTTTAAAACAACTTGAGATCTTATGTCCTGTCGACTCTAGATGTTCCCGAAAAGCAGATTGTCCGTTTTTTACGTGTTCTTTTAGCCTAGTTTCAAAACATCTTCCGGTCTGGCCAACATATGACGACTTACATTCTTCACAGTCCAATCTATAAATTCCAGACTTCTTCATTGGCTCTGATTCAGACAATTTGTTATTAAAGATCATTCTATCCAATCTGCTGTGATTTGAAAATGCTATATTTAAATTATTATTTTTGAAGAACTTGATGATTTTTGAAGAGGGAATGTGTGTATAAGGGATGCTCACATATCTTAATTCATTTCTGTCATTATTGATGTAGTTTGGCCTATATAAAAGTCTATTGATGAAGCGTTTTTCTTTCTTTATAATAAGTGAATTGATTATTTTCAGTGGGAACTGATTGTTCCTACCTATCGTACGAATCACATTAAGTTCATCCCTGAGGTCTTGTTTTGATAAGGGAATCGAAAAGGCCCTATGGATCATTGAATTGAGAGCTGCGATTCGGTGGCTTATTGGACTGAACGAATTGAAATTTATGATGGCGTCAGAGAAGGTGGGTTTCCTGAATATTTTGTACGAAAATTTATCTTGTCGTTTGGAAATTGTAAGGTCAAGAAAATTCAACGAATTATTCTGTTCCTTTTCTACCGTGAATTTGATCTTCTCATGTAATGAATTTAGATATGTCAGGTATGAATTGATATGTCGGTCTGTTCCACTAAACCCCACTAAGATGTCATCCACATAGCGGTACCAAAAAATTATATGTTTTTTTGACATCTCCGATTCTAAAATTGTGGTTTCCATGTTGTCCATGAATATGTCCGCTAATAACGGGCTTAGGGAGAACCCATAGGTAGACCTGAATTCTGTAAATATATTTTGTTTTGGAATCTGAAATAATTCTGTCTCAAGGCAACCTTAAATAATGTTGAGAAGTCTGCTTTTATCGTAGGAAGTGTTTTTCTTTTTTCCAAGATGTTTTCAATTAGGGGTATACATTCTTCCGTAGGGATGTTAGGAAACATGTTGGATACGTCGAAGGATACTAATTTAAAGTTTTTATCGAAGTCAATTTTATTTAATTTTTGAATAAGGTCTATTGAATTTTTCACACTATATTTAGGAGAGAAATGGGTATGTTTTTTGAAGGCAGTGTTGAGAAATTTAGAAAGCTTACACGAAGGTGCTTCTTTTTCAAAAGCACCTTCGTGTAAGCTTTCTAAATTTCTCAACACTGCCTTCAAAAAACATACCCATTTCTCTCCTAAATATAGTGTGAAAAATTCAATAGACCTTATTCAAAAATTAAATAAAATTGACTTCGATAAAAACTTTAAATTAGTATCCTTCGACGTATCCAACATGTTTCCTAACATCCCTACGGAAGAATGTATACCCCTAATTGAAAACATCTTGGAAAAAAGAAAAACACTTCCTACGATAAAAGCAGACTTCTCAACATTATTTAAGGTTGCCTTGAGACAGAATTATTTCAGATTCCAAAACAAAATATATTTACAGAATTCAGGTCTACCTATGGGTTCTCCCTAAGCCCGTTATTAGCGGACATATTCATGGACAACATGGAAACCACAATTTTAGAATCGGAGATGTCAAAAAAACATATAATTTTTTGGTACCGCTATGTGGATGACATCTTAGTGGGGTTTAGTGGAACAGACCGACATATCAATTCATACCTGACATATCTAAATTCATTACATGAGAAGATCAAATTCACGGTAGAAAAGGAACAGAATAATTCGTTGAATTTTCTTGACCTTACAATTTCCAAACGACAAGATAAATTTTCGTACAAAATATTCAGGAAACCCACCTTCTCTGACGCCATCATAAATTTCAATTCGTTCAGTCCAATAAGCCACCGAATCGCAGCTCTCAATTCAATGATCCATAGGGCCTTTTCGATTCCCTTATCAAAACAAGACCTCAGGGATGAACTTAATGTGATTCGTACGATAGGTAGGAACAATCAGTTCCCACTGAAAATAATCAATTCACTTATTATAAAGAAAGAAAAACGCTTCATCAATAGACTTTTATATAGGCCAAACTACATCAATAATGACAGAAATGAATTAAGATATGTGAGCATCCCTTATACACACATTCCCTCTTCAAAAATCATCAAGTTCTTCAAAAATAATAATTTAAATATAGCATTTTCAAATCACAGCAGATTGGATAGAATGATCTTTAATAACAAATTGTCTGAATCAGAGCCAATGAAGAAGTCTGGAATTTATAGATTGGACTGTGAAGAATGTAAGTCGTCATATGTTGGCCAGACCGGAAGATGTTTTGAAACTAGGCTAAAAGAACACGTAAAAAACGGACAATCTGCTTTTCGGGAACATCTAGAGTCGACAGGACATAAGATCTCAAGTTGTTTTAAACCTAAGATACTTCATTTCTGTGAAAAAGGAATTAAAATGAACTACCTGGAAGCCATGGAAATAAATAAACTTCAAAAATCCGATAGATACAATCTTCTTAATGACCAGTTAGACCTAAACCACTCACCGCTGTTAAATCTCTGATAATTTGGAAACCCCCACCTCTATGACGAAATTTAAGGTGGCCCGAACAGATCTGCAAAATATTTATAGGTTGTCTTTGTAATATGTATTCATTCTTGATAATGCTGTAAAAGGCGAAACTAGTCGAATAAAGAATTGTTCAGTCAGTGATTTTTAGACAAGTTTTTATTATTACCTCTCATTCATTGAGATGTTTTAAAAATTCCTCCCAAAGGTCACCAAGAATATAGCATTTACAAAACATGTCCAATCTGTGTACATTCGTTCAGAAAAATCAATTAGTTAATTTTGAATTCTCCTATGAATGGACAAAAGAAACTTTATCAGAGACTGATATCATTTTATAGAACATAGATCGTTCGTTGATTATCTTATGTAATGAATCAATTCCTGGAATTATCTCAATAAAATATCGTTATTGCTTATGTTAATTCGTATTTCAAGGATTTCGAATTAAATTCAACCGTAAATCCCTCATCTTTCTTCAGGTAATTCCACTGATTCCTTTTTCAATAGAACAACTAGCAGATCTTCTTCAACAATCAATAGAACCTGTCTATCGAAATTGACATCTAATCAAACAAGTTTTCGTTCTATTCTCATAAATTTATTCAGCTATATAAGTAACTAGATATTGAACAAAAAGATACTTACCTATTCACAGAATATTCAGATTATTCGAATGAAGCTTTCTTTCAATGCGTGTAATAGATGGAGAAGTGAATTTTTAGTAGTGCGAAATGTATATTCCAATTGTTTTCATTATTTCTCAGTTACTATTATTATCAGTGAATTGTTGTGAAGAATTGTCTGAATCAAAGTTAGATTATTTGGAGGAATTAGTGAATTCTAATTTCGAAAAATCAAGAACGTATAAACAACCGATAGATAATTCTGAATTTTTCAAAAACGGCGGCTCCTTTGATACTATTCATGGTAAGTTTGAATATTTTCATAGTCGTTTATCAATGTTGTGTTACATGAAAATTTCTTCATTTATATTTTTCTAAAGAGTTGGAAGGTCCAAATGTACAATCGTTGCTATTTTTCAATGTGCTATTAATTTCTAATCTTACTCCTATCGAAAACTATCTGAATCATTATCACTAGATTTTACTGTTACTTTTCTTGAGACCTAGGTACACCAAGATTGAAAGAAAAATATGAGATTCATTGGATCAGCTTGATCATTTACTATGTTCTTCACTGCTTTTTATTGTGAGAGTATGATTCAGTAATGAAAACTTTAATTCTCAGAATAAAGATATCAAGAGTCGTCTCTATGGCGTAGTGGGAGAGTGACGGGCTCTCACTAGGGAGATCTGGGTTCGAATCCCGAGTGAGACATAGATGTTTGTGTAGGTAAAATGAGTTTCAGTTATATAAATGAATGATATGATATGTTATGTCCAAAGATGACGAACCAAAAAAAATAACATTTCTTTCCATTATTTCTTTCTTCTATCGGGTGTCCAGAAAGGGTGGGGGCGCTGTCCGAGTAATGGCGCGATTGGTGGGGGGGCGCGGAAAGGATAGCTTGCTCCGCCATTATTTGCAGATTAGTAAGCATGGAAGCGTACCCGAGAAACAATCGTGCTTTTTGCATACGCGCTTATTATAGCAATGGTGATTCGATAGTGTCAGCTCAACGTTTATATCGTGCAGAATTTAATGTACGGAATGCAGCGAAGGACGATACCGTCAGAAAATGGATTCGAATGTTTGAGAATACCGGTTCGAGTGTGAAAATTCACCATCCAGGTCGCCCACGCTCTGTTCGAACCCAACAAGAGATTGAAGAAGTGAGAATTTCAATGAGTCAAAATCCGTCTCAATCAGTTGGCAAACGAGGTCAAGGCCTTAACATTAAAAAATCGTCGTAGCACACTATTTTGAAAAAAGATTTACATCTTACAGCCCACAAAATTTAGCTCCTGCAGGAACTGAAACCTACCGACTATCCTCTTCGACTAAATTTTGCAAATGAAATGCTTCAACGCTTCCCAACGTTTGAAAACATCCTGTTTAGTGGTGAAGCGAATTTTCACTTAAACGGGCACGTAAACAAACAAAACTGCCGCTTATGGTCCAACGAAAATCCGAGAGAGAAACATGAACGACCACTACATAGTCCAAAGGTTACGTGTGGGCTGCCATGTCTGGGGAAGGCATCATTGGGCCGTACTTTTTTGAAGACCGGCGAGGGCGAGCACTCACGGTAAATAGTGAGCGGTATTGCGACATGTTGCGGAACTTTTTGGCTCCAAAATTACAGGAGTTTGAAGGTTTTAATGCGGAGACATGGTTTCAACAAGATGGGGCGACTTGCCACACTTCAAACTAGTCGCTTGCAGTTGTCAATCAACTTTTCTCAGAAAAAGTGATCTCTCGTCGAGGAACCATCAACTGGCCTCCGAGGAGCACCGATCTGACACCCCTTGATTATTTCATGTGGGGATACCTTAAGCAGAAAGTGTACGCAAATAAACCACGAACTCTACTGCAACTGAAGCACAAAATCCGCACCGAAATGGCCGCTATTTCCGGAGAGATGTGTACACGCGTGGCGGCTAATTTCCGATTTCGTTTAGAGGAATGCCAGCAGAGCGAGGGTCAACATTTGGAAAACGTAATCTTTACCAATTAATTTTCCAATATCTGCTGTAAACTTTAATATATATATTTTTTCTGACTTGTTGTTTGGTTTTAATTGAACTTACAAATACCCCCTACACTTTCTGGACGCCCGTTATATTATAGTAATATGTCTACCAAAAACATCCTATAACAGGTTACAAATTTGATTATCAGTGCAGGGGTCATTTTACCATAGCTTTTCACGAAGTATTCTGTGATATCAAATGTTGAAAATGAGAATTTTCGTAATATTCCTGATAAATTTACAGACTATGGAACATATGACTTTATTGTGGTGGGTGCAGGTTCCGCAGGTTCTATTGTGGCATCCCGTCTTAGTGAGGTGGAAAAATGGAAAATTCTGTTATTAGAAGCTGGCAACTACGATGATGATCTGACTGATATACCATATATATATCGGGTGCTGCAACTTTCAGCACGCAATTGGGGGTACTTTACAGTTCCACAAAAAAATGGCCTATTCGGTGAGAAAATATTGGATAAGGAAATATATATTTTTTCACATTTAATCATCGAACATCATGAGAAACATAAGCATATAGTTAGGGGTGTTATTCCACAACTGGATCAGACACTTAGATTAACAACGTTAGATTTTCATTTGACATTTGACATCTCCACAAACAAGGTTAAAATTATTTAAAGCTGAATAAAAAGCTTCTGTGATATATTCAATGTAAGAATTGAAAGAAGTTCAAGAAAATTAACAATGCCATCTAAAACAAAACTTGTAAATAAACCAAGTCTCCCAAATCAGTTCTTCTAGAGTGAGAAACTTAAATAAACTTGGAAAAAACTGAATAAACTTTGTTTTGAGGGAATAGTAAATGGTTGGTTCGGATCTTACTTGATTCCCGAATACAAAAAGTTAAGTTTAATGGCATGCTGTGGTATACCACGAAGGTGGTTGTAGGCATACCACAAGGAACAGTCTTAGATCCGTTGTTGTTCTCCTTATATATAAACGATATTGTCATATATGTGGTAAATATATTAAGAATATGACAGAGGGGATCAACAGGGGATCTTTCTGCAATTAATGAATGATTATGACACTGTAGCTTATCTATAATGTGCAAAAATCTAACTTCATAGTTTTGGGTACAAGTAATATTGAAGATTAATAAAAATGATATGAATATGAAGATAAATGATCAAAAGATTAGAAGAGTAGAAACAGTAAAATATTTAGGCATTAAGTTAGTTGAAAAATTGAGTTTCAATGATCATGTTGATTTCATATCATCTGAAATCTATGAAAAAATCAATTTTTTCGAAAAGAATAGGAAAAAATCTGTCGACATATGTGAAATTATTGTTGTTCAAATCAATAATAATGCCACATTTTGAATATTGCTCCACTTTGTTATTTGGTTTGACTAAAGAAAAAATTCAACAATTACAAAAGTTACTGAATAGAGCCATGCGAAGAATTTTATGTCTGTTGAACAGAGAATACTCTTTGCTTCATATGTATTCATATTCAAAATAAAAAATCAGTTGCTTTCAGGTAATGTAATGAAAAATGTAACAAATGTCAGTGATGTGTATAGGTATAACACTAGAAATACTGATAGTTTATTTAAACGGAGTTGTAAGCTTTCTGAATCTAAAAATAGCATACACTACGACGGATTTAGGACTTTCAATAATTTTCCAAGTCTATTGAGACCTAGTATTTGTATTAAGATATTCAAGCGTGATCTAAAGAAGTATTTTAAATAACGTAACAGGTATGTTATTCGAAATTGACAGTTCAAAATATCTCAATTTTTGTATAGCTTCAGCTAAATAAATATTATTATTATTGCAAGTACTGGGAAAGTAACTCAATTGCTATTACTTCCATTTAGATATGAAACTTCCATTTACGATCATCAGAGAATAAGTAATGCACACGTATTCATCTCTAGTTTGCCATTCAGTAACTTCGCGGAATTTGTACACTTAATAATAGTCGATGATTCTACAATTAAGTTGCCTAAAAAATAAATGAAGACCTTCATTCAGAAAATGTAAGATTTCTTCTTATTCTTGATAGCAGGAATGCTTCTGTTGTGATAGATACAACAAAATGAATACATTTCGATCGATAGAGCGTTAAAATTGAGAGACAATGCGACCGATATTCATATGATTACAACGAACCTTTAAGCTCATAATTGAGTTATGCATATTAAGTATGATTCAATCATTTCAGGTTTCAAGAATCATCAGAGTCCTTATATCATGGGAAAAGTGCTAGGCGGCACAGGAACTGTCAACGGCATCGCCTATCTCAGAGGAAATCGGGGAGACTATGATAAATGGGCATCACTCGGGAATCCTGGCTGGTCATTTGACGATATCCTCCCGTACTTCAAGAAAATGGAAAATTTTCAATCCAACAATATCGATCTTAAATACAGAGGATTTGGAGGACCACTTAATGTAGCATACAAGGAGCCGAAGGAAGACCTTTCAAGACTAAAATCATTAACTACTAACCTAGGAATAAAATATATTGAAGATTACAACGCAAAGGATCAAATCGGATTTTCAAGATCTCAGAAGAACATTCAATGCGGAAAACGGGTCAGTGGAGCAACTGCTTATGTGAGACCCTCAATGCAAAGACATAATTTCAATGTAACATTAAAATCTTTAGTTACTAAAATAATTATAGATAAATCCACAAAAACAGCAAAAGGTGTCGAGTTCGTTAGAAATGGTAAAAAGTATCGAGCATTCGCGAAAAAAGAAGTTGTGATATCCGGAGGAGCTATAAATTCTCCACAAATCCTGATGTTATCAGGTATAGGACCTGAAGACGAATTGAAGAAGCATAGTATTCCTGTAGTGAAGGTTTCACCAGTTGGAAAATACTTGAAAGATCATTATTCTTTCAAAGTATATTACAGATCTAATGAAACCATACCACTCAAATCATTTCGGGAGTTATTGAAAGAATATATTCAAGGTAGAGGAATGCTGACTAATCTTGACAATACTTTGACATATACATTCATCAATACGAAAAATAAATCTTCTAGTGTACCAAATCTAGAATTTGTTCTACTTGGTACTACTCCTGTACCGAACGTTATTCCCCAATTGTCCAACTATATAGAAAAAATTGACCAGTTCAATTCAAAAATCAACGAACAAACAGATTATGCAATAGAGGTATACATTCTTCATCCTAAAAGTGTTGGTACGATCAAGCTGAAATCAAATGATCCCAAAGATTTTCCTCTGATAGACACCGCGATATTCGAAGCACCAGAAGATCTGCAATTGCTTTATGAATCAACTGAGATCCTCAGCGAGTTTGAAAAAACAGATTTCGCAAAAGCACTGAACTTCACTCGACTAGATTTCGAGTTTTGTAATCAGCATGAACGTGATTCAAAGCCATATTGGTACTGTGCTATACAACATCTTGCCGATCCCACGTACCACATGTCATCCACAGTGAAAATGGGTCCTCAGCAAGATCCTTTTGCGGTTGTCGATAACAAATTGAGGGTTTACGGAGTGAAAAACCTGAGGGTTGCTGATTGTAGTGTTATGCCAAGTACGATATCAGGTCATAACAATGCACCAGCATTTTTGATAGGAGAAAAAGCAGCTGATTTGATCAAAGCAGACCATGGTATTCCAGTAGAGACTGGAATATGTTGTTGATGAAAACGGAATATTATATGTAGTCAGATAAACAAAGAAAGAAAGAGCTCATGTAGTTAGTAAGATTCTAATATAAATCTTGTAATTTCTCTCAATAAATCATTTAATTAATCAATTATGAATTATATTTTTACAAAAGCCCAAAAGAAATATGTCTAGATATGTTAGATCAGTTTCTTGTTGGTTTCTTGGGAACCCGACTAGAACTAGTACCCATTGAAATTCTCATATGATAAAAATCTTTTCAAGAAAAAAAGAATTTCCTAACGAAATACTATTACCATATTATATAGCTCTGTTGAAAATGTTCTCCAACACCTGCAACATGTATCAAGTACATTGAAATGCAGTATCCTCTGTGTAGATGCATATATTTCAGTCTATGGATTTATTACCTTTTAGCCTTCATCAGCCTAAGCACTTGATCGGTTTCATCAGAAGAGCTGCCGTAGTTATGAAACAAAACAACTCCCAACAAACCAAGTGCCATTACATGTCCACTTACATAAACTATTACAATTAATAAATAACAATATTAATGATCGAATTTCGAAGTCGAAATATTTCGATATCACATTTTATATTTGTGGAGCGAACGACGAATTTTGGACCAAAATAACAATGTACGAGTGGTATCTGTAATTTCTAGGCAATTACTAGTAGGACTCTCTATATATTCAAATGACAAACACGTCTTTGAATTGCCCTCTTTTTAGAATAAGGAGGTACCGAAAAATAAACTTTTTCTGGTGGGATATGTGGTAGTAGTAGTTGTAGTAGTAATCTCTATTGTAGAGAAAGTAAATTTCTTACAAATGGTAGAAGTTTGACGAATCATTCTTCCACTGCTCCAAAAATTAAATGAACATAAATCAGAGAATAATACAAATAGTAAGTGAAGATACAAAATTAAACCAAGCAGAAACTAATGAACTTTGCCTTGAAGTGTTCCGAATACTCGCCGAGAGACTAGAAGCAAAATCTAAGGAGATATTTCTTGATATTTATTTTGAATTTATTGAAAGAAAGCTCTTTGAAGTGGAAAAGTAAGACATTGTATAAATTATAATCTATCGAGTTTTTTTTTGACTTATTTAGACGATACGTAGTTGTTCGGATATTATTTGCGCCTCTTGTATTATAATTATGTAGATCAGACTGTTTTTTTTATGTATTTCTAAAAGAAGGTTATATATCCACAATGTAGGCAATGGCATATTTGATATTTTTTAAATAATGGTCTGTGACTCCAAGTAACCAATGCCTGCCTTTATTCGAATTGACTTTTTCTGCAACCTGAAAAATTCTCGGAATAGATATACCCTCTGAAGCTTCGATTTCTTGAAAAAGTAAGGCATTATTCATTTTTAATATTTCATTGTTTTCATTCGGCCATTTTAGTAGCATTGTTAGGAAATGAACTTTTCTTTCTAGTATTTCCTTTTCCAGCACTTCAGAAGTTCTCGCCTCCTCTGATTTTTGAGTGATTATTTTCACTTCACATTCTTGCGGCTGACAGCAGTTTACGAAGTTACCATTGATATATTTTACATTATTCAATTTTTCTGTACATGCTCTGCGAAATACTTTTTCACAATATGAACATATCAAAAAGCTGCACTTTCTATCACAGCACGAAAAATTCTTTCCCCTTTTTCGTCATTGATACACACGAAATAGTTAGATTTCTGTGATTTCGTTTTACACCCATCATCACTCTCGTACTCCATCATGACAAGTGATATCATAAATTCGATATCATTATTTTTTCCTCATACTGGTGAGTGAACAATAAAGGTATCTAATTTTGTTACATTGAATTTTATTCGAAGGTTTCAAAATGGCAACATCCATGCTACTTCACGAAAATGAGAAATGAATTAATAAATGACACTTCAATAATAAATTAAATTTAATAACAAGTTGCTCAAATTATTCTTTGTAACCCTGAAAACACCCTGAAAAAATACTCAAGCAATAATTTAAGGAAATTTTCGTGAAAACCAAGCCAAGTGTTATTTAATCAATAAATTCAACAATATTTCACCAAGAGATCAGCGAACATTCAATCAATTTCAATTTCATCAAAAAAATAGTTATGAAATTGATCCAACGCTAATATGTAATGAAAATTATATGCCCTAAAATTTGAAAATTCGAGTAGAATGTGATCAAAACAATTGGAGCTCAGTTCATTTTGTGGAAAATGTATTCATTGAAGATTTTCATTAATTCTGAAATGCCAGTGAGACTTGTTAACATCACTATTTCATCCCAAAGTTCGAAAAAAAACCTGTAAATGTTGAAATAAGATGAATACTCAACTGAATTTCTAATACTTTTCAGAATTCACTTGCCACGTTTCAAATATGAATTGAGGGCAAATATTTGCATATATATAAATATCAGAATATTTGACAATAAATATTCAAAAAAAAATGAAATATTTCATGAATGAATATTCAGTTAATAAGATAATATTCAATATATTCTATCATTTTTATATATATTACGAGTACAACTCAACTAGGCTCATAGTCACTAGGTAAGATGTTTATTTTAATTATGCTCATTGCTTACTCTCAATTGGTCTACACTTGCAATGAAGTATCAGAATCTCAAATAGATTATTTGGAGAGTTTGATAGACTCTGGCTTCCAAAAATCAAAAACTTATAATACTCGAACTGATAATTCAGATTTCTTCCCAAATGGAAATATTAATGAAGAGCCCATCAGTAAGTTAAGTTTTAGTGATATTGAACTTTATCCAATGAAATATTTATAAAGTAATAGGTTAAAACACTTAACATAAGAACTGAACATAATTAGCTGAACATAATCAGACCAAGTGAGGAAGAATTTAGTTTAGAATGATTTAGGGAACACATATGTTAAGCGTCCTATCTTATTTATAAAAAACGAGTATCTTTTCTCAGAGGTATATTATCGAATTGAGCAGTTTAATATTTTTCAATTTGTTTTTGTTTGTGAAGCTCGTATAAATTTCGAGTTTATGATAAATCATTTCATTAGGTATGAATTTAATTATTTCATAATATATGAATTAGGTATGAAGTTCAAGAATATTGCTTTCCACTGGTGAAGGATTTTCAATTATCGTTTTTATTTATGTTATTGTAACAATAACAAATTGTAATTTGTCACAATAGCATATTATAAATTACAATTTATAATATTTATTATCAATTTTAACATGTTATTTGTCCTCTCTTGTGTATTTTATATTTGTCATGAATTTCATCCATAAATTTTGTTTTTTTCGAATGGAATCACTTTGGTCTGATCTAATGAGTTTGTCAGATGAAACCACTAAAATGGAAAAACTATAAAATAATGAGAGAGGAATATATATAGCATGTCATAATTTTCATACATAAAATTCATATATTATATAATTATTTAAAGTTTTATAATATTTTATTATTATTTTATATTATTATAATATATAAATATAATTCATAGTCAGAATATATTCGAAAGGCTCTGCTTTGTTATCGACTCTACTATTCCTAAAAACATGTTTTCATTCGATCTATACATAAGGTAATACAAAAAATTAAAATTAATTTTGACATAATGTTTTACCAAGAGATAAGCGAAATCTCCGTGTCATTTATAAGGTAATACGTCGTTCTCCTGTGGTCATTTCAATAAGTAATGGCTGTACAAACAAGCATGATTCTCCTTAAAAATCATAATATAATTTGAGACACTTGGCTGAATTCCTCAGAAAATTTTTCATCCACTCGGTTAATAATCTGTTAGCAGCCGAAAACATACAACAAGTGTTATATATCCAAGTCAAAAGATATAACCTGGGATTCTTTGCCTATTGAAGTAATTCCTTGGCAACTTCGATCGAATCACAACTATCTCATCGATTGCTTAGAATAACCTTAAAATAATGCGTATTATAGATCAGAATATCGATAAAGTAGGCTAAAATGAAAAAAGTTTTCATAAAATGTAAAATATGTATCTCAAAAAAGCCGAAGATTGATAAAATAACATAAAATATTAAATTTCAGAATATGGAATGTACGACTTCATAGTGGTAGGAGCTGGATCATCTGGTTCGGTTGTATCATCCCGTTTGAGTGAAGTGGAAAAATGGAATATTCTACTGCTAGAAGCTGGTGACTTCGATGACGATTTCACCCAAATTCCGTATACATACACTTTATTACATTTTTCTGAACGCAATTGGGGGTACTTTACAACACCTCAGAAAAACGGGTGCTTTGGTAAGAAATTTTCATATCCACTCGGTTTGACAATGCTAAAATGAGCAAATGAAATTTCCTACAAGAAAATTTCATTTCCTACAAGGAGTTGATTCAAAAGACCTTTCAATCACATTGAAAAATTCTTATGATTCGATCTCCACATTGAACTAGACATTTTACTCAGAGAAAATTAGTTGACTCGAAAGTAGAGAATATATTTCGAAAACTTAAACTTCAATTGTGTTTTTAGGGTAGCTTATATTCAAATTGATGATTGATGAGGCCAATACTTGGAGAAAATTATTATCCATAATGAAACAATATTTAGCATTTTCTCGTAATTCAATACAAATACGCATGACGACGTTTCGAAGTACTACTTTTTTATCAACATCAATCCAGTAAATATCTGTAAAATCCAGTGAATATAAATGAATATCAGTACAATTACATTATTTGATAAAGAAGTAGTACTTCGAAACGTCGTCACATGTATTTGTATTGAATTATGAGAAAATTCTAAATACTGTGTCATTATAGATAACATTCAATTGTGAAGAGAGGAAAACAACAATTATCTCTCTGAATTCGAGTAGTTTTCATGAGTTGTAAGTGAGTTGGAATTTTGTTCTATCTGGTGGTTATAAGTTCAGAGTATCTTCAGTTAAAAGAAACTTGCATTTGTGTTTTCGATATACTCTTCGATTTTCTATAGAACGTGAGCATACTTAATACAATAAATACATTCCATTATGACGACAGACCATTTTCCTCTTGAATCTATATTCACAATAACATTTTAAATTCCTAAATTAATAGAAGTTTGTCTGATACAGGAAGAAAAAACCGCCAGTGTCCTTACCACAGAGGAAAAATTCTAGGAGGATCCGGAAGTATCAATGGTCTAGCATTCACCAGAGGTAATCGTGGTGATTATGATAAATGGGCATCACTCGGAAATATTGGTTGGTCTTATAGAGATCTCCTGCCATACTTCAAGAAAATGGAAAATTTTCAATCAGACAATATCGATCTTCGATATAGGGGTTTTGGAGGCCCTTTGAACGTAGCCTATAAGGAACCCAAACAAGATCTTTCACAACTCAAATTGTCTGGCAAGGAAGAAGCAGTACCATATGTCGAAGATTATAACGCCAAAGGTCAGATAGGGTTTTCTAGGCATCAGAGAAATATACGATGTGGAAAACGAGAAAGTGGTGCAACAGCATATGTTAGACCTTCAATGACAAGACATAATTTCAATTTAACCCTGAACGCATTCGTTACCAAAATAATTATTGACCGATCGACTAAAACAGCAAAAGGTGTCGAATTCATGAAATCTGGAAAGAAATACGTAGCGTTATCTAAAAAGGAAGTAATTATATCTGGGGGAGCAGTGAACTCTCCACAACTTCTCATGTTATCAGGAATAGGTCTAGAAGATGATTTGAGCAAGCATAATATATCTCTTATTCAAGAACTTCCCGTAGGTCAGTACTTAAAAGACCACGCCGGTTTTAAAGTATACTACAGATCTAATCAGACGATACCGAAGGAATCATTCAGGAAATTACTAGAAGAATTTGTGCAAGGAAGAGGAATGCTCACGAATCTAGATAACACGCTTACTTATACATACGTTAATACAAAAAATAAATCATCAACTGTACCAAATATGGAATTTGCTTTACTTGCTAGAACTCCAGTTCCCGAGCCGATACCAGAAATAACTAATTACATACCAGAGGTTGAAAATTACACGCAAAACATAAACCAACAAAGGGATTTCACTTTAGCAGTTCATCTTCTCCATCCAGAATCTGTTGGTAGGATCAAGTTGAAATCTAGTGATCCCAAAGATTTTCCTCTGATTGACGTTGCACTCTTTGACGATCCACAAGATCTGGAACTCATGTATAACGGAACTGAAATTTTCAAACAATTCGGGGAAACACCGTTTGCCAAACATTACAATTTGACAATGTTTGATTTCACTTTTTGTGATGAATATGAGCGAGATTCGAAAGCATATTGGTATTGTGCCATTCAAAAACTTGCATATTCAACCTACCATATGTCTTCAACGGTGAAAATGGCTCCACGTAAGGATCCCTTCGCTGTGGTTGATAATAAACTGAGAGTTTATGGAATTAAAAAGTTAAGAGTGGCGGATTGTAGTATAATGCCTACTACGATTTCCGGTCACAATAACGCTGCTTGCTTCGTAATTGGAGAGAGAGCAGCTGACTGGATCAAATCAGATTATGGCATTTCTACAATGGAATAAGCACACAAACTGTAAACTGGGGAGTATAATCAGACTCTTAAAGAAAACCAATTGAATTGAACTTGACAAGAAGTTTTCCGATCTTTGGTTTCCATGATTCTCAATTCAAATACTTGGGCATCAACTACATTAAACTTTTCACCCAATTATATCCTTGAATGTCTGGTAGAATATTGTCCAATATGCCCAGAAGTAACTTATTTGATCCAATTACACCAAATTTATTATTTTCACCAAATGAAGAAGCAAAATTCATCTCCCAATATCCCTCTCCTTCATAAGAGAAACAATATGCAAATCGATCAATTATGTGATACACTTGTCACCTGTTTTTGTTGTTCTTTTCTCAACATATAAACATGCCTTCATTTTTAAAGGTATATTATGACTACTCTATTCGATGAATAAAACTTCTATGGTCAACCTGAACAGCCTTCGTTCTCAACATGAAGAGAAATTTCTGATTTTAACGAATTATTCGGGCTGCTAAACAATTTCAAAGAATTGATGAAACTCTTTTTATCCTATCGAATATTACTAACCGCAGTTAAATTAAATTACTTTAGTGCATAATCGAGCCAAGTGTTTTGAATTACATTATTATAGTTTACTCAATTAACAAACGTTTTTTATTGGGAGAATATTCCTCCGATAAGTCGATACATATGAGACAATTCAACTGTTTCGTCATGTCAACTGTTTCGTCATGAAAATGAAAAATCGTTTATCCAGTACCCTAAAATTAGGAGAGTAAGTATGCCATGGATGATGAAATCAATCCAAGTGTTCCACTTCAGATAATTATACTGAAATATAATTCGAAAAGATTTCTGCTGTAGGAATGCAAGAAAATTTAAATATTGATACAACTCATTCGATTTAATAATTACACAATTGAAATGATATATTTTTTTCAAATTTGAAAATATAAAGGTGTGTAGTCGTGATGACATCTGTCATCAATGAAATATGGGCTGAAATAAAACAAATACGACGTGTATTCGGCATAAAGAGTTAAGCTCGCTAAAACTGAACAAAATTCACTAAGTTGAAAAATTTTAGGTCTTGGAGATCTTGGATGTCCTTACTAGTTTTTTTTTTAATTTATGATATGATTAAAGGTTCCTTCCGACAGTGTTAACGTCGAAAGCACAATCCCTATTCATCTCTTTAGTTGATATAAAAACTTGAGGATTCTGAAGATACCCAAATAGGAGGAAACGTATAATTGGTTATGTTGATTTTTGAGGAAAATTCAATATCTCATTCAAAACAAATTAAATTTTTAGTGAGCTAACTATATATTTTTGAAACACAACATTTTTTTTATTCCAGTAGTTTTAGATAGGCTTTTGTTCATAGGACCTCAGTTGGTTCTAATGAATTATCCTGACAAAAAATAAACCCAAGAAACGTTCAGAAATTCGAGGTACATCAAAAAACGGGTGAATTAATTATTCTTATCAGAATACAAGTTGTAATTAAAACGTTGATTTTATTATCAAAATATATTTGATGCTTTTTATATTGTTTTTTGAGGGCAGAACAGAGAAAGTATCAGTATGCAGCATCATTGAAAACACCAATATCAGAAAGCATCAGAATACACAGCGAACAATGTGATAATGTTAATCAGCAAACCTTGTACCCAAGAATGACGAAACTCTATTTTTGCACATTCACATCATCATTCTGAATAATACTCCAACCTTTATTCATTTTCTACTTGTCACCAGTATTTGAAATTGGTAGTATAAATCAATAATCTCGATTTTACTTTTTATACATTATTTTCGATATACTGAATGATTAATAAATAAAAAAAGTTTTGCAAAAAATTATCAAATTTTAAACTCATTTCGACTTGAAATCAGCAATTCTATCACATTTCGAATTATTAACGAAAACTCAAACTATTCACATAATAATATTCCGCTTTTATCTGCACATGTATAAAGTATAGAATAGTTTAAATGATGTATATCCTACATGAATATTCACACTCTGCGATTAAAGTCGAAGGATATGAATAAAAGCACGAAAATGATTGACATTTTCATTTCACAATATGTTCATTTTACTGTTTCTCATTATTAGTCCCCACCTGGTGTACAGTTGTGATGAAGTAACAAAAAATAAAATCGACTTTTTGGAGGCTCTGATAAATGATAGTATTGAGAAGTCGAAAGATTATAAAGTACGAACAGACAACTCAAATTTTTTCGTCAACACAAATGATTCTGCCATACCAATCGGTGAGTTAAGCTTATGTGTATTCCATATGAATCTACCACTAAAAATATTGAAAATTTCCTCATTCAATAGGAAATAATTTTTCACTAGAAAACACGAAAATATAATTTGAATTACAATCATATATGTAATCATCTATTAAATCGATTTAGGACCAACATGAGCCATTTTATCTCCTCAAAAATTTCAATAATTTCTATAATTCTGGATAATTTGAAATTTATTGTGAGGAAAATATTGTTCTTCACATTTTAAGTTTGCATTGATTTGCATTTGTTGATTGTTTTAATTATATGGTTAACTGAAGTTCTACAACTACTGACGTTTTCTGATTTCTCTGTGTGATTGTGATTATAATAATAATAATAATGATAATAATAATAATAATAATAATAATTTCTATTTCCTTCAGACTTAAACGAAAGTATAAGATAATGTCATGAACAAAAAAGTACAAATAAACAAAGCATCAAGATTCAAAAAATAAAATAACCAAAAAATCACAGTATGTCCAATACCACTTCGCCTGAGGTATTCATCTCTCGAATAAAACACTCCCTGCAACAGTAAAGCATATATTATATCCTTGAAAATATGAAGATTGGAAATGTCACGCACATCTGCAGGTAGACAATTGTAAAGCCTCAAGGCGAGAGAATGCAGAGTTCCCTGAGACTGTCTCAGCCTGAGAAACGGAACATGTAGCTTTCTGGAAGAACGAGTTGTATAGGCAGACATTTGACCACGTTCGTATAATTGAGAAATGTCTTCGCAAAAATTCTCTTTCTCAAATGTCGTCTCTTAACGACCAATAAACTCTGGAGTATAAATATAGATCGAAGGGTCAGCAAGATGTTCTTGAAATAAGGTTTGCAAGATTATCTACCAAGAATACCATACAGGGATCGAATAATCCGTTTCTGCATTCTGAATACTCTGATGCTATCTCTACTATTACCCCGATATAAAACACCGTAGTATGATGCCGACTGAACATACGCGTTGTAATAAAGTCTCAACGCACCGCAATCTACACGATCCGCAAGACACTTAATGGCGTAGCATCTGGAGGCAAGGGAGGAGCACAAAGAATTAATATCATGCTCCCAAGACAAATTAGCATCCGAAATGACACACAGAAATTTGACTGCAGGTGACGTCTGTATAAAACTAGATTGTCCACGTAATAAGGGGACAAGAGTACGAAACTACTCCTTTTGAAGTAAATTGTGTCATTTCTGTCTTAGTATCGTTGAGGACCAGTCCATGCCCTCTCGACCAAAACAACATTCTTTCGAAAGTAGCGGTTACACTCCGCGCTAGCTCACGCATAGTGTCTGCCGAAACCGGAACCGAACAGTCATCCGCAAAAAGCGTGACACTCCGACCCGGCTGTTCAAGGCAGCTCACCAAGTCGTTAATGAATATTAAAAATAGCAGCGGTCCCAAGGTACTGCCCTGTGGAACACCAGATGCTACATTTCTGGAATCGGATATGATTTTTTACCCATTTGAACAAAGACCGTTGATTATATCAACGTTTGTATTTCACTGAACATATTGAATAAGACCGAAACGTTGGCACAGTTTGTTGAAGGTAAAACTTCTTTATGCGCGAGTACAGGGTAACGCAACGCTTTGGACGATGACTATGGATCCACTTTCCGAATATTCACGAGTAAACACTATAACCAATCTATGAGTTGGAAACAACCGAAGCAAAGTATTCAGTTTCTATTGGCACTCTCCACCCTCTAACAATAACTACCTCGTGTGTACTTATATGAATGACGCTGAGATCAAGATATAAATACCCTAAATTCATTGTACGACAATTGTTGGTTTCATCAAGGAATTCACGAAATTTGGAAAGAAGAGTTTATGTTTCTCATTTCTTATCTATGATATATATTTTATTATAATTGGTTATTTCACATTTAATATTGATTCTATTTTCATTGTCGACACTAATGGGTGTTTAGCTATAATACTTTTGTTTTATTATCACTATTTGTATCATAAATTTCAAAATCACTTTTTCATTTTCAATTTGTTTCTAGTATAACGATTTTCGTATTTTTTAAAGTAGGGCAACAATTTCTTCCAGTGGAGAGCTGAATGACAGTGTTGAGATTTCATCTTGTTTATTTTCTTTTAACTTATGTGAAAACGAATAGCTCAATCGATAAAATAACAACAGTGGATATCATTCCAGAATATGGAACGTTCGATTTTATAGTTGTAGGAGCTGGATCATCTGGCTCGGTTGTATCATCCCGTTTGAGTGAAGTGGAAAAATGGGACATTTTACTGCTGGAAGCTGGTGACTTAAACGACGATCTTACTGAAATACCTTATTTATATGAATTATTACAATTGTCCGAAAGGAATTGGGGTTATTTCACCACGCCTCAGAAGAATGGATGCTTTGGTGAGAAAATTCATATGACATTTTTTGAAAAACAAGTGAAGCTTTTTTATCCGCCAGAAAAAAATTGTTATTTCGATTTCAGAGCCAATTTCGAACTTCTATTGAAATAGTTATCTAAGGTGGATTTTTCTACGATAACCATCACTGCATTTATATTACACCAAAAAATAATTTAAAATAAAACTGAGTAGTTTTCTGATGTTCACTATAATTAAGTTAAAAAATAACAATATTATTTCGCCAACACAGTGGCTTCATTGGATTTAGATGATAAACATATGGTGATAGCCACTGTGTTAGCGAAACAATATGGTAATGTTTTATCTTAATTGTAGTGAAAATCAGAGAACTACTCAGTTTCATTTAAATTGTGTTTTCAGATTTTCATCAAGTATCGGCCCAATCGATTAATGACATTAAAATATGTTATATATTGACATATGTCGATATAAAACATATCGATGCATATTTTTTATTGCTAAACCATTGTCAAGAAATGATACAATTTATTGAAATTGAGTTAGAAATGAAGAAAGTTATTCAAATGAGCAAAGCAATCACGGACAAAGTCTGATGTACAATTTTTGAGGAACTTGAATTATCTTGGAGTATTCATTATAATTTTCAACAATGTGGCTCCTTTGTAATGGAGCTAGTGACATTATTGACATTTAAGATTGATTTTTTTTCCATTTTTCATAATTTTCATTACTTTAAAACTAGGAACTCATAGGTGTTTTTTTGTACAGGCCGAAAGAACCGCCAGTGTCCTTACCACAGAGGAAAAGTGGTAGGAGGCTCAGGAAGTATTAATGGTCTAGGATTTACTAGAGGTAATCGGGGTGATTATGATAAATGGGCATCACTCGGAAATCTTGGTTGGTCATATGACGATCTTTTGCCATACTTCAAAAAAATGGAGAATTTTGAATCAGACAATATCGATCTTCGATATAGAGGTTTTGGAGGACCTTTAAACGTTGCATACAAGGAACCTAAACAAGATATTTCAGATATCGTATATTGTGCTCTAAAACGTGGCAAACGTTATACTGAAGACTATAACGCCAAAGATCAGTTAGGCATTTCCAGATATCAGAGAAATATAAGATGTGGAAAGAGAGAAAGTGGAGCAACAGCGTATGTAAGACCTTCAATGACAAGACATAACTTCAATTTAACTCTTGAGGCATTCGTTACCAAAATAGTCATCGATCAAACAACTAAAACGGCAAATGGCGTTGAGTTTATGAAAAATGGAAAGAAATATAAGGCATCGTCCAGAAGAGAAGTGATTATATCTGGAGGAGCAGTAAATTCTCCACAACTTCTAATGTTATCAGGAATAGGTCCAGCCGATGAGTTGAGGAAACATAATATTCCTATTATCCAGGAACTTCCTGTTGGTCAATACTTAAAGGACCATCCTGCTTTCAGAATAGAGTATAGATCTAATCAGACTGTACCGAAACAATCGTTTCGGCAACTCCTTGAAAAATTCGTGCAAGGAAAAGGAATGCTGACAAACCTCGAAAATACACTCACTTACACATTCGTCAATACGAAAAATACGTCAACTGTACCTGACCTAGAATGTATCTTCATTGCAAGCAATCCAGTGCCCATAAAAATACCTAGCTTGACTAATTATATTCCCGAGGTTGAGAACTACTACAAAAACGTTAACCAACAAACTGATTATAGTATTGTCGTCCTTCTTCTTCATCCTCAATCTGTCGGTTCACTCAAGTTGAAATCAAAAGATCCCAGAGATTTTCCTCTGATAGATGTAGGGATATTTTCAGCCCCAGAGGACTTGGAGATGTTTTACAAAGCAACAAAATTTTTCGAATTATTCGAAGAATTGAAGTATCCGCAGAGAATGAACTTCACTATGTTAACTTTCGACTTTTGTAATGAATTCAAAAAAAATTCTAAGGAATATTGGTACTGCGCAATACAAAATATAAGCTACAGTGCGTATCATATTTCATCGACAGTGAAAATGGGCCAACGTCAAGATCCACATGCTGTTGTCGATAATAGACTGAAAGTTTATGGAATCGAAAAGTTGAGGGTGGCTGATTGTAGTATCATGCCTACTACGATTTCGGGTCACACAAACGCTGCGTGCTTTGTGATTGGAGAGAGAGCAGCTGACTGGATCAAATTAGATTATGGCATTCCTATTCTCTTTTGAAAATTGTCAACGTAACTGTATATTTCATGTAGAAATGAAACAATAAAAATTTTTGATTTGTGTAAAAGCATCAATAATTGTGATAACAATAAGATCACTAATTGTTTTCTGGTTATCTAAATATTAAAGAAGACGAATGTCGGAATATTCTAGAAAACTACCTCAGGTATTCAATAAAGCCGACAATATTTTGAGGTTTCAACCTATTGTCAAGATATTTGATAGTGTTGGCGTTTACTTGATGTAAATCCATTATAATTGAATATAAACTTAAATTCAAACACTTGAATATATGATTCACACTTTATTGACTACATAGCATGACGCGTTTCCTCGTTACAAACTCATTATTCTGTAAGCATCCGAAGAAGTCGTTTGTAACGATGAAACGCGTCATGCTATGTAGTCAATAAAGTGTAAATCATAAATTCAAGTGTTTGAATTTAAGTTTATATTCAACTATTGTCAAGTTCAACATAATGTTTAATAACAACAAATTGAAATTAACACACTTAGCTTAAGTTTCAATAAATATATTGAATGTAATATTGTATACTGTTGATAATGGGTTAATCACCCGAAACACATGTAGAATTTTCAATATATTTAGCGAAAGTTAAGCCAATTGTGTTAATTTTAATTTATTGTTTCACCAAGAGATGAGAGAGAAACCTCCGTGTTAGTTATTAATAATGCTTAATGAACCGAAACATTTGTTGAGTGTTTCAAATAATAATAAAAAAAGTTTTAGTACCGTGCTTTGGATCATAAAATACATTCAAAAGGTATCGAAAAGTCATCTTCTATTCTGATTGAAGCTTATGATTATGCGAATGAGTATAAAAGTTTGTTTTTACATAATTTAAATAAAACTGAGTGGTTTTGTTATTTTCACTATAATTAATTTCAAAGATATTGTTTAGCCAACACAGTGTATTCATCAGCTGTTGATTATAAACTGAGCTATTACATAATAAAAATGTATTTATTTGGCGGAATTCTACATCATTAGTAATAACAAGTTAATTAAAATAATGAAAAGTAAAATACTGTGAATTAAGTAAGCACCAATATAAATAACATAAAATAGTTGAACAACAAAAACTTTATACTTAGCACCTAACTAATATTACATGATAAACATTAATTAGAGTACAAGCAGAAACAAAGCCCAATTGAATTAGAGTGACTTCAAACTGTATTGCATTTGGTCAAGATGAACGTTTTCAAAAGTCTTTTAAATACTTTCATACTTTCACAATTTTTTATATGTCCAGGAAATCCATTGAATTCGATTAAACCTTTTTACAAAGAGATTTTAGATTTTGTGTAGTGTTTCATTTTTCAAGGATAAACTCTGTTTTCAATCTCGTATTATAATTATGTACATCTTTAAATAATCGAACTTTATCACTAATGTAGGTTGGTAACATATTTCTTTTCAGTTTAAAAATGAACACTTGTACATTAAACACAACTCTTTGGCTAACAGATAACATATTTAACTAACACATTAAGCATGGATTTGACAGGTGTATATCTATAACATTTCAATATAAAGCTCATAGCTATATTTTGTATCATCTCTAATTGACTTATTTGATATTGAGGACAATTAAACAATAAGAAACAACATAATTTTAAATGAGGAAGTGCAATGGCTTTATAGAGTGACAACTTTGTACTCATAGACACAGATTCGTATCATAGGCCGACTCGTGATGAGAATCCTACTCTTTTCGAAAATTTTCTCGTTATATATTCTGCGTGTGCTTGAAAATTTAAATTCGATTCCATAATTGTACCCAAGTATTTGATATGTTCATCGTGAACAATGGCTTCTCCGTTCACAGCAGTATATATATTATCAACTTGCACATTTATCACTCGTGATTTCTTGGCGAATATACTAAATTATGATTTTTCTGCATTTAAACGTAATCTATTATCACACAGCCACGCGAAAAACTTGTTCATTTCAATGTTCCGATACCATTTGATGTAAATCTTCCCCCACTATATACATCATCGTATCATCAACAAACAAAGTTATTTCAGGTTGTGTGGCTACATGTACTATGTCATTAATATATATTAAAAACAGTAACGGACCCAAACCTGTTCCCTGTGGTACACCGTGATTTACACTTAATATCTCAGACACACAGTTTTTATACAGTACCTACTTTATGTACTCTGTTAGACATATATGACCAGAACCAGTTCAGTACTTTATTCCCTGAGCCTATATTCTCTAACTTTTTCAGAAAGATTTCAATGTCTACTGTTTCAAAGGCTCTTTTGAAATCCAAAAACACCGCTAATACATAACTGGCATTGTCAACAGCTGATAAAAAATCATCCGCGATACTAACAACCACAGACTCGCAGGAGGTATTGATTAATTTATTAATGGTTTGTTTATACTTTCATATGAACAATTAACTCATCTGTTTCAATGAAATCATGCTGTTTTGTCTCAACTGTTCCTGAAACAATTTTTTTCTTCACGCAGAAAATTGTGTGAAACTGTTTGTTGTGTTTTATTCTAGTTCGATTAATCAGCTCCCGCTGTATCGAACCTCAAATTAACATAGTAAAACAGTTTTAATGAAATTGGAAATAAGTATGTGTAACAATATCAACAAGAGCATGTACCTTTGAATTTTGTAATGGAGTGATGATGAAGTTCTATTATCATTATCATTTAAAAATGAATGAATTATAAGGTACACCTTCGAAATAAATTATGTTGCGCCCGTCGAATTCATTGATCTTTTGATATCTACGCAAACAACGTATTTCGTATAAGTATATCTAATGAACATTATCATTTCTACTTAAACATTCTTGTCATGCTTCTGAATTGTTATTTATCGAATGAGCATTGGAAGATGTGGTAGTACCTTGAAACCCACTTTATGCGATATTCAACTGATATAACTATCGTTTACCCGTTACCGTAGAATGTCATGATCAATGTTACATTTGAGCACGTATCTAATAACTTTTGATTTTTCTTTATGTTTTTGAATGAAAGTATTATTTTGGCGTAATTTGACCATTTATTCTATCCTTTTCTTAGTACGTAATACAGATGAAATCATCAAGATGTTTCAATTTGCCCCTTTAATGGGAACAGTCAGAAGCTCGTTAATAGAAATATGTACGATGTTTGTCAATATGATGCATTATTTAATTTCAATGAGCTTATAAATAGGAAATTTATATATAATCATTATCCACGCAGATAAAATTCATATGGTGAACAATTAATTTTAAACGAAAGAGAAACGAAAGGCTTATAAATGAGATGCAAAATTTATCGAGGAATAAGAAAATAATTTTTGAGGATATCTTTTTTGACACTCAAAATGTTCATTGATCATAGGAAATGATTACTGAGGATGACCTAGCTCAGACTTGCGCAAGGCTTTATAGAACCAAATATGGCTTCTCGCTTTAGTGTTTCTCACCAAATTCAAATTCAATGATTCAGCTACTCGAACAATTCGCAAAAATTAGGCCTATCTCTCTGCATCCAAATTTTATATCTGGGCAGCTTATTGGATGTTGATAGTTTTGGATCATTCTGCAGTCGCAGTCATCTTCAGCACTGAAACCCTACTGCAAAAAATTTGCTTTGAACCTTCTCACACCAGTTCTAAATCGGTATGAGATCTTCCGAGTAGGAAAAGGCAGGTGGAAACCGGCAAACTCTTCCTCTTTCATTTCCATCGTTGTATCTGTTATATTCGAGTGACAAAAAATTCGAAACGTATCATTTTGATTCGTATACTCTGTTCTGTATCGTTGTCACGAAGGCTCGTGGATATAGCGACTTGCTGAGTTTCAACTGAGTCGCAGGTTACACTTCAGGATTTTTGTACTCTAATGAAAAATGAAATATAGAAACCAAGGCATTCGATTTATTCTCCTTTTCCAAGACCAAATATTCACAGTGCTGAGATCACTCATAAAGCTTCAACTCTATTTAAAACTGTGTTTCCCAACTTGGGGCACACACCCCGCAGAGAGACAATTCGATTCTTAATGGAGGCAATTCGAAAATGGATTCGACAATAGTTTGATACTTTGACACTTCTCAATTTTAACTTACGCTTGCTCAGAATCTCGTAGACTACACATCGAACCAACGACTCGATTCTGAAGGAGCTATATATACATCAAAGAGAGGTTATCGTCGACTGTGCAAGCTGCGAATCCCCAAATTCTTTGGACATATAACCCGAAACGAAGACTCTATCGAACGATTGGTGGTCCAAGGGAAAGTCGAGAGCACAAGATCGCGTGGGCGCTCTCCAACAAGGTGGACAGATCTGATAAAATCTTTGATGCATTCCAGCATCAATGAAAACTCTAGATCCGCTAAGCATAGAGTAGTGTGGCACCGTATTGCGTGGGATGCAGTGGCACAAGACCGAGACATGACCACGACCACTGAGAAGAAGAATTTCAACCTTTTCATCCTTTTCGAGGGGCATAAGTATTTTAGAGAAGCTAGGGTTGGACATGACCCAAAAAAGTTGGGAAACACTGACTAGACATTCCAGTGCCACTCTGATAAACTCCAAGTTTTGCTTAACGAATATTTGAGTGTACTTTATATGTCTTCAAATCGTTTTGGAAGATATGCTTGTATGAATGTTCTTGACTAACATTTATACAAGCATCTCTATCCAACAAACATTTCTAGATATCATCCATTCAGTTTCATTATAGGATACTGTTTTTTTTTTTATTTGAAGTAATACTCACGTTTGTTTGGAATATTTCGATTTTGTTGTTCTATACAATTTCTATTGCGATCAAGAAAAATTGTAGTTCGATATAAATCGAACTTCTGTCTGCTTTTTATGAATTAAATACGCTAATACTAGTAGATAATGGAAACAAAAACTATTTTTATGGGCTGGAATCCACTTTGACTCCATATTCATATTATATTTTGTTCTCAAAATTCAAACTCACAATCGAAATTATCGAATTGGAAATGAACACTTATTTCAAATAATTCCTTTATATTTATTCAATGTTAATAAATATTCCTTGTTTTAAAATTTAATATTGAAAGAACATAATATTCATATATTCAGATTATTCTAATGCAATAATACAATAGAAAGTGAATGATAGGTTAAAATCGCTGACCACATTGTCATTTGTGCAAAATGTTCATTGCAGTAGTTTTCGTCCTCATCCCGTTGGTGGTTAATAGTTGTAATGTCGATTCGAAATTGAAAGTTGATTATTTAGAGCAACTGATAGACGTCAGCTTCAAAAATGCACAATATCACAAGCTACGGACAGATAATTCAAAATTTTTCAAAAACCAGAATACTTCAGATGAGGTCCTAGGTAAGCAAACTTGAATATTTCAGCATCCATTCATATACTGAATTGAATCCTTTTCTAAGAGAAAAGGTCTAGTAGTGAAATATTTCTTTATTCATTCGATGAATCTGTTTTCACTCCACTGCTTTCAGGACATGAAAAAATATATTTAAATTTTCATCCCATATTCATTCCCCTTCACCTGCAGTATCAGATTGTATTATATAAAAAGATGATATAGTATACAATCATAGTAGGTATATGCGAGCAAAACTGAATTAAAATGCTTTGTTTCAATTGTTTAAACGTTTTTTACGTAATGTACGAAAGCGTATGCTTCGAATTTCTTGTGTGCGTATAGTGATGTAACAAATTTAAGTTTCTAATGAATATATAGAGTTTTTCATTATTTTTCAGAAATAACAAACATTCAAATTATTTGAATTAATTGAAATTATTTATTTTAATTTATTATTCATTTCAATTATTTAAATTATTTTTAGTTTTGACAAAGTTGTGATATACAAAGAAACGTCAACGAATATAAAGTTTTTAACATCAAAATGAACCTGTTATTGCTAAAAACATTGAAAATAAACTATCTTGAACAGGTAATAATGGAATTCGAAATGAATTTATATATATATATATATATATATATATATATATATATATATATATATATATTTTCAAATTGAAAAAAATATATATATTCAGAAAATTTTAAGAACGTTAACAAAAATAAAGTTTTTCACCTAGAATATGAAAACATTGAATAAAATATATATATATATATATATATATATATATATATATATATATATATATATATATATATATATATATATATATATTTATATATATATATATATATATATATATATATATATATATATATATATATATATATATATATATATATATATATATAAGAATAATAATATGTAAAATATATATATATATATATATATATATATATATATATATATATATATATATATATATATATATATTATAGGCCAATATGGAGAAAATTAATATCCATTACGAAACAATATTCAGAATTTTCTATAATTTAATACAAATACGAATGACGACGTCTATATTGAAATGATGAGTTGAATTCAGCATTTGATGAAGAAGTAGTACTTCGAAACGTCGTCATCCGTATTTGTATTGATTTATGAAAAAATTCTGAATATTGATTCATTATGGATATATATATATATATATATATATATATATATATATCAATGAAAATCAGAAAAATACGGAGCTTGTTTTTAAAATAGTTTGTGACGTTTCGTAACTTCACCTTTCAGAATATGGAACATTCGACTTCATCGTTGTTGGAGCTGGATCAGCGGGTTCAATTGTAGCATCCCGTTTGAGTGAGGTTGAGAAGTGGAAAATTCTGCTAATAGAAGCTGGAGACTACGATGATGATCTAACAAAAATACCGTACATATATCGGGTTTTACAGCTTTCTGAGCGGAATTGGGGGTATTATACTGTTTCCCAAAAGAATGGGTGTTTTGGTAAGGACATAATGACGCAAATTGACGCAAACCTCTCACTATTCTTCCTTATACTTGAGTGCACAGTGCTACACGCATTTTTACTTCGAATTATTCTGTTTTTATTGGCTTTTTTCTATTTTTTTTATTTTTCATTGAAAAATAGGCTTAGGAATATGCAAGTTGTTATGAGCAATAAGCAGGGTAAAGACCTCTCAGCCCCCCAAAAATGTTTATGTATTATTTGAACGTTCCCTCATGAAAACCTGTTAATTTAAAAAAATTATAAAAGAATTTTTAGAATTCATACTTTCACAGATTTTCATGGAATTTGAAAAATATATATGAGATTGTTTGTGAAGATAAAACATATAGATTCAATTCAAACAGGTTTGGAAAATTGAATTATTTTCAGAGCATTAGAGCAAATATAAATGAGTGTTTGTGAATTCAATTACCTTCAACTTGATGTTTGTGAATTTCTTCAACTTGAATCCATAGCTGAATTAACAGAAACGGACGGAATAATAATTTTACAATAATTAATTATTCAGATAAAACACGTACTGGAATCGAGGTTGAGAGCAATTTCTAGAAGACGTTTGTGATTAATCTTTCAAGGTATCCTTGGTTTTGAATTGAACTCACGTAAAACAGTTTTACGCAGATCACTTATTTTGGTCATCATTTCTTTGGAAATCCATCGAAATTCGAAAACATTTCAATTGTGAATAAAATTAGAAGAATATTTCGATAAAAAATATCTTAACATGAACAAGAAAATGTAAAGTTTTGAAGAAGTCGAAGTGAATTTACATAATGTACAAATTTTTCGAAATTTATGTCACCAAATAGTATGCGACAACAATTCCTCACAATTGAATAACATTTGGATTTGAAATGTCACATGAAAAGCGATCAGTATACTATTGAAATAGTTTTTTTAGCTCGTAATTTGAAAGCGAAAAATTGAAGTAGGCATCTCTGAATATTTTATACCTGAATAGAGGCGTTATATAAAATTATAAATTTGTCCAATTTGCTATTTCGGCGTAAATAATTGAGTGGTTAGTTTCAATGAAAAAGTTGTTCATCATTTCAGGTTCCAAAAACCGCCAGTGCCCATATATCACCGGGAAAGTTCTTGGTGGTACAGGATCTGTCAACGGCGTCGCTTATGTCAGAGGGAATTCTGGCGATTATGACAAATGGGCATCTTTAGGAAATCCTGGCTGGTCATTTGAAAACCTCTTGCCCTACTTCAAAAAAATGGAAAATTTTGATACAGACGATATAGATCTCAATTTCAGAGGCTTCGGTGGACCACTTAACGTCGCTTACAAGGAACCGAAGCAAGACCTCTCTAACTTGAAATCATTCAGTTCAGATCTGAAAATAAAATATCTGAAAGATTACAACGGAGAGAAACAAATTGGGATTTCTAGACATCAGAAGAATATTGATTGTGGAGGAAGAGTTAGCGGAGCAACAGCATACGTGAGACCATCAATGCAAAGACACAATTTTAATTTGAGTGTGAAATCCTTGGTAACTAAAATAATCATAGATGAATCCACCAAAACCGCTGAAGGTGTAGAATTCATCAGAGATGGAAAGAAGTACCGAGCTCTGGCGAAGAAGGAAGTAATAATTTCTGGTGGATCTGTAAACTCACCTCAACTCCTAATGTTATCAGGCATTGGTCCTGAAGATGAGTTACAAAAACATAAAATACCTCAAATACAAATACTTCCAGTGGGAAAATATCTGAAAGACCATTATTCATTCAAGGTATTTTACAGGTCCAATGAAACAACACCTACCAAATCATTTCGGAAATTACTGGAGGAATTTCTTCAAGGAAAAGGATGCTCACAAATTTGGATAATACTTTAACTTATACATTTCTCAATACCAAAAATGAATCGTCCACTGTGCCAAATTTGGAATTTGTCCTACTCGGTACAACTCCTGTACCCAAACCAATTCCACAGTTGTCAAACTATGTGGAGAAAATTGAAAGGTTCAACGAGAAAATCAATGAACAAACTGATTATAGCTTCGAAGTTTACCTTCTCCATCCTAAAAGTACTGGCAGCATCAAACTCCAATCGAATGATCCGATAGATTTTCCTCTGATTGACGCAGCTATCTTCGAAGATCAAGAAGATCTTCAACTGATATATGAATCAACTGAAATCTTCAAAATATTCGAGCAGAGCAGCTTCGCCAGAGCGCTGAATTTGAGTAGGTTGGAGTTCGACTTTTGTGATGAATACAAACGTGATTCGAAGCCATATTGGTACTGTGCGATACAATATCTTGCTGATCCAGTCTTTCATATGTCATCCACTGTGAAAATGGGCCCTCGCGATGATCCTTTTGCAGTTGTCGATAACAAGCTGAGAGTTTACGGAGTCAAAAACTTGAGAGTTGCAGATTGCAGTGTCATGCCAAGTACTATTTCGGGACACAACAACGCCGCCGCGTTTTTGATTGGTGAAAAAGCAGCTGATTTGATCAAAGCAGATCATTCGATAACAACAACAAACTGAACCACGAAAATATGAATTGAACATATTTCATTTCTCACATCTCAATCTGTTAATATTCTTGGCGAAAGAATGCAGTAACATGATTAAAAATTTTAATTTTTTTTTTATTTTCACCAATTAAATTCATGTTATTTAGGTACTGACCAATCATCTTTAAGAAGGACTGGTGCTGATAATGACAAATATTCAAATTATAAAATACTCAATAACTATATGCAAAATATATTTCATTGTAACCTTGTTGATAATGTAATTTTTACCTGAATATTACCTCAACTGCTTGAATGAATGTGAAGAATTACAGAAAAAATATCAAGAAGAGCTGATAAATATCAATATCAATGAAATAAGATCAATTATATGGGTGTATAAATGAAGATCAGCAATGCCTAGGATATTTGTGTGTTCAATTGAAATTAACGAAACATTTGCTACCCATCAGAAATTCAGAATTTCAGTCCTTCTTGTAATTTATATATTGTTTTGTTATATTGAGATGTTTTCCTTATATTTAATGATAGGATGTACTGAAGTCACTGTTTAAACATTTCTACCTTTTTGGTGATAACTGTGTTCGCATTTCATTAGAAACTGAAGTGCTGACGAACAATCGTTTCAGAGTGTGACAAAGGAAGAGGTTTTGTGATCTGACTCTCATATGAAGAATTTGTAAGTACGCAGTGCAGACAGCCTGAAGTTAGTTTGCTTGTTTGGTTTGAGTAATTGTTTATCGGATCCAATTTAAGCTTCAGCAGCAGTTGTCAGAGAGATCTCGCTGTGTCTTCAATTTCTATCTGTCTAGATTATGACATAAACAAATGCTCACTCCAAATTTTGATCTACGCCGATGATCTCGATTTTTTCCTGGACGAAAATCAGCTAAATTAGTGAAAGTCGCACAAGAAGACGCCAATACAGTTTCGCTAGGTACTTAGAATATATAAGTGTTAAATCAGAAGAGATGTGTTTGTTCTTGACAAAAAAATGATTATCTCCAAATATACTTTCAGCTTGCCATATTAACTATATTCACAAGACGAATATGCAAACATTTTGTACAATCCAGAACAATTAATTAGGGTTCTCATTTTAACATACATAAACTTAAACTTGGAGGTCTACCAAATGGGTTAATACGTTTTTTTCATGGAAAGTACGGGGTGTGCATATCAATCCCAGTGTAGGTCATAAGTCACAACAGGAAAGTATATTCATTACCTAGATTAAATAATTGAACATTAGAATTGAAGGCAACTATTCAGGTTCAATGTTTTTCTCTGAAATTCGTTATCAATATATACGATCAACCCAATTTTTAATTCCTGTTTCACATCCTCATGTTCAGGCCTGAAAAGTAGGCATAGCAACATAAAAATTGAAGTTGTAATATACGCAGTTGGATTACAAGTTAATCTATATCGCCAAAACTTGGATCACGTTGAAACAACATTCCAAAAATATTGAAAAATGAAATATTTTTATATATTCCTGTGAAGCTTTCGTTCGCTACAAGTAATATAGATTTATATAGGTGGATTTTCATTATAGTTTTGTAGATTTGTATTCAAATAATGAGTTGAAATGAGTCATATCGATTTACATATCTAAGTGGATATTTGTATTTGGATATCTTCAAGTTTGTATTCAAAATGTCAAGATGATGAGATTATAATATTTCTGTATATATAAAAACACGAGGCGATGATGCATAGGTACTCGGAAATGGAAAACTGCATAATGTTTTGCTATAAAGCAACATCAGATGATTCCAGAATTTTTCGATTCAGAAATGAAGTTATGATAAGAGTTATAGAATAAATATAGTAGAAGCAGCTAGCTTATCCAAGGAATGGGTCAGTCACCTTGCTATTAATTATCTATATTCAAATTCGTGAATGATTATACCGGAATAGAGCAGCATATAACGTGCCACTTGTATAATACAAAATAAAGATATTCCTTGATCAATCCGTCAGAAGAAAAGGATTCTCATGCCTCCATTTACTGAGACATGAGAATGTTCAACAGAATTTCAGCCGATTAGGACGATTTGAATTAATGGTCCTCTGAATCAAAATTCATGACCATTTTAGTTTTATCAGCTCTATTCTCACAATTTCAGTAACATCCAAGAAAAACCCCTCAACATGCTCAAAATATATTTCAAGGAGCAAGTCGAAGTCACCTCAATTAAATTCAGGCACTTTATTAAAGGTAATGTCCACTGTGTTGTAAGTTCATTATAGGTGACCATTTCAAAACATGCAATTTGGACAATGCAGAATTCGATAATAATATGTGATAATATCCGCCATTATTGCATATTTCTGATAAAAAGAAGATTAAATATTTTCATATTAAATGACTATATACTCAACTGTTAATAGGAAAACGAATATTGCTGCGCATAATGCTTGTATTATTATGGCTGATTGTGAGTTTTCAATTGTGAAAGGTTGCGATGAGATATCTGAATTAAAAATCGATTATTTGGAAAATTTGATAAACGACTTTTTCGAACAATCCAAGAAATATAAAATCCCAACAGATAAATCCAATTTTTTTCAGAATGAAAATTTGATGAATTCATCTATCGGTAAGTTCGCTGAAAAATTAATGTGGAATAAAATATTTAAATGAGTTGCACATGATTAAATATACAATGTACATCGAAATATTCAAGTTTTTCAATGTGCCTTATGAGGTTGTATGTTAGGATTATTGCATGTTTTATAATAATAATGAGTTCTTTATTCTCAACAGATAGAATATCCAATTACAGAAAACTTTCTATTTTTTTATGGAAGTTTTTAATTTAGATAAACCTAAGTAGTGTTTCGATTTTCACTATAATTGAATCAAAACATGACAATATCGTTCCGCTAAAACAGTGGTTATCATCAGATGTTGATGATAAACTGAGCTATTACATTGTGGACCGCGTATATTTATCCTGAAGTGCGTGGGGTGGGAATGACTATAGAACACTGTTCTTTTACAGGGGGTTGACTATAAAAAATATTTCTTCTGAATTGTGGGGATGACCATAGAATACTTTTCTTCGATTGCATTTTTACTGTAATAAATTTAATAACGGAGAATTATTGATTAAAACTTGATCATTCAACAAACTGTTCGATTTTTTCCTCTTATTGATTTCCATGGCCTCTAAAGGTTATAAACTAACAAGGTTAGTTCATAACCTAACTAATTACTAATTTTAAGGTTATAATCTAACAAGGTTAGTTTATAACCTTTTTATTTTCGCTCTGTATGCAATATTTTAAAGTTGTTGTCGAAGACATGGTTCTCTTCTAAATGAAGTGTTGTATAATACGTAGAATCGGTTTTATTTTTTGCAGAGCATCTTTGGTGTTCAGATATTCTGAGGTTGAAATTCCTGCCAGTTTAGCCAACATATACTTTGGGACAAGTACTGCAACTCAACTCATAAATACCCGATTTATCATCAGGCGAAATTTCATCTTTCGCATTTCTGATCTGTCTACCCGCGGTATTCTGGGTTTTGAAAGCTATCGTTAAATTTCTATCAGATAAAAACTTCGAGATTTTGGATAGAGAGTTTCCTAAATACGTTAATGTTCTGAGCTTTCTTTGGCTATCTGCTAGCCAGATGGGTTCAAAACCCAGAATACCGTGGGTAAACACATCAGAAATGCGAAAATTTCGCCTGATGATAAATCGGGTATTTATGAGTTGAGTTGCGGTACTTGTCCCAAAGTATATGTTGGCTAAACTGGCAGGAATTTCAACCTTAGAATATCTGAACACCAAAGATGATTTGCAAAAAATAAAACCGATTCTACGATTGCAACACATCTTTTAGAAGAGAACCATGTCTTCGACAACAACTTTAAAAGATTACATACAGAGCGAAAAGGTTATAAACTAACCCTGTTAGAGGCCATGGAAATCAATGAGAGGAAAAACTCCAACAGTTTATTAAATGACCAAGTTTTAATCAATAATTCTCCGTTATTAAATTTATTCCAGTAAAAATGCAATCGAAGAAAAGTATTCTATGGTCATCCCCCACAATTCAGAAGAAATATGTTCTATAGTCATCCCCCTGTAAAAGAACAGTATTCTATGGTCATTCCCACCCCACGCACTTAATAGCTCAGTTTATCAACAACATCTGATGATGATTTTTCCATATTCTTCAAACAATTTTCATGAAAATTAACATTGAATATTTCTCTTCAATCGAAGATCAATAAATTGTCACAAACCGATAAGATAGATTCGCATGTCTCAGTAGATCATTTATTCAAATCCTGGATTCCTGCTTACACTGCATAATTCTGAATAGCACTTGAATTTTATTTCGGAAAAGCCAACATCAAAATTTAATGATAGATCATAGTGATAATTCAGACGGTATTTGATATTTCACTGAAAAAATGTTGTGATTCAAGTCTAGATAATTTTGAAATATTCACAATTTCTTCACGAAATGTATATTGATCACATTGATATTTCAACAACCTCGGGTAGAAATCTGTATTTTATTTTTTTGTATCTGTTCGATAAATTATTATTGATTCTGAAATGATATTATTTCAGAGTCTGGAACGTTCGATTTTATAGTGGTAGGAGGAGGATCTTCAGGCTCTGTTGTAGCGTCCCGACTAAGTGAAGTGGAGAATTGGAATGTTATACTTCGCGAAGCTGGAGATATTGATGACGATATAACTAATATACCGTACATCTATAACTTGCTGCAATTCACCAATCGCAATTGGGGTTACTATTCAACTCCACAGAAAAACGCATATTATGGTGAGAAATATAATGCGTATGTCCAGATATATCTTGAAAAACAATGTAGCCAATTGTATAAAACTATGTATTTTAAAAAGTACCTTGTTTCAGTTTTTTCATCTCAAATTACACAATGTATCCAAGTAGGTTGAGAAAGTCGAGTGAAATAGTTTCAAGTATTTGAAACCTCCACTTGGGGCTAAAATAGATGTGAACTCGCTCAGTTTCGGAGAAAAATTCAATGGATTTCATATATTATAATTCATTGATTTGGTTCAAATAGACTTTCAGTTACTGTTTTATAACTTGGTTCGAGAGTTTTCAATGCAAAAAATAAGTTTTCACACTCTCAAACAATTTCTTCTAGGAGGCAAGCACATATTTCATTAATTTAATACAATTTGAGTCAGCAAAATTGTAATTGCATGAGAATTCTAAACAATTTTTTGTACGCTCGGAATTCAATACTTCAATACTCCTAAGAATTTTATAGATTCATCCTAATGCATACCTACAATGAAATGAATTTGTTTGAGTATGTATTTCTATAAAATACTCAGTTTTCCGAATATTGCCGAATTGAAAATTTGCACAGAGCAATTCCATGGGGAATTTGGTCTATAAATCTAGGTAGCTTATGGGTGTTTTTTTAGAGGTATAGAACATTAAATTGGCATTACTGTTGAAGATGGGACCGATTTAACAGCTGCGAAGTGATTTATTCTCAGTTTTGTTTGGCAATTCATCATGAATAGACTCACGCCTGAACAACATTGCGAATAGTGCAATTTTAATCCAAAACGAAATTGCTGTTATTCATGATTTTCTGCGAATCATGAAAAGCAAATCACGAAGCAAAAGCGAATTTTGTTTAGCGATGAAGCGCACTTCTGGTTGAATGGCTACGTCAACAAACAAAACTTCCGCATTTGGAGTGAAGATAATCCGCAAGTGTATGTCAAAACACCGTTACATCCAGAAAAACTGACTGTTTGGTGCGCTTTACGGGCTGGTAGAATCATTGGTCCGTACTTCTTCAAAAACGATGATGGCCAGAACGTTACAGTCAATGGTGATCGGTATAGAGCCATGATTTCTTACTTTTTCATTCCTGAATTGAACAACCATGATGTCCAGGAGCTGTGGTTTCAACAAGACAGCGCAAAATGTCACACAGCTCGTGCCACAATCGATTTATTGAAAGATACTTTTGGTGACCGCCTAATTTCACGTTTTGGACCTGTGAATAGGCCTCCAAGATCTTGTGATTTAACACCGCTAGACTATTTTATGTAAAACTATGTGATGTCATTGGTCTATGGGGATAAGCCACAAACGCTTGACCATTTGGAAGACAATATTCGCCGTGCTATTGCCGATATACGGCCACAAATGTTGGAAAAGTCATCGAAAATTGGACATCCAGATTGGACTACATCCGAGCCAGCCGTGGCGGTCATATGCCAGAAATCATATTTGAAATGTAATGCCACAAGATTATCTCTCGGATAAAACAAAATTCTTGTCAATCGAATGATCCATCGTTGTTTTATTGCAATTTAAAGTTCTATACCTCTAAAAAACACACCCATTACATGTGTACTTCTTTTATAATCATTTACCATTCACACAGTCTCTAATTTCACAATTATATGGATAGAAATAGTAATATGGAAAGGATAGTGGATAGAAATGCCAACTTGTGTTAAATTCTTCTTGGTTGGCAGTAGATAACAATGTTATATTCGTTTAATTTGGATCGATAAATTCCATATTCATGAAGCACATCACAACTTATACCAACCATTGTGCTACCAATTATTCGTCGATAAACAAATATTTTTGGATACATCTAATAAAGGAACTATGAATAATGAAACGTGTAGATAATGAAGACTTACACCTTACTTTACTGGAACAATATATAAGGAGAGTTAAAGAAAAATATCTGTTTTCACGATGGAAAAATTTGACAGTATTATTGGTTATCTTTCATATAGTGACTTGCCAACAATCACAGAATGATCTCAAAGTTCAATATTATGTGAATTATATTAATGAAGCTCTAGCAGCAGCAAAAAATTACCAGTCTAGAACAAACAACAGTGATTTATTGGGAACCGAGCAAAAAGCATGTCCAGTGGGTAAGTTTGCAATCATCAATGACTGACATAAATCAATTACTGAAGACATAATTTACAGTTGACTTTTTACTTCACAGTTCGTAATAAGTTTTTAAGTCAATCACTAGAACAACATTTTTAGACAATTTGGAAAAGTTCTTGTTCTTTCTCTAAAATATTAAATAACTTTCCTATTCAAACATACACCTTTATCATTCGTCAATGTTAAATTTTAGAGAATCTTTGAATCGATACCACATCAGATAGAAGTACCAGACAGACTGTTTAGTTCTACATGGTTTATTTGTATCACATATGTAGACCAATGAGGCAACAACTTCAATCTCTGTTTCATGACTACGAGGTGAAGAGATTCGAGTAACTGTGGCACAACTGTAGAACGAACTTCCATCTAGTATGAGATCGATTTCAATATTCCATAACATTATTTCTCGAGGTTTTGTGCTTGTTGGTCCTCATCAGAAAGGCTCACACAATATTGAGTTATGAAAACTTGAAAACGTCGTTCATTTTATCACCTTTTGCATCACTTGTTCAACCTGAACTTGACAACACCGTTCAAGAAAAGCCAATAAGTTCGAAACACAGTTCAAGGGCTGCTTTCTACTGCCTACTATAACGATAACTTCTTCATTGGGGTTGATAATATTTTTGGTTATAGATTTTATTTATTCGCATTCTTGGGGTCTACAAAATATATAGAGAGAACTGAAAATACTTTATGCCTCCATCGAAACACCAGCTGAAACGTGTTTTGAGTTTGTTGCCTCTCATCAAAACCACGTATCCTACATTTAGATATAGGAACTTTGAAACGCAAAAACAAAGACTCCTGACACGGAAGTGACCTGGGGACATCATTTCTTCGCTTTTCATTTTCAGCGGAATATCTGACAGATGATTTGAATGACAATAAAGGGTTTATCGCAGCAGAAATGATGAAAACAATGGCAGATATAACGCTATACCCAGCATTCAGAGGATTTGAAGTGCGAGTTTAGCTTGATAGTTTCTGATTATTTGAACCTTTCAGTTCAAAAAAAAATATATATATATATATATATATATATATATATATATATATATATATATATATATATATACATATATATATATATATATATATATATATATATATATATATATATATATATATATATATATATATATATATATATATATATATATATATATATATATATATATATATATATATATATATATATATATATATATACATATATGAATACCAATTTGAGAATGATACATACGAAATATAAAAAACTCATTATTATTCCTTGTAGTTGCTGTTGAAATTGTTCAGTATTCGACATTATAACATTACACGTTATGTATTTTAATTATGTATTTCAGATTATGGCGCATTCGATTTCATAGTAGTTGGCTCTGGCTCATCAGGATCTGCATTCGCAGCAAGAATGAGTGAAGTAGAATCATTCGAAATACTGCTTTTAGAGGCTGGAAATTATGATGACGACCTAACCAAGATACCTTATTTGACCACGCTTCTCGAACTTTCAGATAAAAATTGGGGTTACTTCAGTACTCCACAGAAAAATGGTTGTTTTGGTAAGTTCCAACTGATTCAGTTAGTTTTGATGAGAATTCCAGAGATTTGATGTATTAATTACTTTCAAATTTTTTTCAAGTCTGAGAAAACTTTACGTACATACATAAAATGAAAAAATCGAGTCATTTCATGAAAAAACAAACAATTTTTTTAACAAGATCGATACTTGCTAAGAATTAATATAATCTATCGAAAAGCAGAATATACTTGTTATTCCACAACAGCATTTAATTGAACATAAATTCAACATGTGTGTGGAAAACTGTTTCCCTGCATAATATTTTATAAGGCGAGTAGTTTTCCGACTCAAATTTTTTAAGAGATGAATTGAGATGAGAACACACATTTACAACGTGAGATACAAATCTAGAATGACAGTTGCCAGGAGAATTCAATCAATATTGAACAGCGAATCAAAAACTCGAATTTAGACTTCGCATTTCCCAAGTTTTCCACACTCACCAAATCAGCACAGTTTGATGATGCAATAAACTATTGACAAATATCAAATAATATTCTTCTTGTTCCTTAAATACGTAATAAGTGTACGAATATCTAGTAGCATTTGATAGCATTTGTCGCTATCAAATTAAAAATTGCAGTAACATATCAGTTACTTCGCCACCAATATCTGACATATTTGCTAGGCACTTTTTCAACATTTTTTGTTGAGCCAGGTCCTAGGTTGAGCTTTCCCAACAAAATATGTTGCCCTCGAAAGGAGGACTGCAGAAAAAGTAGTAGAAACGAAATTTTTAGTATTTAATAGTGTTGGCGTTTACTTGGTGTAAACCATTATAATTGAATATAAACTAAAATTAAAACACTTGAACTTTTGATTTACATTGATTCTTGATGAGGCCGATACTTGGAGAAAATTAGTATCCATAATGAAACATTATTTAGAATTTTCACATAATTTTAATACTAATACGCATGACGACGATTCGAAGTACTACTTCTTTATCAAATGCTGGATTGATACTGATTATCTGATTAACTGAATACTGGATCAATACTCAGTATTAATCCAGCATTTGATAAAGAAGTAGTACTTCGAAACGTCGTCATGCGTATTTGCATTAAAATTATGAGAACATTCTAAATATTGATTCATTTTTGATTTACACTTTATTGACAACATAGCATGACTTCTTCATTCATTTCATTTCTATATTCATTTATATTCTAGTAGAAACGAGTACAGAAACGACTAGACCTACACTAGAGATAGTTTTCATTCGACTGAATATCACTTAATTCAATCAAATCTGAGAAACTACAAATTCAGCAAAGAATCTGAATCTCAATATTTTGATTACAATATAGTTTGATTTTATAAATATAGGTACAGTTTCGAACATAGACTTCACGCCAGAACAATATTCTCACATGAAAACCGCTATTTCTATGCGTTTGTAAAGTTCAAAATTTCATAAAATGTATCTTTTCCTTGATTCGCAATAAAACTTCTTCACGCGATGACCTTGAATACTAAAATGAGATTTTTTTTCATTTCATACTCAGTTTTCATGTTCAAAAAATTTTCACGAGTTCACATCGGTGTTCTCACGCCACCAATATACAAAATTGAAAGCGAATCACTCGAGTATTAGTTTAAAAATTTCGACCTGTATAGACAAATATGAAAAATCATATTTTCCGGTGAGCACTTAAACAACTAATATTTCCCTACTTATGTTGAGCTTATATTTAGAAAATGTCGGATTAGTGTTATAAATCGACTTTGTCGCATAAATATTCATTGACGAAATATTTTTGAGGAGTTATAATATATGAAATTTGTGAACACTTTCAGGTTGGAAAGGAAATCGATGTTCATTTCTACAAGGAAAAGTCTTAGGCGGATCAGGTTCAATCGACTGCTTAGCATACATTAGAGGCAACAGAGACGACTATGACAAATGGGCAGCTTTAGGTAATCCAGGATGGTCATTCAGGGAAGTTCTACCATTTTTCAAGAAAATGGAAAATTATCAATCTGACAAAATCGACCTTAATTATAGAGGATTCGGAGGTCCTGCAAATGTAGCATATGAAATACCGGAACCGGATTTCACTATCACGGAAAACGTATACAAAGAACTTGGAATACCGATTATTCAAGACTATAACGCTGAAAAACAAATTGGCGTCTCTCGAATACAGAGGCTCACTAACTATGGACAGGCAGTTAGCGGTGCTACAGCTTATGTAAGACCATCATTGACAAAACATAACTTCAATTTAACACTCACAGCTTTCGTCACTAAGATACTGATTAATAAATCTACAAAAACAGCATACGGTGTAGAGTTTGTTAAAAATGGAGTGACCTATAGAGCAACTGCTCGTAAAGAAGTAATTATATCTGCAGGTGTTGTCAACACTCCTCAACTTCTCATGTTATCCGGAATTGGACCATCCGATGAACTAGCAAAACATAAAATACCCATTGTAGCCAATTTACCAGTAGGCAAAGTATTCAAAGGAAATATTTTCTTCGATATTTACTATTTGGTAGATACTGTATTTCCCCTTGAAACTCTCGAAGAAGTAGTTAGACAGTTTTTAATGGGCAAAGGAGTTTTAACCAATTTTCAAAATGGACTCAGTGTTACCTTCCTGAATACTAAAAACAATTACTCTTCGGTACCTAATTTAGAGATTACCTTCTACTCCTTATCATCTATAGACCAACAAGTACCCTCATTAACTAATTTCATTCCTGAAGTACAAAAATTCGCAGATCAGTTCAACTCTCGACATGTTGTGTTTTTCGAAATTTCTCTTTTACATCCAAAGTCGAATGGTAATATAACTTTGAAATCAAACAATCCTTCTGATTTTCCGAATATCAATTTGGGAATTTTCGATAACGTTGCGGATATGGATGTACTCTATGATGGGATTCAGTTCATTCGGAAAATTCTTTCAACAAAAGAAATCCAACTTCACCATCAAAGCCTCATCAAATATGATTTTTGTGACAAGTATGAATATGATTCTAAAGATTATTGGTACTGCGCATTGAAATATGTCGCTTATCCTGGTTATCATTGGTCGTCGTCTGCAAAAATGGGACCCCTTGGCGACCCATATGCTGTTGTCGATTATAAACTTAGAGTGAACGGCATCAAAAAGTTGAGAATTGTTGATCGCAGTGTAGTGCCGGTTACCATATCAGGGCATTATGATCCATCGTCACTTATGATAGGCGAGAAAGCTGCAGACATGATCAAGAAGGAGTATGGAGTGTTCACGAAGATATCTTAGGAAATATATCAGTACATGGACTTATTCATGAGAAGTAACATGAAATGGTCGTTCTTCTAGATGTCTGAAACCCTACGATATATGTATTTACTTTCTAGGTACATTTTTCTCATGAATCTCATAACGTAAGCACTCAAACAGATATGATACCCATACACTGATTATATAAATCAAAATAAAGTGAGCTACTTGCTATAATTATTTTTATTTTTATTCATTGCAATTAAAATGAAAACCCTTGAATGAAAACCTTTTAATAAAAAATCTTCAAAACTCAAGAGTCTTTTACTGAAAAGACATATAAAAACGATAAAGAGATATTGTTAAATATAATCGTGAAACATTAAGCCAAGTATTTAATTTAATTGAATATAGTCGTATTGAGGGATTTATAGGGATTTGTAGGGATTTTTTGGATGGGAAACGCTGACGGATGCCCGGTGTTGTCACACTTAGATTATGGGATCGTAGTGTTCAGTCAGTGCTTATCTAAATATATATTTTTTTTTGGGTTCGTCATCTTTCGACATTACTCATTTCATTTATTTATGCAACCGCTGAAACTCATTTACATACACAAACGTCGATGTCTTACCCGGGATTCGAACCCAGATCTCCCTGGAGAGGGTCCGTCACTCTCTCTTATGAGACAACTTACCTAATGCAACTTCAAAATTATTTGCGTTAGGTTGATATACGGGTTGAAGCATTGAGACGGAGTCTCACAGATGGTAGAGTTGAGTTGGTTCAATATGGAGAAACGTAGAAAGTTACATATGTTCTGTTTGTATCATAAAAACTTGGTAACTAAAATCTTATTTACATGGTGAAATCAGGTTTAGCTCAGATAATCTTTGCGTTCAGACATACATATAAGTTGTCTCGCTTTTATAGAACCCCATTTAAAAGTTCTTTTTCATATAATATCGTTTAATGAGGAATATCCCGATGAATTCCTCAGCTACAAAGCGAAAGCATTCGAAGAAAAAAGCATTCCTTCTGAAGGAGGAGAATTGAATTTTTTCTTAGGTAAAAAAATTTTTTTTCTTTTTTTCTGTGTTTTTTAATTGTGTTCTTTCTTTATATTGAGCACGAAAGAAGTGCTAAGAATGCACGATAAGAAGTGCATGTGCAATCTACACTTAACCACTCCACCTATTTTAACAATTTCAACTAATTTAATGTTTTTTAATGCCAAAAATTGTTGTGAACCAGTTTTTTTTGTTATATTTTGGTTGAATAAAGCAGCTTCTGCTGTATCCCACCTCTTAGTACTCTATAGTTAGTAAAGTTAAATCAATGCAATTTGTGAAGGTATGTTTGACAATTTTAGCAACACCATGTATGTATGTATGTATGAATTTTGTAATGGAGTACCAATAAAGTTCTATTATTATTATTATTATTATCTTCCTATTCAATTAAATAAAACAAAATTTTCGCAGTACCGCAAAGAGTTTGTTAATCCATCGCTATGCCTGAGTAAAATCGACACATTTCCTGTTGAACATGCCATGTGCATATCTAATAAAAATAAACTTATCCCTTGTATGATGGCAATTATTTTTTCGATAAGACTACCTATACTTTTTGATACCACTAATATGCATACAGGCACTATGAATTATTAAACTCTCAGATAAGAACACTACAGTCGGTAGGGTGCCAAAAACATATATAAAGAAACGTTTTTTGAAAATATGTATTTCAATTATGGAGATATTGACAGTTTTAATCGTTGTCTTCCATTTAGTGATGTGTCAACAAACACCGAATGACCTCAAAGTAGAATATTATGCCAAGAATATCAGAAATGCTCTGGCATTAGCAGAGGATTACCAGCCGAGGCAGAACAACAGTGATTTATTAGCCACTAACCAAAATGCGAGTCCTATAGGCAAGTTGTTATAAATATATTTGTATAATAATAATAATAATAATAATAATAATAATAATAATAATAATAATAATAATAATAATAATAATAATAATAATAATAATAATAATAATAATAATAATAATAATAATAATAATAATAATAATAATAATAATAATGATAATAATAAGTTCATTATTCTCAACAGTTATAACACCCAATTACAGGAAATAATAACAATATTGGAAACATAACTAAATAATTGAAATGAAAAAGATATAACAAAGAGCTCAATTTAATCTAAAAAATACTAACTTATAACTACATTATAGCATTCTATGAAATATTACAAAGAACTCAATCTAAATCAATTCATTTTAGTCATTTTTCTTTGTTCACATTACTCCTAATAATAAATTCTATGGAGTCAAAATGAATGTCACAATTATTGCCAACTCTATTGAACGTAGACTCCATAAACCAAATGGAGAATTGTATTAGGGAGTTGGTCCTCGGAGACTTTAAGTGGAATGATTCTGTATTACTAGAATTTTGTGAAAGCGAACAAGAGATGAGGACAATCAATATTATTCTGCAGTAATTTGTACAAAAATTTGAGTGATAAAGTTTCTCTTCTGCTCTGCAATGAGATTAAACTAAATCGACTCAATAATTCGTTATGATTGACTTCTCTCTGTGGATAAACTTTATCTTCCCTCCAAACTAAGAATTTCAAGAACCTTCTCTGAATAGCCTCAAGATGACGTTGATGGCAAGTGTAAATGGGATGCCAGATGATGCTGTCATACTCCAACTTGCTACGGATTAGGGTATTAAATAGTCCTATGAATGTTGAAAGTTTATTGAAATATTTGCCATTATGTATAAAGAATCCATATATTTTTGCAGCATATGAAATAAGTTGGATGATGTGTGGGACAGTGGAAAGCTTCTGGTCGAAGACTACACCAAGATCTCCCATTATCAGAACGAGAAAGAACCTGACCACCGACGCTATAATCACACTCAATTCGGTCTCTTCTCCTTGTGGAAGAAAAAATTAGAAGGATACATATATATATATATATATATATATATATATATATATATATATATATATATATATATATATATATATATATATATATATATATATGTATATATATATATATATATATATATATATATATATATATATGTATATATATATATATATATATATATATATATATATATATATATATATATAAAATAAAGAACTATTTAGATATGATCAAAAATTATATATTCACAGTAATTTTGTCTATTACAGCGCGAAAAGCTATGAAAAAAACGAAGTTATCCATTTTCAAGCAGCCAAAATGAAATTTTATGATATGAATTATATTGTATTTTATTTCAAGAATATTACAAATTAAATGGCTCATTTTCATAGCTCTCACAACATTTTCTTACTTGTTGAAGACTATCTGCAAATCATTCAGAAGAGAGGTAAATAATATTAGCGTTATCATTAAATCTTTCAGATTTCGGTGAATTCGATTTCATAATAGTTGGTTCCGGATCTTCGGGATCTGCATTCGCTGCAAAAATGAGTGAGATAAAGACATTCAAGATTCTTTCTTTAGAAGCTGGAGATTATAATGACGACTTGACAAAGATACCCTACCTATCCACTCTTTTTCAGAAATCAGATAGGAACTGGGGTTACTTCAGCTCTCCCCAAAAGAACGCCTGCTTTGGTAAGTTTCATTCTTTATGTCCCATACATGTCCCGGCATGTCCCATACCAGGACATGCTCCACAATTCAATTGGTAAACACCTGATTTGTCTTCTCTTTTAATTTTGTTTTTATTGTTTTTAATGTGTCTCGATGAATTATTGTTCGTTTTAAATGAAATATCAAAATTATGTTTACTTAAAAAGGTTTTTGACTTCCAGACTGACGGTTCCAAAGTTCCAAAGTGTTTTTTTTTTGACACATTAAGAACAATAAAAACAAATTTCACAGAGAAGAAAAATCAGGTGTTTACCAATTGAATTGTGGATCATGTCCCAGTATATATATAGGTAAAACTAGTAGAAATTTCGGTTCTAGAATACAGAAACATAAATATAGCTTCGCGCATAACAAAAGTAATTCGAATTATGCTAACCATTTATTAGAAAACACACTATACAGAAAACAGGTACATACAGGTACAGAAAACCATACTTTTGATAAGAATTTCAAAATTTTACGCAATATAGAGAGAAGTGGTCAATTAGATTATTGGGAAATAGTGGAAATAAATCGGCTTAAAAATTCTGGAAATTTGCTCAATGAACAGATAGAATTTAACAATTCACCCTTGTTAAACCTTTTCAGGTAATAGAAATTATTCTCAGAATGGAATATCTTAGGTAAAATCAAAACCATAGAATCCCAAAATTCCCTGATATTTATATCTGTGTTTTTCAAAATGTTGTTATTATTCTGTAAGCATCTGAAGAAGTTGTTTGTAACGACGAAACGCGTCATGCTATGTAGTCAATGAAGTGTAAATCATGAGTTTTAGTGTTTGAATTTTAGTTTATCTTCAAATATAATGGATTTACGTCAAGTAAACGCCAACACTATTAAATAACAAATAATAGTTCTCAATCATTTTCATCAACAAGCTCTAGAATCAATCCATATGAAGGTTGTGAGAAAGTTGAAAGTGATGTTTCATAAACTCACGAGATTCATATAAAGAAAGTTATTCGATTTGCCATCATGATTTGTTAACATGATTTCAGGCTGGAGAGACAAAAGGTGTTTATTTCCACGAGGAAAAATCTTAGGCGGCACAGGTGCAATCGACAGCGTCGCATACATCAGAGGTAACAAAGCCGACTTCGACAAATGGGCATCATTAGGCAACCCAGGATGGTCTTTCAAGGAAGTTCTGCCTTTTTTCAAGAAATTTGAAAACTTTCAATCCGACAAAATCGACTTTAAAATATAGAGGTTTCGCTGGTCCAGTCGATATCGCGTATCGAATGCCTAAATTGGATTTAACTATCACTTATGACGGTTACAAAGAGATTGGTGTAGATACTATTGAAGACTATAACGCCGAACAACAAATTGGCGTCTCTGAAATCCAAGGGTTAACAAATTTTGGTCAAAAAGTTAGTGGTTCTACAGCTTACGTAAGACCAACATTCACAAGGCTAAATTACAACTTGACTCTAAAGGCTTTCGTCACAAAAATACTCACTAATCAATCAACCAAAACGGCATATGGAGTAGAATTTGTTAAAGATAGAATAACCTATCAGGCAACTGCTCGTAAGGAAGTAATTATATCAGCAGGAGTTATCAACACCCCTCAACTTCTTATGTTATCAGGAATTGGGCCATCAAACGAACTAGCTAAACATAATATACCTGTGGTAGCCAATTTACCAGTAGGAAGAATGTTCAGAGGAAATGTTTTTTTCAGCCTGTTTTTCTCAGTTAACATTACAGCACCTTTTGATACCCTTGAAGGAGCCGTCAATAAATTTTTAAAGGGCCAAGGAGTTTTAACAAGTTTTCATAATGGTGTAACTGTGAGTTTTCATAACACAAAAAATAATCGCTCTTCTATACCTAATTTGTCATTGATTTATTATAATTCGACGACTATAGCTGAGCGAATACCATCACTTACTAATTACACTCCTGAAGTTCAGAAATTCGTAGACAAACTTAATTTCAGCCGACTTGTATTCACCCAAATTTCGTTACTACATCCACAATCAATTGGAAATATTACTTTGAAATCAAATAACCCCTCTGATTTCCCCAATATCAATTTAGGAATATTCGATAAAGACGCCGATATAGAGATACTCTACGAAGGCATTCAGAAGGTTAAAGAAATTAGAAATACAAAAACAATAAAAATGTTGAATCATTCATTGATAAAATACGATTTCTGTGACGAATATGAGTACGACTCTAAGGATTATTGGTATTGCGCACTCAAACATTTGGCGAAGCCTGGTTTTCAATGGGCAGGGTCGACGAAAATGGGACCCATTGACGACCCATACGCTGTTGTCGACTATAAACTTCGTGTACACGGCATAAAAAAATTGAGAATTGTTGATCTCAGTGCCATGCCGGTAACCCTTTCTGGGAATTATAATCCATCAGCTTTCATGATAGGCGAGAAGGCTGCGGACATGATCAAGAAAGAGTATGGTTGTGTACGGAAGGACTGCCTATCTTAAGAAATTAATATTTGAACGAGAACATTTGTATTGAGTTGAGTTTTTCAGAAAATTGACAATTTTGAATACGATTTGTCAATAAACCATATTTAAAAAAAAATCGAAACTTACTTCAATATACACCATACTAATCAAATTGGAAATAAATTAGTAGTTCCTTTAAAAAAGTATCATTTTCATTGATTGAAACCAAGGTACCTCCAATAATTTGTTCCAACATATTCCCAGGTAGAGTTTAGAATTATCATAAAGATGCTAGAAAAATGAACATTTAAAGAATGCTGAATGACCTGAATTCTTGAAATAAATTTTTCTTCGAAAAACGGTTCATGTGTGATTAATTTTCAAATATATTGAACAATGAAAGACACAAATGGATTGGATTCATTTAGCATGACTCAGTGTGCATTAACTCAGATAATGAGATAGATTTACAAACACTGAACAAGATTCCATTTATGTTCAAGAAATGATACATATTCACATATTTTTTTGATTGCGCTATTTCGTTCATTTTCAGAATTTAGTCCTTGATAAATCATGAATAGTTCAAAGTTCAATGGCGACAGCGTAAATCTAATTGTTCATTTACGATGTCTTCTTTTTTCTTCCAAGAACTGCATATTTCAATAATTGAAATTCGATAATTGAAATATGCAGTTCTTGAAAAAAAAAAAAATAAAATGAACACTTAGGCGGTGCTCCAAAAACCTCAACATCCAAAGTAAAAGTTTCCCTTCAACTCCAAATTGTTCTATACAGTCCACATATTATTTGTTAAAAAGTTACACCGGTTTTAGCGTCGGGTTGGGGGGGGAGAGGGGGTAGAAGTTGGAAAATTACTAGTTTTCATCAGTTTTGTTTAGTATTTCGAAAACTATGCGATTTAGCGCAAAAAGTATGGATATACAAAAATAATCTACATTAAATTGCAAACAAAAATGGTCCTAAGCATAATTTTGTTAAAGTGGACGGTTCCAGAGTTGCGAAGGGTGTAAAATGTAAATTTGTCGTATTTTTTAGATTTTTGGAAAAATATAGTTATAACTACTATGTAATAAATAAATTATTAAAAATTTGATTAAAAAGTTATATTATACAATCGTATTGTAGTCCAAGCGACAACCATTGCAACTTGGATCAACTCCATGCCAGCTTGTTCTCGGGTGTGTGAGGCAATGGAAGAATTTGCAGGTGTGCGCAGCGTTTCTTCAGAGCAGCACGTGGAGCTCCGAGAGGCAAGGCAGAAACGAAATCGTAAGGACTTACAAACTTTTATTTCATGGCTTGAGGAGCACAATCCGTTTTCCAAAACACCAGAACTCTCTTCATTATCAACAGGCATCGTAGCGGATGAAAACGTGAACTGCGATAAAGCGTTTGAAGTTGGAACACTAGCCTTGGAAGAGATTCAGAACAAATCATTCAATGAGATACACTTAAAAAGAAAGTTAGCTGTTAAGTCGCTAGCCTCTATCACCAAGTCTATGACAATTAACAACAACACTGTATGTGTGAACCCTAACACTCTCTTACATCGGATGGTGTGCACAGTCAGAAGTGATGAGAGACTTCGAGAAATATTCCAATTTGAATTATGTGCTTATCCTCCATCCCTCTTCGACGAATCTGGCTTGATGAGGAAGGGAAGCAAATCTTCAATGGTGACTGTTTTGGTTCCAGATTTAAATGATTCGCCAATCACCCCAGATTCAGGGAAAGTGTCCTACATCATTGATGGAGGTCACCTCCTTCATCGGGTTGTCTGGCGGCGCCCAGCTACCTTCGGACAGATTTGTGAGCAATACAAAGATTATATAATAACTCATTATGGGCCAGCAACTGTCGTTTTTGATGGATACGAGCAAGCAAACACAAAAGATGAAGAACACTTACGCAGATCTCGCTTTACCACTAACATTTCAGTGAAAGTAGAAGAATCAATCCATGCAAATATTAATCAAAGTGAATTTCTGGCTAACCCTAAGAACAAAATGGGCCTAATTACTCTCCTCAAAGTGCACTTGCAAAGAGGTGGTTGCACAGTTCATCAAGCATCGGGAGACGCTGACTTATTAATAGTTTTAACAGCGATCGATGAAGCAAGGAAAGGTGTTGAAACTTGTGTAATTGGTGATGACACAGATTTACTAGTCTTGTTGTCTGTTCATGCACCCTCAGGAAACAAATTGAAAATGATGATGCCAAAAAAAGGCAATCAGCAGGAAAAATTGTACAGTATTTCTGACATTCAGCGAGGCATTGGGGATATGAAAGGTGTACTCTTAGCAATATACGCCTTCACTGGATGTGACACTGTATCAGCTATCTACAAGAAGGGGAAAATTACACCGTATAAGAAAGTGCAATCCAACAACGCTCTTCGAACAAAACTTCAAGTTTTCAATGACCCTAAAGCTGACCCCAGTGCAGTGGCTGACGCCGGAAATCATTTCCTCCTTGCGATGTTTGGAGCAAAGAACACTGAAGATCTGGATTGTTTTCGCTACCAGTGCTATTTGCAGGCTATTGCAAAGCAGCCTATACATTCATTGTTCAAGTTGGCTGCACTTCCCCCCACTTCAGCAGCTTCCAGGCAGCATTCATTTAGAACCTACCACCAGGTGCAGCAGTGGCTGAATGAGAAGAAGAATCCGTCCGAGTGGGGGTGGAAGAAGATTGGCGAACACTTGAGACCAATTACAACAGCACGTCCTGCAGCTCCCCAGGAATTACTTTCGCTCATAGTGTGCAATTGCAAAGACGAATGCGTCCGTAACTGCGAGTGCAGAAAGAGTGGTCTAAACTGCTCAAGTATATGCGGTAATTGCTCAGGCCTTGGATGTGATAACAGGGACACGAATATCATAGACGAAGATCTAGAAGAGAAAGATGCTATGTTTGAAGAGGACTGAATAGTAATGAGTGGGTTTCTCCGTACCACAGGTTTATATGGCCTAGGCCTGTGGAAGCCTCTTTTCCCCAAAAAAAGTAGCGCCCCTTGATAAGGTGGTGAGGTTGACGTTTCTTCAAGGGCTTATCACTAACATACCACCGGTCACTAAAACCGCAATTTACCAAACAAAATCCCGTATTGAAAAAGAAATTGTCAGTGTAAATGTAATATTTTTTCAAAAAATCTAAAAAATACGACAAATTTATATTTTACATCCTCTGTAACTCAGAAACCGTTCACTTTAGCCAAATAACGCATAGGACTATTTTTGTTCGCAATTTAATTTTTATTATTTTTGTATACCACTCATTTTGCCCTAAACCGCCTAGTTTTCGAAAAATTTACCAAAAACTGATAAAAACTACTAATTTGCCTACTTCCCCCCCCCCTCCTTCCCAAACCCGACGCTTAAAATGGTGTAACTTTTTACCAAACAATATGTGGACTGTATAAAACAATTTAAAGTTGGGGGGAAACTTTTACTTTGGATGTTGAGTTTTTGGTCTAATTGCACCGTACTACATCCATTGTTTAGATATAAATTGGTTGTTCGTTTCCTACTGTATTTTAGTCTTGAAAATGAGCTCACGCTCGAAACATGTTGACAAATTCATGTTGTTAAATATAATTGTGAAACATTAAACCAAGAGCTTAATTTAATTTAAAATTTAAAATTCATAAACTTGGTGAATATTCTACAGTTGGAAAACGGAAACAAATAATTATTTGCGAATAGCTTTTCTGGCTTTCTGCAGTTTATTATAGCGGCCTTTTCAGTCCAAATAAGACACATCAGTGGTGAAATTACTTGTGTGATATCAGTATAAATGAAATATGTTAAATATTTCTGAACCAATTACAAAAATATAGAATGAAAGTAGTAAACACTCCTTCAATAAGTTGCACCTACCAAAATCAAAAATGAACCATTCTGTTATTTTGTCGTGGCAGTCATTTTTGCACGTTTCGAAAATGCCCAACGTTTGAAAAATTCATCTTGAAGAAATCAAATTGAAGGCAAACTGATAAAGAATAGCCATTCAGATGGATGAAATTCATTAAAGGAGTTAAATTAAAGTTCAACTATTCAATATATATATACAACTATTCAACTATTCATAATATAGTTACAATAATAATATAATAATAAGATTTATTTAGCTGAAGCTATACAAAAAATCTACATATTTTGAAACTGTCAGTTTTGAATCACTTACCTATCTCATTATTTAGAATATACTTTCCTAGATCACGCTTAAATATCTTGATACTAGTTGTAGTAATAAGAAAGACTCGAGTCCGTCATAGTGAATGCTATTTTGAGATTTAGAAAGCTTACAAATTTCGATATAAAATTCATCAGTATTTCTAGTATATACCCATGTACATCACTGACATATGGTACATTTTTTTATAACAGCGAATAAACATTTTTTTATATGAGAAACAATATCGTTTATATATAAGGAGAACAACAACGGAACTGAGACAGTTCCTTGAAGTACGCCTACATCCACTTTCGTGCTATTCGACAGCATGCCATTAAACTCAACTTTTTGTGTTAGCGAATCCAGGTAAGGTCCGAACCAATCATTTACTACTCCCTCAAAGTCAAGTTTATTCAGTTTTTTCAATAATAATGATCTACATAACGTAGTTTCAAAAGCTCTTTTAAAATCTAATAATACTACTATAACCGTTTGTCCTTTATCTATAGCACTATCCCATCCTTACATATGCTCAATATTGCTGTCTCGCAAGAGAATATATTTCTCTTCTCTATTTCTTTTGAATCTTGATTGAAACGCCGAAATGACAGAAAATTTTTCACATAATTCTAATACCTGGTTTTTTTACTACTATTTTAAAATATTCCCATATTATTTTCATATTTCTCATGTTATATAAAACAATGAATTTCTCATGTTATTCAACAATGAAATAAATTATATGGATAACTCAACATTATAAAAGTACAAAAACCTCATTCAGAAGAGCTGCTCATTCAAGACAAAGCAGCTTCATCAACATGGAGTTCAGACGCCACACATTTCCATTGAACATCAAGCCCTAAGTCTTTCAAACTACAATTCACTCAAAGTATAAAGTGATTTGAATTCGAGTCCACTCATTTTCAAAGTGATCAACATAAATCTCGATTCCATTGCAACTTGCGTTCTTCGAGCTTTCAATTACAGTTCAGTCAACTGCGAAGATTTCTTAATTAATAGCAAATGACGAGGCAGTTTATTGACATAATGTAGCCCACAAGTTTCGAAAGCTTTTTCTGTCTTCTAATGTTTTCGAGAATAGTTATCATAAATAGAAATCGAGTAAAATTCACGAAACTAGATTTTGTGACCACAGTCCAATGTAAAACAATTACTATTTCGAGGAAGTTATATTTTAATCGACATAGGGTGATTAAAATCATATCTGAATTTTTCTAACAGCAGAAAATTTATTTTTCTACTGTATTTTGAATATCGTCAGTATTAAATCCAATATACGTAAAACTGATATGAATAATAAAATTTTCTGATGAAATCATTGTCCAATCATTGATTGTGAAAAATAACACTTCGTCCATAGTGTTATGGACGAGTGATAAATAAGTCATTATACATAATACCCAGGCATTATGGAAGATGACCATTACGGGATGCCAATTTAGGTATACCTATTAGAATAATTGACTTATCCGGGCATTATACATAATTCCCATCGTGTAGAGCAATGTAGCAGAAAACAGGTTTCATTACTAAGTTATTTCAATTTTTGAATTGATCTTTACTTGGTACCACAGATAACATAAACTTAAAATAGTTTGTATTGTAAATAGATAGATTATATAAATAGATTATATTCAATTTAAATAATGACATTATATCAGTCATTATAAGCATTGATTTGCAGAAGCTTTTTCTCTGAGAATCCCCTAGGTTTCAGGTACGAGCTCAATCGAGATCTGAATTTTGAACTCTTACAGAGCCATCAGTTGCCACCATACCGTTTGAAAAATTCAACAATTTTGGAATATTTCAGGTCGTTAATTGACGTGAATTCATTTACAATATTAAAATGGTCATTGTTCTTCATATGTGCTCAATTTTATTGAACGATTGTGACTTAGGTTTCACCAAAACGATGGTTTCTTCGGATAATTTGAATCAAGTGTCATCAAATTGCCCAAAAGCCACGTATCTTATTGACCAGACGATATCCTAAATACAAAAGTTCAGATACTAACTGATCCCTTGGTTTTGTATAGATAGATAGCAGATATATTTCTTTCAGAGTGTCGCGTACAAGTGATACAACAGTAAAGAAACAAGGAAACAGTACAACAATACATAATTGATAGATAATTATGATATTGAATCATCTGTAATTTAGATATTCATCTGCTGTGTAGGATTCAATTTCAATTAATTGTCGCTTCAACGCCTTTTTGAATGCGATTGGACTCATATTCTTCACGTTTTCTGGCAATTTGTTGTAAAGAAGTATAGAAGAATACAATGGACTTTTTTCGTGCAGGCTAAGATGATGCTTTGGTAAGTTATAATGTAAACTCCGAGTGGTGTACCAGCTTTTGCGCTGGTATGCATTGGCAATATGCGGATTTTCGCGCAGAAATGCCACCACCTCAAAAACATACAGAGCAACGACTGTAAGTACATTTAGTCTCCTAAATGTACCTCTGCATGTTCCCCTGAGAAACATGAAGGGAATTATTCTAATCGCTCTCTTTTGTAGTCTCAGTATTCCATCAAGATCACTACTACTGCCATTCCCCAAGCAATGATAGCATATCTGATAAGTGACTCCATATTTGCACGATACACAATCCGGAGCAAATTTTGGTTAACGTACTTCCTGAGAACGCACAACGCATAACATATTTTGCCAAGTTTATTACTTATTTCGTCTATATGTTTTGTCCGAGTTAAGGTGTCATCCAGATGAATTCCCAAAAATTTTGCATCATTCACCGGTATTATATCGTTAGTGTTGGTTAATCCATTGATGGAACCAATTTAAGGACAAGGATGTTTAGTTTTGAACACTATCACATTAGTGTTTGAATGGCTTATCTTAATGCCGTTGGCAGGAAACCACTCATGCTGTTTTCATGAGAATGTTTGCCTCATGAACCATCGATTGCAGGTTGCTTGTTTCGATTATTATATTTGAGTCATCTGCGTAAATTACAAGCCATTATTCACAATGCCCGGAAACTATTTATAATGCCCATAATGGCTCGACCCCAACATATATAAGAAAAAATTTTTGGATCAAACATCGATTGATATGAAATATTGGTATCATTGGCAGAACTCAGACATCTAGTGGGAAGTAAAAAACTTCAAATGTTCTGAAAGTAGATTCAGGAAACATATAAAAGCTGTAACACTTGTGAATGTAATATTCAGTGCAGCATATCTCATAGAGTTCGTTATATTAATCAAATTTCAAAATTTTACGTTCCTGTGGAAAAAGTGCAATTTTGCTATCAATTATAAAATCAACCTTTATAACGAAATCGAATCTAAACTAGATATAAAACGGGATATTACTCTAATCGAATAAAGTGAAAGAGTGGGAAATTTTCACGTTGTCTCACAAAGGTTTGATTCTCCTCATTCAAATGAAATAGAGCCATATCAATTCATGACAATAAATATTCAATAAATGACACGGAAGTTTCGCTTATCTTTGGTGGAACATTATGTTAAAAACAATAAAGTAAAATTAACACATTTGGCTTAAGTTTCACTAAATATACTAAAAATCTATATGTTTCGGGTGGTTAACCCCATTAACCCGTTACTTAACATCCAGGTTCACTAACATTGTATACTCTTGATAATGGGTTAACCACCCGAAACATATGTGGAGTTTTTAATATATTTAGTGAAACTTAAGTCAAGTGTGTTAATTGTAATTTATTCAGTTTCAATGAATATTTGATAACCCATCACTATGTCTGAGTCTAAGTCAACACCTCTACAATGACCTTGCAATTAAAATAAACTTATTCCTCGTATGATGCTAATTATTTTTTTCGATAAGACAACGGATAATTTTTGATACCACTAATATGCATAAAGGCACTATGAATAATTAAACTTCTAGATAAGAACATCACACTCATTAAGTTGTTAAAATGATATATAAAGAAACTTTCGTTGAAAAAATCAATTTCAACTATGGAGACATTGACAGTATTATTAGTTGTTATTCATTTAGTTACGTGTCGAAAAACACCGAATGACTTGAAAGTAGAATATTTCGTTAAAACAATCAATAATGCTTTGGAAGAAGCAGAAGAATACCAGCCTAGAAAAAACAACAGTGATTTATTAGCGACTGATGAGAATGCTAGTCCAATAGGTAAGATATTATGAATCTCGACGGAACAACTTGATCTATGAAAAGATAAATACGTTCTCAATTTTTAGGACTTACAAAAGGTTTCACATTTATATTTTATTGTGTTTACGTCCATTTTGTTACGATATTCGTGGCGAAATATCCAATATACATGGAGTATATATTTCATGAAAAATTAACAGTTAGAATTAAAAATTATATATTCACAGAAAATTTGGTTTTTACATCTTGAGGAGAAAGGAAAGTAATAAAGTTATGTATTATTCAGCAGGCACAATATTATCTGTTCAATACTTCATTGTATTTTATCTCAAGAATAAGAATTATTATATGAATTACATTTATAGCCCTACTAACAACATTTCAAAGTAAATAGGTACTCCTATGGGAGTATCACGAAGTTATTCAGAAAAATGGTGAATAAGCGTTATCATCTAATTTTTCAGATTTTGGAGAATTCGATTTCATAGTAGTTGGTTCGGATCTTCGGGGTCTGCATTCGCTGCAAAAATGAGTGAAATTGCAGAATTCAAGATTCTTCTTCTAGAAGCTGGAGATTTTGATGACGACTTGACAAAGATTCCTTACCTATCCACACTATTTCAGAAATCAGATAGGAATTGGGGTTACTTCAGCTCTCCCCAAAAAAACGCCTGCTTTGGTAAGATTCATTCAGTTTGTAGATATGTGAGAAATAGAGATATATGCGTTGCTCTCTTACAAACAAGTTATTTTGTTTGTTCAACAGCAATCACATAAAAAGAGTATAATCTACAGGCTTGTGATGTCAAGAATGTTTCGAAAGTTGTTCACTATCGGAAAAAAAATTAAACTTATTCGTTATATCGAACCAATCATCTTCCTTCTTCCAATTGTCAAGGATCTGACGAACAGTTAGAAGTTTCACCTTAACATTGAAAATTTTGAATGTAACATTTTCAATGCATTCAATGATTGATTGGATACAAGGGCTACGACTAGAGATACAACACCCCAGTAATTAACAGTTAACACCCCATGCACAATTCAACAACTCTCATCAAATTTCATCATATTCAAATTGAATAGAAATGGTTGATCATCAGAAAAAATTGCATTCGTAGTTAATTTTTGTTCGTAGTCAACTGAAATTATTTTACAGATTCCTGATTCATTGAAAATTCAGAGTTTCAACTCGTGCAATTTCGATAACAATTCATTCAATTGGCCAGATATCAACAGTTTAATCTCAGCAAAAATCAATGGATTCAGTGAATTACGTATTGAAGTTCTGAATGAACTTTTTTCAATTTCTCTGACAATTCTGAGAATAATTTGAGTGTTGAAGAGGGAAGATATATATACATATATATATATATATATATATATATATATATATATATATATATAAATCAAAAGTAGACACTGTCGGCATATCCCGCTCTTAGTAGCAGCCGTTGACACGTGTTTCGAGCTTATTGGCTCTCCTCAGAACGGCGTAGCCAAGTTCAAGTTGTACGAACCTGGAAATGGAAAAACAAGAGAGAAACAGACACTCCACTGAAGGAAGTCAGCACATTTCAGGCTACTGCGTTTTTACTCTCCGGGTAGGGAGATTTGAAAAAACTACTTCGCCCGTGTAGCAACTGTTTATCTATAAACGATGCCTCTAGCCGAAAAATTATTCAATTTATAAATAGTGTTCAACGCGGGGGAAAATTTCAATCAGAAGTAGACACTGTCGGTATATCCCGCTACTAGTAGCAGCCGATGACACGATGCACAGAAAGGCGTTATACGAAAGTTCAAGTTATACGAACCTGGAGATGGAAAAACAAGAAAGAAACAGACACTCCACTGAAGGAAGTCGACACATTTTAGGCTACTGCGTTTTTACTCTCCGGTTTGGGAGATTTGAAAAAACTACTCAGTTACTTCAAGGCTAGAGGCATCCTTGTAACTACAAGGCTAGAGGCATCCTTCGAGGATAAATAGTCGCTTCACGGGCGAAGTAGTTTTTTCAAATCTCCCCATCCGGAGAGTAAAAACGCAGTAGCCTAAAATGTGTCGACTTCCTTCAGTGGAGTGTCTGTTTCTTTCTTGTTTTTCCATCTAAAGGTTCGCACAACTTGAACTGGGACACGCCGTTTTGAGGAGAGCCAATAAGAGCGAATTTCAATCAAAAAACTTTTGATTGAAATTTTCCCCCGCGTTGAACATTAGTCGTATATTGTATATATATATATATATATATATATATATATATATATATATATATATATATATATATGTATTTGTGCAAGTAAAACATTGATTAACAATTTGATTCGTTTTTCAGAAATAAACATTGGTAATACTTTCAGGCTGGATAGACAATCGATGTTCGTTTCCACGAGGAAAAATCTTAGGCGGATCGAGTGCAATCGACGGCGTAGATTACATCAGGGGTAACAAAGCCGACTTCGACAATGGGCATCATTAGGCAACCCAGGATGGTCTTTCAAAGAAGTTCTTCCCTTTCTTCAAGAAATTTGAAAATTTTCAATCCAACAAAACCAACTTGAAATATAGAGGTTTCGCTGGTCCAGTCGATATCGCGTATCGAATGCCTAAATTGAATATAAGTATCACTTATGATGCTTTTAGAGAGCTTGGAGTCGATGCTGTTGAAGACTATAACGCTGAAAAACAAATTGGTGTCTCCGAAATCCAAGGGTTAACTAATTTTGGTGAAAAAGTCAGTGGTTCTACAGCTTTTGTGAGACCAACATTCACTAGGCTCAACTACAACTTGCTTCTGAAGGCTTTCGTCACAAAAATACTCATCAATAAATCTACCAAAACGGCATATGGAGTCCAGTTTGTTAAAGATGGAATGATCTATCAGGCAACTGCTCGCAAAGAAGTAATTATATCAGCAGGAATCGTCAACACGCCTCAACTTCTTATGTTATCAGGAATTGGCCCGTCAAAGGAATTAGCTAAACATAAGATACCCGTGGTAGCCAATTTACCAGTAGGAACAATGTTCAGAGGAAATGTTTTTTTTGATGTGTACTTTTCATTGAACTTCACATTTCCATTCGATACCCTTGAAGGTGCCGTAAGGAAATTTCTGAAGGGCCAAGGAATTTTGACAAGTTTTCAGAATGGCGTTAGTGTGAATTTTTACAACACTCAAAATAATAGCTCTTCTACACCCAATTTATTAATAATTTATCACAGGCCATCCACTTTAACCGAAAAAATACCATCACTAACGAACTACATTCCCGAAGTTCAAAAATTCGAAGATAAACTCAATTTGAGTAGTGTTGTATTTACCCGAATTTCGTTATTACATCCGCAGTCAATTGGTAATATAACTTTGAAATCGAACAATCCCTCTGATTTCCCGAACCTGAATTTAGGAATATTCGATAATGTCGCCGATATAGAGGTACTTTACGAAGGCGTTCAGAGAGTTAAAGCCATAAAAATACAAAACCAATAAAAACGTTTAATCTCTCGACCATAAAATACGATTTTTGTGACGAATATGAGTACGAATCTAAGGATTATTGGTATTGCGCTATCAGACATCTGGTGCAGCCTGGTTATCAATGGGCAGGATCGACGAAAATGGGACCCATCAACGACCCATACGCTGTTGTCGACTATAAACTTCGTGTACACGGCATAAAAAAATTGAGAATTGTTGATCGCAGTGCCATACCGGTAACTCTTTCTGGGAATTATAATCCATCAGCTCTCATGATGGGTGAAAAAGCTGCGGACATGATCAAGAAAGAGTATGGTTGTGTACCAAAGGACTGCATACCTTGGAGAATTCATAGATGAATGGGAGCCTGTGTTTTTAGTTGAGTGTTTCAAAAATCTGACAATATTAGATAACTTTTTATAATAAAAAATATCTATAAGAAAAGCATAGGGTGTTCTTCAATATCATATATGAATTTAACATACAGTTTAAGTTATTGCAAAAATTTTATCATAGCAGATAACTTGGCTCTTTGAAGTAATCCTAAATATGGCAAGACCCTGAAGAAGATTACCGATATAAGAATATGATTTCATTCAAAGTTAGATTCAAGTGGCTCTATTTGTAGAATGACATCCTTTTTATCCCACTATCTGAAGAGAAGATGCACTTCCAAATGGTAGTCATATGTAATTGATTTTCAAATATATCAGTCAATAAATTACATCAATAAATATATATATATATATATATATATATATATATATATATATATATATATATATATATATATATATATATATATATATATATATATATGATATATATATATATATATATATATATATATATATATATATATATATATATATATATATGAATAAAGTTTTTTTGTGCTTATGACACTGAATGAAATATTTAAGAAAATTGACACTAGAACATTCATTCGAAAAATTCAAATTAACCAAAATAATGTTATAGTAGAGCTAGATATATATACATTTTTAAAATTGATTTAGTGCCTGTTTGAGATAGTTCATTTTTAATGTTTTCAGTAATAACAAGCTTGTTGCAATGTGAAAAACATTATTTTCGTTGACGTTCCGTTGTATATCACAAGTTTTGACAAAGTACTGATATACATCGAAATGTCAACGAAAATAAAGTTTTTCACATTAAAATAAGCCTGTTATTGCTGAAAACATTCAAAATATAATATATATATATATATATATATATATATATATATATATATATATATATATATATATATATATATATATATATATATATATATATATATATATATATATATATATATATATATATATATATATATATATATATATATATATATATATATATATATATATATATATGCATACGATATTGCTATCATCACAAACAGAACTGAAACCATTCTCGCCGTAGAAAAACTGTATGAAATTGCGCAGAATACCGGTTTACAAATTTATTATGATAAAACCAAATACATGGAAAGAAAACAAAAAAAAATGAATCTTCTCAAATCACAAAACATGGTGAAATTCAGTAAGTCGGCCATTTTAAATACCTCGTAGAAGTTATACAGTCCTCAGGTTTAAACCGAATCGCTGATGAACAGAGAATTACTAAGCTCCAAAGGCCCTACCAGCTAACATGGGCTCACTATAACAAAAAGTGCATTTCGAAAGACGCCAAATTGAGGCATTATAACACAGCGATACTTTCAGAAGCAATCTACGCAGCTGAAACAATGGTTATTGGCGGTCATTCAAGAATTAGAGAAATTGAAAAACAAGAACGAAAAAGTCTTAGAAACATTTACGGGCCAATCAACAGAAACGGAATTTGGATGAAAAAACCTCAAAATGATCAATATAAGATAAATACGATAGCAGAAGAAATCAGAAAACGACGAGCACATGTCCACAGAATGAAACAGTCCAGAATACCGAAGAAACTACTCGATATAATTAGGAAGAGTAAATGAGAATCAGTGACTAAAAGAGGCTCAAAAAGATCTACGACAAATCAGTATAAAAAATCTCGAAGATTGCACTGAAAATCAAATCTTCAACCTGGAGTAAAAGGAACAGATGAAGGGAGGAAAGAGCATTCAGAGAGGATGAAGCGTTTTTGGGAGGGAAAAAAGATGAAGCAAAAATCCTAATAATAGTGAACAAGAGGAAAATGCTGCATTACGCTGGGGTTTTTCAAATCACTTTCTGGAAAAATATCAACAGCTCATTGGCAAAACATCACAGTAGACCTATGAAAGAATTTTTGTGCGAAGCCTGCGCTCGATGAATCTCTTTGTAATCTAAGCTAAATCTCTCGCAAACTTATTTAAAACGTTCAGAGTAAAACCAGCCAGCTCTACTCTGTCAAATGAAAATATTCCTGACTGTGTCAATGAAGAATAACTCGGCTACTGGTGTCAGCATCAACAAAGCATGTTCGCTTTGATGGCTAGACAATATTCACAATCAGTATGTTCCTCCTAATTTATTCAGCTTATGAGCTTCATTCCCTCCTTGGGTCTTCCCTAATGGATCTATTACTTTGTTGAAGAAAGATCTGTTAGGATGAAATATCTAGTAGTCTCTGATGGGAACCTACATAGAGGAAAACAAAATATACTTCCATAAATAATAAGATAAACTCAAATTGATAAATCGTCTCTTTTGTTACTCTTTTTATATAGGTTTCACTAAAAATAAAATTCATTTCAATAAAGAAATCAATTTGAATATTTTTAGTCCAGGTCCAAAGATGTATGAACTTTTGCTACAAATCGCCAGTTTTTGAATCTTAATATATACGTCTGCTACATTTTGGCTACCTCGTAAATCAAAATTGTGTCTTTTCGAAACAAAATACAAACAATATACACCAACAACAGTACAAGCCAAATCCATATAACATATTGTTTCATATAACTTTAATACAAATACGCATGACGACGTTTCGAAGTACTACTTTTTATCAAATGCTGGATTAATACTGATTTTTATGATATTTATTTTCTCCAAGCATCGGCCTCATCAATCATCAACATATTTCTTCAATTGAATTCTTCAAATAAATTCGAAGAAAAAGCATGATGAATATGTCCTTAGAGCTTAATGAAGAGCATAAGAAAATGAGATTTATTATTTAATGTGGAACTCCAATTGAACATTAGATTTTGCTTTGGTGTGAAACGAGGAATATTGGAATTATTATTTCTTGAATTTGTCCTATCAAAAATATTTTCAATTTTTTTATGTCCCTTCCTTTTCAAAATCCAATAAAAGCCGCCACTCAAATTTTTGAATCACATTAATGGACAGGAAGCTTGATAATATCTTCCGTTTAACTACCTATTTACGCAATGAGTATTGAGTTGTTATAAGAGTGTTATATGGGAGTTATAGACCTATTGCACAAAGGGATTATCTGGACAAATATCATGCAAAGAGAGCATGACATCTTGCAATAAAACAGGCATGACACGAATTCAGAAGAGAAGTGATATATCGGAAGACCCGAAATATTGTAATCATAATATCAAATCGAATTAAACTGAAGCTCCATGACTTGCAGACAAAATGTGACGCGACTCATATATTCGTGTCATATCATTGAGAATGCACGGACACTATTTTTACAAAAAAACTTGTTCAACGTGTTAAGTTACTCATTACCTCTTTTTACTCCCAGTTCTTTAAAACAGGTATATACAAAAATTCCGGTTTTTGCCAGAGCGACAATAATACCGTTATGTTAGCATGCTAATCACAAGGTTACCACTATGTCCAGATATCCAGATATCTTCTATATCCAGAAGTTTGCCTACATAAGTTTTCCTTCGAAAAGACATATGTCAACATACAGCCTGCGGAATAACAACATAGTGGCTGAAGAATTTGAGACAATAAACCAGTCGAATATCGGGTTAATTTGAACAGAAATTTGATGGTCAACGGTCGATTGTCGTTCATCCCACTGAAAGAAGAAGAAACAAGAATCGTGAAGATCCTATCCTTAGGAGTAAAACTGGATTCAAATATTATTTACCAAATGTGAGGAGCGAATGTTGGATTAACTCTGAAGTAAACTTTGAATATTTCATTGAATACCACCAATTAAATTTTTTTTCAGTGAAATATGAATATCGCGAGTGATAAATCTAATATACATAAAACCGATATGAATAATAAAACTTTCAGATAAGAAAATCCAAGCCATTACTTGGCAATAATTGTATATATAAAGAAATTTTCCGAGGAAACACCAATTTACAAAATGAAAATATTGGCATTATTATCACTGGTCATATATTTAGTAAGAAGTCAAAAAACTTCGAATGATCTGAAAGTAGACTATTATGTGAATAATATAGAAGCTGCTTTGAAAGCAGCACAGACATATCAACCTCGAAAAAATAACAGTGACTTGTTAGGCAATACTCAAAATTCCACTACGATAGGTGAGTTACGTCATGAGCAGTAGTTGTTTTATTCGAAAAGTAGGAAATTAAATCCAATATTGTCAATGTAAAAAACCCCTAAGTTAACCTTCCACCATAACTTAATGATCTGTTTCTAAAAATAAAATTTGTCGATAATAATTATTTTCAGGCAAGAATTAAATCTTATTGAGATTACACTTTCAGACTATGGAGAATTCGATTTTATAGTAGTTGGATCCGGCTCTTCAGGATCGGCTTTCGCTGCTAGAATGAGCGAAATTGCGAAATTCAATATACTTCTCTTAGAAGCTGGAGAATTTGATGATGATCTCACCAAACTGCCATATCTATCGACACTCTTTGAAATTTCTGACAGAAATTGGGGTTATTTCAGCACACCACAACAGAATGCCTGTTTAGGTAAGTTACATAGATATTGATCTAAGTTTTCCGTGAAGTTCACTTTAGAATTATCACACTTTTTTCAATTGATTGCACTCATCACTTCATACCTGATCAGCAACGCAATACAAATCTGCATGTGTAGGACACGTCTTTATTTTCACATGGGGTAGGTAGTGGTAATAATTTGGAATGAGGAAAGGAAAAGGAATTGCATACAATAAATATTCGCTGAGAGTCAGAGTATTCAATCATAAGAAATCAGAAATTACAATTAAGTTCCAGGCAACTCAGCCAAAACTACACCAAATGCGTATTCAGTCAATTATACCTAATAAATTACCTAAGCAACAGTTAAGCGAAGAAAATGGGCTACTAGTCTCTTATTAATATTTCGTAGAACACTTGTTACTATATGATCAAACCTTATGGCAATATAATTGTTTCGGGAATTCTTCAAAAATATTTTCATTCATTTAGTTCCCATACTTCAAGCTACACTGTGTCTTATAGGTAATGTGACCAGACGTTCCGTTTTGAAAGGGACTGTCCCTTTCTACAATTACGAGTCGCGGTGTCCCGAAATGAACTGAGGGGCGCAAAATTGTCCCGTTTTCAGAAACCACGCCAAAAAATTTTTTGGGTGGAAGTATTCAAACAGTTTCGTGCCAAAAATTTTCAGCATGAAAACTTTTTTATTGTAATTGAATATCTTTTATGTTTGCCTGCTACAAATGCTCCAGTAAAAAGAGTATTTTGTATTATGAACAAATTGTGGACATCTGAGAACACCCAGTTACAAATTTCAGTTCTAAAGGCGATGTTGATAATTAAGGGAATATAAAAAAACGTGCCAAGACTTCATTCTTCCTTGAAATCGTCACCACCTATATTGAAACAAATTTGTTCTTCTGTTAAATATAAACATAACTAAACATTTAAACTTTTTCTGAATGAATAACTTCAAAAAAATGTTTTTTGTTCATTGGATACGTTTTTATTTGACATAAATAAATTAATGTCCCGTTTTGAGTAAAAGAATAAATGGTCACATTACTTATAGGCCTTCTCATCAAAGGATGAGCGCGAGCAAATGTCGAAATGGTAGTTACGTACTGCTCCTATCAATAATAGTTGGGAAAAGAATATCAACTGATTAATTAAAAGTAGTGAGCAAATACAAGTAGTAAACTTGGTAACATCATCAATAGATTTGAAACATCGGTAACTTTTTCACCGATAATTTACATATAAAATATTTCGAACATGTTTTGATTTGTATATTTTCTGATTATACGTTCAATTTTAGCGCATTGTAGACAAGGGTTTGGAAAATTCATGAAATAATATCTATTGGTTTCAGATGATTCGCTCAGTGTAGGTATTACTCTGATATGCCCCAAAAAACCGAATTTGGTTGACCCTTTCGTTGAATATAAACTTAAATTCAAACACTTGAACTTATGATTTACACTTTATTGACTACATAGCACGACGCGTTTCGTCGTTACAAACGACTTCTTCAGATTTATTCTGGGCTTACAGAATAATTCAGTAAGCATCTGAAGAAGTCGTTTGTAATGACGAAACGCGTCATAAGTTCGAAATAAAAGAAATGAAAGCGTCATGCTATGTAGTCAATAAAGTGTAAATCATAAGTTTAAGTGTTTGAATTTAAGTTTATATTCAATTATAATGGATTCCCATCAAGTAAACGCCAACACTATTAAACATCCTTTTCGTTGGTTGTTTGTTTCTTCAAACCTAATTATTATAATCAATATCAAAATAGATTTTTCATTTATGTCTCCTATTGCTTCTCCACTTTTTTCACTATACATATGGTTGAATTTGAATTGATATTGTTTCATTCAATTTTTTTGTACGCGGTCACTTTAGTATGGTTGTTTACTAAAAAACAGTATATGATAAAGATGACTAGTGCTTGCTCCCAAAAAAATATCGTGATTAAAAGGTCTATGTTGAAAAGGTCTAAAATCGTTATTCTTGAAATACCTCTCTTCTGAAATGACGAATGAAAGAGAGATACAATAAACGAACACGCTTAGTTTCCAACTTTAATCTTATCAGAATGAATATACAAAATCATAAAATACATTGGCTCATCCTCAATAACAATATCTGAAAATATGAATTATTTCATTCACTCACTTCATAATTTTTTTCCGAAATTTTTAGGCTGGAAGAACAGGCAATGCTCCTTTCCACAAGGAAAAATTCTAGGAGGATCAGGTACAATTGACTTCTTAACTTATATCAGAGGTAACAAAGCCGACTATGATAAATGGGCATCACTGGGGAATCCAGGATGGTCATTCAATGACGTCCTTCCTTTCTTTAAGAAATTAGAGAATTATCAATCCGATCATATTAACATGAATTATAGAGGTTTCGGTGGACCTGTTGATGTTGCATACAAAATACCGATGCCAAATTTTACCATTTCAAGTAATGCTTATTCTGAGATTGGCATTGCGACTATTGAAGACTATAATGCGCAAAAACAAATCGGCGTCTCACGAATACAAAGATTGACACACTTTGGAGAAAGAGTTAGCGGTTCCACAGCCTATGTAAGGCGTACATTCACTAGATATAACTTTAATGTGACTCTGGGAGCGTTCGTTACCAAGATACTCATCAATAACTCCACAAAAACGGCATCTGGGGTAGAGTTTGTAAAGAGAGGAATAACTTATCGGGCAACTGCTCGCAAGGAAGTAATTATATCAGCAGGAGTTGTAAACACTCCTCAACTTCTTATGCTATCTGGAATTGGACCATCGAATGAACTTTCCAAACATAAAATTCCCGTTATAGCAGATTTACCGGTAGGAAGAGGTCTAAGGGGTAACGTTTACTTCGATGTGTACTTTTCAACTAATAACACTGTGCCATTAATATCTTTTGAGGATGGTGTGAGAGAATTTTTGAAAGGTAGAGGATATTTAACGGGTTTTCAGAATAGCGTAAGTATCAGTTTTATGAACACAAGAAACAACTGCACTACTGTACCTAATGTGGAGTTGACATATTATGCCCAAGAAACTATTGAAGGTCAGATACCAGCTTTAATAAATTTTATTCCTGAAGTTGAAAAATTCGCCTCAAGCCTTAATTTACACAAAGATGTATTTTTCGAAATATCTCTATTGCACCCGAAGTCAAGAGGAAATATAACATTGAAATCCAGCAACCCGTCTGATTTTCCTAATGTCAATTTGGGAATGTTCGAAGAAGTTGATGATATAGAAGTACTTTACGAAAGTGCTCAGATCGCTAAAGCCTTATTAAAAACAAATGCTACAAAATATTTAAATGCAACACTGGTGAATTATGACTTCTGTAGTGACAACGAATACGATTCCAAACCTTATTGGTATTGTGCAATTAAACATGTTGCCTATCCTAGTTACCACTGGTCATCGTCTGTAAAGATGGGACCGAAAGATGATCCAAATGCTGTAGTCGATAATAAACTTCGGGTTTATGGCATCAAGAAGTTGAGAATTGTTGATCGCAGTGCTGTCCCTATAACATTATCAGGAACTTACAATCCTTCGGCACTGATGATAGGAGAGAAAGCTGCTGACATGATCAAGAAAGAATACGGAGTTTCGACGTGACACCATATATCTGTTTGGTTTTACACTTAAATCAATTCATATTGAAAAGAAATTTGCAACTGTCGAATTTTCAAGTAATAAATTTATGTCTTACTATGGCATTTCTATTTAACATTCAAAGATTCGAATACAAAAACAGAGAAAATTTCGTTTATTCCAGATATATTCAAAATATAGCCAAAAGGAAGGAACAATACATTATAGTTCCTGTAAAAAAAATAATAACGATAATAATAATGATATTTATTTAGCTGAAGCTCTACAAAAAATTCACATGTTTCGATTGGTCAATTTTTAATTAAATACCTCTCTCATTATTTAAAATATATTTTCTAAGATCACGCTTAAATATCTTAATACTAGTACTACCTTTCAATAGATTTGTTGAATTTATTTTGAAAGCCTTAAATCCGTCATAGTATATGCTATTTTTAGATTTAGAGAGCTTACACCTTTGGATATAAAAAATATAAAGACGATGAGTATTTCTATTTTTATTTTATCGTATGGTAATAATAGCACAATTCATTCATGAACAAACAACAAGGTTTTTCACATAATCAATAGCAGCATTCGTTGCGTTTAAGAAATCATAAAAAGGTCCACCATATGCTCTGCTTGTACAATCTCCAATGATGTGACGAACGGCCAGTTTGACCGTTCGGTGACAGAGCCTTGCCCTACCTATGTAGCGAGTCCGCGCATCTGCCATGGTTGGTGCGTACTCTATTCAAGGTCGTCTATACTCTGCGAGGTTGGTCGAGGTCGGGGGGTTCACTTCTTTTGCAAGACAGGTTTCGACAGGGCCTGGATGCAGTTTAATTCCCATAAGTTTGTCAGGTTGAAATGGGACAGTTCTACGGTAGTTTTCATGGGTGGTTTTCTAGATCGTAACTTATTTCTCTCCAGTATAATGGGGATTATATTTATATAAATGGTTCGCATGGCTCTATTCTATAACTTTTGTAATTTTTGAATTTTTTCTATATTCGAACCAAATAACAATGTGGTTCGAATAAATTAATTAATGTTAACAACAATAATCTCACATATGTCGATAGGTTTTTCTCTATTGTTTCTCTATTTCTTCTTCTTTTGAAAAAATTGATTTTTTTGAGATTTCAGATGATATGAAATCAACATGATAATTGAAACACGAATTTTTTTCCTAACATAATGCCTGAATATTTTACTGTTTCTATTCTCCAAATTAATTTTTGTTCATTAATCTTTATAGTTATATCCTTATTTTCATTGGTTCTAAGGGTTTTACTTGTACCAAAAACTGTGTAACAAAAACTATGAAGATAGATTTTCGCACATTCCGAGATCAGCTATTGTCACATAACCATTCATTAATTGCAGAAAGTTCTGTATTGATCCCCTCTGTCATATTCTTAATATCTTTGCCACATATATAGAGCATAGTATCATCAGCAAATAAACGTATAGAACATTTTTTCACGTGAGAGACAGTATCATTTATATATAAGGAGAACAACAACGGACCAAAGACAGTTCCTTGAGGTACTCCTACAACCACTTTCGTGCTATTCGACAGCATGCTATTAAATTTAACTTTTTGTGTTCGCGAATCCAAGTAAGATTCGAACCAATCATTTACCACTCCCGCAAAGCCAAGTTTATTCAGTTTTTTCAATAATAATGATCTACATAACGTTTCGAAAGCTCTCTTAAAATCCAATAATACTACTATAACTGTCCATAGCACGTTTCTTCTTTATCTATAGCACTATACCATTCCTCACATATGCTAAATATTGCTGACTCAGAGGAGCAATTTCTCTTCAATCCTGATTGAAACTCAAAAATTACAGGAAATTTTTCACATATTTCTAATACCTGGTTTTTTACTACCAATTCTAAAATTTTCTCATAACGTGGTACTAAATTTATATGTCTAAATTATTAATGAACATTTCCAATCTGTTGGAAATAGGTCATGTGTCAGTGTTAACTAAATCTAAAAATCTATTTCCAGAAACAGCAAAAGCGTGCTTCAGTATCTTGACTGTTATTTCATCTTCGCAACTACCTGTATTTTTCAAACTTCTAAAATAGACGAATAAAAATAATGAAATAACATTGATTCAATTAAGATAGACCTATAAAAAAAAAACTGGAAAGTCAATTTGAACTGTATCCTATTTTCCCTTCAATGAAACCAATTTAAAAAATAACGTCAATTTTCAGGAGAATGTTCTTTTCATGTTTTACCTCATATTATGAAATATGACCGTCTTCAGATATACGAGGCGAACTGATATAATACAGGTACAAAATCTAAATGTTATTTTCATCGCGTGTGTTGGATGTTGCTCAAATGATAGAATGTTCAAATATGCAAACTATTGAGACATGCTGCAACAAAATCTGTGCAAGATGTTGTAATTCCATAATTTAGTTATATTTCAATGTGTTGAAATTTTAATTCACAAATGTAGCCTGAAGGTTTGGCTCGACTGATTCAATGTCGAAATTTGGCTATAAATACTAGTAGATACCACACAAAAGTGTCTAACTTGTTCATTTTCAGTGACAAAGATTAAAATCATCGTTTTTTGCAGTTTATTTCTCATCATTTTCATTTACACTTTATCGTTTTTTAATGAAATCGAAAGAAACACTTGACTTCGTTTCACAAAAGTTATATCGAATTATTTCTGGACAATTGTTTTAGGGTGTTAATTCATTTTCAAAAAATAGACTGCTATCTTCTTGAAAACAATAAATTGAAAATGAATTCACTTGACTTAAGTTTCGATGAACATAAAAGATCAATACTGTCGAATAAACCTAATACGTTTTTTTGAACACTGCATTGAACATAATCATTTATTGGATCCCAGGAAGACCGAAATAGTACACACAGGTAGTAAGGGCCAGACATTGACCCTTGATGTCTTGGAAATTTTGATAGCCAAAAACAAGAATTTACCTATTTGCATTGACCAGGTGGATTTTTCCATGAAACCAATGTTAAATTCTGTGGTTTAGGATGTATAAGTGAAAGCTGTACATTTTGAAACTCAGTAATATTGTATACTCTTGATAATGGGTTAACCACCCGAAACGTATGTAGAGTTTTTAATATATAATGTTTCATCAAGAGATCATCGAACATTTAATCAACTTCATTACTCTGTCTTATTTAAAAAAATGAGTAGATTAAACAATTATTATATATTATCAACTGACTTGCCTTATAACACTCAGTGAAATTTCTATTTTAAAGTTAATATTCTAATTGCCTTACAAACTTTTACAGAAAGAATTGTTTAGTACAGCCGCTATAATATATTTGGAGATATTAAAGATATCAAGTCATTAAAGAACTGAGGTTTGTTAATTCTTGAAAATGCGTTATTAACTCGAATCGTACAATTGAACATTTTTTGTGAATTTACTTAAGTGTTGAATAATATTAAAAATTTTCAACAATAATTTTAATATCTCACAAATACAATTTATATTTATACATTTAGACAATGGAGAAATTTTTATAGGCACAGTTTAGGTCAAACCTCCGAATTTTCCCAAAAATTTTATCCGGTGGCTTTCGTGAAACGGAAAGAAGAATTTCGACATACGCACTCACATACACAAAATCGTGAACATTTTCGCAATATAATTGTGGTTGTGAAGGCATTCAAGGTCGCTTCCATTTCTTGAGTCGTTGTTTGTTTTCCCATACCTAAAATCCGAAACTCGAATAGACTTTTCCAATGAGCTCGGAAAAGCTCGAAACATGTGTCAAAACCTGTTATCGTTATTTATTACATTATCGTTATTTATTACATTATTCATTTCTCATTCATTTCTCGCCAAAAACTGAATCTTCGTCAGTATTTCAAAATTAATAGTTGTGTTCAAAATTTCTTTCTCAAATTCACAAGTACTTATCAATTAGTGAGAATGTTCTATTGAATAAATATTCGTCTAGAAATGAATATTTACTTCGAAATGAAATTTTTTTGTTTTGACGAAAAACTTCATCAATGTTTTGACAAAGCTATAACTTGTAAAGAAAAACTAACAATTAGAAATCAATTTTTCCATTCTTCCACTTATAATATACCTATATCCAAAATTAATTTTTTCGTTAATTTTCAATCAAAATTGAAACTTTGTCAAAACTTCAAAATAAAGTATTTGTAATTTACAAGTATTCAACAAGAAAATTCATAATCAATATGTTTCATTGATTATGTGATATGTTTCATGATGTGTTTCATTGATATTATTCATGTGTTATTGAATGAAATTTATTCTGGAATAAATATTCAGTTGAAATTGAAAATTTGCATTTTGACGAAAAGCTTTATCGAAGTTCTAACAAATTTTCAATTTGCAAAGAAAAATCTACAAGAAATGAATTTTTTCATTTTTACATTTTCATAATGTGTATTGGTGATAATATCGAGACAGAAGTATTGCCACTTATGTCGAAATATGACACGAAAAGCAAAATTCCATATTCAACAGGTTTATTGCAATTATTTGGGACATATAAGAATACGTACTCACACAATCTCGTTAGTGAAACTGAAAGTAGTCAAGGATGAAAGGTTACTTAGTATTATCTTTATACCTTTTCTACTCGGTACAGTGCAATTCAGATTTAAAAATCGAATATTATGAGAAATTAATAAAACAAGGTATAGCTGATTCTCTCAGCTATAAAATGAGAACTGACAACCGCGACTTTTTCGGTGATGGTGTCGACGAAGGTGATTTGATCGGTAAGTCAGAAAAAAAGTTTACACAGACTTTGGAAATAAATAACACAACAATGAAACTAATGAATACCCACAATTTTGTATTCCTGAAAATTTTTTCATTTTCTTAGTCGAACCCCAAAGCCTCACCCTCAAATTCAGTATGTATTATTGAGTGCGTATCTAAAGATTTCTATGAAAGTGAGCTCGATGTTTCCTTTTAATTCATAAATATCTAGTTTATGTTTATATATAATAATTCTTGACATTTTTGTTGGGTGAAATACTAATTTCATAGAAATTGATTATAATAAATTAACATTAACACACTTGCCTTGAGTTTCACTAAATATATTGAAAACTCTACATATGTTTCGGGTGGTTAACCCATTATCAAGAGTATAAAATGTTACTAACATTGTATACTCTTAATTATGGGTTAACCACCAGAAACATATATAAAGTTTTTAATATATTTAGTGAAACTTAACCCAAGTGTGTTAATTTTAATTTATTGTAATTAACAAAATGTTTCACCAAGAGATAAGCGAAACATCCGTGAACCCTCATTTATGAAATTGATTCCAATGGTATATTTCAATTGATTGGAATATTTACAGAATTATCAACTCTATCCCAAGTACCAAATTTGTTTTTTCCCTCCGATACTTCACGAATCGAAAGCACGACTGTGTTCATGTCTTTGTATAATGATTCATTTAATAATATTCGATTTTTTTCAATATGTATAATAAATCGCACGTTCTCGATTGATGGGTAAATAACAATAAAACGAAAATCGGAACAAATTCAATATTGATTTTCCATTAATGGATTTTTCAATTTTGTTCATATATAATTCATAAATTCCATACGTTTAGCTGCAATATAAACTCTTTTCTTCATCAAGAAGCATTACTAGAGCTTTGTTCTATTATTTCATGGAGTTTTATCGGTAATTTTCTTAAATCTCTTTCTCGACTCTTTATAAAAAAATATGACTAAGTATTTGCGTACTATTTATAGTATATATATATATATATATATATATATATATATATATATATATATATATATATATATATATATATATATATATATATATATATATATATATATATATATATATATAAATAACAATAAAATTTATCGAGAAAAGTTCCATACATTGTAAAACTACATTCATTCAATTGATACAAAAACTACAACTAAGAAGAATTCCCACAAAAGGACTGAATTCAGTTTTGAGTATGATCTTCCATTCAGCCCTCGAACAAAAATATTGGTTAAAACAAAAATATTGGTTCAGTTTATATTCACAATGATATACAATTATACAAATAAATTCGAATAGGAAAAAAAAAAAACCTCAGAAATATTGAACATTTAAGACAATTTCACATGGTGAGAGACATTCGTGGTAAAAAATAAACCTTTGATACAAAAAATTGATTAATACATTATTGCCTACATTCGAATCATCGAAATACTCTGCCACGCTATAGTATGCCTTTGTCAACATCAATGACATAACTTTCTTCTTGAATAAATGAGCTTTCAGTAATTTCAAATTTGACGATAAGTGGTTGAAGATTTTAATACTCTGATAATAGAGTGAGTGCTCAAATTTAGCTGTTTAATGCTTAGGAATAAGTAGCACATCACAGCTCCGTGTTGAATACTCATTATTACCATTCAATTTAATAAACCTATCTTGATTTCCTTTAAGATATAGTAAACATCTATAAATATATAAACAAGGTTGGGCGAGAATATGTTATAGGTTTATGAATATGGAATATTAATCGAAGTATTCGCTTCTGAGTAATAAACACCCTATTTATTTCTGTAGAGCAGCCCCACAGCAGAATATTATAATTTAGATAACTATATACAAGACTGTAATACACATTCATAAAAAAGTTTCTAAGTACAATGTTCTTAATTCTGGTAATATATTCATAGATATTTCACAACTATTCTTCCAAAAAATTTTATTGAAAAACAAAGTGACCATAACCAGTTCATTCTTTATGTACGTCTGTACATATATATTCCTTTATTTTCCAAATGAATAAATAAATGAAATATTGTACAATCCATTATGAATTTTCGTCAAGTAGTTGCTATTTGTAAAAAACCAAATTATTGAAGGTTATTTTTCGGTAAAATATAATCCAATTTATAATCATCATATAAAAGTAACCAGTTTACAAGAACAGGCGTAAACTTTGCTTCTACACCTGGTAGTTTGGTCAAAAAACTAAAATTTCGAGAAAAGTTTTCATCGACAAGAATTGTATCCTTGTATAAAGTCGAAGTGTACGTTGCTCTGTTTCTAACTACTATAACACCTAAGAACGTTTAAATACTCGTACTGTTGACATTCTTTTTCAACATATAAACACATTATTTCTGAAAATTATTATTTCTTATTCTATATTCTATCTATATTCTAATTATTTCCTGAAAATCCTTGCGAAATTCGATTGAAAAAATCGATTATTTTTAAACTGCTATTTCAATGAATTTTGAATACCACGGAAATATGTTAGGATCTCTCTATGAAACAGTATAAAACTCTTCCTATGCCAGCAAAGAACGAAAACTATTTGTCAAAAAATACATTGTTATTCATAATACATCATGGTATATTATGACATTCAATAAATATTCGACAGCACTACTGAAAACTAATCATTTTCTAGATTTCGGAGAATTCGATTTTATCATAGTAGGAGGCGGTTCATCTGGCTCTGTCGTGACCAACAGGCTCTCAGAGATAAAAGAATGGAAAATATTACTTCTAGAAGCAGGAGAAGAAGAAGACGACTTCTCAGAAATACCTGGAATGCACCTCTTCCTAACTCCCTCTAGTAGGAACTGGGGCTATAAGACTACAAGCCAAAAAAATGGATGTATGGGTTAGTTGAACAATTTATATTGTTACAATGTATTCAGAATTTTTTTCTTCTTTTTTATGCTGCCTTATGGTTATGAAGTTAAAAATATTCGCTAAATAACAATAGGAATAACGCTTGCTATTCAAAGGAAATTTGCAAAAGAAATATTTTGGTTTCGAGTTCCTATTTGTCAAAATCATTCAATACATTTGTAAAAAGCTCATTGATTACTGTGGAATCATGGCATTTCAATTGCTATAGAATACCACTTATAAGATGGAATTAGAGGTACATGAATATTTTGCTTCCTTCCGAAAGTGGAAGCGGCAATGCAATCGTTATATATAATATATTGCACAAAACTCATTGAACTCAGATGGCAAATTAAATGCATTTTCGAATCTCAAAACCGCAGTCTCCCACTGCCATGCCAAAAACTTTTCAACTTACCCTTGTACTGAAACTTAAATATTGCATTTAAGAGTTTGAAATAACTGAATATTTTGATTCTGTTGAGATTGTCAAAAGGTCGAATAATTGTGAATAATACATTTTTTTCAACACGCAATTGCAAGATTTTAATTGTTCAATTGCAAGAACTAGTGAGAATTTGATATTTTGTAAAACCATTTTCGATTTTCGAAAAGTAAAAAGGTATACTGTATATTAACTGTGTTCCATGCATTCACTTTCGCTTTCAACAAAAATGAAAAGATTAGAAAGGCATGTCACTTCAAAACATTTCGAGAATTTTCATATTACTATTTGACCACTTCGATCATTGGAAGTGAGGTATTCCATTCGAAATTTCACTTTGAGCCGTTTTTGTTGAAAAATTTTAAAAAACTTCTATAATTCCAGGGATGCTGAACAACGAATGTCTCTACGCTAGAGGGAAAATATTAGGTGGATCAGGAGCAATAAATGGACTTGTATATATCAGGGGTCACAAAGAGGATTATGACAACTGGGAAGCTCTAGGAAACCCTGGATGGGCATACAAAGATATTCTCAAGTACTTCAAAAGAGCCGAAAACTCCGAATTGGAAAACGGAGAAGAAGAATATCACGGTTTCGGTGGCTCCATAAATAACGCTTATTCTAAGCCAGATTCAATATTTCATCAAGTATTTGTAGATGCTTTGTCCGAGCGAGGCTTGAACGAGGTAGACTACAACGGTGCTGAGCAGATAGGAGTAGGAAAATTCCAAAATAGCATAAAATTTGGGAAGAGATCCAGTGGCGGTAACAGCTACATACTTTCAGCGAGGAATAGAAGAAATTTGAAAATAAGCCTAGGGTCATACGTCACTAAAATTCTACTCGATGACGTTTCTAGAAAGGCGTATGGAGTAGAATTCATGAAGAATGGACAAAAATACAGGGCAATTGCAAGCAATGAAGTAATCCTTGCTGGAGGTTCGATAAATACACCACATCTACTTATGTTGTCTGGAATAGGCCCCAAAGAAGAATTGATGAAACATAATATAAAGTTGTTTCAGGATTTACCTGTGGGCCAATATATGAGGGATCATGTAGCTTTCACTAACGTCTATTTCAGAACTAATCATAGCGAGTCAACGATAGCATTGAGAAAAATGGTGGAAGACTATCTACAGGGCAAAGGAATTTTGACCACTTCGTACGGCTCAAAAAGCGTTGCATTCTTGAATATAAATGATGCCAAAGCGAAGAAACCCAACGTGGAAATTGTCATGCTACCTCCAACTGGAAACTCTGATAATCTTAAGCTATCGCGTAACTTCAAAAAGGAAGCTAGTGCAGCTGTTCATTCAGTTGATATGAAACATGACATAGCTCTAGCTGCAATTATATTGAATCCAAAATCAAATGGTAGATTATCTTTGAAGTCTAACACCTCCAGGGATTTTCCCTTAATAGACGTCGGTTTGTTTTCTTCTCGCGAAGATTTGCAAGCAATGTACGAAGCTGTTAAATTTGCAGTTGATTTGCAGAAAACCGAAGCGTTCAAAAGATTCAACGCCACACCTTACTTAGATTTGAAACCGTGTAGTCAACACAGTTTCAATACGAAAAAGTTTTGGTACTGTGCTATCCAACATCTGTCTTTTAATAGTTACCACATATCTTCTACCGCGAAAATGGGAATGATAACAGATCCTCAGGCAGTAGTTGACAACAAACTGAAAGTTTACGGTGTGAAGAACTTGAGGGTGGTGGACTGTAGCATGATGCCAGATACAATTAGTGGACATACTAACGCTGTAGCTTTTATGATTGGCGAAAAAGCATCAGATATGATCAAAGAAGAGTATCTCGAATATGTATCCCAATAACTGAATAATTATTTCTCTTTAAAACATCGACGAAGGAGATTATATTCGAATACTTCAGCTTCAGCAGGCTATGATTATCGCGCTAAAATTGTCTTAAGGAAGTTTATGTTTTTCACACAATCACCTTCAGCAATATTCTATCTCATCAGAAGAGGATATACAGCAAAGGTTCTAGAAATTTGAAATATTTGAATCGAATTCAAAAACCAGTTCAAAAAGCACTGAAGGATAAATGAACGCAAGAAAGTATATAAGCGTACTAAAACGGACAACAAAATCTAATAAAATGTCATATTACTTTACTACGTGCTATTGTTGAAATATGATTTCAATAGCAACGTTTATTAACCATTTCAACTCACTATCACAAGATATTCTAAAGTACTTTAAAAATGTACCGAATATGACGAACAATTAAAATCCAAAATTTGATGATAATTCCAGACAATTCAAGAAAATTGATAGATTTCTGGTTATCGGTAAACGTTATGAAATAAATGGTTGAAAATTGGAGTAAATAGAAAATATATTACAGTAATGGAATACTGATTGATCTCATGAGGTATTTCAAGAAATAGTTATCAGCAGAAAGTATATGCAATATAATAAATAGAAATGTTCATCCGTTCAAATCATTCGTTAGGTACCATTCACTGAATCGTACTGAAGTTAAATAACTACATAAAAAGTAAGGAAGAGTTCCTCAGAATAACTACTTGAAAGTATTAGTGAACAGAGCTAGATTATACAAATACGAACATACTTCTAAATTTCTCAAATTAAGTTATAAAACCTGAAGATACTCATGAAGAATTCGGAATTTGGGAAAATATAAAAGTCTGAACCTTTGAAGAATATCTATAACAATCACCAACATATATGTTTCAGATACAGTGGACATATGTTTCGGAACGCATCTCATCAATTCATATTGAATTATTATTCTGTATGTACCTTAAATACACTTAAGGACTCAGACAAGTGTTCTTGATATTTAAGAATATGAATTTGAAAACATAATCAATTATCAAATGTATTTAATAGATATACTAAAAACTCGTACAGGTTTTTCTAACATATAATTTATACCTTCATGTCTCATTTTCCTATTTCCCTCGAAATTCACATCGAAAACAAAATACATAGTGCCACCTTGATAAAGCTACCATGAGAGAAAAATTACCATCATTGTACTCATCCAATTTATTATTCTCATTCAAATACTATTTTCCAACTTCTAACAAAAGTGAGATAGGAGTAATCTTTCAAAATATCATCAATTTGTTGACGAACAAAACTTCAGTCAACAAATTTTATATTCACCGACAAGCAGAACATGAATAGATTAATTAAGCGTTCATTTCGTAAAGCGATAATTATTCCCCTTTACTTTCACCCGTCTGCAAATATAGGCGTAACAAGTTTCAAATAACTCAACACAGACGAAAAATGATAATGGTATTGAGTCAATCAAAATGTAAATGAGATTTTGTAAGGTACATTATTAATTTAGACTGATGATTATTGCTCAATATATCATATTTGCTATCAAGAAATAGATGAACGATAAATTTTACTGATTCCAGATCAATGGAATGCTCACCTACTTATTTGTAATCGGATAAATTAAATACTTCAAATCAGTAAATATAATGAAGTCATTGACTTCGATTGAGAATCGACAGAAATGAATATATTGACACTTAGATCAATATTCCACTTATAAAACAATAAATATTTCAGAATTCAGAAAGATATTCGTGTTCTGGATTGACTGAAAAATGCTCTGGAGACAAACCGCCTGAAACCTTTAAGAAATCTCTACGTTTCGTCATCTGTTTCCAAGACACCTTCAGAGGATGGATGGAAACAGGAAGGATAGTCAAGTCTGAGATCTGTGTTGGTTTTGAGAAATGGGTGTATTGAGATATCAGAGCTGACTATCCCCCTGATTTTTGGGAGTGGAAGAGGCATATTGAGGCCACACACAATAATCATTTTCTCCACCCTAGCCAGATTAAAGCCACGCAAATCAATCAATTTCACCCACCGAAATTTCATATTGACGTTTTCTAGATTGACATTCTTTCATTGAACAATTTAAAAACAAAACGAACGGTCCTAAGAAGCCATCGCATTGGTAAAACTCCAAAAGAGTTATGGTGAAACAATCCGAACAAACCATCGTAATAGTGAAAAGTCCGAAGAAGCTATCGTGAAGGTGAAAGTCTGAAGTCATAAGTCGTAAGCTTGTAAGACTGAAGAAAAATGTATTATTGAACTCTACATCAAAAATCTCCATAAAAATTTGCTAATCTAAAAGAAAATTAACCTTTTGATATATTTTCAAAGAAGAAATTCCAAGACAATATATGGGTACAATGATGGTACATATTGTCATATTTTTATTTATATTTATTGATCGCTTATTGTTTTTTCATATATACGAGAAGGAGATGAAAACATTATGAATAATTTGCCATTATATCCCATTATAAAAGATGTTATTCTGCAAACAAGAACATGATTTTTCTACTACCGTAAGCAAACAAAAATAAGAAAAAACCAAACAGCCTTAGTAACAAAAGATTGATAAATCTGACAAATCATCCACAAATTTTGTAACTTTCAGGAATTATTATTAATAATAATAATAATAATAATGGCTTATCTCCCATGATCTCATGCCTTAGGATGACCCTGGGTGTTTGTGTTTGTCTATGATTTAAGTAGTTTAAATGATTATTATATATGTTGGGTAATGTACATTGCTTACAAGCCCAATGGCCGTTCGGAACCGGCGTTGAACTGTAAGTGCACTGAATTAAAATAATAATAATAATATAATAATAATAATATTTATTACATCCAGTTGGACAACTACAAAATTTTGTTTGGGCACGTCAGTCATACGTAATACGGTTATCAGTCAGGTACTCCTTCATACTATACTGACATTTTGTTAGGAGGGCCGACTTTATAACTTTCCTAAACCCACCGTGACCAAGGCATTTCAACCTGTAATTAAGATGATTGAATAGTTTGATGGATTTTGATAAGCTATGAGTTTTTATAGTTGGCCGAACTATGTCTGGGAAAAGATAGAATTTCAACATTCCTTGTATTATAACGATGAAATCTACTCAATTTTGCAAATTTACTTTCATTTTCATTTACACATAGTAGACATTTATAAATATAAGCAAAGAGTGTAGTTAATATTCTATTCGCAATAAATGCTCGCTTGCAAAAAATTGTTTCAATTATTCGTTCCTGAAATATGAAAACTCGTTGGCTATCAACAGAAATACCCCATAGCATATTATAATTTAAATAACTATATGCAAGAAGATAATATACTTCCATAACAAACGCACTAGATAGACAATTTTTTATGCTATTAATGGCATAGAATGCTGAATTTTGTTTTTTAGTTACAGATTCAACATGTATGTACCATCTGAGATCTTCATCTGACATAATGCCTAATAATTTAACGTGATCACATAAAAAAAGTTTTATCGTTTTCAACTGAATGTACAATTCATTAATGAGAATATTCGATTGTTTGAAAAATGAACATTTTGTTTTAGTGGTGTTCAATATCAAAGCTTTAGATTGACACTATTTTTAAATACTCCCAAAACTAGTGTACATTTATCCAAGAGTTTCTCAGGATTCCCTGCTGTAATAGTTACCAGGTATCATCGGCAAAAATAGTCATTTTATTCGTCTTGACATAATCGGGTAAATCATTTATGAATGATAGAAACAAAAGTGGACCGACCATGGAGCCCTGTGGAACTCGCAGATCAGTAATTTCCTCATCATACAACAATTTCGAATTTTTATTTTTATTTGCCTCTCAGAAATATAGCTCTCTATCCATTCGAGAAAAACATCCCTGAATCCTAGGTTATACAATTTAGTCAAAATAAAATTGAAATTAAGACAATCAAAGGCATGTGACAGGTCAAATCATGTAACATATAAAACACAATCCAATGGATCATATATAAACTCATCATAGGAAACTACTGCAGATTGCGTAGATCTACCGCACCTAAAACCATGTTGACAATTATTTACCCCATTATATTCGTTAAGATTTTGAATTTCACCTAGAACAATTTTTTCAAAAATTTTGTAAAAAACACTTAAGACAGAAATAGTTCGATATTATCATTAATGGAAGGACAATATTACATTGAAAAGAAATCGAAACATATGATCAAATTAAGAATGTGTCTCAGAAGTGACGTTCGATCAATGCATATAACTGGTCCCAATATAAAAAAGAAGATCTGTACACTGACTCCACAATGATGCATAAAACGAAATCTGCCATCAATAACAAAGAGAGATAATGAAAGAATCAAAAAATGTTCACAGTTTTTATCAAGAAACAGAAACACACTAAATGTTGACAGTCGGGACATATAATTAAGAAAATAAGAGCAGATGGAAGAAAAGGAATAATGCAATATTTAATGGGGCTCAGATGGGACCAAAAAAATGTATCCAATATAAGTATGTAATTATTAATAATTTATCGATTTATACTCATATAAGTAATAATATAAGTAAACTAATTATTATATTAGTTAAATTGTTATGACTATATTTCCAACCCTACAAATTATCCGCCAAAAGATCTAAGCCCAAACCTGTCCCCCTGAAAACAATTTTCGAATAATTCAATCAGAAGAAGCACTGCCCTACTAACAAAACATGTATTACTCAAACAATCATTTTTCTAAGTCATGAAATTTCCAATATTTATCATAAGATATCGGAATGATTTTACGAAACTTGAAGCAGCTATTAACTAAATTCTGGCACAAATTCTTATCACTCCTTCACAATAAGGTAAAACAAATTATTCTAGAGATATAACGCAAACTGTTGATAACCTGCTTTCTAGTATCTCAAGGTTTTGAAGCGTAATATTATAATAAAGAAAAATCATTCATTTTGTAACACACCAAAACATCGCGCACTGGGAGTCGGTTGAAAATGTTCTATAAAATTCTATTATGTTTGTTTTTCGTTTACGTTTGTGGGAAAGGTGAAAACTTAGATCTGAAAATCGACTACTATGAGGCCTTAATTAAAAAAGGTGTACAGGATGCTGCGACATACAAAATAAGAATTGACAATAGTGATTTCTTCGCAAATGTAACCGACAGTAAAATAAACGGTGAGGATAATTTAATTCATAAAATACATGCACATTCAAAGGTTGTTTCAGTCAACTGTTCGCTTATACGAACCAAATTTCATTTTCATTTGCGAAATTTAATTCATTGAGATTTTTCGGAAATTAGACACTATCGTTTGAATTAATTTAATAGTAATGAATATTGAAAATCATGTGAACTTTATATAAGATATTCACTAAATTCATAATATATATTCTCAAGAAATTTTTCGTTTCTTGTTTCATGATGAAATTTCAATTATTATTGTGGTAAGATGAGTGCTTGCTTGAATTTTTTGTTGATGTTACTTGAGATTTCAAGTATTACTGAAGATATTATGAAGATATCATCAACAAAATTTTGTCCATTCGAAGAATTGTGAAAGTTCAATGGGTCAAGTTTTAGAGAGATTCTGAAAAATATACAATTTTCAGTTCTTTTTCATTAACAAAACAACTCAACCACAAGAAATTTGTTATGACCAATATATGGTATTGTATAAATTGAGTTATGAAAATAAATATTACACATAATATATTAGTTGTTATGAAAATTATGTTGTGATAATATTTATAATTTTTCAAACATTAAGTACCTGAATGATGCGAAAAATATTTTCGCATACGCTAGAAGTCAACATAAATATGTTATACTTACACTAAAAATTTCAGATAATGAAATGTTTCAATTTATGCATATATTTCATCTAAACATAAGGTTATTTCGTTATTTTTTCGATTTCATTCGCGTATCATTTCACTGTTAAACGGGGCTCCACATTCTGAAGAATGAGATCAAATATTTGAAAATATACATTTTTATTAAGTGTACACCGAATCCAAGAAATTAATTCAAACAGTTTCTTTATTTTTCCAATTTACCGTATTATTTACATTCCATCATTTTATTATTGAAATTTCAATATTTGAGAAATAATTTTCATCTATTGTTTGTAGAATGTATTGGAATGATAAAAAACACCTTGCTAGATTAAAATTTAATCATCATCACTCACTAACGTTTGAAAAAATCAACAGTCGCATCAATGCTTAGATAAATAAGTCGTCTGTTGTCATGCAGAAGAAACTCTAATTGTCAAGATTTGTATATTCATAATAAATGGAAATTCAGGACAGTTAGTAATACAGTGAATTCGAACGGTTATTATAATGTTGAATATTGAACATATTGAATTGTGAATTTATAAAATTAATTGTAACTTTTCGTTGCGTATATTGACAGGAGGTTTTGAGAATATATAAATCAAACTGTTAAAAAATAGTTGAATAATAAAAATATATAACGATTATGACTAGAAACCGTCTATTGTTGTTTCTAGATTCAGATATTTTTTTCACTGTATAGAAACGTTTTATATTGAACTTAGACTGATGACATTAGTCAAACATTGAGAAGATCATATTAAAAGAAGCCTATTATTGAAATATTCAATACAAAATATATGTATATATATATATATATATATATATATATATATATATATATATATATATATATATATATATATATATATATATATATATATATATATATATATATATATATATATATATATATATATATATATATATATATATATATATATATATATATATATATATATATATATATGTATATATATCGAAAAAATTTACGGTATTTACCTGCAATTTACGTTGCTTGTTTTTGTGACAGCCGTTAACATATGTTTCAAGCTAATTGGCTATCATCAGAACGGTGTAGTTCAAGTTATTAGCTGTTCAAACTTGGATGTTGATTGAAAACAAAAACACAGAACAAAACAACACAAAATTCCACGTGAGGAATTTTTTTCAATCAACATCCAAGTTCAAATTTGGAGAGCTAATAACTTGAACTACACCGTTCTGATGAAAGCCAATTAGCTTGAAACATATGTAACATGTATACGGCTGTCACAAAAACAAGCAACGTGAATTGCAGGTAAATACCGTAAATTTCTTCACTCCATTTTCATACCTGATAAACCTTGTTCTCAATTTATCTCATTGGCGGTACAAAATTTCTAGAAGTTACAAATATCGCATCGCAGGTGGACATTGATTCAGTCTAAAAATAGAGTCGTAATAACTCATACCCAAGATACTCAATTCAAACCCAAAGAGATTTAGATTCCTCAAGTGGAATTTTGTGTTGTTTTGTTCTGTGTTTTTTTTTCAATCAACATCCAAGTTTGAACATCTAATAACTTGAACTATGCCGTTCTGATGATAGCCAATTAGCTTGAAACATATGTAAACGGCTGTCACAAAAACAAGCAACGTAAATTGCAGGTGAATACCGTAAATTTCTTCACTCCATTTTCATACCTGATAAACCTTGTTCTCAATATATATATATATATATATATATATATATATATATATATATATATATATATATATATATATATATATATATATATATATATATATATATATATATTTATATATATATTCTAAGAAATATTACTACTTAGAATTTGAGTAGCAGAGTCACAAAGAAAAACTGTAGTTCAATTTCATTGTTTGTGTCTTATTGAAACAAAAAAACATCACATTAATTGCAAAATATCTCTTTATCGAATGGGCATCTGCAAGAAGGATTGCGGCATTCCTTCCACTTTATCAGACTACAGTATGACTTCCATACACGACAATATGTTTCAATATGTTTCAAGTGAAAATCTAGTTTTACTCTCTTGAAAATGCCTACTAGTTCCTGAAATCAAGGCGATGAGCCGTTGAGCAGCACTTAAGGTTCGATAAACTAGTTTAATCTTATTTGCAATAAACGTTTTTTTATTTGCAGATTACGGTTCATTCGATTTTATCATAATCGGTGCCGGATCTGCTGGTTCAGCTGTGGCGAATAGATTATCAGAAAATCGCCACTGGAGTATTCTAGTACTGGAAGCAGGAGAAGAAGAAAATGATTTGTCAGAGATTCCTGGCCTTCATGTTCTTCTTCCGTCGAGTGACAAAAATTGGGGATATACAACGACGAAACAAAAGAACGGATGTTTTGGTAAGGAAAAATTGTTAAAAGGCGAGCAATACATTATACTTTCTCAAACTGTCTTCATCCAACTTGGAAATTACTACATTTTCAATATTTAATAGTGATGGCGTTTACTTGATGTAAATATATATATATATATATATATATATATATATATATATATATATATATATATATATATATATAATAAGAAAGAAACGAAGGAAGAGAGAAATTTATCATGTGACGAGACGAACGCGACACCTACGAATTGATTTATAAATTATGTAAAGATAGTTGAATTATAGATTTAATTGATATTAGATATTTTGAGAACGATGTATAATCGAAACGCGTAAATATAAGTTTTATTAATATTGAAGATAGTTATTAAGTGTGAAAGTTATTCGATGACATTAACCTAGTAAAAAATAAACCTAAACCTATATATATATATATATATATATATATATATATATATATATATATATATATATATATATATATATATATATATATATATATAATATACCTTTATCAGAAGAACACTTCAATAAAGAACTGAACATCATTAAACAGATTGCGGTTAATAATTATTATGAAAGCGAACAAGGGGCAACAATTTTTCACAAAAAACTCTATTGGAAAGCTCTGCGATGGGTATTTCCTTATCAGTCGGATAGAAATCGTAAATATAATAGTTTAACATACTTTGGAACCGTCAGTCAAAAAGTCAAAACCTCTTTAAAAAAACATAATTCTAATATTTCATTTAATACGAACAATAATTTATCGAGACACATTAAGAACAATAAAAACAAAATTGAAATAAGAGACAAATCAGGTGTTTACCAATTGAATTGTGGAACATGTCCCGGTAAATATATAGGTAAAACTACTAGAAATTTCGGTACTAGAATACAGGAACATATATATAGCTTAGCGCATAACAAAAGTAATTCTAATTATGCTGACCATTTATCAACAGAAAGGCATACGTTTGATACGAATTTCAAAATTCTACACAATATAGAGAAAAGTAGTGAATTAGATCTTTGGGAAATAGTGGAAATGAATCGGCATAAAAATTCTGGAAATTTGCTCAATGAACATATAGAATTAAACAATTCACCCTTGTCAAACCTCATCTTCATCAGGTAATAAAAATTAGATATCAGAATGGAATATCTTAGGTAAAACCCAAAGTCATAGAGTCTCGAAATTCTCTGATATTCATACCTGTGTTTCTCAAATTTGTTGTTATTATTCTGTAAGCATCTCAAGAAGTCGTTTGTAACGATGAAACGCGTCATACTATGTAGTCAATAAATTGTGAATCATAAGTTCAAGGGTAGTCAAATACCCGAAATATTTTTCTCTGAATTGATTGAAACCATCCGAAATATTTTTATGATGTTATTTAATTTTATACAGAACTATATTTTTAAAAAGGATAAAATATATTTTAAAGTTGACTGAGTGTTCGCTGATCTCTTGGTGAAAAATTGTTTAATATATAGAATAAAAATCAGTTGGCTACAATTGTTTCGGATTGTTGCCCCATTCTAACCCCTAGTCTAACATTTGAAAATGGGGTGACACCCCGAAACAATTAGCGAGTATTCATTATAAATTTCATAATAATAATAATAATTTCTTTATTCTCAAAAAATAACAACAATGTTGAATACATAACTGAATAATTAAAATGAAAAAGATATAAAAAAGAGCTCAATCTAATCTAAACAAATAATAGCTCATAACAACATTATCGCATTCAATGAAATATCACAAAGAACTCAATCTAAATCCATTCATTTCAATGAGAGGTAATAATAAAAACTTGTCTAAAAATCACTGACTGAACAACTCTTTATTCGACTAGTTTCTCCTTTTACAGCATTATCAAAAATGAATACATATTACAAAAACAACCTATAAATATTTTTCAGATCTGTTCGGACCACAGAATACACTTTCTTCTGTCATAGAAGTGGGGGTTTCCAAATTATCAGAGATTTAACAGCGGGGAATGGTTTAGATCTAACTGGTCATTGAGAAGATTGTATTTATCGGATTTTTGAAGTTTATTTATTTCCATGGCTTCCAGGTACTTCATTATCATTCCTTTTTCACAGTAATGAAGAATATTAGGATTAAAACAACGTGAGATCTTATGTCCTGTCGACTCTAGATGTTTCCGAAAAGCAAATTGTCCGTTTTTTACGTGTTCTTCATTACTGTCAAAAAGGAATGATAATGAACTACCTGGAAGCCATGGAAATAAATAAACTTCAAAAATCCGATAAATACAATCTTCCAAATGACCAGTTAGACCTAAACCACTTCCCGGTGTTAAATCTCTGATAACTCGGAAACACACCTCTATGACAAAAGAAGGTGTATTCTGTGGTCCGAAGAGATCTGGAAAATATTTATAGGTTGTTTTTGTAATATGTACTCATTCTTGATAATGCTGTAAAAGGCGAAACTAGTCGAATAAAAGTTGTTCAGTCAGTGATTTTTAGACAAGTTTTTATTATTACCTCTCATTTAAATATGAACTATCACAGAGTAGATTCATCGTCCATTGAATTTATCAATTCATTTCTATTTTCTTTGTTCACATAACTCCTGATAATAAAATCTATGAAGTCAAAGTTAATGTCACAATTATTGGGAACTCTATTGAATGTAGACTCCATAAACCAAATGGAGGATTGTATTTGGGAGTTGGTTCTCGGAGTCTCTAGGTGGAATAATTCTGTATTACGAGCATTTTGCCTAGAATCACGAAATTTCAAAGCGGACACGTGAGGAGGACTATCAATACTATTGTGCAGTAATTTGTACAAAAATCTGAGTGATAAAGTTTCTTTTCTGCTCTGCAATGAGATTAAACTTAATTGACTCAATAATTCGTTTTGATTGACCCCTCTCTGTGGATACATTTTATCCTCCCTCTAAACTGAAAATTTCAAGAACCTTCTCTGAGAAGCCTCAAGATGGCGTTGATGGCAAATGTAAATTAGATGCCAGATCATGCTGGCATACTCCAACTTGCTACGGATTAGGGTATTACATAGTCCTATGAATGTTGAGGCATTATTAAAATTGCCATTGCGTATAACGAATCCATATATTTTCGAGGCAGATGAAATAAGTTGGGTGATGTGTGGGACATAGAAAAGCTTCTGATCGAAGACTACACCAAGATCCCTCACCTCATCAGAACGAGATGGAGCCTAACCACCGACGCTGTAATCACAGTGAATTCGGTCTCTCTTTCTTGTGAAAGAAACAACATTACACTTTGACACATTCAAACTGAAATAATTGTCCTCATACCAACTAGCAACATGATCCAGCGCGAGCGGAAGTTGAACAAAGTTGATCTTACTTCATGATATAGTTTCAAATCGTCTGCGAACATCAAATTTTGTGAAACCTAGTCAAGTGATTTTTATTGAATATATTGAAATATATATTATATTATATTTTCGAGCAAGAGGTGGTAAACTTCTGTTAAATAAATCTATTAAGTTAATATATGTATATGTTATGGATCAAGTGACGAATGGGCGATTATACATAATGCCTGGGCACTATGAACAATTATGAATGAAAGAAGGCAATTTGATATTAACTATTCGAAAACTGGAATTGTCCGGGCATTATACATAAATTCCATCACTTTTGGAGCCCACGATTGAAAAAAATATTTCATCACGATAATTCTTATTTTTGACATGCGACTTAAATTCGAACTGAAGTCATTAAGTCGAACTCTAAATATTCAAACGAAACGGAAATTTCTCAGCATTTCTTCAACTTGAAAAAACTTAAACTTCGAACAATATATCAGGCTCAAAATTTGATTAAATCAGCAGGGGCTCCAACATTTTTAATTCCGTAGTTTTCAACTACGAGCTAGATCAATATCTAGCATTGTGACCAACACTTACTCTTACATTGTGACCAATTGCAGCCACAGGATATTTAGCATTCGATACATCCAACAATTGTCGAATGTTTTCGGCCGTGACTCAATATAAATCCATTTCGAAAACAAAATTTCCAAAAAATCTAACGAAAAACACCGTTTTCTAAGCTCACACAATTTTATTAAACAATTTTGACGTACGTTTCACCATGACAAAGGCTTCTTCGGACCGTGAATCATATTCGGCATCAAATTGACGAATGGTCAGATAGTCAGATATGATGAATCGAGAAGTTAAGAGGATAATTAATCACTTGATCCGATGAAGCTAGCCATTTTTCATAATGCCGGGACTTTATAAAAATGCCCATATCAATCAATTGGTCCATAACACATCTATTCATATATCAACATTGCCATAGATATCAAATCCGCGAAAAAAATATATTTGTTCAGAAATGAATGTTTCTACTAAAACTAACACTAACTGCGAGAAACCTCAAATTATTCAGTATCAATTCAATATTATCATGTCCTTTGAAGTTTGTGATGTTAACATTCGATTAAAATATACAAGATTGTAATAATAATTCAAAAATTATCATTTATAAGTAATTACTTTTTGCAGGCATGGTTGGAGGAAGATGTCCGTATGCCAGAGGAAAATCCATAGGGGGATCAGGAGCTATAAATGGAATCATGTACAACAGAGGTCATAAAAGTGACTACGACAAATGGGAGAATTTGGGAAATCCAGGATGGTCGTATCAAAATATATCCTACTATTTCAGAAAGTCGGAAAATTCCCAAATTCCTGACGGCGAGAAAGGATACCATGGTTTCGCAGGTCCGATAAACAACGCTTACACTTTTCCTGAAAATCCACTGGTTGATACATTCATAGAAGCACATGAAATACTCGGATTACATTACATTGACATCAATGGACATTCGTCAGAAGGAGTTGGAAAAAATCAAAATAGTGCTTTATTTGGAAGAAGAGTAAGTGGAGGAAGCAGCTACATCAAATCTGCCCGGAATAGAATAAACCTGAACATAACAATAAAAGCATTTGTTACTAAAATAAATTTTGACGAAGCATCAAAGAAAGCTAAAAGTGTTACTTTCGTTAAGAACGGACTCACCTATAGAGCATCCACCAATCTAGAAATTATTTTGTCAGCAGGTGCAATCAATAGCCCTCAACTTCTAATGTTATCTGGTGTAGGTCCTTGCGATGAACTCAGAAGACATGGCATAAAAGTAATTCAGAATTTGCCTGTTGGTCGGTACATGAGAGATCATATAGCATTCAATCACAACTACTTTAGAACCAACGTGACAGGAGGAGAAATAAGTTTGCGGGAACAGATCAAAGACTACCTCAACGGAATTGGAACTCTCACAACGTCTTTTGCTCCAAAAGCCCTGAGTTTCAAAAATTTCAACAACTCTCAGGTCGAATTCATTATTGTAGCACCAATGCGGAAAACAGGTGGTTTTGGAGCTCCAAGGAATTTCAATGAAGAGGCTCAAGACCTCATAGCTACATTCAACTCTTCAACAGATTTCACTATTGCAACAATACTACTTCATCCTGAATCTACTGGAAAAATAACATTGAAGTCCAAGAATCCTAGAGATTTTCCTGAGATAGACGTTGGAATATTTTCTTCTCAGCAAGATTTAGAAACATTGTATGAAGCTGTGAGATATGTACAAAAATTGGTACGGACCAGTCCTTTCCAAAAATTCAACTCCACACAATTTCTTAAATATAAATCATGTGAACATTTGGAGTATGATACTAAAGAATTTTGGTTTTGCGCAATGCAACATCTATCTTTCAACGGTTATCATATGTCTTCAACGGCCAGAATGGGACCAAAAGATGATCCACTCGCCGTTGTAGATAGTCAACTTAGAGTTTATGGTATAGCTAATTTACGAGTTGCAGATTGTAGTGTAATGCCAGATACGATATCCGGTCATACGAATGCCATAGCGTTTGCCATTGGTGAAAAGGCAGCTGATATTATAAAGAATCATTACAGGAACAAAACGTGAAATACGCCATAAGAATGAGAAAAAGGATTTCTAAAATTTGGGAGATGGTTGTATCTAGTAAAATATTACATATTAAGCATGTCTTTCAAAAACTATTCATGAGATATATTTTCTTGGACTCGTAGAGTCTGAATGGGGCAGATGAAATACATTATGTATTAATTACTTTAGTATTGAAATGAGTATAAATCTTCAGTTATTGATTGGTGAATTCTGTTGTAATTATTGAGGAATATAATGTAAATAAACGGATATTTTTGATATATGGTTTTTCATTATTTTAGAGTGACCGACAATGATATTCTGAAGAACAATAATATAATTATTTAGTCGTTCATGTTGAACAATGCAATTCGGAGTTCAATTGAAATCGAACATCCACTGAGAAGTTTAAGGTGTCCTTCTCTTGAAGTGACAGTCTTTGATGAATTGCGACCATTGTAAATTAAATAAAAAAGTAATACACTGCTGACAAGAAACGGTTCTCTCAGGTTAAGTTCAGTTGACCGGCAACGTTAACCCCGCGATTTTGTCTTAAGGTTGCCTGCTGCTTTTGTGCATTCACCCGCCAGTGGCTTTTCCTTCTTAGCTTGGAAGCGCCTGTGCTGGATATCCCTTCAGATTCTGAATGTTTCGTCATATTTCTTATATCATTTATTGTAATATACAATTTACTTGAGATACAAAAGAATTGAGTGAATATTATGTTGTTAAGCCTATTAGGAAACTTTTAGAATAAAAAATAAAAATTCGAATCCGGCCTTTTGGTCCTTTTCAATCTCCGTTAGTTGAGTAGATTTTGGGTAAATGATCTATCAGCTAGTTCCAATGTCTTTCTTGACTCTGGTGTTACGTACTTGGAAAGGTTTCCACATCAAAGACGCATGTGGGACCTCTGAATACTAGTGTGTGGTGAGGTGAAGACGGATCAAGGTTCAATTAACTATTGAGCTCAATATTTTCGATTGTGATCGTTGAGTAATTCAAATGTTTGATGTTTTGGCGCAAAATCGGAATTGCATGTCATATGTCCATATTAGTTTGATAATTCCCTTGCAAATAAGTAAATTATTCTGAAGCTTCAGATAGTATTTCTTGCCTTTGAACCAATTCTTTTGCCGGATCTCCAGATTTGGGTTTTCTTAACTTGAAAAATCAGTCTCTGAGTGTGTTCTTGACCTGAATGGTATTTCCGCCTCAAATATTGTTACTGGAGGACAAGTGACGTTTTCAATGAAAAGTTTAATTGAATTGATATTTTCCAAGGATATAATTTCACAAAACGACTTCGTGACGAAGCTTATATCAATTGTTATTTTCTCGTGCAAGGTCGCAAATTACACACAGTTTAATATTAATAGAGCGTTTTTTTTCAGATTATGGGGATTTCGACTTCGTCATTGTAGGCGCTGGTACGACTGGCTGTGTTCTTGTGAATCGGTTATCCGAAATTGAAAATTGGAACATATTAGTTCTCGAGGCGGGTAAAGAAGAAGATGACTTGAGCCAAATTCCAGGCATACATACACTGAGTTCGAATTTTTTCCGGAATTGGGGATATATTTCGACGCCACAGAAGAATGGATGTCTTGGTAAAATCATTACTCAAATAATAACATGTTTTAAACTGCTTTGAACCGCTCAATAGTGTAAACTCAGTTAACTGAGTTTGAATGAGAAAATGTATATATATGCACCTACGAAAAAACCACAAAACTAAAGAGGTGCAATATCTTCCAACAGAGGATGTAGTGTCTTCTTGAAGAGTGGTTTTATTGAACGAATTTCACGTTCAATCAGTTTCGATTTCAAAACGTTCAACATCGGTTTTGTTATTTATAATTCTAATGAAACTTTCAAAAGTTCAAAAGAACATAAAACTTTGCGGTTCTTATATTCAATGAATGAATTTTGATAGTCTTTCATTCTATCAGAATCAGAAATTTTTAATGAGTCAATGTGTAATGCCTTCAACTTGGTGAGTATCAATTTGCTGACGCAATATTCTGTTAAATCGAAGAGTTGACGTTGTAAGCTAGTCGGAGTTATTATGTTGACATCTTGTGCGTTCATTAAATTCACAAGATGTTGCAGTAAGTAGAATAAAACTTCATCATTTTTCAATAGGTATGGTCAACAACCAGTGCTTGGTGACAAGAGGCTTATCTGTTGGAGGAAGCAGTGCCATCAGCGGTCTTATCTACAGCCGAGGAACAAAGTACGATTTCGATCGATGGGCTAGTCAAGGTAATTCCGGTTGGTCGTTCGATGAAGTCCTTCCATATTTCAAAAAAGCCGAAAATTTTCGAAATATTGTATCCGATGATGACAAAGGATTTGCTGGTCCCATCAACGTCGAATACTCCAATCCATCTTCAAATTTACTCAAAGCTTTCGTCAACGGAATGAAGCATCTCGGATACGACAAGACAGATTATAACAGTGCAACTAATAATATCGGGATAAATAGAATACAATACAACACAAATAGAGGGGAAAGAGTAAGCGGTGGAAATAGCTATTTGAAGCAAGCCAGAAACCGGCATAACGTGAAAGTCGTAACAGGAGCTCTTGTTTCTAAAATACTCATTGATAATGCCAATGTGGTACGTGGAGTAAGATTTATTAAAAATGGAGAAGTACACAAAGTAACGGCGAAGAAAGAAGTCATTTTGTCAGCAGGTGCAGTTAACACTCCACATCTCCTGATGCTGTCAGGTATTGGCCCGAAGTTAATGTTGAAAAAACATGAAATCAAATTAGTTGAAAATCTCCCGGTTGGAGAAGTTCTGAAGGATCACCTGGGGTACTTGAGCTTATACATACGAACAAACTATACCCAAAACACACCTCCACTCAGAGACATTCTGAATCAATATTTTCAAGGTCAGGGATATCTAACAAAGTCCTTGAATTCTGAAAGTATCGGATACATCTCAACGAACAATCATACCAGAAATCCAAATATAGAATTCATATTTGTTCCTCCTACAGGAACTAAAATCGGATTATACTCCTCAAGGAGATTCAATAAGGAAATGACAGACTCAGTTTCACGTAAAGTAAATATTTTCACTGATATATCGATAGCTGTAACTTTGCTACATCCCAAATCAACTGGACGTATATTTCTCAAATCAAACAATCCTGAAGATTTTCCGGAAATAGACATCGGAATTTTCAATGAAGAATCAGACGTTGAAGAAATCTATCAAGGAATCAAAATAATTTTGAAATTACTTGATACTGAACCATTTAAAAAATTGAATGCTTCCATTTACTCGGTGCCGAAACCATGTGAAAGTTACGAATTCAATTCCAAGTCTTTTTGGTACTGCAGCATCAAGCATATTTCGTTTGCTGCTCACCAGATGACATCCACTACTAAAATGGGGACACGATATGATTCTGAGGCTGTGGTTGATCGACATTTGAAAGTTCATGGAATGAAAAGACTAAGAATAGCCGATTGTGGAGTTATTCCAACGACTTTATCAGGACAGTTAAACGCTGTAGCTTATATGATAGGAGAGAAAGCATCGGATATAATTAAAGAGGAATACCTGGATGCATCTTGTATTAAAAATCAATGAAAAATGTCATTACTCAGAATCTCGTTTCAATTACATAATTATTGATGAATTCAAAAACTTCTCGAAACTTAATTTCGGTTGTTTTCTTGCTAGTCAATTTTTCAGATTTCGCAATATCGTCCCGATGGATTTTGAAGCAGCTTTTTTGTCAAGTAATTTTTTTTACCAGATATATTTTCAGTTGAGTGTATTTTTTCATTATAAATTGATTTCACTGTATGAATCGAATTATTGAATTTCTTGAACTTTGTTACGTTGCTATAAGAAGTCAAGATGAAATCAACACTGATAGAATTATACCTAAATAGTTTCACACATTAGGGAAACATATGAAGAACAATATAGAAACAAATTTATAATTATTTGGAAGTACCGAGATTATGTTCATTCTGAGCACACATTTTAATGTTATAGAAACTTTGAGTTATATAATGTGATAGTGTTGTTGCATTATCGTTAGCTCGGAAGACTACAAGAACAAGTCAAGAGCGATTAAATGTAGTGATATCGATGGACAGATTAATTCAAAATCAAATAGCGCATTCAACGTTCGATATTTTTTACTGATCTTTTGTTTCTGTATCAATATGAACTGTGTTTCGAATTTGATGGAAGGAAATTGAATAATGTTCTATTGCAACTCACTATTACTTCTAAACTGCCATACTATGACAATTTTGTAGCAACAATCGTGAGAGTGAATCAGCATCATCAGAAATGAAGTATCAGAATAAGAGCATATATTTCAAAAACGTATGCACTTATGAGGCACAAAAACAATTAAGTTAAAAATATCAATTACTAACTGACATAGCGTACTTCGAACACCCCTATATTCTTCTAGTGAATATTTTAGAAAATCCTGAAGACGTGTTCTTCTTTGTATTACATTATGTATTTTTTCACTATCCATATAGTGTGAAGACGAGGAGGATATCATGGACTAAGAGCATGAGCCCACGACGGCTAGACCTTCATTATTTTATGAAAGCAAGTTTCTCTGGCATTGCCGCAATACAGGTAAGAAAGATCAGCGACTATACTTTGCTGTCTCTCGTTTGAGTTACTGTAGTAGGTATGTGAGTACCAGGGTGGCCCAAACACCCTCCTACCTGCTTGTTTACTACTTGAGGTGACGTGAGGGTTCGACCTTGACCATCATTACATTCTGACCGGTTTTACCTAGCTAGCAATTCAGTTGTGAGCCTACCGGTGCGATAATTGGTGGTTTCAATTGTGATACGTGCTGTATTGTCTTGTCCAAAGATGTATATAACTCCGAGGAAGCGTTCCAAAATTATCGCGCTTAATGAACAAACATCAATGACTGTAAGAGATAGAGCTGAAGTTGTTGGTGTGGAAAAGTCCAGCGTTTCGAGAATTTCAAAAACATTTGGAGAAAGTGGCCTATCGTCTCGAAAAAAAAAGGAAACTGTGTCCGCAAACGCAAAACTACTCCAAGAAAAGACAAATTGTTGATAAGAAATAGCAGAACTAATCCGAGAGAGACAAGCACTGATCTTCGAAGGGACTTGATGGTTTCTGGTGTGGAGGTGAGCACCTCAACTGTGCGAAAACGACTGCTGGAGGTTGGCCGTGAGGCAAGAAGACAAAGAAGAATGCAAATGCTCACCCATAAGATGATGATGAAACGTTTGGCATGGGTACCGTATGTGGACTGTAGGCGACTGGAAAAAGGTAGTTTTTAGTGATGAGACACATTTGTTGTTAGACGAAGTGATGGAGAAACTTTGCGGCCTGATCACATCCAGCAAACTGTAAAACATCCTTCGAAACAAATATTTTGGGGTTTTTTCACAGCCAATGAGACTGGATGATTAGCTCCTATAACAGGGATGATGAATTCAGTGAAATATATGGAAATATTGCGCATCAGGATATTCCCATTCATGGAAACGTTTGATGGAACATTTCATCACGACCTAGCTCCCTGCAACAATTCCAAACAAGTGCAGGCCTTTATGCCTAAGAATGAAAAAAAGTACTCAATTAGCCAGGGAATTCGCCTGATCTCAATCCCATTGAGAATTTATGGAATATTCTGGAGAAACGAATGGCAAAAAAAGATTGCACTTTAAGAAAATGATTATGAGTGCAATTCAGGTGTGGTTTCATGATGACGAATTGAAGAAAGTCTGCGCTACGCTAGTGGAATCGATGCCCAGACGAGTTCAAGAGAATATTTCTGCGAAAGGAGAACATACTTCATATTAATATGAAGAATTTACGATATTTTGTATGTATTTATTTCATTAAAAGGTAAGATTTTACGAAAACATTGTTTTTTATCTTCTGTCCCAATTAATTCGAACTGCATAGTAGAGTCATGGTTACTTATAGAGAGTAACCTGTAACTTTAACTACCCGTTACACAGGAAACAGGTCGTAAAGGTGTATAAAATAGTACCTTAAATACGTTAAAGTATAAAGCAGCTAATTTTTTTTAGGTTTTCTTCCAGATAACTTTAAAAATCGAGTCTTCCATTTCTGGACACGTATTACAGTTATAGTACCTAACTTCCTGCCAGACACCCCTACACTTTTATATACCTTTACTACCTGTTACCTGCGCAAGTAACCACAAGCCAAACTATACAGTCGATGATCTTTCCCACCTGTGTTAGGGACATGCAGTAAATATTTCAGCTTTTATAAAATAACGAAGGTCTGGCCGTCTTGAGTTTTTGGCCTATTATTAAATGTAACGCTTTCAGCCATTTCAAATCAGTCGCGTTATTATGATTTCATACATCAAAATGTTTGACGATGCAAAAGTGATTACCCTAACAATTCTAGAGTTGAAATGAAGGTTCCTAATTCCGTAGTAGATACTTCTTTCTTATATTCCTTGATTGATTATAGAAGAAATCGTGAAATCCGTAATTTCGTTGAAAACTTGAATATCTTCTTCATTGAAAATTCATTTTCAATAGATTTTTCGTCGACAAAAACTCAATGCTAACAATATTTTCACGAAAATAGTAGTATCTTCTCTTTACTCATTCTCTTGTCAATAAAACGATGATAAACTTCCAAATACACCCCGGACACATTAGAAATGTTGATTTGGTGCAGCTAAACAATGTCAATTTATCCACACTCTCAATATTCTTGAAGTTTTCACCTGCTGTCGAAAAACTGACGTTAAGCTCTCAATGTTTCCTCAATATATTGAAGATATCTGACAATCCTCTGTCTCGTTCTTCTACTCACTTCGCAAATTCTGAAATTCTCAAATAATTTCTACTGAAATCTTTCTTCTCTTCGGACATTATGAAACAACAATAATAAACACAAATGGAAGAGGATTAGTCGTTGCAAGAATACATTCCGGCTATTCATTTTTTACACAAAGAACTTATAAACCATACTGATACATAATTATTCTCATAATATAAGTATGAAGTAGTTGTATTCACTCAGTTTGTTCAATTGCGGGCTCCGCACAATATTACGTTGAGTAAATTTCAACAACTAAAATGGTAAATTTTTCCTCGAATTTTTTAACTAATCTTGCTTTTGTCTAAAACCTTTCATCTAAAAACCAATGATTTGTCATCGAAGAATCACATCTACCACAGTATTCGAACCCTACCACACAACGTTACTCTTAGTAACTCGGCCATCTGGTCAGTAAGACCGACAACACACCTGTCCTGATCAATGCAAATGCAGGAATCACAGAAAAACATGAAATGAACAAACTTCGCATTCGGTGGTAAACTGAGAACCTCTTCAAATTTTAATCTGCACTCAGATGACTGCTCAGATGCAATACGCCCATATACATTAAATTATTTCCATTCGGAGTAACACCGAAAACAAGTTTGTGGCGAAATGAAAGCGATAATATTGTTATTGAGTTTAGCGTTCAGTGTCATTCATTGCGACGAAGAATGCTCCGTCGAAGATCCTTTGGAAAAGTTGATATTGAAAACAGTGGATCAAGCGATTTCCTATGATTTCCCAAAGAGTAATATCGAATATTTCGAAGGACTGGAGGAGGATAAGATTCATGGTAAGTCACGAGTGACAGTTTCATCATTATCTTCATTCCTCATGAATTCCATATTATGAAACGATTATTGTTATGAAAAAAATTCGATTTCTTCAACACAGACAGACTTTATACAAGTGAAAAACAGATGCAAAAGTATGAACTGACAACTTTTAAAACTATCGTTCTGCTTATTTTCAATATCATGAGGTTTTGAGTGAATCAAACACTGATTGAATCAAATGAATTTTTCAATTCTTATTTTGACACTCTAGTATTTAATAGTTTGTCGAAAATGAACGCAATTCTTGAGATAAGGTAAATTGAGTATGCTATGTTCAACAAATAATCGCAGTTTTGAGATTGCATGATGCAGAGAATTCGTATTAGCGTAGTTAATAGAAATAACAGGTTTTTAATATCATGTGTTAATAATGTAATATTTCATCTCTCGTCATCATATCGCAGGAAAATATTTTTCTATAATAATAATTAATCTTTAATTCAGTAAAAACAAACTCGTCATCGAAGGTCGTGTCAAGTTTCTATGGAATCAAATATCTGCACTGCAAATATTTCGATTTTTATCATTTTTTATCTTCATCAGTTTTTCTGCGTTTTCTAAATTTTTTTGTACATAGAGATTATAGTTGTATGTGGTTTTTCAGCGCTTAAAACAATCACGAATATAGTGAAATTTACTATCTCTAAATACATACAATGATTATTTGTTTCGGAAATATTACCAACACATTTAGATCCGAATAATTTCTTTCACTCTCTTGACATGAAATGGATTAACATGAGTCAAACTGTAGTATTATGAAATACATATATACTATACTATATACATACATAAACATACAACATTTTGCCATTTTGGTGTTTATAATCGCTTTATAGACATCATTTTTATTTTTAATCAAAATATAAACACGAAAGAAAACTCTCGTGATGAAAAAATTATATGTATTATATTTATTGACTTCTATAATATCTTCTATATTCTTCTTCATTAATTACACAACACTTTGTGAGGTGAAAATTCAATTGATCCATTTAATTTTTTTTTTCGATGTACCCTGAGGTTAAGTTAATGCTTTATGAAACGTTGAGCTATTTTTCCGAAGAAAACCAGATACATTATCGTAACTTAGCATTGGAAAACTCATTTTCATACAATTATACACCACCAAATTATCATCTCCATATTTTCAATGAACTAAATACATGTACTCACTTTATTTGAGGTGACCGACCAGTAAATTAGGGACTTACCTGAAAAAAAACAGATATGTGAATACTTCAAGCGATAAGATAAAAATAATTTTGTTTCAATGTTTCGTACGAAATATGGATATTTTTCCAATAAATGTAGTGTGTAACTGTAGTATGTTGCACAAACTGCTTACAAATAGCCAAATGAAGAACGGTCTTTACGCAACGTCTATTGAAAAGTTGCAGAATTCTGATACAACAGTCTAAAAATATTCTCTTGAGACGATACTGAACTGTTTTCTTCCTGTCTGATTTCCATATTTTATGAAATGCGATGAATATCAATGAGAGTATTTGACGTATCACTTAGAATGTACTGAAAAGAAAACATCTGAAAACAGTTTTCTGTGCAATATAAATGAAAACCCCCTAGAAACTATTTTTTGTTCATTAATTCAAAAGCACCACAAAATCATAAATTTTTTAAAGAATAAAACGAGAAACTTGAGAAAACTCATTAACACTACAAACTACTAACAAATGTCGTAATTTATGGAGAATGAATTGATGTCATACAAAATTTTGGGAAATAATGAATTCACTGAATAAAGCCCTGCTTAAACATTTTCTTTTTGTTTCAGAATATGGAACGTTCGATTTTATAATTGTTGGTTCCGGATCCTCCGGATCTGTTCTTGTTAACAGACTGTCTGAAGTGAAATCATGGAAGGTTTTACTACTTGAAGCTGGCGGCGAATACGACTCATTCTTGGATATCCCTTCTATGTATATCTACGCACAAAATTCCAAACATAATTGGGGATATAACACAACATCCCAAAAATATGGCTGCAAAGGTAATTCCAACAGATGAATGTACAAAAAACAATGATCGTGTATGAAAAAAAATTATCGTAAGAAATAATGTGTTCCAATTCGGATCTGACACTCGTTATTTTCAGCGATTATTTTTCATTAATCATCCCCGAAACATCATATGCATTGAAGAATTATTCTACTTCTGGTACCTTATCATGTCCTCATTGTTAATGCTAGTCCAATTCTCCATATTTTTGTTGAGACACATTATGTCTCCTCTCACACCCATTTTCTAATGATAAACATCATTCATAAACAAAGATTTTCTATTTATACGTATCTGTCTACAAGGATTTTTTTTGATGCTGATGTATTGTATAAATGTTGAGTTCAGAAATTTTTCAATATAAAGCGAAGGATCACATTCCAAAGTATAAGTCATAGTATTAACTTTGGAAGCTTTGACATAACTAAAAAAGCATAACACTCAACAAGATGGTAACGTGTGCTCAGTTTCCACTAATTGTTACGAAACAGTCGCCCTATTCTGGAGGAAACATTTTGGTTAATCTCCAACTTTGCCATTAAATCATCATTTGGTATCTGAATCTTCGGAATTAAAATATTCATAATAATATAATATAATAATGAAATGAATTTGAGAAACATTCTTTACATTGTAAAATTAGATTCATTTCAATTGATACAAAGAATTACAACTAAGAAGAATGCTCTCAAAAGGACTGAATTCAGTTCAAAAACTATTGATTCATACAAAAACTTGATTCATTCATTATTGCCTACAATCGAATCATCGAAGTACTCTGTCACACTATAGTATGCCTTTGTTAAGAGCAGAGATTTAACTCTCCTCTTAAACAAATGAGCTTTCAGTACTTTCAAATTCGACGGTAAATATTTGAAAATTTTAATACTCTGATAAATAGAGGGAGTATATAATAGAATTTGTTGGTTTTCTTTATTCGCGTATTGTACATCAAAATAACATGATCACATTTTCGCAAATAAAAATCACAACATTTCTTCATTTTATCCCTTAACAATAACAAATCACATGAAATGAATGAGTCAATTCCTATAATTTCAGAGTGTTCTTAGTTATCGATTGAAAATACTATATTTCACAAAGTTTATTGATGATTCTCCGATCTCTCGTTGAGATATGGTATGAAACAGGAATAATAAAGAACATTTCCCTTTAATTCATATAATTATATGTATTTTTGAGAAAACTTATTATGTGTATTATGAAACAAGTGTGAACCCAGTTGAAATAGTTTAAATTCTGAAAATAGGAAACACTCCTGAACAATTATCCTGCAATTAATTTAATTGTATAGAAATAAGTCAATTGTTCTCAATTAAATTCATACTATACATACCATTTAATGAATAGAATTCCAGTTTCATTGCAACAGATAATTTTTGCAGATAGTGAGGAAAAAAAGCACTTTGGTTTCGGTATGAACCAGAGTCAGTTCAGTTTCTCTTTTCATGAACGATTAACTTTTAAATCCCTTCCAGGTATGATTCAAAACCAATGCAGTTATCCAAGAGGTAAAATTCTGGGAGGAAGCAGTTCCATAAATTGCCTCATATACACCAGAGGCAATTCTAAAGATTATGATAGTTGGGAGAAAAAAGGTGTTTCCGGGTGGAAATACAAAGATGTCGAACCTTTCTTCAAGAAAATGGAAAACGCAAAATTCGAAAACAAAAATTTAGGAAATTCTGGGCCTCTTTATCTGAACTATAGTTTGCCATATGTTCCACTACAAAAAATATTTTCAGAAGCGCTAGCCAAAAAAGGTTTTCCGATAACAGAATACAATAGCGAAAACCAAGTGGGGTCATCAAGAATCCAATCCAACATCAAAAATGGAAAAAGGGTTTGTGGAGCAAACGCCTACATATCTCCAAGTAGTCCACGAAACAACTTGAATGTCACCACTGAAGCTTTAGTAACAAAAGTTCTGATAAATGATCAAGGAAAAGCATTCGGTGTGAGATTCGTGAAAAAAGGAAAAATGTTTGACGCCCTCGTTCGAAAAGAAATAATTTTATCAGCGGGTGCAATTAACACTCCACAAATATTGATGCTATCTGGAATAGGACCTGAATACTTACTCAAGAAACACAATATTCCTATCGTAAGAAACTTACCAGTAGGAGAAACACTCGTAGATCAAATCGCATACAATCTTCATTTCTCGTCAAATGTATCGCAAGAGTCTATTTCACTGAAGCAACAGATATCTGAGTTTTTGAAGGGTACAGGTCTTCTCACTTCTCCTTTCAATGGAAAAAGCTTGAGTTTTGTAGGTAAAGAAAACGACGAGAGGAAAATAGTTGAATACGTCCTAATACCACCCACAGGAAGATCAGAATACGTCAACAGGCCACAATCGTCACCATATATACAAAGTATAACCGACCATTATATCAAGAAAATAGATCCAAGTAGTTTTTTCTCTGTTACCATCGTACTTCTACATCCAAAGTCCACTGGAAAAGTAACAATTCAATCGAGTGATCCGAAGGACTTTCCATTGATCGACAGCAAGATATTCAGTGAAGAGGAGGACATAGAATCCCTTTACAGCGCGATAAAATTTTTGATCGATCTAACCAAGAGCGAACCTTTTAGTGCAATAAATGCGTCAGTGTTTGCTCCAATACCACCTTGTTACCAACACGAAATGTATTCAAAGGACTACTGGTACTGCGCAATAAAATACATGGCACTTCCAAATTACCACAGCATGGGCACAACTGCTATGGGTGTGAATGAGAGCACATCTGTTGTCAACAAGGAACTTAAAGTACACGGTATAAAGAATCTAAGAGTTGCAGATTGTGGGGTTATACCATCATCAATAACAGGCCACACAAGTGGACCTGGATTCATGATAGGAGAAAAACTGTCGTCAATGTTGAAGAGTGAATATGCAGTAAATGGTGATGAAACATGGTGATACTACCGGCCCTTCTAATGGTTTTATCTTTCTGGTTTACCTTTCAATTCATAAGAAAATCAAAACAATCCGAGTTTGAAGATGCAGTCTAGATAATAATTTATGCACATCGAATGTGGAATCATAGAAGTGCACATTCATTTTATCTTATGTTCATTGTTCATGAATTTGTTCAGATTCGTGTATTCCAGTTGTCTATATGTTTTATGTTTTTCAATTCTTTTTAAAATTTTTGACAAATTTTTTCAATTTCAATATTTTTTTAATACTTTTCGATTAGAGCAAATAAATTTTCAATGTGTAATTTTTATACTGAATTAAATACTTCAAATATAACGATTTCAAGTTAATTAAACAAAAGAGACATCTTTTAATTGGACAAATTCAAGAAAGTAATAAAATCAAGATTTATTGAGCGATAAAACACTTGTATAGAACAATTAAAAGGAATATTTCAACGTTTAATACGTTGAACAGTATTCAATTAGAAAAGTTAGATTTTAGAGAACCAATTAATTTAAGATTTACTCGAATTAGTATCAGAACCATTTATTTCGTTTAGTTTATGTAGGTAAGCTATCTAAATTGACGTATAAACAAAAAATTGTCATAACTTACTCATGTTTTTCCAATAACGCTCAAAAATGTTTCGTTGCGAAACGTCCTAGTTTTATTTCTCAACAAAAATAAATGTTACTCAGAGATTTTTGGTAAGTTCCACATCCGAGTTCGATTGAATGAAAGTTGAAATTCCTAATGAAGAAACCGAATGTTTCCTAAATATAACGTCTGTTTTCTATCTTTTGTGAAAATATTTCACAAGCTGAAGTGAATCTGGAAAAGTTATCGAACTATTAATGAGAAGAACCAATTGGTAAGTGTAATTGGGTTCTCAAAATTGAACTTTTATGAAAATACATAGAAACCACTAAGTTTTTGAAGGCATATTCCGAAACTACTGATACAATTACAGTATTTACAATATGTAATAAAACTCAAACATTCGTTGAATGAATTGAATATGTTTTGTGAAACTTTTCAATCTTATTACATTATAATGAAACTATATTTAGAATTTTCTCATAATTTTAATACAAATATGCATGGCGACGTTCCGAAGTACTACTTCTTTATCAAATGCTGGATTATTACTAGGTGTAATTTCACAAACTCAATACTTATAGCTATATTCACTATAATTATTGAGTGAAAAAATTATACAACACAATAGATACAACTTATACAACGAATAGATACAATTAATTCAACAAATGTTCGAAGTGTTCGAAATTACCAAAACTTTTTTATTTATGAACCGATTTTCTTGAAACAAATACTCTCAAAGTGATAATGGAAGCTCACCACAATACGTATATTGGTGAGAACATACAAACAGTCAAAAATTTCAACAATTATTGCTTTGTGTGAAATTGAATTTATAAAGCACCCAAGAATATTTTTTCTCATACATCATTCATGTACCGACAGCGATCCGTTACATTTTTATTTAAGTTAAGAATCGATCACATTTTCCCAGAGGGAATCACAGTTGATTCTTCAATTCTGTGTGAAATACACTGCAGAAGGTGGATAATAAGCACACATTAGCTCATCAATTAGTCTACGAATCAAAATATCCTAATTTAACGTATCTTAATTTGAGTTGACCAAACTCCTCAAGTTCTTTCTCGAATACAGTAACCCTCTAAATACTGATAAAGACTTGCTATAATTCGAAATATTGCATAAATTATAAACCTATATTCGAAATTTAGTAAGTCAATGTCAATTTTCATGACCATTTCCAAATATAATCCACTAAAATACTGGGTGGGTATATGAAGAACAACTTATTTAATTATGCGTATAAAAGGTACACATTTCAAATGAAAGTTTCTGTTATGAATAAATTAATCTATAGACACATAAAAATTCAATTTATCTTTGATATTTTCTTATTACAGTATTACAAAATCTTCAAGAACCTTCCAATGATAGGCCTCATTGCTTCTCATATTATATATTACGAAATTAAGTTTCCATTCATTCCATAAATCGATTAATTTGATTGATCTGAGGCCTCAATTGAAATTTAAATGTCAAAGATTCATCTATCTGAATGCTTTCATATTCCTTTTCATATTTTCCAACATTTAATACGTTTTTATATTCAATTTTCGCTGAATATCCAAACATAAGATGTGTATTAAAATGTAGAGTCCCTTTTCAATCTCTTTTTCTGATATTCATACCGATTTTATGAAAAATTTGGATTTTCATGATTCACTATGGATATTGAATAATTCTTCGAATAATTCGTTATAGTCAATTGAAAAGTTTAATTTTTGGGAGTAAATTTAACTATGCTTGAAAACATATTTTCGGAAGAGTTCAGTTCTTTCTCAGGAGATAAAATTCAAATAGTAAAAACGCAAGTAAGTATTCTGATTTATCTAAGGTTGTTCCTCTAAAACTGCATCTTGGAACTCAAGTAGGTTATAAATTTATTTGGGATATAGGTAAATACCTCATTGTTTATCTACTAAAATTCGAATCAATGATAACTTTTTTGTTCATATTTAATCAATATAGGAATGGAAATTCTTCGATTAAACATTGCGCGAATAAAAACCTCCATAGAATTGGTTACGAGATCAATTTTTCTACTTTTAGGTAATGTTATTTACTATTAGGTTTGTAACACCCTAATGGAAGACGTAAAAGCAGTGTACTACGTTTACCTATTTCTAACTTTATACATTGGTGCCTCTTTTGAATTTTTTGAGTAACCTTTTTTCGCTTAAAAGAGATATTATCGTATTGGAGGTTTGAATTCGTCAATTTTTTATTAATATTTCATTATTTTTTAATAAGTTACCGAAGGTTTTAATTCATATCTCTGAAATAAATAAATTTAAATCCAAAATTTTCAATATGCTTATTGAAATTGAACCTTATTCGGTAAGAGAATGCTTAGAATATAGTTTATGTTAATTCATATTTGTTACGAATTAGAATAATTATGGATTTTCGTTGTTTTTCTTCTCTCTTTTGATTTTTTGTCTTTTCTTCTGTATGACATTTGATTTGGAGAATAAACTTTATTATTATTATTATTATTTTGTATTATTATTGATTTTATTATCATTTGAATAAAAACTTAAATTCAAACACTTGAACTTATGATTTACACTGTCTTGATTACATAGCATGACGCGTTTTGTCGTTACAAACGACTTCTTCAGATGCTAACAGAATAATGTGCTATGTGCTAACAGAATTCAGATGCTAACAGAATTATTCTGTTAGCATCTGAAGAAGTCGTTTGTACGACGTTTGAACGAAACGCGTCATGCTATGTAGTCGATAAAGTGTAAATCAGAAGTTCAAGTGTTTGAATTTAAGTTTATATTCAATTATAATGGATTTACATCAAGTAAACGCCAACACTATTAAAAATTATTATTATTTATTGTTTTTTGTTATATTTTCACACTATTAACGCTGTTATCGATTTCACACTATTCAAAGTTTCGTTCAACCCTTGACTATTTCAAGGGCTCAGATGGTAGCATGTATAATAAATGTTTCGCGAGGCGCTCAAGCAGATGATGGAATTGACGAACCAAATAGATAGGTAATCAAATAGCAGTAAACTATTAATGCAACCAGATTCCAGGATTAATTATCTTTAGTTTAGAGACAGAATAGTTAGAACTCAGGATCCATCAAGTGCACTGACTTGATTTACCATGTCCCTGTTAATATACTATCATGTATCATGAACCTACACTACTCAATCAATATAACAATATTAATATTCAAAACGTACTCGACATATGTTTCGCGCAACTAGCCCATCACAAAGAGTTCACGCTTGTTTAAAACAGGTAACATATGAAAATGTTTAACCCCAACTAAGTGAAAAAAAAATTTTTCCTTTCAATCGCCACCTCAGATATATGAGAAACCCCACAGCCCATAATTACATTGCTCACTCGAACAACTTCTCTTATTCTGCAATAGTGTGCTTTTTTTACTCGAATAACTTCTCTTACTTAAAGTATGCTTCGAGAGTAATGAGGGGTCTGAAATATCGTGAATCATGTAGGGGCCATTTCAGGAAACATAATATTCTAACTTTTCCTGGTCTGCATATTCTGGAATGTTTACTCTTCGTTCGGAAAAACCTCCATTATTTCGATGATCTTTTGAACCGGAACATGACAAGGCGCACTATTCATTTTCACTTTCCGAGACATGCTCTTTCGTTAACAGAAAAAATGCAAAATACATGTGCATAAGACTTTTCAATAATTTACCCAAGGTTTTAGTAAATATCTCTGATATATATAAATTTAAATCTAAAATTTTCAATATTGAAATTGAACCTTATTCGGTAAAAGAATTCTTAGAATATAGTTTATGTTAATTTATAATTGATATGAATATTAGGTATAATTTTCGTCCATGATTGAAGGAATATAAAAATGAAAAGAGTACAAAATTTATCTAGGAAATAGTTACTTGATATGAATCTATGTAATGTTTATCTCTACAGTTTTTGGATTTTATTGTTGATTAGATTTTGATTTTTGGATCTACAGCTGTCTCGATTTCATCTAATTTGGCAAGTGTTTCGAAATATATCATTTTACTGATAAAATATTCCATTTAGTATTATGCACGTTAAAAGAACATAATAGGAAAAAAGAATATAATATGAGGATGCTATAAGAATATGAAATTTATTGAAGATTATATAATTAAAGCAAACGTTACCTAAATATAAAGTACACAGGTGGAAAATGACTTTAAGGTGGAAAACATGAATCATTAAAAAAAGCAGATATCTACTGTGAAATATGTGTCAATTTCTGGTTTACTACGAGTAGCTATTTATCGTTTTCATGAAAAACAAAAATTTTGCTTCTTAACAAAGGCAACCCTGTATTTTCACAGGATATTAATTAGTCCCCACATAATTAACATTTATTAGTTGAGGACATTCCTCAAAATTAGTGACATAATATTAATAGTATTCTTTGTTTGAGAAGACAAGGTTAATATAATACAAGTTATAGTAAGTTCAACATTGAATCCCATCGTTATCTGTAGACGAATGAAATTGGGAAACCTCGACCTACTCGTACGTCACAGTTTTTCCTTGAAAAACAATTAAATTAGAGGAATCGTTTCAATGTGTCAGAAAATCCTGAGAAACGATACAATACATACGTGTTTCGAGTGGAATTCGTGAGATACTCAAAAATCTCTTTTCTTGGCAGATGAACGCAAAAGTGAAATGTATTAGAAACAAGCTGTGAAAATATCAAAATGAATTTTTCATAATTTTGGTATCAACATCTTTATTGACGTCTGGTGAAGGAAAATTCATTGAACGAAAAAAGATCATTGATTATTATGTATCACTTATTACCAACAGAACAGTGGAATCTTCCAAATTCACTCTTCCTACCGACAATAGGCAGTATTTTGGAGACTCAGTGCCCAGTCAAGCTAAAGGTGAGCTTTGTATAACATTAATGTTTGTTTACTTGATGATCTGGCTCAGATATGAGTACTTATGATTTTAACCCAGTATTCATAAAATTTCAAAAAATTAAACATGGTATGTGAAATATTCAACTCAAACATATTCATAACAAAAAATGTCAATACTCAAACCATAACGTCGTGAAATTTCAAATTTTAGTGAATCATTTCTTTCGTTTTTCTTTCCAAATGAAATTGACGTTCAATTCAGACATCCTAAATGATTTCAACACTAATCCAAAATATTTACGATATTGAACATAATTGTTATTTACTACGTATACATTGAAAACAAGACAATTCAACCAGGCAGCAATCAGACAAACACTTGAAGAAATAAACTGACAAATACTGAGAAGAGATGAAAACACTTGATACCTGAGATGAAAAGCAATGTTGTTCATTTAGTTTTTTTCAAAAGATTGCCCAAAAGTAACACGGTTTTTTCCAGTCCTCATTGTCAATAATTGAACACACACATGAACCTTCATAAAACCAGAAACTACTGTGATTGCACAATTTCATTATAAATTCACACATTTGCAGAATTTCACTGAACATAAAGTGTATTCAGTACTTCTATTTCTTTTATAATTATTGATTCATGTTTTCGTCATAATATTTTTTAAGCTAATATGAATCTGAAAAGGTTTTCCACTTTGAATGGGACGAAGATTTCGTTCCGGACTTCAAATTAGAATACACATAAATAATTGAATGCATGATAATATAAATTCGAACGGAGAACATAATTGGAATTAATTTATGCACCTGCTATGAAAAAAAATTGAGTTTGAAATGTATACTAAATATTCTTGATTCAACATTTATTGTAATGACAATTTGAATTGAGCAGAAGAGTATCATTCTTTTGAATGTTTCTCATCTGAAATGGAAACTTTCAGATTTCGGAGAGTACGATTTCATTATTGTTGGAGCCGGATCCAGTGGTTCTGTTATATTCAACAGGCTATCCGAGGTGAAGAAATGGAAGATACTCTTATTGGAAGCTGGCGGAGATGAAGATGATTTCAGTGATATCCCTGCCATGATGTTCTTCACTCATTTATCAGAAATGAATTGGGGATACAATACCACATCACAGAAAAAATCGTGTCTTGGTAAGTATAAATTTTTCAAATAAACGAACTGAAGCTATAATAATCTGTTGATTTCCTTCTTGAGCGACATATAGACTTTAGTAAGTAATACAAATATGGTGTGATCTACAAATTTCATACAGTATCAATTCAATCGAAATGAAAAACTATTCTTGTAATATAGAAAACAATTTATTTCACTTCACAAATTGACGAAAACTTCAATCAACCCCATTTATTCAGTTGATTGCATGAAGACAGTAAAAAAGGGTATTCGACTTTTCACAGGAAGGAATTTGAAAACAACCTAGAAGGATGAATAAATAGATGTCAATCAACTGAGTGGTTTTTTCCCGAAAATTTATTTCATTCCATCACTGAGTGCATTACGATCTTGTTCATTGTATCTTCGATACTTTTCATTACAAAGAAATTTTCATTGATGATACATATATAACACGAAACGGCTTAGCTTATTTAATCATGAATACGGAGTTTAAAAAAAAATCGAAAGCAAGTTTGGTACCACCTTTTTTTGAGAAAACTTACACCAGCAGTTTTTTCGTACAGAGGCTCAAAAAAACATTTGAAGATTATGAAAGTCAATCTTGTATGAACGAATGTTAATCAAATAATATAACTTCCACCAACTTTTGGGCGAAAGCAATTATTGAATGATAATTATTGATTACAGGTATGAATGACAACCAATGCTCATACCCAAGAGGAAGGGTCGTTGGTGGTTCAGGAACGATTAACGCCCTAATGAATATCAGAGGCAGCAACGAAGACTTTGATATTTGGGAGAAACAAGGTAACCCTGGTTGGTCATACAAAAATGTATTACCATATTTCAAAAAGTCTGAGCACTTTGAAATCCAGGATGCTGACTCAGGTTACCATTCAACAAGTGGCATGTGGAATGTAAGCTACGTAGACCCACCGACGAAATTGACGAAATACTTCATGGAAGCCAGCAAAGAAACAGGAGGCCAATACGTCGATTACAACGGAAAAAATCAAATGGGATATTCGAGATTACAAATGTCCATCAACAAAGGTAGAAGAGCTAGTGGTGGCAGGACTTTTATAGATCCTGTCAGGCATGAACCAAATGTCAATATTGTCACTAACGCATTAGTTACAAAAATTTTGATTGATTCAGATAAAAAAGTATATGGAGTTGAATTCTTGAAAAATGGACGACTTTTGAGAACTACATCTAAAAAGGAAGTGATACTTTCAGCAGGGGCAATAAACACCCCACAATTATTAATGTTGTCGGGTATAGGACCCAAAACCCATCTTGAAGCATTGAAAATACCAGTTGTTGAAGATCTACCTGTAGGTCAAAAATTTCAGGATCATATATCATATATAGCCCTCAATGTCAGAACAAATATGACATATCAGCGACGACCTATAAGAACCGTCATCAAGAATTTTTTGAGAGGCAAAGGATTATTCACTTACGGTGCCAATACTCAAGCAATCAATTTCATAAACACCTCGGACCACCGAAGTACTAAACCCGATATAGAGTTGATCTTAATTGCATCTCCAAGCACTAGTATATTAGCATCAAAAGTTTACAACCTTAAACCAGAGTTTGCCAAAATGGCACAGAAAGAATACAACGGCGATACAGACTTCAAAATTTACGTAGTGCTTATGCATCCGAAGTCAGTGGGGGAAGTTACTTTGAAATCTAATAACCCATTAGATTTTCCGAATATCGATCCAAACTATTTTTCCGATGAACATGACGAAGATATTGAGACGATGTACAGAGGAATTAAATACGCTGTTAGTATGTTAAAGACTAACGCCTTCGCCGGAATTGATGCTAAATTACAAGGTGTCGTTCCCGTTTGTGATAAACACGTTTTCCTGAGCAAAGAGTACTACTATTGTACGATTAGGCACTTGAGCTCTACACTGTATCACCCCACAGGCACCACTAGAATGGGACCTAATACCTCAACATCTGTAGTGAACCACGAACTTAAAGTTCATGGCATTAAAAATCTAAGAATAGGAGACTGCGGCGTGATACCAATATCACTTTCTGGTCATACTAACGCTCCGGCAGTGATGATAGGAGAAAAACTGGCTGATTTAATTAAACGAGTGCATTTGTGATGTGACTGAGAATGAAAATACTTATTTCCTTTAAAGACTCCAAAGACTAAACCATAATGTGTGAAAGATTTAGACATAATAAATGTATATAAGTAACGGGTGATTTTTCAAGAGTTAAGTTTTTCATGTTGGTTTTCAGATTCTGATTTTTCAGAAGAATTTCCATTCCTATATTGATTAAATATGAACACAAAAAGTTATCTTTGATTCGAAAACGAGCAACGATTTCAAATTGTTGAAGTTCACTATCAAATTTCGAGCTCTGCGAAAAATGTGTATCGTTTCTTACGACCATATAATGGTTGTTATAATCGATCTGGCTGGTGAATCAAAAATTCGTGCTGTTATCACCAAATTTCTCACCAAGTTTACTTTGTTGAACATTAAACCGTGCGTACCGAAGAGAATATTGCAGCCGTAGCATACAGTGTTAATGAGGATCGTGAAATGTCAATTCGTCGCCGTTCTCAGCAATTGGGCATGTGTTACTCGACCACATGGAAAATTTTACATGTTGATTTGGGTTTGAAAGCCTATAAAATTCAACTTCTGCAAGAATTGAAGCCGAATGACCTACCACAACGTGTAATTTTTGGTGAATGGAAAAATCCGCTGTTTTATCGAAAAACTGTGTTCAGCGATTTCTGGCTCATTTCTGGCTTAGCGAATATGTAAATAAACAAAACTGTTGCATGTGGAGTGATGAACAGCCACATGCCATACAAGAATTACCGATGCGTCCCGAAAAAACGACAGTTCGGTTTGATTTATGGACTGGTGGCATCATCGGTCCATTTTTCTTCAAAGACAACCGTGAAAGAAACGTTACCGTCAACGGTGAACGATATCCAGCCATGATACGCAACTTTTTTTGCCCCAGTTGGCCGAGTTGATCTTGGTTGACATGTGGTTTCATCAAGACGGTGCCACAAGCCACCAGCTCGTGAAACAATGAACATGTTGAAGGATGAATTTGGTGAGCAGCTTATCTTTCGAAATGGCCCTGTGAATTGGCCGCCAAGATCATGCGATTTGACGCCTCTGGATTATTTCTTGTAGGGTTATGTAAAGTCGTTAGTGTATGTGGACAAGCCGAACAGGATTTAAGCCTTACAGAATAACATAATACGCGTAATTCGTGGGATACAGGCCAAAATGCTCGAAAAAGTTACGCAAAATTGGACCTTCCGAATGGACCATTTGATACGAAGCCGCGGACAACATTAACATTAAGTTATTCTTAAAGTGTGAATGGCAAAGGCCAGTTTATGAATTTCAATAAAAAGTTTGATTTTATGATGAAAATTGAGTGTTTTATTCGATTTAAAAAAAAGTACGCTTAAAAATCACCCATTATGATTGAAGTCTTATTCAATTAATGAATAACGTGAATTACTGTTATTCAGAAAAATAATATCAATTGAATGTTTCCAACAAGAATTCTAAAATAGTTTCATCAACAAAAGGTTTCAGTCATTGTGAAGCAAGTATTAGAAGTATCATCCACGCCACACAAGATCTCAGTAATGTATATTCTTGGATCGAGTGCTAATATCTTATTGAATAAGTTTTGATTTTTTTCCGAGCATACCAAGGCCTTAAAGGTTCAAAATACGAGGAACATATGTTGAACACAGTACAGCAATATCTGAGATGTTTATATGAGATGATTAAGCCTCTCATCTTTGTATGGAAGTACGAACTAATCTTATCACGAACAGAGAAAGAGAGTTTATCTTGTTTCTTCGATAGATGGAGTTCACCGGAGTATTTCACTAGATGTTTCCGGTATTTTGACCAGTTAATACCTTGGTGAGATTGAAAGAAACATGAAAACATAATTGTTCAAATGCATGCCACTAATGATTTACATGAAAGGACGAAGATCACTGTATGACATTTCCAACAAATTCGATCTGCTTCAAAACGCATTGAATATCTAGAAAGTGATGGGTTGTGTTTTCATTGACAACATACCTGTAGAAAGCTCCCTAGGCATTTTATTTGAAATATTTCAAGCAATGCAGTGAAAATCTCAGTAAATAGAGATATATAAAAGCAGACTCTCAATTCATGTACATTCGAAACAAAATTGTTTCATAAGGCATCTTTTCAAAAAAGTTATAATATGTATTAGTACATGTATATACTTAGTAAACTGAAATAATTCAACGCCTATATTTGTTATTCGCTGCAACCAGTAATACGTCATGTAGTTTCGTTAGTTGCTTATATGATACAACGACAGTTCATTCATTCGATTCATACCTGAACTAATTTCAAGGATAATTGAATTATATTCACATTTAAGATATAAGTATAATATGTATTAAAGAATTTATTATACCTAAGGAGTTAATACAAATCCACCGATCAATATAGTGACTGCAGTTTGTAGTGGATGCACACTTAATAGATGTCGCTACAGTTATTAACAAACATTGAATCATATATTGATATGTGAAGCGAAAAGTTTGCACTCCTTTTCAAAAAGGAATGAACATTTTTCAAATGTTGCTGTATACTCGGAACCAATACATTGGCGAGCTATAATTAGAAGTGTATTTCGACAGGCGTGAAATTAAGCCATTAAAAAATATTTTTCCAGCCAACAACTTACGCATACCAAAAAATGGTGATTTACGGTTATTCAGAATGAGAAAAATTGAAGAACAGAAACGTAGAATTCTCAGATTTACGGAAGGATCAATAAAAACATTACCTATATGGAAGTAAAAAAGAATTTCATACAAAGAAAAATACAATAACTTAAGAAGTCAGAGAACGACAAGCAAAGATTTATGTAAATTTTAAGAAGAATAGACACTTCAAAATAGCAAACAAACTACCTACTTGATATGATAACAAAAAGTGAATGAGGCACAAAATTGCTAAGAGAAGTCCAGAAGGATCTGAAGCTAGTGCGAAAATATCGCGCCAATCTGCAATTAAATCGACACAACAATATTTTGAAACAAAAGAAAACATTTCATTCATTTACTTATTCATTTAACATACACTGTTTTACAGGACAAGTCCCAATTAAAAAACAGGAAACACAACATATACAAAAAACAAAATTGGAAGTACAAAAAACGAAATTGGAAGTTCAAAAGGTTAAATTTTGTACTTTCCATTTTCAATGAATAAGTTTGTGTTATGAATCACAACTGATGAAATGAAATAAAATAAATATAGAAGTAAAAAAAACTTAAATGCTGACCAAACTTATACATACATATCAGTTTAAACACACAAATACATATACATTCACATATTAACACTTATACACACATAATTATATGAGTGAATATGAATTATGTTCGTGAATACATATAAATAGGTAAATGTTTTATCAGAGATTATGCATATCAAGGAAACTTGCCTTTATACCAGTAACAGAATAGTTGAAAATATCCACCTTAGCTCCCAAAATATTACATTGTTCACACATCGTGTGTAATGGCGAAAATTTTAGAACATTCGTTCTAGCTGCTGGAAGGTAGAACGTTAATGCGCTTCTGGAAGAAACTCCTGGGACAATGAAATTAAGCTTTTGCAATAATTCCTGACATTTCACTTTATTGTTAATCATATTATGCAAGAAGATTATTGTATGGCATTTCCTTCGCGCACTGAGTGTGTCCACATTATGTCGACTTGTCAGCGTTTCATGTTGTATGCCTATAGGTGGATATATTCCATCAATTCTGAAGCTCAAAAATTTCAGGAACTTTCGTAGTATAGACTCCAGACTGTTGATCCGTATTCGAGTTTAGATCTTACGAAAGCACAATACAATGTTTTCAGAGTTGATATATTGCTAAATTCCTTTCCAACACGAACAATGGAACCATATACTCTACAGACAGCGGTTACTGCAGCATTGATATGTGGCACGAAAGTTAGTTGAGAATCAAAGGTTACGCCAAGGTCAATAAATGTATTGGGTCCTTCCAAAATATTATCACCAATTTCATAGTTGAAATTTATCAAATTATATTTTGTGGAGAACGACATAACATGACATTTGGAGATGTTGATGTTTAATTTGTTGAAATCACACCAATTACAACATTACGCAAGTTTCTTGCAATGCGTTCACAGTCACCGATGCTGGAAACATAATGAAAAATCTTAAAGTCATCTGCGAACAATAAACCCTAATGAAAGAGAGAAGTGTTTTTGAGAAACATAAAACGCTAATGCAAAAGTTCGAAATAATTTATGATTTCAAGTCCAAAAACTCTCCTATTGGGAAAATTCTATATAATTATGATATAAAATATATACAAAATATGTTTGATATACAATTTATATTTCACATTCATGTAGATTACTCTTGAAATCTGCCTCTACAGTTGAAATCTTTACACGTCCAAGAGTAATTAAGTTGATATATCTGCTAATTGAATACAAAGGATTCGAGCGAGATCAGGATTATGAATTTGGATGGTTGCCAGATATTAATCTGGCTTAATTGCTTGCAGCTGCTAGCTAGGATTGTATGCTTTACACTCCTGATAATAGGACTATCATCAATTTAGGACCATTTTATTGCATTGGTGACAATTGTCCTGTTCATCGAAGATTCAAGAATAACACTATAATTCGGAAATTTTTTCAGTTCGTCATCTGCTTTGCCAATATTTTATAATAATTATATATTATATATATATATTTATTTATAATATTATATAATAAAATTTGGATGTAAAAACAAAGGTGTAGATAATCTTTCTGCATCTAGGGATTCAATTATTCAAAATATTGAGTGAAGGGCTGTTACCAACATTTTAGTGAACTAAGTTTTATTCATTTTTCAGACTTTTTGAATCCATTGATCTGTAACGATTTCAGAAAATTCGGTTTGAAAACTTCATTCTCGCCATTTAATATTTTAAATTCTGAACTGAATGTGTTACATTTCTATCAAATTGAATATAATGAACATGGGTTTTCTTCTTTTCAAAGCTTCGCTTATGTTCAGATTCTCTAATAAGGACATTTATGAATGTTTTACCTATATAAAATTCATCGCAACTAACACAGTTATCGACCTCATCAATCATTGAAGGATACAATAATTTGTGAAAGATTCAATCGCTTTAAGGCTGGGGTTTAGTCCATTCTAAGGAACAAGTCTTAGGTTTCTTTAATAGCATTTTTGAACAAACATCGTGAATCTAAAAACTGTTTTCGAATCTTGAATATTTTCTCCAGGGCACTAGATAATTTTAAAGTTGAGGAATTTCATCAATAGTTTGAAAAACCAAAATTTCAAATTGCTCCTTTTTTCACACATAAATTGTCCACATTTAGGAATTCAATATTCACTCGAATATTGGACAATTTTAAAATATCTGACCTCCTAGAGAATTAATTTGATTTTAATTGATTCCATTGATTTTGATCCATTGATTGCATATACAACTCTTTGCAAAACATTTTGAAATATAAAAGAATTATACTATAATTAAAAACACATAGCTTAATTCCAAGAAAACATTGCTCTCGTCGTATGTTTCGACTTAATAAATCATTATGAAGAGGTTAATAACTGTTTGGATTTTTTTTTCGTTTTTTTGATCGAAAATTCGTATTTATTGATGCAATGAACTATTTATTAAATATGTATAATGACGTTTTTTTGTTCATTCGTATTAGATTCAAGCTATAATTTCATGGTACATAAATCCCGAATTGAACAGTCGAATCAAGAATGCTTACTAAAAGTTGAATAAATATTCTAGAGAAACCAACAAACCGAAAAATATAAATAATTCAATTCAGATTACAATTTACTATTCATATGAAACTTATTAGAGAGAGATAAAAATTACATTGAAGATTTTATCATGTGTATCTGAAAAGCGATAGAATCATACCAAAAGAAAGGAATGACATATCACCATGTGAATGCCTATCCAATATCACAAATATAAAATTCTTTCGGATGAAATAACCTGGTTTATCTCAAATATTCCAATATTTCACCAGACAACAGTGGTTATGTCCTTTATGTACAGAACTTCTGATAGAATCGAACAACTTTTTTAATATTGGTAAATACGATTGTGAAAAAATATCAAAGTGTATGAAACGAAAATTCAATAATTATTGAGAATACTTGTATGAAATCCTTTCAAATGGAACAGACAATTTGGAATTATTCTAGATGAATTCGTCAATAGACGAATATTCGTATAAGTCATCGTAAAAACTGCGTTCATTCACTGAAAAATTTTCCACAAACATAGAATGAGAAAGCTCGCGTAGTCGCTTTTATTTTCCATCCAATCGACTCTCTGTTTTCACTCCTAAAACGTTTGAATTATCAAAGCAAATACCGAAAGTTGTCTCTACAGTTTATTCTATACCCAACCTTTCAAGAACTAATATTCAGATTATTGATTATATATCGACGATATATTGATTCAAGTGAAATGAATTCAACTTTATCACATCACATCATTCAACTATATTGAATGATTGGAAATAATTGAAAAATTCCCAAATCTGAATAATTCAATTTCTATTCAAATAAACTAAAGCAGTGAAAACTTATGAAAATTTTCTCTATATATCATGGTGGTCATAACTCATTTTTGACGGTTTGTTCTTCTCGAAATGATTTATCTACTGAATATCTTATATTTCCTCAATTACAAAAACAGTAGACAAAACACAGTTGACAGCTTATTATTGGAACTCAAACCACCCTTATAACTGGATAGTTATAATAATATTATGAAAAATGAAGTGACTTAGATAAACCCTTATGAACTCCAATTTTCGTGACCTGATTCGATAAATGCCCAAAACTAAGGTTACGTGATCATAAAATGTCGGAGATTTGAAGCTAGTTTCTTTCTTTGCATAACAATTTTTGCCATAATTCTTCTGTTGCCCGGTAAGGCCGGAGTTACGGATTTCGTCCGCGAGGAAAACAAACAAGAGCCCAAATTGAAATCATAAATCATTCTTCACAACCGCTTATAACAATTTTATTATACCGAAACTCGGGCCGTGACTATGTTTCGACGATATTTTCCTGTCGTCTTTTTTGCTAATATTCTTCACGCAAGGCGTGGCTACAGTGTACGGACAGGGTTTCGAAAAGTTGACTATGAGCTATTGAAACGTGCGAAATATATTTTCCATTTTGCAAAATCGATAATATATACACCATCAACCACATTATACGTTCAAACATTATTTACTCTCAATTAACGACCTGTTTGTAAGGTATGATAGTGCAAGTGCCATCATTCATCCATATTAGTATGAATAAATGAAAACGTTAGATAAAATAGTATATTCTGCAATAAATATAAGTATAATGATATGTGTGGGTTTTCCTTATATCACAGGTGAAACCAATTTATATTGAATTCCAATGTATCGGTTTGTCTAAAACTAAATGAATCTTTATTATAACGTCATTGTTATAAAAAATATTTCCTGCTTAGTTTAATAAACTTTATTTTTCCAAGAGTTTCTTCCAGAAACGCATTCAGGTTCTACCTTCCAGCAGCTAGAACGAATGTTCTAAAATTTCAAGAATCCAAGGTGTATATTTTCAACTGTTCTGTTACTGATATTAAGGCAAGTTTCCTTACTATACGTAATATCTACTAGAACAATAATTTAAATGTATTCACGAACAGAATTCATATTCACTCATATAATTTTGTGTGTATTAGTGTTAATATGTATGTGTACGTTTGGTCAGCATTTAATTTTTTTTTTATTTCCATAATTATTATATTTCATTTTATCAGTTGTGATTCATATCACAAACTCTTTCTTTCAAAATTGAACTTTAAAATTTGACAGTACAAAATTGAAACTTTTGATTTCTTGTACTACCAATTTTGTTTTTAGTATCTGTTGTGTTTCCTGTTTTGTAATTAGGACCAGTCCTGTGAAACAATGTATGTTAAATAAATAAATATCACGGTTTTTGTTTTGACGTCTTTTGACAATGGTGAATTTAATTAATTTTTTTCGACGGTAAAAGATAATAAAAATGTCAAAATGCGAAAATATGTCAACGAACCCCGCATAATACTGCAGGATTGACAAGATATCACCTAACCTAAAACTGGAAAGTAATACAGAAATAACCAGTTATAGCGGTTGCGCTATATTATTTTGTGTGTGGCAATATTAAACGACACTGGTATTGAAAATAGATATTTATGATTTTTTACTAGGAACGAACTATTGAACACGTGGTTGTTGTTGTTGTTGTTACCCGATGGAAGTGAGAGTGACAGATTGTTGAACATAGAAATGACAGTCAGAGAAGGGCTCTGAGAGAAGAGAGAGATTGTCTAGGGTCTGCACTGAGTTTTCTTGAGGTCTGGAGTTATATCCTTTGCCTCTTCATCTCACTTTTTGCCTCTTCCCAACGAGAGATAGATTGTATGTTGGTATCCCGTTTTATAAGTTGACAGTTGCTGGTGGGACGTGCCAATGTGATCACAGAATAGTGATACTATTCTGTGATATGTTTTCTTTCATCGAATGACAATGATAATTGTCATTCAGATTCAGACACAGTCAGTAAATGTCAGTATAGTTATCATAGAGTTGGCTGGCAATCACGATTATCTGAAGTTCTATAAGAGCAACACAGAGCAAGTTTATTCTGAAGGAACCGATATTCAAACTACCAGGAAAACTCTTCTCAATGAGTGAAAATTCTCCAAATAATCACACGACTGCATACAAGGCCGAAGGAATATCTATAAAGCCTGTGAATTCATGTTGTGGTACCAATACTTAACGATCATTTCGTTAACAGAGACATAATCCCGGACGCAACACTTCAGAATCTCCTCAATATGAAAACTTATCTGTTCCATTAAATTGAAAAGCTGGAAAATTAATAAGCTGAAAAGTTTGTGAGATGAATATTTTCATTCAATAGTCAATGTTCACTCTAATTATCCGTTTAATGTGAATTATTGAGGTCAACGCTTACAATATCTACCTAATGGTGCGTTGTCATAAAAATGTGAACTCTTCAACAATTGAACCTTGTAGATAAAAACCAATATTTATTCCTCATTGATTCATATATTTTCTCTTGAGGACTGTAGTCTCTGGTCTAGAAGATTAGTCTCCATAATATCATAATTAGGATCGAATTTCTGCTATGTTCCTCCTTCTTGAGGTGAACGCTTGATAGCTCTAATAATCGTCTGAAACTTCAAGAGTTGTTGGATGAACAAACATAGTTCGTAATGTCTTACTAACGCTCCAGAAATGATGGAAACTAATGGAAAATTCGAATCCATTAACATCACTATCGCTTCCCTTCATCATATGGTATTTGCTTTATGGGGTACATTATCTCATCATTATCGGAAACTGAATTTACACGAGTACAAAGGCCTTTGGACTTGAGAAATTGTTTTCACCCATGTAATATCTGCTTTATTCTATCATAAATAAATTACTGATATTCCAGTTTGTAGCATGAACAAAGTCCCGAAATTAGAGCAATTATGCAGAAAATTCTTGCATATAACGGGTGATTTTTTAAGAGTTAAGTTTTTTAGGTTGGCGGCACTGGTTAAAGTCATCTGTCAAAGTGAGAAGTTCTCAATATACTCTACCATTTCACCATGGAAAGACTTACAAACTAGCAACGATTGCAAATTGTTGAAATTACTATCAATATTCGTGCTCTGTGAAAAATTTGTTTCGTTTGTTACGACTATATTAGGGTCGTCATAATCGACCTGGTGAATCAACAATTCGTGCTGTTATCACCGAATTTCGTACCAAGTTTACTTTGATGGATATTAAAACATTTTCGCGCATGCGTACAGTGCGTACTGAAGAGAATATTGCAGCCGTAGCGTAAAGTGTTGATGAGGATCGTGAAATGTCAATTCGTCACCGTTCTCAGCAATTGGGCATGTGTTACTCAAACACATGACAAATTTTGATGGAAAATTTTTTTGATTTGGGTTTGAAAGCCTATAAAATTCAACTTCTGCAAGAATTGAAACCGAATGACCTACAGCAATGTCTAATTTTTGATGAATGGGCCTTAGAACATCTTAATGAAAATCCGCTGATCTATCGAAATGCGAACGATATCGAGCCATGAATTACGATGCAACAGTTTATGGGTTTTTTTTCGGTCCCACGTTGCAACCGAGTTGAACTTGGTTGACATGTGGTTTCATCAAGACGGACCACATGCCACACAGCTCGCGAAACAATGGACATGTTGAAGGATGAATTTGGTGAGCAGCTCATCTCCCGAAAAGCCCAGTGCATTGGCCGCCAAGATCATGCGATTTGACGCCTCTGGATCATTTCTTGTGGGTTTATGTAAAGTCGTAACTATATTTGGACAAGCCGAACACGATTGAATCCTTACAGGATAACACAACACGCGTAATTCGTGGGATACAGTCCGAAATGTTCGAAAACGTGACGCAAAATTGGACCTTCCGAATGGATCATTCGATACGGAGCCGACGGACAACATTTACATGAAGTTATCTTTAAAATGTAAATGGAAAAGGCCGAGTTATCAACTTATATCAACCAAGTGCTTTATTCGATTTTAAAAAACCTACGCTTGAGATATCACCCATTATAACAACTTAAAAAATGGAAGAGCGAACAATAACTTTCTTCACAGTGGTTTCAAACTTCAGCTCTTCACTTCCATCCTTTCATTCACTCAATGCTGTTCAATAATGAATATTTGTTTGCTTTTATGATGAATTTTGTTCACATCAACGATAAGTTTGAAAGTTTGCTGAGACTTTCAGTGCCAAGAATAGTTGCTCAATTGAGTGAAATTATTGAGATGAGCAGAAGTAGAGAAACAGAGAGTGACTGATTCCTAGTATTCTAATCTCAAAAGTATGCATTTGGGTGCCATTGATTATAACAAATCAGACGTCCGTTTTTTCTTTTGAATTCTCATATAGTCATAAATATCGAACAGGTGGGAGTAGGTCGGTTGATTCTTATTTCTCATTTTTTCAAGAGGATATATTTTTTGTGCAGGCAGGCGAGTCAAACGCTGAAAAATCGTCTTACCCGCTGAGTTAGATTAATGGACTTATTCACCGTTGTTTCTGCTCTGAAAGGGTTGAATAAAATGGATGATGAAAGAATTGAATCTCTGTCAGTTCTTCATCTCCTACAATTTAGATGCTGAGTTACATTTCATCAGACGAAGTAAAACGTTTTAGTTTAGAGTAAATACGGATGCTAGTAATCCATTTAATTTACACTTTTCGTTCAGTTCAATAGATGCAACGACTCAAGTTCATGAAAATTTTCATCTTAATAAAAATGATACGAAAAAAGGTACCCAAACTTCATTCAAAATTACGAAAATTATAGCTGACACACAGACACTGGTTTCGAGCAGACAATGAATGAATACCATGATAATAATGTATTAAATTTATATCTCTCTTTCCTTTCCTTCAAAACATTCATTAAACATTATATCCTTAACACTTGGTAGTTAATAATGCATTTTATATTTGAAAATATTTCATGAACTATTCAATATAATTCATAATAACCTTCAACTTAGTTCGTCAACTTTCAGTCCAATGTCTCATAACTCGAGATATCGCTTGTTCTTCTACGTATGTAGATATTGAACTGTTGCTGACTCAGATACATAAATAATGTGTAGTTTTTCTTCTTTTTTTTTCGTTCAAATCATCTGAGCTAGCTGATGATAGGTCTTGGAGGATAGCACTACAAGTAACCTATATTATATTTCAGATGGTTACTTATTCCCAGTCAGGTAGGTTAGTGAATAATTTCAATCTAGGTTTATTTTTTTTTGTTTTGACGATCACTAGATAATGAATATTAACTGTAATTATCAACCCAGGACCAAGGACACTGATAACGTATACTTATACGTATAGTTATCGACAAGTGTTTTCTATACATTGGCAAGAATGAAATTCGAATATGGTAAACAAAAAACATACGAAAAAAATTAAATGTAAAGTACTATTTCAAACCAACTTTCTTTAATTTGTAGTACCTATAAGAGAATAGAAAATATTGCCCTAATTTCCTACTATTAAACTTTTCGATATAAACACCTGGAAAATAACATTCAAATTAATATGGTTTTACCATTTATCAATACCCCTGGTTAAGAATCCTCATAAACAACCCTATCAGTATACGTATACCTATCCTATCATTAACTATGTCTCATAGGAAGCATTGAGAATGAGCAATGATACTTTTAAAATTGCCAGGATTGTGTACTCTGAAATAACTACAATTGAATGCATCTAAAAATGAGAGTGATTCAGATATTATCACGGTTAAACATTTCAGTCGACTGCACTTATATCGACAGCTGTCAGAGTAACAACTCTTCTGTCACCAGACCACATTAATTTCCTTTATGCAACTACAAGTATTTCTATTGCAATTAATCCGCTATAAAACCATGAAAAGTGGCAGTTCCACTTCCATCTGGCCCATTAGTTATGCAATGATATTATAGACTACTTAATCATTCATCCTGTCATTTTAATGCAAGAGTAATGTACTAAAATTAATGGTACTGGAACATGACATCATTGAATATGTATGCACCTAAATAAATTATATTATTATAATTATCAATGAAACCAGTCATAACCTATTCCAATTTCATTATTCCTAAAATATATTTTGATCACCATTGCTGCTACAACTTTGTCAGCTAATAATGTCTCTCATAATTATGTCACAAATGTGAATATTTTAACTTCAGAATTACCGAAACTTTTTAAAAATAAATATTATCGATTGGTACTGAAAGTGATGATACTCGAAATGTATTGGACAATTCAACATCTAGTCTTTAGCATCCCAAAAAGGTGAAAGGTACATCATACCGATGTATAACATTTTTTCAAATATTATAAAGCATTTAATTCAAGCAGATATTCCTTTCGAGGTTCCGAAATGTCGTTGCGTCAGAAGACAATATAGGACGGAATTATTGATAGTAGTCACTATGAAATCATACGAAGTAATCAATCAAAATAGTTTTTTGGATATTATTATTTGTCATTGAAATATCAATTTTTTTGACTTTGCTACCATGGATTACATTTTGTACCCGTGGTAGCAGAAATGCAATTTAAAGACCGTCTTGTCAAGTAACGTTTAATAATGAATTGGAAATATGTTAGAGAATATTGAATATCAATAAATGTGGGCATCAATTTCATAGTGAAAGTGTTCTAACATTTATATGTTAGAATAGTGTTCTCTAACATTTATCCCTAAAAGGATGATGGAGACATCGCATTGTTCATGTTTCACATAGCCAGCTAGTATAGTACTCGTACAATGTTCTTCTGAATAATTTATCAAATATCCGAAAGAAAGTTGTAGTATACTTTGATATCGAATATCTGCAAGTGCGATAATATAGCACGATAACTACAGAATTCTTTTTCTTGTAGTAAATTTCTTTCATGTTCTGAGAAATGACAACGAGCGTTTCAACAACCGAAACCTAGATGGCGTACTACTTCACAAAGTCAGATGAAATTGTTTCATAAAACAAGAGTTGTAAAATGTAGTATCTGAAAAGAAAGGGACGGGTGAAACTTTCAGTATAAGATGTATTAATGTACTTTTATTGGTTCTCAAGAGTTGAGATGTACATTAATCTATGCATTATATATGCATACCACTTACTATATATTTCTGTCTTACAATCAATAGTGCGTTGGGGTTGGTGTCGTTGCCTTTTATTTGTTGAACGTGGCGTAACTGATGAGCACCTTGTAATACGAAACAGAAACTGTCTTACGCTTTCAAGAAATGTGTAAATCGATTTCAGCATTCTCTAACATTTATCCTTAGAAAGATAATGGAGGCATCACATTGTTCATGTATCACATAGCCAGCTCTGCTATAATGTTCTTTTGAATAATATATCAAAAAATCATCGAAATAAGGTAATAGATTTTATACTAAGATATCGAATATCTACGAGTGCCATAATATAGCACGAGAACTACATAATTCTTTTTCTTGCAGTAAATTTCTTGTTTGGAGAAATGACAACGACCATTTCTTCAACCGCAACCTAGATGGCGCCTTCATCAAGTTAGATGAAATTGTTTCATAAAACTAGAGTTGTAAAATGTAGTATCTTAATTGATAAATACGTGTGAAACGGTCAATGTGAAATGTATTCATGTGGTTTTCATTGGCTCCTTAGATTTGAGATGTACATTAATCTATGCATTATATATGCATACTACTCACTATATATTTCTGTCTTACGATCAATAGAAGTCTATGTGGGTGTTTGGGTCGTTGCCTTTCATTTGTTGGACGTGGCGTAACTGATGAGTACTTTGTTGTAAGAAACAGTAACTGTCTTACGCTTTCAATAAATGTGGGCATCGATTTCAATATTCTCTACCATTTATCCCTACAAGGATAATGGAGGCATCGCATTTTTCATGTTTTAAATAGCCAGCTCTGCTATTATATATATATATATATATATATATATATATATATATATATATATATATATATATATATATATATAATTTATCAATTTTTTTGACATGGAAACTTCAAGATTTCCAAGAGTCAAACTTTAGAGAATAATTGAACAAATTAGTGTAGAACAAATATTGATTTGAAATTATTTTCCCGAAACGGTTGATATTAATTCATTCTATGTGTAGTAGAAAACTTGTATCATTACGTTTTCAAATACAGAGTGAAGTAAAATTTAATGATATAATTCATGAAGAAATTCAGCAATTCAAGTTGAAGTCAACTCATGGGGTCTAGTGGTTGGAACAAAGAACACGGCGGAAAACTTGTTATTTTCACATAATGAAATATACATTATTTTTTTATTTCAACAACACTCACATTGGGTTTCGAGTATCCGGGATCTCCCTGTTGCTAGGCAAATTATCACTAGCCTCCTGGTTGAACCTATTCCTTATGTAAGGATCCTCTCCTTGTCTTAGTCCTGCCCTAGAGACGTACCCTTCTTCATCAAAATAATTCCAGGTTAGTCGTCCATCCGTGGTTTCTGCACTTCCTTGAAGGGGCAACTGTCCCCCTGGGACAAGCCCCACTTCGTCGTACTGCGAAGGTAGGGTTATACCTTCTTTTAAACGTAGTGCACGATTTTCACCCTAAACAGAAATAAATCAATCAATTATGTGGATTAGTATGCGAGGTGCGTTACAGAAAATCAGGTATTTAGAGAGTTTAAACGAAGTCTGTGATTGGAATGAATTCAAGATTGTTGAAATAACTCCGTGACAAATCCCAAAGTAAAATAGAGCAATTTATTACCCTACGACTTCATTCACTCAGGGATAAATGAATTAAATTTAATTATTTCGGAATGTACCTCACGTTCTTCTCCTCCCTTGAATTCTTAGACTTTCAGACCTATATTTAGCTTAAGAAGATACCTTAAATTGGAGATTCATTGATTGATTTTACATATAAAGAAATTTCAATAGGACCAATAAATATTGGTAATTTTAATTAAATAAACCTGGTTGATGGGGATCTCAAGGGACCATATATACCAATTATTGAGGGTTTCCAATAATCCAGTTTTCCAATTAATCAGGTTTAAAATTATAGTCTCATTTACAGAAGCCTCCGCTTACACAGGTCGAAATGTACCGTTATTCCATTTTTAGAGGTGGAAATGTTGATAAAAATGCGTGTGCCTGTAAATATTTGGTGTCATGAATTAAATGTAGGTATGAATACTTAAATAATCCGGTATGTTTCTTTGTACTTGATTGCTAGCTGAAATCTGTTTCTCGATAGAATAAATTTGATCAAAAATTTTAGAATTATTAATATATTCGAAATATTTCTGGAGTTTCTAAAGCTTCCATTGCCTCGCGCATTGAAATTTTGACTGGAGTCTCTTCACAGTCTTCTTCTTCTGTGTACAAAGAAGAACACATAGCAACTATGTCATCATCATTGAGCTCCTCTGGAATGAGTACATTATCATCCATATAAACGAAATCCGTCTAAACGTGATGAAACCTAGATAATTTTTTTCACTTATACAGGTAATTGAGAGTCTCAATTATAGAGGTAAACATCGAAATTCTAAGAATTCAAATTTCGTTTAACCAGGTTCAAAAGTCCCATGAACAGTGGTAATGAAAAAGAACCGAGACCTCATTGTAACTCTCAATAATAGAGGTTTCTCATATCCAGGTCCCACTTAACCAGGTTTCACTGTAATTCCTTTTATTTCAGTTTTTCCAACCGAGACAAGTTTGGTAACTTAAAATTTTATAAACTGTTTCTTGTGTCGATGGTTCAAGATGTGGAGACGTTTACTATTCATGTTTATATACATGATTAAATGAAAAATTTCAATGGAAATAGTACAGCATTGCAATTTTTGACAGACAAAAAAAAGGAAACTTTCGTGTATAGAAAAACCAGTCTGTAATGGAGGGAATTCACAAAATTTTCAAAAGAGCTTTTCTTCGATAACATAAAACTATTTATTACGTTTGAGATAAGGATGGGTTCGTCAAATATATTACAACTTATGCTTTGGGGTGGCCATCTCAAACGAAGCTGTACTGCTGAAATTTAGCAAACCTTGAAATAGGTATATGAAACCGATACTGAAAATCAATGCAAATCTACGTTAAGCTAACGAATTCAAACTTTTGACTATTAGGTTGCATGCGTAACGATTGCAACCACAACTGGAACTGCAAAAGGATAGGTCCCACTGAAAAATATTTGGTCAATTACTATCTCAAACTTCTTAACTGAAAAAGCTACAATTTTTCACAGGGGAACAATACGCAAGGATAGTTAAAGATTCAACTTCCGCAGAAATAAGAGTTCGGAGAAAAAATAAATATCCTACTCGGTAGAGGTTTGAAAACTTAGTAATAAAAGCCTTTAAAAGAATTAAATTTCAAAAACATCTCATTTTGAATTAATTAAAATTGATTCATCAAAAAGAGGAATGAGATACATTCACAAATCGATATGGAATGTTTCCGCCATTCATTTCGAGATCGCTATTAAACCACGGCCTGTTTCATGAGGACACAAAATCAGTTATCAAAAACAGCAGTATGGTATTCAGATTGCATCTACAGACAGCATATCTGAGGCAATTCCAGTGAAAAATTTCTGCAGCTCTCCATGAAAACAATTTCATTAATTACTATCGCGTGATTGGTACCTTTCCAAAACATCCTCACATATTTTGTCCGTAAAAATGTAGGAGTTCAAAACAAATACCTGAATAAATTAACTTTAAAATAACTAATGAAAGATGTTCTCCACGGGATTTGGTGCTCATCTGCTCGTTACGATCAGAGTATCGGTAATAACCACTAAACTAACTGAAAAATAAAAAACAAAACGGATAAAAGTGAAGCCGTTAATCTTTGACCTTCACAATTTCGTGCAGAAACAGCCTCCGACAGAAAGTCATCAGACTAACCGAATACCGAATTAATTTATAGGGTCATTTGTAAGATGAACCGCTTCTTATTGCTGAAACAAAATTAAGGGAAGGCGTCCATGAGAAAACATAATTAAAAAATTTGTTTTTAATAAAGAATTCGACTTAATGAATCTTTTAATTCAGCAAAAGAATCCTAGAGTGGAAGGCGTTGATTTATTTACGAAGTTACAAGATAGATCGTTATATATATATATATATATATATATATATATATATATATATATATATATATATATATATATACGTTCAGAAAGGTTTCCGCGATCAGAAGTATGTATAAAACTTGGTTCTCGGAATGAACCGCGTTCTAGATTTATATAATCTCGACGTTTCGGCTTCCGTTGTGAAGCCATCTTCAGGAGTTGGAATAAATTAGTAAAGATAAGGGTAACTCGGTTACGTGGCCTCAATCTGCCTACTCCACGAGCCAAATCGTTTCCAATAGTTAACTCCGAAGTCTCAACCTGCCTACCTCAACAGAGTTGTCTCCGAAGAGTAGGCAGGTTGAGACTTCGGAGTTAACTATTGGAAACGATTTGGCTCGTGGAGTAGGCAGATTGAGGCCACGCAACCGAATTATTTCTTATCGTTCCTAGTTTCCCTCATTTGGTTCGTGGAGTAGGCAGATTGAGGCCACGTAACCAGGTAACCTTTCCTCATTTTCCTTCATTCAGTTCGTGGAGTAGGCAGATTGAGGCCACGTAACCGAGTTACCCTTATCTTCACTAATTCATTCCAACTCCTGAAGATGGCTTCACAACGGAAGCCGATACGTCGAGATTATATAAATCTAGAACGCGGTTCATTCCGAGAACCAAGTTTTATATATATATATATATATATATATATATATATATATATATATATATATATATATATATATATATATATATATATATATATATTAATGAGATTGAATTCTCGCTTAACTCTTGGTGAAACATAATTGAATATTAAAATAAATTTAACTCTTGGCTTAATGTTTCACGATTTATTTAACAATATGTAAAGTCAACATGTTTCGAGCGTTAGCTCATTTTCAAGACTCTTTTATATTAATTATTTTATTTATTTTTAAGATATTTTATAAGATATTTATTTTATATATATATATATATATATATATATATATATATATATATATATATATATATATATATATATATATATATATACTTATAAGTCGAATGTTAGAAACCGTTCGAACTTGAGGAAAAAAGTGTATATGTTTATCATGATCAGAAGGAGGCTGAAGTTATGAGAACTCTCTACTTTGCCAGTTTCCCATCTGTACTAACGTATGGAATTATTTTTTGGGCAGCTGGTCTAATGCCGACGAAATTTTCCTCATTCAAGAAAGGGTTTTGAGAATAAATAATGTGCCAATTGGGCTTTCGAGCATCCTGATGCGGAGTTTTCAGATCCAACAGAATACAATCAGTGTTTGGTCTATATATTTATCGTCTTTCTGTCTTTCCCAAGTTGCAAAGAAGTTATTTTCTGTCGTATGTCAATGAAAATAATATTCGGCAAGTACATCCTTTTCTCTTTCCTATTATTCATGGTACCAGTAGATTTGAAAAGGAGGACTCTATATTGTTATGCGTTTATTTCAATTTGCTTCCTAAGCATTCAAAAGTTATTGAAGATATTAAGTTATTTAGAAAGCGCATTTACATATTCAATAGTGTTGGCGTTTACTTGATGTAAATCCATTATAATCGAATATAAACTTAAATTCGACTGCATAGCATGACGCGTTTCGTTGTTACAAACGACTTCTTCAGATGCTTACAGAAAAATGTTTCAGATTATTCAGGGCCCGTCTTGAAGGAATGACAAGCTTTCGACACAGTAAGATAATTTTGGAAATGTCTGATGTAGAATGAACTATATTGTTAATCGTTTCGATTCCAAAAACACAATACATAAATTCTGCATATTTACGAAATATCTGCATGACCTTTGTGAATGCTGAATTGTTCCAGATAAAGGAGAGAAAGTGAAATAGTTAAGATGGCTTTGAAGAGTTCCGGGTATCTTCGGTAATTACAACTGCATAAATAACATATACCTTTCACTGATAGAGGTCTTTAAATACGAGTACGTATGCGTTTCTGTTTACCAAATAGGAACATTCTAACACTCACGAAATTATTTTAAATATATTTTTGTCGATTGAGTATTATGGAACTTTTTGTGAATATATTATGATGTATTGCCAATCTTTTGAATGGTGTATGACGTTTTTTGGAATGTATCGAAATCTTCTGGTGATGTTTTCAAGTTGTTTGAGATATATCAATATGTTTTATTTTTTTTTTATAAATTTTTCAGTTGAATTATTTAACAGGTTTGACAAAGATGCAATTCGCAAAGAAACGTCACTTAAATTGAAGATTTATCCAATGAAATAATCCGGTTATTGCCGAAAATATTACAAAAACTAATAGCAAATGTAATAGGCAATAAAACCATTCTGAAGAATATTGATATACATTCAGGGCCTGAATTTCAGGACCCTCTGAAGTTCGGCACTCTAAGCACGTGCCCAGGGCCCACGGTCGATAAGGGCGCTTTAAATTCTAAATATTGTTTCATTATAAATATTAATTTTCTCCAAGTATCCGGCCAGAAAAAAAACACTGAAAATTAACGAAAAACTGAGTATTCGTTTGTTTTCATCATTATTTATGAATTATTTTCAATAAAAAACATATCGCATTGCATTATTCAACAATAAATTGATTCATTTATCCAATTATCAAAATATAATTTATACCTATACAAACAATAGGTATAAATGATGACTCTGTGGGCAAACTGACATTAAAGCTCACTCACAAGCTACAGAAAAAGCTAATATCTAAAAACCTCATAACTAAAAAACAGTCGGGCGAGAACTCGTCTGATATCACCAGAACGCATGCAAATATGTCATGACGTCGTGACAAGTCATTGATGACGTCTTAAAAAGGCTCAAACTCACCACAAATTTTATAAAAGAGCGAAAAAGCAAAACATTAGTACAAGCTAGAGGTGGATGAATAATGTTCATATTTCTACAAGGTAGTCTCGGAACACGGACATTTATGAGGGAAAGAAGAAAAGAACAATCAACAGAAAACCTTATCAACTTGTACAGAAACAATATTTCCAAATATTTCCAAAAGTTCTCTTAAATATTTCCTAAAGTTATAGACTGTTACTGTTCGTTTTTATATGAAAATCTTCAAATATTGCGAAATATTTGAAATATTTTCTCATTAAACATTAACTATACATTACAGATATATAAAATATTCAAAAAATTATTGAATATTCATTGATTTCTTGAAAGAATATTGATTAATATATTGAATGAAAAACACTTCAGGGTAACACCCCGAATCAATTCTCAATTTATATTACCCTAAATTGAGATTAACAATACATATGTTACTTTTTTGAACAACTTGTGAAGTTGAAGAAACGATCAAACTGATCGAAGTGGGTGGCAAAAAAACAGGATTTCGGGAGCGTAAATCGAATTTCTATCAAGCTTTCTCCATCTTCAACTCCAGCATACGTAGCACACCAACGGCAAGAACTTTTGTTGCGAAGCCTCGAGTGTACACACGTTATATTTGGTTTGAGAGAAATTCACTCAAATACTCGAAAATGTAGGTGAGTACAGACGGGATAGAAATGCGTCCTGGTGAATTTTCCGAATTGGTTCTTACGAGCTTGTGAAATTCGATAAACTTCTTCCAAAGGACTTGTCAACAGTGATTTACCCAGATAAAACGGAAAAATATTTTACGTTAAATTCAATTTCAAGAATGCGAATTTTCTCTGCAACATTTGAAGTTCAACGTGAATAAGATGATGAAATATGACGAGAACATAAATATAACGTGAATTTAATTCAAATTTTCGCCATGAATTGAGGACCAGAATACTGGTTTTGGAAAAGAGAAAAGTTACACATAAAAATAATAAAAACAAGTGGAACTCGTTGAATAGTTGAATTAAATCGAAAGAAATAAAACTCTGGGAGAGATGTCTACACAAATGCTTTCAACGAAAAGACGACACTTTTCTTTCGAGATTGAATATTCAGTGCGCTCAGAATATTATCGAATTTGTTGGAAATAAAGGGTGTTTTTTTAGAGGTATAGAACTTTAAGTTGGCAATACTGTTGAAGATGGCGACCGATTTCACAGCTGAGAAGTGATTTATTCTCAGTTTGGTTTGGCAATTCATCATGAGTAGACTCACGCCTGAACAACGCTTGCAAATAGTGCAATTTTATTTCGAAAATAATGGTTCTGTGCGGAATACGTATCGCATACTACGTCCATTTTATCGTCGAATTTTAAAGCGCACTTCTGGTTGAATGGCTACGTCGACAAACAAAACTGCCGCATTTGGAGAGGAGATAATCCTCAAGTGTATGTCAAAACAACGTTCATTCAACGTTACATTCAGAAAAACTGACTGTTTGGTGCGCTTTATGGGCTGGTGGAATCATTGGTCCGTACTTCTTCGAAAACGATGATGGCCAGAAAGTTACAGTCAATGGTGATCGGTATAGAGCCATGATTACTAACTTTTTCATTCCTGAATTGAACAACCATGATGTCCAGGAGCTGTGGTTCAACAAGACGGCGCAACATTCAACACAGCTCGTGCCAGAATCGATTAATTGAAAGACACGTTTGGTGACCGCCTAATTTTACGTTTTCAACCTGTGAATTGGCCTCCAAGATCTTGTGATTTAACACCGTTAAACTACTTTCTGTGGGGCTATGTAAAGTCATCGGTCTATGCGGATAAGCCACAAAGACTTGACCATTTGGAAGACAATATTAGCCGTGTTACTGCCGATATACGGCCACAAATATTGGAAAAAGTCATCGAAAATTGGACGTCCAGATTGGACTACATCCGAGCCAGCCATGGAGGTCATATGCCAGAAATCTTATTCAAAATGTAATGCCGGAGGATTATCTTTCGAATAAAAAAAATTCCTAGAGTGGAAATTGGAGACAATCGAATGATCCATCGTTGTTTTATTGCAATTTAAATTTCTATACCTCTCAAAAAAAACACCCTTTAAGATGTTTCATCCTGTTATGAAAATCATCAGTGGTATGCAACCAAATAATTAAGTTTTGATATTTTTTTAAACTCACCAAGATCTCAACTCTCCAAAAGAGGTAAATATCTGATGAACTACTCACGTGAGCTTCCTCTATCCAAGAAACCAGATTAACTCTCTCAGTGATTTCTGTAGTATGTTAGAATGGTCTCATAACTTACCGCTTCGGTTCACACCTAGCAGCAATATCATGTTTCGAGATTCATGAATACTTCATATTTAATCTGTACTGAGATATTTATTCGAAATACTGAAATATTTCAAATAAAACTCCCAGCCAGATGTCTTCACCAATGTCAACGAAAACACAACCTATCACTTCCGAGATAATATACTCATGTCTACCTTTTGAAAATGGGACAACTCCCTGAACAATTGTGGAGCAATAATTCGAAAATTTTTGAGAAACCAAGCCAATTTTTGTATATTCAATACATAATGTATACCTAAAAGACTCATATTATTACCACTGTGGAAGTATCGTACACTTGATATATCTATCGGGTTCTTAATCTATTCTTCAAAAGTTTCATGAGAACGGATAACATTCTTTTTCTCAAAATTTCAACTTCTCTACTCTGAAAAATTCTGAGCTTCAGTTAATAATAAGGTATCAGTTATCGAAAAGTCATGACGAAACGAAAGAACTTCTTCCGTTCATTCAAATAATGTAACAGCCCGAAATATTCAGTACCATAAAACCGGTATTTCCGAACTATTATTCATTATATATATATATATATATATATATATATATATATATATATATATATATATATATATATATATATATATATATATATATATATATATATAGGAAATGAAATTTTTGTGCTTATGGTACTGAATGAAATATTTAAGAAAATGAACACTAGAACATTCATTTGAAAAATTGAAATTAATCAAGAGAATGTTATAGCAGAGCTAGATATGTGAACGTGTACGATGTGATGTCTCCATTATCCTTCAAGGGATAAATGTTAGAGAAATATTGAAATCGATGCCACACCTGATGGAAGTGCGAGACATATATGTTTCGTTCTGCAAGGAACTCGTCAGTCGCACCACGTCCATCGAAGTGAGGCAACGATTTCAACCTCCAAACATCTTCTTGTGACTTCAAGTGGAAGATCGTAGAGTAATGAATACTTTACAATTCCATCTATAGAAATCAGTAGAAAATACCTCTCTCAGATTACAGAGTCACCAAGCATCGAAATTTCACATATCTTGTATACCCGTAGGTATCTACTAAATTGCAATGTCTATTTGACAAATATCATCGAACGATGTTTTTAAATGTCAATAGATTGCGTTAGTAGTACGCTCGCGTTTATTCCCGTATTTCAGGGGCCAATTCGGCGATATTTTTAAGGAAATGAAATTTTTAGTGCTTATGGCACTGAATGAAATATTCAAGAAAATGAACACTAGAACATTCATTTGAAAAATTGAAATTAATCAAGAGAATGTTATAGCAGAGCTAGATATGTGAACGTGTACGATGTGATGTCTCCATTATCCTTCAAGGGATAAATGTTAGAGAAATATTGAAATCGATGCCACACCTGATGGAAGTGCGAGACATATATATTTCGTTCTGCAAGGAACTCGTCAGTCGCACCACGTCCATCGAAGTGAGGCAACGATTTCAACCTCCAAGCATCTTCTTGTGACTTCAAGTGGAAGAAAATATTTGCCTCACTTCGATGGACGTGGTGCGACTGACGAGTTCCTTGCAGAACGAAACATATATGTCTCGCACTTCCATCAGGTGTGGCATCGATTTCAATATTTCTCTAACATTTATCCCTTGAAGGATAATGGAGACATCACATCGTACACGTTCACATATCTAGCTCTGCTATAACATTCTCTTGATTAATTTCAATTTTTCAAATGAATGTTCTAGTGTTCATTTTCTTATATATATATATATATATATATATATATATATATATATATATATATATATATATATATAGTATTCTATTCGTGACTGAATGGTAAATACAAATTGAGATTTTGTGGGATTGCAGTCAAGCAAAAACTAAGAAAACTCTTTTTTTTTACTCGAGCTTTCGAGACTTTATTGTCCCTTCATCAGGAGAACTGTAATTATTAAAATTAATAATAGCACAGAACAATACATTAGGTACAAGAACTTACGAATGTGAGTTTATGAATAATTATGATATAAATGAAAACCATTAAAGAGAATCGACTGAACGCAGGTATCATTACAGTGTGACAGGTCGAAGTATCAAAACAAACTGACATTCAGCAATTATTTAATGTTTTCAATTCGTTTCAATATTCACCAATGTGTTCGCTGAATGTCAGTTTGTTTTGATACTTCGACCTGTCACACTGTAATGATACTTGCGTTCGTCGATTCTCTTTAATGGTTTTAATTTATATCAATTATTCAAAATCTCACATTCGTAAGTTCTTGTACCTAATGTATTGTTCTGTGTTATTATTAATTTTAACCATTTCAGTTCTCCTGATGAAGGGACAATAAAGTCTCGAAAGCTCGAGTAAAGAAAAAAGAGTCTTCTCAGTTTTTGCTTGTCTGCAATCCCACAAAATCTCAATTTGTATATATATATATATATATATATATATATATATATATATATATATATATATATATATAAATAAATATATCCTTCCTAATACGGAAGGATGATTATTTTAGGTTTTATTCCAGTATCGATATCGCGTCAAACTTATTATAAGTAAACGGAATAAGAATTTCAGAAAATGTTTCCTTTATTGAAATATTGAAATAAATCAGCATTAATAAAACGTATTTGTTTAAATTATTCCAAAAACTTGATGATGAACTGAGAACCTGAAAAATGAACCTCTTTCAGGGTAATCTACTGAAATGTTCAAATGAAAGTATAGTAATGAAATCAGTTATATCGTCTTGAAAACATGATGAATGACAAGTCGTATTAGCAGCATTACTAGTTTCAACAATGTCCCGATTATAGCTGTTCCAAATCTCTAAAAATACAGCAAATTTATCACTTATCCCAACTCACATCTCCACTAGGGCAATATCACATTAAGAAGATTTATATGGTCATCCATCAGAGTATTGTTGTGGTTCAATTCCAAAACGACAATATATACCGGCAATTATATCAAATAGATATGAATCCAAGTAATAAATTTTAATGTACAGTCACCAGATACTGCCGCTATTGATCATTGTTCTCTGTTATTGCGATAAACTGTCTTTTTTTCTCCAATAATTATTTTAGTTCTATATTGAATTATATAAAGCAGGAATTGGTTTAATTATGATTGAGAAGCAAGTATTAAATCAGTGCAATCTGAAAAAAAATTATTTGTTGTTACACTGCTTCATTGAATCATACAATTTTTCGCAATAGATAAGTAGAGCATGTTGAAAGCAACTATTGAATGAAATTTATTATTTAGTAAGCACACAAATCTAGTATATTCGAATTCTCTTAGCAAGACAAATCTCAAAAAATCTTCTCTAATTAAGAATATGTATCGACAGAAATAATTGATCATTACATATAATATCCGAAAATTATTTTTCAGTTTTTCGTCTCCAACAATTCATTCAATTTTTCTGGGGAATATTGATTTTGATTGTATACAGATTGAATTTGTGAACTACCATTCGCTGATATCAACATTTTCAGATATTTTAAAATTAAAGGGGGATATGCAGATTACAGGGTAAATATATAACATACCCTCAAAAGAAATTATTATTCTCTATTTTCACATTAAATTTCTTGTTTTCTTGTTTGCTCTCAGCTCACAAATGAGTCAAGAGACGATATGTTGAGTATATATATACTTACTCTTCAAAGGAATTGAATTTATACTTTGTATTCGAGAAAAACAAAGTATAATGAAATATAACATGTGGAAAGTATTTTCCAATTCATTTCATTACATATCTCGAGGGTCAAACAGCTGTCCGCAAGCCAAATAGGATTATTTGTGGCTCTTGTTGAATATTCAGGAGTTCCTTTCAGTTTTTCGTTTTTTTATTTCGAAAAATTTTTATCGTTCAAATGTTTTTTTGAGTTACTGACAACAAATATCATTGAGTTTTCCATTTTCATTTAATTATGACACAAAAAGCATCTACAGCATTTTAATTAAAAAGGTACAAAGATATCAAGATTTATAATTAAAATAGAAGTCCACGCTGATTACTGAATTTAGAAATTTGGACCAAAATCGAAGTATCCTGAATTGAAAAGACTACTTATCGAAATTCCCTGATATTCCAATCAACATACTTACGTATGTGAATCATTTTATTCCACTTTCAGTCACTGATCAGTACTAACCAATCAGCATCTGAAATTGCTGAGAAATGCTGGAAACATTTTCGGGGTAGTGAAATGAATGTGTTTAATATTCAATATTTCACTTCGATGCAGATATTTTATATTTCATCTATTTCTTGTAAATAAATATAATTTCTGTGAGAAAAACTACTTCAATAACTTTCTTGCATAACTTTTAAATACGTTTTTATTTTTTCTGCGAAAAATTTAAAATTCTGATAAATTGCTCGAACTATCAGAAAGTTTCGCTAACCCTGTTATATACTTTTATAACTTAATCCTCTAATAGAATATATACTGCATTTTTGTTGATGTTACGCGAAAACAACTGGCGCAGCAACTCCGACTGAGCCATATTTTCTCCAGAGTAGCTTTCATTTAAATTTTTATCTACCTCTTTATCTTTGTGCTTCATCTCACATAAAATAAGAAAATATATCAACGCATTACTTACACTCAGAATGTATTATGATCTATTCATTTCTTAATATGGCATCCTAATTTTTGTTGATGGTTTCAAAAAGCAGAATTAATCCTCATACACTATACAATTCTCTTACTGCCGACATTCTCATTTTACTATAATGCGAATGCCACGTAACAAATTTACTTGGCTCAGATTCAAGAGTTAGTCTCATGCTGTTAAAAGGTAGGAAAACAAACGAATTGGACACATTGACGTAGGCGAAGAAACAATAGGACATGACAGTTGATAAAAATCCACAATTGCAGCTTTCTGTTACTTGTAAAGCAACCAAAAAGTATGAATTAACTTATAACAATACAAAAAATGTCATTTGATTGAGAACGAAGGTAAATTTAGGGATTATTGATGAACAAGAAAATTGAGAGAGTGACATTAATGACGTACAACAAGTTGATGTACGAAAAGTACAACAAGTGAAATCAATTCATAATGATTCCTCAATCAACATACAATAATACAAATGATATCGAATAAATATTAATAATATAATTATAGATAAAATCGATCGAAAGTGAAATTAGGAATATAGTTCATAAATTTTCCGAATAAGTACTCGTAGATTAAAACATATTAAAATGTACAAAAATCTAAAAACATGTCCATTCAGCTTACCCCGTGTTTTTCCAGAGGTTTTTGCAGGGGTGAGAATATAACATAATTCCGAAGTGAAAACTTAATGAAGATGAATAAGATGATTAACAAGATGATTCTGAACCACAATCGATTATTCAACAAGCACTTGATGTGGCTGAGAAAATAGAAATATTTTTATTGATCAACAAGGTTATTTCACAAAAAAAAAACAAATCAATTATTGTCAAAACAAAAAACGTCAAGCAATGTCAACAGAATATATTGAGAACAATTTAATCACCTTTTTCATTAAATACACATTTAAAATTATTGGTAATTATGTTGATTTCTTTCTTCAATCCATATTTCGCTAACTCTCCATAAGGATAGAAAGTTTTCGCTCCATTGAGTTTCGTTGATGTTTACCCTGTAGATATTTATATCATATATAGAATAACAAATAAATGGTTTTCAAGTAATTCTACGTCCTGTACGCCACTGCGCTTCTGACTCGGCGCTAATAATTATCGCTTTGGCTCAAAGCCAGATGATATATGTATATGTATATATATATATATATTTACATATATATATATATATATATATATATATATATATATATATATCTCCTCAGAGAGCCAATAAGCTCGAAACACGTGTCAGCGGCTGCTACCAATTTGCGGGATATTCCGTTAATCTTCAATTCAATTTTAATTTTCTTCCGCATCACATAATATTATTTATAATATTATTTATATAATTTTCTCGGCTTAGAGCATCTTTTGAAGGATAAATAGTCACCTCACGGGCAAAGCAGTTTTCAAGTTTCCCAATCCGGAAAGAACAAACGCGTAGCCTAAAACGTTGCGACTTCCTTCAGAGGTTGTCTGTTCTTCTTAGTTTTTCTTCTTATGTTTTTCACCTCCAGGTTCCTACAGCTAGAACTTGGCTACGCCGTTCTGAGGAGAGCCAATAAGCTCGAAACACGTGTCAGCGGCTGCTACCAATTTGCGGGATATGCCGATAATCTTATATATATATATATATATATATATATATATATATATATATATATATATATATATATATATATATATATATATATATAAAAGAACTTCACTACAAGAAAAATAATTCTGTAGTTCTCGTACTATATTATCGCACTTGTAGATATTCGCTATCAAAGTATAAGTACTATAACGTTTTAACGTATAACGAAACATAAAAATGCGATGTCTTCATTGTCCTTCTAGGGATCAATGTTAGAGAATATTGAAATCGATGCCTACATTTATTGAAAGCGTGAGACAGTCACTGTTTCGTCCTACTACTACTTATCAGTCACGTTCAACAAATGAAAGGCAACGATTTCAATCACAATACCCAAACTGGATTTAGTGATTACAGTATAGCTTCTTATATACAGAATCCAAAGTGGAAGGTCTAACGTGTGCATCGAACACATTATGAACGAAAGCTGATATTTGTGTTGATTTGAATGAATTTGCATCTCTTGTCATTTCATATCATTTTTGAAGTTTTAAATTTTTCAAATGATTCCACATTGAAATAATCATAAAGTGGCTCAAAAAGTAGTGACAGTTATAAAATGAGAGGAAATTCATAGGAAAGTCAAAAGTTTCAGAAATGTTTCCATCCCCTTCCTTCTCTCAACTCTTTCCTTATTATTTCATGAAATGTATTGATTACCGATAGGTTCAGGGTAGTATCGAACAACACAGAAAATTACTAGTTTCCATTCTGGGATTACGTTTTAGAATTTCTGAAAACTATAATATAACAACTATATTATGTCATTCCATATTACATATATGAAATAACTTCTTTTGGACGAGATCATTCCCCTTCTAATATATTTTGAACTTTGATACTCTGAAACTCAACAGAGAAAGTGTTAATATTATCATTCATATCGATAACAACCAATGATAAAAAATCATTAATTCTCGTATTAGAATTTTCTCAAAGATACCCCACTTCTAATAAATAACCACTAAAATAAAAACTTAAAGATACCTAAATCTCAGAAGAACTAACTACACTTAGAATATCGAAATATTGCTATTAAGGGCATCTTAAAACAACCGCATAAAAAATGAGTCTTGCAAGTGGCGCTCCAATAACTGTGAATGAACGTCCTTGGAACTTGTAACCTAGTGACGCATATCCTTTCATCTTCGGTGCCGCTGGCAACGTTCTCCGTCAATTGTGACGTAACGTATATGAGAATGCCTTATACTTCGAAATTACATTCACATTTAATCAATATGAATTAATTCATATAGAAATTCAAGAAGATCTTGCATAGTAACGTATGCGTCACACTACGTTTACTACTTAGTGCAGTGGTCCTCAACATTTCAGGTTTTATGCCTTCTTTTGATGTTCAATACTTTAATAAGTATGGAAGAAATATTTAGTGCCAGTGATATTTAGGGCATATACATATGTGTGAAACTGTGAAATTCATCATTGCTATATGTGATGATCGGCTAGAAAGAAAAATAAACTGCATTTCAAACCTTGTCAGCACTTCTTCTCATGAACTCATGATCCAAAAATTCTCTGCGTTAAATAGTATGCTTTGGTTCTCACAAAGAGAGTAGCGAGACTACAAACTTCAATTTCACAAATTGCTTAAACCCCAATTGTTGTTGAACAAATATCTTTCTGTTCCGAATACCATTCTATAATATTTATATTTACTGATAACAATAAAATTGACAGAGTCATTTATTGTAAGTCGAACTAATTCTCATAACTTTGTTGTTTAGTTTATTCTGGCTCAATTATTGGTTTGTACTAGAGAAACACCGAACTGTCTTATATGCTATCGACAACGTGATGAACAGTTTTTTACACTAGACCAAAAGGTTTAGGTGATTTCGGGAAATCTTTGTGTGTCCACAGCTAGAAAGAAGCTTTTCCATCCTAAAAAAAATGGAGGCTTATCTTCAAAATAGAAAAAGAGAAAAGGGACATACTAGTCGCGCTCGGATGTCTATTCACCAGGACGTGGTTGTTGACATCAACGAACGACGTTTTCAATAGACGTAAGGGGTTTAATTGCGTTATCTAAAAAATCAAATACGTATTATCAAGTAGTATTACATGCCTTTATTTCCTTTGTAGAATAATAAGTTAAAATGAAATATAGAGTTGATTTTTACTTTCAGCCTAAAGCAAGGGAAAACTACAACTTCAACGCTGCATGTATTCATTAATATTATCTCTTCAACGTATGACCTTTACTATGTATTTGGGCATTGCCAAAACTTCAAAAACAATGGTTTCCTCTGAACTGATATTCGCTTAAATTTTTAGGAATAGAAAAATGGAAAATTAAAAATTTGGCTCTCTATCAAGTCTCGAACTATTTCAAAGTAACCTTTTTCAAATAGTTTTACATCTCATTCACACGAGAAACAGTTATGTATTCATATGACTGTCTTTTGATGGAGGAACCTATGAGATCCTTTCTCTTTCGAATAATAAATTTTCATACCTTGAATCTCTTGTCCGCTCGGAAATTTCATGTTCCTAGGCAAAATTCTCGTTCAACATAATTATTCCACCTAGAGACTACAACGACTAACTAGCTAAAACAATCCCCCATTTGGTTTATGGAGTCTACATTCAATAGAGTTGCCAATAGTTCTGACATTCACTTTGACTCTATAGAAGTTATTATTAAAAGTTATGTGAACAAAGGAAATTTACTACGATAAATTGATTCAGATTGAGATCTTTGTAATATTTCATAAATGCTCTTATTTAGTTATTAGAAACTATATTAGTTTTTCAGATAAGATTGAGTTCTTTGTTATATTTCTTTAGTTATTATTCAACATTATGTTATTATTTTCTGTAATTGGGTATTATAATTGCTGAGAATAAAGAACATATTAAAATACCTTTCTATTTCATATCTATTCTATCCTATAATATTAATATTATATTTTTATTATACATAAGAGTAATAAAATTTATTGAGAAACATTCCTCACGTTGTACAATTATATCAATTCAATTGATACAATACATACGACTAAGAAGAATGCTCACAAAAGGACTGAATTCAATTTTGAATCTGATCTTCCATTCAGCCCTCGAACAAAAATATTGATTCATACAAAAATATTGGTTCAGTTTATATTCACAATAATATACAACTCGATTTGAAAAGAAAAGAAAAAAAAATACCTCAGAAAAAATTGAACATTTAGACAATTTCACATTGGGAGGGACATTCGTGGTAAACAAATAAAGATATGTTACAAAAAATTGATTCATTCATTGAAGCCTACATTCGAATCATCGAAGTACTCTGCCACATTATAGTATGCCTTTGTTAACATCAATTACTAAACTCTCTTCTTAAAGAAATGAGCTTTCAGTAATTTCAAATTTGTCGGTTAATGGTTGAAGATTTTAATACTTTGATAATAGAGTGAGTGCTCAAATTGTTTTATGCCTAGGAATAAGTAGCACATCACTGTTCTTTTTGAATACTCATGATTACTATTCAATCTAATAAACCTATCTTCATTTTCATATGTTCATTTAACATATAGTAAACATCTATAAATATATAAAGAAGGTGGGGGAGTATGAAGATAGGTTTACAAGATGTTCGTTGATGAATATTGAATATTTATCGAATTATTCGCTTCTGTGTAATAAACACCCTATTTATTTCTGTAGAGCAGCCTCACAACAGAGTATATATTTCGACTTTCATGAATATAATAATAATAATAATAATAATAATAATAATAAGTTGTCTTTATTGCCAAATTGTACAAAAATAGAGGCGAAGTCTAGCTAAAAGCTACTCCACTTAACCTCTATATATAAAAATAATACATGAAATGGATAATAAATTATTAGCAAAAGGAAGCGAAAATTAATCACAGAAACAAAATATGTTCAAAGAGAAACAAAACATAACAATATAAATAAATAATTGAATAAAATAACAGTATATCAACCCAATGTATACATCTGTGATATTTCAAAAACGGTTTGGTAACGAACTCATCAACTAACACAAAGGAAAGATAAAGCAATATTTAGAGGCGATGAAAATCATGTCGATAGTTTCATAAGTTTTGATATACCTGTATAACCAACAGAATAAGTTCAGAGTATGTCCTATCATTAGTACAGTAGTATAAATGAGTAGATGTCACCTGCTTCACTTCAGTTGTTCAAAATCTTAACACTGGGTTGGAACCCGAAATATACAGCAAGTATAGAAAATAAATTTTTCTTGTGGACTCAAATGAACTTTCTGATTTTGTTTGCTCTTCTTCGAATTGAATCAATAGTTTCGTGAATATTGCGATTCATCCACATCACTAAACTCAAATTTCATGTACATGGGTATTTCGCAAGCATTTCGTACAAACCCAATAAAATCGTACCGTAACCTTTGTCAACGCATTCGACATCATAAAATAAAAACGAACGAGATGCATAAATCGTGTTTTTATCGAAAGAATTCATTAGTCCCTCCCCAATTCATTCAATACCTTTCTCCCGGTAGTTAGACCATATTCCGAAGCGAATAAGGTAAATTACGCGAGAATCCATACCGTGACTTCCGTTCGAAATCTCTCTACGGTACAAATCACACGATCCGATAGGGAAAAGCACGAGAAGGTAGAGGATATATATTCGAAAAAAAAGCTTGGGTATTCACCTTACGCCCCTTTTTCGCAAAAGCTCTTTTCTACGCGACACCGTCGCTTTCTATGCTCCGATAGACGCACGATATGAATACATTAAATGGAGATTGGAATCGATGTGATTTAAGACTTGGGTTTCTATTGATAAAGTCCATATGTCTCCACCGGCACGAAAATGAATGGGAGGAAAGGCAAGAATTTGATATGTTAATCGATAGAAATATAATCGAAGAATACATATAAAGTTACTCATCTACAATAGATGTTCGAAATAACTTCCTCCAACCTGGATACAAACATTAAATTTCCCCATCATCTATTTCCTCAACATGCCAAACTCTTTCACACACAGCCAATAATTACATAATATTTCCAATTGTCCAAATTCTCTACCAGATTAGCGTAAACTGAAGACTCCAAAGATCCCTACAGTAACTAATGGACCAATCCAGCAATATCACGAGTGTAAACGACAAAACTGAGATATGGAGGTACACTATGGCGTAAAAACCATCTTACAATGATTGTCGCGTATATAGTACATCCTACAGAAACTATAGCAGAGTTACTTCAGAGAAGTTGCAAGACATCTGGTCAGCAAAGACTTTGCGAAAGAAATATCGCTCCTACAAAATATATTCATTGTGATAAAAATACCGCCCCTACTAAATATAGTCATCCACAATTTCAACCCAAACATTTAACGTAAACAGATTTTGTTCGGCGTATCTTTGAAGCAATAAGATTTCCAAAAATTATCATGGGACAGAACTTTCTAAGATCACGTCCAGTCGTAACCCGGTTGAAGTTCCGGCACCTGCTGTAAACTGTAGACTGTATATACATATATATGCTGTACAAACACATAATTTCCTCAAATAAAATGGTTAATTTTATTGGAACGCACTGAATTTATAATTAAGTGCGTTCGGAATATCATCGAACTTGTTGAATGGAAATATACAATTTTTTATCCTTATTGGGAATCTTCGGTTGTTTGAATCCAAACAATTAAGTCTCGATGTATTTCCAAACGCACCCAGGTCCTATTTTCAAAATGAGGCGAACAGTCACCAGTGAACTAATCACGTAATTAAGAATCTCAGTATTGATTATCTATGAAGGACTCGTGAATCTAGAAACCAGGTATTGAATTGCCCGCTAGAGTGAGAACCGGAGCGACAAGGCATGGGACTTCTTACACATCTAGAGACAATATTCTACAGACGATATTCTGAGGTGTTTGAATGAAACATCTACAAATCGTCTACATATTCTTACTAATCGTGTGACGAAAATGCGCTTCGCAAAGTTCGAAAGAGCTCATGTGATTAGTTGACGAATGAATGTTCGCTTCATTTTCAAGATAAGACCTGTGTGCATTTGGAAAATCATCGAAACTTGAATAAGTGGATAAATACCATTGCAGATTCCCAATAAGGATTAAATAATTGTATAATATTTACATTCAACAAGTTGATGATTTTCGGAACGCACTTAATACACTTAATAATGTCAGAAGTGACATAATGTGTTTTGACATCTGCCAGAGTTTCATTTCAAATATCTCGATATTTCAATCGCTGTTTTAAATACCTCAGAGAAGTTATACAGTCATCTGGTTTAAACCGAATAGCTAATGAACAGAGAATTACCAAACTCCAAAGGGCCTACAAGCTAACATGGGAGCACTATAACAAAAAGTGCATTTCGAAAGACGCCAAATTGAGGCATTATAACACAACGATTCTTCCAGAAGCAATCTACGCAGCTGAAATAATGGTTATTGACGGTCGTTCAATTATTATTCAAGAATTGGAGAAATAGAAAAGCAAAATAGCAAAATTCTTAGAAAGTTTTACGGGCCATCAATAGAAACGGCATTTGGATGAGAAAACCTCAGCATGAAATTTATCAAAAGACAAATACGATAACGGAAGAAATCAGAAAACGACGAGCAAAATTCTATGCGCATGTCTGCAGAATGAAACATTCCAGAATACCGAAGAAACTACTCGATATAATTATGAAGAGTAAATGCGGAACAGAGTGGCTAAGAGAAGTCCAAAAACATCTACAACAGATCAATATTAAAAATCTCGAATATCGCACCGAGTGTCGCTATAAAATCGCACATGCGAACTTTGACCAAAATTCAAATCGCCAACCTGGAATAAAATGGACAGATGAACGGAAGGAAGAGCATTCAGAGAGGATGAAGAGTTTTTGGGAGGCAAATCGCTCTCATGGGAGACAATCGTAATAATAAGTTATATATATATATATATATATATATATATATATATATATATATATATATATATATATATATATATATATATATATATATATATATATAAATTAATTATCAATTAATGCATTTAGGTATAATGTTGCATGTATTGAATATTCAATACTTTCAAATAATATGTGCACACGGACTTGACACATAGATGTGTTCTGAAGTACTCACTCAAGTGTTGTAATTGAAAATTTCGAAGTTGGCTTTCTCTGAAATTCTGATAGAGTGAAGCGTTATAGGTTAACAGGTCACGATGTGCAACATAAATACTGTGCACTCGCATTAAATTTGTTAATATCAGATTCGAAGTAAAAACAGAAAAAAAAGGAAGAATGCAGTGATTAAATGTCACGAAAATGTTGAATCTACGGTTGTCAATATGAAGACATTTATGAGTTCATTTCGAATTTCACGTTTATATTGCTTCGCATGAAATAATTCAAAATTTATAAGAAATACTTTCATTTTTCCATTTGTCGCTGTATCATCGAGTTGTTTTATCATTGCATATCCATCAAACTATTGAATCATAATGAATTGAACTCATATATTTCACTTCTATTCAGACATTGATAATAATTTTCAAATATTTGAGTATATAGTATACATTGAATATTGATAAGGCAGATACTTGGAGAAAATAATATCCATAATGAAACAATATTTAGAATTTTCTAATAATTTAATGAGAATACTCATGACGTGTTTCGAAGTACTACTTCTTTATCAAATGCTAAATAAGAATAGGTATAATTTTACAACTCAATAGAGGTTAATACTAGCCCTTTACTTAATTTGTTCAATTAAAATATTCCAGGTAGCAGATTAGATTGATAACCTATTTTTAGTTTTCAATTACTTTCAATTTCATGTTTTTCGATGTTCAAAAATTTTAATTTTCCTTTATCTGTTTAGAAATCTCATTTTGTATAATTATTTTTTACCTTTCCCACATTTTTAGTTGGTATACCTGACTCTAGAAACTGATTTTCCATCTTAAATTTCAGATATACGATTCTTTCTTTCTTTGTATAACTTCAGTGTATTCTATGGTCTTCAGTCTAGGTTAGTCATTAAACATACCTGGTATATTCTGTGAGAGTAGCTATGAGTATTGAGTTTATAAAATTATACCTATTGTTATTAAGCATTTGATAAAGAAGTAGTACTTCTAAACGCGTCAAGCGTATTTTTATTAAATTATGAGAACATTCTAAATATTGTTTTATAATATATATCTCAAATTTCTTTACCTTCCAACAAATACAATATTCTCTCTTTTCCAGATGTAAGTTTTTGAATTGCTTTGAAATGAATTCACCCTTTTCGGTTATTCTGTGTTGACTGCATCAACTGACGACTGAAAGTAACATTCAACAAAATACCCAATTCGGGTTCACACAATAATTATCAGCATTGAGCTGAAGCAAAACTCTGATGCAGAAGGGAACAGAGACCAAGGGACCACATAAATATCCACGAATGCTCAGCAATACACAAGTTCGTTAAAAAAATTTCAATAATTCGTGCTGATGTATTTTTTCACATTAATTTTGAACTGTTTCTGAGATGTAGATTGAATAAATTCCTTAGGTGATAAATTATAGTTTTGAAGCATAGTAAAATATACTTTTTTTCTGTAAAATTCTTAGTGTATGAAGGGATTTCAAAGTAGTCTGCTTGCCTAGTCTCATACCCAGATAATTTGTAGTTTTTTCGTTTCCTTATCCATAGTATAGATTGATATATATATATATATATGATTATGTACAATTTCCTAACAGCTAAAACATTTATCTATTCGTATAAATTAGATATAAAGGTTAGACGGTTTTTTCTCAGAGCTACCCTAAGAATACTATTTCGTGCCCTTACTAGAGGATCTAGAGTGTTTTTATCGCATCCACTCCAAACAATAATACAATATCTCAAGGTTGACTCGACAAGAGCGTTGTAAACCCTGAGTAAATATTTTTTAGTCAAAATATACCTTAATTTATAGAATTTGCAAACTATCGCTCTGAGTCGCTTTGCAAGATTGTTTACATGCTTATTCCACTTCAAGTGTTGGTCTAGTTCCACCTCAAGATATCGTACTAGACTAGTTTTTTGGATATAACCAAAACTAAAAATTTAAAATATAACGAAGAACTAGCGGAGTTTATGCAGCCAGCATCATTAACCTTCAGGATATCCAAACAAGGTTGAACAGCCATCGTAGCTGAGAAAGCTACAAGTTTCGATTTCAGCATATTTAAGCTCAGAAAGCTGTGACTCAAGAAGCCGTATATTTCCTGCATACCCATTTTAGTTCTTATCAATGTTTCTTTCCATGATTTTCCTTCAAAAACAGCTACGGTGTCATCAGCGTAGAATATTATCTTTCCGTACAAGTTCAGGCTTCGAATTTGATTTATATAAATCAGGAATAAAACCGGCCCCAACAATATGAATATAAATATATATATATATATATATATATTCTGAAAGTTTTTAGCATTTATATATTATATATTCATATCAATTTCAATATATATATATATATATATATATATATATATATATATATATATATATAGATGGTAATAGAAAATGTGATTATATCATCCAGTTGCCAACATTTTCATATATTGATTCCGCTTCGCATCCTGCTCATGGAAATTGATCAATTTCCTTTTGATGGCAACATTAGATTTGACAATCAAATCCGCAACATCGACCTACATAATACCCAATCTAGTTAATGAATACGAACTTGAGATATCAATTAATCACTTTGAAATGAAATGCCGATAACAAAGCGTAACATAGATTCTATAAATTGGAAACGGATATCAATTTATCGATGAAAATATTTTGTGCGCATTGATGAAAATATTACCATAACCGATAGTCGATAATTCTGCAACGAATTACTTCGGAAGTTTCATTCTCAATCTTGAATCTAAAAGAAAACGAATTTAATAAAACAATTGTTAAACTGATTTACACATATATTAAAAATAATACTGCATGACGTACGTTTCGATGAGATTCACCTTTTTCAAATGCTACGTGCAGGACTAATCATCAGACCAAGCATTTGAAAGAGGTGAATCTCATCGAAACGTACGTCATGCAGTATTATTTTTAATATATGTGTAAATCAGTTTAACAATTGTTTTATTATGTTTATCGATTTACATCAAGTATCGGCCTCATCAATTATTAATTAGAAAACGAATTTCAGTTATATGGTTCAGCTGTAGAATTATTTCATATATTTTCAATAATTAAGTACAAATGTGATTATGAAACGAAATTCTTGTGATGTTCTACAAAATATTTAGACAATTATTACAATTTGGTATCTTGAAGTTGCTGAAAACTCACTCTCAATGTGAGTCTTCATGTTAAAATGGTCTCAAAACATAATTTATAACAAACAGGTGAAGAAAAACGAGTTGAAATTACAGCTTCAATTATTTTCTGAGGCAATTATTTTAAAAACGTTATCATTTATGTAGATAAAATTTAGTTTATGTGCCTTACAGTCGTTGTGAATGAATGATCATCCCCCTCATAGGGGCATTCTTTAATACCAATGGATACTCTCGTTCAGAGTGAATGAGCAGAAACAGATTGGTTTCGTTTTGCTTCTTCTCGTTGAAAAAGACAATAAAATTCGATGAAATTTACCGACTTTTGGTTTTCAGGATACACAGGCTTCACACATATTACACAGAGTGTTCTACTAACCATTCTCATCGAATATGTCATGTCCACTTTCGATGGATAAAATAATGATTCAAAAAAACTGAATAAAACTTCCAAAGAATTGGAACAAAAAATTGCAATTTTGCGTATTTAATTACAGTGTTCTTTAAAATGTGACATAAATCAAAATTCAATTTCTCCTCATTTTCGCAACGATGAAAATTTCCCGGAAGACATATCAACGACATATTAAAAGCCTATTCTAAACCAGAGGATTCGACCAATTGGTGTTAATTGGAAGAATATGTTTTTGAGAAGATCAAGAATTTTTTTCTATATTCAACTTTAAATATTTCTAATCAATAAACAACAAACTTTTAGTAACGTTCGAAATAAAAGACCTCTACGACGTATATGACTGCAAACTAACGTTTAAATCGCATTTTGACTATATGTAGGCCAACAAACTCATCTTCTGGGATTTGTGCGGCAAATGGCATATATTTTGCTTCGAAAAGTGCAATCAAAAACTCTTTTATTTCGTAGAATTAATTTTGCTTCCATTAGTTGATGACCCTATTCGAAGTGCCTATATAAATTTGTAGCAGAGCATCTGCAGTATATGTGAGTTAATACGTTTTCTAAATTGGAAAGCAAGGGGCTTGTGCAACGTTTATACTACAGGTACACAAGGGAACAATTTAATTCGTTCACGTTAGAATCGCAGAACTATTGCGTGTTTGAATTCTAGCTATAAAATTCGTAATAATATAAAGCATTCATTCAAAATGCTATCCTTGTTAATTCGTACTGTATATACCTGTAGATACCTGTATACGTGCTGTAGACACCTCTACAGTGCGTATACATATCTATATAGTATTAATTCACTGGAATATGAAATTAGCTTACAATTCAATATATGTTGTAAAAATTGTGACAATAATTTTCAATCGATTCAGTACAGTTGGTTTTCCAAATTATTTTTGGACATAAGACATCCTTATATGTTGTAGTTATAGTTGTATAGACTTCAGTTGTTTCAGTTTATACATACGTGCATCTATAGAAAAAAAAAAGAATGTTATTCCATTTGTGTGAAGATTCTTTATTCGATGCCCTATTGAGTATACCATCTGCCTGTATCACATGTTGCCAATCGATAGAAGCAAGGATTTGTCAAAACACACTGCAGAAAGCCTATAAACATGTCAGTTCATTCATTTAATCATCCAAATATGAATGACGTAATTACATATGTTCATATGTTGACTGTTACATTTATATTTGTCAGAATTTCAGTTTTTGAGCTTAGGTTTTCGCTACATGCAGAGACCAACAAACGAAATTCGCAATTTCAGAACCCCAACAGGATGAAACCGAAACAAAATGTGAATAAGATGATTCAAAAGAACACAGAATATATGTCTCCAATTTCATATAAGAATTTGCGACTCCCATTCTTGAATCTGCTCGAAATTTTTATTGATCTTTTTTCTAAAAGAAGTTTATTGTACAATTTTGGACCCAAATATTGGAAATTGTTCCTGCTGAATCCAATTCTAGGTCTTGGTGTTTTCTTCTTATTGCTCTAATGTTATGAACGGAATGATGGAATTTAATTGATGTATATAACAACAAACACAGTAGGCATAATACAAAAGAATTTCACTAATTTTTTCATGAAGCTTAAGAGTTTAGAGGAGTTTTTTTTCATTTTTCATTTTATTATTTACTAATCTCAATGACGTATCCTACAACCCACTCCATATTATTATTCCATGTGGCAAAATTAATTCCATATGACCATAGTATAACATCAAGGAAAGTTGTTCATTCAATGACTGTCTCAAGCAAATACAAGGTACAATTTGTAGACAAAATATCCTGGTTTCTCAATTTCATGATTAACATAAGCTGCTCATTTCAAACTTTATCAATACTGTTCAGTAAGAATCAATATAACAGTTTATCGTCAATAAATACAGTGAACGACAATGAAGTATTTCAACTAAAGTTTTAATGTTTTATGATATTTGAATAAATGAAATGGATAAATGTTGAGGAAAACAATAAAAACTAGTAACATATTTGATGATGAACTATACAAGTCGAATCAAAATGATTAGATTCCAAAGGACAGGTCTAGAACGCCTACCACAATAGCTGCAGTTGTTTACTGTCTTCTGCTTTCGAACTGCAGCAAACAAATACAAACGTGAAACCGCTTCAAAAAAAAATACGTAGTTTGTCGAAACCATATATATTAGAGAAATCCAAAATTATACTCTAAATCGAATTCATGCAACCTTTCAATATCATGATTATTAATTTTTATTCATCAAATAAGCTGAAGTGAAACCCCTAACATTTTTCTATTATTTTTATATATAACATGAAAATATTTTAAGTGCGAGTCTTGAAATAGAATGCGCTTGTTTGGCCGATGATTTCAAGAAAAATGGGATCCATAGTGAATAGATCTCCGACATTAAATCTACAACTGACAAACAATGTATTTTTTGTAAGGAAAGTCTTAGTAGTACAAGTACAAACATCTTCTTTCGGAGTCGTTTCTGTAGAGTAGTGGGAGAATGCCGTACTCTCACGAGGGAGATCTGGATTCGAATCCCGGACAAGACAAGGACGTTTGTATAAGTAAATAACAGCGATTAATTAAAAAAATGATATGAATGGGTAATGTCCAAAGATGACGAACCCAAAAAAAAAATTCTTTCGGTTCAATATCCTGGTTTCGACATTTCTGAAGAATTTCTGAAGCAAGAAGAACAAGTGGAAGGAAACTCCGAACATTAGCAAAGTGAAGAGTTTCAGAATGTTTAGAACCTCTTGAATAGACTGAAGCAATCTATAAAATATTATTTTCCTATTTCATGCGGTCAATTTATTTCAATATATTTCACAATTATTCTGACATACCATATGCCATAATTCTTGTCAAATTAATAGTACAATTAACATTCTTCAATTTCGTTACATCTTTAAATTTGATGCTTTCTCATTTCAACACCATAATCATCCAATTATCATACGATTCAAGATTTACTCACTGGATAAACATAGTTCTTGAGTCAAGTTGAAAGTTTATTAGTGAAACACAAACTCAAGAATTAATTGCTTTTGGCGATGTCCCAACAAATGATAAAACTTGCATATTAACACCTCAATATGATGATAATAAACAAGACATTAATCGTTCACGTCTAACACACTAACACGGCGACTACTGCATTAACGTCGATCGTAAATTGGGGAATTTCAAGTTCGCAATAAATTTTGGCAGTGCCTGGGGCCGTAGGAAATGTGCATTCGCTTATCCGAATTCCGTGGATATTTGGAGGGCGCGGCCAGAGTTCCAATATTGTATTGTTTCGAACAACAAATTGATGAGGTTGACGATGAATTTAATCAATTAAAACAGTTAAATACAGTGGCCGGATCGATATTGGTTTGTTATGCGTTACGAACATAAAACTTTGCATGTTGAACTGTTAAATGCGAAATAAACGTTATCTCGCATATCGGATAATCCTATAATTACTATTCTAAAATATATTGAGGAACACATGCAATTGTTGATGAAATAATGATAATCACTAGTACTACAGCAAATAAGTACTATTGAAATCTACTTGTTTTTTAAACAATGAATCACAATCCGCATAATTGGTTTCTGCTACAAAGAAATTTGATAGTCCTTATTCGTGTTAAGATTATTTTTATCCAGCAATCCAATATGTACTCCCGCATACAGAAATAGAATTTGCTAATTTTTCAAATTTATTTTCAAAATATGAATCAATGAATGAGTTCTAGGAACATCAGGCATTATGTGATTTTAAGAGAAGTGTAAACCTCCCACAATATATATTTATCATAAATTCGAAATTAAAAATCCCACTGTGAATGATATTTAACTCAAAATTCTATGTTTAATTTCAGGATAGCGAATTCAATGGTTCGATCGAAATTGAGTAGCAGGTAAATTTTTTTTTCTCTCCTTTTTCTTCACTTGCTTGAATTGCGGATAAGAGAACAATTCGGGATACTTGCCATGTAACACCTTTGTGAGCATAGAATGTCATCGCTACTTTCAAAATTAGTTGAATTGAACTCTCGATAATAGTTGAATAGCACCCAGCATTATATCGAGTAAATTTAAGACTTTGTTTGAAATTAAACTGAAAATTTCATATAGTACATAGATTCGCTTCAATACGTGTTTTGTATAATATAATTAAAATTAATAATAAATGACTCGGAAGTTTTGCTTATCACTCGGTGAAACATTATGTTGAATAATATCAAATTAAAATTAAAACACTTTGCAGTTTCACCGAATATATAAACAACTATTGCACAATCTAACTGTGCAAATATTTCGGGTAGTTATCCCATTATCAAGAGTAAATAACAATATGATGTGATTCTGGAGTTCCTCAAGGAACAGTTTTGGGGCCGTTAATGTTTAATTTATATATAAACGCTGTAATTAAGTATGTTTAGAATTGTGAAATTCTTATATTTGCTGACGACATGATGCTGTATACTGTGGGCAACAATTCACAAGAATTAGCTAATGAAATTAATAGTGACCTTTATAGTTTGCATACATGGTTGTGTGATAACAGTCTTTCATTGAATACTCATAAATCTAAATATATTATTATCGGAAACGAAGCAAAATTATCTAGATTAGAGTATGATATACAAATCAAAGTAATAATGTACCATTGAAACAAGTCAGTGAAATTAAGTATTTAGGTGTTATTATCGATGAAAAATTGAGTATAAAAAATTATTTTAGATATAGTATGAATAAAATTTCAAGAAAAAAATTTTTTTAGCAAGGATAAATAATTATGTTACTGTTTTTACAAAGTATTTAGTGTATAAGACGATAATATTATCACATATAAACTTTTGTTCAGCTGTATTATACACCTTGCGTCAAAATGATATTTAAAAGCAAAAGCTTCAAAATAGAGCATTTAGAATTATATTGAAGTGCAATAACTACACACCTGTATCACTTATGTTAGAAACACTAAGTTGTTTAAATATTAGGCAGCATATAGTATATAAAACTCTAGACTTTGTTTATAAAATAAAATATGGCAAGGTTCCTAGGTATATCTTTGACCGTGTAAAATACGTTGAAGATGTACATGGTTACCAAACAAAGTCTAGGGAACAAAATGATTTCTATATTGATAAGTGCAGTACATCTAAATGCCTAAATAATTTATGAGCGAAAGGAATTATTTTATTTGATAGTCTAGACTGGAGCCTAAAATTATGAGAGAATCATAATGATTTTGAAAAATTATTGTATGATTTTGTAAAAAATAATATCTAGGGTGACGTATGTTGTTTGATGTTCTACATATAACTGCTACTATTATTAAATGTATTACAATATTACTCTTGATAACGGGCTAACCACCCGAAACATATGTAAGTTGTTAACATATTCAGTGAAACTTAAACCAAGTGTTTTCATTTCAGTTTGATATTATTCAAAATTAATATGCTATTGAAATTGTGCAGTCGAACATTTTTGAATATATGATAAAATTCAAACACTTGAACTTTTGATTTACACTTTTATTGAAAACATAGCATGACGAGTTTCGTCGTTATAAACGACTTCTTCAGATGCCAACTGGAGTCAGTATGACATTAGCATCTGAAGAAGTCGTGTATAACGACGAAACTCGTCATGGTATGTTTTCAATAAAAGTGTAAATCAAAAGTTCAAGTGTGTGAATTTTATCATATATTCAAAAATGTTCGACTGCACAATTTCAATAGCATATTAATTTTGAATAATATCAAATTGAAATGAAAACACTTGGCTTGGAAACGAAACGTGTCATGCTATGTTTTCAATAAAACTGTAAATCAAAAGTTCAAGAGTTTGAATTTCATCTTATATGCAATTATAATGGATTTACATCAAATAAAGGCCAATACTATTCAATATCAAACATTTTTTTTTAATTTGTCAGATCCTCGTCAACAAGTCATGTGTCCAACCATTTCATTCGACAGGAGGAATTGAAAAAGCAGATAAACAATATGCACATAACATACACAAGCAATAAACAGATACACAAAGTGCAATTTGTTTCAATCTTTTGTGATGTCACCTGAACACGTTTTAAAGAGTGCGAATGTTCATTCCTTTTCCTGACGCATGTCAATTTCCTTTTATTTGAATTATTCTTGATACTGCATATTTATTCGAAAGGAACCGAATTTGTTCACTGGGTCTAAAATGTAGGTATATTTGTACACCTTATAAAGGATTCTGGAGTTCTTTCTGGCCTCTTTCATGCTACCAAGTGTCATATACTCACGGATATAGAAAGACAGGAATTGTTAGTTCGGTCATCTCATTATACAGGATGTTTGCTAATCTCTCTAATGAAAGAAAGTGGAGACACTATACCTAATTTCGAAACGAAAAAAGTGTACAAAATTTTCAAAATAACACTTTTATACCAAATTCATAGTAATTGAATAATAATATTTCATACATTTTTTTATTGTTATAAGGTTGCAAATTACATTCTAGTCATATGTAGCAGGCATAAAAACAATACAACAAAAATATGATACAAATTCATTTAAGCGTGAGAATACACACAATTATTAAATGTCTCATTCGAGAATTGTAAACATCAGCTGATATTTGCAAGGTTTACCCAGTAAACTAGGAAAGATGAAAAACCCAAACAATTCCTAATGTTAAACATTCAGAACTCACAAATGAAAATGGACACACATTTTGAAATGATTAAAAATTACGTATTGTCAAGCAATAATAAAATTTTATAAAACTAAGCCAAATGCAGTTCATTCAATATAATATTCAATATATCACTCAAAAAATCACTGAGTTGCTGACAGTTTTGTTTGTTAAAATTTGAACAAAGATGCAAAACGATAAAACACGGTTACGCCTTTTAACAGAATAATAGAAGTAATTGTTCCAAATCGTTGTTAATTTCCAAAATTTTAGTGATTATGTACATACCGAAATACGATTAGTTATGGTTCTGTGCTTTGAAGAAGCCTTGAAATAAGAGTATATTGCCCACTAAATTTCAATTATATAAATCACTGAGATGAAGTTCCCAAAGCAATAACCATAGAATATTACTCTGTGGGTATATTCCACAGGGGAGTTTGAATTTCAGTGAACATAAACAATAGGGAGGTTGGATGTTTTGTGAATTATATCAATATAATTCCTCCAAAATACTATGTGTGATAACTGAACGTATGTTGTTGCTATTCTTCAACATTAATCGAAAAAAAATGAGTATCTATCTTGATATTCTTCTCAATATACAATTCATTTACGTAACAGTATTTGGTATTTTGAACAAAGTAAATTGTACTTTAATAATTGGAAAGCAGTGATTAAATGTAATTCAAACAAATCGAAACACATTTTTCTTTCTACAATATAATTGATATATATATTATTAAAATGAGAGGTAATAATAAAAACTTGTCTAAAAATCACTGACTGAACAATCCTTTATTCGACTAGTTTCTCCTTTTACAGCATTATCAAGAATGATATTCAATATTCATTCAAGAATCAATATTCTTGATAATGCTGTAAAAGGCGAAACTAGTCGAATAGAGAATTGTTCAGTCAGTGATTTTTAGACAAGTTTTTATTATTACCTCTCATTTAAATATGAACTATCACAGAGTAGATTCATCGTCCATTGATTTTATATATATTATTAATATATCTAAACTATACTCAATGTGCTTTCTTTCAAGAACTTTCTAATTTATATCGTATAATCGGATGCAATTGGCTAAATTACACTTCTTAAATACAATCAAAGTATGTTTTGGAACTCCAGTTAATTTACATTTTACTGCGGATAGGCGATCGCGGAAATCTTTTCGACCTCTAACTCAGAAAATTGTGAGTATATAAGAAAATGTAGGACTGTTTATATATTTGATGAAATCATTCAAATATTATAACACATGTGTCAGGATGTGTCATTGTATATATGTATATATATATATATATATATATATATATATATATATATATATATATATATATATATATATATATATATATATATATATATATATATATATATAATATATATATATATATATATATATATATATATATATATATATATATACATATATATATATATATATATATATATATATATATATATATATATATGTAAATAATTTTTGATGCAGAAGAAAATTCAAATGAAAATGAAAATTATCGGCATATCCCGCAGATTGGTAGCAGCCGTTGACACGTGTTTCGACCTAATTGGATCTCCTCAGAACGGCGTAGCCAAGTTCTAGTTGTACGAACCTATAGGTGAAATCACAAAAAAACTAAGAAATACGAACAACCTCTGAAGGAAGTCGCAACATTTCAGGCTACCCCGTTTGTTCTCTCCGGATTGGGAGACTTGGAATCTCCTCTGCTTTGTCCGTGAGGTGACTATTTAAAATTAATAGTCAGCTCACTATTTTTTTCTTTGTTTATTTGTTTGTATTTCTTAGTTTTTCTTTTTGTGATTCCATCTCTTGGTTCGTACAACTATAACTTGGCTACGCCGTTCTGAGGAGATCCAATAAGAACGAAACAAGTGTTAACGGCTGCTACCAATCTGCGGGATATGCGTATATGCCGATAATTTTGATTTTCATTTATATATATATATATATATATATATATATATATATATATATATATATATATATATATATATATATATATATATATATATATATATGCAATATGTTAGAGCATCATCAGTAGTAGTATTATAAGTACCTCAAGTACTTGTATATTACCACCAATAATGCTCTCAACAGTCTACGCAGACTCCGTTTATTTCATAGAAAACGTAATGAGTGCATGATATTATCTTTGACAGATAATATGTTCAAATTAAATTCCGAAGATTCTCCGCAGAACTCTTCAATTTTTAATCTGTCGAACGTAACGGCATAATGATTATAATACTCGTACATCAACGAACATGGTAAATATAGTTGTTCCAGCAATCTGAAGAGCGACTGTCGATGCTAAACACCGGTAAATTCATCTAATTATCTGAAGAGTCTATATCGCGAGAAGCTGAATTAATGCGGGATAACTTTCAGAAATTCCTTTTCCACACAAGATTATATTTATCCAAGAAACATCAATGTGGTGAAAGTAAATTTCATTCAGAAAAATCGGAATCAATCAGTAACGATCTATCAGGTTTCGTAATTTTATGGCGATATTGAATGGAGAAAATACCTTAGCAGTTTTTCCATATATTGATTCTATACTATTATTATCAACATAAAGAGGTGAAATAGAGGTATTATTCGTGTCTTTGACGCACGAGATCTTTCAATTTCACAAAAGGAACTTTTCTCATTTTCGTTCTAACAATGTCTGTAAGGAAAATCGAGCCATCAAAAAAACTCAATTTGAAAACATTTACTTTCTCATTTCGAGAGCAATCAAGGACCTATCAAAGAACATTTCAATAATGAAACAAAAATATTATTCAGATTTGAATCCTTCATGAAAAAATTGGGGAATAATGTTAAACTTCATCAAATTTCATTATGTATTCAGTGCACTATTATTATTGGATACAAACTTTACTTCTTTCATGATATAATGAAATTTTTCATGCCGATCTTCAGTGAACATTTCGTAGACATACATCGGAACTTCAGGTGGATTTCTCTCTGTTTAACTAACATTCGTTTCATCATTTTCGTAAAATCGATTCCAGTCGCAAAAATATACTGAAATATACTCAGTAAAAACATCTATCTTCTAAATATACAGTAAACTTTCTGAAAACACATAGAATACTATTGTTTGGATACATCTTGCAGAATTATCTGATTTTCAAAAATTACCCATAAAACATTGAATATAAACTAAAATTCAAACACTTGAACTTTTAATTATTCTTTATTGACAATATAACACGACGATATGTTGTCACGACGTTTGTAAAGACGAAAAGCGTCATGATATGTTGTCAATAAACTGTGAATCAAAGTTCAAGTGTTTGAATTTCAGTTCATATTCAATTATAATGGATTTACATCAAGTAAACATCAATACTATTAAATACAAAAAAGTTTATTCTTATGTTTTATGGCATATTTAATTGTTTTTTTTCATTATTGATTTATATTTTCGCGGTTCATATTCGTATTGAATTAAATGGATTTAATTTTCAAATTCAAATTAAAATATGAAATGTAGCATAGTCAAATTTATTCAGTGACATCACCAGATCTGAACGCAATTTTCTTCAGGAAGTTCTCGACTTTCCTAGATTATAATAAGAGTAGAAGAGTTGTGGATAAAGAGAAAGGGGTGCTTTAATTTCGCTTTTAATATTTATGAGAATAACTGATCTGCGTCAACGAATACCATTTATGTAGATTTACTGATCAAAGTAAATTTCGACTTCTTTGATTTGTAGATTTTTGATATTCACCTTTCGAACAAACTCTCATAAGTTTTCGGAACACAAAATTAATGTTGTTGCCTACATATTATTTATCGTGGTTCCCATTTCTTCACAAGTATCTATTATCTTCATTTCAGAAATGGCATCTCTGCTTACCTCCAACTAACAAAGAATCGTGAACGGAAGAGTCATTAGCAAGTTACAGAAATCCGAAATTTTCAGTTTTCTCGATGCTGTTATTGTTATTATTGAAAAAAAATTCGATTCGATCAATTATGAAATTTTTTTCGCTTTTTCGTGTTTTCCATTTGAATTTTTCGAATAGTAAATAGCTCAATGTATAGAAGAATATAATAGAGAATACATAATTCAATCTAGTTTTCAGCTCAGTGATTCTTTCTGAATCTCTGAAAAATGTAGGAAAAATTTAAAATGATTGCATTTATTCGAATAATCTCAATTTTTTTTCGCTAAACTCATTTAACGAATTTTGCAAGACAACTATTCTATATGAACTTAACCACCAACTTCTGAGATGCTTCTAAATAATTTCTGGATAACATTTCGTATTTTCAGAAAGTCTGCGCAATATATTTCATTCTATAAGTCACAGGCGTCCTTACGAACCCCAAATAATAAATCGAATGTAATTTAACACACTTTCAATGGAAGCGGTAATATTTCACTATAGAGTTCCCATTATTTTGATAAATGTTCTACTGAAACCGTACTCTCTGTGATAAAGTTTTATGAACTTTATTTCATTATTTCACAGCTTTATCTCTTGAAGTGTTTAACGAGAGATGTTGGTAATTTAGATTATCCTCATTAATTATTTTTGGGCCGTCATTGTTTGAAACCTTTATTCATAAGTATAGCAATGTATTTTTCAAAACGGTGTAAGATTATCATTGCTTTATTGTTTTAATCACTGAGTACAAATGAGGACAAATAAATGCTAAGATCAGAGGAACAATAAACCGATAACTAATTTCCAATAAGAAATTACACTTAATATGTATGAACTGTAACAAATCATGAAGAAAGAAAATAATTAATGATTGATGAGGCCGATACTTGGTGAAAAATTATTGAATTTGAGTAAAAAATGTCTGCTGGTAAACTATTATTTAATGACTGAGATTGAATTCTCGCCTAACTCTTGGTGAAACATAATTGAATATTAAATTGAATTAAACTCTTGGATTATATGAATGTTAATGTCAACATGTTAACTAATTCATATTGTTAAATAAATCGTGAAACATTAAGCCAAGAGTTTAATTTAATTTAATAAACTCTTATTTGTTCCAAAAACTCCGGTGGAGATTGAATCTCGAACTTTCTCATGTAGAAAGTGTCTATTGAATTTTGAAAAGGAAATGTTTCAACTGAAATCATCGTGTATCTCAAATTTCAGTGCGATGTAAATAACTCGGAATGTGAATAATTGTGAAAGCTTCCGCCATTTTGCAGAATGAACATCGAACTCGTTGAAAATATCATACAGCGCTGTTTCACCATATTGTGGGAACAATTGCAAGGTTTTCCTCGAATTCCTCAACACTGGACCATTTATTTGATGTCCTAGTGAGAAGCAAACTTGAGTATGGCTGTCTTATTTGGCGATCCACTGAATTTCACCATTCGATCAAAAATTGCTGGCGATTTGGTGACATACAAATCCGTTGATTTCATAACAAATCCCGATGATGTAGTAAATTATCCAACGGAGTTTTTGAACTCTTTAGAGTTACCAGGATTTCCACCACCTAACTGGCAACTCAAAGTTGGTACAGTTATTATGATATTGCGTAATTTGAATCCACCTCGACTTTGCAACGGCACTCGACTTTCGGTGAAAAGACTTATGCCGAATTTGATTGAGGCAACCATTATTAACGGAAAGTACGCAGATGAAAATGTATGTATTCCTCGAATACCAATGATTCCGACTGATCTTCCGTTTGACTTCAAACGATTGCAATTTCCAGTTCGCCTTGCGTTCGCAATGACAATGAACAAGTCGCAAGGCCAATCGCTTAGTGTTTGCGGGATAAATTTAGAAAATCATTGTTTTTCACATGGGCAGTTATACGTTGCGTGTTCACGAGTTGGGAAACCATCCGCTTTGTTTGTGTTAACGTCAGACCAAAAAACCAAAAATGTGGTTAACCAAATAGCACTTCAATGAAACGGATAATTTGCGGACACGTACAACGCTTCCATTCAGTATTTACTTTGGATTCACTTTCATTTACTTAGAGAAAATCAACTAAATAACACTTCATTTTTGTAATTGAAATGAAATAAAATTTTTCCTTTTCAAATGTGAAACAAAAAAAAATTTTCTTCATCTTTTAATCACCAAACTAAATGTTACATAAAAAGCCATCTGGTGGCGAAACGGAGTTCGACGGGTTTGCTAGTATATATATATATATATATATATATATATATATATATATATATATATATATATATATATATATATTTCAAATAACAGTTTGTATATATATATATATATATATATATATATATATATATATATATGTAAAGTTTATAAAGTTAACCTTCAATTATAAAAAATATTTTCTAAGTTTTATCGTGTGCAAATTGGTAATTTTTTATTTGGTCTCATTCAAACAATAATTATATACATTTTTGTTTTGCATTTTGTTTGACATCTTAGATTAATTTTATAGTGCTGAAGACGAAGGGAAAACCTCTGAAACGTTCAGAAAAAATAAATACGAGTAATATCAATAACAGTCGTAGTAATCATACCTAGAACAACCAATAACTAGTGTGAATTTCCATATAGACAACTGGGTAACAAACTAACACATTATATATATATATATATATATATATATATATATATATATATATATATATATATATATATATATATATATATATATATATATATATATATATATATATATATATATATATATATATATATATATATATATATATATATATATATATATATATATATATATATATATATATATATATATATATATATATATATATATATATATACATATACATATAAATTTCACTTCGACAAAACCGATTAGAAGTAGTGAATGTGAAGATGTAAAAGCAAAAGCGGCTAGGTGAATTATGGATTGAGCCGGTCGTTATTCAGGTTGAGTAATTCATAAATCCAAGGCTAGTATTTGAATCTTAAATCGTGTCCTCCGCAATAGGAGTTTCAGCGAAAGTTTGACCCAGAACAACGTACAACTGACCATCCTCGGCGTGAGTTACGATTGCTTAGCCAAATACAGCCGAAGATAATTTAGCTTCGTATTCAATTGAGATCTCCCACTCATGAGTCCGACAGTTCTATTGTGATTATAGAGCTTAACAAGCTCCATTGTTCGAGAAGTTGGACCACAGTTGCAGTAAGCATGAAATATTGATAGGATATGTCGGATAAAACATTTGTATGAAGTTTCCACAAGTATTATGCTCTATTGTTTCCATTGGGAATATGTGGATAGGTACGTGAAACGAAACAAAAGCAGAAATTAGGACACAAATGGACAGTTGACAATGACAATTAGCAACATCAATTTGACTCATAATTTTTATACGTTATACATAATCAATTTTGTTACGTTGTAGGGAATAATCTCTGGATCTATCAAACGGATTTTGAAAATTCCTATACCAGTACAAAGTAACGTCATTTGTGCGTGACATGAAAAAAAATTTGGATACTTAATGAAACTTCAATAATGTAAGCAAGGTAGGAAAAACATGCAATGTCTTTCATCGTCTGCGCTGCGGAAAATATGGATGTTCAAAAAAATTTCTACAATATTGAAGAACATATCTATGAAAAACTTCACTGCATCCTACGTCTGAATATTGTAATTATGTTAGTATAAGTACTTTTTTGAAAGAAATGTTAACAAAAACCGTACCATGCCTAAAAGACCACGTTATTCATACCTTCGTATTGATTCTCATCCAAATAAATCATTTATTATTTAAGACTGTTTCAGTGCCTGAGAATTTTTGAATTATTAAAATCGGCCATTTCATTCAAAAGAGATTACGACTTGAAAGTGTGGATCTAATCAAAAACCTACTAATATTATAAATGCAAAAGTTTGTATAGATATATGGATGTTAGAGTGTGTAAAACAAGAGACTGTTCCCTTTAACTGTAAATAATTTGGGCGAATGGTTACGGAGATAATACGACATAGTTATGGAACCGCGACTGTGTCATAATCTATTGAATGATACCTCAATTAAACAATTTTTTTTTTATTTAATTATAGAATTTTGCTTTATCACTAAGAAAATTTCTAAATCAAGATAATCAAACCGAGTGCTACATCATATGCTACACAACAAATACTATATTGTTCAATTCGGTATCAGCAAAACATGATACTGACATGTTCGTGAATCTTGAAACTAGCTATCCTTTTGCCCGCCTGGGCGTGATCTGGAGCAGTTAGGCATGGGACCCTTCTTACACATTGCAGACAGATTTCTGTGGTGTTCGAATGAAATGTCCACAATGCCTCACGTACTCGCACTAATGTCATGAGTAGGAATCTAGAACGGTAGGGAGAGTTTATTCGACTTTTCTTCGACAGAGGGAGCTCACGTGAATTTTCACTAATTGTTGCTCCCCTCATTCGGATCTAGGACCTGTGGGCGTTTTGATAGTCATCAATTATTGATTGATTAATTACGGCCTGATGATACATGATAATGATGAAACAATTTCATCCTATTCGATGATTTTTTGGAAGCGCACTTAATATTCACTCTCGAAAGTGATAGGTTCGTTCTCGTTGACATTTCTGTAGACAACTCCATGAGAGTTTTATTTGAAGTATTTAGATTAACAGTCTCAATATTCTCTGGTATGAATGATTCGTGAATCTTGAAACTATATTTTTGTGTGTGTGTGTGTGTGTGTTATTCTTGAGCTTTTCACGGATGGTGGAAAATGAATGAAAATCATTCCGAGTTTCAATCAGTTTATGTTGTGAAAGGGAATTTTCACGTCGTTCAACCGGAATCTCATTCGGCATTTTCAAGTGATTCGTGTTATACTTCTTGATCTGAAAACACAACACAACTAAATAGCAGTTTCATTTCAGGTCTCTCGATTTTTTCAATCCCACTCAAACACGGACTGGCCCTTACGAAGGTTGTAGTTGATGCAAATTTATAATTGCGTTTCTTGTTCTTGTTGATAATACGATGTTGACGGGTGCATTATGTTGGTTTCATTGAATATTTCCAAACCGTGAGGATCCTGTTACATAGTCACGTTTGTTTGGTTTTCCCTGTTGTCCTTCCTATTGCTAAGCCCTGCATAAACATGCGAGTCTTATATTTTTCATAAGGATGAATCTGTATCGTGTCCTTGAAGTGGATGTGTGCAGTCATTTGATGAAGCACAGAGGAGATTTGTTTTGTTCTCATACAGTTTTTTTTTTGTTCTTGTACTCTGGCAGATATTCTTCGATTCGTCTGTTCTGGATTGATATCCATTTTTCTTCAGTTCAATTTGAAGTTCAATGGAATATCAATACAAAAATTTCGGTTTGTGAAAAAGACTGTGAAATTCCCATTGCATTATAATTGTAAGTATTAAAAAAATAAATTATTGAGTTTCTGCATTTTTTAATTTATATAATTACAAAGATTTTTTTAATTCAAACTAAATATGAAAATACCGATATATTTCAAACACAACTTCTTATTGATAAATGAATAGAAATAAAATCAAATAGAATCAAAAACGATACACGTAAATTCAACTTTTAAAATAAGAATTAATCAAAAACCCAGCTACCTTAGTTCTATTAGTTATATCCATAGCTAAAGATATAGTGCTATTGTTAACCCGTCACTTGACTATGTTGATGACGATTTACATAAATTTACAACCCATCCAACTGCCTATAGAAGTTTTTCCTCGAAAAAATCTGCATAATCATGTTTCAGTCTGCTTTATATTGTCAAGCCCTTACAGAAGTCATAAAACTACGTTGAGTTCTAGTCAGGATTAACTTGAAGATTATTAAAGTTATAATAATGCAATGCTCGTATGTTTTTTCGACGACAGATATATTTTATTCCACTATAAAAAATATGAGCTCGTAGAAATTACTTTTATAAACGTCATACCCCATTTCCTGAAGTTTCCCAGTTCACATCCCCCTACAATGCTAGGAATCATATGAATATTTACAAAGAACTCAATTTATGTTCCAGATACTTGAATTCTCTCTTAGCCTCTTCAGTGGAAACACTTCGAGCGACGAATTCGTGGTAACACAGTTTGTGTGTTGTTAGCGAACCCTCCGTAACCAGGCCAACATCTCTGAACAAACCGAATGACGAGAGGGGATTTCGTAACGTCACCCAGTGAAAAGTTTCAATCTAATTCAAGTTGGCAATTCGTTCGAAACTTCCGGACATTGGTTAGAGCAAGGCATTTTTTCATCAAATTGGATTCAAAACGATGTTGTTAGGAAAAAAACGGATTGGATCTTTCATTTTGAGAGTGGGTGAATAGCGCAACATGATTGCCGATGGAAATTAAAAAGTTATGGAAAGCATAAAAAATATTGTATGATGCACTAGTACAATCCCAAATTAAATATGGTATTATAGGCTGGGGTAGTGCGTACCAATCCACTTTAAAAAACTAGAAGTTTTGCAAAAATGGGTATTGAGAATTATTTATGGAAAACCACTCACTTTTTCTAGAGAAGAGTTGTATACTATATCCAATGTTATTCATATGTCGCAATTATTTGCTCAACAAATTTCAATGCGTATATTCTGGGGAAAGTTGACATTGATACCTTCACGGAATATTTACGAAACTAGAAATAAGATCGAATATAAACTTAAATTCAAACACTTGAATTTATGATTTACACTTTATTGACTACATAGCATGACGCGTTTGGTCGTTACAAACGACTTCTTCAGATGCTTACAGAATAATGTTACACATTATTCTGTAAGCATCTGAAGTAGTCGTTTGTAACGACGAAACGCGTCATGCTATGTTTTCAATAAAGTGTAAATCGTAAGTTCAAGTGTTTGAATTTAATTTTATATTCAATTATAATGGATTGACATCAAGTAAACGCCAACACTATCAAATATAGAAATAAGATCGACTATTTCGTGAAACCCAGAGCAGGAAAAAGTATACCTAGGACAAAAAACTTTCGCTTACTTGGCTCCCAGATTATATAGCCTTGTTGACCAGGAAATAGGAACAACTCAGTATTTGTATGCCTACAGAAAACACATCAAAATGGGGATTTTCGATAAGGGAAGGAAGTTCTTCATGAAGTTGATGGATATCTGACTAACATAATGAGTTCAGTAATTAGAAAAATTATGAACGGATATATATAACAACTGCATCCTTGAATTAATCCAACTTGGATGACCAATTGTGACGATTCCACCTGATTATGAGACGATTTACTCGATTGAGACGATACTACCTGATATGAGACAGTATCCATATTTGAAGACCAAACACCTATTGCAACCTTTCAACATTAATAATCATTAATTGCTAAAATATAATAATAATAATTCAAGACAACTGAGGAGAAAAATTTAATTTATTTCAAATTAAATATCGCGTACAGACTCCATTCAAGTCTCTGCGATTATGTCAATTCGCAAATGTTTGGATATGAATGATTTTGTATTTTTTTTTTAATTTGTTTGATGCGAACAAATTCATTATTATTATGATTATTACTATATAATTCGAATGAGTTTTTCCATATATTCAGTTCAATCTTCAACTTTCAAATAAATTATTTTTCAACAAGTACCTAGTGAAGTCTCAGCATATTTTTACTCACTTATACTTATTAAAATACTTATTTCTGTTGGGAAATTTTTGGGCTGAAAAATGCTAAACGAAAAAGCAAAAAGGAGGAAAACATCGAATCAACGCAATTCGGTCTTCCAACTTTCAAGTATTGAACCCACTAAAATCTGTATCTTCACCTCTCATTGATAGTCATCCACGGTCTACAGGTTTTTCCATGTCTTGAGGTCTATTTCCATATATTGCAGGTTTTCTTTCATATTCTGAAAATCCTACTCCATTTCCTAGTTCATACACTTGACAAAAAGGTCTTGTTTCGTGGCCTCAAGTCATTTCTTACTGTCTGAAAAATTATACTTCTCTGGATTTTAATTAATTTCAAAACTTCAAAATGTGAATCAATATTGAAGTATTTATTCGCTTTGATGATAGTTATAGTTAATTTACAATTCTGTTGTTCCTTATTGTTTAATTGTCCTCAATATAAAATAAGTCGATAATGAAACAATATTTAGAATTTTCTCATAATTTAATACAAATGCATGACGACGTTTGACATACTGCTCTTCGTCAAATGCTGAATTAATACATTATAATACAGTATTAATTCAGCATTCGATAAAGAAGTAGAACTTCGAAACGTCGTCATGCGTATTTGTAAATTCAAGAGAATATTCTAAATATTGTTTCATTGTGGATATTAGTTTTTTCCAAGTATCGGCCTCATCAATCATCAATTTCAAATTAGTTGATTGGAAAAAATTCAAAATAGATATATGAGATTCATATTAAAATGTTATAGATATACACCTGACAAATAAATGCTTAATGTATTAGATATGTTATATTTTAGCCAAAGAGCTTTATATAATGTACAATTGTTCATTTTTAGGATGAAAAGGGATATGTTACTAATTTATATTAGTGATAGGGTTAACTATTTAGAGATGTACATGATAATAATACGAGATACAACGCAGACTTTATCTTAGGAAAATATTACACTATACAAAGACTAATCTCTATTTTGTATGAAGGTTTGATGGAGTTTAATCGACTTCCTGCGGATATAATAAACTGTGGCAGTTGGAAAGTATTCAAAGACTTTTAAAGATGCTCATTTTGACTAAATGCTGTTGTTAACTAAATTTACTCCAAATTGGTATTTATCATGTATTATTAGTGAAGTGCAATGCGTAACGTTGTCCTATATTATGTTATTTATATACTTTATTTTTCATTATTTTAATCAATTTCTTATTATTAAATTTTGTAATATGACGTAGCAATTATGCTAAATAGATACATTTTTATTATTATTTTTAGTTGTCGGCTACGTTGAGTGGCTGGACGGCACTAACTACAAGAAGTTACTGATAATTACTGGAAAACCAGCTCAGCCGAAAGCAATATACGTTGAGAAATGAAAATATTCTTACAATAGTTTGTGTTTATGTTTCAAAATGTCGATTCTAAGACTTCACCGATTAACTTCGAAGGTTTGACTGAGTGTGAACAACATATCGGCATCCAACAAACTTTTCCAAAGTAGAACGCATTTTCGATAACGAATTTTTGAGAGCAGAACCGTCGAACTTCATTCCATTCGACAGGTTTGACGAGGAACAATGAGAGCCTATCAAAATTTCCGACATAGAGGAAATGGAGAAATTTTCGCTGAACTGGGCGATAATTCATTTTATAATTGAATTTTCAACGTCAGGACGAATCGGACGAATACAACGAGAGGATTGGAGTTCAATATTAAATTCGAGTTGTGATTTCCGATTATACCTACCGTATTAGTTAGTGGTAATGGAGACCAGTTATGCTCTATTACCAATGGAAATAGTTGCTTCAATATCAAACGTGAATATTATGCAACTATTAAACCAATCACACATTAATGAAAAGGTAATTCACGAAAACTCTACAGTAATGCGCTTATATATATATATATATATATATATATATATATATATATATATATATATATATATATATATATATATATATATATATATATATAGTAAATACTGAGACTCTTAATCGAAATATCGAAATATTTCAAATAAAACTCTCAGGGAGCTGTTTACACAAATGTTGTCAACCAAAACGAACCCATCACTTTCGAGAGTGAATATTAAGTGCGCTTCGAGAAAATCATCGATCTTATTGAATGGTAATAAAATACAATTATCATGATACAATACATCATTATTATGAATCATCACTCCGTATTCAATAAATCAAAAATCGATGACTTTCAAAACGCCCACAGGTCCTATATCCGAATGAAGGGAAGAACACTTTGTGAAAATTCACATGAGCTCCCTCTATCGGAGAAAAGAACTATAAACTCTCCGTAGCGTTCTAGGTTAGCGTTCAACATAACAATATAAATTGTTATGTTGAATACCTGTTGAAAATAATATAGAAATAACATATATAGAGAGAATTTTAACATAATTCTAATAACTCATCATCAAAATTTTTTGAATATATATGCAGTATGAATAGAAATTAACAATGTTCAATTTTGCTCAAGGTGATGCTTTTTAGCTGTCAAACTGGATGTTTTCATATTATCATCTTGCATTCATTATACTGTATTTCATTATGTAAAATTTTAAACATTCATACAGTTTTGTAAATATATTCGATCACATTTGATGATATGTTTACGTAGTAAATTTTCTCCAAAATTTGGTTATCTATTTTTGTTACTCATTGATAATATAATAATAATAATATTCATTTATTTTAGCAATAGCTACTACAAAATCATATATACATTTAGGTTCAAAATATATTATTTACAATTATATGTTTAAAACGAACTTAGCTAATTTACGCTTGAATAATGTTACATGTTTACACATGTTATATTTTTTATTATTTTATATGGAAACAATTTGTGTTTAACTTCAAATATAAATATATATGTATCAAAAAGTATTCTCTGTTTGACTGACATTAGTTCTCAACAATTAAGCATGCTTTGGATTTCTATTACATTTCAAAATTATTCGCATAGCTTTATTCTGTAACTTTTGTAACTGTTGAGTTTTTTCCTTACTCAATCCCAATAACAGAGTGGAACAATATTCGAAGTGTGGCATTATTATTGACTTAAAGAGCAATAACTTATGTGTTATGTGTTAAACTTAATATGTGTAGTCAGATTGTTTCCAATTATCTTGAGAAAGTTGATTTTCTTTGAGATTTTAGTCGATATGAAGTCAACATGATCATTCAAACTCAATTTCTGATCTAACATAACGCCTAAGTATTTAACAAGTTTTACCATTTCAATGTTCTAGTTTTGAATCGTAATACTTATATTTTCGTTACTAATTACCTTTAGAATTTGACTTTTACCAAAAACTATGCATTTAGACTTTGTTATATTCAGCGATATATGTTATCGCTCAGCCATTCATTTATTGCTGCCAAGTCTCTATTGGTCCATTCTGTCATAGCCTGTATATTTTTACCACTAACATAAATCATTGCATCATCTGCAAACAATCGTATAGAACCTTTTTCATATGCAAAACAATATCATTAACGAATAAGGAGAATAGCAGTAGACTTAAGACCGTACCCTGCGGTACGCCAAAATCAACTCCAATGCTATCCGAAAGAACACCATTGGACTTATCTGAGTCTTATCTGGACTTGACTTTTTGAGATTAAACTGATGAAACACTGACACAATTTTAATATCACTTGTAAATAGTTAAATATGTAATGTGCTTTTATTTGTTTCTCATTTCTGGTATACGTCATTGCTTGTTTCATAATAATATGTAATATGAATATGCATATGATATTTTTCTGAAACCCGTTTCTAAAATGTAATCATGTAATTTAAGTTTCAAATCAATAATAAAAAGTATTGAATCTGAAATAATGACCTGAAAATTCAAATTTATACAATAAACATAATTTAAATGTATTCTTACAATTTACCTCACCAAATGAGGTATTTTTATATCGGTGTATTTTAATTTCAATTGTTGTCAATTTATTTGAAATGTTGTAATATTGCATATTTAATTTGATTTAAAAATACGAAAATTGTTATAACTGTAATATCTTAACCCCAACTGTCAAAATTAATATAATAGTTGTCAGACGATATGAATTGAAGGATCATAGAAAATAAAGTTTTACCCACGAAATTCAAAATATAACATCAGAGATTGCTGTGGAATAAACCACAGAAAAAACAATTGAAAACAATCGAAGAAGATACGCAGGTTTTAAGAGAATTTGAAGTTGGAATCAAAATTTTGCAAGAGAAAATATTGAAAAGGGAAAATAATTTGGAGAATGATGGAGAATTACACAAACTCTTGCATGAATTGGAGAGAGGAAATTTTGGAAAAGTGACGCAAGAAAAATTAAGAGATTTCGAATTCTCAAATTCAATGTTAATAATTAAATTATTCAAAAATCATTTAAAATTTTTATATTGGAATAATTTTAGTTTCGATCAGTTGAGAGTTTTTATTATTGTTCTTGTTTTCATAAATGATTCGTTCATTGAAGTATGTATGTTTTAAATTATCATAGATATACTTTCAAATCAAATATTGATAGAATACAACCTAAAATAGAGTAAATTCAAAATCACGAAACTC